>CM062942.1:28642500-29892500 GCA_031878705.1 Tapirus indicus | reverse complement strand
GTCTTTTCCCAAATCTAAGTTTAGCTGAGAGTCACAAATACCCTCATACATTCTTCTTGGAATTATTCAAGAAAAAACAGGATTTCTCCTCTTGACTTCCAACAAGAAAGACAGGGAAGGTTGACAGGGGAAGAAGACGAGGAGAGGAAGAGTAAGTGGGAATCACGTAGGAGAAGGAACTCTCCAGAGGGTAGGCCTGGGTGGCTGGCTACAGTGGAGGCTTTAGACTGCCAGAGGGCAGCAAGAGGGCCCTGGAGTCCTGGGCCCCAGCAGAGAACAACAAAAAAGAAATAAACTGTACCTACATCAGATGGTTTTATATGGCCCAAATCAGGTGATCTTGGAAGAAAGTATGTATGCCTGTGAACCTTAGTTTCCTCATCTCTAAACTGGGAATTACTGGTTGTGAAGATTAAACAAGACCGCATTTAAAAAACATTCTGTGACTTACATATAGAATAAAGAATCTTACATATACTCCTCACTATTTAGCTTTTAATTTTGTCCTTTCCTTTGAGTGACTAATTGCTACTTCTATTTAACTTAACTTCTTCCGCATTTTGACTCCCTGTCCTACAGCTCACCTCGTCTGTGGTTACAACCTATTGATGCTGGCCCTGATATCAGTTACCCTATGTTAAACCCGGCACATATGGGGTTAAAACCAAAAGCACTCATCCTCTTTCCCTGCTTCTTTAAGTTACACTCATATGTAAGTATCAGGTTTTTTTAAACTTTGTATCCCTGAACTTCACAAGGCAGATAGAAGTTACAAATCATTAAAAGCCCAGGTGGCCTCAGGCTGGGCTCACACTGAAGTTTTAGCTAATTACCAGTTCTTGAGGTTTGTTACAGGGAAACTGGTATCCAGAGAAGGTCAAGAAGCTAAAGCTTCCTAGACCTCAGCCCCTTGGCTTCCTGGTGCCAGAATCCACTGTCCACCACGGAGACAGACAATCAAGGACACCCACCTGCGATTCCCTTATCTCACCATCCCCCTCCCTGCAAGCAGCCTCACAAGGCCAAATGCAGGCTGGTGGGAAAGTGCAGATCGGCAAGGGCACAGGCTCCCCCTCCCCACAAGCAGCTGCATTCCTCCCAACTTTTAAAACTCCTTGCCTCTCATCTTTCGAGGAGATGGGACAAATTTGAGGGCTCACTCTCGTCTACTGGCTGGCATCACCCGAAACAAAATCTCTTTCCTTGCCAGAAGCCTGACATTCCAGTTTTATTTGGTCCCTGTTGTGTGTCAGGTAAAGAACCTGGGTATGCGTCGGTAACACTATGAGGACAAAGCAAAAGACTCCATTGGTCTTAGTGGGTGAGATCTATAGTGCCACATCTGGAAACCTAGGGAATGATTCCCAGGACTGAAACTAGTGCTTGTTTAAGCAATAAAGATATAAGGTGTAAAGACACGATTTATGTTACGTTAATTTACCCACACACGCAACTTGACATGAAGTAAATTGGAGAATCTCATCAACACCTGGTCTCACCTACCATTGTATGACTCCTAGTGAATATCTTTCTAGAATAACTTTACAGCAAGAGTCTACTATGTATAAGAGGTGGAGACCATAATTTTCACCAACATCCATTCTTTAATCCTTCCTTTTCGTACCAGAATACACCTGTAACTACTAATTTTAGAGGCTAAATTTCTCAACTTCCCTTGAAGCTAGTTGTGACCATATGACTAAATTCTGCCCAATGGAATGTGAAATGGAAATAGTGCATTTTTCAGGTGACATCCTTGAAAGGCATTTACTTGACCTCCTCTACTCCTTTATCTACTCTTCCTTGTTCTGAGAAATTGACCTAAAGATGAAAACTCAGTACTGAGGACAGAAAAGACACCCCACTATCTCTAAACCACTTGCTTCTTGACAGTTCCATGAGAAAGAAAAATAAAAATTCTATCTTATTTGAGCGATTGTCTTTTTTTAATCTTTTACAGCAGCATTACTTATACCTTAACTAATACACAATTCATATAAATTAACCAAAAAACCCAGCAGTGAAAAAGAGTGGAAATGTTACCTTGTATGTCTGAAGGAATACATCTGTCCATGCCCGTTTGCTCCAGGCTTCAAAGTTAGTCATATCTACAACAATAGAATGCTCTTCCTTAGGTATATAGGAACACGTACGCCAGGTAGTAATGGAAGACTAAGAAAGAAAACATTACAACGTGAGTTAAAATGCAAGGCAAATGTAAGTCCAAAGTTTTAACTACTTACTTAACATATAAGTTTTTTTTGCTTTTTATATATAAAACCTTTGCATGCCCTTTTTATACATTCATCACGATCTCTAATTCTCCACGTGCCAATAATAGAAACTACCAACACAGGTAACCTTCTGGAACACATAGCCCCTTACTGAGGTCACAGATTTATTCGTTCAATGCCATCTACTAGCTCACTGTGTGGCAGAAGTGGCAGAATGAGATACAAAGTTATTCTGAATTCTGAGCCCCCAAAAGAGCCACACCCTTTGAATTAAGCCACAGGAACTCAGCAGAGTGCCAAAGAACAGGCCCCTGGCTCTCTCACACACGTCTTGTGAAGGTAGGAACAGTGCCACAACTAGAGTTGCCTCAATGCCTGCAGGCTTTTCAGAACAATTCCCCTTCTCAATAGGTTTCCATAAATTGAATTGTCTACTTTGAAAAAAAGACTGTATATCTTGCTTAATTTCTCTGTATTCTCCACTAAAATTGAAGAAGGGAAGTGGCAAGTGGTGGGGAAATTAAACGAGTATTTTCTTTGGAAGATATATATTCTAAAAACTTAAGAAAAATTTTACATAAGCAGACACCATTCATCATTTCTAAATCCCCTAAAAGAAGGAGTTATTTATATATTTAATAAAGTAATCTTAAGAAAGTAATTAAGAAATGTAATCTCTTCTGCATAGGAACTCCACTGAGATTTTTAGACAAACACAAGAAATACATATATACATATATATACACACACACAGATATATATATATATGTGCTATCTAGAGAAGCATAATCCTTAGGATATTTCATAAATAAAAAAATCTAGGATTCTAAAGTGGAATCTTCTAGCAAAGATCGAAAACCAATAAATTCAATAACTGTGCAGATTGTTCCTAGAAATTATATTCCCTTACTGTAATTTCAATCCACTTCTTATAATCTTCTGGTTCAAGCAGAAATTCTGGCAGTACATGAGAAATACATGCTCCTTGAGCACTAAAATTGAAAAAGAAAAATCAAATCATAGTATAATACTCAAGTCCATATATCACTTGCATTTGAACTTCAATTACATTAATTCAATGTCATATAGCTTATGTTTATTGAATTTTAATTTTCAAATTTAAAATTTACATAACTAAATTTTAAAATTTCCTGTAACAATGAAATGTGTATATGATGTTTCCTTTAGAGAACTGATTAACGAGAAGGAATTTACTAAGTGCCTATAATCATTCACATCTACTCTTATATGTTAATGGGATATAGAGAGTTATATGATTCGACCCCAACTGCCAAGGCACTAACCATTTTACTGTTGTTATAATATTATAAAATTGGAAAATATATGCAAAAAGTTTGAATACAATGAAACATCTAATAAATAGATCATTAGTCACTCAATGTTCATTTAATACCTATCACCATGTATGCCTAAGTATAGAAAACCGCCAGTACAGCATAATCCACACTTATTTTTCCAAAGAAAATATCCAAAAATTGTGGCCTCTTTGATTATATAAACTTGTAGTAGTGTATCTGAAGCAACAAATATCTCTTTATATTATTTTATACATTTAAAAGCATATGTATTTACATATTTATATGTATATAATTTATTACAATTAAGATTATATAATTTTTTCACTGTCGAATTTCTTTTTATCCAAACTCTTCACATGCATGTCCATCACCACCAGAACCACTTCATAGACATCAATACTGTTTTGGCAGGAATGTTTCATAGTGGGGATTTGGGTGTTTAGGTCTAACTCATTTAGTGAGCACAGAACGCCACTCACCATAAGCATTTAACAGAGAAGAATGTCACATTTAGTATTCAACTCTGGGGACACCCTCACCAGTGTGCAGTCCTGTGACTACTGAGAAGGGAAAAGAAAAAGCAGAAAGGAGCCTGAAGATGATTCTGAAAGCTCAAACCTTGAAGATAACACAGATGAATATGAGAAGGGAGAAGTGAGGAAGGAAACCCTGTGGGGGTGGAAGCAGTGAACACAGTTCCTGAGTTGTTAAGTCTGAAGCGGCCCTGGGCCAGTAGAAGCTGGTGGAAGAAACCATGCTGCATACATAAAGCTCCTTTGTTTTGAAGTCAAATATCATCCCTTCTCTTTGATTTTCACACATTACCTATCTGCATCTACATTATTCCTATGAATCTTCATTACTGTGGAATTACTATCAGTTTAAATACAATCTAATTTTAATGGAACACCACTCCTTAGCAGGAGTAGTCAACCTAAAGCCTGTGTAAGAACTCAATGAGATGATGCCCCATTAAGCTGAAATCCTAGAGAGTGAAACAAAGACAGACAGCTCAGAGACATATGAAGAAACTGGAGTACTTCCTTGCATCCAAAGCCAAGACAGGATCTCAAGAGGAAATGATCACTTCTATCAAATGCTACTGAGAGCTTAAGGAAACCTATCAGGGAACCACTAAACTGAGAGCTTATTGAGGAGGGAGACCACATGGTTTTCATGTGAGTATTCCATGGTGTGCAGCAGAGTAGGTCCTTAATAAAAAGTTGAGGACAAAGAATGCATTTTTACATTGTTAAAGACAAGACAACAAGTCCAAAATGGAGTCGCTTATGCTAAGCCCCACGTCACCAAAGCAAGACTTAATTAACGTTTCTGCTCTCCCAGAAATGGAATCTTAAACCAGTCAATCAGGAATTGCCTGATCAGCATTAGTTAGGTAATCTGTCTGATAGATCCCTGCCATCCCCTAAAGGAAAGTAATCTTGCAATAAGCAACCTGCTTTGTTCACTGTAGGGGTGAAAAACTTTCCCCTTCCTCCCTTCTAAGTTCTTTGGTTAGTCTAATAACCAAATTGATGTAAGACAGATTAACAGGAGAAAAGCAAATGTAATTATGTACCTACAGGAGCCCCACAAAGACAAGAAGACTCAAAGGCAGTCAGGCAGTTGAGGCTTCTATACCATCCTGAGCAAAGGAGAAGCGGGTAGGGGTCTGGGGCTTCAAAGGGCAGGAGGGCGATTCACAGGAAGATGAGAAGAGCAGATGTTTGGCAATCAGATATTTGCCCTGCCCTGCAGGTGACTCTTTCACATAAAAAGGTTATCTCTGGTAATAGCTCTCTTTCTGGGCCAGGCCCCCCATCTAAATTCTTTTAGGCAGTTAAAGGAGAGGTAAAAAGCCTTTCCTGAGTCTGCTGGGTCTCAACTGCCTTCAACTCAAAACAATCCACATGCCAAAGCGGCACATTTTGGGGTAACATATTCAGCTCCATCTCATTGCCTGGGTACAACTTCCTTCTTCTTGCTCCCTTCTGCCTATAGTCTCTTGCCTTGTGTAGCTCTTCAGAGCTGCTTTCTGGCTACTAGACTGGATGCTGCTTGATCCATGAATTGCTGAATAAAGCCAAAAGATCTTTAAAAATGACTCAACCGAATTTTGTTCTTTAATAGCATTTTACAGACGCTGTTATGAAGTGAAGGGTAGCAGATTATGCCACCCCAAAATATGCCTCACTGGCATACTGATTATTTTGAGAAACTGCAGACACAGGAGAAGCTCTGAAGACAGAGTAGAAATTACCCTTTTCTAAGGGAAATCTACATTTATAAAGGAAATTTACACTACAAAGAGGGCCTGTACCAGGAAGAGAGCTATTACCAGAGATCACATTTTCACCTGAGAGACTTATCTGCATGGCAAGGCAACCTTTGTTTACCAAACATTTCCTCCTCTCTCTCCAGTGAATTCCCTCCCAGCCACCCTTTGAAGCCCTAGACTCCTATCCTTTTCCTTAGCTCAGAAAGGTATATAAGCCTCAATCTTCTAGCTGCCTTTGATTCTCATTTCTTTGTTTTATTACGGGGGGGGGGGGGGGGTGTTCAGCCAAGAATCTAGAAGGGTAAAGAGAACTATTTTTCCTCCCTTACATGTGACTTGTTTCGTTCCTGTCATTTTGAATACATCTCAAGACCTAACTTCATCAGTCCATAAAACAGTATTTTCAATTATGTTTTGTCAATAGATTCTATGTTTGGTCAGTGGTTTTATAGAGTTGACTTTCATAATTGATTTGATTACACTTTTACATGCTCAGTTTTCTATTTGAATATTTCTTCCCAGTTTACACTAAGTTGAAGAAAATAAAGTTAGATGTGATGAGTTATTAAATTCTAAACTTAATCTCCAAAATTACAGAGTTTCTCATTTACTGCACAAAATAGATCTAATTTCACTTGTACAAAAGTCCTCACTCACAGACATCAAACTTAAATGGGACACTAATAACATTTATGATTATTTTGAATTTTAATACTTGTATTTGATGAAACATATGCATATATCTTGGATTTATGACCCAATTTTATTAACCATACTGCCACTTTCTAAATGTTGAGGAATTTTATCACAGCCAACATATCCTGATAGGGATCTTTTGCTGATAAAACAGCAATAAATTTGAATGGCTTGGCTTTAATGCCAAAATCATTCTTCCATGCCTGCATCTTCACACCATAAAATGTCAAAACAGAAACCACCCATGTTAATGTCAAAGTACTGGGACCTGTGCCAACAATAATGCTACAAGAATGGCATGATGATCACAAACACCACAGAGTTTAATGATGCTCTCAAAAAATGGTTTGATTTCTATAATGCACAAACAATTAGGATTTACTTAAGTATCCAAACCTCCTTCTTACGCTCACAGTTAATATTCCATTAAATTTAAAAAGCACAATATTCTAAAATAAGAATGACATTAGAATTTTTGTCTTATTGAATCAGAGCATTTACTTTATTGAATCAATTATCAAGGACCAAGAGTAGGAAGTAGTAAAATTAAGAGAGAAAAGTCATGTGCTTTCTATTTTAAACTTAATACAAATTTACATAAAGTTCCCATTTTATCTAATAAAGACACACTTGATAAATACTGTTTTTCCGGCCTTCTTACGTCAACAAAAAATTTATTCTAATAGAACAGGTTTTTAAAATATTCTATTTCAGTGATAATGATATCACAAGAGTCAGTTTTCAGTATATCACTAATGGTTACCATAATGGAATTATTTAAGCAAACATTTTAGTATATGAAATTTGCTAAAATTTATTTTTTTATATTTAAATAAAATACATTGATTTAATTACTGCATTTAAATTAATAATCATCATCTACTGTGTGTCATGTAAATACACATTTTATCATTTCTTGGTTGATTATCATATCAACAAAGAAAGTTTGAGAATTATCCTCCATTTTACAGATATTGAAATTGGAGCTTAAATAGGTTAAGTAACTTGTGCAAAGTCACAGGAGCACAGAAGAGCTAGAATTTAAGCCTGCATCTACCTGATTCAAAAGCCATGCTCTTACCCCACTTCAGTGCGCTCTTCCTGAATCACTTATTGTTGCTTTGAAATATTTTCATTCTTAGATGCAATTCCATTAAATAAGATACCATAATGGTCATGCATAAGTAAGAAGGGTATAAAGTTTTTAAAGATAAAAGAAGTAAAATCACAAATGGAATTAAATTTACTTGTAAAGGTGAGTTGGTTATTTCTTAGTGTATTTATTTTGGTGAATGAACTATTTATTTGAAAATAAATGGAATTAGAAGTAAGAGTTATAGTAGTTTTATACTATGTGATATCCTACTTTATACTTTCAATGTAGGGAACACGGTGTTAATGTTCTGCCTCTGTTTTAGTTTTATATTATGAAAATTATAAATCAAAAAAAGTTTTTTCAATGAAAATTAATATCATAAAAGTGATTATTGGTTATAAACAAATGAAATTAGACCAAAGGATATTAGGCACTGTATTAGTGCTTGGGCTGTCATAACAGAATACCACCGGTTGGGTAGCTTAAACAATAGAAATTTATTTAGTCACAGTTCTAGAGGCAAGAAGTCCAAGAACAAGGTGCTGGAAAATTTGGTTTCTGGTGAGACCTCTCTTCCTGGCTTACAGATGGCTTAGGGCCCCACCTTTATGATGTCATTAACCATAATTACATCCTTAAGGTCCGATCTCCAAATACAGTTGCATTGGTGGTTAGGGCTTCAACAAGTTAATTTTGGGGGGACACAATTCTGTCCATAACAGGCACAAATGACAAGAAACATTAAGCATATTCAGATATAGCAACCTGAAATTTATTGTAAAATATAACACTCAATTACATAATATTTTTTATAATACAAGACATATGACATTGTTATGGGCTGAATTGTGTCCCCCCAAAAGTCATATGTCGAAACTCAAACACTTAGTACTTCAGAATGTGACTGTATTTGGAGTTAAGGCCTTTAAAGAGGTGATTAAGGTAAAATGAGGCCGTTAGGGTGGGCCCTAATCCAACCTGACTGGGGTCTTTAGAAGAAGATGAAATCTGGACAGACACCAAAAGTGTGTGCACACAGAGGAGAGACCATGTGAGGACACAGTGAGAAGGCAGCCATCTGCAAGCTAAGCAGAAAGGCCTCAGAAGAAATCCAATCCACTGACACCTTGATCTTGCACTTCCAGCCTGCAAAATTGTGAGAAGACTAATTTCTGTTGTTTAAGCTGGCCCATCTGTGGTATTTTGTTATGGTAACCCTAGCAAATTAATACAGGTATGATGCAATAAATGTCCTAATCATTAAAGTTATTTTTAAGAGTTCACAGTTAAATATTATAAAGGTCAATGTATTACATTCGTAGGGCACATCCCACCTTTCTCCAATTTGACTGTCTCTCACTGATTACACCTTCTCTCTTGGGATGCAAATCTTTTACCTTTTCTTTTTACCCCTAATTTTTATATTTCACAAAATTTTCCTCAGTCTTGTCCTGAGACCCAATTTCAGAGTTTTACTCCTTTCACCACACAAGCTCAAAAAGCCAACTCTGTGAAAGACAAGGTTAATAAACAAATATTTAATGAATATTGGCCTCATTCTGTGTTATCAATGACCTTGGGTGTTAGATATGCTAGATGAATGAGATGTGCTTCCTATCCTCAACCTACTCACAAATTAGTGGAGTACACTGACTCATGAATGTCAGTGGTGTTGAAAATAATTTACATAGTTATACACAGCTGTGCTGTTTTCCTTAACTGATATAAACTTTCTCATTCTGCCACCAGATTCAGTGTAGAGGAATAGAGAGAAAACATAGACTTGAATCTTCACCATGTCTTAGTCTCTTTCTAACCTGAACAGTCTCTTTACAGTAACTCTGTTCTTTGGGATAAACGATCACAATTTCAGACCTCCCCATCCCCCCACAAGACGGCATCTGGGAAGAGGCAGATTTATTGTCCAGTAAATAAAGCTTCAACTTCAGGTTTCCTCACTTTTATGAGTCTCTTCTAAACCCATGTATCTAATTTTTGTATTTTTAATTTGATATTATTTTATAAAGGAGGGATCTCCAAATTGTGTAAGGTCTTTCAGAACATGGATCAGCCCTGCATTTGGGCTTACATGAAGTAAGTGAGAGGGACTCTTATATCTGTACATGCAGGTCTGTGACTGCTTTTCTGGATCCTCGGTCTCTTTGGCAATGCCCCTCTCTGCCTGGACCCGTTGTCACATGGGCAACTGTTGCTGAGGCCTGAGATGGGGATCTTGTGCATCTCCTCTTAGCCCCATGAAGGACCAAGAGGTCCCTCATAACTGACTCAGCCACTCCCTAGTCCTGACACATTTCTCATTCATATTGTGGCTTCAGAGACAGCCATCTCCTTTTGCCTCTTTAATGAAGTCCCTCTCATTTAGTCAGCCTCCATAACAGGCTGCCTGGATCTTAACTCAGTCAACTTCAGTGACTTAGAAACTTCTAGATCCCTTTCAAGCCACAAGAAACTCAAGCCAGTTTTGGCTACTGACATGGTAGTGAGAGTCTAAGAAATAAAGAAAAAATATTTTGTTCAGTATCATGTCTAATTTTTAAGACCACAGTATTGCTAGGGACTGAAAAATTCTGATCTGAAAATTTACAAAGCTGAACACCAAATCTTTCATTTGCGTTCCTGCTAAAAGAGTCCTTTTCTTACCCTCCAGCCCCACCCCTGCGCTAAGTTAGGTGAACATCTCTGACCAACTATGGAGTAGACCCCATACAGAAAGAAGCAACACATAAAAACACAGTAATATATTCCAAAATATATTAACCCCATTACATGAATAATTACAAGTAACAAATATTATTTTACTGGCACAGGAGCATGCGAGATGGAATGATAAGACTGCCTGTGGATGTGCAGAATTCCAGTGGACAAGGATACTGCAAATGTAGGCAAAAGAAGTGATATAAAGTCACCAACACTCCCCTCAGACTTTTATTAAACATTGCTTTTCTATTTCTAGACCAATCACCATTTAACTTCTGCAGAGGAACACAGATTATGATGACAAGCAGTTTTCCTATATTTTCTATCAACAGTTTACGGAAATTTTCGCCTGCCTAATATTTTAATATTAAAAGACTCTAACTATGCAGACTAAAAGTTCATAATATCCATAACTTGAGACTATGCTAACAGTGATCTGAGGAACAAATTTATTAGTTTTATCCCTTTTTTGTTCAATAGATTTACATATTTGCCTTATATGAGGATTCCTAAAATGAGGTCATGAGCCAGAAGTATCAGTATCACTTGAAACTTGTTATAAATGAAAATTAGCATTATAAACTCTGTGGGTAATGGCCAGCAACCTGTTTAACATGCCAGTAATTTGGATGCATGATAAAGTTTGAGAATGATTTACTTAGTTTATAAGTTCAATAGCTCATGAAATGCTTATTGTCTATTATTTTTCCAAGGTATATATTAGAGGATTATGTATATAGTGGAAATTTGGTAAATATTTTATAAGACAAATAATATCAAAGTGTATCTACCCACCCACCTACTTAATTATCTATCTAGCCAATCCATAATTATTACATCTTTAAATTAGCTTATCCATATTCTTACTTGAGAAAGTCAAGAAGTGAAGAATGTTGCAAATGAAGTTGAATCACCCTTTCAGTGTAATCCACAGGTAAAGACTGACTTGAATTAATTCCATCTGGCATTTTTCCACTCAAGTGGAGTATCACATCATAAATAGTCTTATTATATCTGGAAAAGTCATTCTCTACAGAAAATTTTTTGGATGATGAGGTTGATGAGCAGAATTGCATTTTATATACATCCCTATGGGAAAATAATTTTAAAATTTAAAATTAAAAAATATCTCAAAGTGCTATGTTATGGAAAAAAAACACTGTTCAATGACTAAATAAAATAAAAATCAAGAAAAATTACAAAATTCAAACTTCATAAACTGATCAAGTGTTTCTATAAAAAGCATAGAGTAAACCTCACACTTAATGATAAATGTCAAAACATTTTCTCCCTAAGATTGAGATTAAGGGGAGGATGCCTACTATTCAATATTTAACTGGAGATCCCAGCTAATGTAATAAGCCAAGAAAAAGAAATCAAAGGTGTAAGGCTTGAAAAGGAAAAAAAGTGATTATTTGCAGATGATGTGTTTTTAGAAAATACAAAAAAAAAAAATCTACAGATAAAGAATTAGAATTAGTAAATTGCCTTAACAAGACAGTTGGATAAATGTCAGCAATGTGATAATCAACATTATTCACATATGGCATATAGAAAAACAAAATAAAATTGAAAAAAGCACCATTTACCGTAATTTCAAAAAATATTAAATACTCAGGGATAAATCTACCAAAATATGTTTAAGAACTATAATTGAAAACTATAAATCATCACTAAGATAAACTTTAAATGATCTAAATAAAGGACAATACGAGCTCTGCTTTTTGATTAAGACAATATTGTAAAGATGCCATTTCCTTCTAAATCTATCATAGTTTAATCACAATCAAAATACCGGCAAGGTGCTTTTTTTTTTGGTAGATATTTATAAGTGATTCTAATATTTACACAGAAATGCAAATGGCATGAATAGCAAAGAAAATGGTGGAAAACAACAAACTTTGAGTACTTAACACTACCAAATATCAAGAACTATAAAGTAATAGAACTTAAGACAATTTGGTATTGATGCACAAGTATATAAATTGATCAAAGGAATATACTACACAGATTCACAACTATATAAATACTTGACTTATGAGAAAGGAAGCATTGTAGAGTGGAAAGGGAGTAGGAAGGATGGTCTTTTCCATAAGTGGTATTGAGTCAGCTGGATATTCATATTTCAAGAAATAGGAAAAATTAAAATATATCTTGAACTTTATCTCACAACACACACAAAAGTAAATTCCAGGAGGACTGAATATCAAACACAAAAGACAAAACAAAGCTGCTAGGAATAACAAAAGAGGATATCTTCATGTCTCAGGGAGAGAAACATTTCCTAAAGAGCAGACAAAACCAATAACCATTAAGGTAAATGTTCAAAAATTAGACTACATTAAAATTAGGGAGAAGACATTTGTAATACATAGAAGCAACAACAAACTCACATAAAAAATTCATAAAATTCCAAGAAATAAATATGAAAAAAAGACAATCCAATCTTTTCTTGCAGGGGGCAAAAACATGAACAGGCTCTTTATGACATAGTATTGCCAAATGACCAAGAACATGTAAAAATTTTCTTAAAATTAATAGCAGTAAGATATCAATTCAAACCACACCCACCAGAAAGGACTAATATTGAAAAGACAGACAATATTAAATATTTCTTAGGATATAGAGCAAGTGGAACTTTCATGTATGACCTGTAGGAGTGGAAATTGGTACAATCGCCTTGGAAAATTGTTTGGAAGCACCTCCTAAAGGTAATTATATTTCTATCTTATGACCCATCAATTTTACTCTTAAATATATGCCTTTTAGAAATACGTATACCAAAAGACATATACTAAAATTTTTATAGTAGCATTATTCATAATAGAAAAACCTGGAAGCCAATGAAATGTCTATCAAAAGGAGAATTAATAAATTGTAGATTATTCATACAGTGGCCTAGTGTACAGCATTAACAATAAACAAACTACTCCTAAATGCAAATATATATGAATCACATGAACATAATATTGAGCAAAAAAATCAAGACACACAAAAAATGCAAACGGTATAATTCTTTCTATATAAAGTTCAAAAACAGACAAAACTAATCTTTGGTGTTAGAATTCGGGATGGTGGTTGCCTCCTTGGGAGGAGGAACGGGACACAGGAGGTGGGGAGGATTCAGGGATGCTAGCAATGTTCTATTTCTTGGTCTAAATGGTGGCTACACCCATGTCACATAGTTATAGTTTCATCCGTATGTTACATGGTGATAAAAATTATTAAAATTCAAACAAACAAACCTTAAACTCTGGAGTTTACAGATCTGTGCTTGGGTGATAAAACTTAAAAAAAAATAACAAGGCAAGAAAATGATTACCATAAACGTCAGGTTAGTAGTTTCAATTGTAGAGATTTGGTAGTGTTGTGAGGGACACAAGAAGCTTCTGGGGTGCTGGCAAAATGATGTCTGCACAGGGGTATGCTCTAGGAGTAAACTGAGGGGTAGCACTTGCTTTGTGAACCTTTCTCTATGTGTGTTTTAGTTCAAGATTTAAAAAATCAAGAGGAAACAGCCTGGGTCTTCAAAGTTCCTCTAGCACATGAAGATTGACTGAAATTAGCTAGTTAAAATTAGTATCCAGAGGTTTGTTAGAGGAAAAGGTGACACTGTTAGTCAATAACTGAATTGCCCATTGGGAGCACAAATTATGTTAAAAACTACACAGTCTTTTCTTTAATATCTATATGTATGCATATCCCACAAATGTGGACTTTATATTAATTAAAAGCTTGATAAAGTTTTCGGGGTTGGCCTGGTGTGTTGTGGTTAAGTTCACGTGCTCTGCTTTGATGGCCCAGGGTTCACAGGTTCGGATCCCCGGTGAGGAACTCCACACTATTCATCACACACTCTGTGGTGGCTTCCTCTATACAAAACAGAGGAAGACTGGCACAGATGTTAGCTCAGCGACAATCTTCCTTAAGCAAAAAGAGGAAGATTGGCAAGAGATGTTAGCTCAGGGCCAATCTTCCTCACCAAAAAAAAAAAAAGCTTGATAATTTTAACCATATTCCTTCTCCTCTTGTTTAAATATTAAGATATCAAATGATTTTAAGTTTCTTTTTTGATTAGGAGTGTCCCCCTACTTTGAGACTGAAAATATACACAACCAAAAGGCTCGGTGTACTTATGATCTATCTTTCCCGGTCAAGAAATCACCCACCACTTACCACTATCACCAGCAAGCAAGTTGTCAAATGGTTAGGGAAGGAAACTATTTTGAAAATAAGAATTGTAAGATGCTTCATTATTCTTACAGTAACATGGAAAAGTAAAAGAACTCAAGGAAGTCAACTCTAATCAGTTATTATAACCACTTGCATTTTGATGCTTTCTTAAAGACATGTTTTTGTGACTTTGTTGCACATGGTTGGTGGTACGAATAGGCAGGCTGCCCAGAAATGGAGGTGACACTTCATGTTTATATTGTTAAATTTATCAATGAGCTTGCCAGCAGCTCACAGTCTCAAAGAGAAAAGTATGCTTATATATATATATATATATTTTTTTTTTTTGTACGTCAAAAGTTTCTATATCAAGCTAGGAAAAAAATCCTGAAAGGGCAGGAGAAATATTATTAATGAAATATTATTTGGATAAGTGCTTGGAAACAATTGGTTTTAAATTTACCTTCCACTGCCAAATAGAAGAAGAGCGGGTGAATACGATTACTGAAATCAGAAATACATAACACTTTAAACATAATCCTAATTTAATAATACTAGCTAACATTTATTGAACACTGACAAGGTCCTAAGCCCTGTTCTAATATGAGTTAAAGGTATTACCTCTTTCAAATATCACAATAACCATATAAGGTAGGTATTATCATTATCTTCTTTTTACAAATGAAGAAATGAAGGCACAGAGAACATATTTTATTTTGCACACTCTCATTATAAATGGCAGAACATTCCACCATTTAATTTGATTTTCCATGAGATTCTATATTCTATACAGTATAAAATATAGTATGGTATAGTATATAGAGTCTATACTATATATACATATACTAAACGAGAGCTTCTGGTATGGAATGTGCAGCTTTGGAACAGTCTGAACCCTTCCCTCCAAGCTTCCTGACTGGTATTTCTGGATGTGCTCTTGGTGTGTTGCAGCTGGAGGGAGGTACATGTTGGAGTGGAAGCTTGGACTAGCACTGATATGTACTACAATTACTCCTCCCAGATGAAGTAAGATTTCCAGTATGATTTAAATGATTCTGTGATCAGTTGCTTACAGATCGTCCCTGTAGCATTTGGAGAAAATGTTAATTCCCATGATTCATCCAACTTGAAGTGAGTGGACTGTAACATTTAGTACATTTCCTGTGATGATTTCTAAAACATAAATTTTGTTTTCTTATGTTTTCCAATAGCTATTTCCATCTTTTGGTGATTTGAGGAAGGGCTGAAAATAAAAAATATCTAAGGGCATCTAAGAATTGAAAACAGAGTAATAATCAATAAATAGGTAATCCCTTCAAATAATTTCTTTAGATTCCACTAATCCACTTGAATATCTCTCAAATCAAAAAATGAAATGGGCCACATTCCCTTGCTGTTGCAAACTGGTGTTTGTAAGGAATAAAATTACCTGAGGTAACACACCAATAAAGCAGCAGTTCTGATAACCCATATCTTCAGATTCAAGAAGGTGATGCATAAATATGTCAAAAAATGTTCACTAATGTTAGATAAAAAACAAAAACTTTGACACTCACACCATAATTCACACTGAATCCCAATCTTCCAGGTAATACATCCTGTAGTAGATGACTCTCCAGCTAGGAGTTATTGCATATCAGGCCATGCAATTCCAATTTCCCTGTTAACATGCATGACTTCACTAGAATTCATGGCTTGCCCAGAACTTTAAGCTTCACTTGGTCTGAAATCCTAGATTTAGCCTATAAACATTAGGATTACATAAGTCTCCTCAGTTCTAGACTACTGTATTCTTAATCTTCTTGATCTATGTACCTAACCACAGGTACTTATAGTGTTCAGCCTAAAGCCAAAGACAAAAATGTGAGTTCACATCTTTCAAGTGTTAAAAGTTTCCTAAATTTTAATGTGATCCTCCAGTAACTGTCAAGTGGCATGATGCTTAAAAGTACTAGCTCTGGGGTAAAATGCTTGGGCTCAAATCCTTGCTCTGCTATTTACCAGCTGAGTGACTTTGGGAAAGTTACTTATTCCCTCTCTGCCTCAGTTTCTCTCAGTAAAATGGGGATAATAATAGTACCTACCTCACAGGGTAGCTGTAAGGAGTAAATGAATTAATACCCACAAAGCACATATAATAATGCTTTAGTCATAGTAAGACTACAATATGTATTAACCTTTTATTATTATTATCATCTCAAATATATTTTTAAAGGAACAAGGTAAGAGAGAGATTGCAAAGCAAGTTCAGTAAGGCACAGATTATTAGACCACAATAAGGAAAGCAATAACATAAATGATGGGGCATTAAGTTGAGACTATAAGAAGATAACTGGCGGGGCCGCCCAGTGGCGCAGCGGTTTAGTTCACGCTTGGCAGCCCGGGGTTCGCGGGTTCGGATCCCGGGCACCTGCCGACGCACTGCTCATCAGCCGTGCTGTGGCGGCGTCAATATAAAGTGGAGGAAGATGGGCATGGATGTTAGCCCAGGGCCAGTCTTCCTCAGCAAAAAGAGGAGGATTAGCAACGGATGTTAGCTCAGGGCTGGTCTTCCTCACAAAAAAAAAAAAAAAAAAAGAAGATAACTGGAAGAATAAAACAGTAAAAAACTATGAGAAGGAAGGACAACTTCCTGTTTAGGACAAGAAACTGAACATACATGTTTATCTTCTCTCCCTCTCAAAATATTGCTGAAATGTCAGAAAGATTGGAGAAAGGGAATAAACCTGTAGCAACATTGAAATTGGGAAAAGGACCATTAGTATACCAGAAACTTTGAAGAATATCTATAAGACAGAGAATGGACGGAATTGTATTGGAGAATAAATCAAAATGATGGACTGCATAGCAGTAGGCTACAGGGGGAAAGGAAGCCCCTGTTGGCAGATACAGAGGGAGGAAGAAACCTGTGGTACAACAATCATGATGATTAACAGAAGTACTATATATGGAAGGGATATTTAAGAAGGCATGCATCCACAACACAAAAACAGGATTCTATTGTGAAAGAAAACAACAGAAGGAAGGTAGGAAGAAAAGAAGGAAGGAAGGAAGGGGGACCCCTAGGGAGGGAGGGAAGGAGGGAAGAAATAATTAAAGAATAACACAGAGTTCTTAGAGAACAAAACCAGAAATACCAATTTAAAATGTTTATAGAAGACTGGAAGAAGAAGTGAAGGAGAGCTACAAGTATAAGAAAGCAAAAGATAAAAAAAAGATGAGAAACATGAGACATAATTGAGAAGGATATAATGAATCAGTCAAGCAGGTCCACCATCATTATCAAAGGAGATTCACAAAGAGAAGATAGAGAAAACAGAGGGAAGGAAGTAGCAGAAAAGGAGGCAGGGAAGAACAGTTAAAAGATGAGTTTTTTGGGGCCAGCCCGACGGCATAGTGGTTAAGTTCACGCACTCCAGTTCGGCAGCCCGGGGTTCACAGGTTCTAATCCCAGGTGCCGACTGACACACCACTCATTAAGCCATGCTGTGGCAGCGTCCCACATACAAAACCGAGGAAGATGGGCACAGATGTTAGAGTCAATTTTCCTCAGCAAAAAGAGGAAGATTGGCAACAGATGTTAGCTCAGGGCCAATGTTCCTCATCAAAAAAAAAAAAAAAAAAAAGACAAGTTTTCTAAGTGAAAGGGCCTACTGAATGCCAAGTAGATTAAATGATATAAAATATCCCCACGCTCAGATTTTATTTCAATAAATTGCACAATAGGAAATCAGCAGAGAAATGAGAACCATCAAATAATCCTGAGAGAACGAACATGGTACTTATAAAATATGACACCAGACTTCTCATCAGAAACGACTCCAGATAATGGAGTAATGTAGGAGACATGGAAGATGGGGTTCAAACATTGGCAACAATACATGACCTTGGAAGTATTTCCTTAGCCTGAGAGTTCACAATCCAAAGATTCCAAATAAGGAATTGGCACTGAATAACATCGTTACTTGGACAAACTTTATCTTTATTCAAAGTTGTTTGGCTGTGGGCAGCTTCCTTCCCAGGACAAGAGAGGCCCTCATACTCCTCTAGAACTGCCTTTCCTCAGGAGGTACCCAGTGACATAGGCCGTTTCTCACTTATCAAAATAGCAAAGTACTCAACTCCGTCAGGAAACAACCAGATTGACAATGCAACTCACTAGTGGGAATATAAATTAAAACACTTAATAGAAAATAATCCAAAAATTTAAGAGATTTTTAAAAACTTGTATTATTTGATCCAGTGATACCACTTCTGAGAACCTTCCTATGTTACATCCAGAAATGTCTGCTACCATTTATAAAGAGATATGTTCAAGCACGGCATTATTTACATTAAGAAATATAGAAAAAAATAACAAGTAAATGCCCAACAACTAATGTGAATGGGCAAGTAAATAATAACACATAAATGCAATAACATAGTATACAACAAAGTAGCAATCATTACTATAGTAAAAAAAATATGTAGGAAATGAAAATTCAAATCACAGGCTCTATAAAAAACAACAAAAATGAGAATGCTTAATAGCAAACTCCTAGGATGCATCCAGCATGGAATAAAGAGATAAGTTTGTAGACCTGAAAATAATTAAGCATGCAATTCAAGTTTAAAGAAAAAGTAAATTATAAAGAAAAAATCAGCATTAAATGATTTAGAAAACACAGAAATGGATAAATTAATCCAAGAACTTATTTATTATATGAGACATAAAAGTAAACTGCTAATATATCATCCAAAAAAATACAGTTATAAATGAGGAAGAGATCATAAACACATAAATAATACTACTACTAGTCATGACTGCTAAATAATGAATTTTAAATGCCCAATCAATGATTTTCCCTAAAATGAAAATAAATCATTAAAATTTACTCAAAATAGGTAAAATTTTCAGCAGAACAAACACTAAAGCTGAAAACTGAAAAGTTATAACAGAAGAACTTTTCTAAAAAATCCCCTGGTGTCAGATGATTTTATGATAAAGCTGGTAAATTTTCAGGGTATCTGCTGCGTTAATTTTCCCTCACCAAAGACACAGATGAAATTCACTAATTCACTAATTCGCTAATTCACTCTATGAAGCTGATGTTGTGCTATTAAGTTAAAAAACTGAAAAAGTTAACTTATAGGAAAACTATAGACTTAGCATAACCTAGCTCACTCCTGCATATAGATGCAAAAATTCTAATATAGCCCTTCCAGCTACAGAGATTAGTACTTGCCCCTATGGTGCCAGCAAGTTACCCCAGTGCTGAGAAAGGAGGTAGAAAGGTCTGAGAACCACTACACCAGCAATATTATAATAAGGGAGGCACCTAAATTCCTACTTAAATTAACACAGAATTAAGTGAATTGACACAACCGATGCAGTTTAACTATTTTAGACGTGCTGAGTAATAAAACAACACATGAAAGAGTGAGGTAAATGTATTGTCAAAGAGGAGATAGCATCAAAGAAATAGTGTCCTCCTTGCTCTCTAATACCACTGTGCATCTACCTGACTATCTATACTCTAGATCTAGGGCTGCTATTTCATTTATATAGAAATGTGGAGTTTCCAAATTTTTCAAGTTTAAAAGGGCTTTTCCCACCCATAGTTGCCCCTTTCTCATTTCACAGATGAGGAAACTGAGCTTCAGAGATTTTCACTGCTTGTCTAAAATTATCAAATGTTTAAAGAAGAAATAAGGTATATGTATACTAAAGAATTTATATTTGTATCATTTTGCTTTTGTTAGTAATCTACTCATAATTTATCAGTTTAGAAGAAATTATTTAATATTGTGTTTCACATAACCCCAATAGATTATATAGATTATATTTTATTATATGATACAAAGCAAGGGACTTAAGAGAAATATATAACTGTCACCTTCTTATAGTCTCTGGAATAGAAAGAGAATGGGGTCCTTCAGGCCAGCCGAAGAGACTGAACCAGGTCTGAGCTGCATTTACAACCTTCTGAAAGAAATCATATGCCTGTGTTCCTTCTTCAGGAAAAAAGAATTGCTCATTTTTCTCCTCCTTTGCCATACATCTATTGTCTTCTTTCTTTGATGTTTCACTTTTGCCCGAGTTCAATCTTTCATGCACTGTTTCCATTCCTAAAATTCACATTTGTTTGTAAAAAAGGGTTACTTGACCATAGAGAAAAATATTCTGTCAGCTATTGCTATTTGCATGTAGATAAATAGAGCTCATTCTACAAATTATTCTATGTTCTCAACAAAATTCTGAGTCAATTTACTTTATCTTAAAATAAAGAAAGAAAGCAGATTTACTCTCAAATACCCAACAGAAATACTTTAAAAATAGAGGAATTTCAATAAAGAAAACCATTAAATTTTCTTCTTGCCATAATGGTATGTGAAAACATTCCCCTAAATGGAATCTTTCATTTTCAATTACATATGTAAAATATTTTGACAATTCTTCAGCTTTACTTATTAGACAGAATTAAACCTTAGCTGAAAGACATATAGAAACAAAATATTGGTTCCAGATTCAAAATGACTTTCTATCCAAGTGAAGCACTTCATAAAACAAAACATTTTCAAGTTAGACAAATTTTCAGGAATATAAAATGATTTTATAATATTTTTTTCAAAAATATCTGCCTATTATAATGGGACAAGTACACACTCATTTAAAAACTTCACAATATTTAATTTGGTTTGGTCTATTAAATAAAGAGGAAAATCTTGCATATTATCCATATCCAGAGAAAGGAATATTTGAATAGTTAGTTGCAAATAATAATGTCAAATGCACACATTTATCTGTTTTCATCTCTAAGATAGGCAACATTGGATCCAGCTAGATAATTAGGAGATAAACCCCTAGTTAGGCAGTTCCCAAACTGTGGACAGAGGGCACCTGCGATGTCACAGCAAATTCACAGAGGCTCTGCAGGATATTTAACATCACTTCAACATCTGTTGGATATGACATGAACTACTATTCTTAGGTTTTTGGACCAAACCACTTAATAAATGGAACTGCTTGGTACATCCTTTGGCCCAGGGGAGAAGTACTGACATACTAAGCATGCCGCAAACCAAAATCATTAGAGAACCTCTGCTCTAGATCACTGAAGAGTGCTCCCAAAGCGATGACCTACTTAAAACTAACAACAAATTCATGGTTTTCTTCATGGATTTCTTATTACCTGAAAAAGTTTAAGTTTTTCATTAAATAATATTAAACAGATCATGTTATGGACTGAGTTTGAGAGGTACACTATGTATTTGCCACATACCAACAAATAATTTTTTCTTTGCAGGCTCAGCAACACTAAATTTAACAGGAGTAGGAGGGGCTAATCCAGCTTCTTGACGAGAAAGCAAAATATTGTCTCTAGTTTTCTCAGGACTGGCATCTTGATCTACAAATGACACATTGGATCATAGCTGGTCAAACAAGCATTTGTGAATTCACTCTCAAATAATTTAACCTGAATTTCATATATAAATATATATAATAAGTATGTATAAATATATACAGTACAAAATAAAAGAACAAAGTCTAAATGTCCATTATACATGAAATAAGATGTCAACTAAGAAAACAAAATAACACAAAGGGTGATATTGTTTTCTGAATTCAATGAACGTTATTTGATATGACAATTATTATGGTATATCAAAGTTTTCGGAGAATGAACAATGCCCAACCTTAGCATAAATAAGGCTATGTAAAACAAAATTTTTGGAATTATTATACATGGTGCTCAAAATTGAATATAAGAAGAGCGTTACTAAAAAAAAAAGTAATTTCTTCCTAGTTTTTTTCTTAAATGAAGTTACTGCTTAGTTATGAGCTGACATCATTTTGCACAGCTTTCAACCTCTATTCCTTTTAAAGTTGCTGTATATTTACTATAGTGTGCCACTGTGGTAATCCAAACCCAACCAAAGGCAATGTTGACCAAGAAAAGGCAGTAGATGTGACCTAAGGCCAGATTATCTATCTACCTACCTACCTATCTATTCATCCACCCACGTGTGTGTGTGTGTGTGTGTGTGTGTTGGCACCACAACTCCTGAGCTGTTAAACCATGAGTATGTTATACAAGTTTTCTGAAATATGTGTTTTTATCCATAAAATGAAACCAAAGGTTCTGAGCTCATGAATTTGTTGTGAGAATTACTTTATAGGCAATAACATATAAATAAGCTGGTATATACTAAGTTTCTTTCATTCTTTCAATACAAAGCCATTCCGAATTTGCCAGAGAACCTTTACCCAGTAGGCGTGCATATCTCCAGAAAGCTACACCACTACAGACTTCATAGAAGTGAGCCTTAGGGAATTCAACAATAGAATAATTCGTTGTGGATGCAATAGGCAGTATCTTTTTAATTCACCATCAAATGACAAAAAGTTCCTAGTGGGGTACAAACACACATCTGTACCCTTCAACTAAAGTCAATGATTCATATAATAGTTTTTTATTTAGCATTTTAGTTATAAAAAGTAAAACATACTGCTTTACTTTTGAATATCCTTCATATGTTTTAAGATTTCACTTGATTGAATATATCATACTCTAGAGCACAGTAGCTAAGTGTATAGTCTCTGAGGTCTCAAAAATTTGGTTAGAATTCCCTGAAGCAACCTGCTCAACCTCTCTATGACTCATTTCATAATCTGTAAAGTGAGATTAATAAAAGTATCAAACTCAGAGCTGTTGAGAGAACTAAATGAAATAACAAATATAAGGTACTTACCAGAGCACCATATGCCTGGGGAGCACTAAATATATAATACAAATTATTATACATATTTCTAAAGATATTTTAGAATATTTAAGAATCATGATGTCTTTCTACAGTAATATTTACCCAAATGGATGCATTATTTTTAACCAAAAGACTTCATACTCAAACAATCATCATACAAACATAAAGACTTTATTCTTATTTTTCCTTTAAAGAGATAGCAATACTTTGTACAGTAGTTCCTCATCTTCTGGGAGGATATTGTGAAAAATATAAAAGAGTAAAAGCAATAATAGTAACAGTTATATATATATATATATATATATATATATATATACAAAAACTTTATATATATATATAACAGCAATAATAATACTTTCTAGGTATTTACAGTCTATGAGTCCTCACAAAAGCCTTTTGAAATATATAAACAAATATTGTTGGTATCCTGCTACTCCCTCACCATGCACATTTTGTTTAATAACAGATGTTTGAGGATCTGCGAATTAAAGATAAAATCATGTGGCAAAATGGTGAAGTTAGAACACAAAATAGAATTTCCACCCATGTTCAGTAACTCTTCATCCATTGCCCTTTCTATTACGTTGTGTTAGCTGAAATCTTCCCCTTCCTAGTATATTAGAAGAATATAAAAATATAACATCAGCATTCATCAGAAAAATCTTAAAATTTGAGAATGTGTGTAAAATTTGTAATATATACATGCTCAGAAGGAACAGTCAGAGTTGAGAAGAGACCCAGGGAAGTATGATATGTGGAAGCCCAGAGAGAGGATGACAAGAAAGAGAGAGAGGGGGCGGGGGGCTGTGGGAGCTAAGGTACTCCAATTGCCTAAATTCACCCTTTTTCCTCTTTGGGAACAAGCCTGTCCACTGAGAGGATATAGCCTCATTTCCTCCCTGTTCTCATCCCGCACACTCCCCCAAAGCAGCTAAGAGGGAGGCAGAAGTTGAAGGGCAAGAGTAAGCCAGGTTAGTTGATTAAGCAAGGTCCCTGGACAATGGGATTCAGATAAAGGAGTGGCCTAAGGCAGGAGAGAGTCTTGTCTTCTTTGTGACAGGAAAGATGAAGAATTCCAATGCATGCTTTATATTTGGAAGTTCAGAGTGTTCCTGCCTGATGGTCTGTTTCCTCTGAAAAGTTAGAGAAAAGGTCAATCCCCTGAGACTGAGGCCGAACAGAATTGAATAGGTTTTACAGGAGTGGTAAACATTTGGAGAAGCAAGTGGAGAATATGAGAAAACTGGTTAAAAACACAACAAAGACCTCCAATTCAGCACTGAAACTTAAGGTGTTGACAATCTACACAAATGGAATTTTTTTCCCACTCTCCATCCTTTCTCCCTCTCTGAGATTTATTCTATCGATCATCCTCCTTTGTGTCTTGCATTCCAAATCTCTCCTTGCTCAGCAGCTTCTCTTCTATTGTTCTTAGCTTCTCTTACCATTTCCCTTGCAGCAATTGCCAGTGGGTCGTCTACTGACCACTCTCTTCCCTGCTTTAATTCATCTCACGTCCCAACAGTTGCTGTCTTTCTAAATCACTTATACCCAGAAACCACAGAAAGTTCCCACTATTACAGAATAAAGGGTGCAGTGGTGTGGCCCCATACCTACACTGCCTGCTTTATGTCTCCCATCACACCCCCATGCTTGCTCTAGTGCCCTTTGCCCAAATCATCCTGTTCAAGATCATCATTTGTCAAGCTCTACACAAAGGTTATCTCTTTTATAAAGTCATCCCAGACTCCTAACATCAATCAGCATTAACCTCTGCACCACCCCACATTCCGAACACTTCAATTGAGTCATACAGAGCTCTTCATTCAATTTTCTGTTTACTAATTTACTCATTTACCTTTCACTAGATAGTCAACTTCTGGAATTAAGAGACACTGCCATATTCTATTCTCAACGCTAAACAGAGCTCGTGGCAATGGCAGGAGTTTAATAGACATCTGTTAATTTTATTTCTTTATTTATTAGAAAGTCATTTTATTTCTAGATGTTGGCCTTGGATAACAAGCACACACACAGTACAAGTCAAAGAGACAATAGTCATATGTAACTTACCATCCTTTAGAATAATTTTTTGCTTATCAAGATGAATTGCCATATACGGGTAAATAGTAAGAATGCAGTTTTCTGCTGTTGCAGTAACTGGAAGTGAAAACCTAAAAGTGAAAACATTGCATTTCAATAAAATAAAATTTTCAGAGGCAGTAAATAAAATATTTTTTAAATATCCCGGATGCCTTTAATGATTATGATAAGAGTTATTCATCATTTTTGTTTTCACCTACTTTTTCTTAACCACCTACTGTTATCTATTTTAATTGTTAAAGAATATTTACTTTTAAAGCTTCTGTCAAGTGTGCTCTAGAACACAGTTTGTAATTATGCAGGTTCACGAACAGATTCAGGAAATTTTAGAGATGAAGGAGCCTCAGGGTTAATTTACTCATATTCTCCTTCTATGGAATCCCTGACAAATGGTATCGAGCCTCAGATGACACTATTAGACAGACACTATCAGGGTGACACTCATGATTCAGAGACAGTCGATTTCATATCTGGAGAGCCGTAACTTCAGACAGTCTGTTTCAGAGAAACAGAGAACAAAATCTATAATCTGATCCACACTACATTTTTTCAAATATTTAAATATAGTCATTATATCTTCTCTAAAGGGTTTCTCTTCTTCAGATTGCAAACATTTAGAATGTTCAAGGTGAAGAGGAACAAAATTTGCCACCCCAAAATTTGTCTCTTTGTCTTGAGGATATTTTGGGCTGATTATTTTTAAGAACAAAAGACTGAGGAAGAAACATTGACCTTGCCCCTAACTGCCTAAAAGAATTTAAGATAGAACGCCTGTTCCAGGAAAGAGCTATCACCATAGAGAACTAGAGTATAATATGAACTAGGTGTGGTAGACAGGGAGGAACCTAGCAAGGCCCATTTGATCAAAGTCCGCTCCAGGTCCCACTGTCTCTGCAAGGCATGGCAAACATTTGTTTACCAAACATTTGCTTTTTCATCTCCATGTGAATTGCCTTTTAAAGTCCCAAACCACTATCCCCAACATCCTCCTTTGTCTTTAGCTGAAGATGGTATTTAAGGTGGTGGCTTTGGCCATCTGGGCAAGTTACTCAGTTTTCCTGAGTTTCTCCCATGTATACATGTTATCAAACTTTGATTCTCCTGTTCATCTATCTCTTGTCAATTTAATTGTTACACCAGACAAAAGAACCTAGAAGGGTACAGGAAAATTTCTTCCTCCCCTACAAAGTGTTCTTTCAACTGCAAGGTCTCCCAATATTTCACATCTAACTTCTTTAGGTGACTCTGTTTTGTGTTTGTCCTCCTTTAAATGTGTCTGAGAACTGAAAGCAATACTGCAAAAGTTATCCAACCAACCAATGGAGAGTACTATTACCTTCCACAACTTGCATACTCTATTTTATGAAAGCAATATGAAATTGCCTTATTATTTTTACCAGGTGCAAAACACTCAGAGTATATTGAGCCTAACTTATGTGACAACTCTGTCCTTGTGAAACTGATTTTTTAATAAAAGTACTATATTTAATATCTATACCACTATAATATTGCCTTATTGGTTTCAGTTCTACATTATAGTATATCAAGATAATTTTCATCTTGAATCAACCATCTATCATCTTAGCCCTTCTACCTGACCTATGGTCACTGGCCAAGGTGAAATGACAAAATCCCATGTATAATCCAAGTTGATGCAAATAAAATATAGAACAGGATGAGACTAAGAAAAATTTTGTAGCTGAAATATAATGAGTTGTTGGGGACATTAAAATAAACATATGTTATATATAAATTGATTTTCACTTCAATTCTGCAAACGATATTTTCCCATAAGGTATGCATTATGTTTTTCTCTTTATCAACTGATGTTACTGAAATATTATGCAAAATATACATATTCAACATTGTCTTGTTTAACCAACCGTAATCATTCCATTCTATCATCCTAAGCATATGCATCAGACTGCCCTGTACAGGATTAAATTGTATTCTATATGTAACTGTTTTTTCTATATAATGTCCTTTTTAAAATGAAATTTAAAATTCCTTGATAGCATGAATCATTACTTCTACATATTGTATATTTATGCTAAACATAGTGATCAGTCAAAATACCACTAATGGACCAACTCGGTTTAACTAATATTTTTTTCAGATTAAATAACATAGTTTACCCACAGACACCATCACCATTGCTATCTTAGAACCAAAAATGTTATTTTTGTCTTAACAGTGATTTCAGGAGGAGGAAAAAAAAGGAAAGAGTAAAAGCCTACTCTGGTAAATGCTGTGGATGCTATGCCCTTATGTCCTTATCCCCTAAGATGTAAATTCTTTGTGCTGGGTTCCCATCCTCCGAGTGGACATGGTGGGGTAACTGTAACCTTCTTCAGAGAACTACTGTTGGGCTACTGGAGCTGCTGAAAGGCACAACTGCCTTGGGAGTTTATGACCCCCAGGATAGTCCTGTAGCCAATGGCTATGTGGTGTGCAAGTGTGATAGCCCAGGTCCTTTGCTTCAAATAGGACAAAACTCTGTTATGTAACTTCAGCTCTCAAGAACCCTTTGGGATCACACTGAGGTTGGGACTTTGACTTAAATTTCACATTTATTTGGGATTACTGATTCCCTGTTTTGCTTCCCCTACCCTCTTACTTGTTTTTCCTGGGATCACTTCCTTAGTAAACCACATATTCATGAGCCCTCATCTAAAAGTCAGCTTGTGGACAACCCAACCCAAGATAACTACTAACTGATCAAACAAAAGAAGCACTATGACTTGAAACATTTATAAAATGGTATGGAACTAAGGAAAATAAAGTTGAAATAAAATTTCATTTGAGAATGAAATGGGAATAAATATACTAACTTTTTTCTCTTATAAAACTAGTTTGTTGAAAATGACAATATTTGACTTCAGATGCTCCTGAAAGAATAACCAACATATACAAAGTTCATTTAACCACATTCTCTTATGGAGCACATGATACAGAAATTGTATAAGTTATACAGCATGGGAATAGGGACACTTTATATGTTGATATCATTATTATTAAAATTACTTTAAAACAGAAAAGGGACTTGCAGTTGGTAATAGTCTACATTTTAACAAAATATTTCTGGGGAAATAGGGCACTTTATAGTATCTTATCAGAGAATAATGATATATTTATGGATTCCCTATACCAATCCATATAGGCAGGAAGCATTAGTGATAGAGGATTTACTCTAAAAATACTCAATATTACAGTAACAGTGAAATGAAAAGGTACTCGGACATTATGGGTTTCAATTCCATTTTGTGATTTAAATAGCAATCTTCAGGCATGGGTGATTTAGAATAGTTCCACCGGACGTTCTTGGTAACAACAGATCGATATGATGCAGATGTTATGAAGGTGATGGAAATGGGCTTGTACTATTTGTGGTCACTACTGCGCTGAGCATCTAACATGCATTATTTCATTTACATAAATCCTCTCAACAGCCTTTGAGGATACATATTATTAACTTTCTCAGCCTTCGGTTACAATAGCAAGGTCCAGAAAAAGTCAATAATTGTTTAAAGCCATACAATTAGAAAATAGAGGGCCCAAGATCAAGTTCAAACTGCCTGAAACAAAGCTATGCTCTTAGCCACTGCATGGAAATGGTTAGTTTCCAGATCTCTCTTGCTGCACATATGCTCAAAGTTAGGATGTCTGGATAAAATCATATGTATGATGATGAATGTAAGCACTTATGAAGTTTTTTCGCTAGCTTCTTTTATCAATTATCTCATCAAACAGCATGCATTTTAATACTTCCAGCTGTTCTAATAACATTAAATTATATAAGTTCCTATTAGAAGCTGGTTTATATAAAAGCCTTTTTTTGGAAGCTATAAATATTCTCCTAGGTTCTCAGGAAGAAATATCTCATTTCAATATGCAACATTTACAAAATCGACATAAACAAATTCTCCTGTTGGACACACGAAAATTCTTATAGAGGTGGAAAGTTTGCAGTTGTCTACAGAAACAAAAGGTACCGCTATACCGGAAGGGACGATGCAAAACGTGATGATAAGGAAAAGTCTGGCTACTCCCTACCCCCCACTGCTTCAGATACGATTGTCATGCACAAACTATGTCGTGCACATATTTTAGTATGATAAATCAACCAGTAAATACCATAACGTATAGAAACTCTTACATGGAGTGCACAATTTATTTTTACCCTTTGTCATTTCAGGCTCACCCAATGTTCCTCATTAATGATTTCTTCCCTCTATCCCCAACTCTGGACTTTAAATTTTTCCAAACTCACAGAAGACTTCAAAAACTAGTAAAACAAACACATATGTACCCTTCCGCTAGGTTCATTAATTACCATTTTGCCACATTCACTTTCTCTCTCTCTTTCTTTCTCTCTTCTATTTGCAATTTATTTTCTTAAAATGTTTGTAACAAAAATTTACCCCTAAATATTCAGCACGTACCCCATAAGAACAGCAACATTCTTCTATATAATTACAATTCTATCATCATTACCATCAAATTTAACATTAGTACAAGAATATTATGTAATTTATAGTCCATATTCAAGAATCTCAATAATGTCAGGGTCCAAACTGGGATGACCCATTGAATTTACTCTCCTTCAGTCCAGGACAGTCCCTCAGCCTCGTTAGGTCCTTCATGTCACTGACATTTTTTGAGTCAAGGCTAGTTGTCTGATTGTTCTGATTGTCCTCTCATGACTAGATAAGGTTTAAACATTTCTGGCAAGAAAACGTCATATGTGCTGTGGTGTTGTTCCCATTTAAGCCCATCAGAAAGCACAGCAGGTCAGTGTTCCTCATTATTAGTGATACTTTGGTCATTTGGTTATGGTAGTGTCCATCAGATGTCTTCATTTTTTATAGCAGCATTTAAAAACTATAATTTACATATCATAAAATCCATCTTTTTAAGATGCACAATTCAGGAGTTTTTAATATATTTACAGAGTTGTGTCAACTATCACCACTACCTAATTTTAGAATATTTTCACCACCTGTAAATGAAACCCCATATACATTAGTGGGCACTCTCCATTTGCCTCTGTTTACAAACCACAGTTTTGATATTGAATGGCATAGTGGCCACACATAATTCATTAAATAAGATGTGGAAAGTTTCATCATTCATCTCTCTAGTCATTAGTTGGTAAATAATTAATACTCTAATTACACATCTCTAATTCTTTCCCCATCAATAGTGATGATAAGAGACTCTTATGCTTGTCATCTCATATCATTTTACGGTTGAAACTTTGAAGCTTCATGTTAAATCTATGTCATAAATGGCCTGGTAATTACAGTGTTTTATCACTTTCCAATAGCATATGAAGTACTGTGATGGCCTGCCAACAATATGTCAAACACCATGAGAAATATTATGACATTATTTATATCTTTCTCATCTTAACGAAGGTTCTGCTCCTATCTGTACTATTTAAAGGCAGATCTTATATTCTAAAAGGAGCCCTATTGAACATGGTTTTAATTCACAGAGAGATGAGCACAGGAAGAAGGGGCAAGGCTACAGTGTGTGGTTTTTGGAAGCAAGCCGCTTTAGTCTTAATATGGTTGTCTGTCCAAACCTTTCTCCACAAGGCAGCTAGAAAATTACAAAATTGCATGCTGGAAAAACTGGCAGTGGCTATGAAGATTTAAAAGAAGAGTTTACTGCTAACGCTGCTTTGGATTAATGATCTAGGATTTTTATTTATAGGGATGAATAAGTGAGAAAGAGGAGAAGGAGAAGAAAATATCCGAGTCAGCCCTTTGAAAATGCTTTTCATCATAAAACCCACTACCACCAACATCATCATCTAAAACAAGTGCTTATTGTTATCCATACAGTGTTTACGTAAAGACTTACAATGGAATGACTTTGGATGACCATATTTGCTTCAGGAGAATTTACTACACAAAACAAACATCCTCGCGCAACCTTTCCAAAGCAGCTTATCCACATCTATTCACAATGTTTCTCAATTCAATAATTGCTAGCAAAGTAATTCACATGTAACTTTATTTACACAAAAATGAGTTAATTGATATTTTTATTTAAATATTTAATGCTTACTATAGCTAGTACTTTTATGTTAGGTCAATTGATGCTAGTTTTATGTTAGTTAGGTTAATCTGGTGCTGTAATGTATATGTGTAACAGTCAAGGTCATCCATGATGTTGCCAGACAGAAGAATCTCTCTATCACAAGTGAGGACATCAAATGCCATTTGGTTCATCAGCACTAAAGTCACAGAGTTTTGATTTATTTATTTTTAATAGCCTGAAAAGATTCCTGATGATAATGTGATTCTCACTTATTTGTTTTTCAATATCCCTTCTTCAGTGGAGAGAAAAGGAGTAAAGTTATAGCTGTTCTTGTGGGCATTGCAACAACCTACACAGTTTAAAATGGGGTTTCCAGGAAGGAATTGTGGCAAAAAGCAAAATTTACCACCACTGAAATATGTTTATGTTTGGAAAAATTAAATATATACATATTCACATATGGACACATTTGTGCATATAAATAGATGTATTTTATTAATGTCTAAACTATGTATATATTTCCATTTTCACAAAGGTATGTAAATTTATGTCCCAAAAATACACAGAAAATTTTAAACTTTAATCAGAAAGAAATACAAAGTACTTTAGCACAGTAAACAGCACCTTCTCTCCCCAAAAGTAGAACTGCTAAATATGGTGGCCTGCTCTGTAATGAAATCAATGCAATAATGCCTAATAAAGCTGAGATGAAAAATTATTTCTAAGTTGGGTCAATCATTAGCCATTCTGCTGCTTGCATCATTATAATTAATGGTTAATTCCAAAAAAATTAGAGCCGAAGCTCTAGCTATTGATATATTATATGGGTGAACATTTGCAACTTGATGGAACCAAACACTAAAACTCCCTTCATGATGACATGAACTCATATAAAACAACAAGCTGATTTTCATTAAATCATTCCTAGAATGCTATAGTGCACTTTACTTGAGAAGACAACCATGCTCTAGTGAAAACACAGACTAGGTAATTTTTACACGTTATTTTCATTGTATCTCTTAGAAGATTTCAGGATATATACATTTTTATTGAACATAAAAAAGGGACATTTATGATTTGAAACATCTGGAATCAATCTATTCTAAGGAAGAGGGTTTTATAAACAGATAGTAACAAAGACTAAGATCAGAGCTGGTAAGAGTTGAATGTCATTAACTCTGAGTCATGATGGAACTTCCTCTAATAGAATTCCTTGTGAGAAATCATTTCCCCAACCATCTGGCCAAAGGCCTGAAATCCCACCATGAAATATGTTTTCTCATTGGTTAGCACAATGCAATCCAGAAGAATATTTGTCAGTTACAAATTAGTAGCTTGAAGGCTAAATATTAACACCTAAGCAAGGGAAAAATTATTAGAGATTAACTAGGATATGATGAAATGACCACAGGGGTCTGGGAAACCAGGAGATGGCCTGGCACCACTTTCAGAGGGAATATGGTTACAGAGGGTGGGGTCAGCTGGGGACTCTTGGCAATGGAGAAGTGGTTCAGAAGGGGAGAGAAAAGTAAATTAACTAGGAACTACAATGTACTAAGTACAACATAAAACACTCTTACCTCATTTATATTCCAAAGTTAGATTATCTCTTTCAGAATACTCCCATTGGATGTGAATAGTGATAGGAAAACATAAAAGGTTTATTTGAGTTGCATTGTTTTCTTCCTTTCCAAAACAGGAAAATGAAATTCATGCAAAAGTATCTCCTCAATATCAACAACACACTTGGAATGGTAAAACTACTAACGGGGCCATGGGGGGGGGGTGACATCAGCAACACAGCAGAGTGAGCTTTACCCTAAACCCTCCCCCACTAAGATACAACAAAAAGGTCATTCATATATCAACAGAGGTCTTCCACACTACACATAAGACATCTAAAGGACCCACGCAGCCTTACATCTGACGACAATGGTGCTGGAACCCCTAGAGAAAGTGGAAGGAGGTAAGAAAAGCTCCCCTCCTTCCCCAATGATAGTGACCCTGAGGCCAAGACCATGCAGCTCTCAAGATATATGGGGGAGGGTCAACCCTCCACAGGAGAACCTTTGCTCTCCAACTTCCCTCACAGTCCATGGGGAACTCCCACACAGAGGGAATGGAAAATTTGTGAGGATGTCCTTATCAAACTAACACCCCGGAACAGCAGATAGTGAGGGAAGAATGAGGGGCTCCTGGGACCGGGGAGGCAAAGGTGGATGCCACTCCATCTCCCTCAGCATCCCAGCTCAGTCGTGCTCGGCGCCTTGGTTCAGCCAGCCAAGCACAGTGGCACAAGGTGCCCCAGCCCAGCCGCATGTGGGCCCCAGCCCAGCTGTGTGTGGAGGCCCAGACCAGCCACACTAGGAGCCCCACCTGGTGCCCCATATCAGTGGTGCACAGCTCCTAGCTCAGGCACTCATCAGCCCAGCCAGACTTCAGTCCTGCCAGAATGCCTGCAGATCTCAGCAGGCTTGGAATACACAGCTATAGACCCCCACCTAGTGGCAGCAAGTGGAATCTGCGACCAGATATCTTCAGGATGAGGAAAAATAAAACCTCACCATCAAGCACAATGCAAATATACATTAAATCTCCACACCAGAAGGAAAATGACAAGCATCCAGAAATCAATCCTGAAGGCAGAGAAATTTATAACCTAAAGGACAGAGATTTCAAAATAGCTATCATAAAAAAGCTCAATAAACTACAAGAGAATACAGATAGACAAGTCAATGAAATTAGGAGCTTCTTCACAAAAGAGATTAAAACTATAAAGAAAAAGCAAACAAATGTTGAAGATGAAAAGCACAATGGAGGAGAAAAAGAAAAATCTGGAATCTTTAAAGAACAGAGCTGACAATGTGGAGGAAAGAATTAGTATTATTGAGGATAGGAATGTAAAAAGGCTCCAGATGGAAGAGGAGAGAGAACTAAAAAGAAATGAAGAAATTCTCTGAGAAATATCTGACTCAATTAAGAAATGCAACTTAAGGATTATAGGTATCCCAGAGGGAGAAGAAAGGGAAAAAAGGAGCAGAGAGCTTGTTCAAAGAAATAATAGCTGAGAACTTCCCAAATCAGGGGAAGGAGCTGGAAATACAAATGAATGAAGTCAATAGATCTCCTAAATGTAGCAACAAAAAAAGGCCATCTCCAAGGCAAATAGTTGTAAAGCTGGCAAAAGTTAATGACAAAGAAAAAATATTAAGGGCAGCAAGAGAAAAGAAGATAATGTACAAAGGAATTCCAAGCAGGCTCTCAGCAGATTTTTTCATCAGAAACTCTACAGGCCAGGAGAGAGTGGAATGATATTGTCAAAGTTCTGAAAGACAAAAACTTTCAGCCAAGAATACTCTATCCAGCGAAAAGATCCTTCGGATATGATGGAGAAATAATAACTATCCAAGATAAACAAACGCTAAGGGAGTTCATTGGCACAAGACCCCCAGTGCAAGAAATGCTCAGAAGGCCCTCATGCCTGAAAAAAAACGAAAGGGGATACAAAGCTTTGAGCAAGGAGAAAACAGGCAGACAAAATCAGATAAATTGCAGCTCTCTATCAGAATAGGTTAGCAAACATTTAATTATAACATTAAAGATCAAGGGAAGGAAAATACCAAAAATAAATATAACCTCATCATTTTAAACACAAAACCACAACACAAGATAGAATAAGTTGTAACAACAATAACTTAGAAGGTGAAGAGGAAAGGGATGGAATCGACTTAGTCAAAGGAAACAAGAGGCCATCAGAAAATGGACTATCTTGTCTATGAGATTTCTTATACAAACCTCATGGTAACCATTAAACTAATATTCAGAACAGAGAAAGATATGATAAATAAAGAGAAAACTAAGTAAACCAACATACAGAACTACCAAACTGAATCGGTGGTCCGAAACACACAGGACAAGAAACAAAGCAAATGCAAAAGACCTAGAAAAAGAGCAATGATGTAGCAACATTAAACCCCCATATACCAATAATCACTCTAAATGTAAATGGATTGAATTCTCCAATCAAATGACACAGAGTGGCGGCAATATCCAACAACATGCTGCCTCCAGGAGACATATCTCAGCTCTAAAGACAAACACAGGCTCAGAGTAAAAGGATGGAAGACAATACTCCAAGCTAATGGCAAACAAAAAAAAGCAGATGTTGCCATACTTATATCACACAAGGTAGACTTCAAGATATAAAGGGTAATGAGAGACAAAGAGGGGCAATATATAATGGTAAAAGGGACACTCCACCAAGAAGACATATCACTTATAAATATATATGCACCCAACACAGCAGCACCAAAGTACATAAAGGAACTATTAACAAACCTAAAAGGAGATATTAACAACAACACAATAATAGTAGAAGATCTTAACACCCAACTCACATGAATGGATAGATCATCTAGACAAAAAGTCAATAAGGAAACAGCGGACTTAAACAAAAAGCTAGACAAGATGGACTTGATAGATATATACAGAACACTCCACCCAAAAGCAGCAGATTACACATTCTTCTCAAGTGCACATGGAACATTCTCAAGGACAGAGCATAGGTTGGGAAACAAGGCAAGCCTGCATAAATTTAAGAAGACTGAAATCGTAACAAGCATCTTTTCCGACCATAAAAGGCTATGAAACTAGAAATCAACTACAAGGAAAAGCCTGGGAAAGTGACAAAGATGTGGAGACTAAACAACAAGCTACTGAGCAACCAATGGATCACTAATGAAATTAAAGGAGAAATCAAAAAATATCTGGAGACTAAAGAAAATGAGAATACACCATACCAACTCATATGGGATGTAGCAAAAGTGGTCCTGAGGGGGAAACTCATAGCAATACAGGCCCACCTTAACAAACAAGAAATATCCCAAATAAGCAACCTTAAACTACATCTAACAGAACTAGAAAAAGAACAACAAAGCCCAAAGTCAGCAGAAGGAGGGAAATAATAAAAATCAGAGCAGAAATAAATGAAACTGAAACCAAAAGAACAGTAGAAAAGATCAATGAAACAAAGAGTTGGTTTTATGAGAAGATAAACAAAATTGGCAAACCCTTAGCTAGACTCACTAAGAAAAAAAGAGCAAAGGCTCAAAGAAATAAAATTAGAAATGAAGGAGGAGAAATTACAACAGATACCACAGAAATACAAAGGATTACAAGAGAATACTATGAAAAACTATATGCCAACAAATTGGACAATCTGGAAGAAATAGATAAATTCTTAGACTCATACAACCTCCCAAAACTGAATCAAGAAGAAATAGAGAACCTGAATAGACCAATCACAAGTAAAGAGATTGAAACAGTAATCAAAAATCTCCCAAAAAAAAAAAAGTCCAAGACCAGATGGCTTCTCTGGAGAATTTTACCAAACATTCAAAGAAGACTTAATACCTATCCTTCTCAAACTTTTCCAAAAAATAGAGGAAAATGGAATACTTCCTAACACATTCTACGAGGCTAACATCACCATGATACCAAAGCCAGACAAGGACAATACAAAGAAGGAGAACTACAGGCCAATATCACTAACAAATATAGATGTAAAACTCCTCAACAAAATATTGGCAAACTGAATACAGCAATACATCAAAAAGATCCTACACCATGACCAAGTGGGTTTTATATCAGGGACACAGGGATGGTTCAATCAACGTGATACACCACATTAACAAAACGAAGAATAAAAACCACATGATCATCTCAATTGATGCAGAGAAAGCATTTGACAAGATCCAACATCCATTTACGATAAAAACTCTCAACAAAATGGGTATAGAAGGAAAGTACCTCAACATAATAAAGGCCATATATGACAAACCCACTGCCAACATCATACTCAATGGGGAAAAACTAAAAGCCATTCCTCTGAGAAAAGGAACAAGACAAGGGTGCCCACTCTCGCCACTCTTATTCAATATAGTACTGGAGGTTTTGGTCAGAGCAATCAGGCAAGAACAAGGAATAAAAGGACTCCAAATAGGCAACGAAGAAGTGAAACTCTCACTATTTGCAGACAATATGATTTTATAAATAGAAAACCCTAAAGAATCTACTGGGAAACTACTAGAAATAATAAACAACTACAGCAAAGTCACAGGGTACAAAACCAACTTAAGAAAATCAGTTTCAATTCTATACTCTAATAATGACCTAACAGAAAGAGAACTCAAAAAGACCATCCCATTTACAATTGCAACAAAAAGAATAAAATATCTGGGAATAAATTTAAACAAGGACGTGAAAGACCTATACAATGAAAACTATAAGAGACTATTGAAAGAAATTGATGATGACATAAAGAAATGGAAAAATATCCCATGCATGTGGATTGGAAGAATAAACATAGTTAAAATATCCATACTACCTAAAGCAATCTACAAATTCAATGCAATCTCAGTCAGAATCCCAATGACATTCTTCACAGAAATGGAACAAAGAATCCTAAAATTCATATGGGGCAACAAAACACCCCAAATAGCTAAAGCAATCCTGAGAAAAAAGAACAAAGCTGGAGACATCAAAATATACTACAAAACAGCATGGTACTGGTACAAAAATAGACACACAGATCAATGGAACAGAAATGAAAGCCCAGAAATAAAATCACACATCTATGGACAGCTAATCTTTGACAAAGGAGCTAAGAACACACAATGGAGAAAGGAAAGTCTTCAATAAATGGTGCTGGGAAAATTGGACAGCCACATGCAAAAGAACGAAAGTAGACCATCTTCTATCATCATACAAAAAAAATCAACTCAAAATGGATCCAAAACCTGAAAGTGAGACCTGAAACTGTAAAACTCCTAGAAGAAAACATAGGCAGTACACTATTTGACATCAGTCATAAAGGGATCTTTGGTTTCCCTTGTCCAAGTAGACATGGAATTGGAAAAGAAAAAACAAACAAGTGGGACTTCATCAGATTAAAGAGCTTCTACAAGGCAAATGAAACCAGGATCAAAATGAATAGACACCCCACCAGCTGGGAGAAAATATTTGTAAATCATATATCTGACAAGGGGTTAATCTCTATAATATATAAAGAACTCACACAACTGAACAACAAAAAACCAAACAACCCAATCAAAAAATGGGCAGACGATATGAAAAGACATTTTTCCAAGTAAGACATACGGATGGTCAAAAGGCACACGAAAACACGTTCAACATCACTAATCATCAGGGAAATGCAAATCAAAACTACACTAAGACATCACCCTACACCCATTAGAATGGCTATAATCACCAAGACAAAAAACAACAAATGTTCAAATGGTTGTGGAGAAATGGGAACCCTAATTCATTGCTAGTGGGAATGCAAACTGGTGCAGCCTCTATGGAAAGCAGTATGGAGATTCCTCAAAAGATTAAATGGAAATACCTTATGATCCAGCTATCCCACTATTGGCCATCTATCCAACGAACTTGAAATCAACAATCCAAAGAGGCTTATGCACCCCTATGTTCATTGCAGCATTATTCACTACAGCCAAGAAGTGGAAGCAACCCAAGTGTCCGTCGACTGATGACTGGATAAAGAAGATGTGGTATATATATATATACACAAGGGAATACTACTCAGCCATAAGAAAAGACAGAATTGTCCCATTCGCAACAACATGGATGGACCTGGAGGAAATTATGTTAAGTAAAAAAAGCCAGAGAGACAAAGACAAACACCGCATGATTTCACTCATTTGTGGAATATAAACTAACACATGGACGGAGAGGACTGTTTGGTGGTTACCAGGGGCAAGGGGGTTGGGGGCACAAGGGGTGAAGGGATGCATGTATATGGTGACTGACAAACAATAATGTACAATTAAAATTTCACAATGTTATAAACTATTAAGACATCAATAAATTAAAAAAAAAAACTACTGACAGGTTTCCATAATCTATGAAATAGTTCTTATTTGTAGGCTGCAGACCCTTACAAAGCAGCATAGGGCATGCATGCACTAAAAAATGATTTGCCTAACACATGTTTTAAAAAATAAACCTACAGATTACAGTATGTGCTCTAATAGTTAAACAAAAAATATTTAAAGTGTTAATGAATTTAGAGCAACTTTCGGTAATGTTTCCTCAAAAAACACAGAGTAAAATATAAGTACTCTCATGTAGAGGGTCTAGTAAATGGTTTGAGTGTGCAGTACTTGAAAAGTAGAAAACCATCATTTTCAGCTTGAATATACTCTAAAACAGAGCACAACTGTCTCCCATTAGTTTATATAAGACTGAGATAAAGATCATTTAGACTGCAAGAAAGATAGGTGTCATGTCAAACCCTAAAGCAGAATCCTGAACTATCTTTTTCATGCCAGCATGGAAGAAAGGAATTCAACTTCTGGCCACTGATGCATCCTTATGTAGATATATCTAGTAGTAATAGGAAAACACTATGTCCAGCAAGATCCTGGAGGAGATCAGATTCGAAGATCTACAAACACCCATATGCTGCCTACAAAATGCAGTTGGAAACTGATTCTCACAGTTACATGGAATATATTATTAAGATCATAGGGTGAACATTTGCTGCTGTATTTGGAAATTAGAAAATAAAACCCTTAAAATATAATAACCCTGAGATAAACAGTTGTTAAGAGAACAACAGAGTGTGAGAGTGGGAGGAAAGAGAGGCATCAAAGAAAAGTATAAAACATATAAATTTGCATGGCCATTTCAATAATTGACTGATAAGGTTGGGAGTTTTACTAATGACTACAAGGGCTATATTTGAGAGATTAGTAGGGTATAGGATAGTTTGTTAACAAATAAAAGTAAATATTCAATTACACAAAACAAACTACAGCAAGCTACAAAGATTGATTTGTGAAGGTGTAACACCCAATATACATTCATATATGCTGCTTTTCAACTCTATCTCATTTCAAAGGTTTGCTGATGTCCGACATCGCCATCAGTCACCACATCCTTATATTTATTCAGTCAAAATCACTCTTTCTTTCCCATTCATCACTTTCTTTTCATTCTAACTACCACCACTGTGGTTCTGCACCTCTTTAGAGCATCAATCTGGGATAGCTTTTTAATTGGTCTCTCTACTTCTGGCTTTTTTGTTTTCATAGTCACCTAACACATAAATATCTTCTTTCATCTCGCTAACGCTCCTTAAAGGCAAAGACCGGCGGATAGCACATAAAAGATACTTGGCAGTTTTGACTGCATACATGAGTGGGTAGGTAGAAGGATAGATGGATAGATGGATGGATGGATGGAGTGATTGATATCTTCATTCAAGATCCATTTGAGCTAACAGAAAAGACTACTTCATAGCCATCATCAGGGGCCCCACAAGCATAAGATTCAATCTCTAATTTTCATAGGTTGGGTTCACTGAAAAAAGACAGTCTGAGGATTAAGAGGTTCATTAGGATCAACACCTGTGTAAGGAACGGGGGAGCAACAGATTAGAGAACAAGAGCAAGCAGAAGGGGCAGGGCTTCAGGGTGTGGAGAACAGGATGATGCAGAATAGCTATGCAGGCCCAATAAAACCTTGGCCAACAGGGCAAGGAGCTCTGGACTGCCCTTCAGAGTTTCTGACATTGGGCTGAAATGTCTGGCCTTCTAAACCTGCCTCAATCAGTCAGGAAATGCAGGCTTGCCTGGTGGAGTACAACCCTGAGCCAAATGGTACCTCTGCAGCTAAGACAGATCCTGTAGCAGCTGACATATGGTTGGGCAGCAAACCCTACCTTGAAGGAGCACTAGTAGGTGCAGTTCCATGTATTTCACACTAATCAACCCACTTTGATCTGATTTCTAATTCAGAAAAGTCTAACAGGTAAGATCATCTAGCACAGCAAGCTGTACAAACTGCTAACCCAAAACTCTTGGTGTGTTTGATGAGAGAGGAGATACACATTGGTCAATACACCATTTAAGCAGCCCTGTTTAAGAAAGGAGAGACTGGGTGGCAGTCAAGGACTTAATATCCCCCTAAATCGGTGAAGCCCTTTGGAAAGCACAGAATCTTGAGGCACTTGTTGGAATTCTACTGACTATAGATGTGAAATGCCTTTCTTAGTCAATTTTCCTCATGCCCAGCTCTTATTCATTAGTATGAATTCACTGTATATATCACATATCACTCATCTTCTGCAATCAGTATTATTTCAGTACCTCACGACCAAGGTTGCAGTATGATATTTAAAGTTATGGTTTTATCACGTGGGAACCAACTGAATGCAAGTAGACAATACTTTTTATTGAAAGTAAGAGCATGACTTCGTCCTCCAAGATTCATTATAATGACATTCATCTTTAAATAAAATCCAAGCATTTAAATGATGAATTTTAAGCAGTCTGTTGAAATTCTGAAACAACATTACTAAAGCATTTTTTATATCAGTTTCTATTTGATTGGAATACTGAAAATGTTCAGGCTATAGGTAAAGGTCAAAGAAATTTAAATAGTGAAAATATGTAAAATTAAGGATATTAAAATAAGATAGTTCAACACATTTACTAGAGGTAATTAAATGAGAAATGGACATAATACTGCTAATTTTAAGTTGAATATAAATTTGTAAACAAAAACATTTTTCAATGAGTTGTACCATGTTCTGCCTTTCTTTATAACTTGAGGAAAGCAAATAAATTTTGCTTTCTAGTAACACCCTCCGTAAGCATAAAGCATAAGTTTGAATACCACCTATCTAATGTAAAATGCCCCAAATTACAGAAAGCAATGGTTATAAAGAACTAATGACTGCAGAAATTAAACCTAGTTGTGACTGGAAAGAAATACCCATGAGATCTCTGGGGCATCAGTGATGTTCTACTTCCTGACCAGAGTGGTAGATACAAGAGTGTTTACTTTACAATGATTTGTTAAGACACACAAATTGGTTTCACATAGTTTTATCTATGTTGTTTCAAGAAGGAAAAAAAAGCTTTCAAACCAAGCCAAACAATTAATTAAAAAAGCAATTTGTAAACCAAATGCTTATATTGAGACTCATATTGAGTCTGCGGTAGTAGTTGAAAATTATCACTGTGGCAGTATCACTTCCACTGAGTACAAATTTAGAAATGATTGGAAATTTCTTTGCAAATGTGGAATCAATGCTGGAAGTTAGAAGTGGGAATGTCAGCACAAACATCTCCCCACATTATCTCCAAATCAAGATTATAATCAGCAAAGACAGCAGGAAGCAATCTTCAGTGGTCAACAGAGAAAAACCCAATATGCCATCCCATGAAGTAAGTGAACAAACTTCTTTTTATTAATAATAGATCAACAATAGCAATATACTTGTTTGGCGGAATTTGAAATGCAGAATGGACAAACCTAGAAGTCAAGGTATGTTTAAAAACAAATCCAAGGATTCAATACAAACACAAAAGGATGAACATATTTGAGCAGAAAAAGGATAATTCAGGAAAGTTGGGATCAGCATGCAGTCATGCCGCCCTCTTCCACATGGATCAACTGAAACGACTACCAAGTCTGCGTGTGGAAACCAGGCACCAGTGTCAGGGCCTCGTGGGTCTTGCAGAATTTCTGGTGCAGAAGGGCAAATCTGCAGTTGCCTGAAGGGCCCAACTTTATGAAATGCAATTAGAACACCAAGAACAGTTTATACAACATAAAAAGACTTAAAATTTAATAAAAATATTGAAAGAACTGAAAAGGAGAAAGAGCCATTACTACTTGGGTCAGAGTCTGCTGTTGTCCAGAATCCATCTTCTTTATAGAAACAGAACCATCTCCCCAAGTGTTGGCAGGACACACAGCAATGCAGGTACACACACTTGCACCTAAGTGTGCCCATGGGACTAAGCTAGGGCCAGTGACATATTAGCAAAGGGGATGAGTGTGTGTTCCGGTTCATCTCAAAAATTTTTGCCCTTCACTCCCTGTATTATATTCCATTAGCCTAGAAATGACAATAGCAGGAAGCCACCTCAGAAGTCACGTGTTAAAAATGATAGAGCTGGCCCACAAGCCCCAGACTGCCTTCCCAATCCATTCTGTTGTGTGACATATGCAGGAAAAAACAACCCACAGATTAATAGGCATAATGTTACATTATCTAAAAATAATCTCTATCTATACACACATATTTCTGTATACACATATACATACATAGATAGGGTTGCATATATTTGTATAATCAAAGGTAATATATAAAAAGATACCACATTTTCAAGACATCATGTGATCACATGTGTGGAATTACAAGCTGGAGAAATTAACTATTAATAGTATTTATGAAGCTTTTGCATTGTTTGAATTGTTATAATGAGCATGCACTCTTTTGTTATTTAAATGACTGATTTTCTATGCATAAAGCAAATATGCAATCAAATATCGCAATCAAATTTTATAATCCTGTCTGGAAGAGGCATGCTAAAAATACTTTAAAAAATACCGGAAACAGACCCAAAGCTGCCAGGTGCACCCTACACAAATAGTGAATTATGCACTGAGTAAAACAATATTTAGAATCAGCTTTCCTTATTCCTCATTTCGTTTTTATTGTATTGAATGCTTTTAAAAATAATATAATTTCAATTTAAGTGAGTGTCGATGCCCTATTATTTTAATGAGAGTAAGCATAACAAGTTTTATGTATCAAAAGTACTTTTTAATCTGTAACAAAGTTGATAAAATGCTACTATATATAGGAAACGAGTGATATAATTAAGAGCTGTACAATCTCACTTTTAAACAACAAATCTGCACATTTTAAAATATATTTCTCCACCAGCAAAATGTCCAGTACGTTTATAATTAAGACTATGGGCTTCATCTCTCAAGTTACAATGGAATGAACAAGACATATCAATGAACAAGGTAGAAATTATAATTTATCAAACTCCCTATTAATGCATTAATTTATATGTATATACAAGTCCTTATTGTACGTGTTTTAATGTCAGAAGATATATATAATCCAGTACCCTAAACCAGCAACTTGCCAAACAAGACAAGACTGTGACTAGCTATTTCTAAGAAAAGGCCAAGGATGTTGCTAAACCGTATCTTGCTCATGATTAGGAAAACTACAAATTTGTATTGGTTCAGAGTGAGCAACTAAATCAGGCACGACCCCAGAGTTCGTGTGCCAAGAAATTCATAGAGCAGACACTTCAGTGGCAGCTTTGCTGCTAATGACACTGAAGCTTCTGAACACCAGCCAATCGCAAATTTGTAGGGCCACTGCTCCTGATGTCATTAGAACTACATTAACTATGTTTTTTGGATACACAATCATGTTTCACATGAAAGAAACAGTGATATTCAAAATATTTATCTTTGAATATCAATTAAACCTACAAGCTAAAAGGCAGACGTATATAAATATGTAGTGTAAGCATCTGACAATTCGTTTTTATTGATTGTAATGTAAGCACCTGACATGAAGCTTTTGATTGCCGAGGCATCTACTTCAAAGACATCCATCTCAAATAAACACATTGCCAGCTACACAACTAAATAAAGAACCAGGCTGCACCACCCATGAAATCCCCCTTTTTAGAGAGGTCTGGTTGACCTAGGTAACTAATTGTTTGATCACTCACTTTTCCCTTCCCTTGCTCTAATTCCCGATCTTATGCTTTAAACTCACCAATTAAAGTGAACCTGTGAAATCCTAGGCACCCCACCCTCAACTCCAATAAAGGCAGAACCTCAGGTCCAAGCTCTCTGCTCTCTCTCTGTGTCCACTCTTGACCTCACAGTGTGGCCCCGGATGTGCTGTGTACCCTCCAGCACTAGTGAGTAATAAACCTTGTTTTTTTTCAAGGTTCCCTAATGGTTGTTGCTGAGGTGCATCTTGCAAACATAATAAGCAAGGGCTGGTCCAGCCACAACATTGGCTCCTGTCAGGGAAATGTCTGTGGGGGCTCACCACGAGTAGTATGGGCCCAGGTGAGTGCCCCCAGCATTGCTAGCCTACAGCATCACTATGGATAGGCTGAGACTGACCCAAAACAAAATAGTACAGAATCCTTAGAACTCTGGCTATGATAGGCATTAACCCTTTAGTTACTAGGACTTGAGTGGGTCTTAGTTACTAGGACTTGAGTGGGTCTAAGGTCCAGAAGGAGTATTGAGGCAGGTCAGGCACCGAGTGTGAGTACTTAGGACAGTAGCTGCTTACCAACCAGCAAAAAAATATTTCAAGATTTTATCCACTGGCAACGATATACCACTGTGTGCCAGGTAATTACCAGCCCTGACTGTAGTTCAACCTCATCTATCAAACATCCCTGTACTATTTTCATTGTACATTTCTAATTGGCCTCTCATTTAGAACACAATATGTTGTTTAACTTGCATTAAAACATCAAAATCTTTCTATTCACGTAATGGATTACATACAACATGACACATAAAAACTTAAAAATAATTTTATTCAATTTTCTTAGAAAACTGACCATGTTACAGCAATGAAATCCTAGGAGTTAAAAAGTTAAAGGGAAGAAAATTTGTGTGATGGAGATAATGGGACTTGATCTCAAATCTAGGTTCTTTCACTCTACAGCTGGGTAAGGGTCCAAAAGATAAATAACATAGTAGTATTTCAATTTCCTCTGCTATAAATTTGAAATCATACTTTACAATGTAGATCTCTTAGAGTGAGTTAGATAATGTATTAGTAAAGTAAATCAAACCTACTCAAAAAATCTAAAGATTCTCACAGCAACACCATTTTCTAGTGGTGACATTATCTCCTGAGGCCAAATATTTAAGTGTTCCACTGTTTAATCCTCTTGATGGCATTTCCCCTTATTCAGTCGTTTTAGGTCCACTGTTTCACAAACTTGACTGTGCACGAGTCATCTGGGGATATTTTTTAAATATAGATGCTAATTCCTTAGATCTGGAGTGGGACCTGAAATTCTGCTTTTCAAACAAGTTCAGTGTCTGTTTCCAGACTAGCAACCTCTGCATCAAATGGGAAGCTGTTAGACATGCAAATCTGCAGGTCCACCCAAGACTTACTAAATCAGGAACTCTAGAGGCAGGGCTTAGAATCTGCTGTAACAAGCCCTCCAGGTGAGTCAAAAGCACCGCAAAGTTTAAGAACCACTGTTCTAGAGCAAGGGTTCTCAACTTTGGCTTCCCTTTAGAATCACGTGGGGAGATTTTTAAATTTGCAATGCCCAGGCCACCCTCCAGACAAACTATATCATAGTCTCTGGGTTGGACCAAGGCAGGTGTATTTTTTAAAACTCCCAGGTGATTCCAGTGTCCAGCCATGAGAACCACTGTTCTAGAAGAAGAAAACAGCTGATATCTGAATAGCATCCCCCATATCTATTTGATAGATTAGTAATTTAGATTTCTTTCATTTAGCTTAAATTTTAATTTTCAATTACTCATGTTAGCTCTCTTATAAGAGCTGACAGTTTTTTTCTTTGCTCTGAAGTTATTCAAATTAAATGTGGGTACTAAAAACCTAGGGAAGATCAATTTTGAGCACAATGGATATGTGTTAAATATTTGTAGGATTAAAAAGTATGGAGGACCTCAGAGTTCTGACATGCCACATGCCTAATTATGAATTTGTGTTTTCTATTTTAAGAGTGAGGCACTGTTAACTCAGGTTAACCTCCTGGTTACGTGAAACATGCAGTTGAAACCACCTCTTGATTTTACAAAAGTAAGCACCCTATGTTTGGGGTTAATCATAGGAAAATATTAAGCTGTCTTTGGCATTCTTAGGACTTCTATGAAATGAATCACCCAAAGCCATAACTTTCATTCTTTGCAAGGTCTAGGTAAAGTACCAGTCAGACAGCGAATTTATAAAGCAAGAGCAAGTGGCAGGACCTCCTTCTCATAATTACAAGTTCCTTCAGGATATAATGCTCCCTTCTCCTTAATCTGGAGTGGAAACTAGGTACAAAACAGGGGATCACAACATTCTGGCACCTCTTAATCCATTTGATCTCTGTGTGAATTCCCAGATAAGATACATTTTCAAGCATAAGAACATACATCAATTCTGAAACACAATATACATGATTTGGAGATTATCCAAAGAAATCCTCACCCTTATGACAACTGAATTCCTGCCCCCATCCCTTCTTCCTCTCCCACCCCAAACTCCGTCTATATGAAGATTTATCTTTTACCCCAAGGTGGATCTAATCACTCTCTTAATAGTAGAAAGCCCATATCTCTGTAGTAGCCACTGGGATCATTCTGGAAATCTATAATTCTGATTTTAAAACTAATGCCAATTCTAGAACATTTACTGAGTTATTGCAACATGCCAGCACAGGGACTATTCTAAGCACTCTACAAGTATTTTCTCATTAAATTCTCATAATCACCATCTGCTTAAATATCACATCCTCAGAGATGCCTTATCTGTCTGATACATGAAGGTATCCTTATGACCTATCTCATTAAACTCATATAATTTCCTTGTTAGACTGTGATATAATATTATCAATTTTTGTCTCTGCCGTTACAATGGAAGCTCCATGAGGGCAGGAGCCTTGTTCTAACCTCAGTGCCAGAAGAAAGCCAGGTGTATTGCTGCCACTTTGTAAACATTGAAGGAATTAATGAATGAGAAAGAAATCTACTTGAGAACCAAGAAGCCTTTTCATGAACAAAGGGGCTAAAACACATCGAAAGCACAAGTTTTTGGTGGTAGGGAATGACTGGCTGACCTCACCACTGTTCAAAAGTCATGGCTGTTGCATTCTTTCACTAACTCAGAATCATGCAATGGCTCCTCATTTCATTCAGGGTAAAAGTCCAAATCCCTACAATTTGCCTCAAAGGCCCTACACAGTTCTGTGCTGCTGTTACCTCTCCAACCCTTTCTCCTAAATTCCTGCCTTTGCTCACTCCACTTAGGTTACACAGGGCTCTCTGTAAGCACCCACTTTGATGATCTTGCACCAGCTATTCCCTTGGTCTGAGAGGATATTCCCAGATATTTTTCTAACCCCAACCTCTCCTTCAAATCTCTTCTCAGATCCCATCCTCTCAAGGGAAGCTTTCCTTATCATCCTGTGTCATACCCAGATCTAGTCACTCCCTTTCTGGCACTCCCCATGACCTTACCCTGCTCTTTATCTTTTTCCTGGAGCCTCTATCAATTATCACATCCCTTACCCTGTGTTGTATTTACTGTTTATTGTCTGTTCCCCCTGCAAGACTCTAAGCTCCACAGGGCAGGGATCATGTTGTGATGTAACACCCTGATGTAACCCCCAGCACTTAGAACAGTGTCTAGTAGTTGTCTGGTACATGGCAGACATTCAATAAATATTTGCTGAATAAAGGAAGGAATGAATGAATGCCTCGATCTTTACTCACAATGTCAGACTGCTAACTGACAGCAGTGTTAAAGATATTTGGGTGACTGAATCGGAAACTCACTTTGAATGTTCAAGGCCATCTTTGACTTTGGGCTGTGCTAAATTGAACACCTGGACATTCTTATTTTCCAGCTCCAATTTAAATGTTTATCACTTATCCAAAGCAGATGTCATTATAGACATATTATAATTCCCAAAAGCAAATCTTCTCCTTCATTATTTTATCTTGATGACTTCATTTTAAAGAGAGTTGGGGGCCACCTGCAGACATTTTGGAAGTTCACTAATTTTGTCATCAATCAGTTAACATCTCCTCTTCAAGGTAGATTACTTCTTAGGATGCTTTCCACAAATCTTACCTATGTAAGGAAATTCCTGTTATTCTATTCAGGGGATATTTCTTGATCCACTCCCTAATTCTAGAGAGTATAGCCTATTTAATATCTGTAGCTCAAAATGTAATTAATATCATATTATTATGAACTAAATTCCTTCATGCACAAAGGCAATACAGAAATTAAAATGTTAAGTTCAGGAAAAACAACAGGAAGTTTATTCTAAATACTCCAGAAGCCATTTTACTCAGATAATTAATAGATGTGTATATATATATATACATATATATATACATATATATATATATATATATTCCTTTTCTCTCTGTTTTTCTTTCTCTCTCTCTCTCTCTCTCACACACACACGAACACACACATCCCTATATTGCTACCTCATATGCCAAAAGTAAAAATAAGGAAAGTCAGGAAGAAAAAAGCTGATTTGATGAGGACATAAGATAAGTTAACCTAGAATAGAGGTTGATTCATAAAGCAGCAATGAAAGGAACTGTATTTTACTATTGCATCCCTTTACTCTATCAAAAACCATTCTTAATATCATTTAAACTATTTCATAAACAGACACAAAAATCCCTCATAAAACGATAAACTTCTAAAATAAGATATATTTTGTTTCAATAAGTACATGCTTCTCTGACTTCTTTTGTAGGAAAAGAAAATATTTTAATTTTTACAAGGAATGTGTGTTTCCCATTTTGAAATTTTATTGATGTGAAATGTACAATTTCCAGAGAATACTTAAGCAGTTGTTTTGACACTGGATTTCAATTTAATACATTGACTTGAAGTCTTTTGCAAACACTATGAATTTAAAATACCTAAAAGAGTTGTATAATGTCTTATAAGTACTCATATATAATAAATTTATTGTTAAGTAAAAATCAGCTTCTGTTTACTGATGTTAGTTGTAACACAGGCTTTTTCAGTGAAACTGTAAACATTCACTTATTTATGATATAACCACAGAGACAGTTTATGAGTTTTTGCCTCATCAATTAATTAATGTATCAATAAAAATAAATGAATAATATCCCAGTTTTTATTGGGTAGAATTTAATTGTTACCATTACTGTACGTCAAACGTGGAATCTTCATTAATGTGTGTGTGCATGAGAGAGAGAGGGAGACAGACAGACAGACATGCAAAGGAGCAAGAAAGAAGGAAAATACACAGTCTCTTTTTCTTATTCTTTGGAAAGTCTATATATGACATATGACAGTGTTACTCTCAAAAAAGTATACGTATAATAAAAATTTCTATATGATTCTATACAATCTAAGTGGCATTCAAACAAGGTGACTAAGTGCATAATCTTTGGAAAGAGAATTTTGGTTCAAATTCCTGGCTCCTCCACTTAACATCTGAGTGAGCTTGGATAAGTTATATCACACTATGGGCCTTAGGTAAAACAGAGATGAAGATCTAAAAACATCCACCGCCCAGACTGTTGTGTGGATTCCATGATATATAGCCTATGACCTAGGACCTGACCTACTTTAATTAATAGGTGTTGACCTCATGCTTCCTGTATTTATCCAAGCTTTGATTTCCATAATCAATCCTGGTTCTCTTCCTATGTCTCACTCATGGATACTAAAGCAGAGCATGAAAGACTCTCATAATCTGCTCCTGCTGCCCTTTCAAATTCATCTCTCAGTTCTGCCTTGCCAGAAAAACCAAACCAAAAACACCAAAAATATACCCCAAACATGAAGTTGCTTCAGCCTCCAGATGTAGTGCATTTTTTTTACTGCTTGTAATACTCTTTGCCCATATCATCATCCCTCCCATAGAGATATATCACCTCCGTTCCCAGATTTTTTGGGAATTTGGGGAAAAGGCAAGCAAGGTATGCAACCTCTGAGCTAAGGGCACATGAGTGTGGAAGGGACCATTAGTAGTGGCAGCAGACATGTTAGCAGGAATAATAGTGGCTATAATTTATAGGTCTTGGGCCAGCTGAGCCAACCCAAACTTGACAAAGTCTAAAGAAGGAAACAAAATAAAAGGCCAAGCATGTTAGCCCCCAAGGGGAGCCACAGTATGAAATGGTCTTACGTAAGTAAAAGAAAGCAAAGCATGAAGGAATGAGTGTTTTATTTCTTACTGAACCCATGCACTTCAACATGGGCAAGGTGGATGCAAAAAAAAAAAAAAAAGGCTTCGGGGGCCGGCCCAGTGGCATAGCGGTTAGGTTCGCACACTCCACTTCAGCGGTCCAGGGTTCGCAGGTTTGGATCCCGGGCACGGACTGACACGCTGCTTGTCAAGCCATGCTGTGGCGACATCCCATATAAAGTAGAGGAAGACGGGCACAGATGTTAGCCTAGGGCCAGTCTTCCTCAGCAAAAAAGAGGAGGATTGGCAACAGATGTTGGCTCAGGGCTAGTCTTCCTCACAAAAAAATAAATAAAAGGCTTCAACTTAGGACAAACACTGGCAAGTGTCATTTGTCCTTTGAGATTTCACTCAGAAGCCTATGTAGCTATAAAGGGATGATTCCCCGACCACCCCAGGACATTATTAGTTGCTCCTTTTGTGTTGCATTTTTCTATCTACCTCTATTGGCACCAAAGAGTATACTGAAAAAAAACTTGTTTAAAGTCTACCTTCCCTACTACACTGCCCTCTATCAAGGAAGGGCCCCTTTCTAATTCATCTCTGCTTACCAAAAAGGATTAGGCAGAGCACACAAGGATGACCTACAATGAATATAAATTAATATGTGAAAAGCAATAAAAGAGTCAAATTTATTTCAAAGAGAAAGTCTGAGGTGAAAGGGAAGCTCTTGAGGAATTTCTTGCTGGAAGACTTCATTTATCTCAATGAGACCAAAGGTGGAAAGCCTAGAGAAAGAAAGGCACAGACAGCTTTGGAGAGTTGAAAAGAGAAGGAAGATCTGATCATATGCACTATGGGAAACTAGACAGGAGTTAACAATGCATCAGTGACAGGATTTGCCAGGATTAAGGTTCCAGGGAGTGATCATGATTCTTGTTCATCCAAATGCATGGAAAAGCCTTTTGTAGCCCATCTATGATTTTCAAAGTTTCTAAATTAGTTCCAAAAGCTCTACTTTATCCCAAACCGGCTGAGGGTTGAAATGGAGTTTAGTGGAAGGTAAGGTAAGAAGAGTGGAGAAATCCAGGTAAGAGCAAACAAGTTTCAAGGCTGAAAGGAAACACATAATAACAAGAAGAAAAGAATATCATCAAATACAGCACCCTCCTCTTTCTAGAGACTGTTTTCAGGTCTCCTTACCATCCTGTTTGCTGACCAGATGTCAATACGTTAGTGTAGTGAAGTCTGTTCACGCCCCTCTTAGAGGCAACGGTACCCTTGTCCCAGAAGCCATCTAGTCATCACAGTATTTAGTGAAACTATTTCCCTCTTGATCCTGTTAATGTGGTCTGAGTCTTCCTTAGCTTTAAGACATTCATGGATAAGTTATTCATGAATTTTATTGGGCAGCTCAAAGGTATACTTTATGTAATGCTTTGAGCAAAGTGTGAATTTGTGGACTAGAGTGAAATAAAGTTAAACTTTTATGGATAAGTTCAGTAATGTACAAAAAGACAGAATGCCTCCCAGGACAGGGGCACAGAGTTCAGTGCTTGATAGGAGCCTAAAGCAAAGCCATTAAAATCAGGGGCCAGCCTGGTGGCATAGTGTTTAAGTTCGCATGCTCTGCTTTAGTGGCCTGGGGTTTGTGGGTTCGGATTCCGGGCACAAACCTACGCACCACTCATCAGCCATGCAGTGGTGGCGTCTCACATACAAAATAGAGGAAGATGGGCACACATGTTAGCTCAGGGCCAATCTTCCTCACGAAAAAAAAAAGAAAAAAAACTTTTTTAAATGTCAACGAAACATGGACCGTTAGCACTGAAAGAGAAAAAATGGGAGTCTGAGAGGCATAACTTAGATTATTTTATCCATCAACTTATGTAAGAAAGAGTCATGGAAGTTGGAGTTCAGGAGAACTCTGTGTATTGTGTCCTGGATATAGCCACACTTTACCTTGGATGCAACATTCTAGTACCATCTGTCTCTCTCCCTTCTAATTCCTGACCCATAAGTCAATCCTTTGACTATGAATATACTACATAAAAATGACCCCACTAAAAGTTAATAAATTATCACACTGAGCATATACACTAATCTTTAGTGCACAATTCTCACTATAAACATTTTTAATAAACTTTTTATTGCTCTACACATTAGCCTCTTGTAATTTGGTGAGTCAAATCATCACACGGTATAATGTAAAAGTGGAATTTCTGGTCCCACAAGGTAAGAAATCCAGAAACATGGTTTCACCAAGGTCTATCTGAATTTCTCTGAGCCTGTTAAAGCAACACGTAACAAAATCATATTGTCTGGAAACTCGTTATGCTGATGTTTCTCATTTTCATTTAATATTTATTTAGCATTTCCTTTGTGCCAGTTCTGTCCAATTACTTAGTAATGATTAACTCAATGAATTTCTCGTGATTACAGGTGAGATAGGTTCTGCTATTATCCCCATTTTACAGATGAGAAAACTGAGAGGCTCAGAAGATTAAATAACTTCACCAAAGTTAACAGAGCCAGGATTCAAACCCAGGCAGCCTAGCTCCAGAGTATATGCTGGTAACCACTACTATGCTGTTTCTCAAGACAGCAACATTGCATTTGGAACACTAAAAAAAAGTGTTTATGTCCAAACTCATTATTTTAGATATCTCTCCTTTTAACATTTTACAATAATGTAGAATATAACCTATTATTCTTCATTGTCAGATACAAAAGAATTTACATTTAAATATCTTACCAATTATCGCTGTTATCAGTGAAAAAAACACTGGCGAAAAATGACACAGGTTTAGATGATCTGAAGCTGAGTTGGCAGGGGAGTTCAGAATTAATTCCATTTGGAGAGCCTGTGATGACTCTGTCTTTTGGAAATGTCACCGAAAGAGGTTGAATCTCATCACCATCAAGAAGCCTTGCTGTGGGAATCTGGATATTTAAAGCTGAATCGCTGTTTAAAATTTAAAAAAAAAATTACCTCAAAATACATGCAAGTAATTGGATTTGTGTTTTCCTCTGTTTTTTGAATCATTGGAAGTATTAAAACAAGTATTACAATAACGTGTCCAATTATTAAAGATATTTTTGTATTATCTCATTATTTTCTGGTCACAATATAAGAAAGATTGATAATACATTAATTTAACCAAGAACCACATAAGATGATCAAAAGTTTCTTTTATCCACTAAGGATTAAAAAAGAGGGTTAAAGGACTGGCCTGGTGGTGTGGTGGTTAAGTTCGCGCACTCCACTTTGGTGGCCTGGGGTTCGCAGGTTTGGATCCCGGGCACGGACCTACGCACCACTTATCAAGCCATGCTGTGGCAGGCATCCCACATATTAAGTAGAGGAAGATGGGTATGGACGTTAGCCCAGGGTCAATCTTCCTCAGCAAAAAGAGGAGGATTGGCAACAGATGTTAGCTCAGGGCTAATCTTCCTCACCAAAAAAAAAAAAAAAAGGTTAAAACACCTGAATAAATACAATGTGTTTTTTAACCACAGCTGTGATATAGATAGTATTCCCTTTAAATATATCCTGACAAAAACTCACCTGAATAGCTGAAGCTTTATCGCATGTAGACTAAATAATACTAGCAGATGCATATGCACATACAATTTTTATAAATTTGGATTCTATTAAGCACTTTTATATATAATGAATATTTTTTCAATCATTGCTACTAAAAAATCCCACTTAATGTTCAAATATTTCATTATATATCTATAATTTAGCCAATCTTAAATGTTTATGATTTTAAATAACACAGTACGTAGTATTCACTTGCAAATCTAATTAATACTTGATAATTTTTAGTGGTCAATAAATATTTAACCATATTACTTTATTTTATTATATATGTGGGCTTCTATAACAAATAAGAAATATTATCAAATGGGAATCATATTTCCCTAATATTTAATTAGAATGAAAAGTATTCAGCTAATTAACTAGAAAAAGTAAAGAAAGATCTTAACTCAAATTAGTTAAACCAATATGGTCCACTGGATAAAATGTGAAAAAGTAATTTATAAGTCAGGTTTGAATCCAATTCTGTTGCTAATTAGCTAAGTGTCATTGGATAAGTCATTAATGCTGTTGATTTTACTGTACACATAATGAGGAGACTCGGTTACATCATCTCTACAGTCCCTTTCACATGTTCATTGCATTATACCACATTTTCTAAGACTCAACTTTTGACTTGAGATCGTTATTAAACTGATGTCTTTATATATTAATTCAAAAGTTGAAAGATTAATTCATATATTAGACAATGCTTCTTGATAAAAAAATACTTTCTAGCACAACATAATTCAAGCCACTTCTATTTACTGTTTAAGTAACAGAGGTTAGTGTCTACTATTTATAAGAGAGTCTTGAAACAACTGCAAATCCCAAAGTTGTCAAGTTAATGTTGAAGAACTATACTCTCTCACAAAATGGCATTTAAAGCAAGCTCCATGGCATAAGTAAGCACTTGGCACATCATGCAGGCCAAATGTCAGAAACTAAAGGTCATTCTATAATCTTCAACTTGGATAATTTTCATTTATTTTCAACCATTACATCACATGTGGAACTTGTTTTCTCTGGATCTCAGAATGCTTAACTGTAAAATAAGGGATTGAACTACAGAAGCTCTGAGGTGGCTACAAGATCTAGAAGTTTATGAAAATAAGCTTATACGCAATTCACATTGGTACACAAATCTTTCCAATTTGTACAAACTTTTTTTTTTTTTTGGTGAGGAAGATCGGCGCTGAACTAACATCTGTTGCCAATCTTCCCCTTTTTTCTTTTTTTTTTTTTTTTGGTTGAGGAAGATTGTCACTGAGCTAACATCTGTATCAGTCTTCCTCTATTTTGTATGTGGGATGCTGCCACAGCATGGCTTACCAGCGGTATGTAGCTCCATGCTCCAGATCTGAGCCTGCAAACCGAGGCCACCAAAGCCTAGCATGTGAACTTACACTTAACCACTACGCCACAAGGCTGGTCCCAATTTATATAATTTTAACATATCAACTATTTACTCTTTTTTTTTTTGAGGAAGATTGGCCCTGAGCTAATTATCTATTGCCAATTTTCCGCTTTTTCCTTTTTTTTCTCCCCAAAGCCCCAGTACATAGTTGTATATCCTAGCTGTAGGTCATTTTAGTTCTTCTATGTGGGACACCACCTCAGCATGGCTTGATGAGCAGTGGTCCATGCCCACTTGATGATCCTGGTCCATGCCCAGGATCCAAAGCGGCGAACCCTGGGCCGCTGAAGCAGAACGTCCAAATTTAACTGCTGCACCACCAGGCCAGCCCCTCAACTAGTTACTCTTTATATCTATTCCTTTGTATCTACACATAAGTGTATATTTCTAAATAAAATTTTGCTTGATTTTCCTTTTTTGTTATTTTATATAAAGGATATCAATATATGTAGTCTTCTTTGACTTGCTTTTTTTAATTAATATTTTGTTTCTAAGATTCCTAAAACAGTTGTCTCATTAGGTGAAGTTCATCCATTTCACAGCTATAGAATATTCATGAACATATATATCGCAAATTATTTATCCCTTCACTTGTCACAGGATGTTAGTGCAGTTCCCAGATTTTGCTATTCTGGATACTACTACCATGAGTAATTCAAACATACCTTGTAGTACACATGTGCAAGAGTTTTTCTTGTATATACTATGAAGTAGAATTGTTGGGCTGTGAACTATGCAGATGTTACACTTTGCATATATATCCAGTGTGGTCCTACTCATCGACACTGTAACTAGTTATCTGACTTCTTACTGTTTGCCTACTTAGGACAGGCAAAATGCTATCTTATTGTACTCTCTAATGTTCATATCCAAGTTTATAAAAAGGTTACTTATATGTTTTCAGATGTTCATTTTCCATTTATGAATCCTCTTCCATGAAATACCTATTGAAGCATTTTGTCAACATTTCTATCGAGTTATTTGATATTTTTCTGACTAATTTTTATCAGTCATTTATTTCACTGTTAGCATGATTTTCAGTCTTGTTTAAGATATCTTTCTCTACCCACAGACATTAAAATTGTTTTCCATCACGTTTTTACATTTCGCATTTCACATTTAAGACATTAATCTATTTATAATGGATTTTTGTGTGTTATATGAGACAGAAATCCAGCTTGAAATATTCCATACAGATGATCACTTGTTCCAGCACCATTTATTGAACAGTAACCTCTTTTCTCCAAAGATCTACAATACCACCTTTGTCATATATTCAGTATCCACACGTGTGGGCCTTTTTCAAGTCTCTCTATTCTATTCCTTTGGGCATTCTATCTATTGCTGAACCACTATCAAGCTGGTTTAGTCTTGATATTTGGTAAGGCAAGCCCTTCTCATTGTATTCTTCCTCAGGTGTGGCTTAGCTATTCTTGACCCTTGATTCTCCCATATAAAATTTATAATTTTACTTGTCAATCTCCATGAAAAATTTTATTTGAATTTTTATTGCAGTTGCACAGAATATGTAAACTGATTTGTGGAGAACTGTCTTCTTTAATATTGAATATTTCAATTCATGAATATGGTGTAAATCTTCATTTATTTATGAGTTCTTTGACTTAAGTTTTATAATTTTTCTCCATATAGTACCATACAGTTCTTCCACATCTTTTGTTTTGGTTTCTTCCTGTTATTAACTTTGAAAGTTTTTATACATAGTAATTTTATTTTATTTATTTATTTTGTAATTTTTTTTTTTGCTGGGTAAGATTCACCCTGAGCTAACATCTGTTGCCAATCTTCCTCTGATTTTTTTTCCTCCTCAAAGTCCCAGTACATAGTTGTATATTCTAGCTGTAACCCCTTCCAATTCTTCTACGTGAGCAGTCACCACAGTACAGCTACTGACAGATGAGTGGTGTGGTTCTGTGCCCAGGAACCAAACCTGGGCCGCCGAAGTGGAGTGTGGAACTTTAACCACTAGGCCATCAGGGCTATCTCTATAAATAGTAATTTTAGAGTTGCGTGCTCTAAATGTCGTATGCTACAATGCTATTGAATTTTACATATCAGACTTATATCTGTTTATGTTGATAAATGATCTTCATAGCTTTAAAAATTTGCCCATACATTCTTTTAATTACCTATATGGAAAATCATCTAATCTACAGATAATGATGGTTTTGTAGCTTATTTTCCTATCCTTACATATTTTATTTCTCTTAACTCCTGCGTGCACAGGGTTCTTCATTAAAATGTGTTAGAGAGGCAGTGATAATAGGCATTTTTGCCTTTTCTTTTTTATTTAAAGAGAATTCATTTATGGTTCGGTATCCATAATAATATCTCTCCTAGGTTTATAATAGGAAACTTTTAAAACTTAAAGAATATGTCCTAGATTATCCAGTTTAAGAGTTTTATCATCAATGGTTTCAGAATCTTATCAAATGCTTTTTTTCTGCATTTATGGAAATGATCAATCATATCATTATTGTCTTTAATTTGTAAACGTGGCAGATGAAATGAAAAGGCATTTTAGATTTTCTAACAATAGGCAAACCTTGCAATACTGAGATACACCCAGATCGGTCATGATCTATTAATACATTTATATTATATTATAATATTAGTAATATATATTATATATATCATTTAATCCATTAAGGATTATTGCATCTATATTCATAAGAAAGATTGGCTTATAATTTACCTTTCTCATACTGTCATTGTCTGATTTTATAATAAAATATTTCTGACTTCATAAAACAAATTAGGGCACATTCTCTCATTCTATTCTCTGGAAGAATTTGTGCAAGGTGTGATATCAGTTTCTTGAAAGTTTAATAAAACTTGCCTGTAAACACATCAGAGGATGGTGTTTTCCTTGTGAAAAGATGGTAAGTACTGATTCAAAGACTTTCTATTTATTCCCAATATGGTTTCGTTAATTATATATTTTCTACAAATTTCCCATTTCATTTAAGTTTTCAAATATATTGGGGTAAATTTCCTCATAGTATTTTGATTATCTCATTTTTCTCCACTGGCTATACAGTTATGCTCCATTATTCCTAATATTATTTAGTTGTGTCTTCTCTCTTTTTCTTCCTCGTCACTTCACTGTATTAGTGTCCATTGTGTTAGTTTTTCAGAGAACAAAGTTTTGGTTTCAGTGAGCCTACCTTCTATATACTTGTTTTCTATTCCTTTAATTTCTACTCTTTTTCATTTTATCTTCTGCATTCCTTGGGTTTAATCTATTATTCTTATTCTTACCTATTAAATTGAATACTTGAAACTTCCAATCATTTTTTATCTAATATCAGCATTCAAGACTATATATTTTGGGGAAAAAGGGATGATTAAGCACACGTGTGTGGTGATGGATTTTAATTAGTCTTTGGGTGGTAAACATGATGTAATCTACACAGAAATTGAAATATAATGATGTACACCTGAAATTTATATAATGTTATAAACCAAAGTTAACGCAATAAAAAAATTTTTTTTAAAAGATCAACTCCACAAAGTATGAATAAAAAAAAATAAAAATAAAACTCTTTTGAAAATTGAAAAAAAAAACAAAAAAACAAAAAACCCACAAAAAACTATATATTTCCACCTAAGTACCATTTTCGCTGCATTCCATGTTTATTTATTGCTTAGCCACTGGAATTTTGGTGTTTAATTTGACAGATGCAGTTAACAAGAATACTGGCCTAATTGTCTGTCTAAAGCAATAGAAATCACAGGAGCTGTTTCTAATTCAGTCTTCAACGCTAATACTCAAAACACTGTTTATAACATTTGATTGTATTATACCCTCATGATTCTCAGTGAATGTTGTTGTTTTCATGTTTTGATATATAGTATTTTAATTATTATTTATTTGTAAAATTCAATATGATATCTTCTTTGTCTATACAAGTTTTTTTTAAACATTTCCAAATGTATGGGACATCTTGTTAATATTTTCCTTACTGATTTTTATTATCATTATTATCCGAAAACATAGTCTATATGATATCAACTCTAAAACTTGTTAAACTTGAACTATGAAATGATACATTCAGCTTTTGTAAATATCACATGTATGATTGAGAAAAATGTGTATTCTCTAATTACAGGGTGCAGTATTTTATACTACTACTTTAACACTATTTTTAGTATTTTTAATACTAAATGATAATAAAATTAAATGAATGAAGCTTTTAAAATATCTTGTTCCAAAGCTTCTTTATCTTTACAAATGTTTTTGTCTTCTGGACTCATCAATAATTGAGATATGTGTTGAAATATCCTATAGCGATGAAGGACTAGTGAATTTTAGCCTGTTATTTTAATTTGGGGGTTATATAGTTTAAGACTACTTTAATCATGCATACAACTTTAGAATTCTGATAGTTTCCGAGTGAGCTGCATCTTTTATATTTATTTAATGACTTTGAGAAACCCTGCTTTACTTCAATCTTTCCTTGTCCTTATGTTTCATACACATTTCTTTTAAAAGGTAGTTGGAAGGGCCGACCCGGTGGTGTAGTGGTTAAGTTCCCACGCTCCACTTCAGCAGCCCGGGGTTTGCAGGTTTGGATCCCGGCACAGACTGATGCACCGCTTTGTCAAGCTATGCTGTGGCAGTTGTCCCATATAAAGTAGAGGATGATGAGCACAGATGTTAGCCCAGGGCCAGTCTTCCTCAGCAAAAAGAGGAGGATTGGCAACAGATGTTAGCTCAGGGCTAATCTTCCTCACACACACACACACACACAAAAGGTAGTTGGATGTTTTTTCTTATTTTCTCTAACATTCTCTGTCTTTTAACTAGTCAGTCATTTATTTACATTTATGGCATTACTCAACTATCTATAGAGCTGTTGCCACAATTCCGGTTTTAGTTTTCTCTTGCTTTTTTTAAAGTATGTTTCTCTTTTTCTCTCTTACAAAGTTAAAAGAGATTTTGTTTGTTTCTATACTTTTTGAGTAGTTATATATAATCTTAGGTTTAGTGGATGCCCTTAAAATTTTACCCTACACGCTTTATTTTAAAATTTCTAAAAGTTATATTTGGTTCATTTTCAAATCTGTATTGTATAATCCCATGTTAATTATTCATTTTTTGTAATGCCATCTTTTTTAAAATAATTATATTCTGTGTCTGATCATTTCAATATCTGAATTACTTAAGAGTCTTAAGCTCAAGATAGTTGTTTGTGCTGACTCTAAGTTATGGTGTCTTCCCTCCTTGTGAGTTTTGTGATGCTTGATACTGTATTCACGTCTGGTTGATAGCAATCTGTAGAAATTGAAACATGGGCCAAAACTGCAGACGGCTTCATTTAGAGTATAGGTTCACAAAGTGTGGTCCATGGATCAACAACATCAGTATCATCTGGGAACTTATGAGAAAGACAAATTATTACATCCCATTCCAAGCTTCCCGAATTATAAATTCTGGGGATGGGACACAACAAACTCTGTTTTAAGAAGTTCTTCAGGTGATTCTGATATACACTGAAGTTTAAGAACCACTGATCTAGAGAAGATTTGCTTGTTTCTGCTAAAAGGTAGAAGGACTTACTCACATAGAACCATTTTAGCCTCTTCCAGTGTCCCTGGATTAATCCAGAAATCTGAGATTAAGTTTTCCTACCTTGAAGTTGTCCCAAGACTTAAGAACAAGCCTGCATTTGGCATGTTATTACAGCTGGCCACTCCTACTCTGGTTTCAGCTTATAAGTATGTATTGTTTTGGTTTGGTTTGATTTGAGCCCTTTGGAGATCTCCCACATTTCTCAGAAGCCCAGCAATTAAATATGTATTTACACATACATTGATACAAGATCTACTTGTTTTGTAGTGTGAGGGCTCATAATGTATGTAGGCCAATATAGTATTGGGGTTTGGGCTGTTTATAAATTTAAAAAAAAAAACAGATTTCATTCCACTATAGTGTGTGCATGTGATAGGCAAAATTCTGAGATGGCCCCCAAGAGTCTTGTCCCTTGGTGTACAAATTCTGTATAATTCCTACCCTTTGGGTGTCAGGACCTATAAATATGATGAGATATCCCTTTGGTGATTAAGTCATGTTATATGGTAATGGTAAAGGGACTTTCTATATGTAATTAAGGTCCCTAGTCAATTTAACTCATGTAAAGCAAAAGGGAGATTATCATGGGAGGATCAGATTTAATCAGGTGAGATCTTAGAAGAAGGCTTAGAAGCCAGAGACAGAGAAATGAGAGGGATGGTCTACTCTGGCTTTGAATGAATAAAGTGCCATGCTGTGAGGAGGAACCACATGGCTTGAGGATGGCCTTTAAGAGCTGAGAGTGCTCCCAGCCAACAGCCAGCAAGAAAATGATGTCTTGGTCCTACAACTACCTGGATTAATTCTGCCAACAACCAGAGAGCTGGAGTAGGACTGAGCCTCAGATGAGACTGCTGCTAGAGCCCACACCTTGATTTCTGCCTATTGAGACCATGAGCAGTGGACACAGCTCAACTGACTCAGACTCGTGACTCAAAGGAACTGTGAGATAACAAATTCATGTTTTAAGGCACTAAGTTTGTGGTAATTTGTCATATAGCAACAGAAAACTAATACACTGAGTTTCTAAGCTTGCTTCTTATACCATGAAGAGAGACATACCAATGTTTTTACAAGAAAATTAAATGACTTAATTTTGAGATAACTAGGTGGGATTTTAAAAAATTTAATTTAAATGTACACTCAAAAATTTTAATAGTTCATTCAAACTATAGAAACAAGTCAAACATTGCTCATGACTCATGTAACACAGACACAAACAAAAAGCACATAAAGAAAATGTGGTAAATTCACATTAAGCATTTACCTGTAATAGCTTTGAGGTAAAATGTTGACATCCATCACAGTTGTTACATCCAAAGGAACAGGAGTGAAAAATATGAATGGAGGGTCGAACAATAACTTGGGTGATTTTACCTCTCCGACCAGACATAATATTCGATAGCAAACGGGATTATCATTTAAACGTATAGGAATATCAGCCGTGTATTTTCTAGGATGATCTAATGAAAAAAAACCTTCAGGATCTTAGATTAATTCACACACAAAAATATCATTTACACAGTTTAAACCTTACTGAGTATTAAAATGTACTCTGAAGTTACAGCTCAGTGGAGTAGAATAGATTACCCAAAAACTGGATTTTTCCTGCCAAGAAACTTAAGACACATAATGAGGAGTCATTGAAATAAAATATTTTAAAGTGCATTATGTCTAGAAGTAGAGCAAGTCTCCTTAAAGTAAATTTTCATTATTATGGGAAAATACATATACCTTGAGGAAACAGTGCAATAGGACTTCTTTTTTTGATTGTTTTCTGTTCCTTAATAGGAGCTGCCCATCCCTTTAGTATATGCAGTATGAAAATGAGGTCAGATAACTGCCATAAAGATCTCAGGGGACTGTTGGGAAATGGATGTACTGAGAAGAAAGAAATGTGCTTTCTCCCAAATTTTTAAGTTTATGAAAGGCTGCTAGGGTTCACTAGCCAATTTCACCTAGTAGGAAAAGACAGGAAATGCCCATGTGGCAACTCACTCTAAGGAAAGGCAGTTTGTGTTGGAGCAAAGTGCTCAGCATAGGAGGCCGCAGGCTACTCCTGGACAACAGGCTCCATCACAGCAAGTTGCTAGCACCCTTTTAGACCCAAATACCCAAACTTAGTGTCTCATAGGGAGAAAAATGTGATCTGGTGAGTATGAATTCAAAGTACTATCTTAGAATTCAAAAACAGGACACCAGAGTGGCCTGGCAGAGATTAGGGCCATCAAGGGTATCACCAAAGCAGAAGATGAGAATGTTCTGGATGACACAGGGCCATGTTCAAAAGTGACATTGTGAAACATACACAAAAGCAATGAACTCATTGAACTGATCAGACCCACTAGTTCTCTCTGTACTGGATGCCTTTACTTGGTCAATAAGCCCTTTACTTGTTCAAATAGTCTGGAATCCTTGGAAAATGGTGGCGTGGAAAGGGAAGGGAATAGGGACTTCCTACTAATAATGATAGATGAGTACTGGAAAGACTATGTGAAAATATTAGAGTCCATATTTATAGCTTGTGCTGATAAAATGAGTTATAACAGAATTTACATATTTAAAACACTGTAAATCTATAGAGAAATGATGATTTAATGAATCTGATATTGTTAAAATTATTTTGGGGAGGAAGAAAATCAAGTTAATTAATTTCAGTTAGGCAAGGTTTTAAGACTTACTGAACTTTTGAATGGGCTGCTTTGAGATTATTTCTGGGGTCACAGAGTAGGTTGTCCCCTGTGTAACCTAATACTACTGGGGATTCAGTAACACATTTTTTAAAACTCACGTGTGCCTTATCTCTCATCTGAGATCTAAGTTACATCAAGGTGTTACAGGCATATTTAATTTCTTTAAGAGGTAGGTTTAGATCCTAAAGAGGGAACCCATAGATTTGACTGCTTAGGCTCAGCCCCATATTGAAGGAAAAGTCAAAGGGAAATGTTTCTTATTTCCTTCTAGACTGTGCCATCCATTTCATCTGGATATAAATGTTGACAGGGACATAAAGGAGAAGCTCTGTACAGAAATACAGGTGGTGGTGGCTTTAGCTGGACTCGCTTTTGTGCTATTTCTTTTAGGACCAGACACAGTAGAAACTGAGAAGAAAAACACAGAAAGACACAGAAACACATAATGAAACCTAACTATTTTTACAAAATAAACTTCAGAATATGGAGAATATTTGATGTTTTCTAAATATCTTCAGAGTTCTAAACAGAATTTAAAAAGATGAAACATTTTTTAAATCTACTAATCACAGTATCCTATGTACTGTTTTTCAGACATAAAACTAGAGTGATTATACAACGCTATGCTAATAGAGGGAGCAGGACATGGAGTTAATCCAACATAGTGCTAATAGATATTATTAAGAAAACACACAGCTCAATGAACTGTCTGAAAAGCTTAAAAGGTATAACAGGTTCTTATCCTTCCTTTTCTTATGATAATATTAGTTGTGGAGATTTTATTTAGATTATACTGTCCCAATGATTCTGCTGCAAGTGATTTACAGAGAGAGTGCTCTCAGGAGGAACCTGAAGGTAAAGGGGGAAGCAGAATAGGGCAGGGGAAGAAGCTACGAAAAGTTGTGGTTTTAGAACCCAGATTCAACCTGATCCCACGGGGAGCTCTGGGATGTAATTCACCAGAGAGAGTGTCCCACCAGAGGGCAAGGGGGCTGGGCCACCTGAAGTAGTGTTGGTGGTGAAGCTTAACTTCCTAGGCATCTCTGCATGAGGTGTCTTCCTTCAGCCAAAGGCAATCCTCTGGAGAAGGGAACAGACATAACCTGTCAGGAGCCAACACCCACAACTGAGAGATGGACGGAAAAGTCCAGTAATGGGTATCTGGATGGGCTCACACAGCACATACGAGAGGTTCAAGAGGTTGCAATCCTAACGCTGCTTCATAAGTAAGAATAATTTGAAAGAATAACTTGTAAGTTACTATAGCACACTTTTAAATAGAAAATAGTCTGGAAATGGCATTTGGTATAATTATTTAGTTATGACATATAAACTATAAAGGTACTGAAGCAAATGCTTTAAATTAAAGACAAATACCAGTATAGACTTCCTCAAAAAGAAAAAGAAAATCTGAATAGAAGTCTTTTCAAGCACCTTCCTGCAGCTCCTTTGCTTCCATCTGCTTAAAGAAACTAGTTGTCAATACCCTCACTTCCTGAATCTCATTACCAGGAAACTTCTATATTTTTATGCAGCAAGGATTCTCACGTTGAGAATTTTCTAAGCTATGTGCACCCTGGGTGTCAGGCTTGCAAAATATTGAGGCTATTTAATATAAGAACTAAGAACAATCTTATCCAAGGGGAGTGAGAGTATAACCACATAAATTAGATTCAAGAACAATGGTTGAGATTCAGAAGGGACTGAAGATTTGCTTAGAGATCAGTGTGGGTGACATATACTATCCCAGCCCCAGCCTCTGTCCCCGTGGCAGTCCAAGGAAGGGACAATAAAGGGGGAGTGAAAAGTAAAAACCACCTCATTAAAACTCTTGAAAGCCCTGAGAATATAAGGCAGCCCTGCTTGGTGACCACTATAACAGGGTCTAGCCAAAGTGGCGATAAAGTATATCTGTCCCACTTTAGGTGACACTGATGGCAAAGGTTTCATCTCCAAGGCAAAGGAAATAGAAAGGGACATAAAGGGCCTCACCATGACTTGGGATAAGAGGCTGACATCACAGTCAGATTACAAGAGGAGAAAATGGCAGAACAAATGTATAGTTAATTACCAATGCATGCTAGAAGAAAATGGCAGATGCTACAGGACAGCCCAAAGAACAAGGCCGAGATCTCACTGGGTATAACTGTAAGAAGTCTTAAGTAAATTGGAGACCCACATTCCTCAAAAGGCTGGGAGAAAGTAAATAAGCTGCTTTATGTGCTGCCTACTACCCTGCCCCTCCAAAGATTCTGTGATCTGGGAGTGAAAAGTTATATTAATAAGATTATTGGAATCATTGTTTGCCTATAAGTGGGAGGCCATGTACAAGTCTTTCACTTCCTTGGTTAAGTTTATTCCTAAGAATTATTTTCTTTCTTTCTTTTCTTTCTTTCTTTTTTTTTTTTTGTTTTGCTGAGGAAGATTCCTTCTGAGCTAACATCTGTGCCAATCTTCCTCTATTTTTTATGTGGGTCGCCGCCACAGCATGGCCACTGACGAGTGGTGTAGGTCCATACCCAGGATCCGAACCCACAAACCTGGGCCACTGAGATGGAGTGCACCAAACTTAACCACTAGGCCACAGGGCCAGCCCCAGAATTTTCTTCTTTTTAATGCTATTGTAAATGAAACTGTATTCCTTTCAGATAGTTCATTAATAGTGTACACAAATGCAACTGATTTTTGCAGGTTAACTGTGTATCCTGCAACTTTACTGAATTCATTTATTAGTTATAACAGTTTTTTTGGTGGAGTCTTTAGGGTTTTCTATATATAAAAGCACGTCATCTACAAACAGGGAGAATTTTACTTCATGCTTCCCAATTTGAATGGATTTTCTTTCTTTTTCTTGCCTAATTTCTCTCGCTAGGACTTCCACTACTATGTTGAATAGAAGTGGTTAAGCAGGCATCCTTGCCTTATTACTGATATTAATGGAAATGCTTTCAGTTTTTCACCACTGAGTATGATGTTAGCTATGGGCTTTGCATACGTGACCTTAATTATGTTGAGGAACTATCTCTATTCCTAGTTTATTGAAAGTCTTTATCATGAAAGGGTGTCGAATTTTATCACATGCTTTTTATGATCTATTGAGATAATCACGTGATTTTTATCCTTCATTCTATTAATGTGGTATATCACATTTCCTGATTTCCTTATTTGAACCATTCTTGCATTTCAGGGATAGATCTCACTTGGTTACAGTTTATGATCCTTTAATATGCTGTAGAATTCAGTCTGCTAGTATTTTGTTGAGAATTTTTGCATCTATGTTCATCAAGGATATTGGTCTTAGTTTATTTTCTTATGGTCTCTTTATCCAGCTTTGGTATCATGTAACACTGGTCTCATAACGAGTTTGAAAGTGTTCCCTCTTCTTCAGTTTTTTGCAAGAGTCTGAGAAGGACTGGCATTACTACTTCTTTAAAGGTTTGGTAGAATTCTCCAATGAAGCCATTCAGTCCTGGGCTTTTCTTTGTTGGGAATTTCTAATTGCTGATTCAATCTTCTTACTAGTCATAGGTCTGTTCAGCCCATGATTTTTAAAAGGTATCATAGAAGGAAATAAATGCTTCAGTTTTTAACATGGAAGATAAGGATCAAACACTCAAAAACCTAAAGTAAGATACAAGTATATGTTAAATATGTAATTAATGTCCAGGCGATGTTAGTGAGAATGGTGGAACTAGAACCTCTAAAAATCCACTGCTCCATGAAAGCAATGACAACAATGGCAAAAACTGTCAAAATCAACATTTTCAGAAATCTGGAAATTATGCAGAAGCTTGCAATAATACAAAGAGCATTTATTTAAGAGAAATTACTGAACTTCAGTAAGAACAATAAGCTCTTTGGTATATTAACTTGTCCTTTTTCCATCCTGCTCTCCCCAGATCTGTGGTATCCTTAAAACTAGCATCATCTCTATCAAGGTAGCTACAAAACCCAGCAGCCTAGTAGCCACTGGAGGAGACAGATGGGTTTGGAGCTTTCCAAAAAGTCCTACTCCCAGAAAATTGTCACTATTTGACCAGTCTGGCAGCTCCCAGAAAAAAAATCCATTCTCATGGCTTTCCTTTATTTTACCTGACTCAGAGCTCACTCAGTAGGAATACTCCAGGGTATTTATCACTAAAAATTATCAGAAACTTTTTAACATCACAGCTATCTATGGCATTGATAACATTTTTGGCAAAGAAGCAGCTGACCAAAACTTAAAGGAAAACTGAGGAATCAGATGTTCATTGGGGAATTTCAAAAGCTATGATATGTTTCCTGTGTACATGACCAAGGAAGACCTGAGAAAGTCCTGATATCTCACCTCTGACTGACCTAGAGGTTTTGTACAAGAACTAACTGAAGACCAAGTGTTGATGACATGCCCCAACACATGTAAAGAATCTCTCAGCAAAGGATGGGCAACTTATCGATTTAAAGCATTTAAGCAAATCATTGTTTAATCATTAGTTGAGCACTAAATTAAGAGACTTCAGTGACCACACAAGAAAAGACACAGAGACCTTGCAGAATTACTTCTGGAATGTCACAAACAAACAGTAACAATAATAACAACAAAAAATTGCAACAACAACTACTGAGTGGAGGTGAGATTCTCATTTCCATAGTTGCCATATTACATTATTTCTAATGCCCCATTTTCAAAAATAAAATTTTGAGACACACAAAGAAATCAGAATGAATGATCCATACACAGGAAAAAAGGTTGTCAACAGAAACTGTCCCTGAGAAAGTTCAAGCATTGGACATATATACGTACGTGTGTGTGTATATGTGTGTGTGTGTGTATACAAAAAGAAAAGTGACTCATTATACACAAGGGATTCTTAATAATATGAACAGCTGACTTCTCATCAAAAACCATGAAGGCCATGCAGTATGATATATATAAACACACACATACACACACGTGTATTATATAAATTGTGGAATTGAAACATACAATAACTAAAATGAAAAATTCACTAGAGAGATTCGACAGTAGATTTGAACTGGCTAAACAAAGAATCAGCCAACATGAAAAAATTTCAGTTGAGTTTATCCAGTCTGAGGCATAGAAAGAACAAAGAAAAATGACCAGAACCTCAGAGATTATAAGACAGCATCAAGTATACCAATATATGCAAAATGAGAATCCACAGGATGGAGAAGAGAAAGACAGGCAGAAAGACTATCTGAAGAAATAATGACCAAAAACATCCAAAATTTGATGAAAAACATTAATCTAAACATGTAAGAGTTTCAATGAACTCCATGTAAGATAAACTCAAAGAAATTTACCCTCAGACACATTTGTCAAACTGCCAAAAGCCAAAGAAAAGACAGAATCCTGAAAGCAGAAAAAGAAAAGTGACTCATTATACACAAGGAATTCTTAATAATATGAACAGCTGACTTCTCATCAAAAACCCTGAAGGCCATGCAGGATGAAGACATGTTTAAAGTATTGAAAGAAAAAGACTGTCAACCAAGAATTCTATATCCAACAAAATTATCCTTCAGAAGTGAAGAAGAAATTAAGACATTCCCAGATAAACAAAACTGAGAGACTTCATCACTAGCAGACCTTTTCTACAAGAAATACTAAATGGAGTCTTTGAAACTGAAGTGAAAGGACACTAGACAGTAACTTGAATCACAGAAAGAAATAAAGAGATAAAGGTAAGTATATGAGTAAATACAAATAATCATATAAAATTGTTTTGTTTGTATTTTCTTTACCTACCTGATTTAAAAGAAAGATATATAAAGTATTATAAAACTGTATTGATAGGATTATATTGTACAAAGATGCAATTTGTATGACAATAATAGTACAAAGGGGGGTGCTATATTGGAGCAAAGTTTTTATATACTATTGAAATGAAGTTGGTATTAATCTGAACTGCATTTAAAAAAATAAGATGTCAGCTAAATTTTCTAGGGAAACCACTAAGAAAATACCTAAAAAATTTATTCTGAAAGAAAAAAGAAGGCAATTTAAATGCTAAACTAAAAGACATCTATTTAATGCAAAAGAAGGCAGTAATGGAGGAAGTATGAATAAAAAATTAAGATACACAAAAAACAAATAGCAAAAAGATGTAAATCTTGGGGTCAGCCCCATGGCATAGTGGATAAGTTCACGTGTTCCACTTTGGTGGCCCAGGGTTTGCTGGTTCGGATCCCAGGCATGGACCTACACACTGCTTATCAAGCCATGCTGTGGCAGGCATCTCACATATAAAGTAGAGGAAGATGGGCACGGATGTTAGCCTAGGGTCAATCTTCTTGAGCAAAAAGAGAAGGATTGGCAACAGATGTTAGCCCAGGGCCAATCCTCCTCAGCAAAGAGAAGCATTGGCAACGGATGTTAGCTCAGGGCTAATCTTCCTCACAAAAAAATAAAAAGATGTAAATCTTTCCTTATCTTACGTCATCAGTAATTAATCAGTAAATGTAAAATGATTCAATACACCAATGAAAAGGCTGAGATATGCAAAATAAATGTTAAAAAATGATCCAAATCCATGACTTCTACAGGAAACACTCTTTAGATTCAAAAACACAATTCAATTGAAAGTAAGAAGATGGAGAAATGACATACATGCAAATAGTAACTAAAAGAGAGCTACAGTGGCTATGCTAATATCAGACAAAATAGATATTACGATAAAAATGACTACTAGAGACAAAGAAAGACATTATATATTGACAACAGGACAATCCATCATTAAGATATAACAATTATAAACATATACATGTCTAAGAGACTCACAAAATACATGAAACAAAACCTGAGAGAAATCAAAGGAGAAATAGATAATTCAATAATAACCATTTGAGACTGGTGCTCCACTCTCAATTGTGGATAAGATACAGGTAGAAGATCACTAAAGAAATAAAAGACCTAAACAACACTATAAACCAACCAAACCTAACAGACACCTATGGAACACTCCACCCAACAAGAACAGAATATATACACTTCTCAAGTGCATGTGGAACATTTTCCAGGATAAATCATATTTTAGGGTATATGGTAAGCCTCAATACATTTAAAATGACTGAAACCATACAAAGTACATTCTGTGACAACTTTGAAATAAAATTAGAAATCAATAACAAAGTGAAATTTTGGAAAATCTCTAATATATGAAAATTAAACAATTTATTGTCAAAGAAGAAATGGCAAGGGAAGTTTAAAGAAATAATTTGTGAGGCCAGTCCTGTGGCCTGTGGTTAAATTCGGCGCACTCTGCTTTGGCACCCCGTGTTCAGTTCCTGAGCGCAGAGCTACACCATTCATTGCCAGCCATGCTGTGGTGGTCACCCACATACAAAAAAAGAGGTAGATTAGCACAGATGTTAGCTCAGGGAAAATCTTCCTCAAGCAAAAAGAGGAAGATTGGCAACAGATGTTAGCTCAGGGTGACTCTTCCTCAGCAAAAATAATAATAACGATAATTTGGGATGAACTAAAATGAAAACAAAATATGTCAAAACATATAGGATGCACTGCCTATATTAAAAAAGAAGTAAGTTTCAAATCAATACTTAACCCTGCACCTTAAGAAACAGGGAAAGAGCAAATTACAACCAAACAAAGCAGAAGAGGAAATAATAAATATTAGAACAGAAATTAACTGAATAAAGTATAAGAAAAAATTAAGAAAATCAATAAAATCAGAAGTTGGTCTTTAAAAACATCATTAAATTTGAAAAACCTTTGGCAAGAATGACCAAGAAAAAAAGAGAGAATATTCAAATTACAAATATCATGAATAAAAAAGGGAAAATCACCACTCACTTTACAGAAATTGAATAAAAGGATTATAAGGGAACACAATGTACAGCTGTATATAAGCAAATTAGATAACCTAGATGAAATGGACAAATTTCTAGAAAGACACAAACTATTCAAACTGATTCAAAGAGAAACATAAAATCTGAATAGACTTATAGAAAGAGATTGAAGTAGCAATCACAAAACTTCCCACATAGAACAGCCAAACCCAAATGGCTTCACTGGTGAAGTCTACTCAATATTTCATGAAGAATTAATATGAATCTTCAAAAAAATGTAAATGAAGGGAATACTTCCCAAGCCATTCTCCAAGACCAGGGTAACAGAAAGAAACATTTCTATTTATGGCCAGTTGATTGTCAACAAGGGTACCAAGACAATTCAATGAGGAAACAATCTCTTTTCAATAAATGGTGCTGGGCCAAATAGATACACCCATGCAAAAGAATGAGGTTGGAGCCTACCTTACACCAAATTAAAAAATAACTTGAAATGGATCATAGACCTAAATGTAAGAGATAAAATTACAAAACTTTAGGCAAAAATATAAGAGTAAATCACCATGACCTTGAGTTATGTATTATGTTTTCTTAGATATAACACTAAAAAACCCAAGTAACAAAAGAAAAATTAGATAAATTAGACTTCATAAAAGTCAAAGGCTATTTTGCATCAGTTATCATCAAAAAGTGAAAGTACAAATCTCAGAATGGAATAAAATATTTTCAAATAGCATATCTGATAAGGAAATTTTACCCAGACTATGTAAAGAACACTGATAATTCAAAAATAAAAAGACAGCTGAATTTCAAAATGGACAAAGGATTTGAATAGACATTTCTCCAAAGATGATATATAAATTGACAATAAGCACATGAAAAAATGCTCAACATCATTAGTCACCAGGGAAATAGAAATAATAACTACAATGAGATATCACTTCACACTCACTAGGATGGCTATAAAAAATGATAATAAGAAGGGCTAGCAAGGATGTGGAGAAATTGGAACCCTCATTCATTGCTGGTGGGATTTTAAATTGTTACAGCTGCTTTGTAAAACAGTTTGGCAGTTTCTTAAAACGTCAACCATCAAATTATCCTATGACCTAACAATTCCACTCCAAGATATATACCCAAACAAATGAAAACTTGTGTCCACATAAAACTGTTCATGAATGTTCATAACCGCTTTATTCAGAATAGCCAAAAAGTAGAAACAATCCAAATGTCCATCAACTGAATGGACACTGAATGTCTATGAATAGACAATATGTGATATATCCATACAATTATTTGGCAATAAAAAAGAACGAAGTACTGGTTCATGCTACAACATGGATGAACCTTGATATTATTATGCTATGTGAAAAAAGCCAATCATGAGAGGACACACACTGTATGATTCTATTTATATAAAATGTCCACAGTAATTATATTCCTAAAGACAGGAAGTAAATTGGTGGTCAGCAGTGGCCGAATGGAGGGGGAGATGGGGAGTGACTACTAATGGGTATGGGCTTTCCTTTTCAGGTGATGAATATATTCTAAAATTAGACTGTGGTGATGGTTGCACAACAGTGAATATCCTAAAAACCACTATATTGTACACTTTTAAAAGGTGCATTTTATGGTGTGTGAATTGAATTTTAACAAAATTTTTATTAAAAACTATACTTTCAAAATTAATTGCATCTGAGTGTGAATTTTGTCTTTCTTAAGGTATCTACAACATAAGAATTTAAGGCAAAATAGAAGGCATCTTTTTCTTCCTCTGGTAGTTTCCTCAACTTAATGAGCACCAAAAACAACTCAGAAAATCAGAAAAGGAATGCATACTTGATTTGGAAATAACTACTAAGGAAAAGTTATGAGGGCTGTATTCAGTGCCATGTGGGCAAGGAAATGCAAAAAACAGCTACACTGAAAGAAAAGAAATGGTGGCAACCAAAGGGTCAAGCAGGTGCTACCCTGGTTCCAACTCAAAATTACCCTATAACTCAACTCTCACTCTTCAAAGATTCCATTCTCCATCCAGCTCTTTGATCTTGACAAACCCAGCACTCTCATGCAATCAGCTAGCTTTGATCTGCTAGAGACTTGCCTCACGCTACCTCAATGCCTTAGAGACGGAGAAGTCTCCAGCCCACTGAGTAAGAAGTGGGAGGAATGGAATGATGCATGACGTTTTACAAAACACACTAACTGGAAATAAAATTCCAGATTATCTCAACAAATTCTTGAGCTACAGAGAGTAGAAAGAAATAAACTCATACTATGATTTTTATTTTGTCTGTGGGTAAGTTCATTGGTACTGTTTCTTCTTAGAACTGATAGGAAAATATATTTCAAAATAAGTGTTTTCAAAGGTTTAAAGATAGCCACATATAGAATAGAAATAAGATGTACAGTATGTAAAACAAAAACTTGATCAATACATAAAACTTAAGACAATATTATATAAATGAAATGTGAAATAAAATCGTATGAAAATGAACAAATATATAACATGAAATATAAATAACTTCAATTCCATTCCTAAAAATCACATTTCAGTCATGCTCAAGAAGAAAAGCAAGGTCCTTTGGTTTACAACATTTACCCTAAATTTAAAAGGCACAGATTGAAAATAAAGTGATATATCAGCCAAAGGCAGACAAAAGGAAGATAAAGTGGCAATATATCACACAAAGAGCATTCAAACAAAAAGCATTTGGTAGTACAAAGGAAGTTATTTTAAATGCATATACTTATTTATAAAAGACACATTAGAGATAAACTTTTCATAACATCCAAATATACAAAGCAAAACTATTGGAATCAAGAAAATTTTAAGAAAATACCATTGTAGTAACATATTCTGACAGATTGCAGGAACAATTGTAATGCAGCTATAATATAAATGCAATGTAGTTAACACTGTACTAACAGATTCCGGAGGAGGAGAAGGAGGAGGAGGAAATGGGGAGGAGGAAGAGAAAAGGTATAAATATTGTAAATGGAAAGAAAAATTTATTAGTTATCATGATTTTAGATTATAAACTATTTACTTAGAAAACAATACAGAATAATATTTGAAAAACTTTTATATCTAACCAGAGAAGTTCAGTACAGGAGCCAAGTGCCAGATAAAATATAAATATACTCCTCTCATACAGTGATAGCTAATTAAAAAGAATAATGGAAAAAAATCTCATGCACAATAATGATGCATATAAAATAAAACTTTAATTACTGGAAAAATATGCTATTCTTTGAAAGGAAAAATTCAGTTATACGCCTTTTTCTAGAAACTGGAAAAAAAATATATAATTCATTTCAAAAAGTAAATGTGTTAAGAATTACCAAGAATTCCTGTAACAGATGTTTAATGACAGAAAATTTGTCACACTAATTATAGAAAGGTACAATGAAGTTGATGTAGTTCAAAAACACCAGAAAAGACGTGGAAAAATAGATAAATAGACATGCTGGCCAACTTCTCCCAAAGCAAGCGATCCAAGAGCAAAACCAGACATTGCAATGCCTTTTCTGACCTAGCCTTGGAAGGCACACACCATCACATCCATAATATTCCATGGGTCATATATCAGCACTATTTGATGTGGGAGGGGACTATACAAGGACAAGAATACCAGGAGGTGAGCATCACTGGGAGTCACTTTTGAGGATGGTTACCACAAAATTTAGTAAGAAACTTCTTAAAACAGTTTTAAGAACACACAACAAATAATCTAAACTTTTGTATACATAACATAATAAAATAAAATAATATGGAAGGATAAATTGAAATATCAACAACAAATATAGCAAAAAGTACTTACTGGGACAGAAATTTATGGAAACATTATACTCTTCATCTGGTTGCAGAATCCCACTCAGTACGCTAAACTTGAATGTGCCATCTTTGAAAACTTTACCAGTGTCACTAATATCCAAAGTCCATTCCACATCTTGTTTTGAAATATTATGTAAGATAAGATCCTGTTCATACAAAAAAAAGAAAAAATTTATAAAAATTATGATATGCAATATAAAATGTAGTTTGTATTACCATAACAACCTGATGGGCCTATGCACAAAGTGAAGCGATTAAAAGTGGTAATCATAGATAAAATATTTTAAAAGTAATGTTAGGCTAACAAAGGGGTATGCAAATATGTTCAGAGCCTATTAACAATCATGAAAAGTATACAAAGGGTAGAGACTGAGGTAAAATAAAAATATCAAAATAGCTATGCTAGCTAGCAAGGATGCAAGAGTAACAAGAACCTTCATTCATGCTTGTGAAAATGCAAAATGGTACACTCACTTTGGAAAACAGTTTGGCAGTTTCTTATAATGTTAAACATACACCTACCATATGACCCAGTATTCTCACTCTTAAGTATTTACTTAAGTAAATTGAAAATTTATGTTCATACAAAAACCTGTATGTAAATGTTTATAACAGCTTTGTTCATAATCACCAAGCACTGGAAGAAAAAACAAACAAGATTTCCTTCAACTAATGAATAGATAAACTGTGGTACATTCATACAATGGAATAAAATTCAGTGATAAAATAAGTATTAATTCATACAAAAACATAAATGAATATAAAATATATTTTGCTAAGTAAGAGATGTTACACCCAAATGGCTACATATTATATAATTAAGTTACCCGTCATTTTGGAAATGCAAAATTATGTGGATGGAAAAAAAAAATCACTGCTTGCCAACTGTTGTAGAAGGAGGAGTAGTTGACTGCAAAGGGGTTACACAGAGAATTTTTAGCGTGATGAAACTGTTCTGTATGGTATTGAAGTGGTAGATCAATTATTCTATAACATTTTTTAAAACCCATAGAATTGTATACTACAAAGAGTGAACTTAAGTGTATATAAATTAAAAACAATCAACCAAGATGTTGGAGATCACAGATTGATTGTAGACTATGACAAACTGTTATCACAAATGTATGAAATAATCTCACTGAAGTTAGTGGGTGTGGGGAGGAGTGGCCTAAGTAACTTTGAAAGACTGTTTTGACTGGAAACTATAAAGCTAAAGAGAAGTTACCCTTTATAAACATTGTACTCTAGCTGTAAATGTTTTAGCAATTCCAACAGGCTACAGGTTAAAAATTCTGAAACTTCTTTATTAATATACTAGGGTTATAAAATAAGTAAATAAATTGTAAATAAGAGAGCCAGATTTCTCACTGTCAGAGAAAGGAGTTAAAAATGAGCAAGGAAGAGACTGGGATGAACCTTGTGGTGCTAGATTAAAGTCAGAGATATCAGTCTGAACTCATGTTTAGATAGAGATAGACAGAGATAGACGATAGATAGACAGACAGATAGATAGATAGATAGATAATTACATGTGTATTCATGGGTTAGTATACATACAAATATTTCCTGACTCTATTTGCCAAAAGGGCCTCAAACATGTGACACCCCAGTAGCAGCTAGCACACCTAGTGCACATATCATCATTTCTAAATACCATTCTCCCATAAAAGGTACTGGTGTTTCCTGGAGAAAATGTTGATTCTAGAGCTGGGACAAGTAAAATAAAAGATAAGCCTAGACCATTTTGTAGTGCAAGAAAGTAAGTGAATGCTTAAAAATCACGATAGGATTATGTCAAAGGGCTAGTCTAAAAGAGCTCCTAAATGGCCAAAGCTGAAACAATTTTAGCAACAAAATAATGTAATATTGGATTATAACTGAAAGTATAAAATAAATGTGAGCTCATACTGATATATTAATAAAATAAATAAATGGAGAGAAGGAATAATGTTTCTTACAGAAAAATTGAAATAATAAACACACCCCATCCAGAAGGTGGAGCTTACCCTCCTACCCATTGAGTGTGGGCTGAAATTGACAACTCATTTCCAAAGTAGAGTGTGGAAAGGGAAAAATAGTCTCTCCCGTTTTACAGTGAAGAAACCTGGCATATATCACCAGTGATGTCATGTTAATATCATGTACTCCCTGCACAGGATGTGACCAAAAGGACATTTCACCTCCCTGACATTCTTCCCCCAAATAATAACTCAGTCTAGTCAGGTGGAAAACATCAGATAAACCACAATTAAAGAACATTCTGAAAAAAATTCCAGACCAGTACCCTTTAAAATTCTCAAGGTCATAAAAAAAATTAGCAAGATTGAAGGCCTGTCACATATCAGAGGAGACTAAATGCAATATGGAATCCTGGATTGGACCCTGGGACAGTAAAAGGACATTAGTGAAAAACTAGTGAAATCCGAAGAGAATCTGTTGTTAGTTAATAATGTTATCCTAATTTTAATTTATTAGTTTTGAAAAATGTTCTATGGTTGTATAAGGTGTTAACATTAGGAAAAGTTGTGTGAAGAGTATACAGCAACTCTCTGTACTGTCTTTGTAATGTTTTGGTAAATCTGGGAGCTCTGGGCAGGACTTGTGTGCAGTGCAATATATTATTAAAATAAAAACCTTCAATCAGGTTTTCTATTAACTATACTCTTCAAAAATTTGAAGAGTATAGAATGATCCACGCAATTGTCACCACAATAAAATAATGCACTGTTTCTTTCTAAAGCATGATTAATTCAAAATATTTATGATAAAAAAATGAGCCAGTTTTACTCCCAATTTCTCCAACTACTTAACTATCTATTTAGTTCTAATATTTGTGCACTCTCCGCCAAAATTAATTTGCACCTTATAAAGAACATCTTTTAAAACAGAAGGTGGGCACAAAATTGTACTAGCTATTTGAATGCCTCATTGTTCTCATTCTGAAATTGACGGAATGGTGTAAGATCTCTAAAATACTATCCACTTCCATATCCTATCCTAAGACTAGAACTGATACAGTTAGCTATAGAGAAACATTGTTTAGTTTGGTTAGTGTATGAGGTAGTGTGTTATTTTTCTTTACAATTTTATCAAAATGATGCGTATACATAGCTTACACAAAACGTTCAAAAATGCTTATAAAAAACAGTTGTCCCAACTCAACTCCTCCTCATCAACAGTTCTGCTTCCCAGAAGCAACCAATTTTAGCCAATTCTGATTTGGATTTTCTCTAATAAGGAATGTAATGCTGAAATGGCTTACTTTAGGTTTTTATTGCTGCCATAACAAATTATCACAAACGTAGTGGTTTACACAACACAAATTTATTATATTACAGTGTTGTAGGTTAGAAGTTCAACAGAAATATCACTGGACTAAGATCAAGGCGTTAGAAGGAACTATGATACTTTCTGGATGCTCTAGGGAAGAATCTGTTTCTTTGCCATTCCCAGTTTCTAGCGGTCAGACACATTCTTTGGCTGGTGGCCCCCTTCCACTATCTTCAAACCCAGCAACATGGAATCTTTCTGCCGTTCTGTCACCACATTTCCTTCTGATCACAGTCAGGAAAGGTTCTCTGTTTTTAACTACTCGTGTGAGTAGATTGGGACCACCTACAAAATCTAGGATAATCTCCCTTGCTCAGGGACCTTAATCTTAATCACATTACACATCAGCAAAGTATCTTTTGCAATATAAGGTAGTGTATTCACAAATTCTGAGGATTAGGAATTGGACACCTTTGGGGGCCATAATTCTGACTACCACACGACTATTTCATGATCTATGAAATTCAGATATTGTCTCTTGATTGCCCACTGGTAAAGAGGAAGATTTAGCTCATTTGCACTACCTCCGCACCTCTCACCACCTCCCAATTTTGAATATTTATATGATCTTATTTCTTTCATTAGTCATCTGGTAACTCTAAGCTATATATTGATATCTCTAGTTCTTTTTCTGCCAACTTTAGACACCTCCCTTTAATTATCTTACTATGTCAGATGAATTTCACTCCCCTTTTTCCTACCATTCCCAACCCTTCTGACAACTTAACCCTCACATACACATTGTACATGTCATACACATGTCATTTTACATATAATACACTACATATATCACATTTCAATTCTGCTCCATAAACCTATTAAGACTTCTCTGTATTATATATTTTATTCTGACTCCGTAAATATCATTCACAGCAAATCCAAGCAGTGCATTAGAGTCACATTTCCTTTTCTGTGGGGCCAGTGTGACTCCTTCACCACTCAGGAGAGAAGGCTTTTATTGTCTAGATCGTCTTTTATCACACCAGTTGAATAAAATTTCAAGGATATGAAATAATCTCGCATCTATGAAGGGATTGTTTTTCTCTAGAATTAAATCCAATTCAGTTCACTAAAGCTTCCTTTCTAGCCCACATAAAAGGCCTTTTGCATCCTTGAAGGCATATTAGAGTTAGAAGTCTTATTGACTTTCTATGCTTGAAACAGTCACATTATAATTTCAGAAGAGATCCTTTATTGTTCTTCATGATTTCATATAGCACTCTGCTATTATTTTATGGATGCATTGTTAAATATTTTCTCCACATAATCTTCTACAAAGCTATAGAGGTTCCAAATTGATTGTAGAAAAAGCAACATATAAGACAAAAAAGAGGAACTACAAATACAAATTTCTACAATGTACACAAGAGCTTCCTTCTTATGTATCTCTTTTTTTTTCTTTCTAGATAGATTCATAATTAGAAGAGAAGCAGAGATATCCAGTAAGAAAAAAAGTAGATTATCATAGAAGTCACTTTATTATATAGCTGGATTTTTTCCATTTATATTATTGCCTCTCACCACATTTCCTTACCTGTATGGAACATATTTCACATTACTTTTAATCATAGCTTCCACTTGTACAAGAAGAGAGGGATAATTTAACTCTACTTAAACTATTTTGAATAGTCCTATTAAATATATGCATATATAAAATAAATGGCTTTATATGTGTTTGTATACTTTGACAATTACTTATGCAAAATTATATATATATATGCAAGTTCTCTAAAAATGAAAGTACTCTTACAACACATGCTTCAGAATAATCAACTCAATAAACTAAAAGCATAATTAGAAAAACAGTTGTAAACTGCACCAATTCTCTATACATACCTGAGTTTTTGAGACCTTGTTTTTAGGATCCATAGTATGTAATGGGATTTCAAAAAGAAAATCAGTGCTGGATAGTCTCAATGGCGCTTGCAAAACTATGAGAGGAAAGTAAATATACTGATCAAATATTAACAGACATAAGCTCATAGCTAATTTTTACTACACGTTTCAACATGAAATAATAAAAAATATAATTTTTTCGATCTATTTTTTATATTCCCAGCCAGAAAATGAAATTACATTTTAAAACATTTCTAGACTATCTTGGTTTATCACATCTGTAAAGTTCCAATTTTGCATTTTTAATGTTAATTAATTACAAGTAAAATAGAAAAATTACTCTTGAGACAATAAAATATACAAAATATTGAGCTGAGAAAAAAGTAAACAGAGTTAAAACGATCTCCATACTATACTTTGACCAATGCAGAAGTACACAAGTGAAAAAAGTATAGAGGAATATAAAGGAAAAAATATGGGAATAAAGGGAAAATATATAGATGGCATACCATATAACATTTCATACATGAAACAAGAAAGCTTTATGGTAAAAATGGCTATTCTATTGAAGATTAGGAATGGCGCAATCTATAAAAATACATTAGAGAAGACAGTATTACCTGCAGGAATATCCTACATTTTTTAATACCAAATTTATTTTTTTAGAGCAATTTTAGATTCACAGAAAAATTGAGCAGAAGGTGTGGAGATTTCCCATATACCCCCTGCCCTCACACATGCATAGTCTTCTCCATTATCAACATCCTCCATCATGGTGGTACATTTGTTACAGTTGATTAACCTACAATGCCACATCATTATAACCCAAAGTCGACTGTTTACAATTAGGGATTACTTGTGGTGTACGTACTATTGGTTTGAACAAATGTATAATGACATCTATCCACCATTATAGTATCATACAAGGGAGATTCACTGCTCTAAAAATCCTCTCAGGTCCACCTATTTATCTTTCTCTCTCCACAACCCCTGGAAACCACTAATCTTTTTATTTTCTCCATAGTTTTTGCCTTTTCCAGAATGTCTAACAGTTGAAATGATACAGTATGCAGCGTTTTGAGTTTGGCTTCTTTCACTTAGTAATACACATTTAAGGTCCATGGGATGTGTCTCAATGACTTGATACCTCATTTCTTTTTAGTGCTGAATAATATTCTACTGTCTGGATGTACCACAGTCTATTTATCCATTAATCTACTGAAGGACATTTTGGTTGCTTCCAAGTGTTAGCAATTATGACCAAAGCTGCCATAAACACTTGTGTGCAGGTTTTTATGTGGACATAAGTTTTCAGCTTCTTTAGGAAAATACCAAGGAGTGCAATGTGCTGGATCATATGGTAAGAGTATGTTTAGTGTTGTAAGAAACCACCAAATGCCCAAATGCCCAACTGTCTTCCAAGGTAGCAGTATCATTTATCATTCCTATCAGCAATGCAATCTCACCAGCAATTGCATTCCCATCAGTTCCTGCTGTTCCACATCTTCTCCAGCATTTAGTATTGTCAGTGCTCTGGATTTTGGCCATTCCAATAGGCATGTAGTGGTATCTTATTGTTGTTTTAATTTGCATTTCCCTGATGACATATGATGTGGAGAATTTTTTCATATACTTATTTACCATCTGTTTATCTTCTTTGGTGAGGTGTATGTTCAGATCTTTGGCCCAGTTTTTAATTGGTTTGTTTTCTTATTGTTGAGTTTTTACGAGTTCCATGTATATTTCGGATAACAACTTATCAGATATGTCTTTTGCAAATATTTTGTCCCAGCCAGTAGTCTGTCTTTCTAGTCTCTTGACAGTGTCTTGTGCAGAGCAGAAATTTTTAATTTTACTGAAATCCAGTTTACCAATTCTTCCTTTCACAGATCTTGCCTTTGTTCTATCTAAAATGTCACTGCCAAACCCAAGATCATCTATATTTCTTCCTATGTTATCTTCTAAGAGTTTTATAGTTTTGCATTTTACATTTAGGTCTATGATCCATTTTGAGTTAATTTTTGTGAAGAGTGTAAGGTCTATGTCTAGATTCGTTTTTTTGCTTGTGGATGTCTAGTGGTTCAGCACCATATTTTCAAAAGACTATCTTTTCTGGGTTGTAGTGCCTCCACTCCTTTGTCAGAGACCAGTTGACTATATTTATGTGGGTTTACTTCTGGGCTCTTTTCCACGCCATTGATCTAGTTGTCTGTATTTTTGCCAATATTATACTCTCTTGATTACTGTACCTTTGTAGGTCTTGAAATCAGACAGTGTCCGTCCTCCAACATTGTTCTTCCCCTTCAATAGTGTGTTGGCTATTGTGGGCCTTTTCTCTTTCCATATAAACTTTGAATCAGTCTGTCAATATCCACAAAATAACCTGCTGAGATTTTGATTGGGATTGCGTTGAATCTGTAGATCAAGTTGGGAAGAACTGCCATCTTCACAATACTGAGTCTTCTTATGCATGGACATGGAATATTGCTCCATTTACTTAAATATTCTTTGATATCTTTCATTAGGGTTTTGTAGTTTTCCTCATGTAGAACGTGTAAATTTTTTTTTAGATTTATACATAAGTATTTTACCTTTTTGGGTGATAATGTAAATGGTATTTTGTATTTAATTTCAAAATCCATTTGTCCATTGCTGCTATATAGTAAAGCAATTGATTTTTGTATATTAATCTTCTATCCTTCCACCTTGCAATAACAGCTTATTAGTTCCAGTTTTTTTAAAACCAATTCTTTTAGATTTTCTACAGACAATCATGTCATTTGTGAACAGTTTTAGTTCTTCCTTCCCAATTTGTATACCTTTTAATTCTTTTTCATGTCTTATTGTATTAGCTAAGACTCTCAGTACAATATTGAAAACAGTGGTGAGAAGAGACATCCTAGCCTTGTTTCTGATCTTACTGAGAAAGTTTCGAGTTTCTCACCATTAAGAATGATGTTAGCGGAGGCCTGCCCAGTGGCACAGCGGTTTAGTTCACACTTGGCAGCCTGGGGTTCACCGGTTCGGATCCTGGGCGCCTGCCAACACACTGCTTGTCAGCCATGTTGTGGTGGCATCCCATATAAAGTAGAGGAAGATGGGCACGGATGTTAGCCCAGGGCCAGTCTTCCTCAGCAAAAAGAGGAAGATTAGCAATGGACGTTAGCTCAGGGCTGGTCTTCCTCACACACACACACACACACACACACACACAAAGAATGATGCTAGCTGTGGGGATTTTGGCAATATTTCTTACCAAGTAGAGAAAATTCCACTCCATTCCTTGTTTACTGAGTTTTTTTCATGAATAGGTATTGGACTTTGGAACATACTCCTTCTGCATCTACTGATATGATTACATGATATTTTCTTCTTTAGCCTGTTGATGTGATGGATTACATTACTTGATTTTTAAATGAGAACCAGCCTTGCATACATGGGATAAATCTCACTTGCTCATGGTATATAATTCTTTTTATACACGCAACATATTGGTCTGTTGTTTCCAATTTTGTAATGTCTTTGTCTGGTTTTGCTATTGGGGTAATACTGACTTTAGAATGAGTCAGGAAGTAATCCTTCTGCTTACATTCTCTGGAAGATATTGTAGAGAATTGGTATTTCTTCTTTAAATATTTAGGAGAATACACCCATCTGGGCCTGGTGCTTTCTGTTTTGGAAGGTTATTAATTATGATTCAATTTCTTTAACAGATAGAGTCCAATCCAGGCTGCCTATTTGTTCTTGTGTGAGTTTTGGCAGATTGTGCCTTTCAAGGAATTGGTCTATTTCATCTAAGTTATCAAATTCACAGGCATAGAGTTGTTCACAGAATTAGGAAAAACTTTTAATGTCCATAGGATCTGTAGTAATGTCTCCTCTTTCATTTCTGATATAAATTACTTATATCCTCTCTCTCTTTCTTTACCTTAGTTAGTCTGGCTAGAGAAGAAGAAAGGAACAGAGAAGAACTACTAAAACACCCAGAAAAAAGGTAACAAATGGCAATAAATATATACTTAACAATAGCTACTTTAAATGTCAATGGACTAAATGCTCCAATCAAAGGACACAGGGAGGCTGATTGGATAAAAAGCAAGACCTATATACATAATGCATACAAGAGACACACTTCACACCTGAAGACACTCACAAACTGAAAGTGAAGGGATGGAAAAAGATACTACATGCAAATGGCAATGAAAACAAAGCTGAGATAGCAATACTTGTATCAGACAAAATATATTTTAAAATAAAAACTGTAACAAAAGACAAATATGGGCACTACATAATGATAAAGGGAACAATCCAACAAGAGGATGTAACGCTTGTAAATATCTATGCACCCAACATAGGAGCACCTAAATATATAAAGCAATTATTAACAGACAGAAAAGGAGAAATAGTAACACAATAATAGTAGGGAACTTTAATACTTCACTTACATCAATGGATAGATCATCCAAACAGAATATCAATAAGGAAACACTGCCCTTAGATGACACATTAAACAAGATGGACTTACTAGATATATACAGAACATTATATCCAGAAACCACAGAATACACATTCTTTTAGAAGGCACATGGAGCATTCTCCAGGATAAATCAAAAATTAGGCCACAAAACAAGTCTCAATAAATTTAAAAAGACTGAAATAATACCAAGCATCTTTTCTGACCACAATGGTATGAAACTAGAAATCAACTACAGGAAGAAAAGTGGAAAAGCCACAAATATATGAAGATTAAACAAAATGCTACTAGACAACTATTAGGTCAATGAAGAAATCAAAGGAGAAATTTAAAAAATACCTGGAGACAAATGAAAATGAAAATAAAACATGCTAAAATTTATGGGATACTGCAAAAGCGGTACTAAGCGGAAATTTTATAGCAATATCGGCCTACCTTAACAAACAAGAAAATTCTCAAATAAACAGTCTAACAGTGCACCTAAAGGAACTAGAAGAAGAATAAGCAAAGCCCAAAATCAGTAGAAAGAAGGAAATAATAAAACTCAGAGTGGAAATAAATGAAACAGAGACTAAAAAAAAAATACAAAAAAATAAATGAAACTAAGAGCTGGTTCTTTGAAAAGATAAACAAAATTGACAAACTTTTAGCTAGACTCACCAAGAAAAAAAGAGGGAAGGCTCAAATAAATAAAATCAGAAATGAAAGAGGAGAAACGACACCTCAGAAATACAAAAGATTATAAGAGAATACTACAAAAAGCTATACGTCAACAAATTGGATAATCTCCTCCTTAGATAAATTCTTAGAATCACACAAACTTCCAAAACTGAAAGAAGAAGAAATAGAATTTGAATAGATCAATCATCACTAAGAAGATCAAAACAGTAATCAAAACCTCCCAAAAAATACAAGTCCAGGACCAGACGACTTCCTTGGTGAATTCTACCAAACATTCAAAGAAGACTTAATACTTATTCTTCTCAAACTCTTTGAAAAAATTGAAGAGGAGGGAAAGTTTCATAACTCATTCTATGAGGCCAACATCACATCTGTCAGAATGGCTGTAGTTAACAAGACAAGAAATAACAAGTGTTGGAGAGGATGTGGAGAAAAGGGAACCCTCATACACTGCTGGTGGGAATTTAAACTGGCACAGCCACTATGGAAAACAGTATGGAGATTTCTCAAACAATTAAGAATAGAACTACCATATGATCCAGCTATCCATTACTGAGTATTCATCAAAAGAACATGAAAATACAAATGCATAAAGATATATGCGCCCCTATGTTCACTGCAGCATTACTCACAATAGCCAAGACTTGGAAACAACCTAAGTGTCCATCAAGGGACGAATGGATAAAGAAGATGTGGTATATATACACAATGGAATACTACTCAGCTATATAAAAAAGATGAAATCTTGCCATTCGTGACAACATGGATGGACCTTGTGGGTATTATGCTAAGTGAAATAAGTCAGGAGGAGAAAGTTAAATACTGTATGATCTCACTTATGAGTAGAATATAAAAACAACAATGACAAACAAATAGACACAGAGATTAGATTCGTGGTTACCAGAGGGGAAGTGAGGAGGGAGAAGGGCAAAAGGGGTGACTGGGCACATGTGTATGGTGATGGATGGTAATTAGTCTTTGGGTGGTGAACGTGATGTAGTCTACACAGAAATAAAAATATAATGATGTACACCTGAAATTTATATAATGTTATAACCAATGTTACACCTCAATTTTGTCAATCATCTCAAATAACCAGGTTTTGGTTTCACTGATTTCCTGTTTCAAAATTCATTGACTTTTGCTCTGATTTTTATTTTTTCTTTTCTTCTTATTTTGGATTTAATTTCATCTTCTTTTCTAGTTTCTTAAGGCTGAAGCTTAGATTATTGATTTTAGACCTTTCTTCTTTCTAATAGGTACCTTCAATGCTATAAATTTCCTTCTAAGCACTGCTTTCATTTCACCCCACACATTTTCATAAGTTGTGATTTCATTTTCACTTAGTTCAAAATATTTTAAAATTTCTCTTGAGATTTCTTCATTGATGCATGAGTTATTAAGAAGCATGTTTAATCTCCATGTATTCTGGGATTTTCCAGCTATCTCTGTTATTGATAGTTTCTAGTTTAGTTTCATTGTGATCTGAGAGCACACATTGTATGATTTCTATTCTTTAAATTTGCAAAAGTGTGTGTTATGGCCCAGAATATGGTCTATGCTGGTGAATGTTCCATGTGAGCTTGAGAAGAATTTGTATTCTGCTGTTATTGGATGAAGCAGTCTATAGATGTTCATAACATCTAGTTGATTGATGGTGGTGTTGAGTTCAACTATGTCCATACTGATTTCTACCTGCTGGATCTGTCCATTTCTGATAGAGGGGTGCTGAAACCTCTGACTGTAATAGCGAATTACTCTATTTCTCCTTGTATTCTATCAGTTTTTGCCTGATGTATTTTGATGATCTGTTGTTAGATGCAAGTATGTTAAGGATTATGTCTTCTAGGAGTATTGACATCTCCATTATAATGTAATGCCTTTATTTATCCCTGGTGTCTTTCTTTGGTCTGAAGTCTGCTGTCTGAAATTAACACAGCCACTCCTGCTTTTTTTGGGTATGTGTTAGCACTGTATATGGTTCTCCATCCATTTATTTATATTTTACTTTTTTTTTTTTTAGTGAGGAAGATTGGCTCTGAGCTAACATCTGTTGCCAATCCTCCTCCTTTTTTGCTGAGGAATATTATCCCTGAGCTAACATCTGTGCTCATCTTCATCTATTTTGTATGTGGGACACCACCACACATGGCTTGATGAACGGTGCGTAGATCCACACCTGGGATTTGAACTTGCAAATCCCAGGCCGCAGAAGTGGAGCGTGCAAACTTAACCACTATGCCACCAGGCCAGCCCCTCCATCCATTTATTTTTAATCTATATATGTGTTTATATTTAAAGTGGGTTTCTCGTAAACAACATATATTTGGGTCTTGTTTTTGATCCACTCTGACAAGCTCTTTTAATGGGTGCATTTAGACCACTGACATTAAAGTGATTATTGATATAGCTGGATTAATATTTATCATATTTGTTACTGTTTCCTAATTATTGCCCTTGTTCTCTTTCTATTTTTTTCTTCCACTCTTTTTCTGCCTTTTTGGTTTTAATTGAGTGTTTTATATTACTCCATTTTTCTCCTCACTTAGAATTTCTGTTATACTTTTTTTTTTTTACTCTTTTTAGTGCTTGCTCTAGAGTTTGCAATACATATTTACAACCAATCCAACTCCACTTTCAAATCACACTGTACCACTACATGGGTAGTGTGAAGACCTTATAATAACAAAATACTTTTAGTTCTTCCCTCCGACCCCTTGTTTCATCATTGTCATTAATTTCTTATGTATGTATAATTTCTTATGTATAAACATATGTAAGTGTGTGTGTGTGTATATATATATATATATATATATATATAAATACATTGTTGCTGTCAATATATTGAACAAGGTTAAATGTTAGAGCAGTTAAGAATAAGAAAAATAAAAGCTTTAATTTCATCTCCAAAGCTCTTCCTTTATGTAGACCCAAGTTTCTCATGTATATCATTCTCCCCTCTAAAAAACTTCTTTCAATATTTCTTCCAGGTCTACTGAAAACAAATTCCCTCAATTTTTGTTTTTCTCAGAAAGTCTTTATCACTTGTTTACTTTTGAAAGAAAATTTCAAGGTACAGAATTCTAGGTTGGTGTTTTTCTGTCTCTCAACACTATATATTTTGCTCCATTCTCTTCTTGCTTGCATGGTTTCTGAGGATAAGTCAAACATAATTCTTATCTTTGCTCCTCTATAGGTAAGGTGTTTTTTAACTCTATTATTTCAGGACATTTTTTTAATCTTTAATTTTCTGTAGTTTGAGAATGATATGCCTATGTGTAGTTTTCTTGGCATTCCATGTCTTCACCAAAGACATTCTTCATTTCTTTTCCAGTATTTTTAATCTCTAGCATTTCTTTTTAGATATTTCCTAGAATTTCCATCTTTCTGCTTAAAACACCCATCTGTTCTTCCATGCTGTCTACTTTATCCATTAGAGCCCTAAGCATATTAATCATAGCAGTTTTAAATTCCCAGTGTGATAATTCCAACAGCCCTGCCATATCTGAGTATGGTTTTAATGCTTGCTCTGTCTCTTCCAAATCTATTTTTCACCTTTTAGTATGTCATGTAATTTTTTCTTGACACCCAGACATGATGTACTGGGAAAAAGGGAACTGCTGTAAATAGACCTTTAGTAACGTGGTTGTAAGGTGTAGGGGGAGGGGAACATTCTATAATCCTATGATTAGATCTCAGTCTTTTAGTAAGCCTGTGTCTCTGGACTATGAACTTCACCATGAACTTCTCAGTACCCTCCCACTCGCACTTTGGGACTAGATGGCTAGAATGTGCTGGAGTTGGTTATTTCTCTTCTCCCACATAGAAAGAGAGAAGTGGAGTTGGATACTTCCCTTCCCCGAGATCAGTTCGGCTCTGATAAAACTGCAGCAGGTCAGGATCTGGTTACACAGTTTCTCCTGAGGACAAACCTTTGTAAGCAAATCAGAATGCTCTGGCATATTTCAAAATGATTCCTCTTCCCTCCCCCTGCCAGAAGCACAAGGAGGATTTTTCTCTGATATTCACTGAGAACCAGGTCAAGCTTCTCGGGGTAAAATTCAAAAAAGTCTGGGGGCCCATTATGACTGGGTCCCCCTGGAGATTTTCTCTCTCAAACTTGTCCGCTGAGCCTCCAGCAATTCATCAATTACAGCTCAGGTTTCCTTATCCAGGCATTGGTTCCTGCAGTGGCTTCTGCTCATGGGTTTCTGTTCTATTCCAGTAATTTGTGATTCTCTGTATTCACCTGGCAGTCTCTCCAATTTAGAGGGCAGCAGTTTGCCCTGCAGCCTCACTTCTCTTACATATCTAAGAAGATTTGTTGATCTTTCAGTTTGTTCACCATTTTCACTTGTTGTTAGGATGGAGTGGTGACTTCTAAGCTTCTTACATGCTGGACCAGAAACCAAAATTTTAAACTTATACTTTTTGAAACTTACCTTGGAGACATTTGTAATCTTTAATAAAAACTCAAGAGTCTTACAAGCTTTGGGGACTATAAGTACCTGGAAAGAAACCAATTTCTGACCTTAAAAATTCATATCATATCTTTTTATTATACCACTAGAATTAATGTATGCTTTAGGAGGGCATCAGGACATGTGGGACAGCAGAAATGTATAGATGGATGGTGTTGATCATTGTGTCACTCCCAAAACTTATCATGAGAAATCCTAGAAAAGATGATGTTATGGCACATATACAGGAAGTGGCATACCTAAGATGGTCTGCCCATTTGCAAATTGGCAATTGGGGATAATCAGTGAAGATAATAGATCAGTTATATATTTAAAAACAAAGCATTGTTTTGGCATATTACTTCACCATTTAGAGATCTCTACTTCACTTATAGAAAGGAGTTACATTCTCCCCAACAAAGATTGTTAGAGAAATATTTTCTGGAGAAACTGAATTGCCCAAGATTAAAGTCTCACAGACTAACATTTAGGTCCCCTTAAATTAAAACATTCATTGGCATACACAACATCAGGCAATGATATAATAGTGGGTGCTGAAACCAGCACTGGGAGATTCACTAATAAACATGAGAGAACAGGCAAGAGTCAAGAAACATTTAAGGAACTCCTCAACATGAAAGAGACTAACATAAGGGAAAATAATTCAGCAAAAATTGAGACACTGTAGTCAACATGAGAAAATTTCAAAGAAATTATCATAATATAAATAGAGGTAAAAGGTATTGCTTTCATTTTAAAAAGTCTATAAGTAAAGAAATGATCAGAAAAAAGTTAAGAACTCTGGTTAGTTTAAAATTGTCAGAATAATTTTTTTAAGATGTAAAAAAGTCAATTCAGAAAAATATCCTGGGAAGTATAAGAAAAAGATGAGGAAAAGAACAATAAAGAGAATATATAAGATAATTAAAATATACATAATATATATAAAATATATATACTATATTATCCAACAAGTACAAAATGCAACCAGTAGGAGTCTGAGAAAGATAAAACACAGAAAATGGTGGGAAGGGACTTTTCAAAGAAATAATTTATGAAAACTTTATAGAACTAAAGGATATGAGTTTCCAGATTGAAAAGGTCCACAAGAACTTAGGACAATGGTAAAGATGAAAGATTCACACCAAAATCATCAGTGTGAAATAATGGAGTACCAGGGATAAAGAGAAGTTTCTAAAAGCTTCTAAAGGGGAAACATTGGGTCATATCTAATGGATGGGAAACAAGAATGGCATCAGACTTCTAAATGCAAAAATGGAAGCTAGAAAAGAACGACAATACCTACAAAATTTTGAAGGAAAATTATTTTCAAACTAGAACTCCATATTCAACCAAACTATCATTCAAGCATAGGAGGAAAAATAAAGAGGTTGTCAGACATGGAAATTCTCAAAAATTAACTCCCTTGCACCCTTTCTTCAGAAGCTCCTGGAAGATGTAATCTACCAAGACAACGAAGGCACTGCTTAGGTGCTGCTTAGGCGCTGCTCAGGCAATATGCTGTCTGACTCCTACTAGGTTCCTATAGATAACAACTCCCTGGCACCTGGGTCACCATGGTAATGGGTGTTTGAGCCGTTTTTCAGCAATGAGGACCCCCTTGTGCAGTTCAGGCTGGTTGAGACCACCAACCCATCAACGGGGCCCGCACAGATGCCCAATAAGTGACCTTCTGACGTTGAGGCTAAAAACTCCACCCTCAGATCATGCTAAGGCCACCATTTTGTGAACATGTGTCCTATGAAGAGGCATGAAGTTTGACTAAGCTCGCACAGATCATCAATTACCTCACCTCTCCTCACCTCCAATCATCTATCTCCACACTTCAGACCATATCTCCACATTTCAGACCACCTTGTCCCCCTACCCCATAAATATCCCTGAAGTCCCCATTTTCAGGGAGACAGATTTGAGATTCATTGTCCTGCTTCCTCACTTGGCTACCTTGTCATTAAAACACTCTCTCTGGGGGCCGGACCGGTGGCGCAGAGGTTTAGTTCGTGCTTGGCATCCCGGGGTTCGCAGGTTCGGATCCTGGGTGCCTGCCAACACACTGCCTGTCAGCCATGCTGTGGCTGCATCCCATATAAAGGAGAGGAAGATGGGCAGGGATGTTAGCCCAGGGCCGGTCTTCCTCACAAAAAAAAAAAAAAAAACCTCTCTCTGCTACAATGTCGTTGTCTTGGTGTCTGGCTTTCTGGGCAATGGGCAAAAACAAACCTGGATCGGTAACATAATCTTTAAAGCAATGTTAGAAATCACAGAGGGAACGAAAGCTAGATTTCACCATAAAATTATTTTAAAAGTCTATTGAAAAATGAATAAAACTAAAGACAAAGAACAAAGCTTAGAAAACATTCACAGTAAATATGAAAAAAATTAATATAAAGAGATCACTGACACCTATGAGACAAATACAAAATTTCAGCAATAAAGGCAAAGTTCATGAACAGATTATTTACATAAGAAATATATAATTAATAGCAAAGAGGGAAAACTTTAATCCTCATGAGCAATCAAAGAGATGAAATTGAAATGATGTACTTTTAATCACATAGAAAGATATCTGATTTCTTTAATTCAATGTTGGTTATAGTTTACACTAGAAGAGGGTAAAACAGCAGAACTCTTTACAAAAGCGTTTTTGCACAATCCATCAAGAGCTTTGACGTGTATAGACTTTAGAAGGAATGCAGCCAATTTAGAGAATCTCACTTTCAAAAAAATCTAAATAGGGAAAAAGTATTAGACACAAAAATGTACACTATTACAATATTTATATTAACAAGAAAAAAAAAGAAGGAAACAACCTAAATGCTTATGATTATGCTTTAGTAATCCATAAGAGACATTTACTGGATGAAATATTCTGCAATAGTTATCAGTGTTAATTTATATAATTAATTAAGGCCTATAACATCCAAATAAAAGTTTCTATTAAGAGTGAACAGATATCGGGGCCGCCCAGTGGCGCAGCAGTTTAGTCCGCGCTTGGCAGCCCGGGGCTCGCAGGTTCGGATCCCGGGCGCCCGCCGACGCACTGCCTGTCAGCCATGCTGTGGCGGCGTCCCGTATAAAGTAGAGGAAAGACGGGCACGGATGTTAGCCCAGGGCCAGTCTTCCTCAGCAAAAAGAGGAGGATTGGTGACGGATGTTAGCTCAGGGCTGGTCTTCCTCACACACACACAAAAAAAGAGTGAACAGATATTAACATAGGCAGTAAGATCCCAAATACATTAAAAAATAAACTAAGAAAAGCAAAGTATATAACAATAGAAAAGAAAGATACCAAAATATTAATAATATTATGCTCTAAATGTTCACATTCCAGATGACGTTATCTGTGTTTCTACATTTTCCAATTTTCCTTAATGATGATAAATTAACTTTTAATTATCAAATAAGTAAATTTTATCTTTCATGAAAGTAATTTACCTAATTCAGAAAACAAAATTAGACAATGATTATTTTCTTTCCCCAAAAAGATACCTTGAAACAAGGGAGAAAACTTTAACTTCATGGAGCATCCAGACCAACTGTGGAATTCCTAATTCTGTATTTTAAATGGGAGCGAAATAAATCTCTACACTGAATATGCTCCTTTAATGAGGCTTCTCTTACTAGGTGCTAAGTGCACTTATTAACTGATCACTATTTTATTATTAATGACAACTTAATGTCAGAAGTATAAAAACAAAATATGGTATAATATACTATAGACTAGACTTAATTTTTCATGAAAAATACTTAAGCACATATAATAAAATGCAAAGCCAAAGCATGTCAAAAGTATGGTTTGCAGAGTGCATCAGTTTTATGCTTGAATATTTAGAGAAAATGAGTAAATAAATATTCAACAAATAATTCAAAATTTTAATATACTTATCCTTTTTTACATGTACTTAGTCCTCTAGTAATCCATCCCTTTGTGAAAAGAAAACATTTTCTTGAATAAAATTTTAATCATACCATTTTATATTCAATGTATTGTCTTTTAATAATTTATATTTTGATTTAATCTTTTAGAAACTTCCCACACAATAAATACAGTACTAAACTGAGCTTTGTTTTTAATTATATCCCATTTTTTAAAGCAAGGATCACTTATTTGGGATTATATCCATGCTATTTATCAAAATTCAATCTCAAAGACTCACAATTTAAGTAACACACACAGGAATCATATCATGATTTTACTTTCTAATATTTCAATTTTTTAAAAATACACATCATATTCTGATTTTTTAAACTTTTGGTGCTTAAGTGTAAATATTTGGTTTATGCACATCAATTGAGTGTTTCATATTACATACCAGTAGCTTGAACGTGACACGGTCGAATACGTGGTGTCGTCTTTGGAATCATAGGCATATTTGACAAACAACACTGAGTGTAAAGTTTTGAGGCCTCAGAGAAATTAACTCGAACGTCAATGTGAAAGTCATACGTTGCCACCTGACAGACAAAAAATATATTACACCTGTGACTATTTTTGCTATAAGAAATTTGTGATACTATCTTTATGGTATATACTGTATGTATTGCATATATTGTATATATAAAGTGTACAATTTGATGACTTGATATACATATACATAATGAAATAACACCACAATCAAGCTAATTAAGATATCCATCACCTCACACAGTTACCTTTTTCTTTTCTTTTTTTTTTTCTGGTGAGAACACTTAGGATTGACCCTCTTAGCAAATTTCAAGTATAAAGTACAGTATTGTTACCAGAACTACCATGTATATTACCCAGCAATCTCACTTCTGGGTATTTATCCAAAGGAACTGAAATCAGGATCTCAAAGAGATACTTGCACTCCTATATTGATTGCAGCATTATTCACAATAGTCAAGATATGGAAATAACCTAAATGTCTATCAAAGGATGAACAAAGAGGGGGCCGACCTGGTGGCGCAGCGGTTTAGTTCGCGCTTGGCAGCCCGGGGTTCGCAGGTTCGGATCCCGGGCGCCCGCCAACGCACCGCTTGTCAGCCATGCCGTGGCGGTGTCCCATATAAAGTAGAGGAAGATGGGCACAGATGTTAGCCCAGGGCCAGTCTTCCTCAATAAAAAGAGGAGGATTGGCAACAGATGTTAGCTCAGGGCTGGTCTCCCTCACAAAATAAAAAAAAAAAAGGATGAACAAAGAAAAAGTAGTATACACATACAATGGAATATTTTTCAGCTTTAAAAATAGAAGGAAATCCTGCCATTTGCAACAACATGGACCAACCTGAAGGACATTATGGTAAGTGAAATAAACCAGACACAGAAAGACAAATAATGTAGGATATCACACCTATATGTGAAATCTAAAATAGTCAAACTCGTAGAAGCAGAGAATAGAATGGTGGCTAACACGGGCTGGGAGGAGGGAGATATGAGGAGATGTTGGTCAAGGGGTACAAAGTTTCATTCATGCAAGATGAATAAATTCTAGAGATCTAATGACATACCATGGATTTAGTGAAACAGCAGTTAAAAAAGACAGTTTCAGAGCCAGCCCTGATTGCTTAGTGGTTAAAGTTCGACACGCTCCTTCAGCGGCCCAGGTTTGGTTCCCAAGCGCAGAACTGCACCACTTGTCTGTCAGTAGCCATGGTGCGGTGGTGGCTCACATAGAAGAACTAGAAGGACTTACAACTAGAATATACAACTATATACTGGGGCTTTGAGGAGGGAAAAAACAAAAAGAGGAAGATTGGCAACAGATGTTAGCTGAGGGTGAACCTCTCCCAGCAAAAAACAAAAAAACAACTAACTTAAAAAAAAAAAAACAAGACAGTTTCAAACAGGAAATTATCTTGTGACATTGAAAGTACAGTTTTTTTCAAAATAAGACAGTTCATTTTTCATGAGTTCAAAAAGAATTCTAAAAACAAATAAATTTTAAAAATAATTCCTATTAATTCAAAATGGACCAAAGACCTAAATATAAAACCTAAAATTATAAACCTCATAGAAGAAAATATAGGAGAAAAATCTTTGTGATCCTTGGTTAGGCAAAGATTTCTTAAATGCAATAATACCAAAAGAACCAAAAGAAAAAATGGTTAAATTGTACTTCAGCAAAACTAAAAACATCTGTTCTGTCAATGTTAAGAAAATAAAATTACAATCCAAAAACACATTTCTGACAAAAAAACAATCCAGCTTGTATCCAAAATTTATAAAGAACACACAAAGATTGATAAATAATAAAGTATCTAATGAAAAACTAGGAAAAAGATTTGAAAAGACAATTCAGAAAAGAAAATATACAGATGATATATTACCATCTGAAAAGCTGTTTAACCATCAGACATTAGGGAAACACAAATTCAAATCACAGGAGATAACACTTTACACCTATCACAATGGCTTAAACAAAAATGACATTACTAAGTGCTGATAAAAATATGAGCACCTAACACATTTATACATTGCTGATAGGAATGCAATATTTTACAATCATTTTGGAAAACAGTTTTCCGGTTTCTTAGAAAATTAAATATGTACTTAACATAAGGCCCAGAACTCCCAACTTTAAGTGTTTGCCAAAGAGAAATGAAAACTTATTCATACAAAAACATGCATGCAAATGTTTATAGAAGCCTTATTCATAATTGCCAAAACCTGAAAACAAGCCAAATTCCCTCCAAATAGTGAATGGATAACAAATTTTGGCAAATCTATACAACAGAATACTTTTCAACAAAGTGGAACGAACTACTGTTACACATAATAAATGGAGGAATTTCAAATGCATTATCCTAAGTGAGAGAAACCAGACTGAAAAGGCAACATACCTCATGATTTCATTTATATGATATATAAGTGAAAAGCAAAATTATACAAACAAAATGAGATCAGTGTTTGCCATGAACTGGAGTACGGGGAAAGGCTGACTGCAAATAGGCACAAGAAAACTTTAGGGAAGGTGATGGAACTGTTCTCTATATTGATTTTTGTATTTGCAATACAACCGTATGATTTGCCCATATTAATACAAAAGAAAGAACATTTTACTGCATCATTATTTTAAAAACAAATAAAAGGAAAAGAAATTAAAGCTAATCCCTTAGCTCTGATTTTTATACATCTGGCTTCAAAATCTGTTGATTAGCAATATAGGCAGCTAGTCAGATATAGAGAATGAACACTCAGAGCTTCATAACATCATCGCAATCATATAGTGTTAGCCCCTCATTTTTAATTGAAGACTCTGTGGTTGAGCCTTGATAAAAACACAACAAGTTTGCATCAAGGAGAAGGAAAAGAGCCAATCTTGATGTTTAGGGCCTATACCTCAATGAAAGGAAAGGGTGACGTCAGCCAAATGGTGGACAGTCAGTTCCAAACGCCCATTCCTCCACAGAAACATTGAAAAACAAGCAAAAGCTATCAGGAGTAACTTTGTTAGAACTCTGGAAAACAGTCAAAGGATTACAGCAACCAAGTAAATACTGAATCATGAAAAAGACAACTTAAAAAACAGTAGGATAGTTTTGTGGCATTTTTACTGGCCCTTGTGCCTCTCCCTTCCTGACTCAGTGGAGGTCTTAAAGATGGCAGCCTGCATCCCAGTGTGGCACCCTGGTATCTGGTTTTGGATGGAAGAGAGAAGATCTTATTCACAAATGATTGTACGTGTCTGTTCTAACCTGTCTGGGGCTACCTGAATGACTGATGCAAGGTGCCTGTCTTTGTTTTACCTGATTTCAAACTCACTCAGGTCAGAAAAGCAGTTGACACTGCTCAAAAATATTGTCAGGCAAACCAAAAACTGTCCCACCAAAAACGTGGGACAAAAGATTATGGTTGAGACATGCAAGCACAGCCTAAAACCTGGAAAGAAAAGCTGGAGAGAGAGTTTCTTTGAGAAATTAGAGCATTCAAAAGCATCCATGTGTACTGGGGAATTCAGGAAGCCACAAGCATGCCCAGGGTAGGACATGTGCTCAGGAAAGACCTGAGGAGACTCTAAGATATCACCTTTGTCTGATGTCTAGGCTAAGTGCAACCAGGAAGTCAAGGCTAGAATAGAGTTATAAATGGCCTGGCTAACTGCTGAATAAGTGCACTGGCACAGAGTCAATCCACTAGGAAATCTCTGTCAAAACATTAGCTGAACACAAGCTAAAGGAACAGAGACTTCAGTGACCACACACAGCAAGGGCTTTGAAAAAAATAATTTGGAAAAGTCACTAAACAAATGAATGACTGCAGCCTTCAACAATCAAGAACAGTAAATCTTGGAAAAGGTAGACAAAATCTGATTTCCAGTTACCACATTATAATATTCAAATATCCAGTTCTCAACAAAAAGTCACAATGCATATAAAGAAACAGGAAAACATGGCCTATTCAAAGGAAAAAATAAAATAACAGAAACCACCCCAGAGGAAGAAGCCTAGGCATCAAACTTACTAGACCAATACTTTAAATCCACTGTCTTAAATATGCTCACAGAGCTAAAGGAAACAGTAGAAAAAGGAAAACAAGAAAATGATGTATAAAAAAAATGAGACTATCAACAGAGACAGAAATAATAAAAATCAATGAAATCAACAGTTAGTTCTTTGAAAAGATAAATAAAAATGGACAAAACTTCAAGCCAGACAGAAAAAAGAAAAAAATATGACATGAATAACTAAAATAAAAAATGAAGGTGGACATTCCTATCAACCATACAAAAAAAGGATTCAAAGAGAATTTTATCAATAATTGTATACCAATAAAGTAAATAATCTAGATGAAATTGATAGATTCATAGGAAAACAAAAATTACCAAAACTGACTCAAGAAGAAATAGAAAATATGAACAGACCTATAGAAGTGGAGAATGAATCAATAAGACTCCCCAACAGAGAAAACTTCAGGAACAGATGGTTTCACTAGTGAATCCTACCAAATGTTTAAAGAATTAATACTAATACTTCTCAAAATCTTCCAAAAAATAGAAGATGAGGGATAAATTCCTAACTTATTCTATGAGGTCAACATTATCCTGATATCAAAGACAGATGAAGACATTACTAGAAAAAAAATTACAGACCAATATCCTTTATGAATATAAATGATACAACCCTTAAGAAAATACTGGCAAACCGCGGGCCGCCTGGTGGCGCAGCGGGTTAGTCCGCGCTTGGCAGCCCAGGGTTCGCAAGTTCGGATCCCGGGCGCCCGCAGATGCACTGCCTGTCAGCCATGCCGTGGTGGCGTCCCATATAAAGTGGAGGAAGATGGGCAGGATGTTAGCCCAGGGCCAGTCTTCCCCACAAAAAAAAAAAAAAAGAAAATACTGGCAAACCAAATCTAACGGCATATTATTAGCATTATACACCATGACCAAGTGAGATTTACCCCAAGAATGCAAAGGTGTTTCAACATATAAAAATCAGTGAATGAAATATTACACATTAATTGAATGAAGTAAAAAATATATATATATTCTTGTCAATTGATACAGAAAAAATATTTGACAAATAGAAAATCCTACACCCTTTCATGATAAAAGCACTCAGAAAACTACGAATAGAAGAGAACTTCCTCAACATGATAAAGAGCACTTATGAAAAAACCCACAGCTAACACCATACTTTATGGTGAAATACTGAAAGCTTTCCCTCTAAGATTAGGAACAATACAAAGATGTCCACTTTCACCAGTGCTATTCACTACTGTACTGGAAGTTCTAGCCAGAGCAATTAAGAAAAAAAAGGGGGGCGGAGGAGCAGGAGGGATACCAGGCATTCAGATTGGAAAGGAAGGATTAAAACTATATATATTTGCAGACGAAATAATCGTATATAGAGAAAAACACAAAGAATCCACAAAAAGAGATGCTAGAGCTAACAAATGAATTCAGCCAACTTGCAAAGTACAAAGCCAACAAACAAAAAAATCAATTGTGTTTCTATACACTAGCAACAAACTCTCTGAAAAATCAAAGTACACAATTTCATTTACAAAAAGATCCAAAAGAATAAAGTTCCTGGAAATAAATTTATCCAAGTTAGTGACAAACTCATACACTAGAAGCTACAATACACTGTTGAAAGAAATTAAAGAAGTTCTACATAAATGGAAAGACAGTCCATGTTCATTGATTGGAAGACTTAATATTGTTTAGATGTCAGTACCACACTAAGTGATCTATAGTTCAATGCAATCCCTACCAAAATTCCAATGGCCAATTTTACAAAAATGGAAAGGCTAATCATTAAATTCATAGATAACAGTAAGGCCCCAAATAGTCAAAACAATCTGGAAAAAGAACAAAATTGGAGTATTCGCACTTCTTGATTTCAAAACTTACTACAAACCTACAGTAATCAAAACAGTGTGATACTGACATAAGAATAAACATGTAGATAAATGGAATAGAATTGAGAGTCCAGAAATAACCCATACTTCTATGGCCAATTAATTTTTTACAAGGGCACCAGGACCTTTCAGTGGGGAAAGAATTTGGACCCTCATCTTACACCATATACAAAAATTAACTCAAAATGGATTAAAAACCTAAATGTAACACCTAAAACTATAAAACCTCTGGAAGAAAACATAGGGGAAAACTTTATGACACTGGACTTCACAATGATTTCTTAGATATGACATCAAAGCACAGGCAACAAAAACAAAAACAAACAAATGGGACTAAACCAAACACAAAAATACCTGTGCATCAAAGGAAACAGAGTGAAAAGGCAACTTATGAAATGGAGAAAATATTTGCAAATCATATATCTCATAAGGGATTAATATCCAGAATATATAAAAAAAACCCACAGCTCAACAACAAAAAAGCACACCCCAATTTAAAAAAGGGCAAAGGACTTGAATGGATATTTCTCCAAAGATGATATACAAATGGCCAACAAGCATATGAAAAGATACTTAACATCACTAATCAGAGAAATACAAATCCAAACTACAATAAGATATCATCTCACACCCATACTCATGCACTATTGGTGGGACTGTAAAATGGTGTCACTACTATGGAAAATAGTATGGAGGTTCCTCAAAAAATTAAAAATAGAGCTACCATTTGATCCAGGAATCCCACTTCAAGGTATATATCCTAAAGATTTGAAAGCAGGGTTTTGAAGAGATATTTGCACACCCATCTTCATAAAGCACTATTCAAAACAGCCAAGAAATGGAAGCAAAACAAACGTCCATTGACAGATGAATGGATAAAAAAAATGTGATATCAATATTATTCAGCTTTAAAAATGAAGGAAGTCCTGTCACATGCTACAACATGAATGATTCTTGGGCACATTATGCTAAGTGAAATAATCCAGTCACAAAAAGACAAATACTGTATGATTCCACTTACAGGAGGTATTTAAAGTAGTGAATTTTATAGAAAATAGAAAATTGAATGGTGGCTGCCAGGGTCTAGGGGGAAGATGGAAAGGGGAGTTGTTTTTTAATGGATATAGAATTTCAAATCTGCAAGATGAGAACATTCTGGAGATCTGTTTCACGACAATGTGAATACAACTTTAACATCACTGAACTGTACACTTAAAATGGTTAAGATGGCAAATTTTACCTCACGTTTTTTACCACAATAAAAATGAAAATACAAAACATTGTGCTCAGTGAAAGAATCCAGACACAAATGGTCACATATTGTATAATTCCTTTTATATGAAATATCCAGGATAGATCCACAGAGACTGAATGCAGATTGGGGATTGCCAGACTGGTTGCAGATTGGTGGCTGGTGGAAAGAAAAATGGGGAGAAAGTGCTTAATGGGTAAAGGGTTTTTACTTTGGAGTGATGGAAATGTTTTGAAATGAGATACAGGGAGTGGTTATACCACATTGTAAAGCCACTAAGTGCCACTGAATTGTTTCCTTTAAAATTGTTAATTTTATGTTATATAAATTTCCCCTCAATAAATTATTTCTTAAAAACTAAAGGAAGGAGAAGTCAATCAGCGGCTTCCAATAATTCCCCAGACATCCACCATTTGATGATCTCAAGGTTTTATAGAAATAAAAAATAAGAGAGCCTATTTTTATAAAATGATTGAGAGACTGTATTATATTAGGCCTCATATGAGATTATTCTATTTATTGAGATTAAACAGTTTAAGTATTCTTCCTACCTAATATTCTCTTGTCTTTTAGATGGATGCCTCTGATGGACCAACAGCTCACTTCAAAATTGAAATAGCCAAAATCTCTGAATTCTAACTGGTAATTTCTTTCCTCACACTGAGCTCATCAACTAAAAATTAAAGAAGCAGGTTGATGTTATGTGCATAGGATTTGGAAGTGGCTCCAGCCTCAAATATCAATTTTGGAAATTAAGCTGCAAATTGTATAAATTATACAATTTATTATAAATTTAAAATTATAAAAAATAAAATTATATGTAAAAGAACTGAAAATGCAACTGAAGTAATATCAATGCTAAAATATTTACATATGTAAAAATTATTACTGCATTTCAGGTTATTCAAATTATAAAATATGAAAATGATCAAAAGTCATTCTTTCTAAAGATCCATTTATTATTTTTAACTATGTGTTGATTTTTTATTAAAACCTAACATTATTTATGTTTGAAATAATTTTAAAAATATCAATCCTGCAACAACTGTTGCTCTATGGTTTCTTGGAAATTTTCTAGAGGTGGAGAGAAGGAAAATAGGCCAGAATGGCAAATGTTTTAAATGGAGGAAAGAGACTTATCTAAGTTTCCAAGATCATGACAAGCACTGCACCATGCAATGCAGCATCAACAAGCATTGACGGTTTCAGAAGGACATATACCCAATGCTGTACTATACTCATAAAGCCCATGCAGATGATCTGAAAAGTTTTAAATAAAATGAATAGCTAAATAATAGAAAGGCTATACTTACAGCTCTATTCATGCATATTACCCTACTAGGCAAAACACTTGGGTTTTCATTTTGTTGTTATTTATCATTAGCTGGCTGCTATGGTCTGAACGTGTCCCCCCCAAATTCACATGTCGAAATCCTAACGCCCAAAGACGACAGTATTAGGAGGTGGAGCCTTTGGGAGGTGCTTAAACCATGAGGGCAGAGCCCTCATGAATGGGATTAATAAAAGAGACCCCACAGAGATCCCTAGCCATCTTCCACCACCTGAGGACACAGCAAGAAGTCTGTGACCCAGAAGAGGATCCTCACTCTACCAGGCTGGTGCCAGGATCCTGTGCTTCCAACCTCCAGAACTGTGACAAATAAATTTCTGTTGTTTATAAACTACCCAGTCTGTGGTATTTCGTTATAGCAGCCCGAACAGAGTAAGACACTGGCTATACCCCTGCTAATTCCATCTCCTGTCAGAATTGTTTGTAAATAGTCTGTTCTCATAACATAATTATAGAAGCATAAAAATACTGTAGCATGTTTTATTTTCACGGATGTTTCATTTATTTTGACAAATCAGAGCAACCAACTCATTCTCATGATAATCTATTTCTGCAGTGACACCAGTATACAGATGTCAAGAAGTAAATTGAATAAAAATCTATTTCATGTACAAATACTATCTGCTTTCATATTTCAGTCCTTAAAACAAACAAACAAACAAAACCTTTGCTTGATCCTACTTCCCCTGGAATTTCTCATTATTAATCATCAGCAACTAGTTATATTTTGTCTCATTTCTATTTTTCCTCTCCTGGTTTGTCTGCCTTTTTTTTCTTATTTTGAGAATTAATATAAATTGATAACTTTCTATCATATGTATTTTAATAGCATTTATATTATTTTTAGGTTACTATCTTATTCATTAAGTTTTTTCATATAATATAGACTCATATTTTAAAATCAAATAATATCTAAAAGCATGTTTCCCAAACTGCCATCCTCATCTGACTGTGATGGATGGAGATGGGTCTCAGTGGAAGAAGCTGAGGGGAATGGAAGAGGAGGTCAATAGAAATGTGAAGACAAGGAACTGAGAGGCCAGGGTTCTGGATAGACCTCCAGATGGATACTGAAATCACTTAGAAAATGAGAGGAGTAGGGTGCAGAACAGACAATGAGCCTGGCTGGTAGTAATGTCCAGAGATTACTACTTGGAGTAAGGGGAATGGTAAAATCACATAATACAAAATTCAAAGAAGTGGACATTATTAACAGATAAAGACCATTGTAGGGTAGCAAAATTTGATACCCCAAAATGTGTCTCTTTATCTTGAGGATTATTTTGGTCTGATCATTTTTAAGAACCAAAGACTCAGGAAGAAACTTTGACCTTCCCCCTGACCGCCTAAAAGAATTTAAGATAGAAGGCCTGTTCCAGGAAAGAGGTATCACCATAGAGAACTAGAGTATAATATGAACTAGGTGTGGTAGACAGGGAGGAACCTAGCAAGGCCCATTTGATCAAAGTCCTCTCCATATCCCATTGTCTCTACAAGGCATGGCAAACATTTATTTACCAAACATTTGCTTTTCTACCTCCATGTGCATTCCCTTCCTCCCCTTTGAAGTCCCAAACCATTACCCCCACCAGCCTCCTTTGTCTTTAGCTGAAGACGGTATTTAAGGTGGTGGTTTCAGCCATTTTGGAGAGTTACTCAGTTTTCTTGGGTTTCTCCCATGTATACATGTTATTAAACTTGTTTGATTTTCTCCTGTTATTCTGTCTCACATCAATTTAATTCTTAGACCAGCCAGAAGAACCTAAAAGTATAGAGGAAAATTTCTTCTTCCCCTACACCATCTAGAAAAATCAACCCAGGGAGCAAGAATTCCAGAAACCATCACCTCTAGAGCCACACCTAGATCCAAATGAAAGGCTACATAAGAAGCAGATTGCTATGTTCATAATATGAAGAAACCATGAGGGGAAAGGAAGCCCTGAAAAACCTTGAGGACTTATGCAAATGTAGGGATCCTAGAGGGCAGAGGGGAAGGGAAAGAAAGCCAAGTGTGAGTGAGTTCAGAGCTAGTAGGGATGAGAATCTATTCACAGAGGGCTCCACTTTTGGGGATGACTGAGGTAAAGGGTGATCATGATGAATTAATTCCTGACAGTTATTGGGTATTAAGTCTTGACTGTCATTGGGTCTACTGCTGGGTCCCAAAGTCAGGGATGATAGTAATGAAAGCCTGGAGTGGTGGGAGAGGTTTAACACAGAGCATCACTATGGGCTTTATTCAAGAATGTCTGATGTTGTGGATGATGGTGATGTTGGTAATTATCAAGACAATTCAATGTACTGATCTAAGCCCTTGACTGTCTCTTTTATTTTAAGTATGAGGCTTTTCTCCCTCCTGACACACATACATATTTTCTAAAATACTGTGTGTTGAATTCACGGAGTTGAGTCAATCCCTGCCTTTTCTAACTGCCAATCGTGTGTATGTGGGAAGTCATACTGGAATTGCCTCCTCTTAACTCACATCTTCACAGACAATTTACATAAAAGGTGTTTTTACCCAAGTTAGCCCTGTAATTATTGAGAATGCACAATTGAGAAGTTCCATGCCATGATTTCTTCACCCATGTAAGTCTTACCCCCTCAGCAAAACTGTAATACAAGACATCTTTCACACAGAGACTCAGTGACACACAGAGAGAAAAGATGAGTCTTATCATTGTGAAACCACTGAGGTATCCAATGAAGAGGAAAAACTTTGAATTTTGTGATGTGTGCCATTCTAAGTGCTTTCCTTGTCATTCAAACCAAGTAATACTGCAAGTTGAAAAATGATATTCTGATGAAGAAAAGATTTCAGTCCCCCAGCCAGTGTTGGTAGATAAAATTGCTTATGTACAGAAAAGGGGCAGGTGTCACTCAAATGTCCTCTCTTTTAATCCTTAAAGGATCATTCTTAGCTTCCTGTAAGAATGACTGTGAATCCAGTATAACCATTATGAAATGTTTACCCAAAGCTTGCATATCCTTAAAGGGCAGACAAAGGTTGGTGGAAAAGAGAGAAGAGTGAACAATTCTCCCTCATTTTCAAGAGCTTCAGAGCAAACATAGAGCAGCTGAGATGAGAGCTGCAGAGAGCTGCAGGACGACCTAGCCACTGCAGATTAACCAGCTTGTGCCACAGGGCAGAACCTGGGCCAAAGCAGCAGGAAAAAGAAGGGTAAAAATAGCGAAAGATCTATACCAGCACTGTCAAATACTTTCTGTGATGATGGAAATGTTCTGCACCGGCCAATAGCCATATGTTGGATATTGAGTACTTGAAATGTGGTATTTTGACTGAGGAAATAAATTTTTAATTTTACTTAATTTTAATTAATTTAAGGTTTAATTTAAATACCCACATATGGCTAGTGGCTACCATCTAGGGAAGCACTCTACACACTGGCCCAGAAGACATGTGAGTGTCTCACAAGGAAAAGTGGGGCTTGAGTAACTTAGTGTAAATAAAGCACTCCAGCCAAGGATACCAAATACAACTGAAATTTCCCTTCAGTTCTTCTGACTGTACCCAAACCTGGTGCAGCTTAGGAAAGGAAGGGTTACAACTAGGAATAAATCAAGTCCTTTATTGCTGATTTCACATTTTCCTGCAACATAGGTCAACCAAGAGAGCACCCACTGACTATTTACATCAACACAAACGCACACAAAAAGACGGACAACTTACAGCTAGCTATAAACATAGTGGAGGACATTTGAAATGACTGGAAACCAGATAATCAATCTGCCTCGCTGGCACAGATTTAGTGAGCAAATTCTCACAGGGTGTGCTGTCAATGCATGATTTTATATGTCCTTATCATTGTGGGATTGAATTATACTCCAATACACTAAGTAAATCTCCCTTTAAAATACCCAGTAAATGTAGAATGATTCAAAATCTTAAGCAATATGTGGCACTCCAGAGAAGTATAAATATATATAATTTAATTTTATAATCAATTTTTAGAAGAGCCACAATCTAAACATTAAAAAAAGACTTACAAGTTTTTAATTGTTGCTAATATTAAATAGTAAATTGGACTCAAAAAATGAAAATATCAAATTGCATATCCATCTTCCCAAAAAGTCATGTAACAGATTTAAATTAGATTATATATTTTTTCTAATTTCTAGTGACCCTTAAGTTAAATGCTTTTGTGGATGAATGATGACATTAAAAACACAGTATAGGGGCTGGCCCGGTGGCATAGTGGTTAAGTTCCACTTAGGCGGCCTGGAGTTCGCAGGTTCGGATCCCGGGTGGAGACCTACACACTGTTTATCAAGCCATGCTATATATAAAGTATATAGCCATGCTATATACTTTATACTCCACATATAAAGTAGAGAAAGATGGACATGAATGTTAGCCCAGGGCCAATCTTCATCAGCAAAAAGAGGAGGATTGGCAACAGATGTTAGCTCAGGGCTAATCTTCCTCACAAAACAAAAACATAGTATACACTTCCACTGTATGAAAATATAAAATCACAATACAGACTTATTAAGAAAAGATATAACTTGATCTTAACATACTTAAAAACACATTGATTAAATTACTGTACAAACTTATTAGTTTAATCTCCTTACTGAAAAATGTGTGTGTGTGTGTCTGCATACCTCTGTGTAAATGCAAGATGCAGGCACTGGGTAGAAGAATGACATACTTTAATGCTTCAAAACACTAACTTATCACAAAAGAATTATTTTCTTTTTATTTTGACTTTTTGTTTTTATCAAAATTATAAGAGTACATATTTTTTAAAATAAAACAAAATTAATCCTACAAAGTTTATTTTGAATATCAGGATTCCCTTCCCTCTACATTGTATATTCACACACACACACACACACACACACATACATAAACACACACACAAATCCAGACGCCATCATTTTCAAGTCTCTTAATTGCTTCTTTTGGTTTACATCAACAATAGCTAAATGACCTACATAGAGTGTAATAAAAAAGGTATCAATAAATTTAAATTCAAGTAATACAAGTATATTCTCCAATCACAATGGAATTATATTAGATATCAATAACTGAAGGAAATTTGGTAAATTAATAAATATGTGGAAATTAAACAGTACATCCTAAAATACCAATGTGTCAACAAAAATTTACATAAGAAATTGCAAAATACTTTGATGAATATAAATGAAAACACAACATACCAAAACATTTGGGATACAGGTAGAGCAATGTTTAGAGGGAAATGTACAGCTGTAAAACCTATATAAAAAAATAAGAGGTGCCACCCTATGGCCGAGTGGTTAAATTTGTGTGCACTCTGTTTCGGCAGCCCAGGTTCGCAGGTTGGGATCCCAGGTGCAGACCTACTCCACTCCTCAGCCATGTTGTGGAGGCGTCCCACACACAAAATAGAGGAAGACTGGCACAGACGTTAGCTCAGGGTTAATCTTCCTCAAGCAAAAAAAAAAAGAGGAAGATTGGCAACGGATGTTAGCTTAGGGTGAATCTTCCTCACACACACACAAAAAAAGATATTGGGGACAGCCTGGTGGTGTAGTGGTTAAGTTTGGCATGCTCTGCTTCAGAGGCCCAGGGTTCACAGGTTCAGATCCTGGGAACGGACTTATACCACTCATCAAGCCATGCATTGGTGGTGACCCGTATACAAAACAGAGGAAGATGGACACAGATGTTAGCTCAAGGCCACACTTCCTCAAGCATAAAGAGGAGGATTGGCAACAGGTGTTAGCTCAGGGCCAATCTTCCTCACACAAAAAAAAATAAGAAGAAAGATAGATCTCAAATCAATACCCTAAATTTTCACCTTAAAAAAACCAAAAAAAAACAGAAAAGAAAACTAAACCCAAAGCAAGCAGAAGGGAGTAAATAATAAAGGGTAAAGTAGAAATGAATGAATGAAGAATATAAAACACTAGAGAAAATCAACACCACCAAAAGTTGAATCTTGAAAATATCAACAAAATTGACAAACTTTTAGACTGGCTCACCAACATGAAAAGAGAGATGACTCAATTTAATAAAATCAGAATGAAAGAGGGGACATTATTACCTACCTTACAGAAATAAAAATAAGAGAATACATGAAAAATTATATGCCAACAAATTAGATAACTTAGATAAAATTTCTCAAGAAGAAATAGAAAATTTAACCACCTTCACCCCAAGGTAAAAACTTCCAGTTGTAAGATAAATAAGTCCTTATATTATAAGGGATATAATATACAGCATGGTGACTATAGTTAACATTGTACTGTATACTTGAAAGTTGCTAAGAGAATAGACCTTGAAAGTTCTCATCAGAAGAAAAAAAATTTGTAACTATGTATGGTGATGGATGTTAACTAAACTTATTGTGGTAACCATTTCACAATATATATATACATTTATCAAATCATTATGTTGTACACCTATAATGAATACATGTTATACATCAATTATATCTCAATAAAGAAAAAAGAAACAGGGTGATTTGCCTGGAAGAAGTATTAGAGAAAACTATTAAGATATAGATGAAGCGGGGAGGGAAGTAGGGGAAACTACTGGCCTTAGTTTTCTCAAAGGAAGCCAGAGAACTGATTCCAGTAAAACAGAAAGTTTCCAAGAGAGAAAACATAAATACTAAAGGAACACGAGGTCATTTCAGAATGAGCAATAGGAAATCAATCCAACATTCAATAGGCTCCATCCAAAGTCAGTCATAAGATAGAGGAAACTCATGTGAAAACTATATGAAATCTAACAGGCAATACTGACAAAAGAAGAATTGAGGAATGAGAAACAAGAGGAACTCTCCTTTTATTCTTGATGCTACACATTTTTACTAAGGGGAATATATGTAATAATTTTTTTTTAAAGTTTGCCCATGATTTGACCTGACACAGAAATGCTATTCGTGTTTAAGAACTGTGATGGCATATACCTTGTAGTGTATCAAGTAGTGTAATCATGACATCTCCAATGACATGGATTTAATTTTTTGAGTTGTACAGATTATCATCTATTTAATTCAAGATAATGTTTCCCAATATTCCACAAAATCCTGACAAATGTCTATTTCTTTTCTTTTGTTCCACTGTATTATGGGTTTTTCTTTATTCACTTCTACATACACCCTTTTAGATATAATTACAGGCTTAAGCATCTAGAAATTATTCCCCACATAAACAATTCTGGAAGAAACAAATTGTGACTGCGAATTTCTTCCTATAAATATGGAAAATGGAACAGAAAAGAGACCATATAAAAATGGCAATTGACTTTTGATGATTGCAACTTTATGAAATTAAAGATTTTGAATGCTAATGACTAGGAGGAAAGTAATAAACCTGAAGAACAGATATGAGAATTTTGTGTCCATAGGCTAAAGGAGTATGTACTATTCTGGTCATGTTTGGATTCCCAACATGGTATCATGAAGGCCCAGTGGGTCAGGAGGCTGAGGACATAACACCATATTGTCTGAGCTCTACAGCTCACCAGACACTAGCCTTGACAAGTCACTTAGCCTCACTGTGCATCAGCTTCTATGATTGGAGAAAGGGAAAAAATGTAAGGTCTCAATGCTTGTCTTACTGGATTCATGTGGAAATAAAGTGATACTGGATAAAAGGGCACTTCGTAAACTCTAAGTACTATATAATTATCAATTAAAGGATTGTTATTATAATTTAAAGAAAGAAATAGAAAATTTGATGGATTTATAATAAATAAATAGATTGAATTAGTAATTCAAGAAATATATGACAAAGAAAAGCCCAGGAACAGATGACTTCAATGGTGAAATATATCACTAATTTAAAGAAGAATAAATACAATCCTTCACAAATTCTTTCAAAAAAAGAAGAGGAAACAATACTTCGCAACTCATTCTCAGTCAATATTACCCTGATACCATAAAGAGACAGACAGCTAAAAGAAAACAAAACTATAGAGCAATATTCCTTATGAATATAGATGCAAAACCCCTCAAGAAAATACTAGGAAACTGAATCCAGCAATATATAAAGAAGATTATACTCCATGAACAAGTTGAATTTATCCCAGGAATGTAAGGTTGGTTTAACATAAAAAAATCAATCAATATAATGTACCACATCAATAGAATAAAAGGCAAAATCATGTGATCATCAAAATGAATGCCAAACATTTTTTGACAAAATCCAACATTCTTTTCAGATCAAAATACTCAACAAACTAGGTATAGTAACTTCCTCAACCTAATAAAAGGAATCTACAAAAAAAAATTTGCTAACATCATAAAGGTGAAAGAAGTATGCTTTCCTCCTAAAATCAGGAACAAGATAAAGAAGTTTGCTCTTGCCACTTCTATTCAATATTGTACAGAAGGTTCTAGAATCAGGCAGTAAAAAAGTAAAAGGTATCCAGATTGGAAAGGAAGAAGTCAAGTTTCCTCTATTTGCACATGGCATGTTCTTGTATATAGAAAATTCTAGGCAATCTAATAACAAACTATTAGAACTAATGAATAAGTTCAACATGGTTGCAGAATATTAAATCAATGTTTAAAATTAATTGTTTTTCCATACAGCTGACATGGACACTTTGAAAATGAAATTAAGAAAACAATTCCATTTACAATAGCATCAAAAATCATTATTTAGAAATAAAGTTAATAAAGAAACAGGAAATTTGTACACTGAAAACTACAAGGTACTGTTGGAAGAAATTAAAGAAGACCTAAATGAATGGAAAGACAGCCTATGTTCATGGATTGGAAGACTTAATATTGTTAAGATGGTACTACTCCCCAAATTGATCTTAAGATTCTTCATAATCCTTATCAAAATCTCAGCTGGACTTTTTGCAGTAATTGACAAGGTGATCCTAAAATTCATTTGGAAATACATGGGACACAAATTAGCCAAAAATATTACTGAAGAAGGAGAATAAATTTGGTGGACTCACATTTTCCAATTTTAAAAATTACTACAAAGGAGTGACGTCAGCATCATGGCAGAGTGAGATTCCCTCTTTGAATCTCTGCCCCTGATGACACAACGAAAACATCATTCACATTCCAACAGAGCTCAATCAAACACTACGAAGGACTTCTAAGAAACCTCTGCTGCCATACATCGGACAGTGGAGGTGCAGGAAGCCCAAAAGGACGGGAGGAGAGGTAAGAAGTTGTACTCTCCCTCCCCAATCGATCGGCAAAGACAGTGCGGTTCGCAGACAGAGCGGGGAGGGGCGGCCCACAGCGGGGAAAACTATCGCCATCCAGGTGCTCTCACAGACTGTCGCGAGATCCCCACTGGGAAGCGATGACGGACTGTTTAGGGGGTGTAGCAAACACCCTAAGAGACCCAGAAAGGAAACCTCCAGGTCAAGCAAGAGAAAGAGAGGACCCCTCCCCCCACACACCCGGCGTTTCAGCATAATCCCTCCAGAGGCTGCAGCCGCCTCAGAGCAAACCGCTCACGATCTCCATCCAGTGGCATCAGGGGGAAACTGCAGGACCAACTTTATCAATGAGGGGAAAAAATAAGGCCGTCCCCGTTGGATCCTTGCAACAATTTGTCAGGGCTACAGACCAAAAGGAAAATGACAAACACCCAGAAACCAACACTGAAGGCACAGAATTTGATAACCTGAATGAGAGAGAATTCAAAATAGCTATCATAAACAAACTCAACGAAATACAAGAGAACACACAGAAACAAATCAACGAATTCAGGGAATATGTCACAAAAGAGATTGAAACCCTAAAGAAAAACCAATCAGAATTATTGGAAATGAAAAACAAAATCAACGAGATAGTGGAAAAAATGGAGTCTTTAAAGAGCAGAACTGACAATATGGATAAACGAATTAGCACTATTGAGGATAGCCACGCAGAAATGCTCCAGATAGAGGAGGAGAGAGAGCAAAGACTAAAAAGAAATGAAGAAATTCTTCGAGAAATATCAGACTCAATGAGGAAAAGCAACATAAGGGTAATAGGTATTCCAGAAGGAGAAGAAAGAGAAAAAGGAGCAGAGAGTTTGTTCAAAGAAATAATAGCTGAGAACTTCCCCAACCTAGGGAACGAGAGGGAAATAACAGTGACTGAAATCAATAGATCACCTAAATATATAAACAGGAATAAAAAATCATCTCGCCACATAGTAGCAAACTTGAAGAATACCCGTGACAAGGAAATAATATTGAAGGCAGCTAAACAAAAAAAAACAAAATAACATACAAAGGAAACCCCATCAGGCTCTCAGCTGATTTCTCGACAGAAACTCTACAGGCTAGGAGAGACTGGAATGATATATTCAAAATCATGAAAGACAAAAACCTTCAGCCGAGAATACTTTATCCAGCAAAAATATCCTTCAAATATGATGGAGAAATAATAACTCTCCCTGATAAACAAAAGCTAAGAGAGTTCGTCACCACAAGACCCCCACTACAAGAAATGCTCAAGAAGGCCCTTTGGCCTGAAAAAAAACAAACAAGAAAGGGGATACAAAGATTTCAGCAAGGAGAAAAGCAAGGAGACTAAACCAGAACAAACTACAGTTGGATAACATCAAAAATTAATTCAAGCTCATCACTGGAAACACACATTCATGACAAAATCTGGAATAAAGAGATAACAAATAAGGAGGGGAAGAGGTAAGGGATTGAACTGACCCAGCCTCAGGAAAAAGGAGGCATCCGAAAATGTACTTTCTTATCCAGGAGATCGCTTATATAATCCTCACAGTAACCACTAAACAAATAACCAGAAGAGAACCACACATGACAAATAAAGAGAAAACCAAGAGAATGAGCATGCAGAAATACCAAAATGAATTTGCAGTCCGAAACACAAGGGACAAGAAACGAAGGAAATGCAAAAGAACCAGAAGATGAACAATAAAATGGCAACATTAAACCCTCATATATCAATAATCACTCTAAACGTAAATGGATTGAATTCTCCAATCAAAAGACACAGAGTGGCAGGATGGATTAAAAACCAAGATCCAACAATCTGCTGCCTCCAGGAAACACATCTCAGCTCTAAAGACAAACACAGACTCAAAATAAAAGGATGGAAAACAATACTCCAAGCTAATGGCAAACAAAAGAAAGCAGGAGTAGCCATACTTATATCAGACAAAGTAGACTTCAAGATAAAAAAGGTAATGAGAGACAAAGAAGGGCAATATATAATGATAAAAGGGACACTTCACCAAGAAGACATAACACTTATCAATATCTATGCACCCAACACAGGAGCACGAAAGTACATAAAACAACTGCTAAAAAACCTTAAAGGAGATATTAACAATAACACAATAATAGTAGGGGATCTTAACACCCCCCTTACATCAATAGATAGATCATCCAGACAAAAAGTCAATAAGGAAATAATGGACTTAAACGAAAAACTAGACGCAATGGACTTAATAGATATATACAGAGCACTCCACCCAAAAAAAGCAGAGTACACATTCTTCTCAAGTGCACATGGAACATTCTCAAGGATAGACCATATATTAGGAAACAAGGCAAACCTCTATAAATTTAAGAAGATTGAAATCATTACAAGCATCTTTTCTGATCATAATGCTGTGAAACTAGAAATCAACTGCAAGGGAAAAACTAGGAAAGGGACAAAGATGTGGAGACTAAACAACATGCTACTGAACAAGCAATGGCTCGTTGATGAAATCAAAGGAGAAATCAAAAGCTATCTGGAGACAAATGAAAAGGAAAATACACCATACCAACTCATATGGGATGCAGCAAAAGCAGTCCTGAGAGGGAAATTCATAGCAATACAAGCTCACCTTAACCAACAAGAAAAATCCCAAATAAATAACCTTAAATTGCACCTAACAGAATTGGAAAAAGAAGAACAGACAAAGCCCAGAATCAGCAGAAGGAGGGAAATAATAAAAATGAGAGCAGAAATACATGAAATTGAAACCAAAAAAACAGTAGAAAGGATCAATGAAACAAAGAGCTGGTTCTTTGAGAAGATAAATAAAATTGACAAACCCTTAGCCAGACTCACTAAGAAAAAAAGGGAGAAGACTCAAATAAATAAAATTAGAAATGAAAGAGGAGAAATTACAACAGACACCACAGAAATACAAGGGATTATTAGGGAATACTATGAAAAACTTTATGCCAACAAATTGGACAACCTAAAGGAAATGGACAAATTCTTGGAAGTGTACAACCTCCCAAAACTGAATCAAGAAGAAATAGAGAATCTGAACAGACCAATCACAAGTAAAGAGATTGAAACAGTAATCAAAAACCTCCCAAAAAATAAAAGCCCAGGACCAGATGGCTTCCCTGGAGAATTTTATCAAACGTTCAAAGAAGATTTAGCACCTATCCTTCTCAAACTATTCCAAAAAATAGAGGAAGATGGACTACTTCCCAACACATTCTATGAGGCCGACATCATCCTGATATCAAAGCCAGACAAGGACAATACAAAGAAGGAAAACTACAGGCCAATATCACTGATGAACACAGATGCAAAAATCCTCAACAAAATATTGGCAAACCGAATACAGCAATACATCAAAAAGATCATACACCACGATCAAGTGGAATTTATACCAGGGACACAGGGATGGTTCAACACCTGCAAATCAATCAACGTGATACACCACATTAACAAAATGAAGAATAAAAACCACATGATCATCTCAATCGATGCAGAGAAGGCATTCGACAAGATCCAGCATCCATTTATGATAAAAACTCTCAACAAAATGGGTATAGAAGGAAAGTACCTCAACATAATAAGGGCCATATATGACAAACCTACAGCAAACATCCTACTTAACGGGGAAAAACTGAAAGCCATTCCTTTGAGGAGAGGAACAAGACAAGGGTGCCCACTCTCACCGCTCTTATTCAACATAGTACCGGAAGTTCTGGCCAGAGCAGTTACGCAAGAAAAACGAATCAAAGGACTCCAAATAGGCAATGAAGAAGTGAAACTCTCACTATTTGCAGACGACATGATCTTATACATAGAAAACCCAAAAAATTCCATCGGAAAACTACTAGAAACAATCAACAACTACAGTAAAGTGGCAGGGTATACAATCAACTTACAAAAATCAATTGCATTTCTATACACTAACGATGAAACAACAGAAAGAGAACTCAAAAAGACAATCCCACTTTCAATTGCAACAAGGAGAATAAAATATCTGGGAATAAATTTAACCAAGGAGGTAAAAGACCTATACAATGAAAACTATAAGACACTATTGAAAAAAATCGAGGAGGACATAAAGAAATGGAAAAATAGTCCATGCACATGGATTGGAAGAATAAATATAGTTAAAATGTCCATTCTACCTAAAGCAATCTACAGATTCAATGCAATCCCAATCAGAATCCCAATGTCATTCTTCACGGTAATAGAACAAAAACTACTGAAATTCGTGTGGGGCAACAAAAGAGCCCGAATAGCTAAAGCAATTCTGAAAAAAAAAGAACAAAGCTGGAGGCATCACAATCCCTGATTTCAAAATATACTATAAAGCTACAGTAATCAAAAGAGCATGGTACCGGTACAAGAATAGACACACAGATCAATGGAACAGAATTGAAACCCCAGAAATAAAACCACACACCTATGGACAGCTAATCTTCGACAAAGGAGCAAAGAACATACAATGGAGAGAGGGAAGTCTCTTCAATAAATGGTGCTGGGAAAATTGGACAGCAACATGCAAAAGAATGAAAGTAGACCATCTCCTATCGCCATATACAAAAATCAATTCAAAATGGATCAAAGACCTGAAAGTGAGACCTGAAACTATAAAACTCCTGGAAGAAAATATAGGCAGTACACTAATTGAGATTGGACATAAAGGGATCCTTTCAGATTCCATGTCTACCCAGACAAGGGAAACAAAAGAAAAAATAAACAAGTGGGACCTCATCAGACTAAAGAGCTTCTACAAGGCAAATGAAACCAGGATCAAAATGAATAAACAACCCACCAGCTGGGAGAAAATATTTGCAAATCGTTTGTCCAACAAGGGATTAGTCTCAGTAATATACAAAGATCTCATACAACTGAGCAACAAAAAAACAAACAACCCGATCAAAAAATGGGCAGAAGATATGAACAGACATTTTTCCAAGGAAGAGATACAGATGGCCAATAGACACATGAAAAGATGTTCAACATCACTAATCATCAGGGAAATGCAAATCAAAACTACACTAAGATATCACCTTACACCAGTTAGAATAGCTATAATCACAAAGACAAATAACAATAAATGCTGGAGAGGTTGTGGAGAAATGGGGAGGCTCATTCACTGCTGGTGGGAATGCAAACTGGTGCAGCCTCTATGGAAAACAGTACGGAGAGTCCTCAAAAAATTAAAAATAGAAATACCGTATGATCCAGCAATCCCACTCTTGGGCATCTACCCAATGGACACGAAATCAACCATCACAAGAGGCGTATGTACCCCTATGTTCATTGCAGCATTATTCAGTATAGCCAAGAAGTGGAAGCAACCCAAGTGTCCCTCGACTGATGATTGGTTAAAGAAGATGTGGTATATACATACAATGGAATACTACTCAGCCATAAGAAAAGACACAATTGTCCCATTTGCAACAACATGGAAGGACCTAGAGGGTATCATGTTAAGTGAAATAAGCCAGAGAGAGAAGGACAGACACTGCATGAACTCACTCATATATGGAATATAAGTGAACACACGGACAGAGAGAACTGATTGGTGGTTACCAAGGGGAAGGAGGGTGGGGGGGGCACAAGGGGTGAAGGGTTACATCCACAAGGTGATGGACAAACAAAAATGTACAACTAAAACCCCACAGTGTAATTAACTATTAAGACATCAATTAAAAAAAATGGTAAAAAAAATTACTACAAAGCTAGAGTAATGGAGACACTGTATTATTGGAATAAGGATAGACATATAGATCAATGGAATAGAATTGAAAGTTCAGAGATAAACACTTTTATTTATGTTTAATTGATTTTACACTAGGGTGCCAAGGCAATTTAATGGGGTAAAATAATATTTTCAATAAACGGTCCTGGGACAAATGGACATCTCATGGACAACAACAAAGCTGGACTCTTACCTCACACCACAAAAATAATTCAAAATGGATCATAGACCTAACTGCAGAGCTAATACTATAAAACTCTTAGAAGCAAACATAGAAATTTTCATAACTTGGGTTAAGTAATAGCTTCTTAGATATGACACCAAAAAGCACAAGTGGCAAAAGGAAAATAGATACATTGGACTTTTGTCACACGTGTCTTTTATATTGGCAAATGATAATACCCTGTGTAAAGAAGAAGACATGAAGAAAAGACAGCATGGTGCCACACTAGGATGCAAGCTTTCTACCATAACCCCAAGGTCAAGAATAATGCAGGATCTCTACTAGGTGCCAATAAATATTTGTTGAATGATGACTATAGATGGAAATATAAATTGATACAAGTTTTGTGGTAGCAATGTGGGTATATGTACTGGTAATTAAAATACACATGCCCTCTCTTCATCAATTCCAATTCTAAGTATTCAAAAGAAACAATAGAACAAGTTCTTAGAAATAAATGTGCAGGTTTATTCACTGCATTTTAATTCATTCATTGAATAGATACTTATTGATTATCTGACATGTGCCAAAAAATATACTAATGCTACAAATATAATGCTGAATTATATATCATACTGTTATCCTCCTTTGAATAATAATATTATTAATAGCATATAGATATTTAACTAGATTTTAAAAATCTACATCTATTCTAGATTAAAATTTGTGTTGACTAAGTACTAGAAAGATTACTTCCCAACATGGGCTTAAAACATTATATTGCTTCTCAGAAAATTAGGAATAAGATTAAGTCAAGAAAATAATTTGACCTTGTTCTGGAAATTCTAAACAATGCAATACAATAAGAAAAATAAGTAAAAATTTTAATTATTAAAATGGAAGAGAGAAACAAAAATATTTGCAGTCTATTACAGTATGCCTGAAAAATCTAAAATAAATGGAAGGATAATTAAAAGTAATTAAAGTTTAAAGTAAGATAGTTTATACCTCATCATTATTTATTTTAAAAATATAAGAGCATAAAAATATACAAAACCCAAACATTACACTGCACAAAACAGCACAGAAAAATTACTTCAAAATATTTCAAAATTTTGCTGAGTAGCATAAAAGGCTTTAATAAAAACAAAAAAGACATACTTTATTTCTGAATAGGAAGCTCAATTTTATACAGAAATCACTTCTCTCTAAATTTTTCACTTATTTAATACAACACAAATCAAAATCCCCATAGAAATTTTAGTTATAAACTTGAGAAAATGAGTCCAGTTTATCAGGAAAAATAAAACAGAAAAATGGACAATAATATTTTAAAAAGAAAAGAATAGAGGCTACTTATCCTACCAGAGAGTTAAAAGAATTTTAATAGTACCAACCAGTCCAAATTGTTAGCAAATAAATCATTACAATTGTAGGGTGGTTTATTATGCAAGAAGAACCAAAGAAACGCCATTTGGGAAGCATCTTTCACCTATCAGATTGGCAGAACATTATATATACATACATACATAATTGATGCAACCTAGTTGTACAAAGAAAGAACACAATGAGCAACATTTTACGATGTTTACTGGCAGATAATGTAACTGGTATAATCTTTTTGGAGAGCAATTTGGCAACATATATCAATAGCCTAAAATATGTGCCTAGAGGTTGACTCGACTATCTCACTTCTAGGAAGATATAATGAAAACACATAATGTAAAAGCAAACATTTATCTACAAGGATGTTTCTTACAGTATCATTTATAAAGCCAAAAAAATGAAAAAATCTTAAGTGTATAGTAAGAAGGATTACTTAAGTAACTATAACATAGTATAGCCATTAAATAATACAACATATCACCCCAAAAAATGACATTGTGGGGCTGGCCCGGTGGCGTAGCAGTTTTGCGTGCTCTGCTGCGGCAGCCCAGGGTTTGCAGGTTCAGATCCCAGGCACAGACCGACACACCACTTGTTGAGCCATGCTGTGGCAGCATTCTATATAGAATAGCGGAAGATGGGCACAGTTATTAGCCCAGGGCCAATCTTCCACAGCAAAAAGAGGAGGATTGGCAACGGATGTTAGCTCAGGGCTAATCTTCCTCAGGAAAAAAAAAAAAATATATATATATATATATATATATTTGTAAGATAATTCTCAAAAAAAGCAAAGATGGGGGCCAGCCCAGTGGTGCAGTCATTAAAGTTCACGAGCTTGCTTTGGTGGCCTGGGGTTTGCAGGTTTGGATCCCAGGTGCGGACCTACACACCACTTATTAAGCCACACTGAGGCAGCATTCAACATATAAAGTAGAGGAAGATGGGCACAGATGTTAGCCCAGGGCTAATCTTCCTCAGCAAAAAGAGGAGGGTTGCTAACAGCTGTTAGCTCAGGGCTAATCTTCATCAAAAAAAAAATTCTCTCTCTTCTTGATAACCTTGCTAAACAGTATCTATCTAAATATCTGTTCATTAATCTAGATGAATCATTACTTTACATCAAACTTACGGAAAGTGAATACAGTATAGTACACATCTGAGTACACTTAAAGTTGTGTATAAGATAAAAGAATTTTCATTTTCTTTAATGTCAGAAAGGTAGCCTTTGCTAACTCATCCACTATGGTTGTCTAAAACTAGAACAGATTCAAATGAACTCTGTAGACAATATCATCCCATGTGAATCACATGTGCACAAAACCCACAAAACATATCCCAAATAATGTATTGTACTTAAGAACGAAAAATTAATCATTAACATTTTCTTAAATCTAAACATGTCCTCAAACTCTTTTTACTTTTTCTTCCTGAAAGCTAAATAACACCTATCACTCTTCCTAAAATAAATTTCAATCTCAGCAAACTACGTAGTTTAGTAACATTACTAAAAAATGGATTATTAAAGAAAGCACTTAGCATTGAATACACTTTCTTATTGTGTTTTAATTATTTTCATGTAGTTCATTCTCTTCTACACTTACTGGGAACAAAGTATCATGCTAGTTATGTTGAAATATAAAAAATGTTTTAACATAAGAATCTTATGCTCTAGAGGGGACGGTGATAAGATGACAGCATAGGCAGACTCAGAACTCACCTCCTCCCACGTTCACAACAAATTTACAACTACTCTTGGAAAAATACCCCTGAGAGAGAACTGAAAACTGGATGAAAAGAATACCCACAACAAGGGACAGTGCTGACTGAGGTGGAAGAGGCGGAAATTCCTTTCTGGAGAGAAAAAAGCCACCTTTGCAAGCTGGGGTGCTTCACGGCCAGAAGGGAGCAATCCTAAGGTATGAAGCCTTCCCTGGAAGAGCAGGGGAATCTGAGCAGGGGAGCATTACTGCTATAAGCAACATTTGGACTCAGCACAACCAAAACGATTACCAAAATATCTGGCTTTGCTGGCTACTGACAACAGGGAATACCCCCAGAAAAGCTATTGCGCATAAGGGAAAAAAGCTGGCCCTTAAAGGGCCCATGCACAAATTCACCCACTTCAGAAAGCAACTTAAAATCACTAGAAAGAAAGTGATAGTCCGTTGGTGAAAAGAGACTCACCTGATAGGCTCTGGGTGGTTCTTGGTGAGACGTGAGACCTCTCCAGGGACTGAGATATTCACAGCAGCCATTATTGTGACCTAGTACAGGCATACTGACACAGATGCTGGCAGCTGCCACTGGAGTTCTTCCCCTTGCCTATTAGCCCAGGGTTTGCTCTACCCACTAGAGCACTGACTTAATCCAACTCAGCCAGGGACTGGCAGCCCACCCAAGGGACTGAACCCACCCAACATCAAGCCCTCAGGTAACTTGTGGGCCTGCATAGGCAGGGTGCCTGGAACCTCTGCAGCCAGGCAAGTGAGTCCACCTCTGCAGGGCAGGGTGTGGGTGTGTACGAGGAGCAGGTGGACTGTGTGGGGCATTGGTGGGGTGTGTAGGGCCTCTGCAGTGGGGTGATTGGGTCCAATTCAGTGGGTCAGGGCACACGGCAGGACTGTGTTGATGGGGTGTGTGGGTGTGTGGCCCAGTGGGCAGTGAGGCCTGACAGCTGCAGCAGACTTGTGCTTCTCAAACAGGCACATAGGGGATTGGCCCCACCATCCAAAGCCTGAAACAATTAGGGGGTCCCATGCTTGGGGCCAGGCCCACTCAGCTGCAATCCTGAGAGGGCTGACAACAGCTTTGCAGGCCAGAGGCCTACAGCAATTATAATCCTCTGAGCCTAGAAACCAGCCATGCTGGGGGCCTACTCAAGAGAAAAACTGCAGCAGGAATATGCTATTAGGCCTTGCAGCCAACTGTGCTGGGGGCTCCCGAAGCCTGATAAAGCGACTGAAGGGTCCATAACAGCCACATGCAGCTGAGCAGGTTAGGGGGACAGCCTAGCCTCCCCGGGCACCTGCAGCAAGAGCGATGCTGACACAAGAGAAGGGCACACATAGCCCACACAGGGGACACTCTTGGAACATGTGGAACTTGTGACGAGAGGGAAGCACACTGCTGGGCCTCATGAGGCATCTCTTACATAAGGCCACCACTCCAAGATTGGGAGACATAGCTGACCTACCTAATACATAGATACAAGCACAGAGAAAGAGGCAAAATGAGGAGACAAACGAATACATTGCAAGTAAGGGAAGAGCACAAAACCCCCCAAAAAGAACTAAACTCAACAGAAGTAAACTATCTACCTGATAAAGTGTTCAAACACAAAGTCATAAGGATACTCACTTATCAATAGCCACTTTAAATGTCAATGCACTAAATGCTCCAATCTAAAGGCACAGTGTGGCTGATTGGATAAAAAACAAAACCCATATATATGCTGCATACAAGAGACATACTTCAGACCTAAAGACACTCACAAACTGAAAGTGAAGGGGTATAAAAAGATACTCCATGCAATTGGCAATGAAAAGAAAGCTGGGGTACTAATACTTATATTAGAAAAAATAGACTTTAAAACAAAAACTTTAACAAGAGACAAAGAAGGCCACTACATAATGATAAAGGGAACAATCCAACAGGAGGATATAACACTTGTAAATATCTATGCACCCAACATAAGAGCACCTAAATATATAAAGTAATTACTAACAGACATAAAAGGAGAAATAGGCAGTAACACAATAATATTGGGAGATTTTTAACACTCCACTTACACCCATAGACAGATCATCCAAACAGAATATCAATAAGGAAACATTGGCCTTCAACAACACATTAGACCAGATGGACTTAGAAGATATATACAGAACATTCCATCCAAAAACCACAGAATACACATGCTTTTCAAATGCACATGGAACATTCTCAGGGTTGGATCACACATTAGGTGACAAAACAAGTCTTGATAAATTTAAGAAGATTGGAATAATACCAAGCATCTTCTCTGACCACAATTAGAAATGAAATTAGGTTATGAAATTAGAAATCAACTATAGGAAGAAAATCAGAAAAGCCACAAATATGTGGAGATTAAACAAAACACTACTGAACAACGATTGGGTCAATGAAGAAATCAAAAAATACGTAGAGACAAATGAAAATGAAAATACGACATGCCAAAATTTATGAGATACAGCAAAAGTGGTTCTAAGAGGGAAGTTTATAGCAATACAGGCCTACCTCAACAAACAAGAAAAATCTCAAATAAACGATCTAACAGTGCACCTAAAGGAAGTAGAAAAAGAACAAACCTCCAAATCAGTAGGAGGAAGGAAACAATAAAAATTATAGCAGAAATAAATGAAATAGAGACTAAAAAGAAATAGAAAAATCAATGAAAGTATTGAAAATATGAAAAAAATTGACAAGCCATTAGCTAGATTCACCAAGAAAAAGAGAGAGAAGGCTTAAATAAATAAAATCAGAAATGAAAGAGGAGAAATTACAATGGACACCTCAGAAATACAAAAGATTATAAGAAAATACTACAAAAAGCTATTCCCCAATGAACTGGATAATCTAGAAGAACTGGATAAATTCTTAGAATCATACAACCTTCGAAAACTGAATCAAGAAGAAATAGAGACTTTGAATAGACCAATCACCAATAAGGAGATCAAAACAGTAATCAAAAACCTCCCAAAAAATAAAAGTCCAGGACCAGACGGCTTCCCTGGTGAAGTCTACCAAACATTCAAAGAAGCCTTAATACCTACCCTTCTCAAACTCTTCCAAAAAGTTGAAGAGGAGGGGAAGGTTCCTAACTCATTCTACAAAGTGAACATAACCCTGATACCAAAACCAGACAAGGACAACACAAAAAAGGAAAATTATAGGCCAATATCACTGATGAACATCAATGCAAAACTCCTTAACAAAATACTAGCAAATCGAATACAATACATTAAAAAGATCATACAACATGACAAAGTAGGATTTATTCCAGGGATGCAGGGATGGTTCAACATCCGCAAATCAATCAACATGATACACCACATTTACAAAATGAAGACTAAAAATCACATGATCATCTCAATAGATACAGAGAAAATATATGATAAGATACAGCATCCATTTATGATAAAAACTCTGAATAAAATGGGTATAGAAGGAAAGAACCTCAACATAATAAAGGCCATATATGATAAACTCACAGCTAGTATCATTCCCAATGATGAAAAACTGAAAGCTATCCCTCTAAGAACAGGAACCGGAAAAGGATGCCCACTTTCACCACTCTTATTTAACATAGTATTGGAAGTCCTAACCAGAGAAGCCAGGCAAGAAAAAGAAATAAAAGGGATCCAAATTGGAAAGGAAGAATTTAAACTGTCACTATTTGCAAATGACATGATTTTATAGATAGAAAACCCTAAAGAATCCACCAAAAAAACTTTTAGAAATAATAAATGAATATGGTACAGTTGCAGAATACAAAATCAACATACAAAAATCAGTTGCATTCCTACACACTAAAAACGAAGTAGCAGAAAGAGAAATTAAGAATACAATCCCATTGACAATTGCAACAAAAAGAATAAAATACCTAGGAATAAACTTAACCAAAGAGGTGAAAGATCTGGACACTGAAAACTATAAAACATTGTTGAAAGAAACTGAAGAAGACATAAAGAAATGGAAAGATATTCCGTGCTCTGGGATTGAAAGAATTAACACAGTTAAAATGTCCATACTTCCTGAAGCAATCTACAGATTCAACGCAACCCCCACCATGGTCCCAACAACATTTTTCACAGAAATAGAACACAGAATCCTAAAATTTATATCGAACAACAAAAGACCCCAAATAGCCAAAGGAATCCTGAGAAAAAAGAACAAAGCTGGAGGTATCACACACCCTGATTTCAAAATATACTACAAAGCTGTAGTAACCCAAACAGCATCGTACTGGCATACAAACAGACACACAGATCAAAGGAACAGAATCAAGAGCCCAGAAATAAACCCACAGATCTACAGATGGCGAACTTTCGACAAGGGAGCCAAGAACATAAAATGGAGAAAGGAAAGTTTCTTCAATAAATGGTGTTGGGAAAACTGGACAGCCACATGCAAAAGAATGAAAGTAGACCATTATCTTACACCATACACAAAAGTTAATTCAAAATGGATTAAAGACTTGAATGTAAGACCTGAAACCATGAAACCTCTAGAAGAAAACATAGGCAGTACACTCTGCGACATCAATCTTAGCAGCATATTTTCAAGTACCACATCTGACTGGGCAAGGGAAACAAAAGAAAAAATAAACAAATGGGACTACATCTCACTAAAAACCTTCTGCACAGCAAAGGAAACCATCAACAAAATGAAAAGACAACCTAACCACTGGGAGAAGATGTTTGCAAACCATATATCTGAGAAGGGGTTAATATCCAAAATATATAAAGAACTCACACATCTCAACAACAAAAGTACTAACAACCCAATTAAAAAATGGGCAAAACATCTGAAGAGACATTTCTCCAAAGAAGATATACAGATGGCCAACAGACACATGAAAAGATGTTCATTATCACTAAATATCAGGGAAATGCAAATCAAAACTACAATGAGATATCACCTCACTCCTGTCAGAACGGCTATAATTAATAAGACAGGAAACATCAAGTGTTGGAGAGGATGTGGTGAAAAGGGAATTCTCATACACTGCTGCTGGGAGTGCAAATTGGTGTAGCCACTATGGAAGACAGTATGGAGATTCCTCAAAAAATGAAGAATAGAACTATCATACAATCCAGCTATTCCACTACTGGGTATTTATCCAAAGAACATGAAAACACGAATGTGTAACGATACATACACCCCTATGTTCACTGCAGCATTATTCACAACAGCCAAGACTCGGAAGTAACCTAGGTGCTCACCAAGGGACAAATGGATAAAGACATACAATGGAATACTACTCAGCCATAAGAAATGATGAAATAGGGCCATTTGTGACGACATGGATGGACCCTGAGGGTATTACACTAAGCAAAATAAGTCAGAGGGAGAAGGTCAAATACCATATCATCTCACTCATAAATAGAAGATAAAAATAACAACAAACAATCACATAGAGACAGAGACTGGATTGGTGGTTACCAGAGGAGAAGAGGGGAGGGAGGAGGACAAAAGGCGTGATTAGGCACATGTGTATAGTGATGGATTGTAATTAGTCTTTGGATGGTGAACATGATGTAATTTACACAGAAATTGAAATATAATGATGTACATCTGAAATTTATATAATATTATAAAGCAATGTTACCACAATAAAAATTTAAAATTAAAAAAAAGAATTACATTCTAATTGCTATATAGAAGTTTGATTCTTGCTTGGGAGCATGTAGCAACATGTCTTTTCATATCATGAGTAGCAAGAAGCTCTTTCCTTGGCACCTCTGTTGCAGAACCTCTGAAGCAAAAACATATCAGAGATGGCCCCTGTAACTTTGCGGGTGGTACCCCCTCCTCCTTGGCACATTCCAGGAAAGAACGGTATTTTCTTTGATTTTGTTTGTTTGTTATTTTTAAATCACTAAATATTAAGGGACACTATAGAAAGAACCATATAACAGTAACCCCTCTTAAATCCTCATAGCACATCTTTGGTAACTTCAGGTAGTGATTCCAAGAGCATTAAGCATATGTCACTCAAATATAAGTACAAAGCACATGGTAGCTCGAATATAAGTTATTTTGGGGGTAGCTTCAACTTTCCTCTCCTTCATAACGTGTCATATCTTGAATTTTCTAGAGAGCATAACTGAGACCACAAGACCATAGGTTCCTTGTGTGTGCCTTCTGCACGTCTTGAGACACTCTTGGAAGCATGAGCCAGACACGTCTAGCAATCATTTTACTGAAATAAAGGGTATACCCAGGCATGCTCACAAATTAGAAAAAGACCCACTACAGAAAGAGCTTAGGTGATCTTTGATAGCTTCTGAGTTAGGATTATCTTAACTTCACCACTCTCCAGTAATATAAGTAATAGAAAGCTGAACTTACCTCTGTAGGAGAAAATGCTATGCCACATTCCACAGATGTCTTTTCCTCTAACTCCAAAGAATATATGTCAGGAAATGCAGGGTCTGTGAATTCCCCTATAAGACAAGAAAAAGGACATTTTAAAAAAAATCCAGATACATTATCTGTAATACCACTGTTAAATGTGGAAATGAAACTTCAAGAAATTTCATCAACATGTTCATTAACAATCAAAAAGCAGTCAATGAAATATTGGTGCAGGGATGCATAAGGTTGCTGGGTTAAAGGGTTGCTCTTAATAACAAGACTCTAATCAGCAAAACTGATATCCAAACATGGTACAAACATACATTCAATCAGCAAAACAGAGACAGTAAATCCATTTTAAAAATCTCCAAAGTTCAAAAAGTATATAACAGTCATAGTCAAATGTAGGAAGGAACAAAAGTGAAAGTCAAGTAACTGACTGAATCTTAGGTCCGAGAAAGTTGGGAGACTCCCTCTCCAGTGAAGATGGAGCAGGAAAGAGCCTCATGCCTCAGAGTCCACAAAGAAGATAAACACAATTTTGTTGAAAAGTTTCCTTTTCACTCCAGACACAAAAGCATTGGGGGGAGATACAGAAACAATTGTCAAATGGTAATGCAAACTTCAGGGTTAAAATTATTACTACTTAACTACAATTCTAAAAGAAGTTCCCAAAAGATCAAATGTTAGTTACAGTAGAACCTCTGTCCTCATCTAAATAATTCTAAAAATCCTTTTTTCTCCCTAAAGTTTTCTGATTAATCCAAGGAATGATAATTTCAATTACCCCTGGCTGGAAATGAACTTCAATAACTCATTCTACCCTCCTTCATTCTACTCATTTTCACTCACCTTTATGTATGAATAAAAACTATTAAATAAATGAACAAAAAAAACCCTTAAGTGTATATTAATATAAGCATTGTTTGTGGTGTGGGAAAAGATACATATATTATATAGCAAGAATATCCACCTAGAATGGATATATATCTAGAACATAGAAAATATAATAAAAATAGATGGATAAATAAACCAATATTCATAAATAAATTTGGAGTATATATAAACATATAGTTTGTGAAATGCAATAATCCAAGATAGCTTCAATAAATATTTCTTGAGTGCCTATAATGTGCACAGCACTATATTGGACAACTCCAGCGGAAAACAGAAATTGTAAATGTAGTCCTTGACCTCACAGAACTCACATTGTAGCAGCAGAGACAAACAGGTACACAACTCTTTCTGATATAAGGGAGAATTGGTTAGTGCTATAATAAAATTTACACAATGTCCTAATGGAGCAAAGGTTAAAGAAAAATACTTTCAACCAACTGGATGGGGGTGGGCATGGGGCTAATGACTCATAGGATGCATGAAGTTGAAGTTAATATATAAAAGAGGGTGGGATCTCAGGCAGCAGGGACAGAAGAGAAAGAATTATGCTAAGAGAAGGGAAGCCCAGTGCCGTTGGGAGGAAATGTATAACACAATCTAGCTGCAGTAAAGAGAGCCAATGGAGCTTACAATGGGAGAGGTGACTCAAAAGACAAGGTAGAGTCACCCAAATGGATGTCAACATTTCCTCTCCCATAAGTCCTTTATCAAATAATCCTGAAACAATCATGTGAAAAACCAAGTCTAATTTGTCACAGAAGGTCATTTAGGTGTTAAAATACTTATAATAATAAAATACATTTTCAGGACATTTTAAGTATAAACTTTATTGCAAATTGTTAATAATTATTAAGATCAACTTATGTGCCTCCTAGACTGTGTCAGCAGCCTGCTGCTGAGAACCACTGCTATTGGTCATAGGAAACCAGCAAAGCTTTTTAAGCAGAGAGATGTGATGAGATCTTTTGCTTTAAGGAGACCACTATCTGGAATAGGTGCGAGGAGAAAGTGTTGGAGGCAGAGAAAGCCTTTAAAAAGATGATGCAGTGGCCTAGAAGGGAGGATTGAGCTACGGCTAAGGCAGAATTGTGGAAAGAAAGTACTCTGCAGCGTAGCTCTGCAGAATAAGAAAGAGTCTGTGATTCATTGAACAAGGTGCATGAAAGTATACAGGGAGAGTAAAGTGTTAAAGCAACTAAAGTTTCAACATCCAGATTTAAAAAAAAAATGAATATAGATTTTATATGTATTTCCAACTGCCTACTGTTATCATTCCTGGGCTCTTCCACAGCCCCCTCCAACACAGCACACTCACCTAAACCTGATCCTCCTCCTGTAGTACATCAACTACGAATTGTACCTGCAGTCACCTACCTCTTACAGTCAAAACCTGGGAGTGACTCGAGACCTCCTCCTCTTCCCTAATACCCACGTCCACTTTGTAACCAAGTCAGAACATTTCTAATTTCTCAGTACCTTTGTACTCTCTTCTTTCCCATCCCCAGCATCAGTGCCTGCATTCAGGTTCTCATCACCTCTCACCCGTACAGCCACAACATCTAACTGATCTCCCTGTCTCTGGTCTTACCCTTCCCAGACCCACCTTTTCCCCCAGCCCAATCTCAACTTTGCTCCAAAAGGAAAATTAGTCAAGTGCGAGCCTAAACACACCATTGCCTGGATCTAAATCCTTTAATGGTGCTGCCTAACCTCTAGGATAAAAGTCCAGAAAAGACCCTTAATAACCTGGGTCTCACTTGCCCCTCCAGTCCTGCCCTCTACGCTCTGGACATCCTGAATTACTTACCATATTGACTAATTTCTAGGCCTTTACTTGCATGCTTTCACATATCCCCTTTTCTTGTGTATCTCTTCCTCATTCTTCACGACTCGGACTAGGCATCAACTTCTCTAAGAACTCTTTCCTTATTGCTGATTCTCGGCTAGTTTTCCCTATGCATCATGCACTGACTTGTCACATCATCAGACACGCTATGTGATAATAACCCAGTTCTTTGTCCCTCTCTCCTGTTACAGATAGTCTTCATTTGTCACTTAGATGCAAGAGCCATCTTTCTGCTCTGCTCTGTCCTGACCTCTAAAAACTGATTCAGCTAGGCCCCTTTTTTATCTGCCTCTGATTTGGTTCAACCACAGGGAGATATCAGCAGGATATCAGAGAATAGGATGTATATTTATGCCCTCATGTCTTCACTACAGTTCTGGCAATGGCTGCATTCCTTTACAGCTATAGCTCTTATCAGTTGGCCCCTCTTTCATAGTTTCACCATTCACAGGGCTCCAATGACCCCTTGCCTCCTCTGGCTCCTTCAGGCCTAGAGGTAGCAGCAGCTTCATCCCTTGTTGGTTTCTTTTATCCTGGCTCCCACCTCTATAGATAATTTCTTTATTAAACTCTGTTCAGTTAAACCCTTTGAGTAAGTCAATTGTTTACTACTGAGACTCTGACTGATAAACTTACTGTTCACTCCATGAGAATGTGTAAGATACCTCATTATCTTTATAGACTCACAGTATAGTATCTAGCCTATAATTGGTTTCAAAAAGTATTTATTGAAGAAGAAATGACTAAACTAATGGTTGCCAAGCTTTTTCTGTAAGTGTCCAGACAGTAAATATTTCAGGCTTTGCAAATCATATGATTTCTATCACAACTATTCAACTCTGCCATTATAGCATGCAAGCAGCCATAAACAATATATGAACAAATAAGTGTGTTCTAAGAAAACTTTATAAAAACAGGTGTAAGTCCAGATTGGACCCACAGGCCTTAGTTTGCCAACCCCTGGAGTAAACAAATGAAATGTACTTATTAAAGTGTCTACTTTTTAAAAGTTACTTAACACAAAGATACCTAATACATGAGTAAACATATAGAGAGAGCTCTCCAAAGACATTTATCTGAGCTTCTTGAGCAAATAAAACTAGCAATTAATAATTTCATTTTCATTCATAGCATATACTTATACATAACATACTTACCATATTAAGTCAACTAATAAGCATGGTTATATGTCATGTATTACCAAAGTGTTCTGATATTAATATTGATGTATTTCTAGAAATAAAACCATGATGGGTTATAGAGTATAAGAAAAACATGCATTGAGTCATTAAAAATATTTAAGAATAATTGCCTTTAACTTATAGTATTTTTTTAACATTATACCTTAGAGCAACTTAAAACCATTTTACATTTACAATACCATTATAGTATAAAATATATACCTGATTTATAAAACATATACCTGATTTGTCTTCAAAATCTATTGAAAATCCTTCCAAGTGTTCTAGATTAAACTCCACTCTAGCACGTGTTATACCTTTGTTTTTTATTGAAAATGGAATAATCTGGGTAGCACCCACGTAAGTGCCACTGAAGTTAAATACATCCTAAAATTTACAAAAAGAAATAATAATTAGAGAGTAGAGTAATAGTTATGAAAAAAATGTAAACTAAAAATTATACTGTAAGAGAGCAGATCTTAAAAGTCCTCATCATAAGAAAAAAAAATTTTGTAACTGTGTTTGGTGACGGATGTTAACTAGACTTATTGTGGTGATCATTTTGCAATATATACAAATATCAAATCATTATGTTGTACACCTGAAACTAACAATGTTATATGTCAATTATACCTCAATAAAAATTATACTGCTATGCTTATCAAGGATATTATTAACTACAGTACTCTATTAGTCACATTATTCTTCCTCCTCCTACTTCCTACATGTTACCAAATCCCATTAATTCAGCCTCCTCCTTCACCTTTTATCCTTATCATAATTGTATGAAGTTAGTGACTCACCACTTTTCATTCCATTTCTAGATTTTGACTTTCTCCAATTCTCCTCTCCACAACTAAGTCAAAATTAAACTAATTGAAAATCTGACCACATCACTTCCTATCTTAAAATTTGATGATTCTCCTCCATCTACAGAACATTGTCCAAGTTCATTAGCAGGGCTCATAAAGTTCACCATGACTTTCCCTTACCTCATGTTCCAGCCTCACCTAGCTCCACTCTCACCCTATCACTTCATGCTTCAGCAAGCTTTATGATTTGTCTTCATCAAGGCATCCCTTCTGTCAGGAGGGCCCTTCCCTAACTTCTAACTGCCTGAAAAATATGATTCATCCCTCAAACTCCAGTTAAACACACCACAACTAACTATGCTGTGCTCAGGACCACTTCTGTTCCTTATATTTACTTACACTATGACATCACAAAGCCCATTTACTTGTTCACATATCTGTCTCTCCTAGTGCACCTTAAGCCTGATTCATTTTTGTATCCCTAGCACCTATCTGACACCTTGTTTAAATATATAAGGAATGTTTATTGACTGTATCTTAACTTTAGCTTATCTGCCAGGCACGTGCCTACACCACAAAACTCTGTATGATTCCTCCTTCTGGTAGACTTACTATATATACCCTACAGTTCCTTAGTAAAAGAATTACATATAACATTAAAAGAGAAAGAGGCAACCGTAGTCTAATGTTGAGGAAAATATTACATTAAGGTCAACTGGCCACTATTTGTTTCACTCAAAATATCAACCCAGTTCTACAGGTGAAATCTATAGAATCCAAAATGGATAATGAAAGTTTACTTTATATATGCAAAAAGTCACTCCTCTTACCCCATTCTGGCCTTTCCCATATGCTCATTTGGATAAAATTTCCTAATTGTTATTAAGACACATAGTCAATGCCATACAGTTATTAGATGTATTGCTGACAATATCTGGTGATACTAGAAAATTGTTTCTAAAAGGCAGGCAGGCAGCTATGTTTAAAATCCAACATAATTAGGGAATATTGATAAATATATATTAATGTCAAGTCCTATAAATTACTCAGTTGTACCATAACATGCAAAGTCTTTAGGATGAGGAAATCAAGTAGTAAAAGTCTCAATACTTGTCTAATATTGTTCAAGGAGGGACACCATAGCAATGGAAAAAGCACTCTGGATACTAAAAGGTTTAATCTCCAGGAATTGCCATAGTCTTGGACAAGCTACCTTACTATCTATCAGTCTATCTGGAATTACCATACCTTCAGCACTGAATAAAATAAAGGTTAGGAAATTATAACTTAAAGCCAGACCCTAGAATTGTGGTGATGTCATTAAAGTGCAGACTAGTAGTAAGGCCCTACCAGCAGCCTCATCAATTTCTGCTCAATTTACTTTGGCACCAGAATGGTGCTAGGTCCTGGGGTACCACTGGGAGAAAAAAACCAAAATGCAGATAACTTGAAAATAATGAGACAATTGCTATGATGGAGATGTTCACAAAGTTTAAGATGTTTATAACATCTCACAAATGACACAATGGAGGGATATATGGGCCTGCTTTGAAGGATCAGGGAAAGTTTCTTTGGGTAGATGAGACCAGATCTAATTCCTTAAAGGCTAGCCAGAAAAAAAACACAGCACGTGTGTGTGCACTCTATCAACTGTAGAACAAAATTTTATCAGGGTACAGAATAATAATTCAAAAAATAAATATCACTATAGTTCAAAAAATGCAAATCAAGACCACAATGAGATATCATTTTATACTCAATAGGATTGGTAAATGTTAAGGCTTACAATACAACTTATGGAGCAATGGAATGTGAATCAATGGAAACTTGAGAAGAAAATATGGAAATTATCTCATGAAGTCAAACTTGCACATACTCTATGTCTTAGCAACTCCACTCCTAGAGAAAACTCTTGCATATGTACCTCTGAAGATATGTATATGGATATTCATGGCTATAGTGTTTTTAATAACAAAAAAACAAAAACACCTAATTAGATGGACAACGGAATGAGTTTACAAGTTATAGTATGTCTACACAATGGACTATTAAGCAACAGTGACAATGAATAAAATACAGCTACACACAACTTAGATGAAGTTTGGAGCCACAATATTCAACTAAACGTAACTCGGGGCCAGCCTGGTGGCGCTCCAGGCTCCAGGCTCCAGTTAAGTTCATGTGCTCTGCTTCGGCGGCCTGGGGTTTGCACGTTTGGATCCCAGGCGCAGACCTGTGTATCGCTTATCAAGCCATGCTTTGGCAAGCATCCCACATATAAAGTAGAGGAAGATGGACACAGATGTTAGCCCAGGGCTAATCTTCCTCACCAAAAAAAAAAGGTAACTAAATTAAAGAATGGATAGTTAAGGAATTCATACATATGTGATAACCCAATTAGAAAAAGCAAATGGATAATAATCACAAAAGTCAGGAAAGTGGTTATCTCTTAAGAGGGACAGGATCATGATGAAGCCTACAGATAATTTAATGGTATTGGTAGTGTTCTGACACTTAAGTGCCGTGGTGAATTCTTATACCTTCATTTATTATTCTGCTTCATCAGTTATATTTATATTACAGATATTAATTTCAATGTGTCAAATTACTGCATAATAAAATTTTTGAAACATAAAAGGGCTGACTAGGGACACATAACAAATAAAAATCACCACACTCACAAATTGATCACATGAATAGGTAACATACTCACTGGATTGATTTCGACATCAGCAATTTCAATAGATCCGCCGATCCTAAGGTCTATGACATTTGCACGGCGAATAGCAACCTTATTTAGAAGAAATATAAAACATTGCAGAAACCACATTAAAATATACTCATATACTGCTGAAGTATTACCTAGCATTTATGTAACATTTTATAATTTAAATAATTATAACATATTATAAATGTCACAAGATTTATTCCAGCAGTTGTCACATTTCTTGTTATGCAGAATTGCTATTCCTAAAAGGAGTGAGTGTTCAACTCTTAAAAACCTCCACCATGAATGGGACCAGCTGACAGCTTGTGAATTTGACTGCAGAGTTCTACCCATTTGACGAGACATTATTGCCTCAAAATCTCTGTAGCCCTTTTGTATTTACCTAATTTCAATCGATTATTCAAAATTAAAGGAAACAGTAAACTGAGTACAAACATACTTCTTCCCATAGAAAGATACTAATTTCCACAATGACCATAATAATAATGAGAAAAGCTAAAAATTGCTGAGAATACGGGCCAAGTATAGCGCTAAATACATTATCTCCTGTTTAATCCTCAGTATTCTGTGAGGTCACTACTGTTAAACTCTAATTTCCAAGTGAGGAAAATTGAGGCTTAGAGAGGCCAAGTATTTTGTCTTTTTCTTGAGGTCACAAAACTTGAAAGCAGCAGCAGCTAAACTTGAACCAAGGACTTCCTGAACACTCAACTGCTTCCAAGAAAACTAAGATAGTGAAATAAGAATTTAGCTGTATAATCCCTGCAAAATAAGAACTGCAGATTATCTGAACATATAATTGTCTAAGCAAAATCTCAGAAGCACAAAAACAGCATTCCCTGAAAGCCCTACCTATATAAGAATAGAAAGCAGTCCAGCTTTAGATTTAAATCTAAATGTATATTATATCTAAGAAAGAGATATGAGTGTATTTCACTCTTTCCACAGAACCAGCAACAAATTTTATAGGCAAAGAAACCACAAAATGCCATTCTTTCAGAAATATTGGGGAAAGTGATATACCATCTACATAGTCTTATTAACCAAACTGCCATATTTATAATACTATATGACTTCCATATTTTATTTAAAGAATATATAGCACATGAACAAAATACTTGATTAAAATCATAAAAAGCATAATTTAATGATTTGGAGGAAATTACAAATTGACATGTTCTTCATTGACGAACCCCATATATAAGTCTCAACTCCCCACGGATGCCTTTTACTCGTCTCCCCATAATTTGTCATTTACTAAAGATTCTTGGCTGTCATAACCCATTTACCACCCTAGCCCATTGCTCCCTTGACCTTTTCATCTCTAGAGACTTAAACTATACCCTGGACAATGTCACCCCTCACAAATGCACGACCTCTGAAATCATACATTCATCCATCCCTCTCTTTCTCACACCCTTCTCTCATCCCTGCTTTGTCACTCATTTTCAGAGACGATAGTTCCTGGATGTCACACATCACAGGGACTTCCAAGTCTGTGGTGTGTGATGTTTTCCTGATCAGCCCCATTCACCTGTCCACACTTTCTCCTTCATTCAACTTCTCCCAAAGTTTATCATTCCAATTTCTCACTTACCAATATATTTGATCCATTTACACTCATCTGGGTCTTCACAGGGCTAATAAAAATAATCTCTATCATCTCTAAAATTAATCCTTAGCCTTCAGACCAATGGAGATCCAAAAGGTGCCTCAAACTCATGATTTCCCTCTAAAATCTGCTACTCATCCTCTGATCTCTTTCTCACTGAATGTTGCCACCACCGGTCTCACTCTTGAATTACCTCTTTTATTTATATGTGACCCCTTTTCAATCACCAGGTCATATCCATCTCTTAAATTTGACTAGAATTTATCTAGAATCCTACTTCCTAAAAGAGAGCACCATCTTCTCTTGACTGGACATCTTCACCAGACTAATATATGCACTCAATCTTACTGGCCCCAGTTTACTGCTCTATAACCAAAGTGATCTCTGAAAAATAAAAACCTTGTTGTGAAATCCCCATGCTTAAAATTCCTATCTCTTAAGATGAAGTTCAGACTTCCTAACGTTGCTGATAAGGACCTGTATGACCTAAAACTTATACAGGTCTCTAAATATATCTTTCACTATCATCCATGCAATCTATAACCTCGTCATGCTAAACTTGTATCATCCATGCAGTCTATAGTCTAGTCATGCTAAGAGTATTTAAGGAAGCACAAATTGAATGTGTCAGGCATAGGGGGAAAGAGAGAGCTTCCTTAAATACTCTTTCTTCCTCACCTCCTCCACCCCACTATCATCTCTTTCATCTGGCTGATCCTTAGCTTCAGGTGTCTTTTAGATCTACCTTCCCCTAGGAAACTGTTCCTGACCCTTTAAGCCTGGGTTGCAAACCTCTCCTGTGTACTCCCTTAGCCTGCTGCATTTCTCCATCACAGTATCTATTGCACTATATTCTAATTTTCTTTTGAGTTGTTTGTATCTTCCACCAGATTATAAGGTCTTTGAGATCAAGAGTGGTTAACTTGTTCAGTTTTGCATCCCTAGCATCTACAACAGAAACTAACACATAATATGTGCCCAGTAAATGTGTGTTGAATGGACGAATGAATGGATCTCATTATACTGTTAAAAAGGTAAGTTTTGTAAAAACAGCATAATCCTCTAAAATACAGTGGAAATTAATATTTTAGTAAAATCTATATTATGGTGGCTGTATTTTTGATTTTTTCTAGAATATTGTTAAAAAATTCTGCCCAAATCTCAGGCCATATACCACAATATATAATTTATAAACATCTTTCAATATATATTTCCTCATATAAGTAAGACATGATTATTATGCTTATTTGGGGGCCAGGCAAATCAGTGTTTATCCCATGAAGCTACATATTATTTAAGAATTAATTATTACGGGAAATGGAAGGATAAAACGAGGGATACATCTAAAGCTATTCATTTTGATCTGATGACAGTGTACATTTATTTCTTAATGTGAGTAAATGCACATAGTTGATTATCAGATTGAAGATCAAGAGTATTCCACTCCTTGAGTTTATAATAAATTTTATCACAGACTGGTCTTACATGTTTTATTTATTCTGTTTAATGGACACTTAGACAAGTCTCTAAAATCAAGGTAGTATCTTTTCATTCACTAAATTCCCAGAACATAAAATAGTAAAATATTTTATGTTTGTTATATCGATGTTATTAACATCATATAGAATTTGCCTACAGTTCATACAGTCATTAAAGCTATTTAGAATCAGCATTCCAAAATTGGTTAATTTTTCCCAAGGTATCTAATAATATAAAGCATCTAATTAATGCCATAACAAAAGCCTGTGACTAGTGAAGGCTTATCACAGCTTAGAGATGCCAAATATCATTCTAATTTCACATGAAAAATGCCTCATACTGATGAAAGGTACTCATTTCAACTTAGTAGAAATTTCCATTACCAACTTCACCAAAAATATTTTCTACAAATCCTCTTGCCAAGTTCTGCTAACCATTTCTACAATAGATGATATAGGTAAGGTTGCTTATTTTACAGATCTCTAAAAACTGTATTTTTTTAGGGCTAACTCAATTGCTAGAAAAATAGCAGAAATTTTAAAAATTACTCTTTGGTATCATAACATTAAGACCCATTCCCATTAGAAGAATTCATTAAAACAAGTTTTTTGAGAATAAACATTTTATAGCATTATACTTACTATTAAAAATATCTTAAATAACTAAACAAGTACATATATATAAGCTGCAAAAACACATATGCATAAACATACTTTTGCTCTTGTATCAAATTTTTCTGCCACAGTAGGTGTAGAGGAGATATTGAGAACAGTTAGCCCTCCCAATGGAATTACTCCTTGTGATGGAACAATATTAATAGTAGATATAAGACTCTGGTCACAAACCTGTAATTGAAAATTTGCAGAAATGTTACATTATTCTTTAAAGATACTGTTCCGAAGCTTTCATAGGAAAGCTTCCCAACTACTACCTAGAGAGAGGACTCCCAGGCACAAGGCACGAGATGATTCTGTAATAGATTTTCAAACACCAGATGCACAAACAGTTTGAACTTCAACAAGGATTTGCACTCCTAACCCAGCAAACAGAACTTTCAGTAGTGGCATCTTCCAATTCAAATAGGACGATGAAATTTATTATCTGAAGTGTTTTCAAGACTGCAAAACGTACAAGGATGAGATATATCTGTTAGAGAAGATGCCAAAATTCTAGATACTACTTTGATAGTTTGCCTTTTCCCTGATCCTAAAAACTGAAAGCAAAGTTAGTGGGGAGGCAAAACGATAAAGGAACCTCCTCTTCCTTATTACTTTCTTGATATCCTAATGTCTAAGATATCATTTTGACCTTTAAGAAAGTTATAAGTAACTTACCAAATGACTTATAGTGTTGTTTGTCAGAGGCCAATTTTGGCCTATCTACTATACTTTGAGCCAGAATAATTTAAAGAGAAATTGGTTAAGATATTTTTGAGAATGAAGGAACAAATAGACTTCAGAACTAATCCTGAAGTAACAGTAGAAAAGGGTATCCACATTTGTTTATTTGGGCAGAAGACGACGTACATACGAAGCTTGAATGAAAGATCTCAAATGTTAACCTCTATTGTCACTATTGGACTATTGGGAGATCTTAATATAGTTTTCAGTGAAAAAAACTCTGCCACCACTTTAAACAACCCCCTCCCCCTGCAATTTAAATGAGGAGCAATGACTATAGATGGAGTATCTTTAGAATGGTCTTGGATGTAGGTCCCAGTTGCTATCTTAACAGTCCTGATGACAGAGTGAAAATGAAGAAAAAAGGAAAAGCATGTAATTAAATATGAAGTGTTAACATCAACAATGTATATTTTTCAAATGTTTTTTTCAAATCATCTATCTTTTTTTCAATAAAACAAAACAGGAAGAAAAAAAGGGATAAGAGGAGAAGAATGGGAGAGACTAAGGAAAAAAGGGAGAGAGAAATGAATTTTATGGGAAAATACAAGGACAAGGTAGTTGAAATGTACTCAGATAAATCTCACATGAAATATCTAAAATTAGCATTAGTTTATAAAGACCAAAGTATTAATGCCATTTTTTCATGGCAAAAAGGTAATTCAAATTATAATGTGATTTGATTCAAATAAGATTCCAAGAGTCTACATTACCTTGAAATAAGCATGGTTTTGTCCTACATTGTGAAGAATGGCTTTCCTCCACGTTGTTAAACCTTGAGGGATATTACTGAAGAGTATTCTTGGCTCCAAAAATACGACCTTGGTGTGACCAAGCTAATAATAAGAGGAGGAAACAGAAAATGCAATTGAAATAACAGTAAACATTTTTTTATCCCCTACCAGATAACTCAAATTTTTTCAGTTCATGGAAATTTCTAAACTATGAAGTGTTAGATTTTATGATGTCATTAAGAGAAAGGAAAATAGAATGGAATATTTAAAATGTACTCCTAAACTGAGGAAGGCAGGGAAAGTAAGATAACTCTATGGAGGAAGTAAATCCAGGACTGAGAATCATGTGTTACCATGTGCTATGCAAAAGGAAAGAGTTCAAGGGTCACCTAAGTATGGGAAACAATGTGCCAAATGAGATAGGCATGCTTCTACTATTAGTCTTCTCATAGTGCTTAATATGCTGATAATGTACACTTTGCTTATCTGAGAATAGAGAGGTAGTTCCCTGTGATTCACAGGATTACTTAGACACAGGAGTTTCCTCATCCCACACAAATCACTTCACAGAATTACTGCATCACAGAACACTTTTTGGAAATGTTGATATTATCCACCTCTTCCATTTTACAGGAAAGCAAACAGTACCCAAGGGGAACTAGAACCTAAGTTTCTCAATTCCTCATTCAGTGCTCTTTACACCACACCCTATTGTCTTCATCTATGATGTATTATTTCTTATTGCCTTAGGAGGTTTTTAATATATTGTTACAATTATTTGAAGAACTTGATTTGGGTAATTGGAACAACAAATTTTCAAACAAAGCTAACAGAAGAGCAAATGGTCAAGTAAGTCCTTCATAAATTAATGACAAACCTTAAATGAACATTTTATTTAATCACTTCACGTTCCTCCATCTTTACTTTCTTAGGAGTAACACTCCGCAGTTTATTTAGCTTTAAGGGCTTCAAAAGTTTATCAAAAAATAATCTAATTCATTATTCTGACATCTCAGAGTTTAATTCTTAACCAATCCTAGTGTAGGGAAAGCAGAAAGCAAATTTTATCGAAGGGTAACAGCAAAAGCTGTGGAGGTAGATCCATCTGGATATAAATTCCAACTAGGGTATTTACTACATATGTGAAATTGTGTTAGTTAATTAACCCCTTTAATCTTCCGTTTCCTCACCCAGCAATTGAGTTATTAGAACAAGCCTTATAGAGTTGTTGTACGGATTAAATTAGATAACACACAAACAGCATTTAGCATCGTGCCTGACACACAATAATTAATAAATGATACCTGTTATTAATGCTAAGTCTTCATTACTAAATTGCTTATCTTTTATCTGTTAAAAAAATACACGTGGAGTGAGTATGTGGGCAAATTTATATTAGTAAACTTGCCAAACACAGTTATGTAAATAACAGTTAAAGAACTGCGTGCATATGTTCACCAAAAGACAGTTATAAGAATGTTAATAGAAGCACTATTATATTAGCTAAAAATATGAAACAATCCAAACCCCCATCATCTGTGTAATGGAAAAATGAAGATATGGTCACACAATGGAATACTATTCAGGAATGAGAATGAATAATCTATCACCACATGTATCAGCATAGATAAACCCCACAAACCTAATGATGAACAAAAGAAGCCAGACACAAAAGAGAACATGCGGTTTGATTACATTTGTATAAAGTTCAAAACCAAAATTAATCTCTGGTCTTAGAAGTAAGAATAGTGATGACCCTGGGACGGACATGTAATGACTATAAGTGTGGCGTGGGGGAGGTTCTTTTGTGATGCTAGTCATGTTCTGTTGCTTGATCTGGTTGATCTGGATATGAGTTACAAGGTGCTAGCAATATGTAAAGATTGAGTGATACGTAATTTATAATATGTGCACCTTTCCATATGTATACTATACTGCACTTCAACAGAAAGTTTTAAAAAGAATAATAAGTAATTTAAACAGTGCAAGCAGTAGGACCCAGCTTATTTTAAGCCTGAAGCAGAGGAAAAACCATACCGTTTCTGACTGCCACTTGCCATCATTAAAGAGGACGAATTTCTTATCTCTTAAGGCTATAAGCTCCCTCATAGCTGAAATATGTAAGAGCATGATCACGGCCCAGAGATGGTGATGGGATTTAGTAAAACAGCATTTAGCTTGTGTTAAATTACTAAGAACATTGGGAGGGAAATCTGGTATACAAGTAAAGTTGATTCTTGGTGATTAAGAGGCATGAAGTTAAAGCCTTCTGGGCTCTACCACAGAAAGAAAGTTAAAATTACATATTGAAGCTTTCACCTTACTTATATTTTTATTACAAGAAGTATATTCTATAAAAATAAGAATTTTCTATATTTCCTTGCTTATGTAAATTACATGATCCATTTCATAATGAATTATTAATCACTACCACGATACTAAAAATGCAATACAGTAGGGCGAAAATATAATTCTCTATTTTTCTTTGGTGTCTATTAATGAAATAATTTAATTTCAAGTGGCTCCCATGGGATTACATATTTATAGAGGCTCTAATAATCTAGTATTGTTGGCACAAAAGTTTTGGACTTCTGAGTTAATTCTAAATAACACAACACATTTTTTAGCAAAGTCTTCATTTATGGTGGAGAAGTGGCTCCAAGAAGATGCTAAGATAATTTAGTTAACTAAGTATTGCATGTAAAATCAGTTTTTACTAACATAGTATGTATACTCAACTATAACCGCCTATGTATTCCCAACCAATTTAGAGCCCTCAAAATGAAAATCATATTCAAGGGAAATCATTACATGTGCAACACATTTTAGTGTCTGCGTGTTTCCTTCATTGACATGAAGAATAAATTCTCCCCTTTCTGGAGAATCGAAACCCGGCTGCCATGTTACTTCACATTCCAGCGAGCAGTATGGTTCAACAGTGCCTATAGAGGATTTAGAGAGAATAAGACGTTTATCACATTTTAATTATATATATCTTTTAATATACAAAATAAGAGCTGGCATAAAAATGTAATGATATTATATAACAAATTATTTAAATTAAACTCAAAATATAGGGAAATGCTAAATGACAGATTATCAAATGAGTATAGACCTATAGAGTTTGATTAAAATCTAAAATGCATACCTTATTTTCCAATTTTAATAGGCAGATCAAGATATTTGGCAACAAGTATGACAATATTTAGCAAAAAATAGAAATTTATCAATGAGGCAAACACTCTAGGATTAGAGATGGCTTTACACGTAGACAGTAGAAAACTATTTGTGATCCCTGATTAAATGCCCCCTCTGTATGTTTCCCAACACTCTGAAATACTTATTAACATTAGACACTCATTCAGTTTCAGAGGGAGGAATTACCATTACCAGAGGTTTTTTTTTTTTTTTTTTTTTTTTTTAATGTTCACATCTCTAGAGATCTAACTTCTGATGTAGCTCTATTTCTATAATTCAGATGTATTGAGAACCCAGGAGATATCAGGCACATTGGTGTGGGCTGCTTTATCTGTTTAAATTCATCTCCTTTGGAGTAAGAAAATAACACTCAATGGAAAGAATGACTTAGAAGCTCTTCCTTCAGGAAGAGATGATCACCTGAGATTCAAAAACACAGGACACTGAACGGAGAGATAAGTGACCATCACAAACAAACTTTGCCTTGGGTCAGGTTGACTCTCATGTGACGGCAGTTTCCTCAATCTTAAAAAAGATAGTGTCTACCTCCTAGTTTTGCAGTGACTATGTGAAGAGATAACGGCACATGTAAAGGGATTAACATGGTGTGTGATGCCTAGAAAGCATCCAGTGTCAGATATTATTATTAATACTCTAGAATGCCAATACTATGGTAGGCACAGTAGTTTATATTTGTCTATATGTAACAAAAAGTCCTGCTACAGTGGGTTAGATAGATAGAGTTTTATCTTATGCAATCAGAAGTCTACGGATAGGTATTCCAGGGTTGCCTGCTCCTTCTAGCTTCCTACACTACCATTCCTTACTATGTGGCCTTCCTCAGTGTGGAAAGGTATCATAGCATAGTGATTAAGAGAGCACAAATTCTAGGGTCAGATTCCCTGGTTCAAATTTCAGCTCTGCCACTTAGGAGCTGAGACCTTGGGCAATTTAGTTTACCTCTGCAACACAGTTTCCCCACACACCAAATGGGGATAACAGTCAGAGAATCATTGTAGAGATAAGCTAATGTATGTAGAAGTACTTCAAACAATCCCTGGCATATAGAAGGGAAGATGGAGCTAAAAAAAATTTCTGTCCATATCTCACTGGCAAGGAAGGCTGGGGAAAAAAGATTTCTAGATAAAAACATTGTTTCCCCAAACAAAGTGAGGGTCCTGTAAGGAAGGGAAATGGATATCAGATATGGGCTTAGCAACATCTATCACAATAGGAGATGGATATAAACAAATAATTGTAGATGACATAACAAACACACAATGGGAGCAGAGAAGAAGGAGGGGAGGGGGTCTAAATTAGCCTAAGAAAGTAGAAGAAACTTCATTATAAAGAGATGGCATTTGACTTCTGACTGAAGGATGAGCAGGAACTCTGCAAGAAGACAAAGTCTGGCGGAAGTGTAAAGGTCAAGTGACAGTGCTGGAAGGGAGTGGTGTGTGGTAAAGACTGTGATGGAAAGTAACTGACAAAGAAGATTCAATGCTATATACATAAAGACACCTGAGCATGCTGAGAAGAGTTGAGAGTAGTACAAGGATTACAGATCCATGTTCAGGGGTCAGTTTGAGGTGAGTATTTTCCCTCCAATCAGCACGGCTATATATTTTTCTCCAAGGATATTATGTGTATCAGAGGAGAGGGGAAATAAATTAGATGGCTGGATTGAGCAAGGCTCAGATTGGCAGGGCAGGTACTACAAATGGCCAAGGAGTAAGAAAAATGAGAAAGAGTGAGAGTGAACTGATTGAAGACAAGTTTGAGGATTCAGTAAACTCAAGGGTTCAGTGAGGTTAAAGACAACAAGGATGAAAACAAAACAAAACAAGCAGAAACATAAACACCACCTAATGAAAACGTCAAATTAGAAGCCAATTCTATCTTAGAAAACAATCCACTCTTACGTTCTCCCCTATGCAAACACAAATCCAAAATATATCAGGCCTCAGGGAGAAAGGATAATCACAACGTAAAATTTACTTTACAACTATTCACTTCAGCTTACAAAAATGTATAGAGGGCATATGATTAAATGTATTATTCAGGATCTAAAACCAATATAACAAAAAAGATATAAGAAAAATGACTTGAAAAAAGATTTATACAAAGAGGAAAAACAAAATTGAGTAATTATTATACGAATATTCTGAGCATTGAGAGGAAAATGACAATAGAGAAATCTATGTATATAAATTATGCATACTTTTCTCAATGCTATATGAAATAGATTTGAGTACTGTATCATTTGTGTTCTAAAAAAATCAAAAGTACTCAAAGGCTAATGGTATTACTCATATAAACACTATATTTGGAATGAAATACCTTTATGTTTTTGTCCTTTGATTAAAAAAATGCAACAGGTGTTATGAGCAACCCAAAGAAAATAAAAGCAAACATTAAAATCTCCTTTGTAAAAATAAAGTTCTAAAGACCATGAGAAGCACAACTGGTGTTCCAATTTATAATACTATTGTAATTCCACTTCTCTTTTGACAAGTTAAGCATCGTCATGGCATTTCCATAGCAGCCACAAGGGGGAAGCCCAGCCCACTCAACCCTGGTTAGGATGGAGAAATACATAGAGAAGAGCCTGTGCACTGTGCTTTTCAGACACTTTTAATGCTGTATCACGTGCTTTATCAGAACCTATACCTAGAATGCAGATAATGTAACTATGACCGTTTGATACCTGTTCAAAACAACCGAAGGAGGTTTTAGAATCTCGGAAATCTGCAGAAATATTTTCTCTTTCTTCTCTGATTATTCACTTAGCTTTTCTCTAGATTGGGACAGGACCCAGGATTATTAATAACAACAAAAAAAAGACCTTGGTCAAATGAATCTGCTAAATACTGATGGAAATATACCTCAAATACTTTAATAAGTTATAATCTGGGATTGTGCTAAATCAATCCAGGTTAATAAAAAGATTTAAATACGCCTATATCAATGATTTCCAATGCTTACAAAGGGCCAGTCCTACTCTTCCACTTGTTAAATTTGTCAATGTCTCCACCTATATATCCACACTAAAATAAAGTGAATTTAAATTAATACTTAAGATTGTTTATAACACTCCCTGTTACAAACACTGGTAGAGTTATATAAAAACCATGATTTGGAAATGATTGTTACAAGAAAATATACCTAAGGCAAGATTTCTACAAACCAGGACTCTTCTGTAATTGGAAGTATAGTCTATTTAGATCCCAAATGAAGACTATTCCTAAATTAGAGATAAAGAGGGAGGGAGGGGAAGGGAACAAGAAGGTAGAGAAGGAAAGAGAGAAGGAAGGAAGCAAGGAGTAAGGAATTGATAATGGAGATGGATGGCAAGAAACACGATAAGCTGTTACTACTCTGAGGACACTTGCAGGAAAAAAAAAAAGTCCAAACAATTCTAGGAAATTTTCACAATCAAATAACTATTTATTTGGTAGCTACTCTTCGCCCAGTCACTACAGTTTTCCATACATCTAATCTTTATGAGATATATTAGTCTCTCCATTTTACAGATAAGGAAACTAGCACTTATATAGTACTTTTCTCAAGATCACAAAGCTAGTGAGAAGCTAAGACAAGTTTTGAAACCAGGTCTATCTGACTCCAAAGTTTGTTTTATTTTCCATTCACACAGAATTGGACTTTAGCTGGTTATAAAGCACCATGTGAGTCACTGCAGATACAAAGATCCAGATCTTTCCATCTAGCTGGAAAGGCATGACATGTACAGAAAACGAGGATACCGTATTGATCATTCAACTACTAGCTTGCCATTTTATTTCTTTAAATGATAGGCTGTGTCCTAATGAGGTCCTCACAGCACATCACAAAGATGTTTGCCGAATTTCATAGCCTACTAGATAAGTGAGAGTTTAGCTACCAGGGCTCAGTTTTGTAACAGGTACTATGTGGAATTACAGAGTCCAGGGAATGGCAGGACCAAGGTTAAGAGAACAGTTAACAAATATAAGGAACCATCCAAAATAGTAAACCTAAGATTCTTTTCTATTAAATTAAAAATTCCTTATTTAAATGACAGTTTTAAGCTCCTACTATTATTAATTGGATTTTATTACCCATGTTAAATATTGACTATAAAGAATGTTTAGATCCTTCTTCTAAACGAATTCACAATCTAACAAAATATGTCATTCTGAATCATATCTTATTATCACTATCAAACTAAAATTAAACAAAAAAATAGTTTTCATCAGTGTCTATGATAGTTAATTTTATTTGTCAATTTAGCTAGGCTATGGTGCCCAGCCATTTGGTCAAACATCAGTGTAGACGCTGCTGTGAAGATATTTTTATATGTGATTAACATTTAAATCAGTAGACTTTGAGTAAAGCAGATTACCTTCCACAATGTGGGAGGGCCTCATCCAATCAGTTGAAGGCCTTAAGAGAAAAGACTGAGGTCCCTTTGGATTCACGACTGCAACATCAATTCTTCCCTGGGTCTCCAGCCTGCCAGTCTGCCAGCCTGCCCTTCAAATTTCAATTTCAAACTTGCCAGCCCACACAATTGTATGAGCCGATTCCGTAAAATCTCTCTCTATATATCTCTTCATCTCTCTCTCTATATATATGTATATTTATTTCCTATTGGTTCTATTTCTCTGGAGAACTCTGACTAATACAGGATCCATATTTTCAAATCAAACTTATGTATGTATTTATGTATGTAAAAATAAATACCCCAATGACCATATCTGATTTACTTCTATGTTCTTAGCACCATTATACAGTACACATTCAATAAGTGATTAATGCCTGAATATATGAATAAATGAATGTCTAACTCAAACAAATAGAATAAACTATTACCTTTAGCTGGACGAATGGAAAATGCTATCCCTCTTCCTTTCTTTACTGGTTGCCATTCAAATCGGGCATAATAATTCTGACGATTGTACAACCTAACTGTCCCCCTAAAACAAGTTTTTACCAAGAAGCCTTGTGATCTCAACACCAGCTCATTAGAAGATAGCTCAAGTTTTACTGGCAGGACAACTGCCATCACTAGGATGTGCCCACTGGGTATTTTGTTCACAGTAAAGGTGAAAGACCTGGAACACAGCAAAAGCAACCAAAGTTAACTAATAGCTATTTGCAATTATAGAATTCAGTTACATGTAAAAATGGATATACTATTGATTAACATCCACAATTAATTCTTAGCAAGCAATATGTCAGAATAATTATGAATGATAATTAGACTACCATTGAAATAGGAATCTACAAATCTACAAGTTGATATACATACAGTCTCTATGTTTTGGGACCAAATATAACATACACTACAATTACTGGGGCAAATAAATACATATTCTACAAAAGAACGTTTTGATTCTACCATATAGAAATTCGAAAATAAATCCTACTTCCAAAATTTTCCAATGGCGGGAGATTCAAACACCATTGAAATATAAGTACTGGCTGTAGGTGGAATCACATATGAAAATTGGTTGGTTTTCCGAAGTTCTTCCAAATTAATATCTAACCGGATCAAAACATGAATAGGTAGCATATTAACAACATGCAGTAGATGAGTATTTGTGGAATTCACACAAACATCACCAAAGTTAAGGACAGAGGGCCCTATAAAAAGGAAAAGTAAGGTATTAAGTTTCATGTTGGCAAATGTGTTCATTTACTTATGTTTTTAAAGTTTTTATACTATATTTTGATCAATTAATTTGTAAAAAGTTGTACTTAGAAAACATTTATTATAATATCAGAAATTATTAACCAAGCTTTTAATCTAAGTGTCCATAATTTGATGCTTGGAGACCACTGGCTAAAATTCAATATAAATATATTTTGATTATATGAGAAAATTATTAGCACTCATTATAACTCAACTAGTACATGGTTTGCATACTCCAACACCCTCCCCGCTTTCATCAATACATTTATGTTCACTTATCCAGAATTTACAGAAATTGGCAATTTTCCTATGACTCTGTCCAAGCTTTCCTCTTTAGATGCCAAAAGTTATAACAATTTTAATAATTATGTCTTATCCAGCTTTTTTAACAGCTTAATTTAATTATAACTGATATACAGTAAACTGTACGTGTTTGAACGATAGAATTTCCTAAGTGTTGATATACGTATCCATCTGTGAAACAATCACCACAGGAAGAGAGTGAACATCCATCACTCCAAAAAGTTCTCTTGTGCCCCTTTATATTCCCTCCCTCCCGCCACCCTCCATGCTCCCCGTTCCCAGACAACCACTCATCTGCTTTATGTCAGTGTAGATCAGTTTGCATTTTCTACAGTTTGAGTGGAATAATACAGCATATATGGTTTTTCTTTTTCTTTCACTCAGCAAGTTCTCTGGAGATTCATTCAAGATGTTTCATGTATCAATAGTCCATTCCTTTATATTACTAAGTAGTTAAGTAGTCGTCCATTATAAGTGAATGTTTGTCTAGTCACCTGTTGATTGACACTAGGATTGTTTCCAGGTATAGGCTATTACAATTAAAGCTGCTAAAACATTTGTGCATAAGTATTTGTTTGAACATATGCCTTCCTTTCTTTTGGATAAACATCTAGGAGTGGAATGAATGGATAATATAGTAGATGTTTGCTTAAATGTATAAGAAACTGCCAAACTGTTTTAAAGTGGTTGTATAATTTCACATTCCCACCAGCATTGTGTAAGAGTCCCAATTCCCTCACATCTTCAGCAACAATTGAAATGGTGAATTTTTTGCTTTTTAACTTTAGTCATTCTAATCGATTTACAGTAGTATTTCATTGTGGTTTTATTTTGTGTTTCCCTGACAACTAACAATGCTGTGCATCTTTCCACGTGCTTCTCATTTGTATATCTTCATTGATGAAGTATCTGTCCAAATCCTTTGCCCATTTTTTAATTGGGTTGTTTGTTTTCTTAAAACTGAGTCTTGAAAGTTTTATATAATTCTAGTTGCAATTCCTTCATCAGATATGTAATTTGCAAATATTTCCTCTAGTCTATGGATTGTTTTTATCCTGTTATCTGTATCTTTTGAAGAACAGAAGTATTTAAATTTGATCATCTCAAATGTATCCATTTGTTCTTTTATGGATCATGTTTTCTGTGTTATATCTAAGACATTTTTGCTTTCCCCACGGTCACAGATATTTTTTCCTATGCTTCCTTCTACAAGGCTTATGATCTGCTTTGATTTAGTTTTGGTATATGATATAAGATACAAACTTTTTTCCTTTTGAGTGTGGCTCATATGTTCTAGCACTATTTATTGAAAAGACTATCCTTTCCACACTGCATTGCCTTTGTATACACCTTTGTCAAAATTCAGTTGTCCAATATGTGTAGGTCCATTTCTGAACTCTCATTTATGTTTCATTGGTCTATGTGTCGACGTTTATGCCAACACCATGCTGTTTTGCTTACTATAGCTTTATAATAAATCTTGAAATCAGGTAGTGTTTTACCTCCAACTTGTTTTCCTTTTTCAAAATTGTTTTGACTATTCTAACTACTTTGCATTTCCATGTGAATTTTAAAATGAGCCTGTCCATTTCTACAAAAGATTCCAATGGGATTTTTTATTGGAATTGTTTAGAATCTGTAGATCATATGGGATCGTTTTTTAGTATCTTCTATGTCTCTGCATAATTTTTGAATATATGAAATACAGTTATAATAACTGTTTTAATGTCTTTGATAATTCTAACATATTTTTCAGTCTTGGGTAGGTTTAATTGATTAATTGTTCTTCTCATTACAGGTTGTGTTTTCCTGCTTCTTTTTATGCCTAGTAATCTTTGTCAGATATAGTAAATTTTACCTCATTAGGTGCTGGATATTTTTCGCATTCCTATAAATATTCTTGGGCTTTGTCCTGAAAGGGGGTTACTTTGAAAAACACTGATCCTTCCAGGCCTTGCTTTTACGAAAGTTACCTGGGTACAGAGTAGTGCTCTGAATAGCAAAAATTATTCTCCAGTACTGAGGGTCGAACTTCCTGAGTACTCTGCCCCAGTGTTCCATGAACTGTGACAGTTTTTTTTTTTTTTTTTCCAGTCTGCCAGGTAGGAACTTTCAGTCACTATTCCTGGCCTGTATGAGTACTGGATGATTCCATAATCCTTTCTAATGGTTTTTTCCCTAGTTTTACATACTGTCCTCACATCCATGAGCTGACCAGTATTTTTCACAATAATTGAGGGGAACCCTCGGCAGAACTCTGAGGTTCTCTTCGTGTGCAGCTCCCTCCTATCCTATACTCTGCCCTCTGAGTTCTGGTTTTCTCGGTGACCCCAGTCTCTCAGCCAGGTCTCCTCATCTCAAGGATTCCATCAGGTTCTTCCAGGTTCCTTCTCTCTATGCAGTGGACTGGACATTCTCATAGCAGTAAGCTTGAGTAAGGCTCACATAGATTTTTCCCTGTCAGATATCATTCACCTTCATTTCCTGATATCCACTATCTTGAAAATTCTTGTTTTATATACTTTTGTGTGTTGTTTTCGGTTGTTTCAGGTAGATGTGTAAATTTGGTTCCCATTACTCCAACTTGGACAGAAGTTGCAACTTCCCTGCCTTCTTAAACTGAGTTGATAAGTTAAACTTTATGAATGTGTTAGTGTCTGTTATAATGAATATCACTTACTGTATGCTTAAAAGGTTTTGTTCCCTATCTAAACAATGAAGACCTCAGATTGAGGATCCAGAATCTGGGACCAGACATGGGAATAGGACGGGACTGATGTACACGTTACAGAGCATGGTGACTCAAAAACCAGTGTGAAGGGAGAAAGCTGGAGTCAGGCTCAAACATGCATTCCTGGTCTCCACAGAGTAAATGCAGACACACATAGGACAACAAAACTGGAATAAAGTACGAGGAGACATAAAATACAGCAAGGTGTCCTGACACTGTATCCCTGGCCAAAGGGCTGCCTATAGGTGTTAGTAACCTCAAAAAGAAGGGTGGGATCTGGAGAAGGGGCAATCCGATTTGAACAATAACAGTCCTTAGAGCTCCTAGCATTCTTGTCCTGCCTGTCCCAATGGCCCTGACCAGTATTCATAATGAAATCCTGGCCATTAGATTTTAATTTTTATGCCCTCTTGCATTGTGATAAGGCTATGAGGCTGCCATTCTCTGTGCTACTGTTTTCCAGTCCCTCACAAAAGAGAAATGATAATGTATTCAATAAGCATAGCAGATTTTAGAACGATACTTCTATTCCATGTTTCAAGAATTTATTGAGTAAATGCAAGCCACTATATTTCACTGCTAATTACAAATAAAAATGTTGACAAAATCCATAAAGCAGCTGTCAGAAACCTTTGAAAGGTAATGAACAAATAGACTGGTTAGGGACCTCAGAAATAGAAAGATGAACCCATGGTGAATTTCCCTGGGTTATTATCTTGGCCTGGGTACTAGAGTAGCCTGCAACCCATGGTCTCTACCTGAAGAACTTGGAAGAGGATGGCTCCACAGGGCCAAACCCTTTTGACTATACCTGCCCTATTCCAGGCAAACACCATGAAAAAAGTTGATCCCCTTAACATGAGGCACTAGGAAGACTGTGGAGCCCTGTCAACCATCCCTGCCCTGCACTAAGGCAAAGAGAGACATCACTCCTTCCCCTCTCCACCAAGTGTTGTGGAGTTCCCGGAATGGAGGTCTGTCAACCAGACCTGCCCTGAACTAAGGGCTAATGGAGGCAGTGTCCCTCTCCCTCTGGACCAGACACTTAAGAGACTGTAGGAGAGAAACCTATTGACCACTACCATCCTATACCAAGAGAAGCAGTAGTAATATCCCTCTTCTCCTCACTTGGCACTGCACAGTCTGTGAGATGAAGGCCTGGTGACCAAAGCTGCCCTGCAGTAAAGAAACATTAGCAAAGAGATGCTGCCCCTCCCTCCCTACTAGCACAGTGACCACAGAAATTGTGGGAAGGAGCCCTGTTGACTATCTCCACACCTCACTAAACTAAAGCAAACAAATAGTTGACATCACTCCCACTCCCACTTAGAGAGTGGAGGGAAGGATACAGAGAGGTGGGAATTAGAGAAAGATATATTTTAAATTTGGGCATGAAGTTATGGTCATATCCTCAGACGTCAATGTGTGAAACCTACCAGAACCAACACAGCAAATGCTTTAAGAACTGAAATACAGTGTTAAATAATGCCTGCATTTCATATTGTCCTCTGGGTAGCTCACCAACAGAGCAAACCAGAATAGCACTGCAAAAGCTTTGAAAATTAAATTGACATTTGCATGACAGCACACAAATGTGGACTAGAACGTGTGTTCCAAAGCTAAATGGACTTACTGCATCCTAAAATAGATGATTTAAATAGTAAACAGTCTCATCATATAGCACTCAAAATGTCCAGGGTATAAACCAAAATTACTCATCATACCAAGAAGCAGGAAAATCTCAAAAGACACCAAGACTAAGATGACAAAGACATTGGAATTTTTTGACAAGAGTTTTTAAAAAGCTATTATAAAAATGATAGAATAAGTAATTATGAATACTCTTGAAATAAACGAAAAAAAGTTTCAGCAAATAAATAGAATATACAAAGCAGAACTAAGTAGAAACTCTAAAATTAAAAAATATAGTAAGAGAAATAGAAAACTAATGCGTAGGCTCAATAACAGAATGACGGAAGAAAACGTTGGTGAACCTGAAAAAATATCAACAGAGTTTGTCCAATCTGAGGAACAAAAAGAAAAGAGATTGAAAAAAAATTAAGGGAGTCTCAGACTTGTGGAACAAAAGCAAAAGATCTAAAATTCATGTAATTGGAGTCCCCAGATGAGAAGACAAATACTGTATGTGGGCAGGGGGAGGCTCTTCAAAATTTCTGAACAAAAAATGGCTGGAAAAAAGCCCAAATTTAGCAAAAAATGTAAACCTACAGATTCTAAAAGCTCAGTGAAACTCAAACAGGATAATGCCTCCCAAAATAACTATGCCCAGACTTTTGAGAACTAAAGACAAATTTTTGAAAGTAAATACAAAGAAAGAATCTTGACTGGCATTTAAGAATCCTGACAAATCAATATTTACATCAACTGTAAATGATACAAATACACCAATTAAAAAAGAGATTGTTGAGCCAGCCCTGGTGATCTAGTGGTTAAGATTTGGCGCTTTCACCGCCATGGCCCAGGTTCATTTCCTGGTCATGGAACCACACGACCCACCTGTCAGTTGTCATACTGTGGCGGCCGCTCACATAGCAAACAAAACTAACAACTAGGATACATGACTATGCACTGAAGCTTTGAAAAAAAAAAAAACCCACAAAAAACAGAAATTGTCAGAATGGATAAAAAAACTACAATAGGCTGTCCACAGGAAACTTACTTCAAACGTAATGACATAGGTCAGTCAAAAGTAGAACAAAGTAAAAAGATACATAATGCAAAGACTAAACAAAAGAAAGCTTTAATAGCTATATTAATATCTGACAAACTACATTTCAGAGCAAAGAAAATTACCAGGAACAAAGAAGGACATTACATAATGATAAAAGAGACCACTAAGACATAACAGTCTTAAATGTGCAGGCACCAAACAATGGAGCTTCAAAACACATGAAGCAAAACTAATGGAATTAAAAGGAGAAATAGGAAAATCCACAATTGTAGTTGGAACTTCAATAACCTTTGTCAATAACTGATAGACTCTCTAGACAGAAAAGCAATAAGGATTTAGACATTGACTAATTGGGATTTAATTGACAGTTAAAGAACACTTCATCCAGCAATAGCATATAACTTCTTTTCAAGCCACATGAACCTTCAACAAGAGAGAGCACATCTAGGATCAAACTTAACAAATCTTCAAAAATTTAAAAGAATTGAATCCATACATGTGTGTACTCTGACCAAATGGAATCAAACTAGAAAACAATAACAGGAAGAAAAAGAAAAAAACAGAAAAATCTTGGAATTTAAACAACACACTTCTAAATAATGCACAAGCCAAAGAGAAAGTTTCAAGGAAAGTTAGATAATATATTGAACTGAAAGAAATTGAAAATATATCAGAATATGTGGGATGTAGCCAAAGTACTGCTTAGTGAGAAATTTATAGCACTAAATGATTATATTATAAAACAAAAAAGGGTCTAAATCAATAACTTAATCTTCTACCTCCAGAAACTAGAAAAAGAAGAGCAATCCAATAAAAATTCAAAGCAAATAGAAGGAAATGATAAAAACAAGAAAAAAAGTCACTGAAATTAAAAACAGAAAAACTATAGAGAAAATCAATGAAACCAAAAGCTGACTATTTGAATGAACAATAAAATCGATAAACCTGTACCGAGACTGAAAAAGAAAAATAAGAAAGAAGACATAAATTTCCAATATTAAGGAGAGAGGCTATATCAGTACAGATGCTGCTGACACAGACACTGAAAGGGTAATTTGGGAATGCTACAAGTAATTCATTCATATAAACATGGCATGTTAGATGAAGGGGATCAATTCCACAAAAAAACTACCAAAACTCTAAAATGGCATAGATTATCTGAATAGGCCTCCAACTATTAAAGAAATTGAATTTGTAATTAAACATTGTCTGAAAATGAAATCTTCTTACCCAGATGGTTTCTCTGAAGAATTCTATCCAACACTAAAAAGAATTCTACACAATCTCTTTTAGAATATAGTAGAAAAGTGAACACTTCCTAACCTTCCCAGCTCAGTTTAGGAGGCCAACATTCCTCTAATGCCAAAACAAAGACAGTACAAAGAAAATAAAACAAAGCAAAAATGCAGAGTAATATATTTTATGAAAACAGATGCAAAATTCTATATTAGGATTTAACAATACCGTGCGGGAGAGAAAAAGGGAGTTGGGGGAAAGCTGAGAGAGATATACTGTACAGAAAAACATAGATTGTGAAAGAGGAATAGGAAGAGAAATTGAGATGGAAAGTATGGCTAGAGAAACCTAATTTCAAACCCACTCCTTCCCAATAAATATTTGAGCAATTGGATGGAGGTGTTTCACCTCTCTGGGCTTCACTTCAATCATCTCTAAAATGGAAATGAAAGCAGTTACCTCATAAATTATGTCATTTAAAAAATTAAATGAGATCATGTTTTTAAACCACTCAACACAACGCCTGGCTTATAATATGCATCAATAAATGGCAGTTTAAAACCAAAATGAACATATGCTGATGAAGCAAACAATACTTTGCACAACTTCCAATGTCACCCAGACTCCTACAATAGTTTTCACTAATTGATTCAATTAATCTTCAGATCCTGTATTGTGTCTTTTGACAATCACTTTAATTAAAAATATATATATTATAGAGAAAATTTTTCTGAAACTACAATCTTTGATAGTTCCAGTCCCTGTTCTGTGCAGAGGCTTCAAAAAGCACCTTTAAGGTGTAAAAATGAGTGACTCTCCTACCCAGTTCATAAACTGCCACCTCCATACATGCTTCCTCCAACAGATCCAACATTCCCACCAGCAGAGTTGCTGACCTCGTAAATACAAACAGGGGCCCTGTCTCCAGAGAGCCATTATTAAAATGCCCAGGACACCAGGTGAAGAAGGGAGAGAAGTTGATGGAGGAGTTGTAGAAGAGGCACTGGACACTTGTCTCGTAACTTTGCTCCTTTTGCATTTGTATAGATCTGCTTAAGTGACTAGTCAGTCACCAGTTTCGAAGACACCCAAAGCATTTACCGCTCAATAGTGAAAGGTAAGTTCCTGGGGCTATAAAGCCCAGTACCTGTCACATGCCTGGCACAAAACAGAGGCACAGTAAATGATGTTTGGCCTGAAGTGAACTGCATACACAATCCCAGACAGGCCGGGAACTAACCACCAGACTGTGGTGCCCTAGTGCCTCACTGTCACCATGTGGCAGGGAGGTTTAGCTCCAGTGCTCTTAGGGCATTGAGTCCTATTTCTCACTCAGAATCTCAGTCCAACTCTATTTACCAGTCCTGCCACCCCCTTTCCCCAGAGCCAGATCCTGCTTTGGGCATTTCCCATGGGCCTCACTGATCTGAGACTTGGCCACTGACCAGCCAAAACAAACCACCACCACAAAGATTTAATCACTTCCCACTGCTTTGCCTCTGACCATGCACCACTTTGGACATCACCTTTAGTCTGGATAATATCAGAGTTGGTATTTGGTGTTTTGTGTGCTGGGTCTCCCTCTAGGGGAGGGAGATTATCCTCTGCCCACATCTACCTCGGGGCCACCCAACTGCCTAGAATGAAGTGCAAACTCCTTCTTCAGACCAGTAGAGCCACTATTTCTTTTAACTGTGATCATCTTTTAACAGGCTTGGTGAAAATGACGTAGGGAGGGGCATTGTGCAATACCTCTGCAAGGTTAAGGGGGAATTGTCACTTATTTCCTAACTCATGTCTAGGGGTGTTGTCACAATAATAATGATCTCAGTGGCAAATATCAGGGAAAGTCAACATCATGACCTGAGGTTTCAATACAAGTTAGGACAAGCAATAGACAGAGGAGCCAGAAATATTAAGACAGAGATCCAGGAACAAGACAGACAAAATGAGCCTTAATAAGATCCTATATATACCTAGAATAGCCAAAGCAATCTTGAAAAAGAAGAGTAAATTTGGAGGATTTACACTTACTGATTTCAAAACTTACTACAAAGCTACAGTATCAAAGACAGTGTAGAACTATCATTAAGAACAGACATATAGATCAATGGAATAGAATTGAGACTCCAGAAATAAATCCTGATATATTTAGTCAAGTGATTTTCGACTGAGGTGCCAAGGCAATTCAATGAGGAATGATAGTATTTTCAACAAATGGTGCTGGGACAATTGAATATCCACATACAATAATACGAATTTAGACTTTTAACTCACATCATAAACAAAAATTAACTCAAAAGGAATTGTAGTCCTAAATGCAGATCTAAAATTATAAAAACTCTAGGAGAAAACAGAAGTCTTTGAGTTAGCTAAAAATTTCTTGGGCATGATATCAAAAGCATGATCTATAAAAGAAAAAATGTGATAGATTCAATTTCATTTAAATTAAAAACTTTTGTGCTTTAAACAACATTATTAAGAAAATGAACAAAAAGCCACAGACATAGGGAAAATATTTGGAAATCATATATCTAATAAAGGACTCATATCCAGAATATATAAACAATTCTTATAACTCTACAATAGGCAAATATTCAAATTAAAATTGGGCAAAGAATTTGAAAGACAGTTCTCCAGAAAAAGATATATGATTTAAATAGACGTTTCTCTAAGCAAATACATGAAAATATATTCAACATCTTAGTCACTAGGGAAATGCAAATCAAAACCACAGTGAGGTAACATATCACACCCACTAGGATGGCTGTAATCAAAGAGAAGAAAAAAATTGCTGGCGAGAACGTGGAGAAATTATAGCCCTCAAACACTGTGGGTGGGAGTGTAACTTGGTCAGTCACTTTGGAAAATTTCTGGCAGTTTCTTTCAAAGTTAGACATCAATTTACCATACAACCTAGCAATTCCACTCCTGGGAATCTAACCAAAAGAAATGAAAACATATGTTCACTCAAAGAATTATATGTGAATGTTTATAATTATTCACAATAGCCTCAAACTGGAAACAGCTCAATGTCTATCAACTGGTAAATGGATAAACAAAATGTGGTATTCCCATAAAATGAGATACTATTTAGATATAAAAAGGAACAAAATATTTATTCCTACTACCACATGGATGAACCTCAAAAGCATGCTAAGTAAAAAAAAACAATATAAGAGAGACCACATATTGTATGATTCCTTTTACATGAAATGTTCAGAATAGGCAAATCTGTAGAGATAGAAAATTGACTAATGGCTGCCTGGAGCTAGGGGTGGGAACAGGGAGCAGCTGCATGTGGTCATGAAGGTGATGGCAGCATTCTAAGACTGAATTGTGATGATGGTTGCATAATCTCGTAAATTTACTAAAATTCATTGACTTGCATACTTTAAACTGGTGAATTTTATGGAATATAAATTATACTTCAACAAATCCGTTAAAAAAAAAACAAACACTTTAGTAGGTTTTTATAGACTCTTACCAACAATTACTTGATGAATTTGCTTTGGTGTCAAAATTAAGCTGCAATCATGTTTTTCATGGGGTGTGGATGGCTCTGATTTAAGTCCTTTGAGAACCTGTGAAAAATCACATTATTCCAAAATTAATTGTTCAATATTACCAAAAGATATTTTAAGAATTCTCATGGCATAATCAAATGTAAAATATTGCACATGCCTTTCTTTTCAGAGACTTGGCCTCCTTAGATGCTATATTCCTGGTACTTAGCAACTCGTTACGTTTGATCCGACACTCTACTGAAGATAGCTCCTCTTCCAATTCCATTTCTGAGAGTGAGGGTGACTTCAGACCTGATGCTGGCTGTAATCCTATGTCTATATCATTATATGAATACATGTATTTCCTATGGAAATCATAATAATTACAAATTGATGGCAAATCTTTTAGAAAATACATCTGTAGATCTAAACATTCCCTACAGTGCATGCTGTTGCTGCCTCACTCAGATCCACTTAAGTAGAGTGATGCGCTAATCTGCATAAAATTGCCCTCAGCTGAGGAGACTCCATTCCCAAACACCTCCCCAAGGAAGTTATGCCCACTCTACCACACCCAGGGACAGCTCAGGGTCAATGACTGATATGGAACACAAAAGACAAGCCCCTTTGGCTCAAGGCAGGAACAACTATGTGATATAATTTATCAAAGAGACCCTAGGCATCAGACGGAGTGTAAATTTTATTTGAAACACATCATTTCTGAGTTCCCTCCCCCGCCCTATCCTGCTTCCCTCATCCTGTACAGGTTCCTCCTAAAAGAACACTCTCCAAAAATCACATGTGCTGGAATCCCTGTCTCAGGATCTGCTTCTGGAGAAACCCACCTAAGACATTCCCAAATCAAAAATAAGAAAGGAAATAATTGTAGTTAAAGTTCAATGTTTTGCTATTTTCATATATGAAAAAGTCACTTAAATCACTAAAGAGAAACTAAGGAGTAAAGAAAAAAATTCTGGCTCTATAGGCACCATGATCTTGATGCCGGCCCTGATATCGGTTAAACATATTAAACCCAGCACATATGGGCTTAAAACCAAAAGCATTCATCCTCTTTTCCCTGCTTCTCTAAGATACATTTACACGTAAATATCGATTTTTCTAACCTTTGTTTCTCTAAATTTCACAAGGCAAATGGAGATTACAAATTGTTAAAAACCTAATGGCCTCACGCTGGGGCTCACACCAAAGTTTGGCTAGTTACGGGTCCTCTGAAGTTTTATTACAGGGAAACTGATATCCAGAGAATATCAAGAAGGTGAGGCTTCCCCAACTCCTTGGCTTCCTGGTGCCAAAATCCACCACTTATCCTGGAGACAGACAACCAAGGACACCCACCCGCAGCTCGGCCAAATGCAGGCTGATGGGAGGGCACCAACCTGCAAAGCCACAGTTCCCCCTCCCCTATCTAAAACCTTGTCAACTGTGTAATCGTTAATTAGTGGCAGTTTCTTTCTTCTCCCCAGAGCCCAATTTTTGGTTTTGTGGGAAGATTAAAGGATGAAATGCTGAACCACCTGCTACAGATAGAAATAACAGCTGGCTCAATGCCAGAATGTCTGCTCAGACCCTTGCACAATCGCTCTCCCAGATGCCTGTGGTCATGACTGCTGTGGCTTCTTTCCTTTGATCACCCCTTTAAAAACCCTTGCTTGTAACTTTTCAGGGAGTTCGGGATTACAGCATGAGTTGCCCATTGTCCTTGCTCAGTGATTTGAAATAAAAAGTTCCTACTTTCTTCCACTACACCCAGTGTCAGAGACTGGCTTGCTGCACAACGGGTGAGTGAACTCACTCAGGTTTGATATAAATCTGTTTCATATCATTTGAGGAAGTAGTTTACCTCTCTGCTTGCTTCTGCTGGCGCACATTTCTTAAACATTTAATGTATCTTGTATAATAATCATCATTTGCTTTCTTTTTTATATTTTCAAATTCAGTATATGCAAAATCAGGATCCACATAGTTATATCTTGGGATCTTTGTGAAAATCGTCCTATAATATGAACAAGTCATATTAATATTTATATTTATATATATGCATTTATTCAATCACTATTTATTGAGTGCCACCTATGCCAAGGATTGGGCATAGAATAGTGAATGGGACAGATTCTAGTTCTTTCCCTCATATCTTATTATACATCAAAATATTATTACATGTAGAACTAGAGTGATATCTAACTTTCTTCCTAACCTAATCAGAGAAAATCTCTAAGGTCATTGGGATATAATGGCACCTACCCTAAACTCACTCTTGGGGAATTATTTAAGTAAGCAATTCGGACAGTTCTAGATTACAGATAGGACTAGATTTGAATCTGATTAATGTTTCTTAAAAGTTAATTGCTTTTAGATCATTGTGAACAAAATTAGAAAAAAAATATAGAATAATGAATCCTTTTGTTAAACATTCTGCTTTCTTAATATCTCAGAGCTTATGTAATAACTATCAACAATAAATCTATACAGAGAAAACAATCCATAAAAGAACCACAAACTACTTATATCTCATATTTACTCAACTGTGTTCATGCTCTTCCTTTTCACCCACCATATATTTTCCATAAAAAACAAAAAGTACAATTATTCACATCTTCTGGCTTTGGTCTACCTCAATTCTCAGTAAATTTTATTAATCATTAAGATTCTCAACCTCAAAAATTAACTCATAAGTATGAACCCTATTCATCATACAGTAGATGAAATTTAATATTTCCTCCTGTTTTCAACAATTCCTCAATGGTTATGGTAAGACAGTGGTAACATAGTTAAACTCTTTAAGGGAGAAACAAATACTTTGTTATTCAAACATAGTTGTTGATATTTAAATTTCCCTTCAGGCTCTGGAAATCTTAACCACCTTTAGAACCTAGAAATAAATCCCATATCTGAAGTCCCCATGTCTGTAACAAGAGAAAAGGAGGGACTTGGAAAGGAGTAATAGAGTAAATTCCTGAAGTGACAAAGAGCTGGCTATTAACATATCTAAATGCTTATCAGCTCCTTAAAGAATAAACTTCAAGAAATACTTCTGCAGCATTGAGCAGGTGATTTTTTTAAATGCGCAAAGTACAGGGGGCAAAAATTACTATGTAAATAAAACATTTTTCCTCATTTATTTATTAAAAAATATTTACTGAGTACCTACTATATGCCTAACACTGCTCTAAGCACCAAGCCATACTGCAGTAAACAAAAACTAGACAAAAATTCCTACCTTATTTTTTTAGCTTATTTTTTCCTACCTTACTTTCTTCTCAAAAATTGAAAAGGTAAAATGCATTAAAATATAAAATAGCAATTATAGTTACCAACAATTTAAAAGTTACTAACTGCTAGCCAGAAAATAACTGGACTAAATTTTGCATTTCTATTAATGTGGAAAAGAGTAAATTGAGAAAAATAATTATGGCCAGGAGATATATAGGAAATGCTCAGCCTTCTTCAAAAAACTTCTGGCATTTTTAGATCATCTGACTAATATTGATTTAGACAGAAACAAAATATTAATATTAAATTAACACATTATATCTCTACATAGATATATTTGTATAAGCATAGCAAAGAACTGAAAAAGATACCTTAAAAATTGTTTCCAGCAGCTACCTCTGCAGGGTGGGATGGAGTGCAATGAGCCAGAGGGAGGGATGGGTTTTCCTTTTTTATACTATATAATTATTTAACATGGAGTCTGAGTGATTTTTACACTGTGTTTTATGGTACTTGTCAAAAAAGAGAGAGCGAGGATGATGTGGATGAAATTTGTAAAATAAAATAATAAGATAGACTATATAAAAACTCAGAATTTTCCAATTGTGGATAATAAAACAATTATGCCCTAAAAATCAAATGGTATTGCAAGAAAATGGCTGTAAAATTAAGTGAGCTTAATGACTCACCAAAGGTGAAGAGAGAAGTAGAGAAAGCCCAGGGACATTATGAAGTTTAGAAGTCTACTACCAACACACAAGCAGGCAGAAAAGAAACTCTTTTCAGTCTCAAATGTGTAAAAACCATACCTGGTCTAATGGCTCAGAAAAAGTTGTCAGGGTGCCTGGGCTTCTTTTCACTAAGCTTTGGTAAGGCAGTAATTTCTTTTGAGGTTTGGATAAGTTTAAATTGAGGCCTAACATCACTTACTATCCTAATTGGGAAGGTTTTGGTTCAGTTTAGGAAAGGTTATTAGAAACATGACTTTGAGGAAATTGAACAAAGATGATGATGATGACAATGACAACAACTCTTGATTTTTCGCAATATAAATTTTTTTAGCCTTAAATAAATTACAGTTCTCAGCCATACTTAATGAACATGATTACTCTGAGGACTGGATATATTTCCAAAAGTAATTATTTCTATTATTCTATACTTGTCAACAGTATATTTTAAGAATCATCTGGTAAACCATTCACTTCCTGGCAAGTACACAGTAGAGGTAATGAGAGGTTAGATAAAGCAAATATAGTAGCATTCAACAACCATCTTCTCCAATGTAAAAAACAATAAAATTTTATTACTGTTATTATTATTACCATCATTAGTTTGTTATAGCAGAACCTGGTAAGACCTCTGTATATCATGTTGGTCATTGTGTCTTTCAAAATTTCAGGTTTTTAATATAGCACATTACCTGAAATGTTTATACTGGTCTCCAGACCTGATACTTGCAGCTCGGTCATTGGGAAAGGCTATCAGTGCATGCTTCGTTGCCTCTTTACTTGAGGGATGATTGTGAATGCGTGTCATGGTTGATTGAAGCATTGCGACAGGTGCACGGTCCTTGTATTTTACCAAGTCTTTGACGACAAACTGTCCCGTAGGATTACTGACCAAAGGGGATATACCTTTGTAGAATTGGATATTAAGTTTAAATATGGTTTTTTGAGTTTCAGCTTTCCAAATATCCATTAGTTAATTATACACTAGACCAGTGGTTCTAACTTAAAGCTAAATCCCTAGACAAACACATTCAGAAAATACAAATAACTCATTTAATAAATGGACCTACACAAAACAATGTAGCAAAATAATGCATGCATAAAAAATAAAAAATAATAACTTGAAGGACTGAGTTGGCCCAATGAAACAAATTTTTATAGGTTAAAGAGAGTTGAATATCAGCAATTTCACATGGTTCAATGTATAAAAGATAATTGAGGATTAGATGAAACAGCAGCAATAAGAAAACCCATGAAATGGTCAAAACCAGTTTATATTATAGACTGAAACAAAGTAGGAGAATAAAACATAAAAATCATTAAAATATTTAATAAATTTTATAGATCACTAAACCAGTGCTATTCCAAGTATGATCCTCAAAATGGCAGCATCAGCATCTACGGGGAACATGTTAGAAATGCAAATCTGTGGGCTCCAACAAAGACCTACCTAATAATCAATGCTAGGATGTAGGCCAGTGATGTCTATTTTAACAGGCCTTCTAGGTGATTTTGATGCATTCAAAAGGTAAGAACAACTAGATTAGATCATATTTAATATATATAACTAAGCAATTAGTATATTAATATAAATCTCTATTATCCTAAAAAAAAAAAGGTAAGCATCCACAACAGCTTACCAGGATTACTTTTCATCACAACTTTCTTGGTGCAAGGTCTGCAGACACTGTTGAAATTTAAATATATTTGATGAAAAGGTTTCAGTGATGAAGACTGCAAATTTTCATCTGCCACTGGGCCAATAATTTCTAGCACTTGCTTCACTTTAAAGACTCCAACTTGATGTGGAATGAATGAACATGTCAAATTCTAAAAAAGAAGAAAAGTAAGCAATTGCTATAGGCTGAATGTTTGTGAACCATCAAAACTCCTATGTTTAAACCTAATGCCCAATGTGATGGAATTAGGAGATGGGGCCTTTGGGAGGTGATCAGGTCATGAGAATGGAGCCCTTCTGAACGGGATTAGTGATCTTATGAAAGAGGCCACACAGAGCTCCCTAGCTCCTTACACCACGTGAGAATACAATAAGTCTGCAACCAGGAAGAGGGCCCACAGCCAACCATGGTGGCATCCTGATCTTGGATTTCCAGCCTCCAGAACTTTGGGAAATAAATCTCTGTTGTTTATAAATTATGCAGTCTATGGTATTTTGTTATAGCAGCCTAAATGGATTAAGAAAACAATATTGTACTGTTAGGAAAAAATAAAAAGCAAATCCAAAAATATTGTTTATAAAATTTCAAGGAAAGCTAGTTCATTATGGTGATATGAAAGTCTTTAAAAATATCATACACAGCACCGACAAACTTTTAAGATACACATTATTGGGAAATTATGTAAGAAAAAATTAAGAATAATGGCACTGAAGCACTTCCAGATTGGCAGATTAAGGACCTCCAAAAACTTACTTCTCTGCAAACAGAAAGAGAACACTAGGAAAATTTTCCAAATCAACTTTTCAGATATTTAAAAATTACCTAAAAGCTTACAAAAATCCAAGGAGTACTTAAGAAAAAATGGTTGAAACTCTGAACAAATAACAGGCTTTGGGGGCATTTTTACTTGCTGTAATCCCATCTTCCTATTCCCAGTTTTGTGCACTCCTTGAAAAACAACAGCCTTGCAACTATGGTAGCTATGAAAACTGTTAGCCTAGCAGCAGCCAGTGAAGGAGAAAAATGGATTTGGAGCTCTCCAAAAGCCCCATCCTCAGAGAATTGTCCCTATTTGCCCTGTCTGGAAGCTAGCTGAAAAGGCTATTATGAGGGCATGTCTTTAATTGATCTGATTCAGAGCTCACTCTGAGCAAAAACTCTCTCCCCAGTGTTTTGCTGACCCCCTCTCCCCCAGAAAAAAGAAACAAAACAGCAGCAATTGTTGAACATTACAACCTGAGATAACAGTACCATTTAAGGCTAATAAGAGGCTAAACAAAAAAAAAAAGAATGAAAAAGAAAAAAACCAAAATATTCACAGGGTATTTGAAAAGCTCTGGCATATTCCTGGGTATCTAGATTGCCACACACATGTGCAGGACACTGCACATGCTCAGGAAGATTTGAGAAAGCTCTAATCTGTCACCTCTGGCTGACTTTGAGGACTGTACAAGGAGGAACTGAAAGCCAGAAAGAGTTGTAAACTACCTGACAACACTGAAGACATGCCCCACCCAACACACTTATACAGAGGTACTGGGCAAAGGCTGTGAGACCTATTGATTTAAGAAATTTAAGGGAATGTCCATGCAATCATTAGCTGACCACTAAATTAACTGAGCAGACACTTGATTGGCTGCACACAACAAAGAAAATAACCTTTGCAGAATTAGTCTAGAAAGTCACTGAACAAACCAAACAACAACAACAATAAATCCTGGGGGATATTTGATTTTCAGAGTTGCCAAATTATACTATTTAAAAAACCCAGTTTTCAACAGAAAGTTATGGGACACCCAAAGATATAGGAAATTATGGCCAATACACAGGAAAGATACAGTAAATGGAAACTGTCCCTGAGGAAACCCAAATGTCGGACTTATTAGACAAAGACAATTAGTCAAACATTATAAATATGTTCAAAAGACTAAAGAAAAACATGTCTAGAGAATTAAAGAAGTATCACAACACCATCTCACAAAATAGATTATTATCAACGAAATAGAGAAATTGTTAAAAAGAGCAAAGAGAAGGAAATATGGCAAACCTGCAAATCTGTGGAAATTAAACAATACCCTCCTACGTAACCAATGGCTCAAAGAAGAAATCTCGGGAAATTAGAGAATACTTTGAGATAAAGGAAAACTAAAACACAACATACCAAAACTTATGGAATACAGCAAAAGCAGTGATTAAAAGTAAATTTACAGGGGCCGGCTCGGTGGCGCAGCGGTTTCGTCCGCGCTTGGCAGCCCGGGGTTCGCGGGTTCGGATCCCGGGCGCCCGCGGACGCACTGCCTGTCAGCCATGCCGTGGCGGCGTCCCATATAAAGTAGAGGAAGATGGGCACGATGTTGGCCCAGGGCCAGTCTTCCTCAGCAAAAAGAGGAGGATTAGCAACAGATGTTAGCTCAGGGCTGGTCTTCCTCACCAAAAAAAAAAAAAAAAGTAAATTTACAGCTGTAAGTATCTATATTACAAAAAGACAAAGGCCTTTAATCAATAATCTAAACTTCCACTTAAGGAAATAGAAAAAGGAGAGCAAAGTAGACTCAAAGTGAGCAAAAGGAAAGGAATAATAAAGACAAGAGCTGCAATACATGAAATAGAGAATAGAGAAAATCAACAAACCTGAAACTATGCCTTTGAAATGATTAACAATATAGGAAAACTCTTTAGCTAGACTCACTAAGGAAAAAAAGAGAGAAGACTCAATTTACTAAAATCAGAAATAAAAGAGAGGACATCACTATCAACTTTACATTAATAAAAAGGAGTATGAGGGAATATGATGAACAATTGTATGCCAACAAATTAGATGACCGAGATGACATGGACAAATTCTTAGAAAGACACAAACTGCTGAAATTGATTCTAGAGAGAGAGAAAATCTGAATAGTCCTAGGATAACAAATAAAGAGACCGAATTAGGAATTTAAAAATATTCTGACAAAGAAAAGCCCAGAAACGGAAGGCTTTGATGGTGTATTTTACTAAACATTTAAAGAAGAGTTAGTACCAATCTTTCACAAACTATTCCAAAAATTAAAGTGGAGAGAACTTTCCAACTCATTATATGACACCAGTTTTACTCTAATGTTCAAAACAAAGACATGCAAGAAAACTACAGACTAATGTCTCATGAATATACGTGCAAAACTCCTCAACTAAATATTATCAAATTGAATCCAGTAACACATCCAAAGAATTATTCACTATGTACAACTATGATTTACCCCAGATATACTTAAATATTTACCTAATATCTATCGATATTTATCTAAATATCAATGTAATACACCATCTTAATAAAATGACAAAAATCACATCATTTTAATAGACACAGAAAAAGCATTTGAGAAAATATAATACATTTTCACAATGAAAACACCAAAAAGCTTGGAATAGAAGAGAACTTCCTCAGGTTTATAAAGGCAATCTATGAAACACCCACAGCTAACATCATATTTAACACTGAAACGACAAAATGCTTTCCCTTAGATTAGGAACAAGACAAAATATCCTCTCTTGTCACTTCTATTTAATACTATACTGGAGTTTCTAGCCAAGGGAATTAGGTAAGAAAAAAGAAATAAAATCCATCTGGGTTGGAAAGGAAAATGTAAAATGATCTCTATTCACGTGTAACATGATTTTTTATCCCCAAGAATCCACTAAAAACTATCAGAACCAATAAATGAGTTCAAGGTTGCAGGATACAAGGTCAATATACAAAAATCAATTTCATTTTTATACACTAACAATGAACAATGCAAAAATTAAGAATACAATTTCATTTATATAGCATCAAAAAGAATGGAACACTTAGGAATAAATTTTTTAAAAGAACTGCAAGACTTGTACACTGAAAACTACAAAACACCATTGAAAAGAATTTTAAAAGACATAAATAAATGGAAAGATATCCAATTTTCATGAATTGCAAGACTTAATATTGTTAAGATGGCAATACTCCCAAATAGATTTACAGATTCAACACAATTCCTATCAAAATCTCAGCTGCTAGGTTTTTTTGCTGAAATTGGAAAGCTAATTTTAAAATTCATATGGATTTTCAAGGGTCCCGAATTAGTCAAATATATTCCTTAAGAACAGCAAATTTGGAGGACTCACATTTTCTAATTTCAAAAATTACTGCAATGCTAATCAGTATATTGTGACACTGTCATAAGGATAAACATGGATAAATAGAATAGTGAGTCCAGAAATAAACTCTTACATTTATGGTCAATTGATTTTTCAATGAGTGAGTCAAGATCCTGGGATAACTGGACATCTCTATGTAAAAGAATGAATTTGGACCTCTAAACACCATATACAAAAATTAACTCTAAGTGGATAATACATTTAAATGAATGAGCTAAAATTCCTAGAGGAAAACACAGGAATAAATCTTAATGACCTTGGATAGTCTATGACTATTTAGATACAATACTAAAAGCACAAGAGACAAAAGAAAAAAATAAATTGGACTTAAAATTTAAACTTTTGTACGTCAAAGGACACTAGCAGGAAAGTGAGAAGACAACTCACAAAAATGGGAGAAAATATTTGCAATTTATATACACTATAAGGGACTTGTGTCCAGAATACATAAAGAACTCTTGCAGTTCAACAACAAAAGTACAAATATCCCAATTAAAAACGAGTAAAGGATATTGTATTAGTTTCCTGATGTTGTGATAATGAATTACAAACAACTTTGTGGGCTAAAACAACTCAAATTTTTCATCTTATACTTCTGTAGGTCAGAAGTCTGACTCAAGTCTCAATGGACTAAAATCAAGGTTTTAGCAGGATTATGTTAATTTCTGGAGGCTCTAGTGGAGAACCCATTTCCTTCTCTTCCAACCTTCTAAAGGCCATCACATTCCTTGGCTTAGCACCCTCCCCTTCCATCTTCAACGTCAGCACTGGATGTTCAAGTCTTTCTCATATCACATCACTCTGATATTGACACTTTTTTGCCGCCTATTTCCACATTTAAGGACCCTTGTGATTATATTGGGCCGACCCACATAATCCAGGCAAATCTCCCTATTTTAAGGTCAGCTGATTATCAATATTAATTCCAATTAAAACCCGAATTCTCTTTTGCCATGGAACATCACATATTCACAAATTCCAGAAATCAGGATAGGGACACTTTTAGGTGGCCATTATTCTGCATATCATAGACACGAATAAACATTTCTCTAAAGAAGATACACAAATGCACAATATGCACACGAAAAGACATTCATCATAGTTAGTCATTGGGGAAATGTGAATGGAAACCACAATGGCATGCCACTTTGCATCCCCTAGGATGAAAACTATAAAACTACTAGAAGAAAACAATGGGGAAAAGCTTCACACCTATCTTGGCAACAATGTTTTAGATAAGACATCAAAAGCACAGGCAACAAAAGTAAAAGTAGATAGGCGAGATTGCATCAAACCAAAAAGCTTCTGCAAAGGAAAAGTCAACACAGTGAAAAAACATTCTACGGAATGGGAGAAAATACTTGTGAACCACGTATCTAATAAGTGGTTAATATCCAAAATATATAAGGAACTCCCACAACTCAGTTGCAAACAAATAATTGGATTACAAATTGAGCAAAGGACCTGAATAGTTATTTCTCCAAAGAAGACAAACAAATGGCCAACAGATACATGAAAAGGTGCTCAACATTACTAATCAGGGAAATGCAAAATCAAAACCTCAATGAGCTATTACTTCGCACCTGGTGGAATGGCCATTATCAAAAAGACAGAAGATAAGCGTTGGCAAGGATGTGGAGAAAAGGGAATCCCTTGTTTGCCGTTGGTGGGAATGTAAATTGAAACAGCAATTAGGGAAAACAGTATGGAGGTTCCTCAAAAAATTGGAACTATCATATGATCCAAAAATTAGAAACAGAACTACTGTATGATCCAGCAATCCCACTTCTGGATATATAGCCAAAGGAAATGAAATCAGTATCTCCAAGAGATATTTGCACTCCCATGTTCATTGCAGCATTATTTGCAATAGTCAAGAGTTAAAAACAATCTAAATGTTCATCAATGGGTGAATGGTATATATATATATACACACACAAGTCACAGACTAGGTGCCTGGAGAAACTCAAAGGTGGCTCCTGAAGCAATTAACTGTTTTTCCAAGTTGTTTCTTTTCCTTTTGTATGTTAAGGAGATGTAACCACCACTAACCTGAAACTGACCAAGCCTCACAACAAGAGCCATGCTCATGACCTTTGCCTTATTTTTAATGCAAAGCTCTCTCCAGGAGGAGCTTAGGCCTCATTATGTGGAAGCATGCTCTCCAACTGAGCCTGTGCAAGCAAATACCTACCTCTCTCTTTTGAATATTCATTTCCCAACCTAAAGAAAAGTGCCTGCTTCCCTTTGTTCGGGGACGCCATGACTTTGGAAATGATTCCTCATGGCCTCCTCTTTGCTACAGATACACTTTACTTTGTGAGACAACTTCCACTGGTATAGAGTCTTATTTAACTCTCCAGGGGGTGAGCCCACTTGGTTTGGTAACACACACACACACACACACACACCCCGGAGTATTATTTATTCTTTAAAAAAGACTGAAGTCCTGTCATCTGAAACAGCATGGATGAACCTTAAGGTCATTATGCTAAATGAAATAAGCCAGACACAGACAAATACTGCATAATCTCACTTATATGTGCAATCTGAAATAGTCAAACTCATAGGAGAGAGTAGAATGGTGGTTGCCAGGGGGAAATAGGGAGATATTAGTCAAAGGGTACAAAATTTCAGTTATGCAAGATGAGTCAATTGTGGAGATTTAATGCATAGCATGATGACTATAGTTAACTATATTGTATGCCTGAAATTTGCTAAGAGGGTAAATCTTCAGTGTTCTCACCATTAAAAACAAATCATAACTATGTGAGGTGATGAATATGTTAATTAGCTTGATTGCAGTGATCATTTCACAATGTATACATATAGCAAAACATCAAGTTGTACACTTTAAATATATACGATTCCTCTTTGTCAATTATACATCAATAAAGCTGAGGCAAAAAAAAGTGTGTTGAGGATAAAATTGGGGAAGTGTGGGGCCAATATAAACTGTATATTTACTGCCACACTCCTTCAGAGCAGTTTGATCTGTATTAAAATTTCTGAAGTTTCCTTTTATTACATACTTTGTTTCTATGGTACAAAACACATACCTACATACATACATACAAAAACCTGTCCATATAAAAACTTGTACTTGAATATTTACAGCAGTATTATTCATAATAGCCAAAAGGTGAAAACAATTCAAATGCCCTCAACTGATGAATGGATAAACCAACGATAGTATATCCATACGTTGGGGCCAAGGGCAGGCCACCCCAAAATATCCCACAATAGCATATTGATTATTTTGAATTAAAGTTACTTGAGAAGCAAAAAAAGGCATTCTGACCCCCAGCTCTGTTCCCCTGAAAGCAGGAAGTAGATCTCCCACGTGAAAGGTGCTCTCCCTGCATCCTTATCACCAGAGCTGGGGAATTCAGGGCTGAGAAGTCTGAATAAACAAACCTTGCTAATTTACTACCTCAAGCCTAAACTCAGCTTAAATTCCTCACTATTTACGTACCCCAAACCTAAGTTTCTTTGTCCTGCCAATTCCTCACAAATTTATTGTTTCTTTGGGTAAAAGATATATACACTGCCTGCTTTGTTGACTCTCTGAGCATCATTTCTTTATGATCTCCAAATATGTATGTATTAAACTGGGTTTGTCTCCTGTTAATCTGTTCTTGTGTCAATTTCATTATTAATCCAGCCATAAGAACACAAGAAGGGAAGAAAGGGGATTTTCCCCTGCCCTGACACATACATACAATGGAATATAATTTGGCTATAAAAAGGAATGAGGCACTGATATGTACTCCAACATTGATGAATCTTGAAAATATTATGCTAAATCAAAGAAACCAGACACAAAGTCCATGTATTGTAAGATTATATTTATATGCAATAGCAAGAACAGGGAAATTTATAGAAATAGAAAATAGATTAGTGGTTGCCAGGGGCTGAGGAATGGGGAGCAAGGGGAGAGAAAGCTAATGTACATGGTGTTTCTTTTTGGGGTGATAAGACTGTTGCAGAATTACATAGGGCTGATGGTTGTACAACTCTGTGAATATACTAAATACCACTGAACTGCACACTTTAAATGTGTGAATATTATGTTATGTGAATTATACATCAACAAAGTTGGTATTTAAAAAATAGAACAATCTTACCACACTTCTAAGTAGTTAAAGACTATTTGACCAGCCTGTGGAAGTCAGAGTTCTCCACTGTCCCCCACATTTCCTACATTCACTAATAATTTGAAACTTTTTAGTGCTAGAGACATCCAAAAATGCAGACGGTTAAAAATTATATTAGGAATTTAGCTATCAGATATGTTTTGAAAGATGTCCATGTTACTGGAGAAAATGAATTGAACTGGTAGGTTTAAGAGACTTGGACTAAAGCAAGCCTAAGAAGTAGTTAAAACATTCTACATTATGTGGTTAACTCGTATTGTTTTGTGAAGACTGATTAAATCTATCCAAACTTCAGGGGAGTCATCATTCTAATGAAGCAGGAAGAGTTATAAATATGAACTGCATGCATTTAAACATGTATACAACAAGAGTTCTTGATTGCAATTAGGAGAAAGCTTCCATCAATAACTTTATGAACTATATCACTATGCACTGGAGAAAAGATGAAAAACCTGAGGTGAAACTGAAAGCACTCATGTTTCCTCCTGTTTAGAGCAAGGCTCGGCTCCTTTTTCTGTAAATTGCCAGACAGTAAATATTTTAGGCCTTATGGGCCAGCCAACTTTCTCACAACTATTCAACTCTGCCTTTGTAGCATATGTGGGGGATAAAAGTTTGCCACCCCAAAAATGTGTCTCCCTGGCATGATTATTTGGGGGAAATAAAAGACTCAGGGAGAAACTTGGACCTTCCCCCTAACTGCCTAAAAGATTTAAGATAGCCTGTCCCAGGAAGGAGATATCACCATACATAACTCTAGGTATGACAGACAGGAAGGCACTAGCAAGCCCATTTTTATCCAAGTTCTCCCTCCAGTCTCACTGTCTACAGATGGCCCTTCAAACACTTGTTTATCAAACATTTGCCTTTCCATCTCCACGTAATTTGCCTTCCTCCCCTTTGAAGTGCCAAACCACTACCCCCAACATCCTCCTTTGTCTTTAGCTGAAGACGGTATTTAAGGTGGTGGCTTTGGCCATTTTGGTGAGCTACTCACTTTTCCTGGGTTTCTCCTATGTATACATATTATTAAACTTCGTTTGATTTTCTCCTATTATTCTGTCTCATGTCAATTTAATTCTTAGATCAGCCAGAAGGACCTAGAGGGTAGAGGAACAGTTCTTCCTCCCCTACACGTGCAAGCAGCCACAGACAATGGGCGAACAAATATCGTCTATGTTCCAATAACAGTTTACTTAAAACAACAGGCGGCAGGCCAGATTTGGCCTGTGGATCACAGTCAGCCAACTCCTGGTTTCGAGGATCTGGGAAAGAGTTATCCGAGTAAGTGAGAAAGAGGAAAGCAGCCCCTGGCATCCAGAAGCTGGCCTAGTGCTCACAGGCATGCCTCGGGTTCAACTTTTCTGTTCTGCACCAGTATTATGAGGCCGAGGCCAGTTAAGTATCATCAGTTTCAAATTTGAAAATTCCACTCAACCTTCAAGGTCTGGCTCATATGTTACTATAATATGAAGACCTTTCTACCTGGCTGGAAGTAAACACACTGTCCTCTGAATTTCCATATCACCTTGTTACAGATCTCTTTAAACATATTTAGCATTCTTCTTAAATCCTACCTGGTTGTATATACATCTTACACTTCCTTGGTGTATTAAAAACTTCTTACCAGGCAGAGCATTGGAGGAAAGGAGGCGGCATCTCTGTCTGCACCAACCAGGGACGAACGTGCCGCCCTGGGCCGAGGCGCCGGGTGGCGCGGGCTGCGTCCTGGCCTGGCTTCTGCGGCTACCACGCGGCCTCAGCACTCTGCTCACCTCGAGCAGGGCTCGTGGCTGGAGCTGGAACGCGCATACAGCCGGCGCAGCCGCATCAGCGACGAGCTGAGCCCCACTGCCCGCGTCGGGGACCCGCCCTCTGCAACGCCGGCGCCGCGCACGCAAGGCACGCTAGCGAAACCATGCAAGGAGACGGTGGGGCGTATCTCTGCTGTGCCAGCTATTGGGACTGCACAAGTCAATCCAGGACTACAAGCGCCTATGCCAGGACCTATCATCCTCCCTGCACTCAGACAGCTCTCACGCCCCTGATGTTGGCCCCCACCCCTGATGCTGGCCTATCTGATGACAACAAGCCTCCTGATACCAGCCTGCCCGAGGACCAGCCACACCTCACTATGTCCCAGACGCACAATGCCCATGACCAGTGGCTGCAGGGCGCCTTCCATATTAGCCTCTGAAGAGCTGGGGGGCTGGGGGAGGGGTGAACCCCTCAGCAAGTACTCAGACAATAGTGCCTGCTTTCCCCCATACCACCTCACCTCACAGGAGGGCAAGGCCTGGGCTCCTCAGAGGCAAAACTGCCAATCCCCTCTCTCCTGTCTTGAGTTAGCTGGCACGGGAGCAGGCACCTGAGCTATAGCTTCTGCCCATGGCCTTGGACCTCCACTTCCCCCACGTGTGCACCTCCAGCTTGGGCAACTTTCAGTCTGGCAGTGGGGCCCAAAGTATCTTGCACTCCCCTTGGCGTCTCTGGGATTGGGATGAGTGCCTGGCTCCTATATCCTTTTCACCTTTTGCTACTATCGTCAGCTGCTGGCTCAAGGGCATCCCACTTCTGGCCCCCGGGTTCCACTGCCCTACACAAGGACTCCAGGACCCATTCCTGCCCCACTCATAGCTAGGAGGGCCAAAGCTCTGTGCCGGATATTTAAGTTTAGGGGCCAGCCTCCTGGGCAGGTAAATAAATAAATACTTTCTCAAAAAAATAATCTTAGAATATGTAACTATGTTTTGCACTTCTTTAAATTCCCTATAGTGCCCAATGCTTCTCCTGGCACCTGAAAAGCACTTTAATTACTGTATGGGTGCCAATACAAAAGTATTCATAACTAGGCCACAGACGAGATACAATTTATTAAAATGTAGTTTTTAATCCTCTGCATGGCATTTTAGCAAACTATTTGAAGCATTTGAAAGCATAGAATAATCATCTTACCTGGGTACATCCTTCATCAATCCTGCCCCTTTTAGGATCAATTTTAAAATGTGCAGTTTTTTGAAAGTGGTACACCACAGGGAGTAATTTGGATAGATTTTGCATAATACACTGAATCCGCGAATGTTCACCCATGAAACATGGTGCAAAATTTAGGACCTTTCCTGAACCAAACCGTAATAAGACAGGAAGTCCTGTGCCTGTCAGTGCTAATTCCACTTTCTGAACTCGATCACCTGTAAAAGCAATAATAGCTTTTTAACATAAAAAAGTGTTTTGGGAATCCAGAATACATTTGCTCAATCCAAATAGTGTCATCTGAAAGACCTGATGAGACATGGGCAGCTCATTCAGTCTTCATTCAACAAAATTATTAATTGCCTTCTCTGTGCTAGGTACTCTTCTAGATCTTGGGGATACACAGTGAATAAAATAGACATTCCTGTTCTCATGGACTTTATTACCTTCTAGTGAGGTGACATTGATAATAAAATAAACAAGTATAGCATTTCAGAGAGGATAAGTGCTACGGGGAAAGGAAACGTAGGGTGAAGGGGAGCAGAATTTGTCACCCCAAAATATGCCTTTTTGGCATAAGGACTATTTTAAAGAAACAGGAGACATAGAAAAAGCTCTGAAAACCTAGTGGAAGTTACCCTTTTATAACAGACATTTACATTGATAAGGGAACTCTCCATTTTGTGAGGATGTCTCCCTCTCTGTACCAGGAAGAGAAGGATGACTCTAAATCTCTAGAAACTCTTATTAATGGAGAACACAACGACTTAAATCTGCATAACAACCTTGCCCTTGCTTACTGTGCTTTTCCTGATAACCTCCCATAACTAGCTCCCCAACATTTTCTTTTGTCTTTAGCTGGAGATGGTATTTAAGGTGGTTGCTTGGGCCATTTTGGGGAGTTACTAAGTTTTCTTGGGTCTCTCTCATATATATAGGAGGTATATGTGTTATTAAACTTGTTTTTCTTCTGTTAACCTGTCTTATTACAGGGGATCTGAGCCAAGAACCTAGAAGGGTAGAGGAAGAATTATTTTTCCTCTTCTACAAGGGTAAGACAGAGCACAACGTCTTGGGGCTGCTCTTTTATACAGGGAAGTCCAAAAAGGCCTCTCTGATAGGGAGACATTTGAGCAAAAATATAATGCAACTCTGGAAGGAAATCGTGAAAATCCAGGAAAAGTGCATTCCAGGCAGAGAGAACAGCAAGTACAAAGGCTCTAAGGTAGGAATTTGCTTGGCACATTCCAAAAACCCTAAGGAACCAAATATATGGCTGGGTAAGAGTAGTAGAAGAATGGTGAGAAATGGTCAGATTTAAGATACATTCTTGAGGGTAGAGTTAACAAAATTTGCTGGATATGGAATAGGAAATTGAACACATGATAAATGTTGATGCTAAGGTTTTTGGCCTGAGCAACTGAAATGATGGAACTGCCATTTCTTGAGATAGGAAGGACTGCAGGAGGGGCAGGTTATGGGGAAACCAGGAGTTTTTTGAACATGTGAAGTTTGAGATGCCTGGTAGATATCCAAGTGAAAATGTCTACTAGGTCGCTTAATATAGTTACAAGCTTAGAGTGATGATGAAGGAGAAAGGATGGGAGGTTTGAGGCGAGAAGGTGTGTGATATTAACCTCAGACTGTGAGAAAGTGAATGAATGGGGGAATGCAGCAGGAATGTCAAACATCTTAAAGGACCCACTTGGGGTTAGTGATTATAGATTAAAAAGTGAAACCTCACAGCATGGTTTCATGTTTTTCTCCAGCACAATTAGCTTCCCAGGTACAGACCCAGAGTAGGCTGAGACTTGAATTTAACGAGATTAGTTTTTCTACTCAGCCACTACAGGAGATGGGCCAAGAGATTTAAGTGTATATGGAAAAAGGTGATTAAAATAATGGACAATGGACTATAAACTGGGCAATAACATAAACATGAAGTTGTAAAGATACTAGAAAGAAGGTGTGAACTATGAATTGTAGGCTCTGAGTGAAAGAACAGTTGCGCAGAGAGATCAATGTAACTAAAATCCAAAAAAAAAAAAGTTTCTATTTCTTCACTGATGCTCTTCCTCGCCAATCCTAGACCCTAAATTACCTTTAAGGCAAACCTAACATCTCCATCTCTAGCCATTCAAAACTGGATCAACTTGCAAGCCTTAAACAAAATGTTCTGTCTATGAACAGCCGACAGAGCTCAATATCACAAACCATGACATAAATAATAACAGAGCCATCAATTTCTGCCCTTAGGAACACAGTTCAACCCTGCTCAATGGTATCACTCATACAGACATGCAAATCTTCTAGACTATTGATTTGCCACGGCTCATCTTTCTGGATTTGATCCCTCATCTCCCTATATCTTTATTTTCTCTTTGATCTGTCTTGCTAAACTGAACTCAGAGTCTTGTTCCATTTTCCTCACTGGAGCCCATCCAATATTACCTGAGAATGTAAAAAGTGTATTACATCTTGACATGTGGCCTGCAAAGTATATGTACTTAGCAATATGCTATAACAGGATATTGGGCCCAATGTACTAGAGCACTAGATCTTGTTCTTTGACTGTTACTGTAAGTAGATTCCAAGAGAGTTGAAAGTTTGGTAGAAAAGGAATGGGTCATTCGTTCCCATATAAATCTCTAAGAGAAAAGCTAGGCTTACATAGGAAAAGAAGCTAGGTTGATTTTTTCTTTTCTTTTTTCATTCCTTAAACTCTAGATCATCATGTTTATCTAATGTCATTTTAAAATAATACAGTCATCTAAATTCTAACTTGGAAAATTATTATGTAAATGATTCTGATGTTGACATCTCTTGAATGTTTGCATTTTTGTCTTATTCAGCAATTACATATTTTTATTAAATTGCTTTTACAAATATTGATGTCCAAACTTTTACACAATTTAAAGTGCTATACATGTGATGATTATGTTCATTTTGCACTTACTTTTGATGGTTTTATTGATATCATCTCTCAAAAAGCCATCTTTACTTCCTACAGACTCAAATCTCAAAAAGACAGCATAGTCCTGCCTGTGTGAAGGATCATTATTCTTCTCACCATCAGCGACTAGCCTGTAAAAAATTACAATCAATTATTTTTAAAGCAAAAATGATACACTTTATTAACGCTCAAAAGGGAATATCAACCCAGTCCTTAAATCTATGCCAACAGATGAAAGTTCAGGAATAAAAATATAACTGTGATCCACTTTCCAAAATTACTGCATAGATATAGAGACTTGCCAAAAGAAGGCCACAAAATGTAAAGATCCAAAAAATGAGTTTACGACAACATTTGCAAGACAAGAGTAATTTAAATATACTAAGTTGTCAAGGTCCAGCTCCAATGCCACTTGCTATGTAAACGATTTTCTTTCCATGCAGAGTTCATTTCCAACTAAGGACTCTGTTCAGTTCTCCACAATAGTCCTTACGCCTGAGTGTAACTGCAAACCTCTGATACATATCTGTCTCCTCCTGTGGACTGAGCACATCCTGCTAGCCACATTCTTATTAGAGGAGAACAGGTAATTTGGAGAACAGCCAGATCTTGTCAGAGGAGAAAAGGAAAGTTGGGAAGAAGGGAAGCAGGATCAAAGACAGAGATGGGTTATATCACAGGCCTGGGCACCAGCTATCTTTACTTGCCTTACCTAGAGGTCAGCTTTTTTAGCAGTGGATACTCAAATATGTACACAAAAGGCTGATGTGAAATATCACATAGGAAGGCAAATAGCATGTTGAGAACACATTTAAGTAAGACTTCAAATCATACTCATACCTGTGAGTTTATGGTAGACTCTCAAATAAAGTTAACATGCTGCCATGAAAAAGAATATTTAGAATTTGAAAGATTGTGTATTAAACAGAATCTTACAGATTCACCAGAGAAATTTCCTCTATGAAGATATGACTAATAAGGCAATTATAGATTGTACAAATAGAGCAATTACTTGATTTATTACCCTCCTCAAATTAAAACACAACTCAGCCTTCAACAGACAATTGGTATCACAATTGTTTAATGTACTTCTCTGTACATTAAACATTGCCTTCTCACAAACAAGGATAGACATACTTAAAATTTAATCAGTTATTGCCACACAGTACAACCTATCGAGTCATTGAAATTGCCACTATATATTTAAAGCCACATTTCCAAATGTATTTTCAAATTAAATAACCAAATCAAGTTCACGGAATTGTGGAAAATATACATTGGCAAAAGTCCTAAAAGTCTGTATGAATTTCAGCAAGCAAGTGTGGTTGATCCCAGCAGCTGCTATGGGCTTAATATTCATGATACTCAGTCAGCAAGCATTTTGCCCTGGCAGGAGCACCGTATCCTCTTTGGAGGCACCTAGAACATACTGCATGCCACTGCCACCACCTAACTATTTCTGCAGGGACAACAGGTCTTGGTTGCACAGATTGGTTTGAGGCCACGATCAACAGCCTAAAACTTCCACTTCCACCACCCTATTTCCACAAGGTCTGGAGAGATTTTTAATTTAACATGAAGTATTTGGAACTATATTTTTAAATATTAAAAATAATATTAACCATGTTATAAATATTTACAGCCATAATAAGAAAAATCCAATTTGTGCCTTCTGACAAGTTTTACTATTAAAATCAATCTGATGAATGTACAGTTAATATGCTTTCCATTAATAAGTAACATCACAATGGAATTAATTTTTGCTTACTTTGGGCTGAAACAAAATGTAATTATAGTCTTTTGATAAGGTAGTAACCTCCCTTCATTAGGAACACAGGAGATAAAAGAGGTAACATCTATTTTCTTTATTTTGCTTAAGTAGGTGAGATTATTTAAAGCAACATCTGTTCTTTGTTGAATATTTGTACCCTGTAATATAAAATTAGAAATAAAAGAGTATTAAGGCAAAACACAAACAAAACAAAATATTTTAAGAGGTCATAAAATAATTATCGAAATTTCAGAGTCTAGAAGATAGCGAATATTTATGTGTTTAAAGTAACATACATAAATTTGATTAAGGCACATCATAAAATTTAAAAAACTATTGAAAAATTGATGAGAACTGAAATCCCTACAATTAGCCACTAATCTATAAGCACTTGTCTGGTTTACTTCAGATATATATTACCATCAATGTTAGTTTAATTTACTGAACTTTTTGAGGTTACCCTCGGAGACACAGGAAATGAAATCATATATATCTGCATGTTAAAAAAATTTAGAATAATTAAACAGCTTGTTTGTTACTAGTAAGTTCAAAACAATCTGTTTCAAAACATAATACCTGATCTTCCCCTTTTGCACTCTTTACTTACCAATTCTTCTCCAACTGAATCATCTTGTATTATGGCCACCCAATTTATGGGTTCTGGGCTATTATTGTATAGAAGTGCATGTTCAATTTTTGATGTTCCAAAGAAAACAGAACCAAAGTGTATGCATTCCAACTTTTGGTCATTACTCGTGTTTAACAGTTCAATAATCTGCTCAGCCACATGAGCTTTGATACTCAAGAGTATGTCTGGACGGTCTTGCAAACTCACTCTACAAGATAATGAATTATACATATATATTTTAATTACAATTCTATATGTTTGGCTAAACAGAAATTTTATAAAGTCACATTATAATTAAAATTCAAAGGTCTAAGAGCAGTTCCTTTCACATACATGCCAGAGACTGTCATGACCTTCTGTCTATCTGAATCTGCACAGTAGAATGGCATATGTGCAACCTAATTCATTATCTCCAGGAAAAAACAAAGTTGGAAAACAATCACACAAATTGACCCTCAAAAAAACTTATTGGCATGTCCATATCACTAATTATTTTGTAAATCCTAGAGTTAGATGGGATGATTTATATGGTCACCTCTAGTTCTAGAATTCTGAGCTTCTTTTCTAACTCATCCCATCCCTCCCAAGGCCAACAGCCAATCTCACCCCCATCCTAATAACCCAATTCCATACAAAGTAAAGCTTCTCAGCAAAACTCCACTTCTTTGCTGAAATGAATATCCCCCCATAAAACTTCACTTCCCAGACTAATTTCAATTTCCTTTTGAAACTCCTTCCTCCCCGCCCCCCCGCCCCCACACACATTTATCCCTCTCTGGAATAAATGCAATCCTTTTGAATCTGGCCCCATCAGATACCACAAATAACTTACCACTCCACAACCATCATTTAAGTTCTTATCTTACACTATATCGCTGTCACATTGGGCATTGTTGATTCCAACTCTTTGCACATCTCTCCTCCTTTAGCTTCCTAGACACCATACTTTCCTGGTTTTCCTTCTGATTCATTCAGACTCTACCGTCTCATTCTTCTAAGACTTGGATATTTTGTAAACTCCATGAATAACGATGTTTCTCTCCTACTCTTTCCTACTCTATTTTTCTCAGAGGCATTTTCAACACTTCCATGCTTCATCTACAACTTATACAATGACAAACCTCAAACCAATACACCTAGACCAATGTTTTTCCAGGACGCAAGTAAATCTAGTAGGTTCTAACCAGCTCCACAGGATTCTGCAAAGCAAACCAACTCCAACATGTCAAAACTGAACTCAAGATCTTCTCCCATAAACCCATCCCTCCTCATACCTTCGCCTTTCTATGACCAGTCACTAAATCTAGTCAAATCCATCTCCATATCTCCAATCCGCACACTTCTCTCCATGCCCCAATTTGTACCTTAGCTCAGGCCTTTATCATTTCTCTTCTGCTATAGTTCCTAGTCAGGATGACCATTTCACATCTGTACTCCCTGGTTTGTTTTGCCCACTGCTATTAGCATGCCCTTTCTAAAATGCAAACTAATCAAGACTCCCATCTTAAAACCTTCCTGAGATTTCACAGCTTTCACAATAAAACCTAAGCTCCTATCAGGGCTCATAACTGCTTCTCAAACATTTTTTTTGGCTGTGACATTCAGTAAGAAATGTATTTTACATTGCAATGTACGAAATACACACACACGAAACAAATTTTACAAAACAACATTTACCTTTACTATGTGAGATGCATTCTGATATTTTGTATTTCATTGTTTTAATACTGGTGACAATCCCTTATAGTGATTTCACATCCTACTAATGAACTGAGACATACAGCAAAAAAAACGCTGTCCTATGAGCTCCTTTTGTGGACTCTGCACCATTCTGTTTTTCTGGGCTCATTTTTATCACTCCTCACCTCCATCTCTTTGCCTCTACATTGCCTCAGATCTCTCAGTGTGTTACACTGTCTATTCACTTCTAGGATTTCAAGTCTTCTACTTGATCTGCCTGAAGTCACTCCTCTAACCAACTCCCATCGCCAGTATCCACCTCCCCTACACAGACACACACACACCAAATCATACCACTGCTCTTTGCCTGGTTAATGGCTACTCACCAGTGTTTGGTTCAACTATCACCTCCTGAGTGGAGCCCTTTCCTGATCCACTCCCTCACCCCCACAAAATCCAAACTAGAAGCTCCTGTTATGTGTACTTATATGCCATCCTCTGGTTCTTCCCATTTTTGAGTCCCTAGTGCTTAGCAAATAGTGGAGACTCAATGAATGAATAACGACCGAAAGAACAAAGAAGCCATCATACACTCAAAGACAATAGGCATATCTGAAAAGTGAAACAGGAAAGTACTAGGTACTATATTAGAAGTAAGAACCATAGTATATACTCACTTTGCCACTTCATTTACAATTCTGGGCTGGTCTGCACAGAAATCCACTTTAACAACCGTTGATGACTTAGGCTCCACAATACCATTAGTTGGAAAAATGACAATAGGTAATAGACCCTGGTATTCTGTTTTAAATACACCTAAGGAGAACAAGAGCAGATGGTTTATATCTGAATCCTTACAACGTTACATTCACACTCTTAGTAAGGGATAGACACACATTACAGAGTATAGGGTTTACTGTGGACCAAGAGGCACAGGTTTGATTGTAAGTACAGTCTCTGGGGTCACTCAACAAATGTGAACATAGTGTTAGGACTCAACTCTCATCAATAGCTAAAATATATTGTCTGCTTACTGTGTTCCGACACTTATGCTAAGAACTTTGCATATGTGATTCTATTTAAATCTCATAATAATTATATGATATAGGTTCAATCATTGCCTCTATTTTATAAATAAGGAAATAGAAGCTTAGAAAGGTTGAGTGACTTGTCCAAAGACGTACAACTATTGCGGTAGATTAGATTGTTAATCTCAATTCTTCACCCTTCTCTGCATCCTTACCTTTACCCTATTATGGACCAAGTATGTTTTCCTACCCCTTGACTTTGAACTTGATCATGTGATTTGTTTTGGCCATGTGGGTGGAAATGACAACACGCCAGCTCCAACCCCAGATGTTCTCTTGTACTTCTACTATGGAAAGTGTTTCTCTTAAGTAGCTGCTGTTCCTTTGGCCTATGCACCAGAATGAGCAAATGTGGGGCAGAGCCACTCAGCTGACTCATAGACCTGCAGTGAGTAACAGAACAGCCCCAGTTGCCTCAGCTTGAAGCAGAACCACCCAGCTGAGCCCAGCTTAGATCACTCAAGTTCCAGCCAATCTACATACAAATGAACAATTTTTAAAAATTACCTTTTTAAGATACAGAGTTGTGGGGGCAGGAGGGAGTTGTTACATAGCAATAGTTGACTACTACAGCTAGTAACTCCTGGGATTTTCACTTGGATGTTTCTGACCATGGGGCTCACACTTATGGAGACTGCATTTCTCAGCTCACACAGGAAAAGGGCAAAAGAAATGGGTTTCTAGAATCAAATAGCATATGAGAAGTCTACAAAAACCTCTTATTCTGAAAGCAGAAATGGTTCATAATTTATGGTAATATTTGGTGCCTATATTAGAGCATGCAATCCTTGAGATCAGATACTATCTCTTTTTCATCTCTGTGATTCTGGCACCCCACAGAGTACCTAGCACCAAGCAGTGCTCAAAATATGTCTAACAAATGGAAGTAGCCAGTCATAACTCTCTTTAATATCACTATACAATATTAGCACAAATGAGTATGCTGCTGACACAAACAACTTTGCAAATTCCCAATTCATCAGTTTTAAATCACATTGGATGACATTTCCCAAAATTATTCATTTAACTTAGGAGAATAAGATACTAGCATAATGAAAGTACTGAAAACGTAAAAAGACAATAAAACTTTAAGTAGAGAGATGACCTGATAGAAAAGGAAAACAAACTCACAGTAACAAAATGTGTTAATCTAATAATTTTTAGGGAAGTGCTAATGGCATAATATTTAAGGTTTATTTTTTTCTGTCAAAATAAAACAAGAATCTGTAAAACTTTATTCATTTCAAATAAATAAGGATAATTGACTCAATTCTTCAGAAAAGGAAAACTATATGAGTTCAGTGAAGGCTGAGTCAGTGAAATAGTTCCTATATTGTAATCACTTAAATGTAATTTGACAGGAGTTTAAGTGAATGTTTCAAAAGCTTATTCAGGAACAACCTCAAAACCAAAAGAACATTGTTCAATCTTCTAAATATATTAAAATAGTGGGTACACAAACATTACTATGTCTTATATAACTTTAATACTATTAGTAATAATGAAATATTTGACTTTTATTTTTTAATTGCTAACAACAGTAGCAAGGACATCATCCAGAGAAGGGTGTCATTGAAGGAAGGATGTTACAAATGAAATTTATGTCTTCAAATTTTCATTTCTTTTTTGATATGGCACTGGCTAATGTGTGGAGAATGAACTAGAAGGAGATAAGAGGAGACTTCAGAGAAATAATTTAGGCTGGTGTAATTACTAGGCAAGAGAAGATGATGGCCTGATGTAGAGAAGTGACAATGTGCTAGAGAAAAGTAGAATTACTGACATAATTAGGAAGTGAATAGACAGGATTTAATAATTGACTGAGTAAGAAGGTAGGAGGTGAAAAAGACAGAGGTGTCAAGGATTTTGCCAAGTTTCTGACTTGCCCAAATACATGGTGGTGGCATTTAATGAAAAAGAGAAAAGAAGAAGTTTTGAGGAGAAGCTGAGGAGTTTAGTTTTAGATGTGTCAAGTTTTGAGAAACCTGAGGGAAATGCAAAGTATTGTATAGACTTCAGTGAAGTCATAGGAATGGAAGTGATTGCCTGGTAGAGCATGTTGACTAAGGAAACATGAGGGTCCATGACAAATCCTAAGAAACACTCACATTTAATGTACCAAATAAAGGAACAGGAGTCCACAAAAGAGAATTGAAAAGGAGGGAGAAAAAGAATAATTCTAACATCAATAGTGAATATTTACTGACCACTTAATGTTTGTCAGAGAGTGTGCTAAGCATTTTATTAATCATCACCACAATTATACGAAGCAAGCACTATGTTTATCTCTAATGTATAAGTGAGGCAATGGATATTCAGAAAGAGTAAATTCCCTGCCTGGGGTCTCCCAGCCAGTAAATGTTGTAACCACTATTTGGGCCCTGGAAGACCTCCCTCTAGGACCACTATTTTATGTAGGAGAGTGAGGGGTCATAGAAACCAACATTTATTTTTTTCCATGAAGACAGCAGTGGCCATCTATGTCTAATGTTGCTAATAAACCATGTAAAATAAACACTTAGACTCTTCCACTGATGAGACTTAGGAGAGCACATAAGATGTGAGGGTATCACAGCTGTGGCTGAGATGAAGGGTCCTTTGCACAAATTTGTAGGTTTTTTTAATCTGAGTTGCTCTACCTTCTCTAGAGAAGCAGCTTAGATGTTGGGCAAAGTATACACTGTTACCTTGCCTTTACTCCTCCAAAATACTTTTAGAAAGTATCTATTAAGTAGATTTTTGTGTAAAAGTATTTGCATTATAAAGCCAGGACGAACAGTCTGTAGTTTTATAGGATGCTACCAAAAAAATTAAGTCATATACCCCAGGCCATTGTTATTTCCTATATATGCTTTTTTGTTTTTTTTAAGCTTCCTTGGGTCTAAGCATACTAAGAATGTACCATTCTCCACATCTCTCCAAAGGACTAAGTTTTGGAGATTCTTCAGAATGCTCATATGGGATTAAACAGGTTACTTCTGAGTTCAATTACCTTTCATTGAAAGCCTAATGGTTCTTTACTGAAACTCTGACAGATCGCTGAACCAAATCAATTAAACAAAGGTTTATTGAATGCCTGCTACATGCTCAGTATTGTATTATGCATGAAAAGCATATTGAACTTTCATGACATTATTTTCCAAGAAAACAAAAATGAAAACAAAATATATACATTGAGAATAAATAGTGGGTGCTTCTCTGGGTAGTTAGGAAAGATCCCGAGGATCACTCCTGGGTTTGGTCCAATTTAGCAAATTTCATGGTTTACAGATGATGCCAGGCTTTTCTAGACAGTGAAGTAGAGAGAAGATGCTGATGACCAGGAGAAGGAGGACAGTGGCCACTAAGAGCAAGAAAAAGGTCATTTATTTTGGGCAAAATAACCCAAATAAACCTAAAAGATGATGAGTTCTAAGGTAGCTGTTCAAACCCAGAAATGGTGTGTAAAGATCACACTAGAGACTTGAAAGACTTTTCTACATCATAACACTGTAGTAGAAAAAGTCTACTCAAATATTCAAGGATACTGAGGGGAAGAGGGAAATGATTGCAATTCAAGGCATGCTAAAATAATGTTTTTTCAATCATCAAAGATAAAAACTGAGAAACAACAGAAACAAACTAACAGATACAAAGAACAAACTGGTGGTTGCCAGAGAGGAGAGGGGTGGATGGATGGGTGAAATAGGTGAAGGGGATTAAGAGGTACAAACTTCCAGTTTAAAGTAAATAAGTCATAGGGGTGTAAAATACAGCATAGGGAATATAGTCAGTAATACTGTAATAACTTTGTGTGGTGACAGATGGTTACGAGACTTGTCATGGTGATCATTTCATATTGTGCATAAACATTGAATCACTATGTTGTACACCTGAATCATACAATATAATATTGTATGTCAACTATACTTCAATAAAAAAAAACCTGAGAAACAACAAAATCATAAAAGAGAACATGGAGTTCACCAGCTCACAAAAGTACTAGTATTAGAGACAGCTTAAAGACTAAACCATGTCTTTTCAAAATGAAAAGACAAGCGCTACTTTGCACAGCCGGGTGTAAACCAAAGAAACATTCTTATAAAGGGTGAGAAAACAAAATGTATTCAACAACCTTTGACTAAATCCATGGATGGTTACTCCATAACGGGCTATTAAAACAAAACATCATGAAGTTGTTACATAGATAAACTCAGGAGTCTACAAACCAAAGATAATAACCTCAGTGATACTATCAGAGACAAAATAAAGCTGTACAAATCATGAATCTGCTGAGTGTGGGTTTTTAATGTCCTCTTAAGTGTATAAATTTGTAAATATTTGATCTTTGACTCTAAAACTATAAAATATTTTTCATATAAAATCCTTTTTTAAAATTTTATTAAAATCGTCTTTGGCTGCTAAATCTATTTTCTGTGTGTTTTTCTTCATGAAAATACATTGTTATTCTCATGAATATTTATATATTATGTTTGTAGGTAATAAAGACTTTATGACACTTTACAGGCACTTGCTGTTGTGAATACAAAACATACTATCAAGTTTGGTAAGAGTGGAAAAAATTATATTATTCAACTCCAAGAATAAGGGACAAAGTCAACACTAAGAAAATGTGTTTCATTGATAACAAATTGTTTCAGTTTGTAAGGTAATAGTAATTAACATTTCACAGTACTTTATTATAATTTACCAAGTGTAGTTTTCACTACAAATACTATGCACACAAAAATATTAATACAATATTAAAAACCAGTATGGATTATTTTTCCTAAAAATGTACGGACCCAGGTCTGAGGCTTTATTTTATTAAGTAAAATAATATAAAATATTCAATTAAAGTTAAAACCATGTATTTTTCTTACTTATAGAGAGCTTTTATATGTAATAAAACTGTACAATTTGGTGAGATTTTAGAATAAAGAGAGGATATGATCAAAACTTCGAAGGATTTGGAATAGACAATGTTAAGAGAGATTTTAGGAAAGTAAAATAATACAAATAAAATTCTCTCAATTATCTATCACTGCTCTAAAATATAACCAGAGAGTCTAAAGGACTATATAGCCCACAGTCAGTCATCGTAAGAGACCTCATCCTTAACGTTAGACCACAAACGAGCCTGATAGTCTACCATCCCACAGGCATCAGAAATTCAATCATTTAAAAACCAAAGAATGGAAAGTGAAATGAGCAACATTTAATGAAGAATAATTATCAGTTTTATTTGTTTATACACCAGGAAGAACTCAGTAAAGTGCCAGACTGCCTTTGTCTTAATAAGTCCCACTGCTCATTCAAGCAGCCCCAGAGAACATCCTCACTTAGTGTAAAAGGGGTTTGGATTTAAGATCTCTCTTATGTATCCAACAAGCAGTCTCAGAGAGAAATGCTCTCCCTGTCTGGTGCTAGTCCTCATCTCAGCTTGGCAGAAACGGCAGTCTTGCCACCCCAGATGCTGACCATCTAATCAGGAGAACAAAAGGATAAGTGATTTTATGCCTACTGTATACCATCAATGAAGAGTGTGCATGAACATACATGCACACCTGCCTTTATGGAAACTCTTGGGTCACAGTAAGAATCTCAAGAAATAATCCAGTTTGGAGAAGACAGAAGCATTTATTCTTTCAACAAAAAGTTAGTAAGAGCCTTCTAGGGATGATCACGTGAATTCAAAGTTGAATATGATAGAGAAAAAGAACAAATATTTATTGAGTACCTATGATAAGTCAAGTACCATATTACAACCTTAAGTATATACATTATTAACCACAGTACATTTTATTAGCCACAGTTTATAAATGAGGAATCACAAGTTCAATAAAGATACTTGCCCCAGATCACACAGCTAGTAAGGCACTGTGCCCTGATTCTATCTCTGGATGGCTCTAAGGACTATGTCACTTCCACGACACCATCCTGCCTTCTATCCTCAGGGAGATCACCTTTCAGGGAGAGTCAGGTTGTGTTAATCAGAATCATAAGGAGGTGGAGTCACCTTTCCTAAATCATTGCCTGCCAGTCTTTTACTGTCATCCTATTTACGGGCTATCAGTTTTGAGCTACTTCAAGTGATAGACATTTTTGGGGGGAGGGTGAATCAGAGAATCCATTCATTAAATAAGGTATACATTTCAGATAGTACCAACTTTCTTCCAAAAGTGTAAGTTAATTTATATGACAGAAAGTATTTACCTGGAACTCTGCCATGGTTAATGATATTAATTTCTTTACAATATACTTTACTATTGGCAACCAATGTGCCAAAATCAACTTCTGACTCAATTTCCAATTGACAGGATGGAATCAACCTAGGGAGGAGAAAAAAGGACCACATAATGAATTTTAACAATTATAACCTCATGGTTAAATCTATAGGGGGGACATATATAGAAACTTTTATCTTAACTCCTTAAAAGACATTTCAATTTCCTTACAGGTCTACTGGTGGCACATTTGTCAGCATAAGGAATTGTGAAATGAAGACATGAAAACAAGATAATGAGACACATTTTTAACAAAGAAATCAGACTCTATGCATCTAAGTACATGGTATACGCTCCCAAATACTCACCTTGAGATAAGACATATCTCGATATTTTTGTTGCTCAAAACAAAAAGCAACATTTGTTGCTCAAAACATATTTGGAACTCTGTTTTGGAATCTCCACCTAAGCCTATAATACATTCTTTTGACCTTCCACAAAAAGGGTGGAACTGATCTTAAGAAAGTAAAGTAGTTTGGAAGAGCCAAATCTGATGAAATAAAAGAAGGTGTGATGCTATAAAATATCATTTAGGGACTAAAAAAAGGTCTAAGTACAAAAAGATGCAATTTATTTTTCATGTGTGTCTCTAATTCAAAGGGCTCACTGTAGCATATCTGTAGCATATGTTTTCATACACATTTTAAAAAATCCATATAATCCTATATACAGGTCTTATACATATATTTTATGTTTGGGTAATAATTTATAGTTTATAAAGCACCATTAAGTATATTATCCTGTTTGATATTAAAAAACTCCTCAAAGGTAGGTAAATATTATTATGGCTCCTTTGTTACAGATGAAAAGCCAAAAACTTAAAAAGCTTAAATGATTTATCTAAGGAATCATCTGGATATAATGTTGGTGAGCTTAGCCTTGAATCCTTTGTTAGACTTCAAGTACATTACCCTTACAAACCTAACAATGATAATAGCGCCAATAATAAATATAGTAATAACTGATCTTTACTATGTCCTTAGTTATGTGCCAGACACATGAATTAAGTAATTTACTCTACATTGCATCCAACCTCCAAAATATAAATACATACACACAAAAATACATAAATAAGAATACTTGAATAAAACATTCACAAATACTGCTTGATGCACTGGTAATCTGGGCCTTCTTTCTGGGATGTGTGTTTATACGTGAGTGTTTGTGTATTAGATAGGTACAGACATTCCAGAGATCAGCCAGGACTGACCTATATATGCTGCATCTTCTAAGGAATACCCATGTTCCTCTCATAAAGATATTGTAACTTTGTGGGGCCCGCCCGGTGGCACAGCGGTTTAGTCCGCGCTTGGCAGCCCGGGGTTCGCTGGTTCGGATCCCGGGCGCCCGCCGATGCACTGCCTGTCAGCCATGCCGTGGCGGCGTCCCATATAAAGTGGAGGAAGATGGGCACGATGTTAGCCCAGGGCCAGTCTTCCTCAGCAAAAAAGAGGAGGATTGGCAACGGATGTTAGCTCAGGGCTGGTCTTCCTCACCAAAAAAAAAAAAAAAAAAAAAAAAAAAGATATTGTAACTTTGTGACAGGAAAAGGAAAGATCAATGACCTTACTGTACACAATTTCATTAAAAGAGTTTACAGTATCTAAAAGAGGAACTCATTACGCGAACAATAGAAGATGTGAAGCCAAACATTTTTTCCAACTATTTCTCTAGCTGGATGGAGAAAAGTGTCTTAAGAATAATTTCTGAAGAATCTTCTCTCTCTGTCTCGTACACACACACTCACACACACACACACACACACGTATACACACATGCATATACATATATATTGTTTACCTTAGTAGTAAGGGCCTGGTAATACAGTAATATAGAACACTTTCTCTAGCTTTCCTTTTGGTTTCTCTTCCATCTGATTAAGAAAAGTATTTCCAATAACATTTTACTTTCTATGTTAACAGAGAGTTTATGTTAACAGACAGTAGAATGGTGGTTATGAGGGGCTGGGAGGTGGGGGAATTGAGGAGATGTTGGTCAAAGGGTACAAACTTGCAGTTAGAGGATGAATAAGTTGTGGAGATCTAATGCACTGCTTTGTGATTATAGCTGATAATACTGTATTATATACTTGAAAGCTGCTAAGAGACTAGATCTTAAATGTTCTCACCACAAAATGAAATAATAATTATGTGACGTGATGGAGGTGTTAACTAACACTATGGTGGTAATCACATTGCAATATATAAATGTATCAAATCAACACCGTGTACACCTTAAACTTGCACCATGTTATATGTCAATTGTATCTCAATAAAATTTTTTTAATTTTAATTTAAAAGTATAAAAAAGTAATTTATATATGGAGTTAAATTTATATTAACATAATTTACATTAATATAATTCATAAGGTTTATATCAACTTATATATTTATATAATTCATAAGAAATTTTTTAAATGTATGGATTTATGACTACAGCAAATCTATTTATATACATAATTGTATACAGACTACATACACGTTTATATGTATATATACATATATACACATGCATAAATTATATACAAATTTACATACTGCTGGTGATCAGTAAAAAACTTCTAAGCATAAAAATGTACTACATTAGTATATGATGCTATGGTGAGAGATGGAATGGAAATACAAATTTGAGGGAAAAAAAGAGATGAGGTAAATTTTTCAACTGTTAACAAATTACTATAGTACTTCCATTTTACTAGACATTTGAAAGAGGCATGTAACTATCCTATAGTAACATTTATTTAAATAAGCAATTACATCTTTGCAGCTATTCAAACTCATAATGAAAAACCTTAGAAATTTTTAAATGTGCAAGAGGGACATAGTTTTTAGGGATACGTGAAAAAAAAAGTGTTCAAAATCACTGATTATGTCATTTCTCTACTACAGCACTTTTGGAAGGCCAGATAATACAAACTTCTGGTTTCCAGACAAGATTGCATAAATCCATTTTTCCATGTTCCTCCCCACTGAACACAACTATAAACCCTAGAAATGGAGCAGGAGCCAAGCAAAGGAGAATGGTGACAGGTGGCGGGAAGGACAGCTGGCTGGTTTGGGACCCCAGGCCTGGAGGAATAACAGGGAAATGCAAATTAAAACTACAATAAGATTCCACTATCTGAGTGGCTAAAATTAAAGAATAGTGACAGCAATAAATGCTGGTGAAGATGCGGGAAAAGTGGATTACTCACACATTGCTCATTGGAATGTAAAATGGTATAGCCACTCTGAAAAGCAATTTGAGATTTTCTTTTAAACTAAACACGCAACTACCATATAACCCAGCAATTGCACTCATGGGCACTCATCCCAGATAAATGAAAATCTCTGTGTTCACACAAAACTTGTTCATGAATGTTCACAGCAGCTTTATCTGTAGCAGCCAAAAACAGGAAGCAGCCCTGATATCCTTCAACAGATCAATGGTTAAACAAACTGTGGTATACACATACCATGGAATACCACTCAAGAATAAAAAGGAGCAAACTACTGATATATTCAACAACTTGGTTGAATCTCGAGGGAATTTTGCCGAGTGAAAAAAAAGTCAATCTCCAAAGGTTATATAACATATTTGAGATGACAAAATTTTAGAATTGGAAGAGAGATTAGTGGTTTCCAGTTTAGGGATGGTAGATGCGAGGCAGAAGGGAGGTGGATGTGGTTATGAAAAAGTAACAGGAGAGGTCCTTGTGGTATTGGAACTGCTCAGTATCTTGACTGTGCTGGTAGATACAAGATCCTATATAGGTAATAAAATTGTATAGAACTTAAAAACTTAACACAGACGCAGACACACACACACGCACACACAGGAGTTTAAGTAAAGCTATGGCAATCTGAACGAGATAAGTGGATTGTATCAATGTCAATTTCCTAGTTGTGGTATTATCCTATAGTTTCCCAAAATGTTACCATTGAGGGAAACTGGGAAAAATACACAAGGAATTATTTCTTATAATTTCATGTGAACCTTCAATCATCTGAATTAAATTTTAAAAAGACACATAAGCAGCAAACTCTCTCTCTTTCTCTCTCTCACACTCACACACACACACACACACACACACACACACACACACACACACATACATCTTCCTTCAGCCCTGTTGATAACGCTTTAAGAGGGCAGTCCTGTCCTTATGTCACAACTGTGGTGAGCAGCCGATGTCTGATTAGAGAGGGCATACATTATGGGCACAAGACAAAAATCTCTGTTTTCAAAGGCAGAAGCATCTTCAACACTTCTCTCCATACATAGCACAAACAAGCAAATCTGCGTGCTAGTCAAAATATGCAGAATGGATGCAAAATGGCCCTACTTAAATTGTAAAATGTAAATTAAATATTTGTAATAGGTTAATAGCTTATTCCTTTGCTCACATGTGTCAACTGTTTGATTCCTATGCAGAAGGGGATGTTTCGCTAAATCAGAACTTCTCAACAACATGGAGAACCAAAATAATTGCAGATCTAGATTTAGTTTATAAAATGAAGAAACACAAGGGAAATTATAAAAAGGCACATGTCTAATGTCAATGTTAACATTAATATTCCAATATTAATTCTGCTGATTGTGGACAAATAGAGACAAAAGAGTAACACCTATGGAATCACATTTTGCTGGGGAAAAGGAAGATCATACATGTATGTATATGAATAAAAAAACACTTTAAAATTTTAACACTAGTTTTAACAGGTAATTTTACAATGAAAAGAAATATATTTTTTTCAGTATAAAATGAAAATGACAATGTCCTGGTCAAATAAATAATTTGTATCCAAGTTAGTCTCCAAATCAGTTACTTAGTTCTGTGTTATGTTCATTATATCAGTCCACATTTTTCTACCAATCTCAGAAGAGCACCATTTTGATTTTTCTTGAAGTCAAACATCTGCATTTTTTAAAATTCAGTGAAGTAAATATGACAATAATTTAGAATTAAATTAAAATGTAAATATGGGTTCACGATAGTTCATTTAAGAATATACTCATCATAAAAACAGAGTAGAATGGTGATTACCAGAGGCTAGGGGGTGGGGGAATTGGGGAGATATTGGTCAAAGGGTACAAAATGTGAACTAGTAGATAAATAAGTCCTGGAGAGCTAATGCACAGCATAGTGATTATAGTCAACAACACGGTATTATAAACTTAAAAGTTGCTAAGAGACAAGATCTTAACTGTTCCTGTCACCGACTAGGTGCCTGGTGCCTGAGAAACTCAAAAGTGGGTGGATTCGGAGGCTATTAACTGTTTTTCCAAGTTGTTTCTTTTCATTTTGTATGTTAAGGAGATGTAACCACCAACCATCCTGAAACTGACCAAGCTAGAAACTCAAGGGAGATGTAACCATCAAACATCCTGAAACTGACCAAGCCTCACCACACAAGCTATGCCCGTGACCTTTGCCTTATTTTTAATGCAAAATCTCTCCAGGAGGAGCTTAGGCCTCGTTATATGGAAGCATGTTCTCCAACTGAGCCTGTGCAGGCAAATACCTGCCTCTCCCTTTTGAATATTCATTTCCCAACCTAAATAAAAGTTCCTGCTTCCCTTTGTTCAGGGACATCATGATTTTGGAAATGATTCCTCATGGCCTCTTATTTGCTGCAAATACACTTTACTTTGTGAGACAACTTCCACTGGTGTAGTCTTATATAACTCACCAGGAAACAAGCCCACCTGGTTGGGTAACATTCCCACCACAAAAAAGAAATGGAAATTATGTAATGTGATGGAGGTGTTAGCTAATGCTATGGTGGTAATCACATTATAATATAGAAATGTATCACATCAACATGTCATACATCTTAAATTTATACAATTTCATATGTCAATTATATTTCACTTAAAAAAAAGAAAAGAAAGATGAGAAGTAGCAGCCATTGAAGAACTGTACTAGCAAGGAAGTCAAGAGAATAAATTAGCCCAAGAAGGCAATAATGGTTAATTGTGTCTAATGCTGCTGAGAAATGGAGTAAGATAAAGACAAAGAAGTTACCAACATGCCAACATGCAAGAGGTATTTCACTGCAAAGCTCAGGAAGACAGCCCATCTGGAGTTTATTAAAGTGAGAATGGAAAGTGAGACTTTGGAGACAGCAAAAATTGCTTTCTTTAATAAGTTTTGATGTCAGAAGGCACAAAAAAATTTGGTAGAAATAAAATAGGATGTGAAGTCAAGAAAATAAATACATGCAATTGTTGAATATTTTTGTTATTTTAATAAAAAATATCTGAAAACTAGTCTTCCATTTGTTTTAAAAGCCACAATTTGCTAAAAATTTGTCCTTTAAGTTTAGTTGTAAGAAAACTATAGATACAACAAGCCCCATTAGTCAGGGAATACACAGAATATTACTTTCACCCTTATTCTTATTTGAAGAGTGCTCAAAATGTCAGCATGAAATATGAAGAATACATACCCAATTAGAGGGATCTCTATTGTTTTATTTCCTATTGAAATAAGTAGTTGGTCAAAAGTGTCTTCATCTTTATCAGGATGATATTCCACCATAGCTGTCATCTGAAGTCCAGAAGCAAGTGCTTTATCCAGATTGGTCAAAACTAGTTTGAACTTCAGGGGGAGAAAAAAAAATCAAATTTCACATCTTAACTCCTAATAAGGAAATAATGTCAGCAACTCTAGTTACCAGTGTACATTATTTCAAGAGATATACTGAAACATAGGCAATTTTCCTGCCCTAAAGGCAAAGACTTAATGACCATATTTATGCCTATCAGCTTCTAGATCCTTCAGATACGCTTTTAACAGCACACAAATTGAAACTGACAATGCAGTCAGTTGAAAAATATGTAAATGGTCATGGGCTCCTTTAGAAGTATGAAGTACTTAAATAGAGAAAAAAAAAACAATCTAATAAAAATGCTGCTCATACATATATAATACATATATGCATGCATATATACATACATACATATATACAGCATTTTATATACTTTCTGCATGGGGACTTAGACTTCATACATTGGAGGAAATATAAAAAAGGAATAGATCAAAGAGGAAAAAACACTTTTATTATTGTAAAACACCTGCTAGGCACCAGGAAAAACACGAAGGGAGAAAGAGAGGAACTGCTATCTGTTGAGCACTTATGATAGGTCAAGCTCAAGCATTCTTCATCTATTATCTCACTTAATACCTTTCTACAGTCCTGTAAGGCTGATATTAAGGCTCCCAGCATATAGATGAGGAAACTGGGACCTGTAGAGTATAATTAACATCTAAGGTCACTCTGGCAGTGAGGATTCAAAACACACATATTTCTGACCCTAAAACTTAAGCTCTCTCCCCACAACTAGAATCTCTCTCCTGAACACCTAATCCCTTTAAGGAATTAGGAGATATGCCCCTTGAAAATTAAATAACATAAGCCAGGGACTAATTAAGTGTCATATGAGTGATGCAGACATAAGTGTCATGAAAATCCATGACAGAACATGATTATTATGGTCTAGGAAGGAGTGCACTTCACGTAGGCTTAGAGGATGGATGTAAAAGGTGGAGAAGAAGCAAGAAACTTGCTTCTTATGGGGGCAGAAATATCTCAGACACAAGCAGAGGTAAAAATAAGCAAAACAGTCTCTCAGCAGGCAGCTAATAAGCTAGCCTCCCTGGGCAAAGAGCTTCAATCGGTAACAATGGAGATCACGTTGAAATTAATTATTCAGGGATTTTAATGCCAGGCTGAGTCTAAGCAGTACTTTCCAGCAAGGAAGGGTATAGAACAGTGGAGTGCTTTGTTGATACCACTGGTCTGAAAGCTTCATACTTCCAGCAAGCAATGACTCTGATACCTCACAGCTACCACAGCCCAACTTTTAACCTTCCTGCAATTACCAAACAGAAAATGTTGGGGAGAAAGAAATTTTCCTCTATCCTTCTAGGTTCTTCTGGCTGGTCTAAGAGTTAAATTTATATGAGGCAGAATAACAAGAGAAAAACAAACAAAAGTTTAACAACATGCATACATGGGAGAAACCCAGGAAAATTGAATAACTCATCAAAATGGCCAAAGCCCTCACCTTAAATATTATCTTCAGATAAAGACAAAAGATGTTAGGAATAATGGTTTAAGACTTCAAAGGGGAGGAAGGCAATTCACATGGAGATGGAAAAGCAAACATCTGGTAAACAAATGTTTGCCAAGCCAAGCAGAGACAATGGTAAATGGAGAGGACTCTGATCTCTAGGCCCTGCTGAGTCTCTCCCACCACACTTAGCCCCGTATTCTTTGTAGATATCTCTGGTGATAGCTCTATTCCTGTTACAGGCTATTTAACTAAATTCTTTTAGCCAGTTAACAGGGAGGTAACAAGAAAAATTTTCAGAGTCTTTTGTTTCTTAAAAATAATCAGTCTAAAATAATCCTCACGTTAAAGAAACACATTTTGGGGTGGCAAATTTTGTTCTCCTTCAAAAACAAGGGATAGATCATTCCCCACATAGGCCTTTGGGTGCTGGAAGTCCACATATCAGGTTTGACCACTTTTCTTTAAAGAAGCTCTATCTTCAAGAAGGGAAACTAATGTTCAACAGCATGTGCTTTTGGCCAAACTACAAGTTGCTGAACACTCTGAGTGGTATGCAAAGGTATGCAAGACACCACCCCTACTCTTGGGAGCTTATGAACTGACCATTGAGGTAAAACTAACATTTACCAGGAGTCATCTGGACACAAGTCCAAACTATAGTGAATGTCTGTAAATGCAATTGGTATCCAGTAGGGAAGAAATAATTTGGAGATAATAAGAGAAGACTTGTCAGACAAAATGAGAATCCACATTGACCCTCAAAGATGGGTGGGCTTTGGAAAAGGATGATTCTCACGGGAGGGTGGTATGAAAACATGGGTCAAAACAAAAGGAAGTCTAAGCCAGGGGAGTAAGGGGACAATTATGAGTAAGACAGACGTGACTGAACCAGAGGCCACACAAGTCAGCAAAACACTGAAGAACTATGTCTTCTTTATTTTCTACCAGCAACCCACGGCAGATGGTATATAGCACTGCATATGGCACATGGTAGGTACTCAACTCAATACATAGACAATGCAGGGTCTTGAGCCAGGGTGGAAAACAAGTACTAGTGTGTTTTAGGAGAATTATTTTCTAAGTAATTATAACAGTGATGATGACAACACTCCTTATGTAACACCTTGTTTTTCTTTTTTCTTTTTTCCTTCAAGACAGTTAATGCATTTTTTGCTAATCTACCTCTTCCCTAATTCCCTTTATACCTATGAAGGATCAGGAGTGCATATCATGGTCTTGCAACAAAGACAAGTTCACACCGATATTGGGCTCATGGCTTTGGCCTCTAACTAATAAGCCAGTCTGGCCATTCTCTTGTCAATGTCAAGACCTGTGGTCTAAATAGTTTTCCTTTCTAACTCGAAACAAATCAAAACTAATGATAAAAACTATCATTTTTCTTCTGACTGCATAAAAGCCATCCATACAAATGTCTGTCTCCTAGACATCCACAAAATAGTGTATGCTCACATCTGGGATTTACTGCCAGCTTGAGTTTTAAAAGAAAGTATTTTCAGATATACATTCAATTAGTCCATAAATATGTAGTAAGGTAGCGAAATAATAAACTTTTCCCCTAATTTTATAGTATTTCGAGTAATCAGGTACTTTTTCACTTAAAGAGTAAAGTGTCTTGTGATGTACTATTTTATTACAAAATAAACACATTACTATTGTTAAAATATTTGTTGTTGTTAGTGCCGTGGAGTGGATTCCCACTCTTAGCGACCCTGTGTACAGCAGAGTGGAAGCCTGCCTGGTCTTTCTGTATACCATCCTCTCATTTTTCTGGTGCTATAATGCTCTGCTGCTATTCATAGGGTTTTCATGGTCAATTTTTTCAGAAGTGGATGGCCAAGTTCTTCTTCCTAATCTTAATCTGGAAGCTCCACTGAAACCTGTCCACCATGGGTGACTCTGCTGGTATTTGAAATACAGGTGGCATAGCTTTCAGCATCACAGCAACATGCAGCCACCATAGTATGACAACAGACAGGTGGTGTGGTGCCCTGACTGGAAATGAACCCGGATTGCTGCAGTGAGAGCACTTAACCACTAGACCACCAGGGGTGGCTTGTTAAAACTGGCAAATACAAAAACTAATAAAGCATGATTCCATTTATATAAAACTCAGGAACAGGCAAAACTAATCCGTGGTGTTAGAAATTAGTAGAGTGGTCATCTCCATGGGGTGATTACTCCAGGTACTGTAGGGAACCTTCTAGAATGCTGGAAATATTCTATGATTTGATCCAAGCGGTGGCTACATGGGTGTGTACATATCTGTAGATTCATCAAGTTTTACTTTCAAGATTTGGGCACTTTAGTGTAGGTAAATAGTACATCAATTTTTTAAAAGTGTAAAAAGTAGAACATGAAAGTCTTTTTTCTCATTGCCCTCCTAATCACTACTGTACATTTTTCTATGTATATACAAACAGTTATATGTAATTGTAACCAAAAAAATCCTAAACATCTTTCCATTTCTGTACATATAAGTCCAGCTGCATTCAATACTATTTATTATTAGGAATATCCCACGAAAAAATTGGGTTATTTATCACTCACATACCAAAAATTCTTATCACTTTTCCTACATCAAAAGTCTCCCTGATAACTGATCAAACTAACATCCATGCATTCATCCACATAATCTAAAATAACAGTGAGATGGAGATGAAATTCTGTCATCTTTTAAATCAGAAGATGGGGACAGCCTTTCAGAACATTAATTTTGCTGATGGTTAGACTGTACTGACTCCCCCACTAGTTTCTAAGTACTATGAGGGCAGGGCTATGTCTATCTTGCATTCCTTACATCTACTGCCTATTATATAGTAGGTGCTCAACAAATGTTTGTTAAAATATGAATAATAAACCTTTCTACTATCCTACAATATCTGGAGTAATCAGACACTTTATGATTCAAAGGGTAGCTAATACAATTTTGTTGTCATAATTCTACGGTATCATGAAGCACAGATTCGGGGCTGTTGAAGAGACCGACATGGGACGCCCTTCCCTTCTTTCCAAATCCAGAATGAAGAAACTGGGAGGTCCTAGATCGACTTTTCCCCACCCTGTCTCCCAACCCCAAGCAAAAAGGAAAAATAAAACAGAAAGGCAAACATACATATATACAGGGATACCTAAATCACTGCTCCCCAAGAAGCTCAATCCTGCCCCCACCCCGGCAGGAGCCAGGTGTCTACTCCTCGGGACAAAGCAGGCACCCAGGTGGGGAGGCATTCTCAGAGCCCCGGCCGTCCTGAGGTCCTGCTCCGAGCACCGCTGGATGTGTTACCTGTGGCTTGACTGGCTCCTGAAACCGGATCTTCTGGTTACAACGACCGAGATTGTGTACAGTAATTGGGAGGCGGTACACTTTCCCGGCCAGCGTGTCCAGGAACTTCACCTCCGACGGGGTCACCCGAAGCTGCATCTCCTTCGGAGTCTCCACGTCCCGGGGGACGAGGGAGCCCCTCTCGGTCTCCATGTCCGCCCCCCTAGGCAGCCGGCAAACGCTAGCGGACTTGACCGACTGAGGACTAGCAGCGACGCCGTCGCTAGGCAACCTTCAGACGCGGCGCGCGCCTCAAGCCCAGCCCGCTTTGGCGCCGCCCAAGCTGCGCGAGTTGGCGACCCAATAGAGGCGTCTGACGAAAGAACCGGGGATCGCAGGTGTCATAAGAGTGACTGGAAAACGTTCTATGATAGCTCAAATCCCAGAGGCATCTCACTTTGCCATGGCCTGGCATGATTTTAAGATGGCACTGGCGGGGTGGGCACTTTCCTGGCCCTCTCTTAAGACTAAGCTTAAAGAGCAGTGGAAGAGATGTGCCCACGGGGTCTATTAAGGCAACAAGATGTAATAGTAACGGAGGAATTCAGTGGAAGCAGAGTCCGGGCCCCCTAGGTGTCCCGATCAGTGGCCTTCAGGCTACGTTTCTAAAAATGTAATAGCAATCCCCTGGGTCTTTTGTTAAAATGTAGATTCTGTTTCAGTATGTCTGGGGCAGGGCCTAAGAATCTGTATTTATAACAAGCTCCCAGGCGATTCCATTGCCGCAGGTGCAGGGACCACCCATTGAGTATAGAGGCTTTAGGAACTTTGTTAACCACTCTAGGTGCAAGTTTCTTCATTTGTAAAATCAAGGTGCTGCTCAGAAGATGGATATCAAACATCTTCATAGCTAGATGAGCACCTTTCCAACAGGCCCAGAGTCACACTGCCCAATCCCTCCTCCTTCCTCATCCTTCATCTGCTGTGATGGTCTTAGGGTTTCAAAACATATTAGGTGAGTGGTATTTCCCTGCCTTAAATCTGCCTCCTATCATAACTTTAAAACACACTTCTAGGACATTTATTAATTGGGAGCCAAGCACTACAGAAATGGCTTTTATTTTTTTCTTACTTAAAAAACTATATAGAATGCCCCACTTACATAAATATATATATTTGGTGCTTTCGTTTCCTCCCTGCCACTGCACATGATTTTCACTCTGAGGGGACTGGCCTTTCTATCTGTCAGCCAAATAGTTACTCATCCTTCAAAACCTAAATATCTTTATAAAACCTTTTCCACAACTGTTTTACAAGACTCCCACAGTACCAAGATGACAAATAAGTTGTTATTTCACTTTAAAGTTGCCTTAAATATAAAGACAAGTTTTAAAATTTCTTGGAATTGCTGTTGTGAATAGTTGAAAATAGTAGAACTAGTGGTGCTAGTGATTATTATTTGCAAATTCTTATGAATTGATAGATTAAAAGCATCTGCGTCATTTCTCAAAATTATATATTTTGGCCTAACAAGCAGGAGCTTAACAAGTAGTTTTATACTAATCACTACTATGACATCACAGTATAAACCTGGTCCATACCCTTGAGCCCCTATGCAGGGTAATTTTACAGTGATGAAAGGACAAGAGTGGCCCAAGGAACTTGACTTAGCCAAGACCACTGTCCATACAAAGCCCTCTTGCAAAGATTGGAAACTCCAAAGAGGTCTCAAAATTGTCTACTGTCCACTCTCAAGAAGACTGGCCCAAGCCTGTATTTCTATGTAGACCCTAAGGATGTAGTGATGCAAACCAAATGGAGAACAATTTTGTTTCCCTGTTCTGTTGGTACTCTCCTCAACTAAGGAAGGGTGTCACATAGCTCTCTCCAAGATTACCAAGCCTAAAGCTCAATCCATTGCCCTTAGTAACTATAATTAAGCCTCCTTGATTTTTTGCCCACATTTTTATCTACTCTAAATGTAAATTTTAGATGAAGTGTTATAACATCTAAATCATGTTTACCTCCAAATTCTCTTAACCAATTTCTATTAGCAAATAATGGACATATAAAGGCATATTTTGGTGAATTATAAGCTGTTTTTGGCCAAAATTTTCAACTATGTATGATTATGTAGTTACCTTAAGGGTGGACAAATAACGCATAATGATGAGATTTTTCATAATAGTAACTCAAAAGATAAATAGTATTTTATATAGGTCACTTTTTAATCTTCTGAAGGCTTCATGGAGAATAACGTTGAGTATGTATCATGGATGAAATGTGTGTGTTCATCTTTGTTCAGGTTTCCAAGGCAGCATAGTCAGCAGGACTGGTGTGTAAAAATCAAAGTAGGCACTCTGACTGGAATAATTCATATATTATGACTAAGGTTAAGTTTTATTCCTTATTATAATGAATAATGAACTGTACTGTTATGGAGACTTGGAGGTTAAGGAGAGACATGCTAAGTGTCCACTGCAGACTTGCCAGTCTTCTACTCTGAATTAATTTAAGAGACAAATGTAGCTCCTATCTATTGACTATACATTTTCCCATGTGAACCAGAAGTCCTGATTCATACTTAGCTAGTGGGAATGCTAATGGTGGGTAGGGTTTCTGAACACCAAGGAAATGATAACAATGAAGAAGTAAACAAAATGATCCCTGGTCTAATTTTTGGATGTTTACTTCTAGACCTGTTTAAAGGACTGAAAAAGTTGGTAACAAAGAGAAAACAGTGGATATTATTTTGATGATTTTAAATCTTCAAAAGTTCAAATAATTTTTTGAAAAAGGAGTCTGAATGCAATCCAGGAAAATCTACTGTAGTAGTTAGAGTACTACTTAGAAACAGGAGTTATTGAAAGAGGATAAACAGACCTTCTCTAAGCACAAGAGAATTAAGTGTGATAATCAATGTGTTTATAAAATAATTTGGAAGTGGTAGTATACAATGAAATTCACTAAGATTGCATATGATTAAAAGTTCTTCCAGATAATGAAAAGCCAGGCCAATAAGAATAAATTGATGAGACTAATGCCTGGATGGAGTAGAATAGCATAAATTGGATGGCAGTAACATAAACTAACAGAAAAATAATCCATTATTTTCACAAGGCATATAGTGAATGACAGAAAGCCACCAACTAAGCCAGGCCAAAGGATACAAGTCTCTCTATTGTTAGTAACAAGTGTGTCTTACTACATACAGACATCATTTCAGAGATTTCTAATTGTGCCCTGGTATCCATTTTCCCTTTCTTTCATGGTAGAATTTTTAGATATGTGTATGGCTGTACAAATTAAGACTACATTTTACAGCCTCCTTTGCTGCTAGAAATGGCCATGCAAATAAGTTCTGAGTATGAATGGAACTGATGTGTGCCACTTCTGAATTGTACCCTTAAAGTAGTGCCTTAAAATGGTGGCAGATGCCGTCTCCTTCCTCTTATCCTACTCTTCTGGCTCACTGTAAATGTGGTAGTGGACCATCTGATCACTTTAAGGTAGACAAAGCAAGAAGATAGAAGGAAGCTGGGCCCTGATAAAACTGCATAGCAAAGCCACCAACCCAGCTGGGACTTTTAATTGAGAGAGAATTAAAACTAAATCTTGTTTAATCCACTATTGGTTGGAATTCCTTTAGAACAGCTGCTTAATCCATACTGATAACACAGGGCAAGAACTCAGAAGGACGTGTTCCCATAAAGGGGATCAGTTGCAATAACACCACTCTATTAGATTGAGCATCATAACTCTTGCAAAACCTTGTTTTAGCCATCTGAGACTCCTGCCAACCCTTCCCACCTCCAAACTGCTCCGGTGACTCTGGCTTTGCCCCTCATGCTCACTGGGTACAAATACCTGGTGGCAGGTAATATCATCTTTGGTTTCTGAGTAATTACAGGTTCCTGAGTGAAACAATGAATTAAAAGTCAATTACCTCGTATAATATCTCTCAGTAGGACAGGCCTCGCTTGCCAGTAACAGGATAGTCACTTCTGCATTATCTTTCCCTCATATAGGACCATCTCCCATCCTACCTGAAATGATGTTGGCACTTATGGTCAATCAAGCTCAAGAAAGATTCAGCAGAATTGGAGAAGGACATCTAAAAGAATCAAGGAGAAGACAGATAATCTAAAATATCAGTACTTTACTGTATGGAAACATGAAGGATTAGAAAACAATTGGGCTGAACTTTATAATATTTAAATAAATGACCAGAATGAACACAAACTTTTTCATGAAAACCCTAAAACTAAGGAGACTCTGGGAATTTCCAAAAGGTAGTTTTAGAACAGAGTTTCTCAATCTCAGCACTATTGAAATTTTTGGCCAGATAATTATATTTTGTAGGATGATGTCCTATCCATTGTAGGAAGTTTAGCAGCCTCTCTGGTTTTTGCCTACTAGATGTCATTAACACTGCCCCCAAAATTGTGACAACCAAAAATATCTCCAGATATCACTATGTGTCCCCTGGGAGGGAATTATTACTTTTCCCTCTTTTTCACACCACTGATAGCATACTATCATGTCATCTATCTTCCGCTTATCTCACTCAACAATACATCTTGGAAGTCACATCAGTACATAAAGAGTCTTCCTTTTTTTTTTTTTACAGCAGCATAGTATTCCATTATGTGGCTGTACAATACTTTATTGAACCGGTTCACTTCCGATGCACCCTGGGTTGTTTCCACTCTTTTACTATTGCAAACAGGGCTGTGATGAGTATCATTGTGCGTATCTTTTCTCACATTTGTGAGTATATCTATAGAACAACACTGAATTATTATAAGTAGAATTGCTGAGTCACAAGTCTATGCATCTATAATTTCAATAAGTGCTATCAAATTGCTCTTCAGAGAGTTTGCATTAATCATAGTCTGGCTAGCAATAAATGAGAGTACATTTTCTCCCATACCTAAGCTGTTACAGTATGTGTAGCAGGCAGGATTTCTAAAACATTTCCCTTAAAGATATCCTGTACTAATCCCCAGAACCCGTGAATATGATAATTTATCACTCCCATGATTATGTAGAGTTATATAGCACTGCTGATGTTAAGATAGGGAGAGTATCCAGGTAGGCCTGATCTAACACCAGCCCTTTTAGATGAGTTTTCTCCAGCTCATAAAGAATAACAAGTCAGAAACATTTGAAGCACATGAACTTAATGCACTACGGCTATTTTGAAGATGGAGGGACCCACATAAGGAGGAATGAATGGCCTTACAGGGCTGAGAGAGAAGTCCCTGACCAATGGTTAGCGAAGAAGGGTGTTGGTTCAAAACCATGGGAGTTCCCCAGGTAAAATTCAAAATTGGCTCCCATACATGGAGGGCAAGGAGAGACCAAAGAGGCAGACCAGTCCAGATTGGCAGGTGGCAGTTTAACAACAGAACTTACATACGACGCTTGTCTTCGGTGGCTGCAAGAAAAGTAGATGTCTGCATCCACCCGGCAAAATCTTCAAAGCTTTTACAGAGTCCTTAACGGGGTTCAGTCAATTATACAGTCCAGATGGATTCAATAACACATTACTCTCTCAAGGCTGAGTCCTTGAAGTGGCTCCTAGTACAGGAACAGTGGGTGGAACGTACATTCCAAGGACAGGAGAGGGGGTGAAGAGGCTCTAATTGCCCAGGTCCAGCTCAAGGGTCAACCGGTGGTCACGTCCTCTACAGTGACCTCCTCCAGAATGGGCACCTCAGTTCTACAACTGCAAGGAACTGAATTCTGTTAATAACCAAAATGAGTTTGGAAGTGAATTCTTCCCCTGGATTCCTTCCTCCAGAAAGGAATGTAGCTCTGTTGGCACCTTGATTTTGATCTTTTGAATTTTTGAGCAGAATCCAGCCATGCAGTGCCCAGATTTCTGATGCAAGGAAACTGCGAGATAATAAGTTTGTTGTTTCCAGTTGCTGAGTTTGTGGTGATTTGTTTTGCAGCAATAGAAAAATAATAGTGTGTTATTAGTATTTTGATTTTTGTTACTCTCTGGGTAAGAAATGATATTTCCATGCAGTTTAATTTTTATTTCTCTTATGATGATGAAAATGAACATCTTTTCATTTATTTAAAAGTCATTTTTATTTCCATTTTCTATAGTCTGTCTATTCATAGAAGTTTTCTTGGAATGTTGATCTATTTCTTATCAATTGTGGAAGTGCCTTATATATTAAGGAAATTAGCTTTGTCTGTGGTAAGATTTGGGAATATATGTGTGTGTGTATCTATTTCTCTATCTATTTTTGGTTTTTTTGTTTTTACTTTTTTAATGATTGTGTTAATCAAATATATCATTATTTTGCTTTATAGCAGCAGGAGTTTTAAAAGTATTCTTATTTGTTCTTAGAAAGGCCTTCCTTATGCCAAGATTATATAAAAGTTCTTCTATGGTTTCTTCTGGTGCTTTTACTGTTTTGTTTATACTCCTTACATCTTAAATCTGATGGATAAGTGAAAAGCAATAAGATGTATTGAAGTATATGAGGAAGCCATTTGGTTTAAAACTAATTTGGCTTGACCTTGTTTTTTCCAGGAAGGCCTGGCACAGCCTGTCAAGCATACATTGTACATCTGCTTTAAACATTTACAATGTCCCAAAGCCAAGAATGATAACCTTAAAGATAGGGATGTTGCCACCCCCCATATCAGCATTTCTTTATAGATAAGCATTTATTCCCAGAAAGTAAGGATTAAATACAGACCTACTGTGCTCATCTCATGACCACTGACCTTCTGACCACCAACCTGTTGTGCTCCTCTTGTGACCACTGACCTGTGTGCTAGCAAAGCATCTCGTGACAGTAGTAAAAGAGATATTCCTGCCATATTTGATGTATGTTCCTTGTTCCAAGACAGTATATAACCACTCTGTACACCCTGCTTCTTCAGAAGTGCTTCCTTCCTCAGGGAAGGTCACTCCAGGGCTATAGTTCTTAAAACTGGCTCATATAAGAAACTCACCCCAATTTTGATTTATAGATTGATTATGGATTATTTTGTGTTGACATAGCCATATGAAATTTATCCTGGTATAAAAGTGAGATATCTATCCAAACTACCCCCAAATCATCTAGTGAATAATTTACAATAAGAATTTCAAAATATGGTCCCTCAAAGTTTTATTTAGTGCTGGGTTAGTGGCACTTAACAGTTGGACATTAATTCTCTCTCTCTCTTTTTTTTTTTTTATTGAGGTAACACTGGTTTATAACGTTATATAAAATTTAGGTGTACATCATTATATTTCAATTTCTGTGTAGATTACATCATGTTCACTACCCAAAGACTAATTACAATCCATCACCATACACATGTGCAAATCACCCCTTTTGCCCTCCTCCCTCCCTCCTTCCCCTCTGGTACTACCAATCCAATCTCTGTCTCTATGTGTTGACTTTCTCCCTCTACTTAGCATAATACCCTCAAGCTCCATCCATGTTGTCACAGATGGCAAGACTTCATCTTTTTTATGGCTGAGTAGTATTCCATTGTATATATCTACCACATCTTCTTTATGCACTCTGGACATTTATTCTCTTAAAAACACTTTCCATTATTTTTTCTCTGGGTATTTCTTGTTGAGATTCAGTACTTATATCAAATACATTATCACTTTAGTATCCTGATTTACCTCTATTTTCCTCTTCCATTTGCATTTATAACTGCATTTCTCTGTTATGATTTAATATATCTAGGAAATTGCTTCAAATTTATTATTATTAATTATTTTTCATTCTGAATTTTTTAACAATTTCAACATGCCTTGCATTTTTTGCCTTTTCCCTTCGTCCTATATTTTCAATTCCATTTTCCTCATTTCTCCCTTTACATTTATGCTTTTGCTGAGGTGAAAATTGCCATTCCTTTCTATTCTTTACTTAAGATATCAGTATTTGATTGGTGAACCACATAACACCAGTGTTTTAGACAGGGCTAGTTTCATAGTATAGGCTTTGTATCAAATTTTATTGGGCTATAAGATATTGATGTCTATTGAGTTATAAAACGCAACCACCATCAAATCTGGACCTGATAAATGTGACTGGTTGATGGCTGAAATCAATGTGAAAAAAAGTTCCAAAGTGGTGATTATGAAAGCTATTGTTCAGCAAATGATTCAAGACTCTTTCATTCCTCAATTCATTTATATCTCTATATGTACTTTATTTCCTGTTTGACCCCAGTGAATCCCAGAACCCATTTGGTATTACTTACTTGATATAGAATAAAAAATCTGTTTCCAAAGGGCTTGTGAGACTGGCAAAATAAATGAGACAATTTAAGAACCCATTCTGTAACCAAAGGGGAGGAAAAACCTGTAAAACAGGTAATGAAAAAATCTTTTCAATTACAGATTCTAAAAGAAATATATACCTACGTAAATATAATTTGATATATTCATTTTCAGTATGCTTTCCTTATCTATAAATTTGTAAGTAGCTGATTTTCAATAAAGAGCAAGTCTTTAAAAGGACATTGATGTTTTGAAACTGAAGTGTGCCGGAAATTCCAGCAATTACAGCTTTTAGGGCAGGCATGGGGAGGTGAGGGTTGGAAAAGGAACATTCTGTTCCTGTTTAGTAATTGGAGAAAATTTAACTTGTAGTGTATCCAATTCCATTATATAAGTCAATGTTGGATAAACTGCCCTTTTCAACCCTGTAAGCAGATAGCAGAAACTCTCTCCTCTGCCCCTCTCCATGAAGGAACTTTTGAAACTTTTCTTATTTTGTCTCTTCCTCCTCATCTCCCCAACCCTCCTACTCCCCCTTCTTCTCCTCAGTTCTCTTTTTTTTTTAGCTTAGCCCTCAATAAACTCTCTTGCAACCAGATTTTCATGCAATTTCCACAAATGACAGACATTTCGTTTATATCAATGAAATAAAAAAGAAATTCTAGAGGGTATTATGTTAAGTGAAATAAGCCAGAGAGAGAAGGACAGATACTGCATGAACTCACTCATATATGGAATATAAGTGAACACACGGACAGAGAGAACTGATTGGTGGTTACCAAGGGGAAGGGGGGTGGGGGGGCACAAGGGGTGAAGGGTTACATCCACAAGGTGACGGACAAAAATGTACAACTAAAACCCCACAGTGTTATAAACTAAGACATAAATTAAAAAAAATAATAATAATAAAAAAAAGATAAACTTGAATAAAACTTTACTAACAGAAAAAAAAAAAAAGAAATTCTGATACCTAGGACTTTTTTGATGTAATTGTGAAGGGATGCTATGCCACATGTTAAGTAAAACAATTTTAAAATTTCTGATAAGAAAGAGAAAAGCCTGGGATCAGAAGCTTCAAAATTTAGTTCTCACTCAATTTCCAATGTTTAACAGAAATATGTGTGTGTGTGTGTGTGTGTGTATGTGTTACATATACATATGTATACATACACAAAGAGAGAGAGAATGAGGGTGGGGAGAGAGAGACAGAGTTGAATTATCAACTGACAAGAATATTTTTATTCAGAGTATCACACCTCAAAGTGACTTACAGATATAATTTTCTATATATGCCATGATATGAAAACAGATTGGAAAGCACTGTTTGTAGGGAATTTCTGAACCAGTGAAATACTCCTTCTTCAAACTGAGATGTTAATTCCTTTATTTAGTAATGGGAATTAGGTGGATCTGCCCCTCCTAAACTGGAAATTTTCCCCTATAATCCACCCTTTGCCTAAAAAATTTTGTTCATTCTTGGCAAATGTGTGTGTGTGTGTATATTTGTGTCTGCTCTTATCCATGTACTTGATTAGAGGAGATAAAGATATTTGAGTGGTGTGTCTCAAAGCATGGTCCGTGGAAAGGTGTCAGTCCATGAACCCTTTGTTCCCGGTCCATAATAAGTACAGAAGTTGAAAGGAAGAGTTTAGACACTAATAGCAATTAGATATTGTTAGGCCTTCTGTTCTCTCTCTCATGATGAAGGAAAGCCTCTGACAAGATATTTAACAGGATTTGCCACCAAACATCATGTTCTGGACTGTTGACGTTCCACACGTGGTTCCATTTAAAGCTGAATAAGCCAGATTCTTGAAAATGTATTATTAATTGTTCTGACTGACCTGGTCAAGCCACATGCCATGGAAGAGTGAGATGCCCTGAAACATTTATAATCCTAGTATAGAAGAGGAGGTGACTTCTGACAGCAGAAAGGGAAGAATTTACACCTTTCTGTGGAGCCAAAGAGCAGATAGACCTGTACTCCCAAAGCAAGGGAGCTGACTAGAGAATCCCATGAGTGAGAACTGAGCCAGCACGTATGTGGAGGCCTGGTGGAATGAGGCTGAAATCTAAGAACAGATCAGGGTGTGGGGCCCTAAAAGTGGCTTCTTTAAGAAAACAGGAAAGCATGCTCTCCTAAAAATAAGGCTTCAGGAGAATCTAGTTAAAAATCATAGCCTGGATCTCCTTTGTGCCACCAGAAATTAATTCTTTAATATATATATATGTATATATATATGTGTGGGTTTTTTTGGTGAGGAGGATTGGCCCTGAGCTATCATCTGTTGCCAATCTTCCTCTTTTTTGCTGAGGAAGACTGGCTCTGAGCTAACATCCATGTCCATCTTCCTCCATTTTGTATATGGGACACCGCCACAGCATAGCTTAATAAGCAGTGTGTTGGTCCTCACTGGGGATTTGAACCTGCGAACCCTGGGTCACCAAAGCGGAGGGCATGAACTTAACCACTATGCCACTGGGCTGGCCCCCCCGTAAATTAATTCATCTGGAGCTGAACTTTAGTCTTCATGTACCCATAGGGCGTTCATTCTAACTGGCATCCATTCTGATTAGTCAATACCCTTGCTATACCAGAAGTTAAATATTCCAAATATTACCTATGGCAATGTTCCTCCTTAAGGTCTTCAGAGCACGTACAGCACACACCAGGTATTCTCTCTTGAAGAACATCCTCAACCTTGACAAGAAGAATGGAAGCAAGACCTTAAGAAAAGAAACCAAGATTGTTTTGGAGCATAGGAGGCAGTATACATGTCAGTTCTGAGAAACAGCTGGAGAGGAGGTATTTTTATGGGAGATTGTCTTAGGTTAGGTTCTCACTCTATGTCCAACAAGTGGCTATCTTCTGGGAATTGGGTTCTTTTTTGGGGGGGGGGGGTGTGCGTGTAATGCATGCACGTGCGCTAAAATAATTTTGATATAAATTTTCATTGGTTTCATTGGTTCCATTATTCTTTAGGAAGAATATATATGTCAAGTCACAAGTCTTTGGCTAATGAACGTTCTGAGATTCCCAGTCTTCTCTCTTCCTTCACCCGCTCTGTGCCCTTATGGATTTTTTCAGCCACAAAGATAAACTTGAAGGCCTATAGAACTGGAGTCTCCTCAGACTCTAAATTCACATCTTGACAATAAGTAAGGTGATGATCCACAACAGTTTAGTAAGTGTCATTCCAATGGACAGAAAGAGTTACTTTTCCACTTAAAATGGGGAAGACATGGGAGAGTGTATTGGGAAGAGATGGGAGTGTTCACTACATCCTTTTAATTCTTATTTAATGAAATGTTGCAGACAGAAGCAATCAATTGATGGAATTAGTGCTCTTGGCAATTCAATTATAAATATATTCCAAATGCAATCTATGTAAATGGGAAATATATATTATCTCTTACTAAGGCTAGCACCCTATGAAAGCCAGCTTCTTCAATTGGAATTTGACCCCAATTTGCAGGTGAGTAATGGAAAAGCACTCAACTGGTCCCAATAACTGACTGTATACCTTAATAATTGCTGCCACTTAATTAATGATCTTTTAAATTTTATTTTCATTTAACAAATATTTATATGGTACTTACTGTGTATCAGAAATTTATTTAAGTGCTTTATGAAAAAGAATTCTTTCAATCTTCCATAAAACCCTATGAGGATACTGTTTTTATCCCTCTATTACAGAAGAGAAAACTGAGGCACAAAGAAGTTAAATACATTTTTCCAGCAAATCACGCTGCCAGTAAGTAGCAGAGCCAGGATTTGTAGCTGGATGGCATGGCTCGAGAGTTTGTTCTCCATAATCACGACATTATGCTCCCTACCATAGGAAAACTACTATGCCAGAGTAGAGACAGAGGATCCTATTAGAATCTCATAAATCATGTTATGTAGGTAGCTAGTCACTAAGCCTTTGAATAAAACCAGTTGGAGAGATCAATATATTCTTATACGTTGTAAATATATACATTATAATATGCATTCATATATATGTTCTTAAGTATATTCTCAATACCTATATCAATATATAGTCATATATATTCTTATGCATTAAAATATAATATTATACTACTTTTGATCACTTAACATGGTTATAACAGCCTCTGTTTCTACTTAGATATTTTAAGGTGTTAATATATTAAAGTTTAAGCCTGCCAATGTATGGTCAGAAGTAGTGTTCAAATCTGACTGACTTTTTCTACAGTTCCCTGTCTTGCATTACATGTTATGTATGTCATGTCTTACTGTGTTAGACAGAGGTCATAAAATGTAATACAGGAAATTCTTGACCACTATTTACGATATACAACAGGTTTACTTGATGCTTGTTAAGATAACATCTTGTAATAAAGATAGACATATCCTATATACTTACAAAATGAGTTATTAGCATGAGTAACCTAAGCCATTTCTTTATTTATACATACAAATCCAGGCTAAGAAGTGATCCTCCCTTCTCTAACCACTTTTGAATGAAATATTTGTCTGCCCTTACCATGATCCAACCAGGTGAAAGTTATGAAAGCCCTTGGAATTTAGCCCTACTCAGTACCCAAGCAAAAGTAGCTGACATTATTATTTGCTTACCCAATAGTCATTAATTGATAACAAACTTCATTGCTAAATTTTTAGTTGCTAAAAAAAGAAATTAGATGAAGAGTTGCTTGGGGATAAAGTTCCCAGGCACATAAAAAGACTGATGATTGGTCACAGGTTATACAACTATGACAAATTTGTTCTTTAGATCACCATTTTCCAATCTACCTTCTGTCTAGGCTTGACCTGTGAGATCCAGTTTGGGTTAATACAGGTTAAAAGTAACTCTGGAAGAAGTATAGAGGCCTCTGGGAAAGCTTTGCTTATGAAAAGGCCAAATTTGACTGATGAGACCCTTCCTCACCCTTCCTGCCTTGACAGGGGATGCAATGGCTGAAGATACAATAGCCATGTTTCAGCTATGAGTCAACAAGAATAAGAAAAAAGGATGAATACATCAACTATAGGGGAGCAGAAAGACAGAAATTGCATGAATCTTTGATGGAATCATTTAGCAGATAAATCAATGCCAGCATGGCCTAACTCCAGAGTTCATGCTATGTGAGAAAATCAACACTTATTTGCTTAAGTCCCTGTTAGTATGGATTTCTGTTACTTGTATCAGAAAAAAATATCAAAGTCAATACTACCAAAGAGATCCCAGGCACTCAATATACTGTATTTAATTACCCAGCTAATAAAATGTTAACCAATCAGCTATGTCCCTAGCTCACTCACTACCTTCATCCCATTCTACCCACATCCCAAGATCAACACTATGCATAATAGCAGGCTATAGCATCTCATCAGCAACTTGTCATTCATTAATTCAAAAATATATATTTATTATTACTGGGCACTTTCTTTGTGCCTGATACTCTGCTACACAGTTGTGAAAAAAATGTTCAGAAGCAGACTAGAAACATTCTCACCCTAACAGAATTTATAGTCTAGTGTGGGAAAAAGATACTAATTACATAATCATAAAATAAATACATTCCATATAAGTCTAATAAAGAGGTATGTGTTGCTACAAAAGCATAAATTAAAGAGATTTAACTAGTCAAGGAAGTCACAAAGGCTCCCCTGAAGAGGTGATCTGTTTTTCTGAAAGCTAAAGAATGAATAAGTTCAGAAGACATATTGGCCTATAGTTTTCTTTTCTTAGGTCTTGGTCTAGTTTTTGGTATCAGATTGACGCTGACCTCATAGAATGAGTCGAGGAGTATTCCCTCCTCTTCAATTTGCTGAAAGAGATTTTGTATAATTGGTATTATTGATATTGGTTTTATTTCTTTTTTAAATGTTTGACAATTAACCAGGGAAGGCATATTAGCCTGGGGTTTTCATTGTGGGAAGATTTTTAACTACAAATTCCATTTCTTTAATAGATATAGGGTTATTCAGGTTATACTTTTCTTCTGTGAGCTTTGGTAGTTTCTGTTTTTTAGGAATTTATACAATCATATGTTACTAAATTTATTATCACAAAGTTGTTTATTATAACCCCTTATTTTAATATCTGTAGAGTTCATAGTGATGCCACCTCTCTCATTCTTGACATTGGAAATTTGCGTCTTTTCTAGTTTTCTGATCAGCCTCGATACAAATTTACCAATTTTATTGAGCATCTCAAATAACCAGCTTTCAGTTTCACTGATTTTCTCTATTTTTTTCAGTTTTAAATTTCATTGATCTCTGTCCTGATATTTATTGTTTCCTTTCTTCTGCTTACTTTGTGATTCATTGGCTTTTATTTTTCTAGTTTCTTAAAGTGGAAGCTGAAGACATTGATTTGAGACATTTTTTCTTTTCTAGTATAGGAATTTAATGCTATAAACTTCCCACTAAATACTGCTTTAGTTGCATCACATAAGTATAATAATACATTCTTTTTTCATTTTCATAAAAGTCAAAATACTTTCTAATTTCTCTTTTGATTTCTTCTCTGACATATGGATTATGTAGTAGTATATTACTTAGTTTTCAAATACTTGGAGATTTTTAAGAGTTTTTGTTATTGACTTCTAATTTAATTTCATTGTGGTCAAGGGCATACTTTGTATGATTGGAATCCTTTAGACTGAAGAAGACTTGTTTTATGACCCATAATACGGCCTATCTTGGTAAATACTCCAGTGCACATGAAAAAAAATGAGTCTGCTGTTGTTGGGTGGAGTGTTTCATAAATGTCAATTAGTACAAGTTGGCCGATGGCGTGCTTCAGGTCTTCTATATCCTTAGTAATTTTCTGTCTATTTGTTCTATCAATTATTGGCAAAGAGGTATTAAAATGTCCATCTGTAATTATTGATGGAGAAAGATGGCGAGTGAAATAAATATTGTCATTACTCCTAAATATACATTTCTCTCTATCCCATTGTGCCACTGTGTAAAACTCACATGATTTGGAAGGGACTGAACCCACGCCAAGCTCTAGGAGCAGACAGTGATTGATCTAAGCCAAACAAGATTATCCTACTTCCTTGTCAAAGTGACTGATTCAGGTTTCCCAGGGAAAGTCAATTAATGTGTGATATTCTCTTAGTTAATAAGATTGGTTTAGCACTCTATTTAGGTTACCGAGTTTCTACTAGTGGTTTGCCGAGGACCTCTTGGAATAAAAATGTCTATGCTGCTTTGAAAGAATGACCAGAAGGGATCATTGCTCTTCCCTTCTAGATTTTTTTGGTGGGTGGATGTGATGAGTGGAACTGCTGTAGCCATTTTGCCACAAAGAAGAAAGCCAGTCTAAAGATGCCAGTCTAAAGTTGATATCATGAACTTGGGGCTAAAATAAGGTACACATATTTATTGCAATCTTTGATCTATTCAATCAAATAAAAACTAGGTCCATGTTACACCTGGACTTTTAGTTACTTGGGTCAATAATGCCATTTGTTTAATTTTGCTTGCCTTGAATTTTCTGATACTTGGAATTGAATGTATCCTGGTTTAGGAAGGTACTGGTAGCGTCACTCAGGTTTAACATATTGTAATCTTAAAACCTGGATAAAATACTTTGAAAAATATGTTAATATTGTAGAAAAAAATTATTTAACAAAAATTTCAGTAAAATAAAATAGGCCAACAAGATATGGTCTATTAATTTGTCTAAATCTAGGGATTTACAAGATTTAGATCTCCTGATCCTTGCCCCTATAAAGGTATAAGAGTGCATATTTATATCCAGAAGAGTATAAAACAGAGAGCTTCTGGATTGAGGGACACCAGGCATTGCTGAGGGCAGAGTACTGTACTAAAAACAAAACCTCTCAGCCCTGTTATCTCATTTGGACATCATGGCAGCCAAGCTATAAGAGCTGGAAAGAATCTGACTAGCTCAAGGGAAAATACACAAAGGTACTGCCATTGTGCCTTACCTTTGGGTATAGCATTTTCCTAAGAAAATAGTCTTACTATATTTCCATTCTGTAAAGTCCATAATTTACAAAATTCACCATGTGTACGCAACTTTCAGCATTTTAGTGCCTCACTCTTAAATATGAGCAAGAGGTCAAAGCTTCTCTATCATCTTATTAAAAAGGCTAACATTAAAAAAACCAAAGAAATAAGGCATAAACAATTGAAAGGAAGAAAGACCATACTGGATGATAAAACAGAAAAGATTATATCTTCAGAAAGATAATAGAAAATATCATAGTCATGAATTAAGAACAGGATGCTATAAACAGAACTAATGGAAGTTGAAAATATGAACATAGATATGAGAGATTCAATAGAAAATTTGCAAGACAGAATTGAAAAAAATCTCTTAAAAGAGAAGTCAACAAACTTTTTATTAAATGACCAGATATTAAATATTTTAGGCCTCCAAGGCATACGGTCTCTGTCCCAACTACTCAACTCTGCAGTTGTAACAGAATGGATGTGGCTGGGTTCCAGAAAGAGAAAAGCAAAGTAAAAAAGGAAATGATGAAAGAAGTATTCAAGACAATTTTATGGAATTTAAGGATATGGCTTTCCTGATTGAAAGGTCCGCTTATTTCTCAACATCATAGATCCAAACACATCTATAACAAGGTAAAATCGTGGAAATTTCAAAGTAAAGGGATAAAGAGAAGATCCCAAGGGTACCAAAGAGGGAAAAAAAAAAAAGGTACACATGCAAAGAACAAGAAATCAAAATGGCTTTGGTTTTCTTCAGGAGAATACTGGATGCCAGAAAATATTGCATCAATGGCTGCAAGATTTAAGAGAAAATTATTTAACCCATTTGAAGTTAGACTATTGATGAAATATGTGGTTAAATTAATGGCATTTCCTGATAATCAAGGCCTCAAAACTTTACCCTACAGGCCCTTTTCTCACGAAAACTACCTGAGAGAATGTGTTTCACTTAAACAAGGCCAAGAAAAAGGAAAATAGTATTTAGGAAACAGGGCATCCAACTCAAGAGAGTGGTGATGGAAAACCCCAGGATGATGGTGAAGAGATGATAGCTACACAACAGACTTAGCAGTGAAGACTGGAGCAGGTCAGAGAGCTACAGGAGAGATGTCTCCATGAAGACTGAATGGATGGAGTGCTTGACGAGTTTCAGTGTGTTGAGAAATGATTTAGACAGTTGGGGAGGTTTGGGGAATACGTTAGTGATAAACACACAGAAACAAAGAAAAAAAAAGACTAACTACTTGGAAAAATGAAAAGCTATGCATGAAAATAAAAATAACAATAAAATATTACTTGGCTTAGAAGTGAATATCATTTATTCAGATATAATAATATAAAAGCAGAATACCGATCCAAACAAAATTATGATATAATGGTGTATGTATGCAGTGGTGAGCTGGTTGTTGAGACATCACTAAATCATCACCTTCAAAAATAAAAAAATCATGACAATGAGAAATACTGGTGAGAATGTAGAGCAACTGGATCATTTGTAAATTTCTGGAAAACAGTTTGGCATATTCCTATTAAACTGAACATGTAACTACCATACGACTCATCAATTGTGCTCATGGGCATTCACCTTAGAGAAATACAAACTTATACTGACACAAAAACTGAACATTCATAGCAGCTTTATGCATAATAGCTAAGAACTGGCAAGAGTCCAGGTGCCCTTCAATAGGTAAATAGTTAAACAAACTGACACATCCATATCATGGAACACTACTCAGCAATGAAAAGGAATGAACTATTGATAGATCCAACAATTTGGGAAAATCTCCAGAGAATTATGGTGAGAGAAATAAACCCATCCCAAAAGTTTACATAGTATATGATTCCTTTATACAAGATGTTTAAAGTGATAACATTTTACAAATGGAGGACATAGCACTGGTTAGGTATGGGGTGAGACAGAAGAGGGCTGGGTATGGTTCTAAAAAGGCAAGAGGAGGATCCTTGTGGTGTTGTGACTGTTCAATATCTTGACTGTAGTGGTAGATACATGAACCCACACAGGTGACAGAATTACACAGAACTGAATACACACTTGAACACAAACACACACACACAAATGAGTATCAGTAAAACTGGCAAGCTGAATAATATCAGTACATTATATCCATGCCAACATGCTGGTAATGACATTATAGTATGGTTTTGAAAATGTTACCATTGAAGAAAACTGGGAAAATATTACATGAGACATCTCTGTATTATTTCTTACAACTGCATGTGAATCTACAATTACCCCAATACAAAATATGTTTTAAATAAAATGAAATTTTTAATAAATTCAAATAAACAAAATTTTTATGGCATTCCCTACTCCCCAAGATGTTACCATTGGGATATCTGGACAAAATGTACATGAGATCTAAAAATAAAATAAAATAAAAAAGCTCATTGTGTTTGTTCACAATAGTCTGTACGGCAAGTATTGCACTTTTACTCAAAATTTTAAATCATTCCATTTTTGTCGTGCATTTAAAGGGAGATTTACTTCATGTATAGGAGTGTAATTCAGCCAGACGGTGAGAAGAACATATAAAATTCTGCAGAGACAGCGCACCCCGTGAGAATTTGCTCACTAAATTTGTGCCGGCGAGGCAGATTGATTATCTGGTTTCTACTCGTTTCAAATGTCCTCCACTATATTTATAGCTAGCTGTAAGTTGTCTGTTGTTTTCTTGTGTAGATGTAAATAGCCAGTGGGTGCTCTCTTGGTTGATCTATGCAGCAGGAAAATGTGAAATCAGCAATAAAGGACTTGATTTATTTCTAGTTGTAACCCTTCCTTTCCTATGCTGCACCAGGTTTGGGTACAATCAAAAGAGCTTGTGGGCAATTTCAGTTGTATTGGTATCCTTGGCTGGAGCGGTCTGTTTACACTAAGTTATTCAAGCCCCTCCTTTCCTTGTGGGCCACTCACATGTCTTCTGGGCCATTGTATAGAGTGCTTCCCTAGATGGTAGCCACTAGCCACATGTGACTATTTAAATAAAGCTTAAATTAATTATAATTAAGTGAAATAAAAAACGTAGTTCCTCCATCACAATAGCCACATTTTAAGGGCTATATAACCAGTACTAAATGCTGCGATATTTTATGCTTCTATAATTCTGTTATGAGAACAAACTATGTCCAAAAGAGTCTACGACAAGAGAAGGAATTGACAGTGGTATGACCAGTTCATGTAAAATGAAAACTCCGGTGTTTGCGCAGCAGGGCAATACAAATGACTGGAGCTGAAAGTATTCTCTGTATATTATTTAGCCTTCATTTTATTTAAAAAATTTTCAGGCTGTTAGCATGGAATTTATGAGTATTGCACAACACTAGGTGTATGCATCTCTAAAAGCATCAATGCTTGTCATGATCTTGGAGGCTTAGGTGTCTCAGTGGTACTATTATTCTTCCTCTTCCCACTCTTGAAATATTTATCATTCTTTCTTATTTTCCTCCTCCTGCTTTTAGACTCTGACCAAGGAATCATGGGGGAAGAGTTACAGAGTTGGTTTTAAACATATTTTTAAAATAATCTAACATCGTAAGGTTTAAATAAAATTAGCACATTCATAAGAAAATTAAGTTGGTCATTATAATAGTGGGTGTAGTAAACGATATTTACTTTCCAAAGTTGAGATTTGGGGCTAGAATCCCTCTCTAGTCCTGTGGTGTTGTCACATAGGAGTCAGAGAAGGGGAAATGATATTTACTTTAATCTTTGTCCCCACTGTCAAGGCAGAGTAATAGGCTTTTTAAAAAATTCCAACTGCCTAATTCTTCAACTACTGATTCTTCTGAGGAGCCTGGAGTGAGGGAGGAAGCTTCCGGTTAGAATCTGTGGATTGAGACCACATCATATTTTAAACGAGCTGTTTGTCTGTTAGAGATGAATCTTTAAATTTTGCAGAAGCATATTCAATTTTGGGTTTTTCATATGTATCATTGGGTTATGTTTATTCTAAGATTTTCTTGTTAGATATATATTAGATTTTGTATTTTTAAAATATTTTTCATATTTTTTGAATTAATAATCTATTACTTCAGTTATAGAGTAACGGAATTAATAGACAGTGACAAAGTCTAGTATAGCGCTTATTAATTTTCTCTGTTTTAAATACGTCTCACTAAAAAAAGTACTGCAATATTAAAGGAAAGTAAAAAAGGAAACTTTTTATCTATCCATAATCCTACCCTCTAACATAACTATTTGAATTTCTTCATTTTACCTCAATCTTTATCTACTGATCACTTTAAATAGTAGTTAATAGCCTATATGCATATTTGTATGCATCTTTGTTTACTTAATATTAGTTTAAAAATATTTTCTGTATAATTATCACTTTTAATCATTTCAGTTGATGCATAAGGCCCATCAGTTTGCTATGCTAATACAACATAAATATTCTACACCTTATTATTTTTATAAATCTATTCTTTTATTTTTATTTTTTCTTAATATAATTATGCTAGTCAGCTTCCAAGATGGCTCCCAAAGAGCCTCACCTCCCGATATTCATGCCCTATGTAGTCCCCTCCAGCATTGACTAGGGAAAACCTGTGATCCATGGGACACTGTGGAGATGATGGTGTGTGACTTCCAAGGCTAGGTCATAAAAGGCAGGGCAGTAACTTCCTTGTGCTCTTGGATTCTTACTGTGGGAAAGGCTAGCAGGCATATAGTAAGAAGACACAAGCAGCCCTGTGGAGAACCCCATGAGGAGAGAAACTAAAATCCTTTTCCAGAAGCCAGCACCATCTTCCCACCCAAGTGAGTGAGTCACCTTGGAACGTGATCTTTCAGTCCAGGTCAAGCCTTCAGATGACTGCAGCTCTGCAGTCTGAGTACTGACTGAGATCTCATGGGAGACCCAAAGCCAGAAGTGACCATCTAGGCCATTCCTAAGTTTCTGACCCATGGCAACTATGGTGGATAGTAATTGATTATATTTTTTAAGCCATTAAGTTTGGGGATAATTGGTGATGCAGCAATGTCTAACTAATACAACCATTTTAATTTCAGATAATCTGAAATGCAGCTTTTGTTAATGGAAAAAAAATGGCTTCTATACAATATATTACTGTCATTTATAAAATAGATTTGTTACCTCATCTAAATGCAAAGTTATGTCAAAAAATATAAGGGAGAAAGCAAAGAAATATCACAGGCATTATATATTAGACCTGAAGGTAATCACTATCAGCATTCTGAATTTTTTCTAAACATACATTAATATAAACATTTTTACAAAAATGTGTACCTACTCTGATATTGTTTTTAAATTTTTTTCCTTAACAATACATAGTGGTCATCTTTGGACTATATATATATATCTAAATCATCATTTTTGATGGTTCTGTATTATTTGGTTTTAGAGATATATCCTCATATATTTTACCAATTGTCTCTTTGGACATTTAGGTTGTCTCCATCTGTTTAGTGTTATACCAGTACCACCATCAGTAGCTTTTTACTGACATTTATTTTCATACTTATCTATGTGTTTTTCTTATGATTAATTTCTTGGAGCTAGGAGGAAAATCATACGCATACACATTGATATTGGTGAAACACTGAAATATATTCTTATGGAGGCTGTGGGGTGGGGATCTAGCAATATTTGTTCCTTAAATTTTCCCTGATGCTCCAGCACTATTCTTTGAATAATATTCAGTGTCTGCAGTGATTTAAATGACTCCTTTAGGATACACTAAATTCTCTCATTTATTGAGGTCTGTTTATAGAATCTGAATTAATTATGTGCTTTTGATCTATCAGTCCATTTAAATCCTGGTGTTTCAATTTTGGTTTTGAATGACAGCAACTTTATACTACTCTTTGCTATTTGATACAAAAAGTCTTAGCTCAAAGACATCCATTACACAGATTTCTTGACTCTTCTCACCTATTTACTTGTCTGGATGAAACAGATAAACTGTAAAATAATTTTTGCTGTTTCAAGAAAAAATTCTCTATGATTTTAAATTGAGGTGACCTTAGATATATAATTTTGGGAAAACTGATATATTTAAGATATTGAGTTTTTCCACTCAAGAATTAACATGTTTTCCCATTTATTTAAGTTTACCTTTATATGCATACGTATTGTGAGTGAGAATATTTTTCCATTACTCTTTTAAATTAGTTATTGCTAGTATAAAAGACAGCTTAATTTATTTCCATTTCATCTTGCATCTGCTTCCCTTACTGAACTTCTCTGATTAGTTCTAGCATATTTTCATCTACTCTTCAGGGTTTTCTAAGTAAACAGTTTATCAATCTCATATAATGATAATTGATGAATGTTTATATTTATGTCAAGCATCTACACATCATCATCATCATTATCATAATCATCTCCTTTTCTATGGTTAGAACATTCAGAAGTATGTTGAATCCTTGTGTTGATATTAGGCAACCTGACCTTGTTCCTGCCTGTAAGGAAATGCTTTTAATGTTTCAAAATTACTGTGCCAGCTAAGGAAACCTATGGCAAACTCAAACGGAGCAATTTATTACAGCTGAGTTAATTTACTACAGTCTGTATCCCTACCTCCTCATCTCCCACTCCACCCTCTACTCCACTCTATTCAAACCACTCTTGCAAAAGTCACCAAGGGCAAATCCAATGGACACTTTTTAGTCTTTTTGCTATCAGAATTTACTGCAGTATTTGACACCATCGACCCTTTCTACAATTTGTAAATACCCTCCTACCTGGGCTTCCTCACCACCCCTTTCTCCTATTTCTCTGCCTTCCTCAAGGCTCTTCCTTCATTCATCCTACAGAGGACAAGTCTTTTTTCTCTTCATAAAAGATGCTCTCTCTGAGTTTTCTCATCCACTGACAGTTTTCTAGAACTGATCCTATAAGGTGATAGTTTCCACCTCTGAATATGTTCAAGGGCACCACAGGTAAAAATACAGTCTGCAGCCTGTGGTCCCTTTCATCACACGCACCTCCAAGCCTGGCTTGCTGGCTCTTGCCCACAGCTTTTGTGATGAACGCTTTAGAAAGCCCTAACCTGGGCCTCAGGATGGTCAGTTGCATCTGAATCCAGACAATTGTTTTCATTCCAAGTTTCAGGATCCCATTCTTTGCCAACCAGTGCCCAAACTTTCACATGAGAAACCTGGCAAGCCTGTGACTTGAACTGTCATTGTAATTCAGTAACCTGCACACTTAAATTTTGCATTTGATTTTCAGCAACATCAGCCCCGTGACTACAAGTAAGAGCTTTTTTTAGGACTGACAAGGAAAGTATTTGATTCTTGAACTATAACTTGAGCTGGGATTTAACAATCTTGAGCTTGTCATTTTCTCTTTGTAAGCACTCAAGAGAACTCAAAAGAATCTATCCCACATCACGGTCCTTTCTGTTGTCATTACTGCCATAATAATCAAGCTCAGCAGTCACTTGGACTCCCAACACACAAGTTTCATTTGGCACTTCATCACAAGCAACCACAAGTGATAGCTTGATTAATTGTGAGGTCACCACATGCTGTGTTTTACTAGCATCCCACTTCCCATTGGCAAGGAGTTCAACACTGTGCCAAGGCCCAAAGGCATGAGCAAACCAAAATCCTATCTTTCAGAGTCTATCTCCTGGGACCACTGGTACCAACAGTGTATCATTCTGGATCCAGCCAAGAGAGAGAAACAGAGCAACTTGAACAGGGAAAGATTAATGTAAAGAATTATTAACTATAATGGGATTGGCATGACGATGGATTGGCTGGTAAGAAGTAGAGATAACTAAAGAATACAGAAATTGCTCATATCAGGAGCAGCCACTATGCTAAGGCTAAGATAGAGCACACCAAGAAGGCACCTCTCCCCCTCAGGGCTGAGATCCAGACCTTCTTGGAGAGGGCACAGCCATGGTTCACTGAATGGCAGAGAAGTTACTGTGGTACCACACTGGCAGAACTTGCTGGAAATCTTCCGTCTAGGGTGAGGAGAAAAGTAGTTCATGGGGCGGTGTCTCATCAGAGACCCTCTGCTACAAAACAGCTAGAGAGAAAGTTCCGGCGGAAGCTACTTACTGCTGACTGCCGAGGGCCACCATGTGCTGCAAGACCAGGGAGCTGGAGAAACTGCCCGTGCTGCCTGATGTTGGAGAAAGCCACACGAGCTGTAGGAACCAGCCCAGCCAGCACTCGGGGACCAGGAAGCAAAACGCTTCCTCCCGCAACATATCTCTAGCGCCCTCTGTTGACTAAGATTCTATGGATCAGCTGGCAAAGGAAAAATATTTAAAGAGCCCCGATTCATTTTCACAGAGCAGTCTAAAATGGTGCATTTAGATCTGAGAGACCATAAATTGATAATCGGCACCAGAACATATAGCATAGAAAGGATTAACAATGCAAATATTTTCTTCCAGTGTGTTTCTTGTCTTAAAACATTGTTTAGAGTATTTTTCACCTTGAAAAAGTTAAATTTGTAGACTGTCAGAGTTGCGTGCTTTTTCTTGATGATGTATGGAAAGTTTTAATGTTTAAAAAAGATTTCTCTTACCTGAAGATTACAAAATTATTCTCTAAACTCCTTTCTGTGCATTTTAGGCCTAATTATAGTGATAATTGTTATAGTACACTTGTGAGATTTAATCCCAGCAGGCTATTTAAACTCTTGAAGTTTCCATTTCCTCATCTGCAATAAGGGGATGATAATATTTACCTAATAGGGTTGTAATGAGGATTAGGTATATTTCATCTAAAACACTTATTAGAGTACTTCGCACATGTTGGGGGTCTAATATATAGTATTGATTATTGCTTTTTAGCAATATTTAACATTATTATTAGCATTGAGTTTATAATATATGTATATAATTTTACATCTTATATTTTTCATTCAAAATCACATTTTTATTAGAAAAAAAATTTCCTAAATGTAATTATGATTCATTTAGTTGTTTTAAAATTAATTTTTAAAAAATATTGAATATCATTGATTACATAGTATATCTACATTAACTAATTTCAATAAAAAGATAGCTAAGACAATGTTATTTATTACAAAGAAAATTTTTGTAGGATTTTTCACATTATCATTTTCCTATTTTTAACAAATACTTCAAAACCATAAGATATGTTACCACAGAATTCTATACAATCCCAGCCCTATCTTGTACACTCACAAGGATTAAATAACATTCTTCATTTTTTACTAGCAATTTGAACGTGATCTATTCTCTGATACAATTTTGATGTTTTGTTTTGAAACATTTTATTAGCCATGGCAGGAAATCTTGTATTAGATTACTCAGTGTATTGTCATTTGGACATGTCAACTTGGCAACTAGCAGACATTTGGTCCTGTCCAAAATGTCCATGAGCATATTTGGTCCATGCAAAATGGTTTTGGACAGGACCAAATATCAAGGATCTTTGGGCATGGATCCAATGTCTCCATGGACGATTTGGACAGGACCAAAAGGTCCTGCAAATATCAAGGATCTTTTGGCATAGACCCAATGTCTCCACGGACATTTTGGACAGGGCTAAATATGAGCAAATATCAAAGACCTTTTGGCATGGACCAAATGTTGTAACCCCAGGCCCTCCAGGACCAGTTCAACTGACCCCATCTCTTATCAACAGAGTGATTAAGAATTGCCTTTCATAAAATGTGCAAAGTCACATAGCCAGAGCACATGCAGAAGAAATCTCGACCTGAAATGACCATGGAACCAAAGATCCTCCTCCTCATGGAACCAAAGGACTGGGACACGACTGGAACTTGAAAATCAGACTCTTATCAGAAGCGAGGGGTCCCTCATTCAGGAAGATCTGGTGTTAAAATTCCTTCCCCACCTCATCATAAATGTTTAGAACCCTATCATAAAAGTTGAGAACCTCATCATAAATGTTTGGAACCCTGTCATAAATGTTTAAAACTGTATTATAAATGCTTGAAGCCCACCAATCAAAACCTGTCCTGCCAGTGCTTCTGTGTGCCAGCCTGTTCTCCCTAACCTTTTAAATTTCACTCCAAATCCTGAATCGGGGAGATAGATCTGATGGCACACGCCCTGTTTCCCTGTAGATTGATCCTGCAGAATAAAGCTGATCTCTTTTCCCAAAGGCTAATGCCGTAATTAATTGGCTTTTTACGCACATAGGGCAATAGAACCCCAATTTTTTGCGGTAACAATGCCTTATGGATGTTTTGGACAGGACCAAATATCAAGGACCTTTTGGCTGAACCAAATGTCTTATGGACACTTTGGACCAGACCAAATGTCCTGCAAGGAAACTGCAACTTGACGAGGCTAAAGTCTCCAGTTATTTAAACACTAATCTAGGTGTTATTACAAGGTATTTTGTGATGTGATTTAAATTCATAATCAGTACATTTTAAATAAAGTAGATTATCAAAGATGATTGGGATGAGCCTGATTCAATCAGTTGGAAGCAGAAATGAGGCTTCCCTGAAGAATAGATTCTGCCTGTGTAGCAGCTTCAGTTCATGCCCCAGCGTTCCCGTCTGCTATTCCTGATGGCCAGCCCTATTGATTTCGAACTTGCATAGCCAGCCGACACAATTATGGGGAAATGAGATGTCGGTCAAAGGGTACAAACTTTCAGTGATAAAATGAATAAGTTCTGGAGACCAAATATACAGTATGATGACTATAGTTAATAATACTGTATTGTATACTTGAAATTTGCGAAGAGAATAGATCCTAAGTATTCTTACCACACACACACACACACACAAAAGGTTACTATGTGAGGTGATGGACAGGTTAATTAACTTAATTGTGGTAGTTGCTTCACAATGTATATGTATTTTAAATCGTCACATTGTACACCTTAAATGTCATTTTTAATTGTCAATTGTACCTCAATAAAGCTAGGAAAAAAAAGAAAGTGCAACTTAAACCTCAAATTTGCAGATGCTAGAAACCAGGGCAGGCTAGCTAACATAGCAGATGGATGAGAGAATCAAGATTCAAATCTTGACAGACTGGAATAATGAACTGAAGCTAACAAGGAAACATTTAATTTAAAAAAATCCTAGGGGCCAGGCCCATGGCCTAGTGGTTAAGTTCGGCACGTTCTGCTTCAGCAGCCCCAGGTTCGGTTCCTGAGTGTGGACCTACATCACTCATCAAGCCATGCTGTGGCAGTGACCCACATACAAAATAGAGGGAGATTGGCACAGATGTTAGCTCAGGGAAAATCTTCCTCAAGCAAAAAACAAACAAAAAACCTACAGGAGCCAGCCCCAGTGGCCTAGTAGTTAAGTTCAGTGTGCTCCGCTTTGATGGCCTGGGTTGGGTTTCCAGGTGTGGACCTACACCACTCGTCTATCATTGGCCGTGCTGTGGCAAAAGGGAAGAAGGCAATTTACATGGAGACGGAAAAGCAAATATTTGGTAAACAAATGTTGACCATGCCCTGCAAAGACAATGATAGTGGAGAGGACTTTGATTAAATGGCCCTTGTTAGGTTCCTGTCTGTCTACCACAGCTAGTTTATATTATACTATAGTTATCTTATGGTATAAGCTCCTTCCTGGAACAGGCCTTCTATCTTAAATTCTTTTAGGCAGATGGGGGAAGGTCAAAGTTTCTTCCTGAGTCTTTTGTTCTTAAAAAATAATAAAGCCAAAGAGACATATTTTGGGGTGGCAAATTCTGACCCCCCCCCCCACAGTACCTTTCACATGGGAGATTTGTATCCTGCTTTTAAGGGGAACAGAAAGAGGAGGGTCAAAATGCCCCTTTTGCATCAGCTGCTTCTCAAGTAACTCTAATTCAAAATATCAATATGCCGTTGTCGCATATTTTGGAGTGGCCTGCTTGGGCCCCAATAATAGTTAGGCTTACTTATGAAGCAATAATCGAATTGCCACCTCTTGCATACGCTCTTTGAGCCCATCAGATTTCCATTATTGGGCTTTTACATCTGAAGGGTAGTAGAATATGCCAACCCAAAATATGTCTCTTTGGCATAAGGATTATTTTGAGAAACAGTGGACACAGGAGAAGCTCTGGAAACCTAGTAGAAGTTATCCTTTTATAAGAGACATTTATGTTTATAAGGGAACTCTCCATTTATGAGTGTCTCCCTCTCTGTACCAGGAAGAGGAGGATGACTCTAAATCACAAGAGAATCTTATCAATGGAAAAGGCACCAACTTAAATCTGCATAACAACTATGCCCTTGTTTACTGTGCTTTGCCTGATAACCTCCCATAACTGGCTCCCCCCACCAACATCTTTTGTCTCTAGCTGGAGATGGTATTTAAGGTGATGACTTGGGCCATATGGGGGAGATATTCAGTTTTTCTGGGTCTCCCCCATGTATACAGGGGTGTACATGTTACTAAACTTCTGTTTGCTTTTTTCCTGGTAATCTGTCTTATATTACGTGGGGGGATGGTTCTCAGCCAAGAATCAAGAAGGGTAGAGGGAAAATTATTCTTCTTCCCCTGCAGTTTTATGCTTATTAAGAGTGTAATAGAAAATCAAAATTCATTTACTTCCCTCAGATTAAAAATAAAGGTAGAATATAATACAACTAAAGGAAATATTATGCTGTATTTATAAATAAATATACAATACAAAACTAAATGTATTTCTTCCATTCTTCATTTAATTACTTTTATTAAAGATATCGTTATTTTAATACCTTTAACTTTATTTAATAACAGTATTTAATCTTGTTTGACCTTTACCTATAGCCTGAACATTTTCAGTATTCCAACCAAATAGAAACCAATATAAAAAATGCTTTTATAAAAATGTTTCACAGTTTCAGCAGACTACTTTTAATTCATTATTTAAATGCTTGGATTTTTTAAATTTTTTTGTGAGGAAGACCAGCCCTGAGCTAACATCCGTTGCTAATCCTCCTCTTTTTGCTGAGGAAGACTGGCCCTGGGCTAACATCCGTGCCCATCTTCCTCCACTTTATATGGGACGCCGCCACGGCGTGGCTGACAGGCAGTGCGTTGGCAGGCACCCGGGATCCGAACCGGCGAACCCCGGGCTGCCAAGCGCGAACTAGACCTCTACGCCACCAGGCGGCCCCTAAATGCTTGGATTTTACTTAAAGATGAATGTCACTTTAAAGACTCTTGGAAGAGTAATTCACGACCTCTCTTTCAAAATAAGAGTATCATCTATTTGCATTAAGTTTTTTTCCGACTTGATAAAACCATAATTTTGAATACCGTTCGGGATCACCTCTGTCATTAGGTATCCAAATAATACTTATTGTAATAGCTGAGTGATACGTGACATATACAGTGGGGTTGACTTATGTGGGGGAGGAAAAATAGTATAGCAGATGATCATCTCACCTGTTGGATTTTTCTAGATAAAAATCTAGATAAATCAAGATAAAAATGGCTTGATTAGTGTGGAAGACGTGGAGCTGCACCTTCTAGTGCTCCTTCAAGGTAGGACATGCTGTCCAAACGTGGAGTGTGGTCAAGTGACTGCTTCCATTTGTCAACTCCTACAGTGTCTGTCTCAGCCACCGGCTCCCAGGTTATACTCCACCAGGCAAGCCTGCATCCTCTGACTGGTTGAGTCAGGGTGTAGAGGCTCAGACATTTCAGACCGGTGCCAAAAATTCTGAAGGGCAATCCAGAGCTCCCTGTCATGTTGGCCAAGGCCTTAAGGGGCCTGTGTAGCTATTTTACTTCTTATTCTGTCCAAATCTGCTCCCTCTCCAGTCCTTACACGGAAACTGATTCGTAACAAACTTCTTACAAGAGACTCTGTCTGCTTGTAGCAAACTCAATTTGTGACAGTTAGGGACTGCATGTTACATTTTGGGGGTCTGTACTGATGGTTACAAAGCAGTCTTTTCTGGTAGCTCAAATTTATCTTGAATGACAATGTCAGACTCTCTCCATCCATCCATCCATCCATCCTTGAACAGTGTTTGCAAGTATCTTTTATGTGCTGTGTGCTGGTCTTTGATTTTAAGGAGCTTCTAGTCAGATGGAAGAGATAAGATATTTATGTGCAAATTGACTATGCAAAGAGAAAGGACAGTAGTAGAGAGATCTGTAAATAAATAAACCAAATTGATGGCAAGTAAACCAGATTGACGCTGTAAGGTGGTAGTTAACCTCAGGGTTTATTATATTTTAAGGGTTTTATTTTCCAGTATCCGAGTTCAGCCTCAAATATTAGCTCCATGATCTTCAAAACATATCCCTTGTAACTGTGAGAATCAGTCTCCAACTGCATTTTGTAGCCAGCACATGGGGGTTTGGAAGTGTTGGAATGTGACCTTTTCCAGTGCCTTGCTGGACATACTGCTTTCCCGTTACTACTAGATACGTCTACAGAAAGAACCATCAATAGAAGGAAATTGAATTCATTTCTCTCCTACAATGCAAAAGGTAGTTCAGAATTTAATGCTTGGATTGACGCTTGTCTTCATTCTACTCTCAGTGATCTTTATCTCAGTCTTCCATAAACAAGTGGGATCCTACTGTGCTCTATTTTAGACTATATTCAAGTTGAAAAGAAGTGATTTCATGTTTTTCAAGTTCTGCAAGCATTTTTAACCTCAAACCATTTACTAGACCCTCCACATTAGAGTATGTTCATTTTACTCTCTCTTGTTTGAGAAGAACATAAGACCAAAATTTACTCTGAGTTCATCAACACTTGAAAATAAATTTTCATGTTATTAACTATTTGAGCAGGCACTGACATTTGTGAGATCATGTTTAAAAACATGAATTTGGCAAATTATTATTATTATTTTTGTGTGTGTGTGAGGAAGACTAGCCCCGAGCTAACATCCGTTGCTAATTCTCCTCTTTTTGCTGAGGAAGACTGGCCCTGGGCTAACACCCGTGCCCATCTTCCTCTACTTTATATGGGACGCCTGCCTCAGCATGACTCGACAAGCGGTGTGTCGGTCCACGCCCGGGATCCGAACCTGCGAATCCCTGGCTGCTGAAGTGGGGCTTAAGAACTTAACCACTATGCCAGTGGGCTACCCTGGCAAATTGTTTTTCTTACTGTTTGTTGTGAATAAGGACATAGAGAGCCTCAACTGCTTCTTATGTTTCTGCTGCCCTCACATGTCCACAGCCGCGCATTAGGGATCCACATTCATAGATGATGGAAACCTGTCACTATTTTGCCATTACAAGTCTGTTATTGATATTGAGCAGAGATGTTTTGGATGGATTCCATTGACATCTTATTAAAAATGTAAAAAACAATGCAATACAAATAAAGTTTATTTCCCTCTTATTGAGCTTACATACAATGAGAATATTCTGAAAGAGATCATGTGACTTTGAAATCTTAAATAAGATAAGGATGTCTTACGTTGTACTTGGTACATTGTAGTTCCTGGTTAACTTACTTTTTCCCTTTCCTTGTGAGCCACTCCTCTATTACCAGGGGTCCACAGCTGACTCCACCCTCTTTAACCATACTCCCTATGAAAGTGATGCCAGACCATCTTCTAGTTTCCCAAGCCCCTGTGGTCATTGCATCCTGGCCCAGTTGTTCCCTTGCTTAGGCATTGATATTTATAACCTTCAAGCTAGTAATTTATAGTCAACCAAAAATTCTTTAGCATTGCTCTAACCAATGAGAACCCACATTTCAAGTGAGATTTCAGATATTTGACCAGATGATTGAGGAAATACATTTTAACAAGAGATTCTATCAGAGGGAATTCCATCTTAACACAGTGTTCATTGCCTCCTTTAATAACCTGTAAGGCCAGCTCTGACTTCATTCTGTGTTGCTACCTGTTTCTAAAAATCCCTGCACTAGAATAGATTGATTCCAGGTATTTCAAAACGTAACTATCCCCTCTTCTTTTATGCTCATTAAAAACATCCTGAAATCCTCTAAGAGGCAAAATGAAAATAACCTACAAAAATTACCTGGTCTATGTTTTAGCTATTATATCGTTGTCTTCTAAAATAAGTACATTACATATTTCTAAAGAATGGTTTAATGAGAATGAGCTTGCTGTGTTTATATGGGTTCACGCCATCACGGTGGGAGTTTTAGCTTTTGGTTTTCAGCAGGTTGCGGGTGTTGATTCACATAATATATTTAATGGCTATTATCTCTCCTCAGAATTCCTTGGAATTAACCATTAAAGATGTAAACAGCAGAACAGCTAATGGTTCCTACGGTTAACAAATAATTTTTCCTTCAGCTTTATTAGGCATTATAAGGCTGATTGCATTACCAGAGCAATCTACCATATATACAAGTTCTACTCTTGGGAGCTAAGGAAATGCTATTTACTGTTTTGAAGTAATCTGTATGTCTTTCTGAATATTTATGTTTTGCTTCTGTATATTTTTATGATCATATTTACTAATATATATCCATTAAGTCAAAAAAAGTTTATAAATTTAGAGTATACACAGATACACACATATACATGTACAGGATTTTGCCCAAACTTAAGCATATTTAGAGAATGGTAATTTTTCAATTTTACCACAATTCATTCCTGGAAACCATATTTTAAACTTTGTTAACAATAGATTACAGAATTTTCTCATAGTTATACACTAAAAAAAAGTATATGTACTGATAGATATTAATCAAAGGTAATGGTTTAAAATAGTGAAAGTAGGCCCTAACAGAGATTTTTCCAATTTCTCAAATGTTTTATAGAAGTTTCAGTCTCTGCTTATCTTACCAGATTATTAGTTATCCAACAAGTGAGATGATTTATGTGAAAATAATTTATACAAATTGATGGTTTTAATAAGTGGACATATATTTCTATACCTGGTGAATATTTAGAAGCTCTTACATGGTCTAAAGACATGTTCTAAGATCTTATTCTGCTCTAATGAAATCATTGGAACACATTCACTTGCAGGGACTTAGGCACGTTTGGATCAAGCTTAACAATTTTAGGGCACTAAATTAGTTCATTAACACTTAGTCTAGACATGTTAATGTTCATAAAGAACAGTGACTTTTTTGAGCTTCAGATACTGTGTAGACTGGGTTATTGCAATACCCAGAAGAGTAGATGTAATTCTACTCCTGTTCCTCTCACTCAAGGGTGTTGAAACACAAATGAGTAACAGTTACATTATGATAGGGAATCTTGTGATTGTCTTTGATCCATTAAAAAAAAGAAATAAATTGAAACTCTGGAAGATTATCACTGAGTAAAAAAATGACTCTTGATGTCCTTACATGTGATAGAGACATTCTCGCATGTTGCAGCATCATGGATGAGCTGTACTGTTATAAATATAAAAGGTACAGTGCCAGCATTAAAATTCACTGGTCCCATAGATTGACCTAACCAACAAAAATATACTAGCCATAGTAAACATTAAATAAACATAGTAACTCTTTTGTGTAAATAAAATTAGATGCAAATAATCTTGTTACCAGTTACTAAATTAAGACATTTGGATAGATGTAGGTACTACAAGCTGCTTTAGAAAGCTTGCTAAAGGAAGTTTATTTTCTGTAATAACTTTCTCTGAAGCAAGTCCAGTCATTCAAAATCATTCCATTGATTTTCAGTCTTTGCTTAAAACTAGATGGATAGTAAGAAGCACTTTCTTTAGATGGTTAGGTTGGTGGTAGTGGGTTTTACAATGAATTGCAATTTCAAAGGGCTGACCCAGCATCTTTTTCTCCTGTTTTTCACTTTATTTAGCTCTATAAATAAGGTTGCAGATCATTAATCCAAAGCAGTGTTAGCAGTAAACTCTTTCTTTAACCTTTCATAGCCACAGCCAGCTCTGCCAACATGTAAGTTTTGGTCTAGCAGTGTTGAGGAGAAAGGTTTAGACAGGCAACCATGAAGCCTTTCCCCTTTCTCTTTCTCTGTCTGTTTCAATGAATTAAAGCCATGTTCAAGAGAACTGCTTTTTGTACACTAGATCTGTTTTCCAATAATATATGTAGGGGCATAAATTTAGTTAAGATCAGAAAGATATACACAGCAAAATAATCTTATGGTACTTGGCATATTGTTGACAGGACATGAAAGTACTTCATCTGCCATCAGAAATGCCATTTATCACAGAAATTTAATATAAAACTTCAAAATTCCATCCCTAAAATAATTTGTGAAGACAAGGATGAACGTCTCTTATCTTCAGTAATGATGGAGAAAGGTTTAGAGGTTTGAGATTAGAGTGTTAGTATTCTTATGGTAATGAGTGAAGTGATGAACAGGGAAACTTTACATACTTTCTGTAATACTTTATATATGGTGTGTCAGAGGAAAAATAGTTTTGCGTCTACCCTTCTTTGTTCTTGGCTGAGACACCAGTGAAATAAAAGACAGATTAACAGGAGAAAAACAAACAGGAGTTTAATAACATGTATACCTCCTATATACATGGGAGAGACACAGGAAATCTAACTCCCCGAAATGGTCCAAGCCAGCACCTTAAATCCCAACTCCAGCTAAAGACAAAAGAAGATATTAGGGTGTGAGGAGTCAGTTATGGGAGGTTAGCAGGCAAAGCACAGTAAACAAGGGTAAGGTTGTTACACAGATTTAAGGCTGTGCCTTCTCAGTTGGTAAGAGTTTCTGGAGATTTAGAGTCATCCTTCTCTTCCTGGTACAGAGAGGTAGACACATTTCCTTTATAAGTGTAAACGTCCCTTACAAGAGAGTAAATTCGATTCTATTTTTAAAGATTCTCCTATCTGCTTTTTCTCAAAAATAATCAGCTCAAAATAATCCTTAGGCCAAAGAGACATATTTTGGGGTGACATATTCTGCTACCCTTCAATGGCCATCATGTCACTCAGTTTCAGAATTATGGTTCTTAAAATGTTCACATGTTTGGTTATACTCTATTGTGAACTTAAAAGTTCTTGATTAAATTACTTAATTTTTTTCATTTAGATATTTTTGTTTGCTTTTCTTTTTACAGCAGACAGTGACTTGTCTACAATCTGGAGAGGGGGAGAACTGGAAAGCAGAATTAAGACAGTAATGGATGTGAAGGGCAAAAAATGTTTATCACCGTTTGATGAGGAAAAGGACATTCACACAGCTTCAATGTTTCATCTACAGATTATTTATTGTAGGGGAGCAGAATTTGCCACTCCAAAATGTGTCTCTTTGGCTGGATTATTTTTGAGAACAAAAGACACAGGAGGAAACTTTGACCTTCCACCTAACTGCCTAAAAGAATTCAAGATAGAAGGCCTGTTCCAGGAAGGGGCTATCACCATAGAGAACTAGAGTATAATATGAACTAGGTGTGGTAGACACGGAGGAACCTAGCAAGGCCCATTTGTTCAAAGTCCTCTCCACCTTCCATTGTCTCTGCAGGGCATAGCAAACATTTGTTTACCAAACATTTGCTTTTCTATCTCCATGTGAATTGCCTTCCTCCCCTTTGAAGTCCCAAACCACTACCAACATCTTCTTTTGTTTTTATTTGATGATGGTATTTAAGCTGGTGTCTTCAGCCATTTTGGTGAGTTACTCAGTTTTCCGGGGTTTATCCTATGTACATATGTTATTAAACTTTTTTGATTTTCTGTTATTATGTTTCATGTCAATTTAATTCTTAGACCAGTTGGAAGAACTTGGAAGGGTAGAGGAACATTTGTTCCTCCCTACATTATCAATTGCCTAATACATTCATTGAAAGGCAATTTTAGTATCTCTATACTGTTAAAAAACAAAATTTATCTCACTAAATTTTAAAGATCTTATTGGCTTTATTCAATGATTCGTGAATCAGGCAGCATTCAATCTAGCAGATAGAAAGGAGCTCCAAGGAGCTGTGCAAAATGAAAGACTTATAGGCAGAAGGGAGCAAGAACAAGGAAGTTATACTAGCCAAAAAAGTGGGTTGGCTTATGCAAGGTCACTTTCCTTTAGGGAATGGCAGAAGTCTATCAGGCAGATTACCTGACTAGTGCTGATCAGGTGATTCCTGACTGACTGGTGTCGATGCAAAATAACCAATAACCATTCTATAGATTAGAGAGACAAGGTGAGTTTTATTTGAGCCAGGATGAGGATTATGACCCAGGAAGGCAGTTTCCACAAAGGAAGAAAGCATTCCAGAGAAGCATATTTTTCAGTATAGTCTTATACCTTTTTAGAACAAAGAACATACATTAAACATGGCCAGGATACATATTTATCAAAGTTTCAAAGAAGTATTCAGTTGCAAATTAGCAGGTCAACATGACCCTGATGTTGGGAAAGGGACTAACATGGGCATTACTGATAGGGCATAGGAGGGGAAGTATGCATTCTTATCTTAAGAGAGTGCATTCCTTACTTGAAAGGTTAAAGCAGATGTACAATGTATGTTTGATAGGCCATAAGTCAGGATTCTTTAGTTCAAGCCAAAACAGTTTTGAACACAAATAGTTACCCCATATACCTCAAAATGTGAAAAATCTCTTGTCACTGGTTTAAGATTCCAATGCTGGGAGAGCAGAAACTGTAATTAAGTTAAGTCTCCATTTGGTGACATGGGGCTAAGCATAAGTGACTCCATTTTGGGCCTGTTGTCTTGTTTTTAACAATACACAATTTTTGGTTAAGATTTACATAGACATTAGAACAATACACTATAAACAATAAATTCTATAAATAAAAATGAAGCAAATAAATCAGAATTTCATAACAGCAGTGTAAAATGACTTACTGATTTATATGGCTCTTGAATTTCATTCAGAAACTATGTGTTACTGATGTGATTTGAAATATAGTTGAATTATCATACTTTAATTTCTTCTTACATTACTTATGTAAGAAAAAAAAGGCCACTTTAAAGCCTGAGAGTTCTAAAGGCAGTGTCTATTAATTTCAGCTTTCTGAGTTTCATAAGAGATTGAGAGCATCCATACTGTGAAAATGCAGGCATTATAAAAGTACATTTTTGGAATCATGATATTAGAACTATCATCCCAGCTGTGAGTCAATGGCATTTATTATATACTGGTTTATACCAGAAACCAACAGATTCTTGCCGTTAAAGTCTTAGCAGAAGTTAGTCAAATTATTTGGTTGGATGAACTAATTCAAATCCTATAAAATATGAAAGAGCAAAAGATTAATACAATATATTTGGAAGCAAAGTTTTACAGAAAGGATTCATCACAGTAAGAGTGTTAACATAAGAATAATTGATTTGCATAGAAATAGATCAATTATCACTATAATTCTTAGCTTTATATGGTTCTAAAAGACTGCTATTCTTAGATAATCCCTTGGAGAAATGTAGAGAAGCTGCAGAGGTCTCCACTCATGGCCTGAAGTTTGTAAAAAAGAGCAATAATGATTTATGAATGTTTTACTGAGAAGATATACTGATTCTGTAAATTTATAATGCATAAAACAAATTAACACTTTAACTTCCTCAAAATGCTGCAAAAGACATCTGGTCTCCTTTTCATCTTGTGATGCTGCTGTTCTGCTCTGTGCTTTTCAGTTTTAGAACCTGATTCTGCAGTTCTCAACCCTAAGAACCACTGACCCAGCTGCTTGAAGGAGTCCTTTCAGAAGACTTAACACCAACCAAACACAGAGTGTACACTTTGTATGCAGGACCATTGAGGGAAGAGTTGATAAGGAAATGGATGTTCACACAGTCTCAAAGTCTCATCCACATGTTGCTTATTAATTACTGAAGGAGAAAGGTAGCTTTAACATGAAGACATCTGGTGGACACCACCATCGCCAGATGACCAAACTCAGCATCAGTAATAACTTGGCACTCTGACCTGCTGTTCTTCCTGATGGGACACACTGAGAACTATTACCACAGCACATAAGACATTTTCTTTCCAGAAAAGCTTAAACTCATCCGGTCATGAAAGGATAATCAAAACAGTTAAGACATTGGCTTCATCTCTTCAAAAATGTCGATGCCATGAAAGACCAAACAAAGTTTGGGGACTGTCTTGGATTAAAGGAGACTAAATTCATTGCTTGATCCCAATTTGGACCCTGACATTATTGGGATTCTTGCATATGGACTATAAATTAGTTGATGTTGTATCATTGTTAAATTTCTTGATAGTGATTATTATTGTTATTATATAGGAGAATGTTCTTATTCTTAGAAGATACATGCTGAATATTTAGGCATGAATTTGTGTGTGTGTGTACACATGTACACACATGCATATATATTAAGAAAATAAATTGCAAATAAAATAGATGAGGAGAGAGAAAACAGATATGGCAAAATGTTAATTGGGGAACTTGGGGGATATATGAGTGTTTATTGTACTGGTCTTTCAGTTTTTCTATAAGTTTACAGCATTTTAAAGTACATAGTTGAGGGTAGTAAGAAATCATTAATAACAAATATTGAGTATGCCTGAATGGCAAAGGATAAAAAATAAATAGTGCACTTGATATATGAATTTCTATGTTCTATTATTTGTTGTTTGAATTTACACTGAAATATCAATAATTTGCACATGAGAATTGTATCTGAAGTTGTGTAACATAGGAATTGGCCATGATTTCTTCTCTACTGTCACATTTTACAATGTTCCTTAGGGTTCAGGAGTACCTTTTTTTCTGCATAAAACTATAAACATTCCATCTCTATAAGAGTTGATCATGTGCTCTGTAAGGGAACAGAATTTCCTCCCCCAAAATGTATCTCTTCAGCTTGATTATTTTTATGAGAACAAAAGACTCAGGAAGAAACTTTGACCTTCCACTTAAATGCCTAAAAGAATTCAAGATAGAAGGCCTGTTCCTGGAAGGAGCTATCACCATAGAAGACTATAGTATAATATGAACTAGGTGTTCTAGACAGGGAGGAATCTAGCAAGGCCCATTTGATCAAAGTCCTCTCCAGGTCCCATTGTCTCTGCAAGGCATGGCAAACATTTGTTTACCAATCATTTGCTTTTCCGTCTCCACGTGAATTGTCTTCCTCCCGTTTGAAGTCCCAAACCACTACCCCCAACATCCTCCCTGTTTTTTAGCTAAAGATGTTATTTGAGATGGTGGCTTCAGCCATTTTGGTGAGTTACTCAATTTTCCTGGGTTTCTCCCACGCATACATGTTATTAAACTTTGCTTGATTTTCTATTATTCTGTCTCATGTCAACTTAATTCTTAGACAGCCAGAAGAACCTAGAAGGGTAGAGGAAAATTTCTTCCTCCTCTACGGCTCCATATAAATATTTGGTCAAGTCAGTTTTTTGTATGTCAGCTATATACTCTAGGGAGTATTTGACATCAAATGTGTTTCTTCCTGAGAAACTAGAACAATATTCATAGCTTCCCAAAATGAGGCTTTTATTTAAACTACTTTCTAATATGAACAAATAAAATTGTACATTATTAGAACAGGAATAAATTATTAAAATATATTTTGTTTAATGACATAAACAAGAACTTAGTGAAAAGTTTATAAGTGCTTAAATTTATTGTCCATATGGGTTTGTCTAGATGTCTTAAATTTGAGCAAATGTGCAGCAAGACAGATCTGGATGCTAACCATTCCCATGCAGCAGCTAAGAATATAGTTTTGTTTCAAACAGGCTGAACTTGAACCTGGCTCCTTTATTTTCTAATTGTGTGACTTCTTTTCTTCTAATTGTTTGACTTTTTCAGTACCTTGGTATCATAACCAGAGACTGAGAAAGAAAATATTACATAATTTCTAAGACAGTTGAGAGGCTTTATGGAAATGAAATAATGCATGGTCGGTGCTCAGTACCGTACCTGGCATGAATCATACAAGCCCATTTTCATCACTTTCATTAACTTCTGGGTCAAATCATCAACTCTCTTGTCACCAGGAATGTCCATCTTGATTTACGCCCAGTGGAACCATTCTAAATCATTAATGCCTGAAGGTTGATATTTAAATTCTAGAATGGTATTGAAATTCATAGTGTCAGAGTGTCTTCTTATTTCACTGTCACTCTAAATTGAGTATTTTTATAGTAAAGACACTATTGCTAACATTTCTCTCTGTTTGGGTTGGCATAGGGAATCCATTAATATTACCATTGTTTCCTGAATGAGGTGTCATATATTTTCCAGAAAATATTTTTATTAAAATATAATATAGAGTATTAGTCTTACCAACTACAGGTCATTTTTCTGTTTTAATATATTTTTAATAGTAATGACACCAATGTATGAAGTGCCTATATAGCCAGGCTATTTAACTTGTACAATTTTTGTACCATATGCTCTGGAAGAATGTGGCCAAGTCCACTTTGTTGATGTCAATTGTTCTTTACTCTGAGGAGCATCTGAAATCAAACATGATCATTTTAAAGAAGTTAGTTTTGTATAAAACCCAAACAACATTAGTATATTTATTCCTATTTGATCCTCAGAATAAAATTTTATTTTCACCCTTATTCTCATTAATCCCTCACCTTTTTATAAATGATTGAATTGATAATGCTTCTTGGGTGGGATTGTCCACAAGCTGGTTTTAAGATAAGGATTCAATGATATGTGATTTATTAAGGAAATACTTCCAGGAAAAACAAGTAAGTGGATAGTGGAAGCAGAACAGGGAATCAATCACCCCAAACAAATGTGAAATTTAAATCAATGTATCAGCTTCAGCCTGATTCCATAGTGCTCTCTGGAGTTGAAATCACATCAGCGTTTTTTTTTTTTTTTTTTTTTTTTCTGTTTGTGACAAGGGAACTGCACTCTCAAACTCCCACACCACACAGACATTGGCTCTGGGCCTGCCCTGGGGGACATCAGCTCTCATCTACTTTTAGTTTTGAGCAGCCCCACTAGCTCAACTAGAGTTCTCTGAAGAAAGTTACAGGTACCTCACTGAAGGGGAAACACAATACATCACCCCAAAATGTGCTTCTAGCATAAGGATTACTTTAGGCTGATTATTTTTAAGAAACAGCAGACATGGGAGAAGTTCTGAAAACTCAGTAGGAGTTACCCTTTTGATAAAGGACATTTATATTTACAAGGGAAATTTCCATTTGTAAGGGTGTCTCCCTCTCTGTACCAGGAAGAAGGGGATGATTACATTTCTAGAAACTCCTATCAATGGAGAAGGCAATGACCTAAATCTGCATAACAACCTTACCCTTGTTTACTGTGCTTCGCCTGATAACATCTCATAACTGGCTCCCCCTACCCAACATCTTTTGTCTTTAGCTGGAGATGGTATTTAAGGTGATGACTTAGGCCATTTCAGGGAGTTACTCAGTTTTCCTGGGGCTCTCCCATGTATACAGGAGGTGTACATGTTATTAAACCTCTGTTTGCTATTTTCCTGGTAATCTGTCTTATATGACATGGGGTATGGGTGGGGGTGGGGGTTGGTTCTCAGCCAAGAATCAAGAATGGTAGAGGGAAAATTATTCTTCCTCCCCTACACCACCATGCCCACCCATAAGATGGGAGCACAGCAGAAGTAAACTGGATGCCAGGTCATAAAGGCATAAGAGCAGCATCCAAAGTGTATAACCACAGGACCAGAAACAGAATTTGCCACCCCAAAATATGCCTCTTTGGCATAAGGGCTATTTTGAGCTGATGATTATTAAGAAACAGCAAACATAGGAAAAGCTCTGAAAACCTAGTAAATGTTACCCTTTTATAAGGGAAATTTACACTTATAAGAGAAATCTCCATTTGTAGGGGTGTCTCCCTCTCTCTTCCAGAAAGAGGAGGATGACCCCAAATCTCTAGAAACTCTTATCAATGGAGAAGGCAGGGACTTGAATCTGCATAACAACTTTACCCTTGTTTACTGTATTTTCCCTGGTAACCTATAACTGACCCCATCTTAACAATAGTTTATGATAAAGCTATTTTTCGAGGGTTGTGAGCCAGCCAGGAGCATGTGCAGAAGGGAAAATTTTGACCTGCCAATCAAAACTCGTCCTGCCAGCCCTTGGATACCAGCTGGTCCTCCTTAATCCCTTAAACTATACCCTATACCTTGGACAGGCGAGCCAGATTTGAGAGCTTGGCCTCCTGTCTCCTTGCCAGTTGACCGTGAAATAAAGCCTTTCTTTTCTCAAAAGCTGATGTGCTATGGTGTCGGCTTCTGTGCACATCAGGTGGCAAGCCCTTGCTTGGTAACAAAAGCATTTGCTAAAATGGTCTTTCTTTTTTTTTTTTCCCCCTCCTTCTGGAATCATTATTAAAGCTGAAGTAACATTTTTGATTCTATGATAGCAATGATAGTGTATGTGAATAAAACATTGTATACAATCTAGGTAATTACGGTTAAACACTGTTGGTCAATTAATAGAATTTTTGATCTATCATTCTGTTTAGCATAAATACACTATTTAGTTAAGTAATAATTCTTGCTGTCAAGGAATTTTGTTTCATTTGCAAATAGGAGAGCACATTAAAAAATTACACATATGTATCATTTTTCTTTTGCTTTTGTACCAAATTAGCACAAATTCAATGGCTTAAAACAATACCCACTTATCTCACAGTTCTGTACATCACAAGTCGAGTGTGGCATGGCTGGGTTCTCTGCTCAGGTTCCACAGGCTGAAATCAGGGTATCAGCCAGGCTACAACATTCATCTGAGGCTTGGATCTTTTTCCAAACACAAAGGTTGTTGGCAGAATTTATTTCTTTGTGGTTATAGGATTGAGGCTCCATTTTCTCACTGGCTGTCAGGCAGGAATGGCTCTCAGCTCTTAGAGGCCTCATACTCACAAGCCATCCCACAACGTGGTACTTTATTCCTTCTTCCTTTGGACCAGCAGGAGCACGTCTCTGACTTCTGCACATACACAGAAACTCTACTGTTTAGTTCTCACCCAACTGAGTCAGGCCCACACAGATAATCTCCGTATCTCAAGGTGAACTGTCTTGGGACTTTAATTCCATTTGTAAAATCTCTTCCTAGCAGGACATAGATGAGTATTTGAATAACCAGGAGGCTGGAATGCTGCAAGACCATCTTTAGAATTCTGCCTATCACAGCATGCAAATGCAAATGAACACTGAACAAGAAAATCTGATGTATGTGCTTAGGCTGCAGTAAATAGAATAATTGGTTGGACAGACAATTTAAAAAGAAAACTCTAAGTATGTGGATTTTGCAAAAAATTTTGAGGATTTTGAAATGGTGAAAATAAATGGATAATACATTCTACAGTGAAGAAATATATGCAAGACCAAGAAGGAAATAACAATTCAGTTATATGGGATATATGTGTACTTTTAATATCCTTTATATTTGAGCTAAAATATTTTTCTTAGTTCTGTGATAGGTGAGAAAGTAATGGCAGGAAGTTAGTGAGAATAATTTAGTCTTAAAATTAATTGATAAAATGAGTTTAAATCACTTTCCTTCTGTATTACGTGAACTGATCTCCTTACTCCTCTTGTTCTCACAGGTATACACCAATCGTGTGTGCATATACACATATATGTGGACACATATACATACATCTGCACATACATACACATACACTAACTGGAACACAGAAGAAGTTTCTTAGCCCATTGATTTTACAGCTACAGAAAGACATCCAGTTGCAGAATCACTAAGTAAACCATTTCAATAAATACATCGCTTCTCTGCTCAGTTACAAAATCTGTCAACCAGTTCCTGATATACTCCAGAACTGGTAAAACAGATTATGCTCATATGAAGAGAAAGAGGAACTAGAGGTATCAAATGTCATTGTGGAGAGGCAATGAGAACAGAATTTGAAATTTTTCATCATGACAGCATCAATATCTCCTAAAATATTTGAAAGTTTAATGATGATTTATTCAACAAGGAGGAACTTATTAGCTATCATCCAAAGAAGTGGGAGGACTGAAATAGAATCTGGCTCCAAATTAAGGACAAGCAAATGGCAGGGGAAGCAACCATCAGCTAGTTGAAGGATGGCAAAAAAATCACTAAAACCTCAGTGAAGTGCTTCCCTCAAAAAATTATGATGCTGAGAAATCTGGCTAATGTATAAGTCCATATCTTAATGTAAATTAGTTAATGGAATAATTCTTGTAAAATTCAGTGAACTGGTAGTAGTTGAAGGGGATTTGGCAACAATATTGAATTAGGGATACAAGATGAATGGTTAGAATTCAGAATTTGGTTGTTAAAGGAAAAGGAGGCCCTAGAAAACAATTGACTGTTTTGATCTGTTCTGGCAAGATCAAAATAGTTGGTCTGTTTCTGTGAACCATCAGTTTAATTATATTTTTCTGACCAAGGCATATTATATCATAAAATATAAATTAAAATTCTCATGCATTATGGCTTTCTTAAAAAAATTTTTTAACAGAAGGGTAAAAGCAGGGTAATTTAATTGAGTTGAAACAGAAAGAAAAAAAATACATGTCATTCATAAAAAACAGAGAATTTGAGATATAATAGCAAAATGCTAGAATCCAGATGCTATGATAGCAAAGGTTAGGAATAATAAGTTTTCAGTTTCTGGGTTAATTCTGTAATGAGCTATGTTCTTTAGCACTTAATACTCTGCAGACACTTAATTAGAACATGTAGATTGAGTTTAAATGAATGGTTTTCATTAATTAGAGAGCATCCCCATCTCCATCTTGATGACCATAAACAATGAAAAATGTTTTTATAAAGCGCCTGAAGTAAGCTGGTCATGTTTATTGCCCAAAAGATGGCTTAGCATATTTAAATCATTAAAGGCTCTGGAAACTAGAAGTGTGTGAAGACAAAGAATAGATTAACCAAAAATTGCAAATAATTTGAGTTATTTCATAATTATAAATACTAAATATAATACATTCCTTGAGTATTTTATAAGCACAGGTAGCTTTGTTCTATTTGAATGGCATTTATCATATTCCCTCAAGTACTTCTGATTTAGTTAAAACAAAGTTAAAGTAACGTGTCTTGTTCATGGCACCACTATGGAAAATCACAAACTTAAAGAACAATTGGCATTACTTTTCTGGTTATAAAAGTAGTACATACACATCATAAACAATTTGGATATCACAGAAAAATATAGAGGTAAAGTTCAGCATAACATTACCTTTCTAAGATAGCCATCTTTAATATTTTAGTATTTTGCCTATCTGTACATGCCTATCTATCTATACAGTGCCTATGAGCACACACGGATATTGAATTTAAAAATATACATGTGTGTGTAAACCAACTTGCGCCTCAAATTTTTACTGAATTTGTCAACCAGTTTCTGATACACTCCCACTCCTCCCCCCTGCTCCAGGCTCTTCTACAAAGATAAATGCCATCTTCTCATGAAGTGAGCATTTTGTCTCCCACACCCCAGATATCTTATGTCAGAAGGTGGGATCAGCTTTCTCTTTAAGCTTCATTGCCACTTCCAGACTATCTCACCTCCACCCTTATCTAAATTCTCCTGTTGCATTTGGTCTCAAGCCATTTGGCTCTATTGCCCTCTACAAATTTCATTCCCAGATTCAACCAACTCAGTCTCCTCACTCCATTCATTGAATGACTAGCTCCATATTCACGTTTGTTGCCTTCATGCTGATTCCTGCCATACCCTGGATGACTACAATTTTTAGGACTCTAAATGCAGTTCCTCAATTTCTTAACTGTCAACGTCTCTTAACTGCATTCTACTTCACCACCAATTTCATCGCTGTATCATAGACCCTGTCTCCATCCAGAAGTGCTCTACTTCTGACACCATACATTCAAACTTCTGCCCTCTGACCCCAAGCACTTGTCCCCTCACTCTCACATTAGGGAATTCCCATTTTGCCTGTCCTCTGACCTATAGGTCCCTTACTTCTAACTTCATTTCTTGCTAAGTTAGATTCCATTGTCTATCACTTCACTGTCTCTCTTGACAGTATCTGAGACTCCTTGCTTCACAGTCTTTGGTCACAATTGTCTGGCAAAATTTCACTCATGAACCCTTGCAGATCTAGACCTTCCCTCAGCTGCTGAGAATGGGAGAAAATCCCATCCATGTAGATTATCAACTCTTTAATTTTCAGTGTTGATTTGAAGGTCTCTGTATTCTCATCCAGTTTTTTCTGATTGTCCAAACTTGCCTCTTCTAACCTTTACCACTCATAAAATCTATTTCATCCTTCTGCCTCAATCTCAAGGGATATCCTTTTCTCTAAATTTTAAAACAAACAGAGACCACTAGGCAGGAATACTCTGAACTTCCAACTACCAAATATGAATTGGAACTCTGGATCTGCCCATTGGCTCCTATCACAAAGCAGGGAGCTGAATCTTCTGTTGCCTTAGACCATTCCTTCCCCTAATGGAATGAATCCCATTGCCCAGGGGTCTCATTTCAAATACGCTCGTTTGCTCTTGACTTTCAACTTCTATCTCCCTCAAGTCTGTTTTGGGAGAGTGTCCAGATACGGCAGAAAGAAGAGAGGTGACTTTATTTGCTCAGTGGACAGGCTCATTCCCAGAAAGGAAAAGGGTCTGATTCAGGCCGTACATGCCTGATTTACTCTTTCCAAATTTACCAATTAGATAAATCACTCCACTTCCTAGGAGGAAAAACGGAACTAGCAGAGGAACTAGACAGAGTACTTTAGCTCCCTCTAACTGGAAGGGAATGTCGGAGGTGAGGAAGAAGCATTCCTCCATTATACTGCTGTAACTTGACCTCTAGCAGCATTTGATACTGTGACTATTCTCTCTCTCTTTAAACTCTCCGGGCTTTCACACAACATACTGCCCTGGGCCTCCTATCATCATTCTGACTTTCCTTTGGAACATCCCTCGTGGGATCCACTTCCTCTGCCTGTCCTTTCAAATTCTTTGTGTCAATGTGAATTCTCTCTTAGCTTCTTTTCTCTCCTCCCTTCCATGGTTTCAGTTATAATCTGTGGGCTATATCTTCAAACCTAGGTCCCTATCCAGAGATTCAGGAATCTATATTCAACTGCCTTCTGGATATCTTTCATTGGATTCCCACAAGCATCTCAACAGCGACATGGCACAAACTGAACTCCCTTTTCTGAAATCATCTTCTCCTTCCAAAGGCCCCATGTCTGTGTTTGTACCTACCATCTATCCCAGTACCTAATCCAGAAACCTGAATGCCATCCTGAACAATGTCTTCTCTCTCACATTCCACTTCCCGTCCACCAATTCCATCTCTTTTGTCTCCTAAACATCTGTCAAACCCATTCACTTCTCTCTCTCTCTAGTGTAAGTACCCACATTCAGACAGCCATAATATGTTCCCAGGATCACCATAGAGATATCTAAACTGTTCTTCTTCTGTCTATGATGATCCTCCTTTCCCAAACCATCCTTCATGCTGTGACCACAGTGATCTTTCAAGTTGAAAATCCAACTTGTCATTTCCAGGCCTAAAATCTGTCCATAGACCCCCACTGTTATTAGGATGAAGTCTACAAGGACCCAGTGGCATGGTCCCAGCCAATGGCTTCATTCTCATTTCTGGATATCTTTCCCTCTGTATCGAAGCCACATTGTACTTTGAGCTTTTCCAGCATCTATATTTTTTGCTGACGGTCTTTCTTATAACTGGGGCATTTTCCCCTACCATAACCTACACACATACAAGAGATCCATGCCTCTGCATGTAGGGGTTTTTTGTTTCCCTGGTGTATCCTCATAGCTCTTCAATTATCCTGTCATGGCCTTTAACCACATAGTGACTTAACCTTCCTATTATCCATATCTCTTCTAAATATTGATATCTATAAGATCGGTGAGAGCAGGAATCATGTCTCTCCTTTCACCCTTGTATCCACAGTGCTTAGCACAGTGTCGGGCACATAAAAGGTATTCAATCAATACAATAGAATGGATAATCTAAATATTGGACCAACCATCAGGAAGGAATGTCTTAGAGATACAATTTCACAAGGGAGTAGATTTTATGTGGAATAGTGTATTCTGAGTGACAAGAAATTGATTTTAAAGTAATTTATTGAATAATCCTGTTGGCAGGATGGGAACTTTATATGTATCTACACCTATCACAATTTTGCAAACATTGTCAAAATTAAAAGGATTTTGTGACTAATCCTAATGTAGTATTCTAACATTTTAGGGAGGAAAATTTCAGGTAGCATAACATAGTGGTAAGAGCAGTAGATGAAGAATTACAAAATCTGGATAGAAATTCTATTTCGTGTGCTAACCTCACTAATTTGCCATATGATCTTATCTTTGTCTCTTAGAGCCTTAAATTTCTCATCTGTTATTAAAACAAAATGTGTGCACTGATAGGGAGGCTAGTAGGATGTTAATAATGTTTGTTTTATTTATTTGAAGGCTTTTGTGAGAACACATAGACTGTAAATACCTGGAAGGTGTTATTATTACTATCATTTTATTATCATTGCTGTTATAACTATTATTGTTTTTTTTTAGTTTCATTTTTTTCATAAAATCTTTCCACAAAAGCAAAAGAGGAATTGCAGTACAGTAAATAATATTCCTGTATGAATAAAATCTTTGTTATTTTTTAGATTGTTGGGCAAAAAGTCTACGGGTTATAAATAATGCATCCATTTGGGGAAATATTTCTAAAGATGGACATCATAATTCTTAAATATTTTTAAGTATCTTTAGAAATATGTGTACTAATAATCAATAATATATATTCAGTATTTTCCTGATATATGGTGCTCTACTATGTGCCTTACAGTCATTGTTTCAATTAGTTCTCCCAGTGACTCTGAATTAGATAACCTTCTTGAGCCCACTTTACAGATTAAGAAACTGCATCCTAGGGAGATTGAGAAGCTTACACTTACAGCTACACTGATTTAGCTGAATGGAAGATTGCCTGTCTTGTGAAGAGATGGACATGTATTTGTGTGTGTGTGCATCCACATTGTGATTAAATCATATTTTGGTCTTGAAAACATTGTTAACTCAGAAATGCTCTGTTTCAAATAAAGTGTTTCATTTGGATAGAAAGTTATTTTGAATCTAAAGCTGTTTTCGCCTCTGTTATGTCTGTAGCTGAAGTCTTATTTAGGCTAATTAGGAATGTCAACAATTTTCAAGACATTTTAAATGTAGTTGAAAATTAAAAAGCATTTTGAGGAGGATGTTTCTACATACTATTATGATGATAAGAAAAATTAAACTGTTTCATTTGTTAAAATTCACCCATTTTCTCGGCATTTCTGCTAGATCCTTGAAAAGAAATATATTCCTTTTAAGATACGGTTAATTGACTCAGAATTTCTTCTTAGAGAACACAGAATAAGTAGAATGAGATGTATTTATCTCTGTTGAGGCCCAAGGCAGGCCATCCCCAAATATCTCACAATGGCATATTGATTATTTTGAATTAAAGTTACTTGAGAAGCAGCCAATGCCAAAAAAAAGGGGGGGGCATTTTGACCCTCCTCTCTGTTTCCCCTGAAGGTAGGAAATAAATCTCCCATGTGAAAGGCACATTCCCTGTGCCAGGAGATAGAGAAATATCCTTATTACCAGAGCTAGGGAATTCAGGGCTAAGAAACCTGTATAAACAAACCCTCTTACTTTCACTAGTTACTAACTCAAGCCTAAACTCTGTTTACATTTCTCTCTTATTATGCACCCCAAACCTAAGTTTCTTTTTTTTCTTTTGAGGAAGATTGGCCCTGTGCTAAAATCTGTTCCAAAACTTCCTCTTTTTTCTTCCCAAAGCCCCAGTACAGAGTTGTATATCATAGTCGTAGAGTCATAGCTCTTCTATGTGGGATGTTGCCTCAGCATGGCTTGATGAGCAGTGAGTAGGTCTGCACCCAGGATCTGAACCGGTAAACTCTGGGCCACCAAAGCAGAATGTATGAACTTAACCGCTATGCCACTGGGCTGGCCCAAACCCAAGTTTCTTTCTTCAGTCATTCCTCACAAATTTATTGTTTCTTTGTGTAAAAAGATATAAAAGCAGTTTGCTTTGCCCATCTCAGAGAGCATCATCCCTCTATGATCTCCACTATGTATGTATTAAATTGTTTTCTCCTGTTAATCTGGTCTTATGTCAATTTTATTATTAGTCCAGCCATAAGAGCACAAGATGGGTAGAAGGGGGAATTTTCCCCTCTGAGACATCTACATATAAGTAGTAATAACTGAGAATATATTACAATATTCAAGGAATCTTGTTTAATAAACACTTATGATACCAGCTCAACACAAGGTTGACATAAGGGAAGCCATATTGTAGAAAAGAAATCAAATTGTAAGTTTGAATGACCTCTGACTAACTAATCCAGCTGGATATGCATCCTTTAGGAGATCTACCTGCTCCGTAGATTTTATGATCCCTGCTTGTGTATGTACTTCCCACCTGCCATAAGATAATAACTTTGTTCTTTTGAGTTCCTTAGGAATGTGATGACCCTTGGAAAGAGAGTCTATGATGATAGCCATCATCAATGACAATTGAAAGATCTGGTGTGGTGACTCCCAGTCTGTAACATCAGAGAGTCAACATTCCTAACTTCCTCCCCTATAATCCACTGGCCTACATAACGGCTTCAAGATTCTGTGCCCACCTTAAGATGATGGTTCTTTAGGACACTAGTCCCCCCATCTTCCAATTTGCTAGCTTATCACTTAATAAAATGCCCTTTCTCTACCACCATCTTGCCTCTTGGTGATTGGCTTTTGTCTTGCAGTGAGCAGATCATGCCTTTTGTGCTGTCACATAACTACTTATGTATGGATATATTCAATGAAAATTTAAATTTGGAGGAAAATAAATCATCAAAGAAAGAAGGTGATAGATATGTGGAAGAAATGGAGAAAAAAGATGAAAAGGCATATAATTTCTTTCAGATGCTATTAAATGCAGCTCAGTCCTGGTTCAGTCACTTCAGCTGACCCCAAGCACTCCATTCCTTTTCTATTCCAGAGAAAATAAGAAGGTTGATATTACATATTTCTCCAAATCCCTTCCTTTGTGTTATATAGTAAAATATAATGCATTCGTTGGACTTATTTAAAACAAGTATAATAAATATTTTATTCTAACCTGTAAATTATGAGGGAGTTGTTAAAAAGAGCAAAAATTTGCAAATATAAATTGTTTAGTACACATATACTTTTTATTTTTTGAAAACACCTGATGATTTAGGTGAAGAGAAGCAGAATATACCATCTCAAAATATGCCTCTTTGGCATAAAGATTATTTTAGGCTGATTATTTTTAAGAAACAGCAGATATAGGAACAGGTTTGAAAATTGAGTGGAAGTCACCCTTTTGCAAGAGATATTTACATGTATAAGGGAAATCCCCATTTTTAAGGGTCACTCCCTCTCTGTACCAGGAAGAGAGGGATAACTAAATCTCTAGTAACTCTTATTAATGGAGAAGGCAGTGCCTTAAATCTGCATAACAATCTCACCCTCCTTTACTGAGCTTTGCCTGATAATCTCCCACAACTGGCCCCCATCAACATCTTCTTTTGTGTTTAGCTGGAGATGGTATTTAAGGTGATGGCTTGGGCATTTTGGGAAGCTACTCAGTCTTCCTGGGTCTCTCCCATGTATATAGGAAGAACATGTGTTTGTTTTTCTCCTGTTAATCTGCCTTTTTTATTACAGGGGGTCCTAGATTCTTTTATTACAAGAATCTAGAAGGGTAGAGGGAAAATTATTTTTCTTCCGCCACATAGACAAGTACTGAAAAACTCTGAGCTTCAGTTTTCTCACTTGTGAAATGAGAAAGTTGAAGTATAGCTAAGAAGAATCCATTTAAACATGCAAAATTTCGAAGCTACACATTTCTACGTAAGTAAAATATCAACCTTAGATCTAATAGTCGACACATAGTACTATTAACAGAAAGAGCTCACTTTTCTTTGACACTATCTCCTTTTTGCCAATACTTTACCTTACTTAGTTCATGTGTTGTCTTATTACTCAGCATGTCAAAAATAGTTAAATTGCATTGGTTATACAAAGTAATATGCATTTCTTGTTAATCTAAAAAGGATATTAGTTCTGTCAACAGTTACAACATGGCAGGTGTGGTGAGTTGTCAGAGATTGTCTATGATCATTCTCATCACCAGGGTAATTTGCTGGCACAATAGAGGTGAGTCTTGACCAGTATAAACAGAAGGGCTATATTTAAAATTTCTGCATCTATATTCAAGGGTGAGCTAGATTGAGCTAGTTCTATACGTTTCATATATATTATTCTTTTCAGTTTTTAAATAATAAGACAAACCTAGCTTCATAGAATTAATTAGTTAATATTTCATGTTTCTCTACATTGGGAAATTTAATACAGCAGATATTTTGAAAATTTAAAGACTTGATCATAAAATTACCTTAATCTGGGGATTTTGTTTTCAGGAATTAATTCTAACTTCAACTTTCTGTTTGATTTATTGAAAATTTTACCTATTTTAAGTAAATTTTAATAATTTACTTTCATTTTGGGGGAAATCATTCACTGGGCCTTCAAAATTTATTATCTAGTAGTTGTGACTTGTACTCTCATTTTAAAAATCATTCTTTGTGTTGTTGTTTTTTTTTTTCATCTAATACAGGGGATGAGAGGGAAGAATTAAGAATATTTTATTATTATACTATACTTGTACTACTTATGAAGTGGTGTAGTGTTATTTGAAAGTGGACTTGAATTAGTTGTAAATGTGTATTGCAGACTCTAGGGTGACCACTAAATAAAGAAAAAAAGAAGCATAATTGTTATGCTAAGAAAGGAGAGAAAAAGGAATCATATAAAATGCTCAATCAAAACCACAAGAGGTCACCTCATACTTGCTAGAATGGTTATTATCAAAAAGACAAGAGATAACGGATGTTGGTGAGGATATGGAGAAAGGGAACACTTGTGCACTATTGGTGGGAATATAAATTGGTGCAGCCACTATGGAAAACAGTATGGAGGTTCTTCAAAAAATTAAAAATAGAACTACCATATGATCCAGCAATTCCACTTCTGGGTGCTTATCTGAAGGAAATTAAATCACTAACTCAGAAAGATATCTGCACCTCCCATGTTCATTGCAGCATTATTCATGCTAGCCAAGACATGGAAACAATCTAAGTGTCCATCAATGAATGAATGGATTTTTGGGGCCCAGGGCAGGCCACACACACACAAAGCCACAATGGCATATTTATTATTTTGAATTAAAGTTACTTGAGAAGCAGTCAATACAAAAAGAGCATTTTGACCCTCCTCTTTCTGTTCCCACAAAAGCAGGAAATAAATCTCCTATGTGAAAGGTGCTCTTTCTATATCCTTATCACCACAGCTAGGGAATTCAGGGCTGAGAAGCCTATATAAACAAACTTTGTTACTTCTTTACTAATTCACTACCCCAAATCCAAACTCTGCTTAAATTCCATACTAATTAAGCACCCAAACCTGTTTGTCCCATCAAATCCTCACAAATTTGTTATTTCTTTGTATGAAAAGATATATAAACTGCCTGCTTTGGTCACTCTCTGAGAATCATTTTTTTATGATCTCCCATGTACACATATTTAATTAGTTTTTCTTCTGTTAATCTGGTCTTGTGTCAATTTTATTATTAGCTGAGCCATAAGAACTCAAGAGAGGTAAAGGGAGGAATTTTACTCCTCCCTAAAAGGATAAAAAAAAAGTGATATGCACACACACACACACACACACACACACACTGGATTATTATTCACCCATAAAAAAAGAAGAAAATCCTGACATTTGTGGCAACATGGATGAACCTTGAGGACTTTATGCTAAGTGAAGTAAGCCAGACACAGAAGGACAAATACTACATGAGGAACTTATATGAAGAATCTAAAATAGTCAAACTAATTGAAGCAGAGAGTAGAATGGTGGTTGCCAGGGCCTGGGGAGAGGGGGAAGTGGGGAGGTATTTGTCAAAGGGTACAAAGTTTGGTATGCAAGATGCATAAGTCCTAGAGAACTTATTCAGTATACAACATAGTGTCTATAGTTAATAATATTGTGTTGTACACTTAAAAATTTGCTAGAGGTAGAACTTCTGTTAAGTGTTCTTATCACAAGAAAATAATAGTAAATAAAGAGGCCAGGAGGAAACTTTTGAAGATGGTGGATACGATTATGGCATAGATTATATAGTGATGATTTCATGGATGTGAACTTATTTTCAAAATCAACAAATTGTGTACATTAAATATGTCCAGCTTTTTGCCTATCAATCATACCTCAATAAAGTTGTTTTAAGAAAAATAAATGGAATATTGTGATTTTCACACAAACCCCTTTAGTTTCTAATTGTCTAATTCTTAGAGGTCATGCATGCACTCTGGAACATCCTTTGTCAGTTCTTCTTGGCTAATAGTTTAGATAACAGGATATAGCTTGTCTCACCCAATTTGATTTTGTATCATTTGGTTATTTTTGCTGGTTAAATTTGCTTGTTCAATTGCAGCTATTCTTGCATTGTATTCCAAAACTCACCAAGAAGATATATTGATGGCTAAAAGAATGTTCGTTGAAGCACAAGAGAGATTAAAACAGGACATAGAAACACTCTAACTCAGAATGTAAATGTAAACAGAGCTAACACATGAATACAAAAGATCTGTATGTGATTAAAATAGAGCATCTGTGTGATGATTTTACAGAAGAAGCTAGAAAAGAAAAATGTGATAGAGAATACAGTAATAAATATCTGAAAAACAGTTTTAATTGGATTGTTGATTAATTTCTTCCAAGTACTGTCTGTTATAAAGTTTTGTCAAGTAGTGGTACAATCGTTTTGTGGTACAAAGTTTGACATTTTCAAGCAAAGAACAGGGGTCCCTCTGGTAAAGCAATGAAGTTTCCTCAGAATAAGTATTAATTATACTTTATAGAATTAAATTGATGCTATTTATTGCTGAACATAGGGGGATGAGGCCCAAACTACAGTCATATTGAGAGGTTTATAAAAATTCAGCAAAAATAAAATGAAACAAAATAAAAATAATAGTACATGGATCTCATATTGGGGAAGAGCTTGCAATATCAATTCCAAAATATGATTGTGGAGAAGACAAAATTGGTGAAAGTATTTTCTTAAATGTCTCTGTAGGATGTCCCACAATATTAGTGACATGCGATATGGAAGAACAACTACTCACATATGATAGCAGTCATTTCACTGGACGAAACCTTTAGAAGGGAATATAACAATAACTGTTTGTACGCGTGTGGTACATATAAGTGAGAGAATTACCTGATAACATTTTGTTCTGTTTATTACTGAAAGCCCATGATATAGGAGGAAAAACTTTTGTCTTTAAGTTAAAAATTAATTCATGATACAAACAAGGACTTTGGGGTAAGCATGATAGACCATGAGCCATGGGGATAGTAAGCAAGAGAGTGTGTATGTGAATAAGGGAGGTTGCAACTGAAACCTTCCTCACAGGGAAATGTAGGCAGTTAGTTTTATACTCTCTATTCAATGTTAATGAAATAGTGAAATTGTAAATATACTTAACAGATGGCCACTGAGTTACATATTTTCATTTGCTCTGTCAAGACATAGGCTATGAGTTCCAAATGTTGAATGGACACAACTGTTATTTATCAGTATGTCACTTAGTCACAACTGAGGTTATAAATGTTGATATCTAGCCTACATGCTGCTTACTAAGTCAATAAACTTATTCAAAGCTGTGTGTGCCTAGAGGAACAGATGAATTTTTCTTTGGATAAAGATATGATCAGTTAAAACCATATACACCCAGGACTACTTTTTTTCTGGTGGGAGGGGGCACCTTAAAAAAATTATACAAAGGCTCTGTATAGGTTAGTGAAGTTCTGGTAACAGAATCTGATGAAACTTTGAATAACACTGAAAATTATTCTTATCTTTGCCACTCTATCTGAAGTTAAGTCATTTTACCTTCTGCTATTGAGTGGAATAAGCTTGTCAGCACAGCTTAGCGTCTGATGGAGTTTGGATAGTAAATTCCCATTGGAAACCTCTATAAAATGCCTCATGTTTCATTTGAATATCCAGAACAATCTTACAGAACCACCATTTTTGTGGACCCATAATTGTGAGAGTATTTTCTCATGTTTAGTAGAAATAAAGTATGGAAAAACAAACAATTGAATATGTAGAGTGATCTACAAGCTCCATGTATCCGCCACCTAGGTAAATGAATATATTCTTTTTTGAAACTCTAACAATATCATTCCTCCCATTGATATGAAGCCAGTATTATTGTCATCACTATTTTTATGATAATGCTTTTTCTTACTATTTAAAATTGTATTGAATCTTGTTTTAATTACCAAAATCGACAATCTGTGTAGTTATTGAATGCATATTAAGTGACCTATGGTGCTAAAATTTGGAATAGGAAATCACACAGAATCCACAACAACTGAAAAGTGGAACGTGTGCGACTCAAAGCACAGCTTCCAGTGTCCCACTTACTCCACACTCAAGTCAGAAATGATTGCAAGAAATGGAGCTGAGTGGGCATGGGTCATTTCAATTCAGGATAGCCTTCAAATCTGGGATCCTTTCAGTTTTTATTCTTATACTGTATAGTCAAGCATCACTTTCAGGGTAATGAATAATTACCCATTACTCAATAAACAATCTTGACAATGAGGTATAAGTCCTTGGTCTAGTACACAATCCTCAACTGGATTCTCAATTAACTTGATTTGGCATGGTCTCATAAATTCCTTGAGTTAATGGTGTAAAGAGACTCCAATCAAATATCAAGCCATCAGGCATTCCCAGGTCTAAAGGAAAGGTCACAAACTGGCTATTTCATTTCCTTCTGGTCCCAATCAGACTATTCAAGATAATTCTGCAGAATCTAGCCAATTATCTAAAGTCTATGTAAAGGCAGAGATTTTTTTATTGACAATGCAGAGACAAAAATAATTTTTCTTTGCCTATTTACAAAACAGATTTTTAAAATAACTTAAAACTTGTCATTTCATGATGTCAGCAAATATGGAGGAATAAGGGAGATCCAAGGATCCATCTTTCCACTGAAGAGACCTATAATCTGAACTAACTGAATATAAACAAACCTAAAACAAGCAAAGAGATTAAAGCAGCATTCAAATAACTTCCAACAAAGAAAAACCCAGGACCAGATAGATGGCTTTACTACTCAACTCTATCAAACATTTACGGAAGAATTAACACCAATCCTTCTCAAATTCTTCCAAAAAATAGTGGAGTGATTACTTCTAACTCATTCTGTGAGGCTAGTATTACTCTGTTACAAAAGCCAGACAAAGGCATCATAAAAAAATCTACAAAACAATATCCTCTAAGAATATAGATGCCAAAATTCTCAACATAATAATATCAAGTGGAATCTAGCAGCATATTAAAAAGATTATATAATATGACCAAGCAGGATTTATCCCTGGAATACAAGGGTGGGTCAATACACAAAAATCAATCAATTTAATACATCTTATAAATAAAATGAAAGAAAAAATATTTCAATCAATGCAGAAGAAACATTTGACAAAATCTAACAGTTTATTGACAAGAAAACACTCAATAAAATAGGAATAGAAGGGAACATCTTCAACTGGACAAAATGCATCCATGAAAAACTCACAGCTAATAATATACAGTTGGCCCTCTGTATCCACGGCGTTCCACATCCACGGATTCAATCAACTGTGGATTGAAAGGCCTTCAGTGGTTGTGACTATACTGAACATGTGTAGACTTTTTTTTCTTGTCATTATTCTCTACACAATATAGTATAAAAACTATTTACATAGTATTAGCTATTATAAGTAATCTAGAGATGATTCATGGTGGTCTAGTGGTTAAGATTTGGTGCTCTCGCTGCCACAGCCCAGATTCGTTTTCCAGCCAGGGAACCACACCACCCATCTGTTGGTTGTCATACTGTGGCTGCTATATGTTGCTGCGATGCTGAAAGCTAAGCCACTGGTATTTCAAACGCCAGCGTGGTCACCCATGGTGGACAGGTTTCAGCGGAGCTTCCAGACTAAGACAGATTAGGAAGAAGTACCTGGCCACCCACTTCTGAAAAAATTGTCCATGAAAACCCTATGAATAGCAGTGGAGCATTGTCTGATACAGTGCCAGAAGGTGAGAGGATGGTGCAAAAGGACCAGGCAGGATTCCACTTTGCTGTATATAGGGTTGTTAGGAGTCAAAATTGACGTAATGGCACTAACAACAACAAATTGATGATTTAAAGTATTTGGGAGAATATGTGTAGGTTATATGCAAATACTACACCATTTTATATAAGGGACTTGTGCATCTGCAGATTTTGCTATCAGCAGGGGTCCTGGAACCAATCCCCCATGGAGACTGAGGCACGACAGTACTAAATGGTGAAAGATGGAAAGTTTTCCCCTAATACCAGGATCAAGACAAGAATGTCTACTCTTATAATTTCTATTCAATATTATACTGGAAGTTCTAGGCAGGAAAATAAAAATGACAAAACTGATCTGCAGGTTCAATGCAATCTCTACCAAAATTCCAACTGCCTTTTTGTCAGAAAGGGAAAAGCTAATTCTAAAATTTATATGAAATTAGCAGGTACCCTGAATAGCCAAAAAAATCTTGAAAAAGAAGAATAATGTTAGAGGACACATACTCCTGGATTTTAAAACTTACTACAAAGCTACAATAATCAAAACAGTGTGATACTGGCATAAGGTAAACATATAGATCAATGGAATAGAATTGAGAGTCCACAAATAAAGCCATACGTCTATGGTTAATTATTTTCGACAAGAGTGATGAGACAATTCAATGGAGAAAGAATAGTCCTTTTAACAAATGTTACTGAGACAACTAATATTCACATGGAAAAGAATGAAGTTGGACCCTTACCTCACACTATATACAAAAATTAACTCAGATTAAAGATCTAAATGTAATAGTTAAAACTATAAAACTCTTAGAGGAGCTGGCCCGGTGGCATAGCGGTTAAGTTTGCATGTTCTGTGTTGGTGGCCCGGGGTTCGCAGGTTTGGATCCCAGGCACAGACAGATGCACAGCTTGTCAAGCCATGCTGTGGTGACATCCCATATAAAGTAGAGAAAGATGGGCATGGATGTTAGCCCAGGGCCAGTGTTCCTCAGCAAAAAGGAGGAGGATTGCCAACAGATGTTAGCTCAGAGCTAGTCTTCCTCACAAAACAAAACAAAAAAACCAAAAACCTTTTAGAAAAACATGGGAGTTAACATTCATGACAACGGATTCTTACATATGACACTAAAAGCACAAGCAACTAAATATAGATAAAATGGATTTCAACAAAATCAAACATTTTTGTTCATCAAAGGACACTATCAAGAAGGTGAAAAGACAACCCAAAGAAAGGGAGAAAATATTTGCAAATCATATATTTGATAATGACCTAATATCCAGAATATATAAAGAACACTTCCAATTCAACAACAAAAGTCATTCACAGAAGCACAGATACCACATGATTCCACTTATATGAAGTACCTAAAATAGTCAAATTCATAGAAGAAGAGATTAGAATGGTGATTACCAGGGCCAAGGGGAGGGGGACATGGAGAGTTGCTCTTAAATTTGTATAAAGTTCTAATTATGCAAGATAAATTAGTACCAGAGATCTGCTGTACAGCATAGTGCCTATAGTCAACAATACTGTATTGTGCACTTAAAAATTTGTTGAGAGTAGATCTTATGTTAAGAGTTCTTAAAAAAACCCAAAAAGACACAAGGAAACTTTTGGAGGTGATGAATATGCCTATTACCTTGATTGTGGTGATAATTTCATGGGTGTATGCACATGTCCAAACTCATCAAATTGTATATATTAAATATGTGCCACTTTTTGTATATCAGTTATACTTCAATAAAGCTGTTTTTTAAAAAAGACAAAAATGCCAATTAAAAATTGGTCAAAGTACTTGAATAGACCTTTCTCCAAAGAAGATACACCAGTTGCCAAAAAACACATTGTCATTGGGGAAAACCAAATAATATAAACCATAATGAGATCTCACTTCACATCCATTAGTGTGGCTACAATAATTAAAAACAAAAAATGAATATAACATGTGTTGGTGAAGATGTAGAGAAATTTGAACCCTCATACATTGCTGGTGGGAATGTAAAATGGTGAAGTGCTCTGTAAATTTTGGAATTTCCTCAAAAAGTGAACCATAGAATTACCATATGACTCAGAAATTTCACTCCTAGGTATATACCAAAGAAAATTGAAAACAGGATTTCAAACAAAAAGTTGTACATAAATGTTCACAGCAGCATTATTTATAATAGACCCAAAGTGGAAACAATCCAACTGATTAATGGATAAACAAAATGTGGTATATTCATACAGTGGAATATTAGTCAACCATAAAAAAAGGAATGAAGTACTGATACATGCTACAGCATGGATCAACCCTGGAAATATTATGCTAAGTCAAAGAATCCAGAACACCAAAGGACACATAACTTAAAATTCCATTTATATGAAATGTCCATAAGAGACAAATTCATGCATACAGATTATAGATTAGTGGTTACAAGGAGCTGAGTGGAGGGAGGAATGGGGAGTGACCGTTTAATGAGTATGGGCTGTCTTTTTTGTGCGATGAAAATATTCTTGAGTTGGATAGTGGTGATGGTTGCAAAACATTTTGAATGTACTAAAGTCCACTGAATTGTGCACTTTAAAATGGTTAAAATAGGGAATTCTATTTTAGGTGAATATTACCTCAGTAAAAAAAAAAAGTCAAAGAACAGTTTCACATATCCTGGGTGTTCCTTACTTTAAAAAATATTATGAGAATAACAAACATCAAACAAGTCAACATTACTTCGCAAGGTACTGCAGCAGCATACTATCTTTGATGAGGAGGTACTGGAGGAAAATTTAACACGTCATGTGCTGCACTAAGCCATAGGATCTTTCAGGGATTCAAATAGGCAAATGTCGAATGTGGCATCACCATGATGACATTGGGGTCTACCATTGTTCAGAATATCTATAAACGGCAGAAAATACAGAATAATATTACAAGCAAGTTTAGCTGTAACAAAAGGTTGACATTTAAAATGTGGATTTATATATAAAAAGAGCTAAGAGATATAAAATTAGGATGACCATTATCTTTACTGCAGCCATTGATAGCATCCCTGTGTGCTTAAAATATGACTATCCTCACAAAAATTATTCATCAAAGACTTTGCAGAAAAATAAGTACATATAATAAGAGACAAATCTATAGTTTCCCATTTAGAGATAGAGACCAAACAACTCTGATTTTTTCCTTATAGTTGGAGCAAACCTCAGTCTCTCTCTCTTGTCAAATGCTTTATTTTCACATAGGCCACGTAGTATATACTAGGTAAAATTTGTTCACAGCCAGAACTGTTGCAGTTATATTTTATAACATCAATTTCAATGTACGTGTCGTTAAAATACATTTAACTGTGTACCAATCAAAGAGCCCAGGCGTGACGGCAAGATGCCAGTTGGAGACACCATGGATTGCATTATAAAATAAAATGATTCGATAGGTCAGAATTTTTGTTCAGTGGACATTTTAAAATGTTGTGGAATGATATTAAAATTGGTTCTTTATGAACATTTCTCCATGGCCCAAAATCAAATATAGTTCCAATGACACAAAGTAAAAAGCCCCAAATCAGGTCTGTGGCCAACACCAATTATATCTCCTGCTCATTTTAGAGTATAACCGCATAGAACCTTTAGAAAAATTACTGATGGTGACTTAGAGTACACAAATGAAGGAACTTTTCAATAAATGGCATCAGTATATTCAGTGGAATCCAGCTTAAAAAAATAAACCTATGATGTATCTTCATGTAAATGGAATGGTTTCTGTCATTTAAATATGCTTCTTGGCCTAAATAGGTGCTGATGTGAGAATCAGTGCAAGGCCAGAACCTATAGTGATTTAACTCAAAATATGCACCACAGTCCCCAGACATAGAGTCACTTGAGAATGCTTATTAAAATGCAATTCTGAGGCTTTCCCCAGGATGGCCTAAATTAGAATTTCTGGGCTTATTAACTGGTAATCTTCTCTTTAACAAACTTACCATTGCATTGCTGTGCACATTAAACCTTGAGAACCACTTTTCCCCCAGATGTGGCAGCATTCTCTCTCTCTCTCTCCCAGCACCCCTTCATTATTCTCATTCAGCCACTAATATTACCAGTGGTTTTGCTGCTGTTAATCTCCCTTAACCTGTGGTCATTTTCCAAATATCATGGCAGGAGAGGAAACTATTATTTTTTTTATTAGAATAATTGTAGGAGGAAGGGTTTAAATTTTCCTTTGAAATGAGGTGTTAATTGGTACTCTTATTAAAGGAACTGAGGCCACACAGTACTTGAGAAGAAAAGTGGATGCTTGAAGCCACTACTCTAATTCCCTAAAGGCCACAGGGGACAAAACACTATAGAGGCAGAAATTTTTAGGACTGGAATACATTTTTCGTTAGAAACAGCTGCGATTAGAGCTGTGTGCCACAAGATGTGACTGCTTATAAGGACCAATTCTAATGACTGAAAACTCAAGCACTCTTGGTCCCAAGTGCGTCCTAAGGAGCCAAGCACTACCTACATCTCACAAACCTACTGTTGCCACATCTTTCTCTCATCGTCCCTCACTTGCCTTAAATATACACTGGTATATTGTTTTAGCTGCCCTTTTGGTGTAGCAGGCCAAGTGACGCTCTCCAACTTTACGTCCCTATGCCTTCTAATTTTCTCCTCCAACTCTTCTTTCTGACAAAAAGCCTTTCATTTTCCTTTTGAAGTACGAGGTATTTATGATCCATTCTTCTAGTATATTTTTAGTGTCTTCTATTTCAACATAATCAAATGTTCCATATATGAGGAAACATGCAAGGCCCTGCAGGGTCTAGAAAAATGAATGTTTGTCTCTGTCCCCAAACGTCTCTATCAGAAATATTAAAACACAGGATGAAATATTTACCTGGAAAATATAATATAGGGAAAATACAATAAAAGCTGAAAGAGTAGAAACAAAGAACTATAGGATTAAAGGAGAGCCGCCTGCATGTGGAAATATCTGAAATGAGCCTTGGTGGGGTTTTGACATGTGGGGATTACATGAAAATCATTTGAGGCAGGAAAATTAGTATAAGCAAAGAGCAGGAGGTGAATAAATTTGCATCCCGTTTAAGTGGCAGCTCAGAATACAGACTGATTAAATCATTTCACAAATATGGGAAGTAGGGAGAGATAAGACTTTAAAGGTCAGTTAAGACCAGATTAAGGAGATCGCCAAAGAGTTTTTTCACTAACTCATTAGTGAGGTACAGGATCAGAGTCATATTTTAGGGTAACTAGTTCACTGGCAGTAAGAAGGAGGAATTGGATGAGGGTTGTAGCAAGCAGCTGGACAACTGTTGAAGAAATGAACATATATTGATGTAGGGCTCATGGTGGCACTGGAGTTAGAAAAGAGTAAACAAATGTGGACGTGGTCAGAAGTCCAGATCTATGGAAGGTCACCACTGATTAGATGCAGAATATGAAGGAGAATCAAAGATGTGTTGAGATGTCTGAAATAAGTCACTGGAAGGAGTGAAAGAAAGGAACTGACTTGGGGCTGAAGATGATGAGCTCCATTTTGACCATATTAAATTGGAGATAAAGCCATGCAGAGACATTTTGAAAGGTGGAAATGAGGTTGAAGTTATTGAGATGGGTTTGGGAGTCATTTGATAAAGGCCAAAGAAAGATTCTAGGATGAATATAAAGAGTGAAAATGGAAAAGTTGGAGAGTATAATTCTATGAAGGACCAAAAAAGAAAAGACAAATTGGTAGAAGTAGAGAGGGAATGGATGAGTAGTCTTGCAGAATACAAGTAAAGAAATAATGTGTTAAAAAAGAAGAGTCCAGGCTGAGGAAGGTGACTATTAAAAACAAAAACAATTGCATCAAAACTCTGGATCTTGAATTTATTTTGAATAATACTTCAAATTGTAGAGCTAGATACAAAATAATGTAATATATGGTCTCTGCTGTTTGCAACCCAGTCGGGGGCTCCACTGTACACAGGAAACAGCTAAGTGCTCATTCAAGGTCTCTAAAGCTAGTAGTAGAAATAATAAGCACTAAAGAAATCTAGAGAATGGAGATGGTCAATACGATGGGAAAGCTTGGAGGATGTCTCTTGAGGACAAGGGTTGGGGAGTAGATAAAAAAAGAAAAAGATAGTTTGGAATGTCAAAGAATAACTCATAGACCTATAGTTATTTTAAGCATACTTTTACTTGTATACAAGGAAAATCAATTGTTGAAATATCAGCCTTGAAGAGTCATGGGAGATGAATGAGCTGGGGACTGTCTGATCAAATCAGCGTTTGATCTGGCAAAACTGAGAACTGACTGAAGTGTCTTAGCCCTGAGCCTTCTGTGGACTTGCCCAAGAGCACAAGGTATCAGGCAGTCAATCACAGTTTGGAGAAATTTCCTTTCCTAACTACAAATGGTTGCTGGAAGCTATGTTAAAAAAATACCCATTCTGTGTTTTAAAATTTATAGCATGTGGGTGATTTGTTTTAAATGTGGTGAAAGTCAAAAAATATTTTCCACTTAATTAATAGATACCCGTTCATGTGAATAAGGGGCCTTTGTAATGCTTGCCGGTGCTTGCTCTTACACACTCATCCTTCTGTTCCCAATAGCTCATTGCATTGTGTATGCTTAAACCCTTTTAGTATTAACACTGTAGTTAACATTTTCCACTGATTAATGTTTTCCCACACCTAAGTGAGAGTATTTTTTTCAATAGATCATGGCTGTGATAGTGTCTTCTGTGTGATTCCTTTGGACTCTTTGGTTCAATTGTTACATTGGATTGCTAATGGAAATTTTGTCATCCTGTAATCGCCTAGTGGTTCTGAAAGCAATAACAGACCATTTTGTAACCTTAAGTGGAATTTCTAACAGGACTAAGTACTTTCATTTGACTACACTCTTAGCAAAATCTGGCAATTGGGGCATTTTGAACTGTCTGTTCTAAGAATTACTGTTCTACAAAATAAAGTATTACCATTTACCTTATGGTTATTTCAACATTTTGTGTGTGTGTATGTGTGTGAGAAAGACCAGCTCTGAGTTAACATCCGTTGCCAATTCTCTTTTTTGCTGAGGAAGACTGGCCCTGGGCTAACATCTGTGCCAATCTTCCCCTACTTTATATGGGGTGCCTGCCACAGCACGGCCTGACAAGCGGTGTGTCTGTCCGCGCTCAGGATCCGAACCTGGGAACCCTGGGCCACCGAAGCGGAGCTCGTGAACTTAACTGCTATGTCACCGGGCCGGCCCCTATTTCCACATTTTTGATGAAATAATAACTGTAGTTCTTATGAATGAAAAATACTGCAATTTTGCTATTTTCTTTAGAGAAGCAGAGCTTTAAGTATATTTGGTAATATTTAGGCTTAATTTTAGGTACCATCTAAGATGCCCCTGACTTTCTGAATGAAATTTAAGTGTTCATTTTGTAACAGTTTGCTAAAGTAAAGAATATTCAATAAATGTTTGGGACATTGTGATGGCCTTTTAATAATTTTATGTATTTTTAAAATTAATGCGGTGTTGAAGTCTTAAGTCTGTATGCATTGAGTTCTTTCAACTGTGTCTAATTTTCAATCCCACTGAACCAAAAAATAATTATTTACAAAGAAGATTGTATTTCTTCCAGGGGTTACAAATTATTTCTTTAAATTTCAGCATTAAGTATTTATCATTGATGTTGCAAGACTGGAATGCACATAGACAATAGAAATAGGGTCATCTGACATTGCTACATTATGTCTACAGTTTTATTTTAGTAGTATGACCATCAGTCAATAGGTGGATGGTGTGATTAGTGTGAAACTCAGCACTAAATTCAGAGAAGTGCCAAGGAGACAAAATGAATGTGAGAACAGAAAGGCAAACCATCTCCAGTGGATTAGTGGCATGGGTCAATAAGCCTTGATGAACAAGGCAATAAGCATGAGTCCTAGAAAATGGAGGGTATAAAAATAGACCAACTGCTAGAGGCCATTCTCCCTCTAATATTCATACCTACCTCCAGTCACCAAGTAGAATAAATCAAGGTCTATATTTGAACTATGACTCTATCTGCCTGAATTATTAGGGCATGTAAGTAATAACAAATAACTGCATTAATAAATACTAATTTTTTAAATAAATGAGAGAGCAGGAGACATGTGGGAAATTTCTCCACCTTCCTCTCAATTTTGCTGTGAACCTAAAACTACTCTAAAAAAATAAAAAGTCTTTAAAATAAAATACATGAGGGCTTCTATCATTATTAAAAATCATTATCAGCATTATTAACTAAATATATTAAATTTTGCCAATAATTATTATAGTTTGCATCTTAACTCTTTTCCCACAGACAGAATGGAGGATAATAATATAATGATAATGTAGCCAGGTATTGAAATGGGACGCTTTCTGACTCAGTTTGTTTGAGGTCCCAAAGGTCAGGAACCAAGCAATTGTACCATATATCTCAAAGGTATACAAAGGCTGTAGCTGATGAGTGGGGGAGACTGTTTCCTTGGAGAGAGTTATTCGTGTGCATCCATCTCACCTTAAGCCAAGTGAGAGAAGGGGCTTTAAGAGGCCATATAGGGAACTTTACATTTGACATTCCCCAGAACCTGAGGATCATAAATACTGGTTTTAGAAACAATTGGCTAGAAGGTCTGAGAGGATATAGTAAAGGGCTAGAAGGAGGGCTGCTTTGAGAGCCAACAACATTCCACTGATGATAGGCCCACGATGCCTGAATTATTTTTAATGGGAAATGTGGCAGGAAACTAGTCTGATGCTGTTTGGATTCCCCCAAGAGAAATGACTGAAGAAGCAATGGGTCCCCAGTGGACAGTCAGTATAGGGTAGACCACCAAATGTGCGGGGGCTATGGGCTGAAGGCCTAAGAGACCAGGTGGAGGAAAGGCATTGCCCACATCTTGAAAAATATAACTGGAAGTTTCCAGTGGGTCTATCTGAGGAATCCACAGACTTCCGTGGGAAAGCAAATTTAACACTGGAAAAGAGTCATTCTGGATAATCCCTCTTGGGCCATCCAAGCAATACATTGTTTTGTCTCTCCTCTCTCTTTATTTTTCTGACTCTAGAGAGCTAGAATCAGTCACTCTAGCAGGGAGTTAAAGGAGGGATGGAGTGAAAGGCGGAATAAAAGAGTGGTGAAAGAAAAAGGGGACTTCCTGCTAGACTGGAGGCTTTAGCATCCAAGGCAGACCTGAGCTGGAGGAAGAGAAATATTTCCATTGGATAAGATCATGGTTTGTGAATTTATGACACTAGAGTGGACATTTAATTACTGAAGTGGGATGTTCCAGGAACTGAAAGTGCTCAAAGGACATTTTATTATTTAGGAGTTACCAAAAATTTTTATGGGACTTTCTGAGGTTTTACCAAAGGACAGAGAAAGAACCAATATACAGAGTGGGTTTGAAAGGGCAGTGAAGGAAAAATGTCTTCTGATTTTACCCTACTGAGTATAGCCCATTTGATATAAGTCATGATGATGATGAAGATGATGATGATGACGTGACAATGACAATGAAGAAAGATTAGTGGAGACACCGCTGACAAATGTTGCCTACTTCATTTTTGTCTGAGATGAGTTCTGACCCTTTCTGCATTTTCTAGTTTTCAAATTCTTAAGACTTATTTATGGATGATAAAACACACTATTTTAAGCAGCAGCGCTTGTCATTGTGTTGCAAGCAAGTCTTATATTATTAATAGGGGAAAAGAGAGCCCTCTTTTCACTTTGGAAATAATAGCAATATAATTCAATTCCACTAATATTTATTTAAGACCCACTGTGTGCCTAACATATTATTGAAAGTTGATATTGATTATATAAGACATATGTGGAAATATATAGATTTTATGTTTTCCCTTCATTGATAATTTTAAGTAGAATGACCTCAAAATCAAATTTACACATGTAGTTATATAAAGAAGTCTTCAGAAGTCTATATTTTACTATTTTAAAATAGTAAAATATTAAAAACATTTAAGAATAAGATATAAAAAATATTTTAAAATTTAAGGACTAATATACATAAATAATGGAAAATATAAGTCAAAATTCTAATGACTTTCAAATTATATGCTTGTGCACCTGGGAAACCCAGAAGTAGTAAGTGAAAACCCATTGGAACTCAGAAGAGAACTTAGTGATGCTGCCACTTATTAAACAAACTGGCAAAAATCAATAGCTCTCCTACACACCAGCAGTGAAGAGGTAATTTAATTAAACATTACTATTTCAATAGCAAAAAAATATAAAAATAACTAGAACAAGCTTAATAATATATAGACAAATACTGCATGAAGAAATCAAACAAAATAACTTTTGATATAAAAGAAAACAAATAAGTGGAAAGGCATAAAATATTTCATTGTGGGTAAACTTAAATATATAAATGTCAGTTGTCTTCAAGTTCATTTATGAAATTTAATACCAATACGAATTTTAAGGAACTGACAAAATCATTTTAAATTTGACCTGGAAAAATAGACAGGCAGAGGAAACAAGACAACATCGAGAAAAAACAAATAATGGAGAAGAAACTTATTATAAAAACAAACTTAAAAATACATTATCAAGTGAAAATAATTGAAAACTTTTGCATGAATAGACACAAAAATAGAATATAATATAAAACTCTGAACAACACAAGTATACACAATAGAATTTAAACATCATAGTGCTTCTCTCTCAAATAATTAAACTTTTAAGAACAGTGACATTTTTCTAATGGAGAGAGAAGTTTCATTGCTTCTAACATCTATTGCAAACAGGAAAATAGGGAAAGAGACAGACAACCAACCACCACATTCCAGGATGATAAGAGTTATTATGTAGAAATTTATTTTTTTGTGAGTTCTTATATATTTATTTTGGTTTTATTATCAACAGTTCTCTAGTCTGTGAAATTGTTGGTTCTTTCCATCAATCCCAGACATTAGGCATCCCGTATGTATTCTCACAATATTTAACTTTTACTTAAAATGCTTAAAAAAATCCCAAATATCCTTCAGTTCTTTGATGAGAGGCAGACCCAGGACTACTTATAAAAGAACAAGTAAGAGCTATTCTACAGCCTTATGTAAGGAAAGCATGTCTGGGTAAGACAAAATGAAACAGAGATTCGCTTATAGTCTGTTCTTCAACATAATTCGCTCTAATTTTGACTGAATATTTGACAAACCCATGATTAATAATAATAATAATAACCAACATTTGTTGATGTCAGGAAAGGACTAAGCATTTTACATATATTTGTTTCATTTAGTCCTCACAACCGCCACCATGATTAGATATTATCACTACTATTATTAAACAGATCAAGAAACTGAAGCACAGAGAGTTTAAATTACTTTCCTGGAAACATACAATTAATAATGAGTATATCTGCACTTTAAATTCAGGCAGTTTGACTTCAAAGCCCTTGATTTTTATCATTGTCAGTTATTGCTTCTTTGTGATACTAACGTCAGACTTCTTTAACTTAGATCTCTGAAGTTCTCACAAACTCTCTTCCTGTTACATCCACAGACGTGTTTTTCAAACCTGGATGCATATTAAAATCACCTGGAGAGGTTAAATAATTACGGATGCCTGGGACCTATTCCAAACCAATTGAGATTGGATCTGCGGAGTGTGTTCTTGGCATCTGTAGTTTTCAAAAGCTGTCCAGGTCATTCTGATGCACAGTGAGGGTTGCAAACCACTGACTTGTGCAATTATAGAAAAAAGTTAAATAGTCATTCCCAGATACCTTATAATTTACATATACAATACATTGCATAGCTTATATTTTATACTTGTAATGTAATATACTTATCTATTTTTTATTAATTTCCCATGATGTACATAGACCGAAACATTTGTTTTAATTTTGGTAAAATTATATACCCATGAAGGCAGCCCAAAATGATCTCCTCCTTCTCTGATCTTCTATAACAATTATTGTCTTTACCATTTAGCAGCTAATTATGAAAGTTCTTGTAACAACTCTTCTGTTTTCACTTGCAACATGATTTTTTTGGTAATTTTAAAAAATTGTAAGAATAACTTTGAAAATACAGTGCGTACTCAGTATTTAGAATTCAAAGATGGCAGAAAAGTAAAAAGAAGAATGTGAAAAATCTCACCATGCATGATTAATCAACTTTTAATTTTGAGTGAACAGCATTACAGGCTTTTCCTCTGCCTATATACAAATGGATGGGTGGAAACCTAGATTTCTTTTTCTTTTTTTCCAGCATTACTGAGATATAATTGGCATATAACATTGTGTACGTTTAAAATGTACAGTGTAATGATTTGATACATGTATATATAATGAAATGATTACCATAATAAGGTTAGTTAACAGATCCATCACCTCACATAAGCACAATTTTTTGTGTGTGTGGTGAGAACTTTTAAGATCTAATCTCTTATCAACTTTTAAGTAATAATACAGTATTGTTAACTATAGTCACTATGCTGTACATTAGATTTGCAGAACTTATTCATCTTACAAATGGAAGTTTGTACCCTTTGATCAACATCTTTCCATTTCTCCAAACTTCCAGCCTCTGGCAACCATCATTCTCTTTGTTTCTATAAGTTTGACTTTTTTTTTAGGTTCCACGTATAAGTGAGATCATACAGTATTTATCTTTCTCTATCTGACTTACTTCACTTAGCATAATGCCCTCAGTGTCCATCCATGTTGTCACAAATGGCAAGATTTCTTTCAAGACTGAATAATATTCCATTGCATGTATAAAAAACGTTTTCTTTACCCATTTATTCATTGATGGACACTTAGATTGTTTCCATGTCTTGGCTTTTGTGAATAATGCTACAATGAATAAGAGAGTGCATATATCTCTTCAAGAGAGTGATTTCTTCAAGATAGTGAATATCTCTTCAAGATATTTTTTTGGATATATACCCAGAAGTGGAATTGCTGGATCATATGGTAGTTCTATTTTTAATTTTTTAAGGAAGCTCCGTACTGTTTTTCACAGTGACTGCACCAATTTACATTTCCACGAACAGCGTGCTAGTGTTCCCTTTTGTCCATATCCTCGCCAACACTTGTTATTTCTTGTCTTTTTAATAATAGCCATTTTAATAGATGTGAGGTAATACCTCATTGTGGTTATGATTTATACTTCCCTGATGATTAGTGATGTTGAGCATCTTTTCATGTACCTGTTGGCCATTTGTATATCTTCTTTGGAAAAATACCTGTTCCCTTACTCTGCTCATTTTTTAACCAGATCGGTTTTGTTTTTGTTTTTTGTTTTTGGTGAGGAAGATTAGCTCTGAGCTAACATCTGCTGCCAATCCTCCTCTTTTTGCTGAGGAAGATTAGCCCTGGGCTAACATCCGTGACCATCTTCCTCTACTTTATATGTGGGGCACCTGCCACAGCATGGCTTGATAAGTGGTGCATATGTCCATGCCCAGGATCTGAACCTGCAAACCCCGGGCTGCTGAAGTGGAGCACGCGAACTTAACCACTACACCACAGGGCTGGCCCAGATTGGGTTTTATTGCTGTTGAGTTGTACGAGTTCTTTATATATTTTGGATATTAACCACAAGAAGTGAATCTTAAGGAAGAAGGGAAATTGTACTGAGTAGTAAAAAGGATGCTGACTTCACCTCCCAACTGTCTTTACTTGATTGGTCTGTTCTCAGGAGAGGTATGGGGAAAATGGTATATTTGGCAGAGAGCTGGATTTCAGTTAAGTATAGTTGTTAAAAAAATTATTTCCTGGGTTTCAAAGTAAAATGTCTCCAAGAAACATGAATTTTAATAATTCAGAATCTTACCTTCAAGGCTTTTATTTACTTCTTTGTGTCTTTATGTTTCTCACTCTCTCTCCAGCGAGTACAGTAAGATCCTTGGTGGAGGTAAGGGTTAACTGGCCATTGTGAAAATATTATCCCTGGTCAAACCATTAGAGCCCCCTTCACTCCTCTCCCCAACTGCTGCTTTGCACTAAGGATTCTTCATGTCCCAATGTGATCCCCAGAAATGTCAGGTGTAGTTTGCCTCAATATTTACGTCTCCTTTAAAGACACACCATTTTCATACAATCAAATTTTCATGCTATATTGTCCCTTTTAAAGTTTGTGTATCCCATGGGTACTGATTGTTTCTAATATTATATACAGTGAGTATGGGGTGTAGAGAAAACATGCGTTTCTGCAGAGTTGGAGCTTTATGACAAAATTTTGCCGACATTTGAGATCCTGGCATAAGGGTAAGCCTAGGGAAGTCAGAACTTCAGAGAAATCTAGTTAAATCCAGAAGTAGGTATGTGCATTGCAACAGAAAATAAGACCTTGGAGACACATCTAGGTTGTAGAGTCCAGGGACATCAGGGCTTATCTGGCCCTTGGAAAGATGTCTTTATATTCCAAAAGGTTAGAGTGAGAACTTGAGGTTTCTTCCATCCCATCTCCACAGAGTAAAGGTTTTTTTGTCCTCATCTGAGGAGGGGAGGAGAAGGTAGCTGCATCCTGCTCCTGTATATAAGCAGAAAAATCCATTTTTCTCTATTCCTCACCTATTATAATAACTTCTAAGTTTGTAAGTATAGGACATTTGACCTGGCTTTCATCACGTCACCCCAGGAGCAAAAATCAAGCTGTGACAAACAACATGGTGGTCGTTATTTGCATTTAAGTGAATTTGTGTTTTAAGTGAATGATAAACCTGTGTCTGATCACACACCATGTGAGCACTCAGGATGAAATTAATAAATATAATTATTAAAAGCACAATAGTGAGTTTTATTCCTGTTATATATACATATGTGTGTGTACATGACTGAATAGTGTTGGACAGTGCTGAACAATTGACCGATTATTATGAAAATTCTCCATGACGTATTTAACATGGACATACAATTGAGTGCCTTTATGACATGCATACCAGAAACATTTTATGGGTGTTCTTTGTTACTTTACTCTTTTGTATTAGTGTTTCATTCATACATTTTTAATATCTGAATCGAAAAAGAATTTTCATGGAATATTATTATAGAGTGGAAATTGAAACATAATTCCATATAAATCTACTGCATTTAAAAAATATGTAGAAGTATGTACACTCAAGTGTGCATACTTAGAAAGTAGTCCTAGTGAGAGATCCAGGTTTCACATGCCAGGAGAATGAAGGTTGAGTACTTTATTAACATTACCCATGTTTTAAGAATAAATGTAAAAAGCAGAATGGCATTCATATAGATGTTGTATTATCACTTTCTATTTTAGTAGCAAAAAGAAAGTTTTTCATTTTTGTTGGTTTTAAATTAAGTGTATGTGTGACGATCTCAGTAGTAATAGCATATATCCTTGTATTTGGGCCTCCTTGTTATAATTCTATTTGGCCTTTCACATCAAATCCACGAAAGCAATTATTAAAAATATCTTTTATGGGTGCCGGCCCGGTGACGCAGTGGTTTAATTCGTGCTTTGGCAGCCCGGGGTTCCCGGGTTCGGATCCCGGGGGCCCGCCAACACGCTGCTTGTCAGCCATGTGGTGGCAGCGTCCCATATAAAGTGGAGGAAGATGGGTACGGATGTTAGCCCAGGGCCAGTCTTCCTCAGCAAAAAGAGAAGGATTGGCAATGGATGTTAGCTTAAGGCTGGTCTTCCTCACACACACACACAAAATGTTTTTTATGCTTACTATTTCTGAGCCCTTTGTTCTTTTGGGGGAATTTGGTGATATAAAAGGGTTCCTGCCTTCGAAGTACATACATACTATTTGGGAGACATGCAGAAGACAAGAGTAGAATTCAGATAAGGGAAGAGATCAATGTGCTCTAAATTTCTCAACCAAAGACTTTCTGATGAGGCAGGAATTATTTGGGTTTTTAAAGAATGTATTGGATTTGGATCAGAAGTGGAGAGAGAGGATGTTTGCTAGGGAGAAATGGCATGAATAGAATATAGAGTGTGAGCAAATGATAGATATCAGGAAACAAACTGAATAAAAATTGATGGAGTTTGTACTACACACAATATTTTGTGTTGTGAGGGGAGCTAAGGGTGAATCGGTAATACAACTTTACGCTTCAAGGTTTTTGTTTTTGTCATTTAGGATGCTTCCAGTCATAAATAACTGGATAGATGAATAAACATGGTTTAATAAGAAGAAAATTCAATATTTTATATGACATGAAATCAGGTGGTAGAAAGTTATATGGACAGTTATTCAATTTCTCAACAAAATTATCAGAGACTAATTTTTACACACCACTTTCAGCCTGCTGGCTTTGTTTCAAGCTGTCTACACTGAAAGCTTCAAAATGGCTACTGAAGTCCTCACATATCATCTTCTCATAGTTATTCATGGAACAGGATGAATAGCATCTCTTCTTGTGCTTCTCTTTTTCCAGGAGGCAAAACTTTTCCAATAGCCCCACAACAATTCTCCTTGCATCCCCTTGACCAGAATTGGATTTCATACTTCTGGTTAAACCAATGTTTGGTAAAGGGAATGGGACACCACAAAAAGTGAGATTCTTAGCAAAGAAGAAAGGCACTGAGAAGGCAATCAGCAGAGTTTTCTCTAGGATTACAGTATGTCAATGGATACTGCTAGTTATAGTTGGAGTCTAGTGTGAAAGATGTTGATATCACAAAGTTACAGAATGAAATGTCTATCATGAAGCTCTTCGTTTTAGTGATGAGAAAATCAAGGCCTATTTGATTCAGTTGATTTAGTCAAGATCATGTCATGAGTAGCAAGACTTGAATCTACTTTACCAGCTTTCTACTCCAACATTCTTTCTATTATGAGTTTTTTCTCTATTTTAAAAAATTGATCCTCCACCTTTCGCTAGTCCAGTAGCAAACACTATCTTCAGGGAGTGAGGTGGATACCTATACAATTGAAATTATTTTTGATTAGATCTACGTATGGAGAGGAATGACTATATTCTGAAAGATATTTCACATGAAATTATCGTTTCACAGAAATCTGATTTATTTTGATAATTGACTTTTTAAACCTATGAGTGACTAAAGTGTAATTGCTTTTATTTATCTTCTTTAGAATGCATCATAAAGTTATAAATGCTTTTTAATTTGAAGAGTTTTATCTGGTGTCTCATTACATTGTCTGAGTTATCAAATATATTTTTCTTTAAGATAAACATAACTTTTCATGTACCAAATTATTTTGTCATCCTATCATATATTTTTTCATTTATGTGTTTTTGAAATAATTTTTATATTGTTACCTATATCAGTTTAAGTTGTGTTCACTAAAATGGAGTTCAAAAGACTTTTATTGTCACCAGACTTAAGCCCAGTTTGTTCTCTCTTAATGCCACCTCTTGCTCCAATGAACACATTTCCATCACCCTAGATTGATCTGTTTGGTTCACACCTATAGGCTGGTCCATTATGCAAGGCCCAGGAGGACCACATTTCTCACTTTGAATTTTAACTTCTTCTCTTAATGGTTTAAAAGTAAATCTGAGAAGCAAACTATACATTTTTTAAAATTTTGTTTTTGTCCAAGGTAATCTCCCACCATCAGCTGTCTGACATTGTCTCTGTTGAATAAATGTGAGATAGCAGAATACTGAGGAGATACTTTGGAATCAGCTGCATCTCTTGGTTTTCCTTAAATCATAACCAGTCAACTTTCTGCCTTACTGAGGTCGGTCATTTCTCTCATTTCTTGCTAACAAGCCCTTTCTCCCTCCCCAGGCGCTTTCAGTGGTAAGCTTTACTGCCATTAACAAAACAAGAATGGATATAGCCCTCACTTCTTCTAAAGAAGAATGTTTGAGAAAGTGTGAATTAGTGAATTATTAGAGAAGATAGTGCCATTCTCCATTAACTGCTGCCAAATATCAGAGTCAAATATATTACTTCCACATGACACTTTAGGTTTCCTTGACTCTTGCACCATTTGCATTTCCAAGGCTAGGCCTAGATTATTTTCAGTTGGTAACTTGACTAAGTATCATTAAGACATAGCAGACCTTCATTTCATGGAAATGCAGAGAGCTCCCTATACATCAACAATGACAGTTGATGGCTCTATAGGTGGTAATGTGTATGTCTTTGAATGCCTCCTTCACATCAATCCCAATATTCCTTTGCTATAAATAATTCTCTTCCACTACCTCCACCCTTTTCTAGGAGATCCTTGGCACTATATATACTAATAGAAAGAACATCTCCTTTTTCTGATGTTGACCTTCTTTTTGACTCAAATTTACATTCTTGCTATTTGTTGTCCCTGATATTATTCCTCTGCATTTTTGAATTTTATCTCAAATCCATTCCAATCCCCATTTACAATTTATCTTGTTTATCAATATAATTATCTTTTCTGCCTTATTATAATATGCCTTCCCTGGGAAAAGTATTTCCCCCAAATACGCCTGTCTAATCTGCCTGAATTGTTGTTCTCGTCATGTTATTCCTTGTTCAGAAACAAAGCCCCTCATGCCGGCATCCAAACCCTCCACAAAGTGACCCCTGCATTCCTTAATCTCATCACTCACTTCTTGTCTCCTCTTTTCTTACACATGACCCAAATGGTACTTCTTTCCTGAACAAATGCTATGCTTACCTATCTCTTCGTCTTATACCAAGTACCTTTTCTGATAGAATATACCTTTCCATTGCGCCAAACACTACCTATTCAAAATTCTAGTATTTTTCAACACCCGTCTCAAATGCCATGTCCTCCCTTGGGCTTTTGCTTGAATACCTTGTCATCTTATACCTAATAACACAGTAGTTTGTCTATTTGTCATTGTTTTTTTTATTTAATTATATGTTTCTTTAAAGCAGAGATGATGTCTTAGTCATCTTAATCATTATTTATAGCGTACAGTATTCTCTCTGACATCTGACTGGCTTTTATGAGGTCTTTGAGACTCTGAGGTCAGTGTTATTTTTAGAACACTTCTGATTCATGTTTAAACTCTTCCAATTTGTCTTTTAATAGTTAGGCTAAGATCTTGTGATTCATCTCAATAGACTATTGCTGTGTCTACATTTCAGTGTCATTGCCAATTAGTGACACTTTTAAAGTAATGCAATGATTGCTATACTATGTTTCAACTCAATATATTTTATTTATTTTCTAATTTTATTTATTTATTTTGTGAGGAAGACTAGCTCTGAGCTAACATCCATTGCCAAGCCTCCTCTTTTTTTTTTCGCTGAGAAAGACTTGCCCTGGGCTAACATCCGTGCCCATCTTCCTCTACTTTATATGGGACGCCGCCACAGCCTGGTTTGACAAGTGGTGTGTCTGTCTGTGCCCAGGATCCGAACCTGTGAACCCTGGGCCGCCGAAGCAGGGCGTGTGAACTTAACCTCTACGCCACCATGCTGGCTCCTCAACACAATATAGTCTAATTAATCTGTATATCCTCTTAGTTTATATTTTTCTTCTTTGAAACTAGGCCACTGATGTGTGAGCCAAATCCAGTCCTGATGGGCATGCTTTTGTCTCCATATATGAAAGCTTCCCTACGTACCTCCCCAAGAAGGGGGAGCCCTTTCATTGTACTTTCCCACCCTTGTGCTGATACAGGTATGGATACTTTTAGGCTCCAAATACACATGAAGTTAAGCACTTAAGTAGAGTTTTAGATATCTTTTTTCATAAGCCCACATTCACTGCGATACCTATATGTTGCTCTTTGTAGGTGAAAGGTTTAGAAGAGTGAAAGAAACATTTTTTTCTTTATTTTTTAGAAAGCTTTATTAAGGTATAATGGATATACAAAAAACTGCATGTAGTTAATGTGTACAACTTAATGAGTTTTCACATAAGCAAACACCTGTGATACCATCACCACAATCAAAGTAATAGACATATCCAACATCCAATGGGTATAAAGTTTCAGTTAGGCTAGACAAATAAGTTCTAGAGATCTGCTGTACAACAAGGTGCCTATAGTTAACAATATGGTATTTGTTCTACACTACAAAATTTGTTAAGAGGGTAGATTTGTTAAGATCTCATGTTCTTACCACAATAAAAAAAAAAGAGACACAATGAAAGAAAAATTTCCACTTAACATTAATCACCACCTGCAATGAAATGGCAGTCCTTTCATTCCCATTCATGAATGGGTTTGGGGAAAGGGTGGATCATAGTTCAGCACTTTTGAAAGGCTCATCCTTCAAGGCTACTTGAGATCCATTTCACGCACTAGAGGACTGACACTATAAGTGAAACATGTGATCTGAACGTGCTCAATTTTCCTTCAGGAAGCAGTTTACACATCCAGTTGGATTTTGTTCAAATGAGGATATAGAAAGTGAAGTAATAATGGAAGTGCTCTTAAATTGGGCTGACTAATTACCACTAAAGATTTTTCCGTATGCTGGAGCTGCTAAATGTGTAAAAATAGACATTTTAATTCACAGAAATTGAAAATACAGTGTGTGAGTATGGTGGTAATAACATTTCTATATAAATATACTCATGTTTACAGGTGTTCTCTTTGGTGGGGAAATATCTTGTCAAGGTACATTAATCTCAAAATTTTTTCTAACCATTTGCTTCTTATTAACACTTAGCATAATTTTTATATTCCTTTAAATTGCTTAATATTGTCCCCTCTACCAGTTGTCATAAAATCATCAACACATTTATAGGTCTCTTCATGCTGCTTCCTCAGGACACTATGGGCAGATATAATCTTATTCTGTGTAATAATTAATTTACTACTTTAGTCCAATTCATGTTTATTCTTTTCTCTCAGACTGTTTTGTGTATTCCTACTGATATTTTGTGAGGAGGAAAGTAATTTAATTCCTTTGTTGCGAAAATTGTCAGTATTTGTTCTGATGATCTCTGATTTGTAATTGTCATATTCTTGAAAAATAATATGTAGTCTCTGTGAGGTGGTGAGTGATGATTTTCAAGTTTTAAGTTATAAATTTGGAAAAATCACATTCTTGTCTCAAAAGGTAAAGGTCTTGATTTAGGAAAAGAAAGCAACCACCTTCTGATTTCTTGCTAATGAATATTAAGATGTATTTTCTTGAGTTGGATTTTTTTTTCCATTTTAGTTAGAAGAAGAGGTATAACATTTATTAGAAAAAAATTTTCAGCATCATTTCATACAATAATTCCTTAAATGCAATGCTATTTAAGGGCTTTAGGTCCTTAGGCTAACTGGCCTAGAGCTGCAATTACATGGCAGAGGGCTTTTGACTTCAAGATAATGCTTCAGAAGAATTAGAAGAGTTCTGCTTAAGCCTGTGGGTGACTGGAGAAGACTGATCAGATTAAGAAATTAAGTATTATTACAAGCTCTACTGCTATCTACATATTTGTATTTCTTTATATCATTTAAAAAAGTATTTAATATTAATGCTAGCTAATGTTTAAACTTAAATTTTAACTGATGTTAAAAATCAATTAAAGCATATGTAAATGGAAACATGCTTTTTTTCCTCATTTACCTTTTTATTAGAAATAATGTTCAGACTTTAAGACTATAGCTGAGGTGATACAGATATAGCTTTTATTTTTCACAAATGTAAGGTAAGTTTCTTTGAAGAAAAATTAAGAGTTAAAGATAAATGTAATATAAAACATAGATTACAACAACCTTTGACTTTAAATTCCACTTGAAAAATCACTTATTTGGAAATTGCTAACCAAGAACGTTTGGCACAGTTTGCCCCTGTGAACCAACACCATGAAATGACAGTGCCTAAACCACAGAATGTCATTCATACCAATCCTTTCAACCCTCTAAAACATAAAAAAATCTCAATAAGTAGCTATTATAGTTGAAAAAGTATTTCTGTCGATATGTGCCACTAACGGAAATACAAAATGTTGGCCCCAGAAAAAAAAAATATGATCATATTGTTCACTGGTTTTCTGATATTGTTTTTCTAAAAACTGAACTGCTGTGTTTTTTTTTTCTTTTTAAAGCAAAATTTACACAGAAGCCCAAGAGTTTAAATAAAAACATCTTTCATTGCAAAGGAGGAATGGAGGCTCTGAATGTTTCTTCTCCTTCTCTTGAGCAGTTTCCCTTCTCCCTATCCACCTCTCACCATCACTCCATGAAATACTGAAGTTTGGTGGAACAGATGTGTTCAATGTCTTTGTGTCATTAGACATAATTAGACTGAGTGGCTTCCTTAAGTTCTCAGCGTTGGTTAGGGGAGTTCCAGGGTTATCAGCTATAAAAGTTCACATTGAGTCTACTATGATTTTCAAAATTTCCTTCCAAAAAATGGAAATTAGCGATTTGAACCAAGTTGTAGATAAATATGAGAATTAAAATTATCTGGTATCTTAATGAATGCTAGAAATAAACTAATTAATTAATTAAAAGAAAAAAAACCTTGCCCCCATTATAAATGATATTCATAGGAATTTGAGTAGCCTGTGATGGCTGCAGGCTCAAACACTATCTTGGAGTTGGGAATGCTTACAACAGGATGGTATATGATGCTTCCTGCATTGGACTCTTCACATCCTTATCACCCCCAGTCAGTTTAAAAAGGAAGAGTACAATCTCTACAGGTTCTGAACCCAATCTGCACATTTCTGCACCTTAGGTTAATCCTCTTCCCCCAGGCAGTATCTGTTGGCAATGTAGGCCAGTGATCGTTGTCAGAAGATACCTACTCTTTGGTGTGCCACAAACTCAGGAAACATGAGAAACAGTCTGTATTGGAGACACCATCTGGATTGTTTTAGGAGACATTTCCACACCTAGCCCTTTATCTGAAGAGCAACTGAGGAAATTAGTACTAGGGTATCATCCCTCCTCAAATTTCCTACTCCTTGCAGTTGCATGCTGCCTTCCACTGCTTATTGGTACTTCTGACCTGTCTCAACTGTCTGTCATCACTCACTAACATTCATATAGCCCTGACCTCACTGGAGAGAGCCCACTTCACAGAGGACAAAATACCTGTTGCCAGCAGGAATCAAGACAGATCCAAGCTCTGATACACTGGCAAAGGTTTAGTGGACTATCAGAGTAGTGAAGACATGTAGCTGTCCCAGAATCAACCAGTAACATTACCAGATGATCCAGGAGAGATAGCTATACTTGGCATAACAGTAAGTGGAGGAATTCTACAGAATGGTGGATGTTTCTGGTCTTTTCATCTAGTAGACCTCCCTACTTAGATAACCACACAATTTCCAGCTGTTAGTGATGATTCAGAGATTTCCCAAGCCTATTCATGTGAGTTGTCCTGGAATCACCATCCAGATTTTCCACTTTCTCTCCTTCTGGTCCTTTCTCCATCCTACACTAAACTCTGGATTTAGAACTTTGGTTACCAGCCTGATCTGGGCTCTCTGGACTTGGATTTACATGTGGTCTCTCTCATGGCCCCTGGACATTACTCTTTCCGTGGATCTTCATCCCTTATTAAGTGTAAGTGTCCTGTCTGGCCCCATTCCCTGTCAACTGGTCATTTTGACCAAATCCTTGTTTCTCAAATTAAGCAAGGATTGATTTATAAAATAATTAATTTATAAAATAATATGTGTATTTATAAAATAATATATGTATTTATAAAATAATATATGTGTGGTATTCACTTGCATGAACTTTTGACAATACGAAATGGTAGAGTACTTTGGGGATAAAATTTTGGCAATATTTATAAAAATTTGCAATCTCCACACACTTTCCACTTTAACCTAATATCTACATTGCTATTAGAAATATAGACTTTAGCCCAATAAGTCATGTTCAAAATATTTTAGTTCTATAAGTCAAAGCAACAAATGGGAAACAAATTGTGTCCATCAGCAGGAGATGGTTAAATTAATTATGGCACATACATGCTACGAGAGGAGTTATAAAAGTGAAGTAGATCTATATGTGTTGTCATGGAAAGATCCTGCAGGTAAGTGGGAAAGACAAATGGCAAAATAATATATATATATCACTACCCATTATGTTTTAAAATTATAATATATTTTTATAACACATCTCTGTATGAGAAAGCCTAGAATTAGCTTCAAAATGATATACTAGATTGTTAATTGTGGCATTCTCTGAAAATGTGGCTGAATTAGGAAGGAATACTGTAAAAGGGGAAATTGTGATTTGTCTGTATTTTTAGAATTTTTGCCCCCAAAATATTTGCACTGTTGGCTTTGTCATTAAAATATTTAAATAAGCCTAACAACAGAAATAGTAGCTGTGTATGAGTCAGAAAAAGTTTCTGCTAGCTGATGGCACAGACAACTTCTGAAATCTGAATGGCTTATAACGAAAGTTCACTTCTTATGTACATAAAATCTGATTGATTTGGCAGGGAATATTTGCTACCAGGTAACCCAGAGATCTAGGCTGCTTCCGTCTTGTATTTCCACATCTCAACATAGGTCCCCCATGTTTGCTGCTGAATTGAAGAGAAAACATGGTGGCATACGGGCTATCAAATGCCTTGGGCTGTAAGTGACAAACATTGTTTCTGCTCATATTTCAGTGGCAAGGGCTAGTCACATGATCCTTTCTAACTACAAGTGAACTGTGCAATGTAGTCTTCCCATGAACCCAGGAAGGAGTGGAAGACAATTTGTGGATGAGCACTTGTAGTTCTCTCATAAGCTGTTACACAGTAGGTGCTCAATAGAGAGCAATCACTAGAATTTGTTATATCAACAACCATCTTCATTTCCTGGTGGAGTTTCTGACAAGGCCAAATGTCCCTTGCAATTTTCCCACTTTTTGAGACCTCACTATGTAACAGGGGCTTTCCAATAAAGGGTCACATATAATTTTCAAAAGGACCTTATAAATCTCTGCAGGAAGAGTTTGCCATATTTCACTCAAAAGCACTGTTCTGCACTGTCCTTTACCATAACCACTATGATCACAGTATACTGAGAATTTTCTCCTGACTTTTGGTGCATTGACAAAACTTTATGATTCTCTGCTACCTACCACCTGGCTGAAAATGCCTGTGCATCTGCACAGATGTAATTATGCATATTGAAAACCAAGATTCTATCTATCTATCTATCAATCAATCTATCTATTATCCAAAGGTAATACCAAGGAACCACATTCTACCTCCTTAAAGGAGTCCAGAGTTTACAGGAATTGAGACATTGTTGCTTACTTAGTTATTTCAATGGTCTTCCCTCATCTATCACTTATAGGAGAGGCTTTGATTTTGAACCACCAAGGTAAGCACACTCATGGGTTTATGTGTTCAGTAGCCTCCTTAGCCCACTCACTCCCTCAGCCTCATCTTGCCCTACATCCAAGCTTAACTTAAAATTAACTCTCATTGAAGAAATGAGAGATTTTTTCTTATTCTCAAATAAGAAGTCCCTTTAAAATTCTACTGCAAATATTAAAATCCCGTCTCTTAGGGATATTGCACCAAAAATAGTGATTCTTTGCCACATCAAATTATACTCACCAGATCATTTAAAAGTCATTTTGAGAATGTGATGAAGACACCTAGTGGTCATGACTAGGTCTAAATTTCACTGTCAAAATGACCTTTTGCATGGAACAGGATATTGTTATCAGAGGCGTTCCATGGTGAGGGATGGGACTTCCGGGTAGTTGGAATACTCCAAGTTAGGGGACGAGCAGGTGATTCTGGGCTGTTCCTCTGGGAGCAGGGTCCAGGCTTCAGGGGAAGATGCAGTGAAGAGCTGGTCAGCAGGTTCAGGTTCCAATTTGGACAAGAGGGCACACTGGAGAATACCTAGGGAAGAGTGTTGTAATGCACATGCAGGGGAGGAAAAATAATTTTCCCTCTACCCTTCTAGGTTCTTGGATGAGACCCTCCCCATAATAAAAAGGCAGATTAACAGGAGAAAAATAAATTTAATTACATAAATATGTCTGTATATGAGCCCCACAAAAATATGAGACTCAAAGAAGTGACCAAAGCAGAAAGTTTTTATGCCATTTAGACGAAGAAACAATAAATTTGTGAAGAATTCACAAGGCGAAGGGGTTTGGGTTTGGGGAAGTAAATGGTGAAGAAGTAATAAGGTTTGTTTATACAACCTCCTCTGCCCTAAACGCCCTGTCTGGCACAGAGAGGGTACCTTTCCCATGGGAGATTTATCTGTTGCTTTTGGGGTACGGGAGAGTCAGGGTGTCCCTCCTGCACTAGCTGTTTCTCAAGTACCTTTAATTCAAAATAGCCAATATGACAACGTGGCATATTCTGAGGTGACATATTATAAACTCTTACACACGAAGAGCTGAAGCTGGACAAAAATGTCAGCCCCTAGGCAAAGTCAGCTCTCAAGGAACCCTGGGGTTAAAGGCAGCAGGACCCTAGGTAAATGAAGCCCACAACCAATCCCCGAATTGTATTTATCATTTTCACCTTTCTTCTTTATATGTGCTTTTAGTACTTCGGATTCTAGGTCATTTTTATCCCAAGAGACATTATGGAGTAGTGAGAAGAAAAATGAATCACAAGACAGAAGATGGGCCTCAGGCCACAGGAGTGGAACAGAGTGGGTTCTAGAAAACTTCAGACCAGAAATCTAGCCTCAGTTCTGTCACATACCAGACCTGTGAAATCAGGCACATTCTCAAGCTTTCTGAATCTTAGGCTCTTCATTTGAGGAGTGAGTCTGATATGCCCTGTCATGATGGACTGTTGGAAAGTGTAAAATGTATGTAAAGCACCCAGCACAGTGCCTGGCATACCTTAGGTCTTTAATGAATGGTAGTTATTAGTGCCATTATTTTGACCACCAATTCTACCACCATCACCTATGTGATTTTCAAAAATCCACTAAGTCTCAGAGAACATGAAGTATTACAGGACATGGAATATCAGATCACCCAAAATGCTGCTTAACAAGTACACTTCAAGAGATATATCCTCTCGGGGGTGGTATTATTTAACAATGGGGGAGGAAGTTTCTTCTCCAGCTAGATGCAACTTGAAATTCCTAGTTTGTGACAAGGAGCAATTCTTCACTTTGCTAGTTTCTGTTCCATTCAAACCACTCCTATTTTCATTAATTTCACCTCCATCAAAAATATGAACACTTCTTAGACTGTGCCAAATTACACTGAAAATAACCTATTTAAAATATCCCTTAAATGGAGTAGACTCTGGCTTTCCCAGCCCGGGGCAATAAAGCCGACCAGTGGTTTCTGGGTATCTCACCTCAATAAAGTATCATCATTATCTCTTAAAAACTCCTTGAAGACAATGTGCATAAAAGACTTAGTGAATTATGTTCAATGGCACAAGGACAAGATCACAGAACAACTTCCATTCCCCGTTGCTGCAGATTTCTCTTTTAAAACCATGATCCCAAAGTAACTGTGAAGAACAGTTTTCCACTCCAGGTTTTTGAGTTTCAACTTTGAGACACACCATCTGAAGGTCTGATTCCCTGATCACAACCCTCTCAGCCTCATCTTGCCCTACATCCAAATGTAACTTAAAACTAACTGTCATGGAAGGAATTCCAGCTTCCTCAAACCCCAAATTTCCTTGCCCTGGGGCATTTACACCTGAGTCTCATATGGAACCCCTCCACACCCCTGCTAATACCTTCTTTTACTTGTCCTTTAGAAATTAGAAGACATCCCACAGTCATTATTATAGGATTGCTGATCCTATAAGTGAAAATTATAAAAGCAGTTCCTAGGTCTTGTTTATCCTAGAATCTCCAAGACTAATGTGATTACAAAGAGCAAATGTTCAATGAAGGTGGGGGAATAAAAGAAACAGTGAGCATGAAGTCTAATTTATTGAGATTTATTTCTCATACATTCATAAACAAGTTAAGCAAATTCATGCATATATAATTTAATTTTATAAAACAAAAAACAAAAGTTATAAGAGGGCCATAAATTGCCAATCTTTCATTTGTTCTCTATATATTGAACCCAACTATCTTAAAGCTGATTTCTTTCACATTTCCAGTAAATGCCTATAGCAATGACATGTTATCTTACTCCAGATGACAAAACAAGATGGGTGGTTTCACAATTTATATTTTAAAACAACAAACCTTTTACTATTAAAGCTCATTATAGCATTAAATGTGTGACCAATATCATTCAAAAAATTGGAGATTTTGAAGCTAATCAAATTAAAAATTAAAATTAAAAGAAGCAATGTTTGAATAGTGCATATGACAAAAAATAAAACAATAACTTTTCAAATTGCACATATAATAAAGGAACACATAGGCATATATACTATGTTCATTTCAACCCAACCTCAGACCTAAATTCTATGAACAGTAACTGCCTCTTCAAACACAAACTGAAGAAACTGCCTCAGGCTTCTCTAGGAGCAGGAGAAATGACTAGACTTGGCCCTAGAACTGGCAGTGGCCATGGAAGTATACAGCCCTGCCTGAAATTTGGGCTTGGGCTCTCTCTTCTTCATCTCGCAAAGCCTCCTCATACTGAGATGGGAAAGAACTTGGGTCAGTCCCATGAACCTTGGCCAGAAACTCCAGGACTTTCATCTTGGTGGTTTCAGCATGGGCTCTTGGGCCCCACAGGAATTCAAATTGTGCAGGATCACTGTTGGCCACCTGTCGATATTCCAGGTATTTTTCCTTCACTAAATCTTTGGTGATGAGCTTCTTGGGGTCCCCGAAGATGAAGTGCTTCCTCCCAGAATATAAGCCCGTCACATTCAGAACTTCCCAGACTTCCTCTTCGGTGGCACGGTTGCCCTTCATGAAGATCGCACTCAGGACAAGTATGAGGACGCCGGTCTTGGGGATGCCCTCTTCACCATGCTGCATCCCATCATAGGTGAGGCCCAATTTGATGACGAGGCCATAGCAGTGGTTGATGGGATCCACTTCCTTCACATCAAGACCAAAGATCATCTCTATGTGCTCAGACGCTCTCAGGAGGATCTCAGTGAAGTGGTCTTCACATTCTTTGATGACAATCTTCAACATATCTTCCTTCGTTACTAGCTCTTTCATTTGATACTTGTGCAGCAGGAAATTCACCAACAAAGCAACTTTCTTTCCAACAGCATCTATGGGCACATTCTTGGGATGTGGTATACCCTGTGAGGTGCTATCCTCCTCTTTCTGGCTACTGGAGCCCTCATTCGACATGCTTGATGAGGTGGCTGTGATGGCAATGGAAGAGGAGCAGAAATTCTGAGAACCTTCAGGAATACTGGGTATACCAGCACCAGGAACCTCCTTTGAATTGCCAGGCATTAGAGGATGGGAGGAGACATATAATTCCTCCATAGCCTTGGAGACCTGTGCAACCTCCAGATCCTGGGTCTTACTCTCGGTCTGAAGGCATTGAGCGTGTGAGCATCGTGGATTCTTCTGATGCCAAGGCATGATGACTCTTGTGGGTGGCAGTAGGCAGGAGTGTGGACAGGAGTGTCGGCAATTGGGAATCACCACCTAAGGGAGAGAAAACAGATGTCAGTGGCCTTAGCTGGTAAGCTCAATTCTAGCGGCTCTCATAAAAGCCGCCTCCAGTGGACTTCTACCAACAGTAAAATAGAGCCTCACAGGTCTCCTGACCTCCTGGTTGCTGTGTCCCCAGAAACATGAAGGAGGAAGTCTGAATGCTCTTCACGGTGCAGCCAGCCAACCCAGACTGAGAGTTCACAGGGTTCACTGTAGGCAGGTGTGGTTGGGCACCGTAGAACCATTTTTGTTCTGAGGAGGGTGGTCTCATCAGTCATAACTCAGGTTCATTGCCTTGGCATTTGAGAGGGCCTGGGTCACCTCCCCTACGCTAATATGAGGCTGTGCCTCTAAATTCTAAAGTCAGACCTCTTAAGACAACTGAGGAGGAAGTGTGGACGTGTCTCCTCCAGTAACCGAAAGTGGAGATCCCTACATTCTGTGGACAATATCTGTATGGGTGTTGGTGGTCCCCCCATTCTCACTCAGTCGTCTTACTTAAATCCAAGCAATTCCTGGGATCTCTTCTCATGCTGCCCTAACACTGACTCCTCAGACAAAATCCTCTACCTCCCGAGATGTAAAGGACATAATCAGGGGTCACGTGCAACTGAAAGCCTTGCCCCCATCCTCTCAGGGATCACAAAAGTACAGGGCTGTCCTTGTTGTGATCCCCACTCTATTGGGGTTGGTGGTCCTTCAGTATTCACTCAGGGTCCTTGCCTTGAAACTGGTAGGGTCTCAGGCACGACCACTCTGCCAACTGACAACAATCACTCCGCATAAGAATGGCTTATCTTCCTGAGTCACCCCAGGAGGAACTGAGGAAGGACACTGTCTATCCACCTCTCCTGGGACTTTCCTGGCTAACAGCAGGAGCTTGACACTCTGGAGCACCCTCTCTCCTGGGGTGGGTGGACCCCTCAGACCTCTCTCAGAGTTCTTACCATAACTATTTATAGGCCCTGGACTGCTCCTTTGGCTGACCTCATGTGATGCAGGCATGCAGACCAAGGATCTCCCCTGTCTGAAATTGCCAGGAAGGAAGAGAGTAGACAACCTGTCGTGGGATCCTTGCCCAAGTTCCCTGAGCTGATAAAGCTACTGAGGCTCTTTGATGACCTCAGGTTCTGGGATGAGTTCCTTTCAGTCCTCAGCCTGTGTCTCCATGGAGACTCCTGTACTGCCTTGTCACCCTATTCAATGCTAATCTGAACCTGCTCCCTTCAGACCAAGACTGCCGCTTCCCTAGGACCCAGGGTGTGAAGTGAGCTGTTCAGATTTCTGACCACGTTTGTCTGGGACCTCCCAGGGAATGACTACAGGGGCAGGGCAGGTGTCATGGGATCCCATCTGTGGCTGAGAGGATGGTGAGCTTGTTGCTCAATCAAGGTCTACACCTTGGATCTGGACAGTGTACGAGACTCCTCCCCTCAGCTGACCTAATATTGCTCCCTCATACTAGGGAGTCATGTTCCTGTGATCCGTAGGAGGAATTAAAGGAGTGTCACATCCAGAGTTTCCCAAGTGTGACAGCAGAACATGGCTCTGTTGAGATCATTCTTTTCTGGAGTGGGTGTCCCCATCAGCCTCACTTACGGTCCTTTCTTGATTGATGGTAGGGTCTGGGATATCACTTCCACACACCAACCTTAACCACCCTCAGTCCACTGAGCAGGAAATGGGACAATAGCATAGCCTGACAGCTCTGCCTAGGGCATACCAGGGCTGACAGCAGGCCAGCAGGGTTATGTTGGGCTCCTATGTGCTGGAATGGGTGGTTCTCTCAAACCTCACTTAAGGCATTTACTTTGGCTACTGGTCCATCCTGAACCCCCACATTCTGATACCTAATGCACCTCTGCCAGAAAAAGGCCTATTCTCTCTGAGACCACTGAGAAGGAAGGGATGAGAAATCTCATCCACTCACCATAGCCAGGCTTACCAGTGCTGAGGATGGGCAAGACACTCCAGGGCCCCTCTGTCCTAGGCTGGGCAGGCTCCTCAAACCTCTTTGAGGGACCTTACCTTGATCTTAACAGGGCTTGAGACCCCTTCTCTGGTCACCTAGTGTGTGGCAGGCCCTGTGTATCCAAACACTCTCCTCACTGTAACCCCAAAAAGGAAGACAAGCAATATCTCATCAGGTGATCCCTGCCTATCACACCCTGGACTGACAGCAGAGTACACCTCTGTTGGGTCCCCTCTGTCCTAGTGTGGCTGGTACCCTCAGTTCTACTTCTGTGTCTTAATAAGTTCCTGGAGCCCCTTGTGCACTTTCCCTGTTGTTAACCTGAGGCCGCCATTCAGACAAACACACTCATTAACCCTGAGTCCCCTGAAGATGGAGAGTGTGAGAATTCTGACCACTCCTGCCTCAGGCTTCCAAGGGTCAAAGGCAGAGGCAGAGTGGAGCTCATGGAGGTCCCACCTGTACTGGAATGGGTGTCCCCTTAGTCCTCACTCAATGTCTACACCTTGGTTCCTGGCACCGTGTGAGACTCCTCTGGTGACCTGTTGTCCACTCGTTATACCAAACACTCACCTCCCAGTGACCACCAAGGAGGAAGTGAGGGGACGCTTCACCTGGACATCCCTGCCCTCAACCTCCCAGGAGTGACAATTATGGATGGACATTGTGGGGCCACCTGTGTCTTTTGGTGGGTGGTCCCCTCAGTCCGAACTCTGGGTTCTTACCCTGAGTCCTTTAAGCTCCTGGGAATCCTCCTTCTGATGACCCGACTTCACTGCCTCAAACCAAGGCTCTCACCACCCCAAAATCAAAAAGGATGACCTGAGGTCATCTGATATGTGGTCACGCCTTCCAGAGAGCTCCCAGGTTTAACCAAAGGGGCATGGAAGAGCTTCCTGGTGTCCCTCTGTTCTGGAGGATGTGCTCTAGATGGTCTTGTCTTGGGGTCCTCACCTTGAATCCTGGTATGGCCTGGGACTTATCCTTCTGACCTGAGTTAGCCCTAAATAAGGCGTCACTTGCCAGTGAACACCATGGAGAAGTGATCGGGTGTCTCGTCTGGCTATCACTGCTTGGGATCTCCCAAGGGTTCCCTGTCATCTGTGAGACCACACTTCTATGTGGTGCGTTTGCCCTTCAGACATAGGCCAATGAGACTCGCCAGGGCCTCGGGCTGCTGCTGATTTAACATAATCTACTGAGAACAAATCCTTTACTTTCCTGAGAGCAAGAGGAGGAAAGGGGATGTCTCCTCTGCCTGCCATCCCTTCCCTGAACCCCTCAGGGCTCGTAACAGGGGAAGGGTTCTGTGAGCCCCAACTGCCATCAGTTGGTTAGCCCCACAATCCTCACCTGTGCTCCTCAAATTGGATAGTGCTTGGTAATACGCCCGCTACCATCTGTGACCTGAGGCCCCAACTTCCAGTCAAGGCCCCATCTCTCCCAGACACTCAGAAAGCAAGTGAGGAGGCACCTCACAGGACATCCAGGTCTGACAAAACGGGCTGCACGCTGTGCCACACCCCCTCCCCGGGGAGGGCGGAACCCTAAGGAGGCACTCAGGGTCCTCACCAGGACTCCAGCAGGGCTCCAGACTCCCTCCTTGCTGACACGGCCCTGCCTACCTCAGACTAAGGCCTCACCTCCCTCAGACTCCGGAGGCAGAAGTCCGTCAGCAACACTTCCGGCCGCCCCTGCCCGGGGCCTCCCAGGGCCGACAGAGGGGCCAGGGCTCGGTACCTCCTCCAGTGTCTGGGGCGGGAGCGTCTCCTCAGTACTCGCTCGGGGGCCTTTTCCTAACCACGGGCAGGTCGGAGACTCTCAGCCCTGCGCAGAGAGGCCCTCACCTCAATCAGACCGCCAGAGATTAAGTGTGCGGTACGTCAGCCTGGGAGCCCTGTCCGGGGCCTCCCCGGGCTGACAGAGGGGCCAGGGCTCGGTACGTCCTCCAGTGTCTGAGGTGGGAGCGTCCCCTCAGTACTCGCTCGGGGGCCTTTTCTTGACCACGGGCAGGTCGGAGACTGTCAGCCCCGCGCAGAGAGGCCCTCAGCTCAATCAGACCGCCAGAGATTAAGTGTGCGGTACGTCAGCCTGGGAGCCCTGTCCGGGGCCTCCCAGGATTGGGTTGGGGCTCTTATCTAGTGGGCCCCCTCTTTTCTGTGGTGGGTGGTCGCCTCAGGTCCCATTTAGAGTCTTACCTGGCAGGCGGCAGCAAACCAGCCCGTCTGCAGAATGGCGTCTGTGCACCTCAGCTCGAAGCCCTCGAAGCCCTCGAAGCCCTCGAAGCCCTCGAAGCCCTCACAGTCCAGAGGAGGAAGTCAGTGGGCGTGACTTCCGGTACCCCTGCCTGGGGCCTTCTGGGGCGGGGGCAAGGGCAGGGGCGGGGCCAAGGGAGGGGGCGGGGCTGTGTGCACCCTGTTCACCTTCAAAGTGGAGGTTGCTGTGAGTCCTGGCTCACGGTCTTCAGACTGACTTATGCCATTCCTTGGATTCCTTTCTCGGCTGAACTGAGGCCATGTGTCCTAAGCCAAGGTCCTCATGTGACTGTGACCTTGAAGAGTAACGGAGGAGATGCCTCAGCCAGAGAGCCCTGCCTGCCTAGGGCAATTGAGGGCTGAAAGCAGGCACTGGACCTTCTCTGCATGACCTCCCTTTATTCTTTGGTGTTAGTTCTCAGCCCTATTCATAGGCATTGTCTTCTTGGCTCCTTTCTCTTTGGTGTAAGGCTTCCTGGGAAATGCCACAACCCAGCCAAGTCTTGATGAGTTTACTTACTGCAACCCTTGCAGTGCTTGGCTTTGCTGTGCCCCAGCCCTAATGTGAAATGAGGAAATTGAAGCACAAGGCAGGCAGGATGCAGGACAGGTGGCGGGCTGTCAGAGGAAAATCATGCTCTTTATTCCTCCTCTTCACCAGCCAGACTTAGCCTCTAATATAAATTCTATTCCAAAAAATTTACTTTGTACTGGAAAGGGAATGGGATGAATGATGTTGAGAGCCCCTGAATTGCTTAGGGTATCAGACACTGCACGTGCAGAAATCATATCTAGATAGTCAATGTTATCTTTCTTTTTGCATGTTTCCTACTCTGGGTTTTTTTTGTGTGTGTTTTTTTTTTTTTGCTATACCTATCATTCTGGCTATATTTTCTACTATAGTTTTGAATAGTGGAGTGGGCTTGGCTCAAGTATTCTTTTCTTGGGGTCTCCTCATCTATCTTGTTTTTGCATCAAGGAGGTCTAGCTTCTTAAGATGTGTGCATAATTTCAAGTCTTTTTGTGTGATTTGGAAGAGTTTATGTTAGAGGCTCGTTAGTTTTTGCTTGATTTTATGGTGCAACTGGCCTCAAACCTGATCTGATCTATGTGGCTGTGGCCTAGAGAATTAGTCAGTATGTATTTTCTGTGGCAAGACGAGTCCAGAGTTGATGCTTTATACTTCCATTTGGAGATATGTAATGTCTGTGTCTTCCTTTTTGGTGATCTGGCACTCTCATAATTATCACCATTATCCGTACTCCATTAAGGGCTGTAGAATGAGAATTCATTTTCTCATTTCTTTTTTATCTTATAACTTGAAATTCTTCTACAGGTGGAAATATTTCCTTGTTATCCTTTCATTTGTTATCCTCAGGTATTGTTATAATATATTTCTAGTGTTCTCTTATACTAAGAGAACACTATGTGTTATACCCTATGTGTTATACACTATTATTTAACTATCACTTATTGCTGTTTCTTTCTCTTGTAATTGATAATAGTCATAAAATTTTCTGTCCTGTAGATCTTACAAGACAGAAGAAATAGCATATAGAACATTCATATATTCTATCCACTGAAGAGCCACAAGCCGTGGTCATTGAGGGCGTCAGTAAATCTGGAGGAGAAAGACCGAAAGAGTCTGGGGACATCTATCAGGTCAGTAACAGAAGGACTTGAGGTGATATGAGCAGGGGAAAAGAAGAAATGGCAGTCCTTCTCCCCCATGTTCCACACATAGTTTTCCTTCCTGGGCCTTCACTTTCAAAAAGTGGGAACTGGGACTTGGTGCTGGATTGGGAGAATGCTTTCTGAGCCAGTGATTTGTTCATTTCACCTCCCACTACATCATCTCCCACGCTGGCTTGTGTTGCTGTGCACCTGCAAGAAATATAACCTGGACTATACTGTTCCAGAGAAGAGTCACTAGCGAATATAGTGTTGATATAGACACACTGAGAACCAAGTGGACTTTATTGACTTTGATGCAGTGCTATGCCACATTGTCCAGATATGATGATAATAGAGTCCTACCTATTCTGCCACCAAAATGAGTGTTTTTGGGAATGAGGAAATCTGGGTACTGGGTCTCTCTCCTTTTATTGTCCAAGTGAGAGTGTCCTGCAGATTCTGCTATTTAGCACAGAGACCCTCTTGTGGAGGCCCCTGACTGAGGTTTGGAGTTTTTAATGGGAAAAAACAAGGTCTCTACTTGTTGAGATTAAGGAGGGTCTGAGTGGAGAGAGGGAGGGAATCAGGAACCCTGAACTAATTCCACAGTGGGTAGGCATCTTTTAGTGAATCCAGACAGAGGGCCTCCTTATCCAGAAAGCAAATTATCCACACTCTTGGCAGGATGTGTCCTGGAAGTGCCTAGATGAGGGACTTCCACCATCTAAATGGTATTTTGGGCTCCTGGTTTAAAGGACTTTAGGCTGACAGTTGATGCTTAAAAGTCAAAGGGAACTCCAAGGAATAGATCCACAGGGTCATAAGCTGAGGGGGAACTTGAACAGGATGGGCACCATTTGGTTATTTTGTCAGTCATGGGTACTTACTAGCCCGGAGCAAGACACACACCTCCTGTGCTTGTCAGCAAACAACTCCTACTTGAACATTACACGAACCTATTTCTGCTTGTCACGAGGTAAACACTTTAACTTTCAAACATGAAACATAGGAATGAAGAAAGAGGAAAAGGAAGAGTTAGTATCTGGGAAAATATCATATATTATTCTTCATGCATTAATTTTCTATTGTTGTGTAACAAATTACCACAAACTTCCCAATTAAAAAAATACACTCAAATTTATCATCTCATGGCTTCGTGTGTGAGACGTCCAAGAATAGCTCAACTGCCTTCTCTGCTTCAGGGTCTCTCCTGGTTGAAATTAAGGTATTTACTGAGCTGTGTTCTAATCTGAAAACTTGACTGGAGAAAAATCCACTGCCAAGCTCACTCAGTTTGTTGATAGAATTCCTTTCCTCTTGCCTGAGGACTAAGAGATTCATTTTTTCTAACTCTTGCAAATTCTGTTTTAATGTTTTCTAAAGGTAACCTGCAGTTCCAGACCAGGTGGCCCTCTCCCTAGGAAGTTCTCAACATAAGAAATTTCTTCTTCAGTGGCAGCAGGAGAGTGAGAGCAAGTCTTCTAGCAAAATGCAGTCATATATAGTGTCTGGAATCAAATGAATGATCTGCCATCTTGTTCGACATATAAGGGAGTGTAATCATGGGTGTCACATATCATCAATTTTGTCATATTCCATTGCTTAGAAGCAAGTCACAGGCTCTGCCCACATTCAAGGGGAGTAGTATACAGAGGGTTGAACACCAAAAGTTCATGATCATGGTGACTGCTTTAGACTGTGTCTACCACAATTGATGTTCTAAACCCCATGATCCAAGTCTCTTCCTCATCCAAAATACATTCACCCTCTCCCAAGAATCCCCCAAATCTGAATCCACTGTAACAGCAATTCAAAACCCAACTCTTCATCTAAATAAGGCTCGTGTGCAGATGAGACTCTTAGAGAGTGTCTAGTTAACTATACCAACTGGGGCACAAGACTTCTCCATTTGTGGATCTGTGAAGCAAAAGAAACAAATTATCTGGACACAACGTACCCAATATATAATAGTGGGACAGGCATAGGACAACTACTCTAGACATTCCTGTTCAAATCCAGGAAAAATGGAAGGTATAAAGCAGTCCCTGGCCTATAGCATTGTGAAATCCTGCTTGGCAAATGTTGTGAATTCCTTGATTAGATTTTAATGTGTTCACACAATTTTCCAAAGGCTAATCTCTGGGTTCTTGATTCCTCCTTTGGAGTCATCCTTCTTCTATCATGGAAGATGGCATCTGTTTACAACTGAGTGGACAAAACTATTACTTTGCAAACTGTGATCAAATGCACCGAGTCAAGGGCCCAGGACTCCTATCTTACTTCTTCCAGTCAAAAGTTCCTCTGTAGTTTGTCCAGGATTCAGAGTAAATGCTAAGACCCATTCAGCATTCCAGACATTAGTCTCCCAACTGTGAGGCACCATCTGAAGAATCTGTCCTCTATTGAATACTCCAACACCTTTGATTTGCCAACTCAGTAGCTAAATTTAAGCTCCATTTTCACTGAAGAACGTGCAGCTCGCTGAATGGGCAAAAGGCCATGCCCTGGGATATTCGTAGATGACTGTTCTCACCTGGATTCTTTCCTCATCACTCTTTCTTTTTAGTTTCCCCTCTGGTTTACCATGTTATTTCTCTTACTTCCAACTTCTAGAAACAAAAATCTGAGCATCCCAAGCAATAGCACATTGTCTTCCAAAGAGCAGATGCTCAGTCTTTTGGAAATAAATGAGCCAATGAGCTTGGTATCTAATTTTTTAAGATTTCATTTCTCCTACACTTTTTATAAGCTAAGCTAATCCATGTAGTTATCTTTACTTTACAAAAGGAAATCTTAATATATATTAGGAAAGCCAAGGATTGACCATCTTTTAATTGATTTATGTTAATTTGTTGAGTCAAACAGTTTTACTGCTGCATTCTTTCAAATTTTCGAAGAAACAGTGCTAGCAATACCACAGTTGTCTTGCTCTGCATTGCAAACATTGTTTTACAGAATAGCAAAACTCCTACTCATAACTTGATAGAAAGCAGTAAATGTGTACCCAAAACATTCATAAACATAGTTTCTAAAGGTATTTTTACCTTCTAATAAAAGGAACAGTATTGTAGAAACAATGAAAAGAGAAAGAATGAAGGGAAGGATGGAGAGAGGAAGAAAGAAAGGAAGAAAAGAGAGAAGAGAAGGAGAGATGGAGGAAGGGAGGAAGGAAGAAAAAACTCCAAGTCACCACATAAATCAGGAATTAAAAAATGATATATACTTTTTCTGTCCAGCCCTATCCTGGACCTGATCTACTTAAAACATTGACTGTCATCTTCAATCACAAAGAGAAAAATATGCCTCAGGAGAAGCTGTTGAATTTGGCCCTGTAATATGCACTGACTATGGCAGTAGAGACACCTGTGGCTGCCATTCTGGCTGGGGATTTCTCTTCCTCGTCTTTTTGAGCTGCTTCATACCAGGAAGGGAGGGCAGTGGGGACTGTAGCATGGGCCCTGGTGAAAAATCCCAGGACTTTTACCTTGTTGGTTCTGGCATGGACTACTGGAGTCCCTATGGACTCCTGATACCATGCAGGATCACGGTTGAGAAGCCAGTGCATCAGGTATTTTCCTTCATATCTTTCTTGATACGCTTCATGGACTCTCAGAGATAAAGTGATTCCTCTCGGTATATATCCTCATCGCATGTGAAGTTTTCAGATACCATCTTCAGTGGCTCCGTTGCCCTTTCTGAAGATCATGATGAGGAGAGTCATCAAGTGGTCCACCTTGGCCATGTCCTTGTCATTACTCAGCCTCCCATGAAAGGGGAGGTCCGTGTTGCTGACAAGGGCATAGAAGTGCTTGGTGGTGTCAACCTCATTCAAATCAATGACAAAAACCAGCTCCATGTACTCAGAAGCTTTCCTGATTACGGGGAAGTGGTTCCGGTCCTTTTTGTTGAAATTCTTCAGCCTGTGTGCCCTCAGGATGGGCTCTTTCATTTTATAGTTGGGCAACAGAAACGGCACCAAAAAAGCCACGTTCTTGGTTACACGGTCCCTGCCCAAGCACTCATTGTCAGGCAGGGTCTATGAGGTGCTTGAATTTTCCCTTCTTTGTATCTGTTGGCATCTTCGTTAGTTCATGTGACAGATATAGCTGTAGCAGTAATGATGGCAGACAGGGCACTCCCAGGGCCCTGGAGAGTGCCAGGTGTCCCCAAAACAGAGAAGTCTGGGGAATACCCTTCCACAAAGGAGAGAAGCAGAAGTGAGACTCTTCTACAGCTGCAATAGAAGCTTCAATACCCACTAGACCTTATGTCTCACCTCAGCTATATCTATTCAAAGCATATTATGGTGTTTCCAGACTGGCAGCATGGGCAGATCTTGCTCCCCACAAACCAATGATCTGAGGGTGGGCCTGTGGCCTTTCAGATCTCTCTCATGGTGGTCTATATCTGTATTTGGAATTCTGGATCCTTGATTATAAGCTCTCTGGATAACCTTACCTCCCTGCTTACTCTGAGATTTTTGCCCAACCCTTACACAGAATGGTCCAGTGTCCCAGGCACAATGGAGAAGCTGCAGCACAAGGCAGGAGCCCTAGGGTGAGTGATGGGCTGTGGGACTAAAAACACGCTCATCGATTTCATCCTTTTACCCTCGTGAATTAGTTTCTTTAGGACTTTCTGTTCTTCAAGATGTATTTACTACATGGAGGAGGCTGATACACAAGTTTTGTAAGCCCCTAATTATCTGACAGTATCTAACATTGCATTGTCTAGTATAGTTGACTTCTTTTTTACCGTTGTTCATAATAAGAGTATACACACACACACACACACACACACACACACACACAATATTAAGAAATATCTATAAAGAGGTTTTTTATGTGTGCATGTAAATATGCATGATCTGAAAGTTTCATGAAATAATATATAGCCTTACTATGTGTGATTCACTCTGATGTTCTCTATTCTGTTTCTAGTCCATTCTTTATATTCTACTAAAATTATAATAAGGAAAGGTCAGTTCCCGTCCAGGCTTCAGGTGTTATCATACCCTCTGGAGTCATACTGCCTCAAGCAATTCAACTTGTATGCTTTCCTGAAATGACCCTATTGATACTTGATGGCAGCTGTGGTTTGAGGTGCCACCTCAGATTCCTGCAGTGAAGTGATAGAAATCCAGTGTGGTTAGGCACACTTGGAATAACTAAGGAAGAACTTTAAAATGTTCCCTCCAACCTATCTTGTCAGCTGTCTTCTATTGTAGACTACAGACTCACCGCAATTTCATGGCATGCCCCGCCCCTCCATGGTTAAAAGTTCTTATGTCTGACTTTAGATCCATGAATTCAAACATCTCTATATTAGACCTAATCAAAATTAAAAAATTTTTGCTCTGTGAAAAACACTCATAAGAAAAGGAAATTACAATCCACAGATGGGGAGAAAATATTTGCAAATCACATATCTGAAAAAGGGCTCCTCAATTAAATATAAAAGAACTCTCTCAACTCAACAGTAATAACCAGAGTCCAGGTAGAAAACTGGCATAAGACTTGACATAGGCTTTACCAAAGAAAACAATTGGATACCAGACAAACAGATGAAAATACATGAAATGTCATTTTCCTGTAAGGAAATGTAAATGTAAGCCACTGTGAGACATCACTACATATGTATTAGAATATTAAAGAAAAAAACAAGCTAAAAATACCAAATCTTGTTGAGGATGTGGCGCACTTGGATCTCTTCTGCTTTGACTGTGGGAATGTAAAATGGCCCAGGCTCTCTGGAAAATCATTTAGAATTTTCTAGCAAAGTTAACTTACACGTATGTTCAAACAGGCCCCTACGGCATAATTTCCTAGAGAAATGAAAACTTACAGTCCTGGAAAAAAGGGAATCTCATGTTTTTATATGCTATATTTGTAATAGTCAAAAACTGGAACCAAACCAAATGTCCTTCAATGAGTAAATCAATAAAAGATTGTGAATCATAGAATGGAATAGTACACCTCAATAAAAAAGAATGGACAAGTGATACATGTTACAACTTGGATCAATCTCAAGGTCATAATGCCGAGTAATAAAGGTCAACCTTAACTACTGTATAATTCCATTTATAAAAGTCTCAAGAGGACAAAATTTTATCAGTATTTGTGTTTGTGTGTTTACCACAATCTTTTAATTCTAATTTTAATTTTAATGCATTTGAAATGTTGGTTTGTTCTTTTGAGACATTTCCATGCTGTGATCATTTAGGTTTTACTTGTGAATTATACAGCTTCTACTTCTGGAGCAGATGGAGTAACAGGGACCAGATTGACCCATTTGCCTGAATCAACTAAGAATAAGCATAAAATACATGACAACAATATTCAATACATTCAACATCCAACCATGGAAGTGAGTGGTGGCTGAGAGATGGAAAGCAAAGGATGCGAGCCTGTCATTGCCCAAGGTTGCTGTCTGGTGCCCAGGTGGATCCTGAGGTCTCTCTGAGTTGGTAAAACGAAGCTGAAAGCCTGCCAAGAACTAAATAGCTAGATTTCATAGGAGAGAGTCCTGGAGAGGAGAGCTGCACAGAGAAAGAACTGAGGAGCCCACACAGGGCTGTGAGTACTTCCTGTCAGAGTGATAAACCATGTCACTCATGGGGCAGCAGGGAGAGGACTCAGAAGTGTTCTGTCTCAGTAGTGAGGCGAGGCAAGCCATAGCAAATGCTGCTCTGGCCCCAACTAACAAAGCTTGAAAGTATGAACTGATGGAATTATTTTGTTTTTAAGTAACTTCCTAGCATTACAGAACAGAACTCGAGAATATCCATGTATTGGAATTTTTTAAAAATGTATATTTTTTCTGGAGAAGTGTGAACAAGGTAAAATCACAATTTCACAATGTTTTTCATCCAATCAAATATTACCAGGCATGCAAAGAAGCAGGAATATATAACCAATAATTACGAGAAAATGAATTGATCAAAACAGAGCTAAAAATAATACAGATGATGGAGTGAGTGGAGAACGACACCAAATATGTAAATATCACTATATTTTGTATGTTTAAGAAAGAATAAGATAGATTAAACTGGTTAGAGACATGGAAGATATAAAAGGACCTAACATGAAGAAGAGGTGAAAGCTACAATATCTGAGATAATAATACACGTTGATTTTAACACTGAAAGAATAAAAAGGATTAGTGAATGCACAGATATGAGAAATATCACAATATATGTTTATAGTACATCTTCCTATGGAAAAAAATTCCAAAATCAGGTTTAAAATAATATATGCCAGATGTTAATTGTGTTCACCTTTGAGGAAGAGGCAGAATTTTCGAGCTGTAAAAATGGGGCAACTGCGATTTCCCAGTATTGTTATAATTTCTTGCAACAAGAGTACATGCATGCTTATCTTATTAACTAAAATATTAAACTAAGCCTGCCACGAGAAACAGTAGCTGTGTTTCATCCAGAAAAAGTTACTGCCAAATGATATAACAGAAGAAGCCTAAAATATGAATAGCTTAATACAATGAAAGTTTATTTCTCCATGTGGACTGGTAGACATTATGTGCTACCAGGTGACACCGGGGTCCAGGCTGCTTGCTTCTTGTAGGTCCACCCTATAAACACATGATTTTCATGTTTACTGATGAATGCAAGAAAAAAAAAACACATGGAAAGTGGCAAACTGAGTATCAAATGCTTTGTCCTGGAAATGACAAACATTGTTTCTGTTCACAGATCAGTGGCAAGGCCTAGTCACATGATCCTTTCTAACTACAAGGGCACTTGATACTGTACTCTCCCCAGGAGCCAGGAAGGAGAGGAAGACAAGTGTGGATGAGCACTTCAGTCTCCCCCATAAATTGTTACATAGTAGGTGCTCAATAGAATACAACTATTAGAATTTGTATGACAACCACCCTCTTTATTTCCTGGTAGAGGTTCTGAGGAGGCCAAATTTCCTTGCAATTCTCCAGTGGTTTTGAGATCCTACCATATGACAGTTGCTTCCAAACACAGGCTCACATCAAAGTTTCAAAAAAGATCCTATGACATACCAGTGGGGAGGTTTGGCCTTCTTTACTTAGTAGTCTCTTTCTGCACTAACCTATGCAATGACTTCTAAAATCTTAATAGGATGAGAATTTCCTTCTTTCTGCTGGTGTCTGGTTGAAATCTATGAATTTTTGCCACCTTCAAGATGACTGAAGATCCCTGAATACTTGTATAGGTGCCACTGGGCACAAGGGAAAACCATGAGAATCCTTAATAGATGTTTGCTATGCAGTGATTTCCATGGTCTTTGATCTGTCCCCAACTCCCACTTATGAGGGAGGCTTTGGTTTTTAATGACATAGGTCAGCTGTTAGGTGTATGTGTTCAGTGTCCAGTCTCCAAAGAAGAGCTCATTATAATTGTATTGCAAATATCACGGTGGTTTCCAAGCCCCCTCTCCAAGTTCAGGTTATTTCCCCCAAATTAATAGATTCTATGACAAATCAAACTATACTCACCAGCTCTTTGGGGAGACATTTTGAGAATGTGGTGGAGATGCCCCCTGGGTGGCCAGGTCTAAATTCCAACGTCAATGTTACCTTTTATGTGCAACAGGATGTTGCTATCACAAGAGTACATGTTGAGGGATGGGACAACCAGGGAGTTGAAATGTTTGAAGTCAGGAGGCGGGCAGGTCATTTGTGCCCTGTTTGCTCCACTGGGAGCAAGGTGAAGCTTTCAAAGGAGTGAAGAGCTGACAACCAGGTCAGGTTCCAGTTTGGACAAGACAGCACTCTGGGGAAGACTCAGGGATAGAGAGCTTTAATGCAGAGAAAGCTGAATAAATTAGGAGACAGAAGGTCTGACTCAGGCTGGGAAGAGAGGAGTGGGGTGAGCTCCAAACGAATTCAGAGAAGAGGTCTAGTCTCGGCTGTGCCATATACTAGACATGTGAAATCGGGTAGGATCACAGGCTCCATATGTGAATTTGCTGGGGGTAAGTCCTGTTTTCTAGGACTGTTGGAATCTGTGTGAAGTATATGAAGCATCTGGCACAGTGCCTGGTATGCCTTAGGACTTCAATGAACAAGGATTGTTGCTATGATTATCTTCATCCCAAATTCTACCACCCTCACCTGTGTGTGAGTGCGTGTATGCATGTGTGTTGTCTAAATCTTGGCTTTCTCAGAAAACATAAAGGGCTGTAGGACACGGCATATCAAACCAGACAGAAATGATCCTCAGCAAGTAAAACTCTGTAAAAGTTTCCCCTCAGAGTTGACGCAATTTAATTTGGGTGTGGGGATGTCTTCCTCAGCTGGATGTAATCCAAATTTCCTAGAATTTGTGTCAAGGACCAACTCCTCGCCTCCCTTTTAGCTACCCTTTGTACAGGTTCAGAATATGTCACCCCAAAATATGCCAGTTTGGCATATTGGTTATTTTGAATTAAAGGAACTTGAGAAAGAGCCAGTGCCAGAAGGACACTCCGACCCTCCTTTGTCCCCCTGAAAGCAGATCAGTCTCCCACGGGAAAGGTACCCTCCCTGAGCAGGAGAGTAAAAGGTATCCTTATCACCAGAGATGGGAATTTAGAGCTTAGAAGGCTGTATAAACAAACCTTGTTACTCCTTCACCAATTTACTATCCCAAGCCCAAACCCATTTGCTTTATCAACTCTTCACAGATTTGTTTGGCTAAAAGGTTGAAAGCTTCCTGCTCTGGTCACTTTCCTCAGTCTCCTATCTTTGTGTGGCTCCTGGACCTATGTACATAATTAAATTTGTTTTTCTCCTGTTACTCCTTTTATTACAGTGGGTGTGGAGGGTTTCTCAGCCAAGAACCTAGAAGGGTAGAGGGAAAATTATTTTTCCTTCCCTACACATTCCATCCAACCCTCCCCCAACTCTTTCACTCATTTCAATCCCAACAAAAATTTAGACATTGCTTACTGTTTGGCAAATTACACTGAAGACAGCCTAATTAAATTTTCACTTAAATGAAGTGGGCACTGGCTCTCCTAGGCCATAGCAGAGTGCCAGCCCAGTAGCTTCTGGGTGTTTCATCTCAAGGGAGTATCATCTACATTTCTCAGGAACTCCCTAGAGATGATGTGTATAAAACACCTTCCTTGGGCACTGCGCTTTGCTGCACTGGGACAAGAAGGCGGGACACCTTCCATTCCTGTTCCAGGTGAGAATTTCTCTCTGACTTACTGGTGATCTAAAAGTAACAGCTAACAGCAGTTTCCCATTCCAAACTTATTGGTTCCAGCTCTGAAGCCAACCATCTGAGGGACTGTTCCCTGCTCAAGTTGCCCTTAGCCTCATTTGGCCCACCATTCAGCTTAATGTCAAATTAACTCCCACTGAAGGACCTGAAGTTTCCCAAAGCCCCAAACTGGCATGCCTAACTGCATTAACTCTTTGGCAGTCTCAAACGGAACGTCCACCTGTATCTGTTCACACCTTCATTTTACTTGTCCTTTAGGTGTTACAAGATCCCACCATTGTCCTTATAAGATTATTGCTCGTATATGGTAAAACTCTATGGGCAGGTCTTCAGTCATTGATGCGAGCTTCCCAGTAGGATTTCAGTGTTCTCAAAAGAACAGGTGTTTCAGGAAGGTTTAGGAAATAAATGAGCCAGTGAGCATGAGGTCTAATTTATTAACATTTATTTCTTATACATTCTTGAAAGAGCTAGGCAAATACATATACGTATCATTTAACCTTACAGAACAAGAACTAGAAGGGAATAGAAAGCCAATATTTGAACCTCTTTTAGATTTTCTTTATTTGTCTCTATTGATCCCAACTATCTTAAAGTTGATGTCTTTCACATCTGCAAGGAAATGCCTATAGCAATGCCACGTTATCTTATTCCAGATGACAAATCAAGGTGAATGGTTTCACCGTTTCTTTTCCAAAACAACAAAGCTCTTACTATTAAACCTCATTATAGCATTGAATGTGTGACCAATATCACTCATAAACTTGGAGATTTCAAAGCTAATCAAACCTGTTAGGAGAAACAATATTTGAATAACATATGCCAAAAAAATGAAAGAATAAGTTTTCAAGTTACACATATAATATAGGAACACATAGGCATATATACTATGTTCCTTTCAACCCCACCTCAGACCTAAATTCTATGAACACTAACTGCCTCATGAAACACAAAGTGAAGAAACTGCCTCAGGCTTCTCTAGGGGCAGGAGAGATGACTAAACTTAGGCACTAGAACTGGCAGTGGCCGAGGAACTAGAGCCAGCCCTGCCTGAAATTCTGGCTCGGGCTCTCTCTTCTTCATCTCGCAAAGCCTCCTCATACTGAGATGGGAAAGAACGTGGGTCAGTCCCGTGAATCTTGGCCAGAAACTCCAGGACTTTCATCTTGGTGGTTTCAGCATGGGCTCTTGGGCCCCACAGGAATTCAAATTTTGCAGGATCACTGTTGGCCACCTGTCGATACTCCAGGTAGTTTTCCTTCACTAAATCTTTGGTGATGAGCTTCCTGGGCTCCCCGAAGACGAAGTGCTTCCTCCCAGAATAAAAGCCCGTCACATTCAGAACTTCCCAGACTTCCTCTTCGGTGGCACGGTTGCCCTTCATGAAGATCGCACTCAGGACAAGTATGAGGATGCCGGTCTTAGGGATGCCCTCTTCACCATGCTGCATCCCATCATAGGTGAGGCCCAATTTGATGACGAGGCCATAGCAGTGGTTGGTGGGATCCACTTCCATCAGATCAAGACCAAAGATCATTTCCATGTGCTCTGAGGTTCTCCGGAGGATCTCAGTGAAGTGGTCTTCGTATTCTTTGATGACAATCTTCAACATATCTTTCTTCGTTACTGGCTCTTTCTTTCGATACTTGTGCAGCAAAAAATTCACCAACGAAGCCACTTTCTCCCTTATAGCATCTATCGGCACATTCTTGGGATCTGCTATAGCCTGTGAGGTGCTATCCTCCTCTTTCTGGCTACTGGGGCCCTCATCCGACTTGCTTGATGAGCTGGCTGGGATGGCAATGGAAGAGGAGGAGAAACTCTGAGAACCCTCAGGAATACTGGGTATACCAGCATCAGGAGCCTCCTTTGAATCGCCTCCAGCCACTAGAGGAGGAGGAGAGAGACAGGTCTCCTCTAGAGCCTTGGAGACCTGTGCAACCTCCAGATCCTGGGTTGTACTCTGGCTCTGAAGGTGTTGATCATGTGAGCATTGTGGATCCTTCTGACGCCAAGCCATGATGACTCTTCTGAGTGGCAGTGGCAGGAATATGAACAGGAGGGTGGGTAATTGGGAATCACCACCTAAGGGAAAGAAGGCAGATGTGAGTGGCCTCAGCTGGTAAGCTCGACTGTGGTGGCTCTGATAAAAGCTGCCTCCGGTGGACTTCTGACAACAGTGAAATAGAGCCTCACATGTCTCCTGACCTCCTGGTTACTGTGTTCTCCAGGAACTTGAAGGAGGAAGTCTAAATGCTCTTCAGGGTGCAGCCAGCCAACCCAGGCTGAGAATTCTCAGGGTTCATAGTATGCAGGTGTGGTTGGGCACTGTAGACCCACTTCTGTTCTGAGGAGGATGGGCTCATTAGTCCTAACTCAGGTTCATTACCTTGGCATTTGAGAGGGCCTGGGTCACCTCCCGTATGCTAATATGAAGCTGTGCCACTAAATTCAAAAGTCGCATCCCTTAAGACAACCGAGGAGGAAGTGTGGAGGTGCCTCCTCCAGAAATCCAACTTGGGGTTTCCCAGGGATGACACCAGGAGCTACATTCTGTGGACATTATCTGTACTGGTGATGGTGGTCCCCCAGTTCTCACTCAGTTTTCTTACTTTGAATCAAGGCATGTCCTGGAATCTTTTGCTGACCTAAACCGCCCCTTCAGAGCAAAGCCTCCACCTCCCGAGATCTGAAGGAGCTAACTGGGGGTCATGTCCACCTGCGAGCCTTGCCCCCAGTCTCTCAGGGATCACAACACTGCAGGGCTGAACTTCTTGGGATCCCCACTCTATTGGGGTTCATGTTGCTTCAGTATTCACTCAGCGTCCTTGCCTTGGCATTTGGTAGGGTCTCAGGCATGACCACTCTGCCAACTAATGCCAATCCCCCTGCATAAGAATGTCTTATCTTCCTGAGTCACTGCAGGAAGAATTGAGGAAGAACACTGTCTATTCATCTCTCGTGGGACTTCCCTAACAGCAGGCGCTAGACACTCTGGAGTGTCCTCTGTCCTGGGGTGGGTGGACGCCACAGACCTCACTCAGACTTCTTACCATAACTACTTATAGGCCGTGGATTCCTTCCTTGCCTGACCTCATGTGATATAGGTATATAGACCAAGGATCTCACCTGTCTGAAATTGCCAGGAAGGAAGAGAGCAGACTGCCTCTTGCCGGATCCTTGCCAAAGGTCCCTGAGCTGATAAAGGTACTAAGGCTCTTTGATGACCTCAGGTTCTGGGATGAGCTCCTTCTAGTCCTTGCCCTGTGTCTCCATGTAGACTCCTGTACAGCCTCGTCACCGTATTCAATGCTAATCTGACCCTGCTCTCTTCAGACCAAGACTGCCACTTCCCTACGACCCAGGATTTCAAGTGAGCTGTTCAGATTTCTGACCATGGTTGTCTGGGACCTCCCAGGGAGTGACTACAGGGGCAGGGCATGTGTCATGGGATCCCATCTATAGTTGAGTGGATGGTGAGCTCTTTGATCAATTAAGGTGTACACCTTGGATCTGGACAGTGCCCAAGACTCCTCCCCTCTGCTGACCTAATGTTGTTCCCTCATACTAAGGAGTCATGTTGCTGTGATCACTGAGGAGGAATTAAGCTAGTGTCACATCGAGTTTCCCAAGTGTGACAGCAGAACACAGCTCTGTTCAGATCATTTTTTTCTGGAGTGGGTGTCCCCATCAGCCTCACTTAGGGTCCTTTCTTGATTAACGGTAGGGTCTGGGATATCACTTCCACACACCAACCTTAATCACCCTCAGTCCACTGAGCAGGAAATGGGACAATACCATAGCCTGACGGCTCTGCCTAGGGCATACCAGGCCTGACAGCAGGCTTAGCAGGATCATGTTTGGCACCTATGTTCTGGAATGGGTGGTTCTCTCAGATGTCCCTTAAGGCCTTTACTTTGGCTACTGTTCGATCCTCAGCCCCCACGTTATGATACCTAATGCAACCCTGCCAGAAAAAGGCCTATTCTCTCTGAGACCACTGAGAAGGAAGGGATGAGCAATCTCATCCACTCACCATAGCCAGGCTTACCAGTACTGAGGACAGGTGAGACACTCTCGGGCCCATCTGTCCTAGGCTGGACAGGTTCCTCAAACCTCTTTGAGGGAGCATGCCTTGATCTTAACAGGGCTTGAAACCACATCTATGATCACCTAATGGGCTGCAGGCCCTGTGTATCCAAACACTCTCCTCACTGTAACCCCAAAAAGGAAGAGAAGCAATATCCCAGCAGGTGATCCCTGCCTATCACACCCTGGACTGACAACAGAGCACACCTCTGTTGGGTCCCCTCTGTCCTAGCGTGGCTGATACCCTCATTTCTAGTTCTGTGTCTTAATAAGTGCCTGGAGCCCCCTGTGTACCTTCCCTGTTAACCTGAGGTTGCCACTCAAACACTCCGAAACCCTGAGTCACCTGCAGATGGAGAGAGTGAGAATTCTAACCACTCCTGCCTCAGGCTTCCAAGGGCCAAATGCAGAGGCAGAGTGGAGCTCATGGAGGTCCCACCTGTACTGGAATGGGTGTCCCCTTCCTCCTCACTCAATGTCTACTCTTGGTTCCCGGCACCATGTGAGACTCCTCTGGTGACCTGTTGTTCACTCCTTATACTAAACACTCACCTCCCAGTGACCACCAAGGAGGAAATGATAGGATGCTTAACCAGGACATTCCTGCCTACCACTTCAAGGAGGGACAATATAGGTGGACACTGTGGGCCCACCTGAGTCTTGGGGTGGCTGGTCCCCTCTGTCCCAACTCTGGATTCTCACCCTGAGTCCTTTACACCCCTGAGAATCCTCCTTCCGATGATGTGACTTGACTGCCTCAAATTAAGGCTCTCACCTCCCCGAAATCAAAAGAAAGAAATGATGTCATCTGATATGCAGTCACCCCTTCCAGGGAGCTCCAGGTTTAACCAAAGGGGCATGGAAGAGCTTCATGGTGTCCCTCTGTTCTGGAGGATGTGCTCTAGATGGTCTTGTCTTGGGGTCCTCACCTTGAATCCTGGTATGGCCTGGGACTTATCCTTCTGACCTGAGTTAAGTCCTAAATAAGGCGTCAGTTGCCAGTGAACACCATGGAGAAGTGATCGGGTGTCTCGTCTGGCTATCACTGCTTGGGATCTCCCAAGGGTTCCCTGTCATCTGTGAGACCACACTTCTATGTGGTGCGTTTGCCCTTCAGACATAGGCCAATGAGACTCGCCAGGGCCTCGGGCTGCTGCTGATTTAACATAATCTACTGAGAACAAATCCTTTACTTTCCTGAGAGCAAGAGGAGGAAAGGGGATGTCTCCTCTGCCTGCCATCCCTTCCCTGAACCCCTCAGGGCTCGTAACAGGGGAAGGGTTCTGTGAGCCCCAACTGCCATCAGTTGGTTAGCCCCACAATCCTCACCTGTGCTCCTCAAATTGGATAGTGCTTGGTAATACGCCCGCTACCATCTGTGACCTGAGGCCCCAACTTCCAGCCAAGGCCCCATCTCTCCCAGACACTCAGAAAGCAAGTGAGGAGGCACCTCACAGGACATCCAGGTCTGACAAAACGGGCTGCACGCTGTGCCACACCCCCTCCCCGGGGAGGGCGGAACCCTAAGGAGGCACTCAGGGTCCTCACCAGGACTCCAGCAGGGCTCCAGACTCCCTCCTTGCTGACACGGCCCTGCCTACCTCAGACTAAGGCCTCACCTCCCTCAGACTCCGGAGGCAGAAGTCCGTCAGCAACACTTCCGGCCGCCCCTGCCCGGGGCCTCCCAGGGCCGACAAAGGGGCCAGGGCTCGGTACCTCCTCCAGTGTCTGGGGCGGGAGCGTCTCCTCAGTACTCGCTCGGGGGCCTTTTCCTAACCACGGGCAGGTCGGAGACTCTCAGCCCCGCGCAGAGAGGCCCTCAGCTCAATCAGACCGCCAGAGATTAAGTGTGCGGTACGTCAGCCTGGGAGCCCTGTCCGGGGCCTCCCCGGGCTGACAGAGGGGCCAGGGCTCGGTACGTCCTCCAGTGTCTGAGGTGGGAGCGTCCCCTCAGTACTCGCTCGGGGGCCTTTTCTTGACCACGGGCAGGTCGGAGACTGTCAGCCCCGCGCAGAGAGGCCCTCAGCTCAATCAGACCGCCAGAGATTAAGTGTGCGGTACGTCAGCCTGGGAGCCCTGTCCGGGGCCTCCCAGGGCCGACAGAGGGGCCAGGGCTCGGTACCTCCTCCAGTGTCTGGGGCGGAAGCCTCCCCTCAGTACTCGCTCGGGGGCCTTTTCCTAACCACGGGCAGGTCGGAGACTCTCAGCCCCGCGCAGAGAGGCCCTCACCTCAATCAGACCGCCAGAGATTAAGTGTGCGGTACGTCAGCCTGGGAGCCCTGTCCGGGGCCTCCCCGGGCTGACAGAGGGGCCAGGGCTCGGTACGTCCTCCAGTGTCTGAGGTGGGAGCGTCCCCTCAGTACTCGCTCGGGGGCCTTTTCTTGACCACGGGCAGGTCAGAGACTCTCAGCCCTGCGCAGAGAGGCCCTCAGCTCAATCAGACCGCCAGAGATTAAGTGTGCGGTACGTCAGCCTGAGAGCCCTGTCCGGGGCCTCCCAGGATTGGGTTGGGGCTCTTATCTAGTGGGCCCCCTCTTTTCTGTGGTGAGTGGTTGCTGCAGGTCCCATTTAGAGTCTTACCTGACGCCGGGTAGCAGATAGGCCCGCTCCGTCTGCGAAATGGCGTCTGTGTGCCTCGGCTCGAAGCACTCACATCCCCCACAGTTCGGAGGAGGAAGTCAGTGGGCGTAACTTCCGGTGGCCCTGACGGGGGCATTCCGGGGCGGGGCCAAGAGCAGGGGCGTGGCCAAGAGCAGGGGCGGGGCTGTGCGCTCCCTGCTCACCTTCTTCGTGGAGATTTTGGTGAGTCCTGGCTCACAGCCTTCAGATTGACTTCTGCCATTCCCTGGAATCCTCTCTCTGCTGAACTGAGACATTGTGTCCTATGTCAAGGTCCTCATGTGATTGAAACCTTGAAGAGTGACGGAGGTGATACCTCAGCCAGAGAGCCCTGCCTGCCTAGGGCAATTGAAGGCTGAAATCAGGGACTGGACCTGTCTGAATGACCTCCGTATTTTCTTTGTTGTTGGTTCTCAGCCTTATTCATGTGGGTTATCTTTTTTGCTCCTTTCTCTTTGATGTAAGGCTTTCTGGGAAAAGCCACATCCCCGCAAACTTTTGATGAGTTTATTTACTGCAACCTTTCGAGATTTTGGAATTGTTGGCGCTGCAGCCCTAGCGCAAAATGGGGAAATTGGGGTGCAGGGCACACAGAGACCAGGACTGGTTGTGGACTGTCGGAGAAAAATCACTCTATTTATTCTTTTCATCAATCAGACTTAGTCTCTTTTATATACTGTCTTCTAAAAAATTTAGTCTGTACCAGGAAGGGACTTGGATGAATGATGTTGAGATTCACTGATTTTTTGAGTTCATCGCACATTGAACATGCAGAAATCATATGCAGATAAGGAATATTGTCTCTCACTTTACATTTTTCATACTTCTTCTTTATTTTGCTATTTTTATTGCTTTGTCTATGTTTTCCCATCCAGTTTTGAACAGTGCAGTAGGATTGGCTGAAACATTTTTTTTTTTGAGGTCTCCTTATCTATCATGTTTTTGTGCCAAGGAAAGCTACCTTGTTAAACTGTGTGGCATAATTTTCAATCTTTTTTTTTTTTTTTTTTTTGCGATTTGGAAAAGTTTCCAAAAGATGCTGATTAGTTTTTTCCAGATTATATGGTGCAACTGGCCTCCAAACTTGATCTCTTTTCCATATCTTTGGCCTAAAGTTTCTGTTTTCAGAATTATAATTTCAATTACAACTTTCAATTTTTAATGGGCCTACTTTACAATTTATGTTTTGCTAAAAGTTAGCATTTTACTTGGGTATTCAAATGTAAAGGTAAGATATTTATAATAAATCATTTTTTCATAGAAATTCTCAGACATATACTTTGAGTACACAAAGCAGTATGATGAACCCTTTTTACCTGACACTCAGCATAACAATCATCAATAGTTATAAGTATGAGCCTGATCAGGTCTGATAATTATGACCTTTATCAAGTCTACTTCATTGGCTGTAGAATGGTAATTCTCTCATTTCTTTTTAATTTATTACCTGAAATTCTTCTATAGGTAGAAATCTGTTCTCTGCCATTTGTTTAGCCTCAGGTATCATTATAACATATTTTTACTGTTCTATTATAATATTTAAATCTCCTCTGCACCTAGAGCATATTACTTACCCTCTTAAATGTTTACAATATGTAAACACTGTCGACTGGAGAAAATTATCTTGAGAAAGTTGTGAGGAGGAAGAGAAAGACAGATTTTTTTTTTTTAGATGAGGTTTCAGGGTTCAGGGTTATTTTGCTTTGTTTTGGTTATTAATTTTAGAAGAGACATGAAAAGTAGTGACAGAGAATGCTAGTGGCAGAGACGCATTTTCTTTAGGAATTCAAGGAAATTTAACAACAAAAATCAGTTAGTATAATTGGCCAATTGTAACAATCAGGGATTATCCAATGAATCTAAACATATAAATCAGAAGACATTTAATGCAGGATCTTGATTATGCAAATGATTCAGAAACCAAACAGGGGAGAATCAGGAATACCAATGTTTAGCAAATTGTGGAAGACATCCACATCTACCCTAAGAGGGACAAATAGAGGAGATGGTATTACTGGAGCCTGGAAGTTGGGGTTGACAGGATCTGGAACCACGGTGGGTTAGTCTGATGGAGGCTGGAGTCAAGGGAAGATGTATCAATTGGAGCAGAAACTACCTGATGCAGAGAGGAAAGGGAAAATTCTGGGCACTCTCACCCTCCTGGGGTCTAATTTCCTCCAAGTTCTCCTGTTGACTGAACTGGGTTGGCATCTAGATGTTGGAAAGCCTAGAAATTGGGAGTCAGACCTTGTATAGAAGACTACAGAGCAGAGCAACAGTGAAGAATGGATCTGAGGACAAATAAGTCAAGGACTGACATACTACATCAATAGATTAAATGAGAAAAACCATATCTAAATTGATAGAGAAAAGTGTTTCATAAACATCATCATTCATTCATGATAAAAGATACGTTCTCAAAGTAGATAAAGGGTATCTACAAAACACCCTAGAGTAAAAACCGTACTTCATGTGGAAACCTTGAAACCTTTTACTTTAATATTGAGAAGTAGACAAAAATGCCTCTTATTACCATTTCTACTCTACATTTTAATAAAGATACTACTTAGGAAAGTAATGAGAAACAGAAGTAATCAAAGAGATAGGAATCAAAAAGTAAGAATGCTGTATAATTAAACGTGAATAAAGTGTATATGAGAAAAATCTACTAAAGAAAAACTATTAAATCAATAAAAATGTTTTAAAATAAAATTGCTGGGTATAAGATCAATATACAAAAATGCACTTTTTCTGTAGCAACAGGCAGTATGAAGTTGAAATTAAATTTAAAATACGTGTAAATTACCATAATAAATACCTGATTCCTAAAAATAAATATAATAAAAAGTATAAGAACTCTATGGAAAAAATTATACAAATATTATTTATTGAAATTACTGAGGACTTAACTAAATGGAGAAATATTATGTATTTTTAGATGGAAGATTCAATATTGTAAACATGTTAATTCTTCCCAAATTTAATCTAGTAATGATTGTAATCCCTCCTCCTCAATAAAGCCACATAATTTTTGTGTGTGAATGTTTACGTACATGTGCATGCATGTGTGAAACTTGACAAGGTAATTCTAAAATTTAAATTGACTCGCAAATGGTTATGAATAGCCAATACACTCTTGAGAAAGAAAGAGAAGATATGATATTAAGGATTATGAAAACACCATAGTAATAAGAGTTTATGGTACAGATGTATGCATAGGCAAATAGACCAAAAGAACTGAATAGCTTGTTCCAAAACAGACCCATTGTACGTCGTCTCCTGATCTATTAAAAAATATGCTATTGCAGAGAAGTGGGGAGAAGAACAGTGTTTTTAATAAGAAATTTCAGTGGAACATTTTGATACCCATGTTAAAACAAAATGTGACTAAAACCTTCCCTCACACTTAACACAAATTCTAAATCCAAGTGGACTAGAAACCTACTTTTAAATTTTTACTCTGAAAATTCTCATACTTATTTAAGAGAATGGACTACCATTTTACCACATTAAATGAAAAAAACCATACCTAAATTGTGAAACTAGTTTATAAAAATCAGCATTCATTCATGATAAAAAGATATGTTAGCAAACTAGACAAATGATATATACAAAATCCAACAGTAAACATTACACTTGATATCAAATCATTGAGCGCTTTTACTTTAAAATTAGGAAGAAGATGAAGATGTTTGCTATCACTATTTCTGTTCAATATTTTAATGAAGATACCTCGTAGGGAAGTAACGGAAACAGAAGAAATCAAAGGAATTGGGATTGGAAAATAAGAAACAAAGCTAGTATCATTAACAGATGATTCAAATGTAAATGAAGAAAATCTAATAATAATTTATCAAATCAATAACATATTTGTAAAGGTTGCTGTGTATAATATTACTATGCAAAAATATAGTTTGTGGGAAAAAAGTATGAAAATGAAATTAAACAAAATATAACTTGTAATTACCATAACAAAATAGCTGGTATCTAAAGTAAATATAATTCTAAAAGCGTGTCAACTGAATACAAAAAAATACACAGATATTATTTAGAGAAATTAAAGAAGGCCTAACTAAATAGAGAAATATTATATGTTTGTAAATAGAAGATTCAATATTATTACCATGTTGATTCTTCTCAAATTCAATCTACAGATGACTGTAGTTCTACAAATAAGACCCCAAAGATTTGTGTGTGAATGTCTGTGTATATGTGTACGTGTGTTTGAACTTGACAAGCTGATTACAAAATTTAAATTGACTTGCAAATGGTCAAAAATATCTAATATCCTCTTGAAAAATAAAAATAAAATGTGGCTTACTCTCCGAGATATTAAGAATTACTAAAAATCTATGGTAATCAAGAGCTTGTGGCATAAGTGCAGGCATAGGCAAATAGACAAAATTAACCAAATAGTGTCCCAAAACAGACCCCCTTGTACGTGGTCCCTTGATTTACTAAAAATGTCCCATTGCAGAGAAGTGGGAAAAGGGCAGTACTTTTATAAGGAAATGACAGTGGAACATTTGGCTCTAGAAGAATTCAGACCAGGGGTCTAGTCCTATGAACTTGGGCACATTACCAAACTTGAGCCTCAGGCTCTTCATCTGTTGAATGGGTTTGATAAGCCCTGTCTTCTAGGACTGTAGGAATATATGTAATATATATAAGGTGCATATCACAGTCCCTGGCATGTCTTAGATCATTAATGAATAGTTTATGAATGCATGTCTCAGAAAACATGAAGTGATATAGGTCGTGGAATAGCAAATCAACCAAAATGCTGCTTAGCAAGTAAAATTCCATCAATTTCCCCATTTGAAGATATATTATTTAATCTGAGTGCTGGGGAGTCTTCCTCAATTGGATGCAACTCAAAACTCCTAGAATTTGCATGAAGAGCCTTCTCCTTCCATCCCTCCCAGCTGCCTTTCCATCCAAACCACCCTTAGTTTCGTTCGTTCCACCACAAGCAGAAATCTAGCCCTCGTTTGCAGATTTACAAAATTACATTCAAGATAACCTAATTCAAATGCCCTTTTTAATGGAGCAGGCTCTGGCTCTCCCAGCCCAAGATAGAGTGCCTGCCCAGTGTCTTCTTCACATCTCATCTCAACAGAGTATCAAACTTATTTCTCAGAAACTCTCTGGGCACAATATACATAAAACTCCTAGTTTGTGTACTGGGTTCAACTGCACTGCAACAAGAGTGCAGGACCCTTTGCATTACTGTCACAGGTATAGATTCTCTCTGGCTTACCTAAAATACCAAAGTAACCGTTGAGAGCAGTTTTTCATTCCAGATTTAGTCTTTCAACTCTAAGATACATTTGAGTGTTTGGCCTCTGCTCACCACTCTGACAGCCTCATCTAGCTCACTACTCAACTTAAAATTACCTCCCACTGGAGAAATTGCAGTGTCCAAAACCTCAAACTTCCTTGCTTTATGACATTTACACTCGATTGTTCTCATCTGGAACCCATCCTGCCTAACTCCTAATTTTTATTTGTTTGTTACATCTTATAGAGTATCTCACTGTTTTCCTTATGTGATAGTGGTTCCTTGACTCTAAAATTTCATGGGCCAGGGCTGGATCTTCTTTATTTTAGCATCCTCAGTACTAGTAAGGAGCCTCCCAAAGAGCAGATGCTCAAATAATGTCTGAGGAATAAAAGGGCCAGTGGCCTAAGGGTTAATTTATTATGGTTTTATTTCTCCTACATACTTGAAAAAACTAAGTGAATCTATGTCTTTAATTTTACTGAAAGAAAGACTAAAATATGAAGGAAAGCAATAATTAACCATTTTTATTTTCTCTCTCTATTTTTTGATCCCAGCTGTTTTATTGTGTGATTCTTTCACATTTCCAAAAAAATACCAAAATTCTTACTCTTAAACCTGATAAACAGCAATAGATATGTGATCCATGTCATTCATAAACTTAGATTCTGATGCTGAATAAACCTCTGTAAAAAGGACAACACTTGAAAAATACAAAAACAAACAAAAAAGGTAAATCTCAAATTTACCTGTCCAGAGCAGGAACACAGATTTTATACACCGTGTTCCCTCCAGGCCCACTTTGGCCCTTCACTACTTTGAACATTCACTGCCCTTTTCATCTACTATATGAAGAATCTGCCTCAGACTTCACTAAGGGCAGGAAAAGCTACTGAATGTAGCCCTGGAATTTACCCTGGCCATTGGCAGTAGTGCCAGTCCTGGCTGCAACCCTGGCTCAGTCTCTCTCTTCCTCTTCTCTCAAATCTCTTCATACTGGGCCTGGAAGGCACTGGGACAGTATCATTGACCTTGGCCAAAATTTCCAGGATTTATGTTTTGCAAGTTCCAGCCTGGGCTCTTGGACCCCACAGAAAACCGTAGTGTAGAGGATCACTGTTGGGCACCTGCTGGTACTTTCCCTGCATCAAATCTCTGGTGATGAGTTTCCTGGGCTCCCCCCAAATTAATTACCTCCCCATATCATATATCCCTGCAAGGTTTAGGAATTCCAAGATCTCTTCCTCAGTGGCTCAATTGCCACTCATGAAGATCACACCCAGAAGAGGCATCACCAGCCCAGTCTCATGCAACTCCCTGCCATCACTCAACTCCCTTTGTTGTTGATGTCTGATTTGCTGACAATGACATAAGAGTGCCTTCTGGGATTGATTTCTTTCACATCAATGCCAAAGATCAGCTCCATTCATTTAGAGGCTCTCCTGAGGATTTCAGGGGAGTGGTGCTTGTGTTAACAATCTTTGGCATGTCTGCTTGTGTAATGGACCTTTCATTTTATACTCGTGTAGCAGGAACTGCACCATCATACCCATCTTTCTCTGTGTGAGCTCTTAATTGAGAGTGGGGCCTCAGAGGTGCTTGTCCTTTCTTCATCTTGGATCTTGGCACCTTCATCTGATCTCACGCATGGAACTCATGCTGAAGCAGTAGTAGCGGATGTGAGTCTTTGAGGTTCCTGGGGAATTCCAGCAGCAAGGGAGCTCTGGGGAATATCCCCATAATAAGAAGGGGTGGGGTGGGGTGTCCTTGGACTTTGTGGTGTTTCTCACAAGCACGTCTCTTACTCCTCTGACCCCAAGGCATGGTGACATTGGTCAAGGACATCAGGCAGAAGTGTGGACAGGAGGACCAGTAATGCTGGACCACTGGAAGAGGAAGGATGAGAGGGTATGCTCATCTTCAACAGGCAGATACATCCTTGTCTGTAACAAAGATCACCTCTGCAGGTTTCTTTGAAGGCACTGCTCTAAGAACCCACAGGACTCCTATTCTCCTGATCAGCCTGTCCCCTGAGAACCCTGGTGTAGTGGATTGAATTATTTGCCCCAAAAGCCCTATCACTGAGTACCTGTGAATGTGACCATATCTGGAAATAAAATCTTTGCAAATATAATCAAATTAAGATGAGGTCATACTGGAATAAGGTGGGCCCTAAATGCAATGACTGATATCTTTATAAGAGAAAATAGAGGGAAATTTGGGTACAGAGACACAGAGGGAAGAAGGCCATGTGATGGCAGAGGCAGAGATTGGAGTGATGCATCTACAAGCCAAGGAATGCCAAGGATTGCTGGAAAACCACCAGAAACCAGGAGAGAAACATGGAACAGGTTGTCCTCAGAGCTGCCAGAAGGAACCAACTCTGCCAACAACTTGATTTCAAACCTCTAGCTTCCAGAACTGTGATTGAATAAATTTCTGGTTATTTTAGCTACCAAATTTGTAGTACTTTGTTATGGCAGTCCTAGAAGCTAATACACCTAGGAAGAAGTTATACTGAACCTTAGGCTGTGGCCTTCCAGCCCTGCTTGAGGTGTACTGGGGTGACTGCAGGGGCTAGCAGTGGGGTCCCCTCTGCTCTGGAGTGGGTTGTTCTCTCAATTCATAATCAGGATCATTATATCAACTATTGGCTAGGCTTGGGTACCCTTCCATCTGCTGCTCTGAAGTTGACACCTCAAACCAAGGCCCTTACTTCCCTGGAGCCCCAGGAAAAGAAAGTGAAGGGGTGCCTCAGCTACCACCCCTGCCATGAGGCACCCAGTGCTGACTACCTTGTGGGAGCCTCTCTGTCCTGGGCTACTTGAGGTCCTGAGTACTCAAGGAGGGTTCCCACCTTGGCTCTAATAGGGCCTGGGACTGCTTCCTAAGGTGACCAGTGGCTACACCTTCTGACCAAGGATCTAATCCCCTTAGACTTTATATAAAGAAGTGAAAAGGAGCCTCAAGCTGAAAGTCTGACCCAGGGTCTTCAAGGGCTGACCACAGAAACTGTAAGATAATACTTTTCTGTTGTTTTAAGCCACTATGTTTGTGGTAATTTGTTGCTGCAGCAATAAAAAAAACTATTATGCTAATCAAAAGAAAAACGGATTAAGTATATTAATATCAGACAAACTAAGTCTTCAGAACAAAGGGGACTGCTATATAGTGATAAAAGGGTCAATCCACCAAGAAGACATAACAATCTTAATATGTATGTCCTCAAAGAAGAGCTTCAAAAACATAAAACAGAAACTGAGAGAACTGGATGGACTTGTAGACAAATCCACACTTATAGTCAGGGATTTAAACACCTCTCTCTAAGGGATCAACAGTAACAAGAGAAAGGAAATCCAGTATATAGATGATATAGATAGTGGATAAAGGGTATAGAACTGAACAGCACCACAATCCAACAGGATTCAATTAATGTTTATGGAACACAACCTAACACAACAGAACACACATTGTTTTCAAGCACACATAGAATATTTACCAAGCTCGACCATATCCTGAGTAATAAAAAAAACCTTAACAAAGGTAAAAGAATGAAATCACATAGAGCATGTTCTCTGAATGTAATGGAATGAAAGTAGAAATCAATAACAGAAATATAACAGGAAAATCTCCAAGCCATTGGAAATTAAACAACATACCCTCAGAGAACATATGAGTCAAAGAGGACCTCTCAAGGTAAATTTAAAAATATGTTCAAGTGAATGAATGAGAATTAAAATGCAACATATAAAAATCTATGGGATGCAGGTTAAGGCAGTGGTTAGAAGAATTTATAGCACTAATTGCTATTATTAGCATATTATTTTTCTCTTCCTACCTTAATGAATTACCACAAATTCAGTAGCTTAAAACAACATAAATGTATTGTTTTACAGTTCTGTAGGTCCAAAGTCTGACACAAGTCTTATCAAAATCAATGTGCTGATAGGACTGCATTACTTTCTGCAAGTTCTAGGGTCAATCTACTAAGAAGATATTGCAATACTCATTGTGGATTCACCAAACAACAGAGCTGAAAAATACATAAAGCAAAAACTTATAGAATTGAAAAGAAAAATAGACACATCTATAATTATGTTTGGAGTTGTTGAGAGTTTAGCTAAGCTACTCCCCGGCATTGCTGCCTCAGCATCCATTTTGTTTGGTCAAGTGGCCCGCGGGTATCTTAAACTGACACTAGCCCCTCATGTAAGTACATGCCCTAGATAGCATCCCACAGAGTCACAAGCAAATGTGAGTTCTTGATAGGACTTCCCCAACAGCCCTTGAGATAAACAGTCTCTCCTGCCTCCCAGGGCCTTCCCCTTATGTGTCCCTTAGATAAAATCCCCATGTAACTTACCAAAACTCTGCTCCTTCAGTTTGAATTGACCAATCTGGCCCTGGCCTGGAAACTCCAAAGCACCCCACCCAAGGACCCTAATAAAGGCATGTCCCCAGATTCTGCCTCTCTCTGTGTGCCTCTAGATCTCTCTATGTAGCCTCTAGAGGCATACCATGTACTTCCTCCAGGACCTGTGAGTAATAAACTTCTGTATTTCAATTTCTTTTGTGGTCTCTTGCTGAACCATGGCTCACCATCCAGCATCCTGTGCTCCACTTAACAAATGTTACTTTAACAAAGACATAACAAGAATGTTCAACACTCTTCTCTCTCAACAAATGATAGAATAACCAGATACAAAATCAGCAAAGATATATAAGAACCATCAGCCAATAGAATCTAACAAACATTTACAGAACATTGTACACAAAAACAGGAGAATGCACATTCTTTTCAAGATCCCATGCAACATGTACCAAGATAGACCATATCCTAGTTAATAAAACAAACCTCAGCAAATTGAAAATAATTACAATCATACAGAGCGTGCTCTCTGACCATATGGAATCAATATCAAAATCAATAACTAACAGAAGGACAACAGAGAAACTGCAAATATTTGGAAACTAAAAACCACACTTTTTAAATAATCCATGAGTCAAAGAGGAAGTCTCAAAAGAAGTTTAAAAATACATTGAACTGAATTAAAATGAAAATACACCATTTCAAAATTTGTGGAGCACAGCTAAAGCAGTGCTGAGGATGAATTTATAGCACTAAGATAGTGTGTTAAAAAGGTGGAAAAACCTCAAATCAGTAGTATGAACTCACACCACAAGAACCTACATAAAGAAGAGCAAAATGAACCTAAAGCAAGAGAAGGAAGAAAATGATAAAGATAAGAGCAGAACTAGATGAAATTATAAACAAAAGAACAATGGAGACCATCAATGAAAATAAAAGCTGGTGTTTTTTTTTTTTTTTTGGAAGGATCAATAAAGTTGACAAACCTCTAGTAAGACTGTCAAAGAAAAAAGAGAAAAGACAAACATTACCAAAGTCTAGAGTAAATAGAAGAATATCATACAGAGAGAAAATAATAATAATAATGATGCCAATTATCATTATTGATGAAATTCAGTACCTATTTATGATAAAACTCTTAGGAAATAATAAATAGAGGAGAATTTCTTCAACTTCATAATCAGTATCCATAAAAATTCCTTATTTTGACTACATAGTTAATGGTGAAATACTGAATGAGTTTCCTTAAGATTGGGAACAAGGCAAGAATGTTCACTCTCACCACTGCTATTTAACATAGTACTAGAATGTCTAGGCAGCACAATAAGGCAAGAAAGGAAATACAAATCATAAAGATCATATGTGAATAAATAATACTGTCACTCTTTGAAAATGTCATGACTGTGAACATAAAAAAATCCCAAGAAATCTACAAAACAACTCCTAGATCTAATAAGTGAGTGCAGCAGGGTTGCAGACTATAAGAGCCACATGCAAAACTCAGCTGTTTTTCTATACACTAGTAATGAACACATGGAAACTATAAATGCAATAACATTGGCAAATGCTAAAAAAAACCCATTCTGAAATACATAGGTGTAAACTTAACAAAACTTGTATGGGCCTTGTATGCTGAAAAGTACAAAACACTAATAAAATAAATTAAAGAATATTTAAATAAATGGAGAGATGTAATGTGTTCATGGATTAAAAGACTCAACATAGTAATGATATCAATTCTTGTAAAATTTATATACAGGTTTAATACAATTCTTATCAAATTTTCAACAAGATTTTTTCCATATAAAGTTAATCTTAACTAAAAATTTATTTGGAAGGGCAAAGGAACTAGAATAGCTAAAACGATTTTTAAAAAGAAGACTAAAATGAGAAGAATTACTTTACCAGATTTCAAGTCTTACTATTTAGCTATAGTAATTGAGACTGCATGATATTGGCGGCTGGATGAAGATATAGATGAATAGAAATAGAAATACCCCCACATAAGTATGGACAACTACTTTCCAACAAAGTTGCAAAAGCAATTCAATGGAGGAAGGATAGATTTTACAAAAATTGGTGCTGGAGTAATTGAACATCCATTAGGGAAAAAATGAAATTTGACCTAAACCTCACATCTTATACAAAAATAAATTCGAGTAACATAGATTTAAATGTATAATGTAAAACTATAAGACTTTTTTTTAAAAAATGTAGGAACAGACTTTGGGGACCTATTTAGGATTTTAGACATTAATCAAAAACACAATCCATAAAAGAAAAGAGATGAATAACAGATCAGTTGTTTCCATGTGTTAGTGAAGTAGGAAGAAGTATATGTGACTATAAAGTGATAATATGAGGGAACTTCTTTGTACCAATGGACCAGTCCTGTATTTTGAATGTGGTGGGGATTATACAAATTAATATACAGTATGTAGATATGTACACAAATCTATACATATATTGTAGAATTATACCAAAAATACCAAAAACGAGAGTTGTAAGCAAAAACTGATAAATTGCATGTATGGTTTCTAGTCTGGTTAATTTTATTGTACCAATATCAACTTCCTGGTTTGGATAATGTACTATAGTTACATAAGATGTCACTATTGGGGAAACTGGGTGATGTGTACACCAGTGAGGGAAGCTGGGTAATGGATGAAACTTGGTGATTGCGATACTCGGTACTCTTTTTGCAACATCTCTTCAGTCCATTTTTCAACAAAAGTTTAAAAAAAACTGAATAATGTGAAATGATAAGTCATAATTCAAGAAAAATTATTTTAATGAATATAAATAGCAATGGATTGATATTCAGAATATATGAAGAATTAAAAATCAATTCAGAAAAAGATAATCCCATAGCAAAAAATAGGCTAAAGACATGAAGAGTCATTTACTAAAGAAGAAATCTGAATGGCTAGAAAGTCTGATAATAAGAGGTGTTGGTAAGGAATATTGTTGGTGGTGAGTAAATTGATAGAAACATTTTTTAGAGCCAGTTGCTAATAACATGTTCATTTGAATATGCAAATTTCGTATGACATTAAATCCACTCTTGGATATGTAGCTTAATTATTGCATATGTGCACATAGAGAAATGTGTTGGAATGTTCTTAGCAGCACTCTTTATGATACCCAACAACTTGGAAACAAAATAAGTATTCTTCTTGTGGAGAATGTGCTACAATTATATAATGGAATATTAAATATAGAGAAAATGAATTAATTGGAGCTCCTGGAGTCAACGTGGATAATGGCTGTAACATAATATCGGTGAAGAATTCAAACCCCAGAAAAAAAAAGTTTAGAAACATTGAAATACTATGTATTATTTATGGACACATCTACTTATAGTAAAAATATAAAAATACATTGGGAATATTTAACACAAAATTCAGAAAAATACTTTCCTTTGAAGAGGTGACCAGGGGAGGAGGTATAACTGGGGAAAGGTACAGAGGGTGTTTAAACAATATTGGCAATGTTTTATTTCTTAATTTTAGTATTGGATAAATAGGTGCTTATTAACTTATTCTGTATATGTATTTGTGGGTCTTAAACATTTAATAATAAATTAAAACAAAAGAGCAAATTTATCAAAATGCAAGTTTTATACTATCAAACTAATATAAATTAAATCAATTAAAAATAAAGTATGCATATTTATAAATATGATCATATGATCAAAAAAAAAAAACTCAAAATACTCTTAAATAATGCAAAGACGATATGAGAACAGCAGTGTCACCAGAAGGGTTGATAAATTTTGTAACCACTAATGATCTTTAACCAGTTGTGAATTTTAGAATGCATTTGCATTCAATTATTTTTTCCAGTTCAGAAAGAGAGATTGGAAAAAAGTACTTTGCCTAGTTGTCTCTTTTGTCTTTAACTATATATTAGGCTGTATTCCTTTTCAGGCTGTAATCTTTACTACTTAAAGTAGATCAAATGCAGAAATTATTGGGTTGGAGTCAGGCTTAAATTATATTTAAGATACCTTGGAATCCAGCTGCAATAGTCACCTTCGTTTGTGCCTTTAGACTGCAGTTGTTTTTTTCAGTGAATTCTCCTTGCTAAAAGGTATATATTTGATCAAATCTGAATACTAATGGTTGGAAATATATCCAGTCTGAGTTAAATTTGAGAAAAAAATGCTCACCTGCTTCCTTAATATCCATCAAATCCCAGAAGAAAATTCCTTGAAAGAAAACCCCCAATTTTCCAGGTACATTAGCATTTATGCTTCCTTGAAGCTGATTATAAAACATAACTTTTGTAATAAGAGTTAACTTGTATATAATCAGAGAACCATTGGGCTTGCTGTCAGGGATTTGAAAACTTGAGGTCTACTCTCCCCCCTTCAATTAGGATTAAAAATGTGAAAAGTGTTAAAGTTTCCCAAAATCAAAATTCCATAAACCTAGTAGCCTTTTCCAGTATTTAAAAGCTCTCATTATGAAGAAATTATTCCATGCTAACTCGCTGATGTGTCAGGTTAAGACCACTTTTTCTAAGTGCACAAATATTTATCTTTTTTTCTTCTGATTATAAATGTAATCAACTGCACATTGTTGAAAATTTGAAATTTGTAGCAAAGTATAAAGAAAAATACAAACTCTCATCAGATAAACACAGTTATGTCAGCATTTTTATTTTTTTCTGATCTGTTTACATGCACATGTTTGTGTTTATTATGCATATGTATATGCGTAGTAAACATGACAAACACATTATATATATAAATATCAATTATTTATTTAACATTTACTGTGCACCAAATATTTAGAACATGCACTTTTATGTACATTTTCATATTTAATACTCATTATAAGTTTATTTGGATCCTCATCTTTTTAAAAAAAATTGAAACATAGAAACATTTAAAAAATCACCCAGTATCCCACAGCTATTAAGTTACTAAGTGTTGAAGTAGAGGTTCAGAATGACACTCTTATTATCTTGCCTCCATACAGTAGACATTTAACTATCATATAAATACACACATATATAGACACATAAAGGAATATATCACTGAAGCCTTGGCACTAATCAATTTAACAAAATTGAACATCCATGGTCCATGACATGTGATTTAAGGAAACAAAACTTAGTCATATTGTTTGCAGAGCTGGTTTGTAAGTGTATGGGAGGAAGAACTATTCCTCTACCCTCTGGGTTCTTCTGGCTGGTCTAAGAATTAAATCGACATGAGACAGAATAACAGAAGAAAATCAGACAAGTTTAATAACATGTATACATCAGAGAAACCCAGGAAAACTGAGTAACTCTCCAAAATGGCTGAAACTACCACCTTAAATACCATCTTCAGCTAAAGACAAAAGAGGATGTGGGGGTAGTGGTTTGGGACTTCAAAAGGGAGGAAGGCAATTCACATGGAGATGGAAAAGCAAATGTTTGGTAAACAGATGTTTGCCATGCCCTGCAGAGACAATGGGACATGGAGAGGACTCTGGTCAAATGGGTCTTGCTAGGTTCCTCCCTGTCTACCACACCTAGTTCATATTATACTATGGTTCTCTGTGGTGATATCCCCTTCTTGGAACAGGCCTTCTATCTTAAATTCTTTTAGGCACTTAGTGGAAAGATCAAATATTGTTTTTGAGTCCTTTGTTCTTTTAAAAATAATCAAGCCAAAGAGACACATTTTGGGGTGGCAAATTCTGATCCCCCACATAAGAATAGATAACTTATGTGAACCTAATAGACTGACACCCACCAAATATGTCATGCATGCAGAGGGAAAGGTATCCAGAGCTGAGAATGAAGCCATGAACTGGGAACACGCAGTGGGGACTTGTGACAATGGGAATCAATGAACATAACAAATGTTAACTACGTGGACATATATAACAAATGCCATCCAAACAGAAAAAGTCTATATGAGCTTTTAAATTACACAGGGAATGAATTACATTTTGTGTTTATAATTATAAAATAAATCATAAATTTTTTGCATCTTTCGGTTAACCTAATTGATTTTTTCTTTGCATATTTCTAGTTTCTAAAGACCCTGATGATTTAAATATTCTAAGTCATCCATCAGATAGTAAACATGACCAATCAACCTCAGATACTTTATAAAAATATTTTTCTTTCTTAATGATCATTGGGATGGATATGCGGACATTCTAATCATTGAAGGCCACTCATTTAAACTCAATCTCAGTGTTTTAATTGTCTGTAGGATATTGAGCATTTATCAACATTACTTATAACAGAATTAGGCCAGAAATTGAAAACTTGTTATTCCTGACCTTTGCTGTCATTGCATTTGGATGCCATTTCATCACAAGGTGTCTATTCTCTTTTTCATGGATGACTTCTATTTTTGCTTTTAGTATCAACTAAATTCTAAATTTACCCACCCTTGCTTTACTTTAGATTTTTAAGGAAACTATAATGTATGAGAACTTTAAGTTATATTTTATGAAATCATATGATTTGGTTAGAAAAATGTAATTAATATGATGGCTCACAGACACAGAGAATTATCACAACAGATCAAATTAGTCATTTCTTTTTTAGGCCCTTCTCTTTATTTAATAACCTAACTCCAAGTCTCTTCTATGGCTTTCCCGAATTCTAAGTTTTTCTGAGATCCTTGATTCACCATTGTCCTCTAATTTCTTCCAACAACTACCAGTCCATTAAATTTTACAGTAATTAGTCTATCAACTAATTTACATTCGTACACAAAACACATTAGCCAGATTTCTCACTATCATAATTACTTGATCGAAACAATTAACTGAGTTTTAGTGATTCCATTGCCCTCCTCCAATTAACTAATGGTTGCTTCCCCTGCCATTTGCTTGTCCTTAATTTGATGTCAGACTCTATTCCAGTCCTCATACTCGTTGGATAATAACTAATAAGTTCTTTGCTGAATGAAGTATTCTCTGAATAATTTTCTCTCTACCCTTCTAAGTTCATGGCTGAGACCCCTCTGTAATAAAAGACAAATTAACAAGAGAAAAACAAACAGAAGTTTAATAACATGTATACCTCCTGTATACATGAGAGATACCCAGGAAAACCGAGTAACTAGCCAAAATGGCCTAAGTCACCGCCATAAATACCATCTCCAACTAAAGACAAAAGAAAGATGTTGGGGGGAGGGGTAGGCAACTCACAGAAAGGTGGGAGGAGGAAAGGTTTGATAAACAAAGTTTGCCCTGCCATTCACATAAGTCTCTCAGGTGAAAAAGTGATCTCTGGTAATAGCTCCCTTCCCAGTAAGGCCTCCTTTCTAACGTAAATTTCCTTTTAAAATGTAGATTTCCCTCAGAAAAAGGTAACTTTTACCCTGGTTTCAGAGCTTCTCTTGTGCCTGCTGTTTCTCAAAGCAGTAAACTCATGACAATCCTTATGCCAAGGGGCATATTTTGCTACCCTTCAGAAGCATCATTCAACTTTCAAATATTTCTGATGTTGCTGCCATGATGAAAAATTTCAAATTCTGTTCACATTGCTCTTCCAGAACATGCCTTTGATTCCTATCATTCCTCTTTTTTCTCGCTTGAACATAATCTGTTTTCCCAGTTCTGGATTACGCCAGCCACTAGTTGATGGATTTTGTAACTGAGGAGAGAAGCAGTGTATTTATTGAAATAGTTCACTGAAGGATTCTGCAACTAGATGCTTTGCTATAGCTGTGTTATCGATGGCCTAAGAAACTTCTTTTGTATTCCAGTTAGTGTGTGTGTATGTGTGTACAGATGTACGCATTTGTGTCCACATTTATGTTCATATGCACATATGATTGGTGTATGTTTGTGAGAAGGAGAAAGGAAGTCAGTACACATATTGCAGGAGGAAAGTGATTTTAAGACTAAATTATTCTCACTAACTTCCTACATTAACTCACCTATCACAGAACCAAGAAAAATATCTTAGCTCAAATATAAGGAGTTCTCAGGGATATGAAACCTACACATCTGCTCCATATAACTAAATTGTCATTTCTTCCATGGTCCTATATATGCTATTTCTTATTTGGTGATGGCATTACCCATTTATCTTCAACATTTAAAATTATTCAAAATTTTATGCAAAATCCACACACTTAAAGTTTTCTTTTTAAATCATTTGTCTAAACCAATCTTTTTATTCTCTGCATCCTAAGCACATATATCAGATTTCCTCGTCCAGTGTTCATTTGCATTTGTATGCTGTGATAGGCAGAATTCTAAAGAAGGCCCCCCAACATTCCAGATCCCTGGTTGTTCAATCAAACACTTATCTACGTCCCGCTGGGAAGAGATTTTACGGATGTAACTAAAGTCCCAAATCAGTTCACCTTAAGATAAGGAGATTACCTGGTGGGCCTGACTCAATCAGGTGAGAACTAAAGAGTAGGAAGAAGGAATAAAGTACCATGTTGTGGAATGGCTTGTGAGTGTGAGGTCTTTCAGAGCTGAGAGTCACCTCTGTCTGAGAGTGAGCAAGAAAATGGGGCCTCAGTCCTACAAGCACAAAGAAATAAATTCTGGCAACAACCATTGTGTTTGGAATAGGACCTACCCAAGCCTCAGAAGAGCATTGTAGTCTGGCTGATAATTAGACTTCAGCCTGTGAGATCTGAGCAGAGAATCCAGCCATGCCACACTGGACTTTTTTTGTGTGTGTGTGAGGAAGACCAGCCCTGAGCTAACATCCATTGCTAATCCTCCTCTTTTTGCTGAGGAAGACTGGCCCTGGGCTAACATCCATGCCCATCTTCCTCTACTTTATATGGGACGCCGCCACGGCATGGCTGACAGGCAGTGCGTCCGCGGGTGCCCGGGATCCGAACCAGCGAACCCTGGGCTGCCAAGCGCGGACGAAACCGCTGCGCCACCGGGCGGCCCCCACACTGGACTTTTGATGTACAAAACTGTGAGATAATAAGTGGGTATTGTTTTAAGCCATTGAGTTTATACTAATTTGGCAAGGCAGCAATAGGAAACTAAGAAATATGTGTAATTATTTTATGTGTTTTTCTCTTTACAAATAAGGCTTCAATTTCTTGACATCAGGAATTACTACTTTTGTTTATTGTCTATTTATGCTGAACATAATGATCAATCAAAAATTCTACCACTAACCATCTGTTTTTAACTAATAATTATCTAGATCAAATAAAATATTTTATTCAAGGCACCATCATCAGTGCTATCATACAATCAAAAAAATCGTTTTGTTTTAACAGGGATTCCAGAAAAAAAGAAAGACCACTCTAGCAAATGCTATCAGTACTCAACCCAGGTTGCCTGGGATCCCATTTACTTGTGATGTGCTCCTATCATCCAGCTTCCACATGCTTAGTCCTAAGTAGATGCCTCTAACTTTCTTCAGAGAACTTTCCTTAGGCTACTATAGCTACTTAAAGCCTGAAGCACATGGGAGTTTATTCCCCCTTTGGCAGGCCCAGAGCCAATGCCTGTGTAGTATGGGAATTTAAAAGTCCAGCTCCTTTGCCTCAAATAGCACAAAAACTCAGCGGTGTAATTTCAGTTCTAGAGAACCCCAAGTATCAGGCTAAGGCTTGAACTTTGAAATGTCACCTTTATTTAGGGTGACCGATTCTCTGTCCTGTTTTCCCTACTCCATTACTTCTTTTTTTCCCCTGGGATCAGTTCCTTAATAAATCACATACCCATGAATCCTCATCTACAGATCAGCTTAGGAACAATCCACAAGCGACTATCCATGACAATTATCAAATAAAGGAGTGGAAGAAGCACTATTAAGTGGATGTAAAATGGTAAAGGACTAAACAAAAAAATTTAAAATAAAATTTTATTCCCAGTATCAAATGGGAATAAATATACTAATATTTTATTCTAAAAATCAGTTTATTAATTAAGATAATATTTGATTTCATATGCTCCTCAGAGTAAAAAATAACCAAGATATACAAAATTGACCTGACCACATTCTTCCATGGAGCACATAATACAGAAACTTAACAAGTTATACAGCATGGCTCTATGGGCACTTTATACATTGGTATCATTATTATTAAAAATATATTAAAACAGAAAAGGGACTTGCAGATGGTAATACTAATACTCTATGTTTTAATACTATATTTTAATTTTAAATAAATTATAATTTATATTAAATTTAAAAAACTTAAACTTAAGTAAAATATTTTATTTTAATAAAAATATTCCCTGGAATATAGGACAATTTATGGTACCCCATCAGGAGACAATGGTAATATTTATGGATTCTCTATGCCAATCCACACAGAAAGGAACAGTTAGTGGTAAGAGATTTACTCTGAAAATATGCAATATTAGAGTGACAGTAAAATGAAAAGGCACATGACACCATGGATTTCAACTCCATTCTGGGATTTAAATAACACTCTTCTGGCATTAGTGATTTAGAATATTTCTACTGGGCATAAATCAGGATGGACATTCCTGGTGACAACAGGGAAGATAATCTGGTGTGGACGTCGATGAAAGTGATGGTAGTGGGCTTATATTACTTGTGCCAGGTACTGTGTTGAATACCTAATGTGTATTATCTCATTTCCATAAATCCTCTCAAGGTCTTAGAGGGTAGATGTTATTATCTTTCTCAGACTTTGTTTATGATAACAAGACCCTGAAAAAGCCATTAATTATTTAAAGTCACACAATTAGAAAATAGTGGGACCAGGTTCAAGTTCAGCTTACCGGAAACAAAGTTATGTTCTTAGTCCCTGCATGAGAATGGTTAGTTTCCAGATTTGTCTTGCTCCACAGATGCCTAAATTTAGGAAATCTGGATAAAACCAAAGAAATAATGATGAATGTAAGCACTTATAACCGTTTTTTAAACTATTTTCTCAATTATATAATTAACTAAAATACATTTTAATAATTTATAGCTGTTCAAACATGTGCAGTTGTATAAGTTCATAGTAGAAATTAGTTTAAATAGTAGTCTTTTCTGGAAGCTGTAAATATTCCCCTGGTTCTCAGGAAGAAACACATTTGATTTAAATGCTCCCCAGAGGAAAGAATAACCAATACTTACAAAACTGACTCCACCAAATACTTCTGTGGAGTGCAGGATAAATTCTTACAAAAGTAGAAATTTGAAGTTTTGTACAGAAAAAAGATACTCTTGAATCCTAAGGAACACTATAAAATATGACAATTGAGAAGAAATTCTGGCTAATTTCTGTCTAATACTGATTCACATATGATTCTTATGTACAAACACTTGATATTTCAAAGTAATAAATCAAACCAATACTATAATACATAGAGAGACATATCTGGAATGCACTATTTAGTTTTTATCCTTTTTATATTCAGACCCATCCAATACTTAATGATTTCTTTTCCCCACCCCAACTCTGTACTTTAAAATATTGCCAACTTACGTAAGTGTTGAAGACCAGAACAATAAACATATATGCATCCTACATTAGTTCAACAATTAACATTTTGCCTTATCTGCTTTCTCCCTTCCTCTCTCTCGTCGTCTGTTGTGATTTATTTTCTCAAGGTATATGTATGTGCACATGCACACACAACAGACTCGTGCACTCCTAAATATTCAGCATGCATCTTCTAAGAAAAAAAATTCTCCTATATAAAAGCAATTTCATCATTACAACAAAGAAATTTAACCATGATACAACAACATTATCTAATTTATAGTCCATTTTTAAGAGTCCCAACATCAGGGTGCAAATTGGGATCACCCATTGAATTCAGTCTCCTTTAATTGAGGATAGTCCCCCAGCCTGGTTTGGTCCTTCCTAGCATTCACACTTTTTAAGAGTTGAGGTCATTTGTCTGAAATCTCTGGGTGTCCTTTCATCACTGGATGATTTTAAACTTTTCTGGCAAAAAAACTTTATATGTACTGCTGTACAGTTCTCATTGTGTCCCATCAGGAAATACAGCAGGTCAGAGTGCCAAGTTATTAATGATGCTGAGTTTGGGCATCTGGTGATGGTGGTGACCACAAGATGTCTTCATGTTAAAGCTACTTTTCTCCCTCAGTAATGAATAAGTAGATGAGACTTTGAGACCATGTGAACATCTGTTTCCTTATCAACCTTTCCCTCGATGGTCCTGCATATAAAGTATACACTGTGTTTGGTTTGTGTAAAGCCTTCTGGAAGGGCTCTTAACAAACAGCTAGGTCAGTGGTTCTCAGGGCTGAAAACTGTTGAGCCAGAGCCACAAACTGAAAAGTGCGGTTAGGACAGCAGCATCAGAAGATGAAAAAGAAACCAGAGGTCTTTTGCAGCAGTAGGAGGAAGTGAATGTGTAAATTTGTTTTATACCTATATATATGAATTTACAGAATTAGTACATCTTTCAAGTAACGCAGTGAGAAATTGTTCTTTTCTACAAACTTCGGGACATGCATGCAGTCCTCTAGTTGAAAACAATGGGAAATCAACTCCTCCACCTTCCTCCAAGGGATTGTTTAAGACTAGCAGTCTTTCAGAACCACATGAAACTAAGAATTATGAAGATAATTGATCTAATTCAATACAATTCAATTATTCTTACGTTAACACTTTTACTGTGATGCATTCTTTTTGTATAACTTCGTTTCTAAACACATTGTATTAATATTTTGTTGGTCCATATTTTATAGGGTTTAAGTTCGTTTATCCAACAAAATCATTTGGCTAACTTCTGCTAAGGATTCTATGACAAAAATCTTTTGATCTCCAGTGTAAATCAGTACACAATAGAGGTCATTGATTCACAGCTGGGATGATAGTTCTGATATCACGAATCTAAAAATGTACATTTATAATGACTACATTTTCACAGCATTGATGCTTTCAGTCTCCTATTATACACAGAAAACCAGGATTATGGGACACTGCCTTTAGAATCCCTATGCCTTAGAGTGTTTTGTTGGTTTTTTTATACAAATAATCAAAGAAATAACTAAAGAATGATAATTTAGATCCGTTTCAGATCAGATCGCTTCATTAACACAGTTTCTGAATCAAATTTAAGAGCTATATAAATTAGTAAATCCTTTTAAACTGCTATTATGGAAATAAGAACATATTTACTTCAATTTTATTTGTACAAATTTCATTTAATGTATTGTTCTAATGTTTGTGCAAATTTTTACCAAAACTAATATAGAGAGATACTAATATTTTCTTTCAATAAGTTTATCAGTTTAATCCTAAATAAATAGTTTTTGATGTTGCAGCACTCAGATACGTCTCAATCTCTTGTGGTGGTATCAAGATTCATTTTCTTAGTCAGCAATAAAGTATCAGAGTTTTTGAAATGTATTTATTTTTACTGAGTCTAAGCAGACTCGGAAGTTTCCTGATAATGATGTTAACTCTCACTCACTTGTATTTTAATATCCCCATGAGGTTATTTGGGGCTTATATTTCCCCTTATAAATAAAAAAATGATACTTCTGGATGCTACAAGTCTAACTATGGGATATGCCTGAAGCTGCAGTGGCACGTATTAGATCAATGCTAAGGCTGTTTGCATTAAAAGAATCTTTAAATATTGGGTTGAACCATATGAAATTGCCAACTACAAAATGACAGTTTAATTTGATTCATATAATACATTTGTTTTCCCAATATGATGCACACACACACACAGACTTGTATGCACACATAAATACCACCGCCCTCTCCCAAGGCCCAGGCGCATATTACCGTCTTAATTTTATTTTCCATTTCTCCTCATTGCTGCATTATAGCAAAGAAGTCACTGTTCTAAAAAGGGAAAGCAAACAAAGAAAAATATCTTTTAATAAATAAAAGCATAAATGTAAACCACTCAAAATTTTTAAAATTCACAGTAGAGAATAACCAGTACAATGCAAATGATGGTTTTAAGCACCGTAACTGTGAAGTTGAAGACATGATGAGCATATATAACACGTTAGTGAAGGTGTATAAAGTCTCACTATTCATCACCTCAGTGATTAACTGGGTGATAACACTCAAATCTCACATCTGTAAGTCTTTCTCCATTATTAGTGAAGATAAGCAAACCTTATCCCTGTCTTTCTGAATGATGTTAGGATTGAAATTTTGAAGTTTCATAATAAATATCTGTGATAAAGGGCTTTCTAATGACAGTATTTTGTTGCTTCCCAATAGCATATGAAATACTGTGATGGCCTAATGAAAATATATTATGTACCATAAGATTGTGATATTGTTTATGTCTTTCCACTCTTATGTAAGGTTCTGCTCTTATATGTGTTAATGAAAAACAGATCTTGTGTTCAAATAGTAGTTCATTTGAACATGCTTTTAATTCATAGACACAGGGGCAGAGAAAGTAATTTCAATCATGAACCTTAAAGTGAACAGTTTATAATTTATGCCTGTTTACTGTGCCACACAATAAAGATCATGTGGTCCATAAAAAGTCATGGAAAAAAAAAAAAAGAAAGAAAAGAAACAGGGACAGAGCAAGAGGAAGGGGCAAGGCTCCAGGATGTAGTTTCTAGGAGCTGGTCTCTCTAGTCTTAATAAGGTTGTGTGCCTAAACTTTCTCCACAAGGCAACTAGACCAAAAATTACATGTTGACAAAACTGGCAGGAGCCATGAACAGTTAATGAAGTTCACTGCTAACACTGCTTTAAATTGATACACCACAAGTCTTTTTAGAGTACTAAATAAACTCAGAAACGGAAGGAAAAATAACATGCTGGGTCAACCCTTTGAAAATGCTTTATGTTATGAAATTGACTACCACCACCATCACCATCCAAAACAAATGCTTATTACTATCCATCTACTATTTAAGTAAAAATGTAAAATCAATGGAATGATGTTGAATGACTGCTACAGAGAAAGTTATTGCAGAAAACAAACTTCGTTCAGCAAGCTTTCTAAAGCAGACTGTACTATGTACATCTATTCAAAATGTTTCTCAATTTAATAACTGGTAGCAAAAATATACACACGTAAATTTACTTACACACAAAAGGCTTAATTAATGTTTGTTTAAATACGTAATGCTTACTATAGATAGTATGTTTATGTTAGTTAGGACAATTGATGGGACAAGTAAATTTTTTTGTGTGTGTGAGGAAGACCAGCCCTGAGCTAACATCTGTTGCCAATCCTCCTCTTTTTGCTGAGGAAGATTGGCCCTGGGCAAACATCCGTGCCCATCTTCCTCTACTTTATATGGGACGCCACCACGGCATGGCTGACAAGCAGCGCGTCCGTGGGCGCCCTGGATCCCCGGGCTGCCAAGCGCGAACTAAACCGCTGCGCCACCTGGGCGGCCCAAGTAAATTTTAATTCTGGTGAGGTAATGCATATTTATAATGATAGAGTTCATCCATGGTGTTGTAAAACCTAAGAATGTCTCTATCACAAGTCATTTTGTTAACGAGGAATAAAGTTCTAGAGTTTTAATATTTTCAAAAATCAAAGCAGGTTCAAATATTCCTGATGATAATGTGACTCTCACTTACTTGTCTTTCAGTATCCTTTCTTTAGAGGGGGAAAAATGGAGTAGAGTTACAGCTACTCTTCTAGGTATTGCAATAACTCAGAATATGTGTTATCTGTGGGCCATAAAGTCACTGTTATTTATGAAATAATAATTCTAGCAAATATGCATTAGGTAATTTAGTGCCCTAAAATAGATTTTTAGTTTAATCTGAAATTTCCTAAATCCATGGAAATGTGTTGTATATGTGAATGCCATTCATTGATTTGCCTCAAAGCAGAATAAGGGCAGAGAGTTCTTCTTCAGAGCATATAAGAGGTATGTACGTAGTCTGTAGGTAGTCATCAAGCATAGAAATACATGCCCATTTAGCAATAACTTAAATTTATATGTAATTTTCACATAAGATATCTCATTTGCTGAATACTCAATAATCTGGTAAAATAAGCAGAAACTGCAATTTCTATAAGACTTTTGAGAAATTTGACTATCTCTCTTAGAGCCTATTTTCAGTATTTTAAAACATTACCTTTGATTAATATCTAAAAATATATATTTTTTTCAAGAGAGTGTTCCTAGAGGAAAATAATATCCATTGTTAACCAAGTCCAAAATGTGGTTTCTAGGAATGAATTGTGACAAAAAGGAGAAATTACTAATCCCTAAATTTATTTATGTTTGGACAAAATCCTATATATAAATCTATATATATATATATATATGTGTGTATATATATATGTAGGTTTATGTGTATACTCTAAATTTACAAACCTGTTTTTGTCTTTACAAAGATACATGTCAATAACTACCATTACAAAGAAATACAAAGGCAAAGTTTAAACTTTTTTAAGTATTCAGAAAGATATACAGAGTACTTTAACAGTACAAAATAGCAGTCTTTTTTTTTTTTTTTTTTTTTGATGAGTCAAATTGTTCCTGAGCTAATATCTGTTGCCAATCTTCCTCTATTTTGTATGTGGGTCTCCTCCACAGCACAGCTTGATGAGCAGTGTGTAGGTCCATGCCTGGGATCCAAACCTGTAAACCCCAGGCCGCTGAAGTGGAACTTAAGTACTACACCACCAGGCTGGCCCCTGAATAGCACTGTCTTAATGCCCAAAGAGTAGAAATGTGATATATGGTAGATTGCTCAGCTAACTTGATCAGCCTTAAAATACCTAAAAACCTGAGTCTAAAAACTATTTGTAAACTATATGATACGGTAGCTTTACTTCTGTTTGCATCCTTACATCTTTAATGGTTAATCCTGAAGAATTTTAAGCAGAGGCAAAGGCCATTAAATATATTATATGAATCAATATCTGCATCCTGCTGATAAACAAAAGCTAAAACTCCCACTGTGATGACACAAACTCATATGAACACAGTAGGCTCATTTTCATTAAACTATTTCTTCAAATTTTTTAATACACTTTATTTTAAGGCAACCACGATCTAGCTAAAACATAGACTAGGTATAAAATATTTATAAGTTATTTCCATTTTATCTCTTAGAAGATTTTAGGATTTTTTTTTAATGAACATACCAAAAAGTAGTCATAGTTATGCTAGAAATACCTGGAATCAAACTGTTCTGTTGAAGTGGCTTTTACAAACAGATAATAACACAGACTAAGGTCAGAGCTAGCCTTGCAAGTTGTTAAAAGAGGTCATCAATTCTATCATGGTAGAACTTCCTCTGAGAGAAACTTTTATTAAAAACCCATCCAGTCAAATGCCTGAAATCCCACCATGAAATGTGTGTTCTCAGTGATTAGAGCAATGCTAACAAAGAATATTTGTTGATTATAAATTTGTAGCTTGAAGGTTAAATATTGATGCCTAAGGAAGAGAACAGATATTTGAGATCAACTAGGCTGTAATGAAATGACTACAGCAGCTTGGGAAGCCAGGAGATGGCCTGGCATCACTTTCAGAAGGAATATAGTTGCAGAGGGTGGGATTGCCTGGGGACTCCTGACCATAATGGAGGTGGCTCAGAAGGGAAGTAAAAAATAAAATTAAACAGGAACTATGAAGTACCAAGTGTAGCCTAAGGCAGCCTTATCTCATTTAATTTTTCAAAGAGAGATGATCTTTTTTCAGAATATTCTCATTGGATGTAAGTCCAATGATAGAAAAATAGACTATGTTTGTATTGCATTCTTTTGTTCCTTTCCAATAAGAGGTCAGTGAAATCCATCAAAACGCCTCTGCTCAATATTAATAATAGACTTGCAATGGTAAAATTACCAACAGGTTTTCATCATCTTTGAAAATAGTTCCTGATCTCTGGGCTGCGGACACCTAAGGGGCAGCAGAAACCTAGGAAACAGTTTAGGTTCTGTATTTCCTTACACTCATCAGTCGGAAAAGTAATTTGCTTAACACATATTTTTAAACACGATCTTATAGATGTCAGTGAATGCTCTAATAGTTAATAAAATGAAGTTTTTAAAGAGTTGCGGAATTTAGATTAACTTTTGGTCATATGTTTTCTCAAAAAAGAGAGAGTAAAATGTAAGTTCTCTCATGTAGAGGGTCTCGTAAATGGTTTGAGGTGAAAAGAGTGTGCAGTACTTGAAAAGTATGAAATCACTACTCTTCAACTTGAATGTAATCTAGAATGGAGCATGCTAGGATTCCATCAGTTTATGCAAGACTGAGATGAAGATCATTTAAAGTGCATGGAAGACAGGTGCAGCTTCAAGCTCAAAAGTAGAATTCTGAACTACCTTTTTGCACCTCAGCAGGGGAGAAATGAATTTAACTTCCTGCTGTTGATGCCTCTTTTTGTAGACTTTTCTCAGAGTAACAAGAAAGCACTATGTCTAGCAAGTCACTGGAAAACGTCAGATTTGAATGTTTGCAAACACCCATGCGATGCCTACAAAATCCGGTTGAAGACGGACTCTTATGGTTACAGGGAATAGGTTATTAATATCATGGAGCCAAGATTTACTGCTGGACTCAGAAATTAGAAAATAATCTCTTAAAATATAATAAACACTTAACAGTTATCAAGAGAATAATAGAGAGTGCAGGCCGGAGGAAAGAGAGGCATCAAAGAGAATATAAAACCAAATCAATTTGCATGGCCATTTCAACAAATTGATAACGTTTGGAGTTTTACTAACCACTGAAAGGGTTTTATTTGGGAGTTTAGTAGGATATAGGGTATGTTAACAAATAAAATATAGGAAATACTCCATTAATCACAACAAACAGACCAACAAGAAAAAAATCATGGCATTTTTGAAACCTTGTACTCGTTAAAACTAGAACATAACTTCCACTATCAAGGCTTGAAGAATTTTTTAAATGACTAAATTTCTCAGATATTTACAGCAAGCTACAGAGATTGGTCTATGAATGCATAGGGCCCTATTTACATGCATATATGGTGATTTTTAGTTCTCTTTCCTTACAAAGGAATTTAGATGTCTGGCATTGCCATCAGTCACGATGTCCTGTTATTTATTTGTCAAAAATCACTCCTTCTTTTCTAAATCTCTCTTTTTTTATTCATTCTAACTCCACCACTGTAGATCTGTGCCTCTTCACAGCATCAGTCTGGTGGTTTATTTACTGGTCTCTCTACTTCTGCCCTTTCTCCTTTTATAGTCACTTTGCTCATAAATATCGCTTCCATCTGGTTGGAAGCTCCCTAAAGGTAAAGACAAGCACACAGCACATAAAAGATACTTGGAATTTTTGGTTGCATATATGGAATGCTAGATGGATGGATGGATGGATGGAGAGAGTGTGACATCCTCCTTCAAGATACATTTGAACTACCAGAAAGCATTGCTGTGTAGTCATCAGCAGGGACCCCAAATGTATAACATTCAACCCCTAACTGTCATAGAAAGCTGAATAAGGAGGCTGCAACCTTAGGCTAGGTGGCTGAGATAGACACTGTAGGACGTAACAAATAGAGGCAGTCAGCTGACCACACTCCACATGATTGGGTGGCATCTCCCACCTTGGAGAGGCACTAGGAGGTGCAGCTCATGTCTTCCACACTAATCAACTCATTTTTAAGAATTCTGATAAAAAACACATAACTTCAATCTACTGTCAACAATTTTTAAGTGTACAGTACAGTATTATTAACTTTATGCACAACATTGTACAATAGATCTCTAGAACTTTTTCATCTTGCATGACTGAAACTGTATACCCATTGAATAAGACCCTGATTCTCCCTCCCCCATTCCTTAGCAATCACCATTCCACTTTCTGTTTCTATGAGTTTGATTATTTTAGGTATCTCACAGAAGTGGAATCATGCAGTATTTGTCTTTCTGTGATTGGCTTATTTCACTTAGCATAATGTCCTCAGCGTTCACCTATGATGTAGCATATGCCAGGAATTTCTTCTTTTTTAAGGCTGAATAATATTCTGTTGTATGTGTATACCACATACCACATTTTCTTTATACATTCATCCATTGATGGACTTTTAGGTTGCTTCCACATCTTCTCTATTGTGAATAATGCTGCAATAAATATGGGTGTGCAAATACCTCTTTAAGATCTTGTTTTTAATTCTTTTGGATGTATACCCAGAAGTGGGATTGCTGGATTATATGGTAGTTCTATTATTAATTTTTTGAGGAACCTCCATACTGTTTTCCATAGTGGCTACACCATTTTACAATGCCATCAACAGCACAAAAGGGTTCTGATTTCTCTACACTCTCACCAACACATGTTATTTCCTGTTTTGCTTCTTTGATAATGGTCATATTAATGAGTGTGAGGTGATACCTCATTGTGGTTTTCATTTGCATTTCCCTGATGATTAGTGATGTTGCGTGATTTTTCGTATGTTTGTTGGTCATTTGTGTATCCCTTTTGGAGAACTGTCTACTCAAGTCTTTCAGCAATTTTTTAATTGGGTTATTTGTTTTTTTGTTGTTGTTGAATTGTATAATTTCTTTATATATTCTGGATATTAACCCCTCATTTGATATATAGTGTGTGAATATTTTCTCCCATTTTGTAGGTTGGCTTTTCACTCTGTTGATTATTTCCTTTGCTACGCAGAAGTTTTTAAGTTTGATGTAGTCTTATTTGTCTATTTTTGCTTTTGTTGTCATGATTTTGAGGTCATATCTCAGCATGCCCACTCCAACGTCATGAAGCTTTTCTCCTATGTTTTCTTCCAAGAGTTTTATAGTTTCAGTTCTTACAGTCTTTAATCCCCTTAGAGTTAATTTTTGTATATGGTGTAAGATAAGTGTTACACTTCATTCTTCACTCTTTTGCACGTATATCCAGTTTTCCCAACACTATTTGTTGAAAAGACTACCCTTTCCAAAATGTCTAGTCATGACTCCATTCAAGGATCATTTAACTATATACGCAAGGGTTGATTTCTGAGCTCTCTTTTTTGTTCCCTTGGTCTATTAATCTATCTTTATGCCAGTACCATACTGGTTGGAACACTGTAGCTTTGTAATATGTTTTAAAACCAGAAAGTGTGAGGCCTCCAACATTGTTCTTCTTTCTCAAGATTGTTTTGGCTATTTGGGGTCCTTTGAGATGCCATATGAATTTTAGAATTTTTTTCTATTTCTACACAAAATGCCAGTGAATATTTTTTGACAATTTTTTAGAGCAGTTTTAGCTTCACAGCAAAATTAAGAGGAAGGTACAGAGATTTCCCATATATTCTCTGCTCTCACACATGTATAACTGCCCCCATTATGAACATCCATCACCAGAGAGTACATTTGTTACAATTGATAAACCTACATTGACACATCACAATCACCCAAAGTCCATAGTTTATCTTAGGGTTCATTCTTGGTGTTATACATTCTATAAGTTTGGGCAAATATATGACATGTATCCATCATTATAGTATCCTGAGACTCCAGAGCCTCCATAATTGTGTAAGCCAACAAATTTCTTTATATATATATATATATGTGTGAGTGTATATATATGTGTGTGTGTGTATATATGTATGTGTGTGTATATATATATATATATTATATATATAAACATCCTATTTTATATACGTACCCTATTGGTTCTGTTTCTCTGGCAAACTCTGACTAATACATCACCTGTCTAACATGAAATGCCCCAAATTATAGAAAACAATAATTATAGATAACCAATGACTACAGAATTTAAATCATGCTTTGGTTGGGAAGGGATATACAGCAGACCTCTGGAGTGCCAGTAATGTTCTATTTCCTGTCAAGAGTTGTGGATACAGGAGCATTTACTTTACAATGATTTGTTAAAATATGCAAATAATTTTAAGTCATTTTATCTATATTGTCTCAAGGAAAAAATCTTTTAAAAAGAAGCAAAAAAATATTCAGTAAACTGACAGTAAGCAAAGATGCCCTAAATTCATACTCCTGTGCAGTAGAAAATTAAAATTGATATGGCTTCCATTGAGTATAAATTTAGAAGTGATTGGAAATTTCTCTGCAAATGTGAAATTATTGCTGGGTGTTCAGAATTTTGGAATTTTGGCATAAATATATCCCTACATTATCCCCAAACCAAGATTATGATCAAAAGCCTCAGACAACATAAAGCTACCCTCAGTGGTCAACGGAGAAAAATCCAATATGCCCTACCTGAAATATCTGAACAAAACTCTTTTTATTAATAATGGATCAACAGTACCAAGTAATGTGTCTGGAGGAATTTGAAATGCATAATGGACAAACCTAGAAGCCAGGCTATGTTTAAAAGTAAATCTAGACATTCAACACATTCTTAGTTTGCAGTAAGAATGGAGTTTCCAAAATATGAGAACATCCTAGAGTACCGCTCTTCTCGATCCTTAGCGGGGCTCTGAGTACCTCAAAAGTGGCTTCTAGATGTACTTTACATATTTTTAAAAATACACATTTAATCCATACATCTTAGAAAGTTACATAAGGACCAGATATTAATTTACCTACATTATAGCTATTATGCTATAGCCAAGCTGAGTGCATTCCAAGTGGTTTAACTCTGGGTCTGATTCATTCTCTGCTGGTTTCATCTATGTGAGGCGGGTTCTTACCTCTTTCAAGAACAGTAAAGTATCTAGAAGAGGTATGCTTAAAATACTTTAGTAAATACTAGAATCTGACCCAATGTGCCTAAATACACTCTTCACAAATACCATAGTATTCATTGAAAGTTTATTTTAATAGCACAATTTCCATTTGAGTGGCAATGCCTTATCAGATTAATGAGATGAGCATATGAAGCTTTATTATGCACCCAAAAGTTTTATGATTCCATAACAAGGTTGGCAAAATGTTACCGCCATTTAAGAAAACAGTAAATATAATTAAGAGTTTTACATTCTCAGTTTTAACATCAGATTTACACATTTTAAGATATATTTCTCATCAGCGTAGTATTCCATACGTTTACGATAAAGACTGAGCATTATTCGCTTCAAAGTTAGAATAGAATGCTTAATTATCATAATAACGGAGGTATAAATTATAATTTATCATTTAAATTCCCCATTAGCTAACATTAAAATATTCATATGTGCAAGGTCCGATTTATATGTGTTTTAAAGTCAGAAAATATTTATACAATTCAGTGCCTCAAAGCCAGCAACTTCCAAAATAAACAAGATTGTGCCCAATTATTTTTAAGAAAAGGCCAAGAATTCTGCTTAAAGATATCTTGCCACGATTAGGAAAAGCACTAATTGATATCAATTTAGAGTGAGTAACTAAATCAGGCACAGCCCAGGAGTTTGCGTGCCAAGAAATTTGTAGAGGAGACATTTCAGTGACAGCTTTGCTGTTAATGACACTGAAGCTTCTGAACACCAGCCAATCGCAAATGTGCAGGACCACTGCTCCTGATGTCATTAGAACTATAATAACTATGCTTTTGGAAATACAATCACATTTCATATGGAAAAAAGGGTGATATTCAGAATAGTTAGCTTCCAATGCTAATGAATTCTACAATGTAAAGGGAACTGTAGATAAAGAGCACAGGATCCTGAAGAATCCTGACTGTGCCAGGCATTAACCTTTCAGTTACCAGGTCTTGAGAAGGTAGGAGGTTGAGAGGAAGTAGGTAGGCAGCCCAGGCACCAGGTGTCCAACCAAGGTGAGGACAGTGGCCAATTACCAACTAACAAAGAATTATGTCAAGATTTTATCCACTGGCAAATATACACCAACCGTGTGCCAGTTGAACACCAGCCCTGAGTTTAGTTCAAACTCGTCTACCAAATACAAAACATCCCCTGTATTATTCTTACTGTGCATCTCTAACTGGCCTCTCATTTAGAACATAACATGTAGATTAACATCCGTTAAAATACCCAAGTCTTACTATATGAGTAATGGATTTTCACAACATAAAAGTAATTTTATACAAGTTTCTCAATAAACTGATTATGTAATAGCAATAAAAACCTGATTGATAAAGTTGGTTCCCATGGTGTTGCAGGTTACCAATACTGAAAGTACTATACGTGTAAAGCAAATTTAACAATTAAATAAATAGATGAAGGATGATGAATATAGATCTGTCACTGTTGGACTGGGAGGTTACAGGGAAGCAGTGGGGGAAGACTAGCATGATCCACTTGGTACTGGATTAGAATTGGAGATATCAGAAAGAACTCACGTTTTAGCTTAATATAGATACAGATGGATATATACAGAAATATTTGTAGACATGTGTATATGCAGGGGTTAGTGTACACACATATATTTCTTTGCTCCGTCAGTGGAGAGGGCCTAGAAGCATTGACACCCCAGTTGCAATGAGCACACTTGGCACCCATTCTCCAACAAATAATACCCTTCTCCAATAAAAGCAACCAGGACTCCTAGGAGAAACGGCCAATTCTAAGCTTGGAGCAAGGAACACACATAATGACCCTGGACCACAATGTAGTGATAGAAAGTCTGGAAATTTGCAAAAATAACCACAAAGATGAGGGTACGTCAAAAGGACACAGGAGTCAACAGAGAAAGTTCCCAAGAGCCAAAGCTAGAATAAGTAGAACAAAAAAAATACATAAGTGGTATAAGATTAGAATCCGATGCAGAAAGTAAATATCCAAGAGTCCACAGTGATAGAAATAAATGACTGAATAAAAATAAATAAACTGAAGAAAATAGACAAATCTCCTTTGCAGAACAATTCCAAACAATTTATGTGAATACTCAGGCCCTGCGAAGAGGTGGCACATTGCTCCCCACTCCTTAAGTGGAGGTAGAGCATAATGACTTCATTCCAAAGAGTACAGTATAGAAAGGGGAGAAAGAAGTGTAACTTCACCAGAGAAACATGACAAACGCTGCCTCAGGCAGGTGGTTAAGGTTCACACGAACAGTGATAAGTCCTGGTGGTAGCATGTGCGATGATGTGATGAAAATGGTGTTTTACCTCGGTGGTCTTCTGCCCCAAAACTTATAACGCAAGTCTAATCAGAAGAAACACATCAGACAAAAACAAATTGAGGAATGCTCTACAAAATACCTGACAAGTACTTCTCCAAACTGTCAAGGTCATCAAAAACAAAGTCTGAGAAACTATCACAGCTAAGTGGATCCCAAGGTGACATGATAACTAAATGTAATGTGGTATCCTAGGTGGGATCCTCAAAGAGTAAAACAACATTAGGGCAAATCTAAGGAAATCTGAAAAAAGTACGGACTTTAGTTAACAGCAATGTATCAATATAGGTTTATTAGTTGTGACAAATGTGCCATACTAATGTAAGACGCTAACAATAGGGGAAACTGGATGTGAGTGATATAGGAACTCTCTGTACTATTTCGAAAACTTTTTTGTAAATCTAAAGCTGTTGTAAATTTTTTTAAAGACTATTAAAATAAAAAAGTAAGAAGGAGGCAAAATATTGTACTAGATATAATAACACTTGATCTCCCCCAGCCTCTCCCATCTAAGAGCTGGTTGAAAGTACAAAAGATAAATAGCCTAGTAATGTTTTCTCTGCTGAAATTTGGGGACTATGTACTGTACAATGTGGAGCTACTGGAAGGATAAAATTAAGTAATACTTGCTTTTGTACTTCATTAGCTTATACACAAAGAAAGAATTATTAGTAGGAGAAACCAAATCTACTCTAATGTCAGAAAGGTATGTATCTAGGCTAAAGATTCCCACAGCAACATCATTTCTAGCGCTAATGTTATTTCCTGCCAAAACGTTTACCAGTGTTTAATCTAATCTCTCTTGATGGCATTTTCTCTTATTCAGTCTTTCTAGGTCCTGTGCTTCACAAACTTTACTGAGCACCTGAATCACTGGGGATATTTTTTAAATACAGATGCTGCTGGTTCCTTAGATCTGGAGTGGGACCTGAAATTCTGCGTTTCAAATAAGCTCCAAGTCTGTCCTTTAAACTAGCAACCTCAGCGTACAAATTTCCAGGTCCCACCAAAGACAGTAAACCAGGAACTCTGGAGGTGGGACTCAGAATCTATTTTAAGAAATCTTCAGGTGTGTCATATCCATGAAAAAGCTTGAGACCCAGTGTTCTAGAGCAAGTGTTCTCAACTATGGCTTGCCATTAGAATCGCGTGGGAAGCATTTAAAACTTGCAGTGCCCCGGGTCACCCTCCAGATAAATAACATGAGAGTTTTGGGGTGGCAAAAAGACATCTGTAGTTTCTAAAACTCCCCAGGCAATTCCAATGCCCAGCCAAAGTTGAGAGCCACTGCTCTAGAATGGGAAACAGCTATCATCTGAACAACCATCCCATAGATATTTAAACAAGCGTGTTTTATATTATCTAGTCAAATAATTTAGAATTCTATCATTTAGCTTAAATTTTATTTTCCAGTAACTCACTTTAGTTCTATAAAACAGCTCAAATTCTTCTTTGGTCTAAAGTTATTCAATTTAAACTAAAATGTAGAGATTATATAATCTATTTTCAATATAATGAATATGCCTTAAAAGTTTGTGAAACGAAGAAAATAATGAATGGAGGACCTCAGGGTTCTTACATCCCCATGTAAGATGGGGGTTAATTATGAACCCTTGACTTGTGCTTGTCTTTTAACATAGAAGCACTCCTAATGCAGGCTACTCTCATGGTTACCTGAAACATGCATTTAAAATCAACTCTTGGCTTTACAAAAGTAAACACCCTAGGTTTTGGGTTAATCATCAGAAAATAATATGCTTTCTTTGGCTGGGCTTTGGAATCATCTGGTAAACGTAATCACCCAGAGACATTACTTTAGTTCTTTGCAAGGTCTAGGCAAAGTACCAGTTAGGCAGTGAACTTATTATAAAATAGGAGGAGGCAGCAAAACTTCATTCTGATTATTGCAAGCTCCTTCAGGATGTAATGTTCCCTCTCCCCAGTCTGCAGTGGAAACTACTGTGCAAAATAGGGGATTTCAACATTCTGGCATCTCTTAAGCCATGTGATCTCTGTGTGTTCCCAGATCAGACACATTTTGCAACACAAAAACAAATATTAATCCTGAAATACAAGGTAAATGATTTGGAAGTTATCCAATGTACTCCTCGCTCCCCATGAAAATTACATTCTTGCTTCTGCCCCTTCTTCCTTTTCTGTCTAAAACCCTCTGTCTTTATGAAAGTGTCCCTTATCCTCCAGGGTGGACCTAACAACACTCTTTTTTTTTTTGTGAGGAAGACTAGCCCTGAGCTAATGTCCATTGCCAATCCTCCTCTTTCTGCTGAGGAAGACTGGCCCTGGGCTAACATCCGTGCCCATCTTCCTCTACTTTACATGGGATGCTGCCATAGCATGGCTGACAAGTGGTGCATTGGTCCCCAATGGGGATCCGAACCTGTGAACCCCAGGCTGCCAAAGTGGAGTGCACAAACTTAACCGCTACACCCCAGGGCCAGCCCCCAACCACACTCAATAGGAGAAAGCCCATATCTCTACAGTAGCAACTGAGATCATTCTGGAAAACTAGAATACTGATTCTAATACTAATGACAATACTAGAACATTTACTCAGTTATTTCAACTAGGCAGGGACTGTTCTAAGCACTTTGAAAGGATTTCTTATTAAATTTTCACAATAGCCAACTGCTCAAATATTATATCCTCAGGATGCCTTATCTGTCTGTCACATAGAGCTATACCTTACTCTCTCCTTAAACTCATTTATTTTCCCTTTTAGACTGTGCTATCATATTATTTGTTTATTTGTTGTTAGTTTCTCTGTCTTCACCACTGGAACAGAAGCCCCACGAGGGCATGGACTTCTCTATCTTGTTTGCTGCTCTGACTTCAGTGCCAAAAAAAAAAAAAAAAATGCCCGGCCTATAGCAGTTGTAAGGGAGGAAGAAATATTCCTCTACGCTTCTATGCTCTTTTGCCTGGTCTAAGAATTAAATTGACATGAGACAGAATAACAGGAGAAAATCAAACAAAGTTTAATAACATGTATACATGGGAGAAACCCAGGAAAACTGAGTAACTCACCAAAATAGCTGAAACCACCACCTTAAATACCATCTTCAGCTAGAGACAAAAAGGATGTGGGGGTAGTGGTTTGCGACTTCAAAGGAGAGGAAGGCCATTCATATGGAGACGGAAAAGCAAATGTTTGGTAAACAGATGTTTGCCATGCCTTGCAGAGACAATGGGACATGGAGAGGACTTTGATCAAATGGGCCTTGCTAGGTTCCTCCCTGTCTACCACACCTAGTTCATATTATACTCTAGTTCTCTATGGTGATAGCTCCTTCCTGGAACAGGCCTTCTATCTTAAATTCTTCTAGGCATTAGGGGGAAGGTCAAAATTTCTTCCTGAGTCTTTTGTTCTTAAAAATAATCAAGCCAAAGAGATATATTTTGAAGTAGCAAATTTTGCTCCCCGACACAGTCAACAATTAAAGATGGGAGGAATGAAGGAAGGAAGGGAAGGAGGGAGAAAAGAAAAGAAAGAGCAAGGGAAGGAGAAAGGAAGAGAGAGAGAAGAGAGAAAAACATACACTTGTGGACCAAGAAGACTTGTTGGAGCAAAGAATCAAGACCTATTAGAACAGAGGTTTTTGGTGGCAGTTTTTGGAACAACTAGTGCTGAATTTATTTGTCACTGTTCTAAAGTGGTGGCTGACTAGGGCACCTGATAGGCTCACTCAATGCTCAGAAAAATTGGGAAAATACAGGAAACTTAGGAGCACATTAAATTTTGGAAGTTGGTGTTCCTTTTGACACAAACAATATTTTTGTGAATGATGGTGTGCTAAGAAATACTGAAATACTACCTCCTTGTTTTCATATAGGCTTTTCTGGATTAAATTTGCAATTTATTGGTTTTATCTTCACAATTGAAAACTATATTTCTTTTTTTTGTGTGTGAGGAAGATTAGCCCTGAGCTAACGTCCATTGCCAATCCTCCTCTTTTTGCTGAGGAAAATTGGCCCTGGGCCAACATCTGTGCCCATCTTCCTCTACTTTACATGGGACGCTGCCACAGCATGGCTTGACAAGTGGTCCATCGGTCCGCGCTGGGGATTCGAACCTGTGAACCCCAGGCCACAAAAGTGGAGCATGCAAACTTAACCGCTACCCCACCACGCCAGCCCCGGAAAACTGTATTTCTAACTGAGGATCTCTTTAGGATCTGTACCCCATTCTGATTCCTGGGTGTGTTTGTGTGGGGTTTCCCCCACACCAACAACTCTTCAACACCAACCATCTGTCCTAGAATTCAACTCATTTCTGACACTCTCTACCTGGAGATTGTGTCAGATACCACAGGTTAAGGGCTCAGTTCTATAAGACTGCACCCCCCATTTCAGATATCAATAGCGAGCCCAGGTTGCCACCTGTGCTTCTGACCCACGGGCTATAGATTAGGGGTTCTCATGACCCCTTCCTTGGGTTCTAATTTGCTAAAGCAGCTTGCAGAACTCAGTGAAACATTTTACTTACTAGATCACTGGTTTATTATAAAAGGATATAACTCAGGAACAGCCAGATAGAAGAGTTGCATAGAGAAAGTTATGGGGAAAGTGTGCAGAGCTTCCATGCTTTCTCTGGGTGCCACTCTCACCAAAACTCCACGAGTTCACCAACCTGAAAGCTCTCCAAACTCAGCCCTTTGGGGTTTTTATGGAGGCTTCATTACATAGGCATGATTGATTAAATCATTGGCCATTGGCAATTGTTTCAACCTCTAGCCCCTCTCCCCTACCCAGAGGTCAGGAACTGAATATTCCACCCCTCTATTCATGATTTGTGCCCCTGGCAACCAACCCCCATCCTTAGATGCAGTTCCAACATCACCTCATTAACATAACAAAAGACACCTTAGTCACTCTTATAACTTAGATCTTATCAGAAGGGTTTTAGGAGCTCTGTGCCAGAAATGGAGATGAAGACCAAATGTATATTTCTTATTATAAATTATAATATCACAGGATCTCTGAAGAACATAATGTAGTCCAATAAATACATTAAACACAGATGAAGATGTGCAGCAGGATTTTGAGAAAAGTTTGCAAGCTGAAGCTTATGGAAGAAGAGTATTGTAAGGGAGGAAGAACTATTCCTCTACCCTCTAGGTTCTTCTGGCTGGTCTAAGAATTAAATTAATGTGAGACATAATAACAGGAGAAAAATCAAACAAGTTTAATAACATATATACATGGAAGAAACCCTGGAAATCTGAGTAATTTGCCAAAATGATGGAAGCCACCACCTTAAATACCATCTTCAGCTAAAGACAAAGAAGGATGTTGGGGGTAGTGGTTTGGGACTTCAAAGGGGAGGAAAGCAATACACATGGATATGGAAAAGCAAATGTTTGGTAACAAATGTTTGCTGGGCCATCTTTAGACAATGTGACCTGAGAAAGAGAACTTGGATAAAAATAGGCTTAGCAGGGTTCTCCCAGTCTACCATAGCCAGAGTTATCTATGGTGACAGCTCCTTTCTGGGACAGGCCTTATATCTTAAATTCTTTTAGGCAATTAGGGGAAAGGTCAAAGTTTCTTTCTGAGGTGTTTTTTTTTTTTTTTTTTTTTTTTTAATAATCAAGCCAAAGAGACACACTTTGTGGTGGCAAATTCTGATCTCCCACAGTATGACGACTAGAATAAGAGAAGCTGAAGCTGAGAAAATTACAAAACTGCAGACTCTACAGTCCCTTCACTGTTTACTTCATGTCATAGAAATTCAACCCAAGAAAAAGAAATAACCAATTTAAATGAAGAAATTGTACATTTGAAGAATGAATAGCAGATTCCAATAGGCTCAAGGGACAACTTGAGAATACAATGACACTTTGCCAAGAACATGAAGATCCACATCTAGAGTGAAAGGACTAGGAAACTGGTACTGCATCATGAAGCAGGAAAAGTAAGATTTTCATGAGCAAATGGGTTGATCCTTCAGACAGCCTCAAATCCCAGGCCAAAAAAAAAGAATTCCAGATCACATTGTAATATATAGATTTTGATAGTATAGTGGTTTCCAAATCATTTAAGAAATGGAAGTTCTGCTTAGTAAATAATTCATGTACCAAATTTCAATATTAATGTCAAGATGGAAAATAAAGTTAAAAGAGCACCATAATCAATACTTTTTTAAATCGGTAAAATATTGCTCTATTGCACGCATGCTGGTGTAATAAAAGTAAAAGGATACCTCCCAAAATCCAATTGCATACTGGAAAAGTTTGCTATGAGGATTGTTAGGTGACTATATGAAGAATAGTCCCATCCCTCAATATTATAAAGGACATATAATGTATATATACTCTAACTCATTCTGGAATACTGATTCAGTTAAAAGGACAAAGAATTTATTTATTTATTTATTTATTTTTTGTGGGGAAGACCAGCCCTGAGCTAACATCCGTTGCCAATCCTGCCCTTTTTGCTGAGGAAGACCGGCCCTGGGCTAACATCTGTGCCCATCTTCCTCTACTTCATAGGGGACGCCGCCACAGCGTGGCCAACAGGCAGTGTGTCCGCTGGCGCCGGGGATCCGAACTCGCGAACACGGGGCTGCCAAGCGCGAACCAAACCGCTGCGCCACCGGGTGGCCCCTAGGACAAAGAATTTATTAGAAGGAAGGTACAAGGCGAGGGGATTATACTTGTTCCTTACACAATGTATATTAATTCTGCAAAATATAACATAACATAGACAATAATTTTTTAAAGTTCAGAAAAATTATGATAAATCCTAAAACAAAACTATGTTTCCATCAGAACTAAATGATTGTCAAGGATGACTCAACATACTACAATAACATCCATATATTGTGCAACATAGGCCCTAAATGGGTAGAGAAAGTTAAGGTATAAATGTAGCCCTACTATAGTGTGGGGGAAACTTTGTATGCAACAAGAACATGGGGTAGATTCAGAAGGTCCCAGATGGCACCGACAACAATTGAATCTTTATAGCTACATAAATAATTGAAAGAATGGAAGCTCAAAGTTAATAAACAATCAAGAAAGCAGGCAAAAAAATTGTCTTTCCTCATTCTATAACTTATAGATGGAGGGTAGTGATAACACTTGGGAGTGTGTCTGACTCCCCAAGAATCTAGAATTTAAGCTGTGGGCTTTCCAAATGGACATATGAAAAATAAGGCAAGAAGTCAGTGAGTTAAATGAGAGTGAAGAAACAAAACTGGGGACAATGTAAGGGAAGTAACATGATATAATCAATGGAGGCGGATAGGCCTGGTTTCAATTCTGGTACTGCCATTAACTAGATACTTTGTCTCAGGCAAATTCACTTAATTTTTGAGATACAATTTCATCCACTGTAAACTGGAATAAACAATACCTTCATTTGTAGGAAGCTAGAAATTAAATGAGATTTAAGGAGAGTAATTAAATTCTGCACACCCAATTCCAATGTGTAGAGAGGGGAGCAATACTCAGGAAACCAGCCAGGTGTCCTACAATGTAACTCAATTCTGACACTATATTCCCTGAGATAGTGTCAGATCCCACAGGTTAAGGGCTCAGTCCTACAAGATTCTACCCCTCTCCCCACCACACACACACTGCAGATGCCAGTTGAAAGCCCAGGATGTCACCTGTGTCTCTGACTGGCTGGCTATAGATCAGAGGTTCCAACAACCTCCTCCTGGGATTCAATTAGTTTGCTAGAGAGGTTCACAGAACTCAGAGAAACATTTCATTTATGAGATTATTGGTTTATTATGAAAGGATATAACTCAAGAACAGCCAGATGAAGGAGATGCACATGGGGAAAGAGTGCAGAACTTCCACGCCGTCTCTGAGCATGCTGCTCTTCCCAAATCTCCATATGTTCACCAACCTGGATGCTCTCCAAACTCAGTCCTTTTGGGTTTTTATGGAGGCTTCATTACTTAGGCATGATTGATCAAATCATTGGCCATTGGTGATTGATTCAACTTCCGGCCCCTCTCTGCTCCCCTGAGGCCAGGGTGGTGGGACTGAAAGCTCCACTCCTCTCTTCATGATTGGTTCTCCTGGCAACCAGCCACCATCCTTAGGTGTAGTCCCAAAATCACCTTATTAACATAAACCTAGTTGTGCTGGAAAGGGGCTTGTTATGAATAATAACAGGATACCCATTTCACCTTTAGGGCTCTGAAGTGATTTCAGGAACTGAGGACAAGAGACCAAATATTATAACAAAAGATGCCCCCATTTCTCTTATCATTCAGGAAATTCCAAGGGTTTTGGGAGCTGTGAGCCCAGAACCATGGACAAAGACCAAATGTATATGAGAAATACATTTTGGTCATCTGAATGGCCAAATATATATTTCTTATAAATCACAACATCACAGATTGAGAGAAGAGAGAGAGAGTCAAAAAATATATCATACAATCACAATGGATGAACCTTATTCAGATGTTAACTGAAACAAAGATACTGAAAAAGAAACGGCAGCAAAACCACAAACACAATTATGAGACAACGAGGGAAATGTGAATACTGCCTGGATGTTTGATGACACTCAGGAGTAATTTTAAAAATATTTTTAATAATGGCATCATGGCCATTTCAAAAAAAGAGAGTCTGTTTTAGAAACACTGAACTGTTTAAGGATAAAATGATATGATGATTGCAATTTGCTTCAAAATAATCATGAAAAATGTTTGGCCATGCACTATCGGAGCTGGGTGAAGGACACAGGGGAGGTTTATGGCAGTCTTATCTCTACAATTGTATATATTTTATATTTTCCATAATAAAGCATTTTTAAAAATTCCTATATCTTAAGAAGTAGAATGATAGTAAGGATGCAGTAAGGACTACATGAGGTAACACATAATAGGAATCTAACACTTTGCCTGGCACTTACCAGGCATTTAAGAGATCCATTTAAATAGACTGGGACCATTCTTTGACAGCAGGGCTTCCCAAACTTTCATGAGCATACAAATCAGCTGGGAACCCTGTGAAATGCAGATTCTGACACAAAAGGTCTAGAGGGACCAAGACTTGAGAGGATCAACCAAAAATATAGGCTGAAAAATTTAGGTTTGGGCCCACTGTGGAGAATCTTGCAACTGAATGGGCTTGTGACAGGCATGCAAATAACTACCAGAAAACCAAAGGGTATCAAATCCAGCTTTGAAGAGGGATTGTAACTCGTTTGAAGTGCCCTACAATCTTAAAACATTAACTGCATGCTTGAGAGATTATTCCACAGATACCTTTAAGGAGGTAATCTATTTTTAAATGGATCACATGAAAAATTATTCGAAAGTAGTATAAATATCTTAAGAAGTGAAGTGGTGGAAATTGAAAATTAAATAGAAAAACAATGCAGAAATACATAATCTCTGTTTGCAAGGACACATTATTCTGGCTTTATTACCTTCTTCCCAAAATGATATTTGTTCATAATGTAATTGATTTGGTGGTCTGCTTCCAAAGGATAAAGTTTCATAGAAATTCATTAATTAAGATACACAATTATCTTCAGTTCAGTTACTCCAGGAAAAAAATAATATTTTTATATAATTTGCATATAGTATATTTCCTAAGTAGCCATGTATTTTTGCAAGAGACAAAAACTTTTTTTAGCACAAATGTAGCTGAGTAATCAATGCTGATGATGGAAAATTTTCAGTGGTAATTAGAGTAGAGGACAAATGCATCAGCTCAACAAAGGAAAGGCTTGAGAAAACAAGAAATTTTTCTTTCAGTTTTATTTGAATTGTCTTGGCATTCTTATTTTAATTTAAAATTCAGTGGTTTTTCTCCAAAATATAGTATTCATAAGCAATTAGACTCAGTGATTATAAAATTATCATAATCTTCAGTGTTTTTGTGTGTGGCTGAATGAAACCTAAACTGGAGTTTGTCTACCCCATGCAAATGAGTATCAAACCATGAGAGTCTATTGAAAAGGAGCAAACTGTTATTTGTCAAAATATCTTTCTCTAATATAAATTACAAACAGTATGCCAGCCATTGATTAGTTAATTTTTATTAACATATCAATAAATTAGACTCCATTCAATTCCATTTATTTCCACATCTTACACAGATGGTGTAGTAACCATTTCCCTAAAAATAATGTAACTGCGGGCCTCCAGGACCAGTTCAACTGACCCCGTCTTATCAACAGAGTGATTAAGAGTGGTTTTTCAGGAACTGAGACCCCTTGTCCAGTTCAGTCCAGTTGAGACCACCAACTCATCAACTGAGCCTGTGCAAATATTCGAGAAGTGAACTTTTTGATGTCAAGGAGCTGAAAACTCTGTGCTTAGATCACGGTAATGCCGCCATTTTGTGAACATGCATCCTATGAAGAGGCATGAAGCTTGACCACATTTGTGCCGGTCAACAATTACCTCACTTCTCCTTACCTCCAGTCACCTATCTCCAAACTTCAGACTGCCATGCTCTTCATCCCATAAACTGCACCCTAAGCCCTGGATTGAGGAGACTGATCTGAGAGCCTATGCGTCTGTCTCCTTGCAGATTGATCTCACAAAATAAAGCTGACTTCTTTTCCCAAAAGCTGATGCTGTAATTAATTGGCTTTTTTATGCATATCAGGCAAGAGAATCCCAATTTTGTGTGCTAACAATAATTTTATTTAACTTGTTCATTTTGAGTATGTTCTTTTATTTATTATATAACAACACTTAAATGAAAAGAATTCTTGTTTTGCTTATGTCAGAGAAATTATTCAGGAGACTATAATCTATAGTCTAATGTAATTATTTTTCTTGAAATAAAATCAGACCAGGAAAAGAACGTAAATGCAATTAAAGGACTGTTGTAAGTTATAAGGTGAATAAGTTCTAGGGGTGTAATGTACAGCATGGTGACTGCAGTTAACAATACTGTATTGTATACTTGAAAATTGCTAAGAGAGTAGATCTTAAATGTTTTCAACACACACGCACACACAAATTGTAACTATGTGAGGTGATAGATGTGTAAACTTGCCTTATTGTGGCAATAATTTTGCAATATATACATATATCAAATCATCATGTTCTACACCTTAAACTTTCTTAATGTTATTTGTCAATGAAATCTCAATAAAGCTGGAAAAAAAGAGAAGTTCCTTAATTTCCAAGTCTAGAGTTTGTGACCAGAGAAATAAAATTCTCTGAAATATAGCTTACCCTTGTCATAGTGAGCTGTCCTTATAGTCACCTGTACAAATTCCTTCCTGCTCTTAATTTTGTATTTTCAGTATACATGATTAATTGTAATTATATTTTCCTGGGAGAAATTAAGAAAGACTCAGAAAATATTTTGTTCATTCTGTGTATCTAGGTAATTGCATTCCTCAAATAGCACAGTTGCATGCAACTTTACAAGAAGACCAACTGTTAATGACCCAGAAAGGAAGGACACAAAACTGAATTGGCAGGAAAGGTCTAATCCCAGCTCTGTAATTAATTAGCTGGATAACCTTGGACATGTCACAGATGCCTTCTAGATACAAATAACCTCACTCTCATAAAGAGATATTGACCTAGATAGATAATATCTGTGGGGGATCAGAATTTGTCACCTCAAAATGTATCTTCTTGGCTTGATTGTTTTTAAGAACGAAAGACTCAGAAAGAAACGTTGACCTTCTCTCCAACTGCCTAAAAGAATTTAAGATAGAAGGCCTGTCCTAGGAAGGAGATCTCACTGTAGATAACTCTAGGTGGGATAGACAGGAAGGCACCTAGCAAGGCCCAGCAAACATTTCTTTAGCAAACATTTGCTTTTCCATCTCCATGTGAATTGCCCTCCTCTCCTTTGAAGTCCCAAACCACTACCCCCAACATCTTCCTCTGTCTTTAGCTGAAGATGGTAGCTTCAGCCATTTGGGAGAGTTACTCAGTTTTCCTGGGTTTCTCCCAGGTATACATATTAGTAAATTTGTTTGATTTTCTTCTATTATTCTGCCTCACATCAATTTCTTAGACCGGCCAGAAGAAACTAGAAGGGTAGAGGAATATTCTTCCTCTTCTACAAAGGCTAGATAGGCAAATGCTAGATAAGAGAGCTAAACTAAAATTATAAAATGTTAAATTGCATACCCTAGAAAGAGGCCATTAACCATTCAAGATGTTTACTTGACTTTTAAAAATTATGTGATAACCTGACCAGGGCAGAATAATTGCTGTTATTTTGAAAAAATAATTTTTAATTGAATAATCAATAATAATTAAGTCAGATGTGTTGGAAGATTCAGTGGGGTGAAAGACTCATAGAAAGATTTGTAAGCCTGCACTGAAAACTTCAGTCATTTGAACACAATCTTAACTACATACCTCAGAGATTATTCCACAGACATTTTGAGAAGGTAATATATATTTAAATGGAATAACACACAAATGGATTGCTTAATAAAAATAGAGTGTGCTGTATGCCATTAACTCAGCAAATACCAGGAAGCTGTGCCTAGACTCCAGAAGTCATTGTGGCAATGAAATTAACACTCTTCCTCGCCACCATTATCACATTTCTTGGAAAAAAAGAGTTTCTACTCAAAAATTTGTCACCAATTTACTCTGCAAGTAATTAAAATTTGCTTTCTTTCAAGCATGAATATCACCCAAACCATAATTAAGATTAATCTTTACATTCAGATTCATCTTTACAGTTCTCCCTAGTTCCCCCTGTCCGTCCTATTCCTTCCTCCAAGTTCAATACTGCCATCTCTTTTTTCACTATTGCTTCTCACATCCTTCTTTCTGTTTCTACTGCTAGTAATCAAATTGCGGCCCTTGGATATCCCTTGCCAGAATCACAGAAGGAAAACCAGAGGGCAGTAGAGATAGATTACAAGAGCCGACTAGCCAGTGTGCCTGACTCTGGTTTCTGTCTCCAGTTCTTAATGTCCTCTCAACAATGGCTCCAGAGACTTTCTAAAACCAAGATGAAATCAGATTTTGCCTGTGATCAATGTCTTCCATTGAGTTCCTGCCTTCAATGAAATAAAACCTAAGTTATTCAACTTAAGATTTACTGGCCTCCTCAATATCATTTTGTCTTATCCATGAAGCCAATTTATTGTCACTTCTTACAAACCATTTTCATAATTGGCCCTTCACGTGCCCACAAAATTTCATGCTTCACTGCTCTTTTTACAGTGGTCTCCCAAGCACATCTCTCTCTTGCCATCTCATTATTTTACTGGCAAATTTCTATGCATCTTCCTTGACCAAACTCCTCTGTTAATCAATTATCCCTGTCTCTACCATCATATAGAAACGCATTCTTCTCTTTGTTCTAGAAATTGTCTGTCTGTCTGACTACATTATAGAAATTAGTGACCATGTTCTAAAACATTTAGAACTACAACTTTGCTGGTACACTAGCAAAGATTATGCCTTACAAGGGGCATCTTGTTGAGGACAAGGTTGTCCCAGCACAAGACTGCATGTATTGAAGCAAGAGATGCATTTTTCTTATTCTTGTGAATGTGATACATGCTCAGCAAGCTTTTCTCATCCACCTGGAGGGTGTACCTACTCGATAGGGCAGCCCTGTGCAAGTTTGCTTTCTTCACTTGATTGTGACGACCTTAAGTGCAGGGATCATGCCCTTTCTCATATGTTTACTTTCCCCATGCCTAGAAAATCTGCTTTATACTGTTGGTGAATTAAATTGTGTTGGGAGGAGTGAACATAATAATAAATTAAACTTATTGAGAATTCAGCTTGAAAGTGGCAAACTTTAAAATTTGCTATAGTCTTACATTCTACGGTTTCCTTCAAGAGTAAGTGAGTCCATAAAATTAACATTGCTGTGGGAAAATAAAAATTACTGTTCTTTCATCTGGTATAAGGCATTTGAGGTGAGGTGGTGTCCCCTGGTGCTATATTAGTATCCCCAAAGCCTGCGGAATGTTACAGACTAAATAATAGTGCCATCCATAAGGAACTCAGAGGGGATCCCCAACAATAAATAACTAACAACTGGGTACAAAGTTCTCATTTCCAGAATTTCTCCTCACATTTTTTCTTTAAAAAGTATGCTGTTGCAGGGCTGGCCTGGTGGCGTAGTGGTTAAGTTCGTGTGCTCTGCTTTGGCGGTCCAGGGTTCACGGGTTTGGATCCTGGGCATGGACCGACACTCAGCTCATCAAGCCATGCTGTGGCTCCTCCCACATACAAAAAATAGAGGAAGACTGGCACAGATGTTAGCTCAGGGACAATCTTCCTCAAGCGAAAAGAGGAAGATTGGCAACAGACGTTAGCTCAGGGCCAAACTTCCTCACCAAAAAAAAAGCAATTGCTTATTGTAGGATGACAATTTATGGTAAAAGAGAAGGAGGATGGCTAAAGTGGGAGAAGGCCCAGTAATGGGGAGGGGATTCATATTATGCATAATTTTGTGAAAATTACTACCTTGATTGAGACTTCAGGTTTCATGCAACCTCCTCCCAAATTCCAGAAGTCACCATGAGGTCAATAATTGTTTCCAGGTGTTTGATGGCCAGATGAGATTTCATTTTCTCTGTGTTACCCAGATAAGTCACTGGTTTGGACACTTGGGAAGAGTGTAGCTCCAAAAAAAAAGGAACAGCAGTAATAAACTGATTCAAAATCAAAGAGCAAATAGATTGTGACTTATGAAGCTATGGAAAAAAAGAGAAACTACCCTTAAATAATACTCAGTCCTGTTATATATAAAAATAACTTTCATAAGTTATCAAAAACGGCAGAGTAGGAAACGCCAAAACTTTGTCCCTTCACAAAAGTAACAGGCTGATATAAACCCTCAGAATAAAATTTTTCAAAATTCTGGAATCTAATCAAAAACTTAAGCAGAGAAACTCAATGGAAAAAGAAGCTGCTGAGCTTTGGTAAGAGAATGCTGTGCTGTTTTAACTGAACTGTTTACCATAACCTACTCCCTAGCTTGGCAGCACCCATGAAGGCAAAAGCCCATGTTTCTGGTAAAAGTTTGTGGTACTAGAGAGAGCAATACAGACCTTATTCTCAAAGAAAAGTGGTTTGTTTTGACCTATGGTGAATCGCTGAAGGAGCAATTCAAGGGCTTGCATTTGTTTCACCTGCATGAAGTATTCCCAGGGTTCAAGTGGCTTCCTGAGCAGCATTTGTTGAAAGCCAATGTTAAATGCAAATGTGTTAACTGCAGCCACCTGTGTAAAGGACAAAAAACCGTACAAACTACAGACAGAATGAAAAGCCTGGTAAGGAAGAAGCTAGGAAAGAAGATATTTGGAGCGCTAAGGACTTTGCAAAGTTCCCACATATGCTGGGGAATCTAGAAGGCCATGCACATGGCCAGAGCTGGAGCCTACTCACAAAATACTTCAGAAGATTATGACCCTCCACTACTGGCTGACAGGCTCCATGCAAGCAGGAATTGAAGGCTATGGTAGAGTTATAAACAAACTGACTAATCTTTGAAAAAATGTCCCAACACAGACCCAATCTGCAAAGACTGGAAGATACAGACAGACAGATAGATAGATAGATAAATATATAGATACATACATACATACATAGATACATAGATTTTTTTTTTTTTTTTTGGCTAGTGGTGTTTCAGGAATAATCTGTTAGGTAAATAGTTGACCACTAAACTTATAGAACAAATACTTCAGGGGCCACACATAGCAAAGAATATAGATTTTATAAAATTTACACCAATTCTTCTCAAACTCTTCTAAAAATTGAAGAGCAGGGAGCATTTCTTAATGCTTTCTATGAGGCGAGTATTACTCCGATAGCAAGGCCAAAGACATTACATAAAAATAAAACTACAAATGGATGCACAACTCCTAAACAAAATACTAGCAAACCAAATCCAGCAGCAAATTAAAAGAATTATGCATCACAACCAGCTGGAATTTATCCTAGGAACCTAAGTGTTGTTTAACGTAAGAGAATCAATTAATGTAATACATCACATTAATAGAATGAAAGGAAAACAACACGATCATCTCAGTTGATGGAAGAAAATGCAGTAGAGGAAATCCAACAGCTTTTCATGATAAAAACACTCAAACTACTAGACACAGAATGAAGCTTCTTGAACCTGATAAAGGGCATTTAAGAAAAAGCTACATCTAACATCATAGTCAATAGTAAAAGATTGAAAGCTTTCCCCCTAGGATCACGAACTTCTGCCACTTCTATTTAACATTGTACTTAAAGTATTAGAGCAAGTAGGCAAGAAAAAGAAATAAAAGGCATTTGAATCTGAAAGGAAGAAGTGAAACTAACTCTGTGCTTAGATGACATTATCTTATAGATAGTAAATCCTAAAGAATTTATGAGGAAATATTAATAAGTGAATTCAGCAAAGTTGCAGGACACATGATCAACACTCAAATATCAGTTGTATTTTATACACTAACAATGAGCAATTGAAAAAAATTAAGAAAGCATCCTATCTACAATAACATCAAAAAGAATAAAATACCTAGGAATAAATTAAAGCAAGGGGGTACAAGACTGAAAACTGCAGATATTGCTGACAGAAATTAAATAAGATCTAAATAAAATAAGTTTTGTGTTCATGGACTGGAACACTTAATATTTTTAAGGTGACAATACTACTCAAAACAATCTATAGATTCAATGAAATCTCTATCAAAATCTTATGCAGAAATGGAAAAGCTGATCCTAAATCCACATGAAATTTCAAGGGACCTTGAGTAGCCAAAACAATCTGGAAAAAGAAGAGCCAAGTTGCTGGACTCACACTTTTTGATTTCAAAACTTGCTATAAAGCCACAGTAATCAAAACAGTGTGGTACTGGCATAAAGATAGACATATAGACCAATGAAATAGAAATAAAAGTCAAGAAATAAACCCATATATCTATGGTAAACTCATTTTTGACAATGGTGCCAAGACCATTCAATGTGGAAAGAATATTTCCTTCAACAAATGGTGCTAAGATAATTGGCTATCAACATACAAAAGTGTGAAGTTGGACCCTTACTTCACATCATACACAAAAATTAACTCAAAATGGATCAAAGACTAAATTACAAGCTAAAATTATAAAACTCTCAGAAGGAAACTAGGAGTAAATCTCATGACTTTGGATTTGGCAATGGTTTCTTACATATAACACCAAAAGCACAGGCAAAAAAAGAAAAAGTAGATTAATTGGACTTCATTGAAATTAAAAACTTTTGTGCATCAAAGGACATATCAAGACAATGAAAAGGCAACCCCCAGAATGAGAGAAAATATTTGTAAATGATATATCTGATAAGAAATTATATTCAGAATATATATAGAATACTTCAATAATTCAACAACAAAAGACAAAAAAAATTTAAGAATGGGCATAGGATTTTAATAAACATTTCTCCAAAAAAATATACAAATGACCAACAAGTACGTGAAATGATGCTCAATGTAATTCATCATTAGGGAAATGCAAATCAAAACCACAATGAGATACTACTTCACACCTTCATATATGGGATGGCTATAATCAAAATCAGAAAAAACAAGTGTCGATGAGGATGTGGAGAAATTGTAAGACCCTCATACATTGTGTGTAGGAATAGAAAATGGTGCAGCTGCTGTGGAAAGCAGTTTGATAATTAAGTTAATCATAGAATTGACTTAAAACGTTAAACATAGAATTACCATATGACCTAGCAATTCTACTCCTAGATATATTCTCAAAAGAACTAAAAACATGTATTAAAGCAAAACCTTGTACACAAATGTTTACAGCAGCACTATTCACAATAGTCAAAAGGTGGAAATAACCCATATGTCAATCAACTGATGAATTGATAGCGAGATGTGGTATAGCCATAAAATTGAATATTATTCATCCATAAAAAGGAGTGAAGTATTGATACTTGCTATAACATGGATGAACAGAATGGAGAAGGCCAGGGTGACATTCAATGTATTTAACAACTGGTATGTTGTAGTCTTAGATCAAATTGTTACATGATATAAGTCAACAAGAAGCCCTTGCTGGGTCTTCTACCTAGGGATGGACACCCTTGCCCTGTTTACCTTTTGTTTGACTTGGCAAGGCTAAAATTCTTTTTGGTAAATGGAGCTCTGGTGTGGGACTGGACCAATTTGCATAAGTTGCTCAGGGATGCTGACAACCTTCTTAACTTCCTTAACTCAGCAATACCTGGACTTCGGTCTCAATTGTTTCAGACTGTTTTGTAGACAGAAAAGGACAGGAAAGGCTTGGAAGAGAAATCTACCAGGGGGAAGGAGTAATCTAGGTTTGCCTCAAAAAAAAAGACCAAGGTTTGGTGGGTGAGGGCTGAGTCAGCAAGTGGCTGAAACTGGAATCCTCTCTTAACCCAGCCCCAAGCTCAAGGATCCCTTGCCTTGCTCTACAGATTATAATTGATGCCCATACTTGATCCTCCTTTCTCCCCAGTGCAGGTAAGCCCAGTGCAGGTAATGCCAAGTGGTTTCCTAGTTGGGAACCCAGGACTATACAGAGCAGATGTTCACATGGGCACCACAGTGAAGATAGAGCCCTAGGGTTGTGTCAACACATTGCTTTGTGCTTTGCAGTGTGTTTGTGTGGGGCTGTCAACCCCTCCTCCCAAAAAGTGCATTTCCTCAGGTACCGGGTCATTGTTCCGCTCCAGGTTCCTCCATTCAATGTGTCCCCGTCCACGCACGAACAGAAATTTCTTTGGATTTCTAGTATTTGATACTAGTATTTGATAGCACGAATTTTCAGGGCTTTTGTAGGTTTCCCCCTAATCTTAGAATTTCTACAAATCTCAGTGGGAGCTTTGTAGAACTGTTTCTACTTTCAAGGAGCTTTTACATAAATCATTTCATTTTTATTTGAAAGTTCAAATAGAATAGCTAAAATGAAACAAATGGCCTTTCCTTGAGAGCAGTGTTAGCAGAAATGTTTCTGTTGTACATATGTAAAGCCATCAAATAGAGGCCTAATTATTTTACAGGTTTCAATATGTGGTTCTTAATGGCAAAGAAGTTACTGCATATTTAATTAGAACAAGAGCCAACTAGGTGGGATTAGAGGTTGATTTGATTACATATTTAAGTGCATACTTGCATTTTTCAGTGTACTTACCAATATAATTGAGTGCATAAATTCATAGATCCGTTTCCACATAATCATTTGTAATTCAATATAATCCACTAGATTGAGAGCATTATTTCTTATTTGACAGCCATATAATTTCATGATTGCTGTTTTTTCCTAATGTTTTCTGTAACAAAACAAAGTATATGCGATCAAGTCATGTTTTAATAAATTTAGATGCCAAATTAAGTGCAATTGTATTTTGATTAACTGATATAAAACCATGGAGTAAAATATTAATATTTCAATTGTCTAACTCAAAGAATAAGATTGACTTCATTACTATGCTATTATAAATCAGCATAAGCATTTTTCTAAGGCTATATTAAGAATTAATACAACAAGAGGATTCAGAATCATTTGATTAAACCACTGATCACATTGTAGTTTATATTTTTCACAAATTTTTATATAGACTTCAGTAAAATCAAATGTTCCTTTAAAGGAAAAGAGAAACAAGATTTACTATTACTATACAACATCATTATATGTGTAAAATTAAACTTTATTTTATGTATTTAATATTCTGTATTATTTTTTATATATAAATGATTCTATATATACTAGGTAAGTCTGGCCAATGCTATGGCTGAAAACATATTGGCCCCTAAGCACATGACCCACCCAAGTCTTGTCTGGATTCCTGACCCAAGGAAACTGTGAGATAATAAATGTGCATTGCTTTAAGCTGCTAAATTTGTCTTAATTTGTTACATAGCTATAGATAACTAACACAGTTAAGATCAAGGTACGATCAAGCATGCCACCACTCTGCTCCCATGGAAATTTCTATGCATTCATTTACAATTTACTCACAACTAGTGTAACTCTTTACTTGTCTGCCTTCTTCACTAGACTATATGCAATTCGAGAACTGAGATTGTTATTTATAATTCTAGAGCCTTGCACAGTGTCTGACACATAGGTGCCCCTCAAAAGTGTTTGTTTTCAGATATTAATCACTTTAGTAGGATAAATTAGGATTCTTAATGAGGTCATCATGACAGTGAAGTGATAGGAAAGTGCTAGGAAAAACTGTTTACAAAAAGGATAAGATTTGGTTTTTAAAAGAATGGTTAAGTCACCAGTTGCTATCTTCGAATGTTGGGCTAGGCTGAAAAAAACCAACATCATTAATATACTAGATGTGACTTCAAAACAGTAAGAATAATCATATAATCACAAGTGAAAATTAGCTTAATTGCTTTATAGTTAAGTTGCCAGTATTCCTCTGGGATGAGAATAGTGGAGGCAAATAAACATATAGATCTTCACAATAAACTATGAGGTAAGTACAACAGCACGGGACTAGGAAGTAATTTTTCAAAAGAGATAGAGAGGTAGAGATAACAGAGAGAGAGAGAAAGAGAGAGAGGATGAAGTGCTTAATACCTACAGACCTACATCTCACCTTGACAGAATTGGGTTCAATATTATTTAGGTTCACACAATGAAGACAGCAAGCAGGGATGGCATATTTTGAGGACCCAGTCTACCTTCACTGCTAACTGACTGATTCACTACCACATTTCTGAAAGAAAAGAGCACCCTATGTAAAGGCCTTAAAAAGCTAGTAAAGTGCTTTTTTCAAATCAAAAGGCATCTTTGTTTCCAGTATATAGAAAATGAATGTTAGCTACACAGTGAGATTCTTGTTATTAAAAGCCATATGATAGTGTATTGTTTAAAGTGTTTCAAGTAAAAATAAAGGCTGTGATTCAGAGTTACTCATAAAATCTTACAGATATCTTTCATGATATTGTTTCTGCAATTTTACAGTTGCAGAAATTACAATGTATTTTTTTCTATTCACAATTTATTACTTTCATATATACATGCATCTATATATATAATTTCTTAATAAGATGCAAATTTCCTCTGTAATTATTCTTTGAATTTCTGAAATATTGATGTTTAGAAAAAAAACGAATTCTTGTTTTACTTCACCTCTTTTTTGGAACACGTGTATTCCCTATGAGACATGAATAACAAATTTTGCTAAAGACCTTTCCAATGGCCTGGCTTTTGTAGCGCAGTTCACATTTTTGGTAAGAGCTATTTTTATATAGATTTTTTATTGCAAATCACTTAATTATTAAAATTTGAAACAATATTTCTATAAACTGATAATTTTCAATTTATTAATTTTAATCAAATATCAGAATTTGAATTGCTGGCAATGCTTTTTAATTTATTCTTACATTTTGCATTTAATGTACTAATATGGCCTAAGTGTTAACCTTTAAATACTTTTTTGTTGAACTACAAAGAAAGCTAACGAAGCAGCAATTTCCTTCTATCACTGAAAGGATTGAATATTATGTTTCCTAGACTCTCATTTTATAGATATGTGCATTAGCTTGAATTGTCCTAAACAGTATCTGCACAATTGCCTGATCATTGTGAACGCTCAATGTGAAATTTACTTTAACATAGATGTTCAGATGTATGTCTTTATGTCATGCAGTCTATAAACTTTTTATGAGTATCCTCTGTTACTTTATTTCTTTGTAATAATACTTTGCTCATAGTATGTAAAAGTCTGAATTGAAACAGACTTCATAGCATATTGCTACAGTGTAGATATTGAAATATGATTCTATAGAAACCTACTACATAAAAAAGTATATATATATATATGTAACCCAATTGTAAATAATAAGGCAGCCATTCTGTTGAAAGGTCCAAGTGTCATAAAACACATGAATAAAGTTTGAGTGCTATATTAACATTACCAGAACTATGAATTTAAGGAGCAGAGTTGTATGCATATAGTTTTTTTCTTTTATCATTTTCCATTTCAGTACAAAATTAAAAATGTTTTCTCACTTTTTTATTTTTAAATAAGTTAAATGTGTGGAGATCTCTATAGTAATACTATATTTCACTTTATTTGGACCTCTGAGTAACATTCTACTTGGGCTTTCACATCCAGTCCACAATTGCAATCATCTAAAATATTTTGTATACTTACTGTATTTTGAACCCTTTTTGTTTTTTTTAACTTTGGTTTAGTGCGGTGATATAATAAGCTGTTCCTTTGAAGAATATAAAACTCACTGCAAGTAACATATATGTGATTCACTCTTTTGCTTTTTTATAAAATTTCTGCAGATATGTTGACTCAAGATATACTTTATCATGCAGCCAAAAATTTAAATTAAAAAATTTAAGTATATTTTGGGTAAAAACCTACAGATGTCTACGATTTGATGAATGGAGAAATAGGCAGTTAACTTAATGGGTAATAATCGAACTTATATCAGTCAGTTTCAATGCCCTAACTTTTTATCAGCCTAATTTATCAACCACATTACATGCTAGAGAGAGTTATATTTAAAAATGTCAATCTTAAATTGATGTCGCCACTGGTAATTATTACTGATGCTTAGCACTGTACCACAGTAATATACTGTGCAATTCGACAGTGTATTTGTTTATTGATAGTTAATTTCTTCTTTCTTATGTCCTCTTCGACAAATGGGAGGGCAGCTGGATGAGTTGCTGTGTCAGTGATATGTCGTGTTGTAGAATACTGCTAGCAGGAATATATAGTTATTATATATTCTCATTTTCATGTCATGTTTTTTTCCCTCTAAAATAGACCTTATTTCTTAGAGCAGTTTTAGATTCACAGCAAAATTGAGCAGAAAGTACAGAGAGTTCAGTATACCCTCTGCCCCAACACATGCACAGCCTCCCCCACTATCAGCACCCCATCCCACACTGGTACATTCATTACAATTGATGAATCTACATTGACACATCATTATCACTCAAAGTCCATAACTTCCATTAGGGTTCACTCTTGGTGTTGTACATTCTATGGGTTTGAACAAATGTATAATGACATGTATCCACCATTATAGTATCATACAGAATAGTTTTACTGCCCTAAAAATCCTCTGTGCTCTACCTATTTCTTCTTCTTTCTCCCCGCTAACCCCTGGCAACCACTGACCTTTTTACTGTCTCCATAGTTTTTCCTTTTCCAGAATGTCATATAGTTGGAATCATATAGTATGTGACCTTTTCATATTGACTTCTTTCACTTCGTAATATGCATTTAAGGTTCCTCCATGTCTTTTCATGACTTGATAGTTCATTTCTTTTTAGCACTGAATAATATTCCATTGTCTGGATGTACTACAGTTTATTTATCTATTCACCTACTGAAGGACATCTTGGTTGCTTCCAAGTTTTGGCAATTATGAATAAAGCTGCTATAAACATCCATGTGCAAATTTTTACGTCAACATAAATTTTCAGCTTACCTGGGTAAATGCCAAGGAGCACGATTTCTGGATCATATAATAAGAGTTATGTTTAGTTTTGTAAGAAACTGCCAAACTGTCTTCAAAGGGGTTATAAAATCTTACATTGCCACAGCAATGCATGAGATTTTCTGTCATTCCACATCCTTGCTAGCATTTGGTATTGCCAGTGTTTGGGACATTGGCCATTCTCATAGGTGTGTAGAGGAATTGCACTGTTGTTTTAATTTCCATTTCTCTAATGACATATGATATGGAGCACCTTTTCATTTAGAGTTTTATCTGGCTTCTCACTGTAGTGCCTTAATTATCAAGTATATTTTTCCTTTGAGATAAACATTTTTTTTCATTTACCAAATTACTGCGTGCTCATACTATTATATATTTTCTCAAAGATTAGTTTTTGAAATGTTTTATATTGATACCTATTTTAAGTCGTGTATACTAAAACAGTGTTCAAAAGACTCTTCTTGAGCCCAGACTTGAGCCCAGAGTGTTCTGCCACTAGTTCTACCTTTTCCCCAGCAAACACATTTTCCATCACCCTAGACAGCCCTCTGGATCACACCCATAGGCTCGCCCATCACACAGGGCCCCGTAGAGACATATTTTTCATTTTGAAATTAACCTTCTTAGGCTACAAAAGTGAACCTGAGAATCAAATTCTTTAATCTTGTTCATCTCTGAAATCATTTCCCTATGTCTGTTATCTAATATTATATCCATTGAAGAAATGTAAAACCACAGAATACTGATGAGAAACTTTAGGGTCCTGGTATATTTCTTAGTTTTCCTGGAATCATAGTCACAGGCAGTTTTCTACTTTGCTGATGCAGGCCAGCTCCCTTATTTTTTATTATTTTTTTTTACTAACAATCCTCTCCCAAGGTACTTTTATTGGTAAACCTTACTGCTTATTGACACAAAAAAGAAAGAACAAACCCTTCCCTTCTTCCCAAGAAGGAGAGGAGTTTATGAGCAAGTGTGGACTATTGGAATATCAGAGAGACTAGTGTTATCCTCCAATAACTGCTACTAAACATCATCGTCAAGTGCATTACTTCCACATGACACTTTAAGTCTCCTCTACCGTTTTACCATTTGCATTTTCAGGCCAGGCTCAGACCATATGCAGTTGCTAACTTGAGTATGTGCTGTGAAGACATGGCAAATCTTCATTTCATGGAAGTGCAGAAAGATGATGGCTCACTTGGAGTCAGTGTGTCTTTTAATCCCTGCCTCACACCAATCTCAATACTCTTTTGCTGTGACTAATTATCCCCCATTGGTCCCATCCTTTTCTAGGAGATCTTAGGCACTATAGAAACTGGTGGAAAGAACTCTTCCTTTTTCTGATCCTGGTCCTATTTTTGGCTCCAACTTACATTTTGGCTATATTTATTGGCTCTGCTGTTATTGTTATTCCTCTATACTTTTGGATTTCATCTCAAATTTATTCCTACCCCCACTTGAAATTTATCTTGTTTATCAATATAACTATCATTTCTACCTTATTATAATATGTCTTTCCTGGGAAAAGTGTTTTCCCCAACCACTTCTGTTTAGTCTGCCTAATTATTGCTCTTATTATGTCATTCCTTGTTCACACACCAAGTCCCTCTCTCTGACATCCAAGACGCTCCTTATCCTTTTCACCCACTACTTGTCCCCCTTATTTTATGCACAATCTAAGTTGTACTTCCTCTTCTTTCTTAAATAAGCATTATGCTTAACTATCTCCTTGCCTTGAAGTGCTTTATATAGCTTATACAGTTTTATACATCTTTATATAGGATCATACAGCTTTTCCTTTCTGATAGAATACACCATTTTCCTTGCCCTAAACACAACCTATTCACTCTAGCATTCTTCAATGCCATCTCAAATGCAACCCCCTCCAAGGGACTTTTCATTGAAAATCTCTTGCCATCCTTTTTTCATTACACAGTAGGCTGTCTACTTGCCATTTGTATTTTACTACATTGTATGATTCTGTAAGACTAAGTAATGTCTTATTCACTTTAGTTGTTTCTAGAGTCTAGTATTCTGCTGAGCTCTGACTGATTATTATAGAGTCTTTGAGGCTGTGAGGTCAGTGTTCTACTTAGAACACAACTCATTTATCTTTTAGTTTTTCTAATTAATCCTTTAACACATAGGGCAAGCTCTTCTGATTTACTTTAATCTTCCTGTTTGCTGTTTCTACATGTCAGTGCTATTGACAATCAGTGACTTTAAAAAAATAATGCAATGATTGCTATACTATGTTTTCACTCTTTTAATATATTTTACTTAATCTTGTAGCTTCTAAATTTATATTTTTCTTCCTTGAAAGTGGATAACTGACATTTGTGACCCAAATCCAATCCCAATACTCATACTTTCTGTCTACACATATGAATTATTCCTAATGTATCTCCCCAAGAAGGTGATGTCCTTTCATTGTAGTCTACGTGACACTGTGCTGAGACAGGCATGGATGCCTTTGGGACCAAAAAACATGTGAGAAAGCACCTAAGTTGAGTTTTAGTATTTCTTTCATAAGCCCAAATCAACAGCAATTATTGGTATGATACACTTTTATTAAAATTGAATGACTTGGCAAATATGCTCCTTTTAGGCCAAGGATTTATAGAAGTGAAAGAAACATTTTACACTTAATAAAAATAACCACTTACAATGAATGATAGCCCTTTCTTATTTATGAAATTAATTGAGTTTCGGGAGGTGGAAAAGTGAGAGTTAAGTACTTTTGAAGATCCAGTCCCTCCAGGCTACTTTAGATCCATTTCATGTATGAAAGGACTGACACTATAAGGGAATCTAGTGATCTGAATGTGATCAGCTTTTCTTTAGACATTTACACAACTAGATAGATTTTTTTCTTTCAAATGAGGATATAGAAAGGGAAGTAAAAATGAAAATTCTCCTGACCAGGGTCACCTAATTCCCACTAAAGGTTTTTGTTTACACTGGAACTGCTAAAAGTGTAACTGCATATATATATCAATTTGCAGAAGAAATTGAAAATGAAATTTCTGAGTCTGGTGCTGATAACATTTATATATAATTATGTCAATGCTTGCAACAGTCATCTTTGGTGGGGAAATATCTTGTCTCTATTCTTGTCTATATTTTGTCTCTAAATCTTGTCAGGGTACATTAAACTCATTTTTTTTTCCAAATTATTTGTTCCTTATTAGCACTTAGGAAATATTTCCTAGAAAATCATTTTAAAGTGCTTATATTTATCTAAGACTACCTCTTCTACTAGTTTTCATAAAATCTTCAACCAGATTTATCCATCTCTCCATGCTTTTTTTCTTAGTACATTATGGGCTGATATAACCTTATTTTGTATAAGAAGTATTTTACCACTTTGATGTTATTCATGTTAATTCCTTTTCTTCAGACTGTTATATATATTCTTATTCACACTTTTATTAGGATAAAATAATTTTATTTTTATGTTGAAAACTTGTTCACATTGGTCTTCAAAAGTATGTTCTGGTGACCTTTAAATTGTAACTGTAATCCCCCTGGGAAAATAACTGTGTAGCCTGCAAGTGGGTGTGAGTGACACTTGATAAGGATTTAGTTATAAATTGGAAAAAACCAAATTCTTGTCTCAAAGGGTAAAGGGCTCAGATTAGAGAGAGAAAAGCCTTACCTTCCCCAATTTCTGGTAACAAATATTGAGATGTGTTCTCTTATATTTGATTTTATTTCTTTCTGTTTTTGTCAGAAGAAGAGATATAAAACCTAAAAGAAAATTTCTTTAGCAGTATTTACTAAGATAATCCCCTGACTGCAATGACATTCAAGGGCTGTGGATGCTAATAGGCTTAGAGGTATAATTACATTGCAATGACTTTTGACTTCAAGATAAAGTTTCAGAAACGTAAGAAGTTATGCAAGTTAATATTTAAACATGTATTTTAATAATGTTGTAAAATTAAAACATATTTAACTGGAAACCTGCTTTCTTGATTTATCTCTTTACTAGAAATAATGTTCAGACCTAAAGAGTATAGATAAGATTATAGAGACAAAACTTTTCACAGCCGGACTTTACCAGTAAATTATTTATGGAAAAGGGGGAATTATATAAATTAATATCAGTGTAATATTTACAATGAAAAGCTTTGCATATTTTTTAAGTTTATAGTTTCTAATTTAAGATACTCCTTTTTGTTATTATCAGATATAATGATTTATTTGTTTTTTTCTTTGGGAAATTATAAAATGCAGAACCCCACAATGGAAAGAAATCACTGTGAATGTCAAAACCCCTTCCAAACTGCTGAAGACTTAAGTAAGATATTGTCTTGGAATAAATTCACTGCAATTAGCATTCTCTACTCTTAATAGAAATAGGCAATTTTCTTTATCTCTTCAATATGAACCATTTTGAAAAGAAATTATAAGTATTTGCAATCCTATAAACTTATAAACATCATCAGATAAAAATGAATAAATAATAAAGGTAAATCAATTTTCTCTGAAATATTGTTTGATCCGTACAAAGCTAAGACTACTCCAATCAGATATATAAAACTTGTCTTTCTACTTATTGAGATTTAGTGCTCTTTCAATATTTAAAAATTAATAGCTTTTTACTTCTAATTTTATTTCATCTGTTAAATATCAAAACTGAGACATTGATTTATATAGAAAATGAACTTTTACTTAGGGCATCATGATTAATTAGTACTGCTCATTCAGTGTACATATGCCCAACTCGAGATTAACAACAACAAAATAAACAGATTTGAGATCAAACAGTAGAATACATGAATATTATTTATGGACACAACAGAAAAAATAACTTCTCTGTTCTTAATAAATTTGTTAAAATTCCTACAATTTTACATGTTACAGGAAAAGGTGAACTATGAGTAAAAATATCAAAGGACACCTTAAATAATGTTTATACTATGAACTCTGGTTCCCTGAGCTTTAGAAATCAGATCCTCAAATTAACCCTTCTGTTGAGACCTGGACAGTACAAATATGTGTAATATTTAGAATTTGATATTTTCCAGTTCTTTTTTTTTATTGTGGTAACATTGGTTTATAACATTATATAAATTTCAGGTGTGCATCATTATATTTTCGTTTCTGTGTAGATTACATCATGTTCACCAGCCAAAATCCATCACCATACACATGGGCCTAGTCACCCCTTTCACCCTCCTCCCTGCCCCCTTCCCCTCTGGTAACCACCAATCCAATCTCTGTCTCTCTGTGACAACTGTCGTTTTTATCTTCTATTGAGATCACGTGGTATTTGACTTTCTCCCTCTGACTTATTTTGCTTAGCATAATATCCTCAAGGTCCATCCATTTCATTACAAATGGTAAGATTTCATCATTTTTTAAGGCTGAGTAGTATTCCATTGTGTATATATACCATGTCTTCTTTATCCACTCGTACTTTGATGGGCACCTTGGTTGCTTCCACCTCTTGGCTATAGTGAATAATACTGCAATGAACATAGTGGTGCATGTATCTTTATGCATTTGTGTTTTCATGTTCTGTGGATAAATAACCAGCAGTGCAATAGCTGGATCATATGGTAGTTCTAGTCTTAATTTTTTGAGGAATCTCCATTCTGGTTTCCATAGTGGCTGCACCAGTTTGCACTCCCACCAGCAGTGTATGACAGTTACCTTCTCTCCACAGCCTCTCCAACACTTATTTCCTATCCTGTTAATTATAGCCATTCTGATGGGAATGAGGTGATATCTCATTGTAGTTTTGATTTCCATTTCCCTGATAGTTAATGATGTTGAACATCTTTTCATGCGCCTGTTGACCATCTGTATATCTTCTTTGGAGAAACGTCTGTTCAGATTTTTTGCCCATTTTTTAATCAGGTTGTTAGTTTTTTTGTTGTTGAGATGTATGAGTTCTTCATATATTTTAGATATTAACCTCTTATGAGATATATGGTTTGCAAATATCTTCTCCCAATTGTTAGGTTGTCTTTTCATTTTGTTGATGGTTTCCTTTGCTCTGCAGAAGCTTTTTAGCTTGATGTAGTCCCATTTGTTTATTTTTTTATTGTTTCCCTTACCCAATCAGACACGGTACTTGAAAATATGCTGCTAAGACTTATGTCAAAGAGTGTGCTGCCTATGTTTTCTTCTAGAAGTTTCATGGTTTCAGGTCTTACATTCAAGTCTTTAACGCACTTTAAGTTAATTTTTGTGTCTGGTGTAAGATAATGGTCTGCTTCCATTCTTTTGCATGTGGCGGTCCAGTTTTCCCAACACCATTCATTGAAGAGACTTTCCTTTCTCCATTGTATGTTCTTGACTCCCTTGTTGAAAATTAGCTGTCCATAGATGTGTGGGTTTATTTCTGGGCTCTTGATTCTGTTCCCTTGATCTGTGTGTCTGTTTTTGTGCCAGTACCATGCTGTTTTGGTTACAATAGCTTTGTAGTATATTTTGAAATCAGAGTGTGATACCTCCAACTTTGTTCTTTTTCTCAGGATTCCTTTGGCTATTTGGAGTCTTTTGTTGTTCCATATAAATTCTGGGATACTTTGTTCTATTTCTGTGAAAAATGTCATTGGAACTTTTATAGGGATTGCATTTTATCTGTAGATTGCTTTAGGAAGTATGGACATTTTAACTATGTTAATTCTTCCCATCCAAGAGCATAGAATATCTTTCCATTTTTTGGTGTCTTCTTCAATTTCTTTCAACAATGTTCATAATTTTCAGTGTACAGATCTTTCACCTCTTTGGTTAAGTTTATTCTTAGATATTTTATTCCTTTTGTTGCAATTGTAAGTGGGACTGTATTCTTAATTTCTCTTTCTGCTACTTTACTGTCAGTGTATAGAAATGCAACTGATTTATGTATGTTGATTTTGTATACTGAAACTTTACTGTATGCATTTAATATTTCTAAAAGTTTTTTGGTGGATTCTTTGGGATTCTCTGTATATTTTCTCTGTATATTTGCAAATAGTGACAGTTTCACTTCTTCCTCTCCAATTTGGTTCCCTTTTATTTCTTTTTCTTGCCTGATTGCTCTGACTAGGACTTCCAATACTATGTTAAATAGGAGTGGTGAAAGTGGGCATCCTTGTCTGGTTCCTGTTCTTAGGGAGATAGCTTTCAGTTTTTCTCCATTGAGAATGATATTAGCTGTGGGTTTGTCATATATGGCCTTTATTATGTTGAGGTAGTTTCCTTCTATGCCCATTTTATTCAGAGTTTTTGTCATAAATGGATGCTGTATCTTGTCAAATGCTTTCTCTGCATCTATTGAGATGATCATGTGATTTTTGTTAGTCATTTTATTAATGTGATGTATGATGTTGATTGATTTGCAGATGTTGAACCATCCCTGTATCCCTGAAATAAATTCCACTTGATCATGGTGTATGATCTTTTTAATGTATTGTTGCATTCGGTTTGCTAGTTGTTGAGGATTTTTGCATCCATGTTCCTCAGTGATATTGGCCTATAATTTTCTTTTTTTTGTGTTGTCCTTGTCTGGTTTTGGTATCAGGGTGATGTTGGCTTCATAGAATGAGTTGGGAAGCTTTCCCTGCTCTTCAATTTTCTGGAAGAGTTTGAAAAGGATAAGTATTAAGTATTCTTTGAATGTTTGGTAGAATTCACCAGGGAAGCCTTCTGGTCCCGGACTTTTATTTTTGGGGAGGTTTTGATTACTGTTTCAATCTTGTTACTGCTGATTGGTCTATTCAAATTCTCTGTTTCTTCTTGATTTAGTTTTCGAAGGTTGTATGATTCTAAGAATTTATCCATTTTTCTAGATTATCCAATTTGTTGGTGTATACTTTTTCATATTATCCTCTTATAATCTTTTGTATTTCTGAGGTGTCTATTGTAATTTCTCCTCTTTCATTTCTAATTTTATTTATTTGAGCCTTCTCTCTTTTTTTCTCCTGGTAAGTCTAGCTAAAAATTTGTCAATTTGGTTTATCTTGTCAAAGAAGCAATTCTTAGTTTCATTCATCTTTTCTATTATTATTTTAGTCTCTATTTCATTTATTTCTGCTCTGATTTTTATTATTTCCTTCCTTCTATCGGTTTTGGGCTTTGTTTGTTATTCCTTTTCCAGTTCCTTTAGGTACACTGTTAGATTGTTTATTTGATATTTTTCCTGTTTGTTGAGGTAGGCCTGTATTGCTATAAACTTCCCCCTTAGAATCTCTTTTGCTGCATCCTGTAAATTTTGGCATATGGTATTTTCATTTTCATTTGTCTCCAGGTATTTTTTCATTGCTCCTTTGATTTCTTCATTGACCAGTCATTGTTTAGTAGCGTTTTGTTTAATATCCACATATTTGTGGCTTTTCTGATTTCCTTCCTGTAGTTGACTTCTAGTTTCATACCATCGTGGTCAGAAAAGATGCTTGGTATTATTTCAATCTTCTTAAATTTATTGAGAATTGTTTTTTGGCCAAATATGTGATCTATCTTGGAGAATGTTCCATGTGTATTTGAAAAGATTGTGTATTCTGTGGTTTCTGGATGGAATGTTCTGTATATATCTACTAAGTCCATCTGGTCTAATGTGTCACTGAAGGCCAATGTTTCCTTATTGATATTCTGTTTGGATGATCTATCCATTGGTGTAAGTGGAGTGTTAAAATCCCCTACAATTGTGTTGCTCTCTATTTCTCCTTTTACGTCTGTTAACAATTGCTTTATATGTTTACTTGCTCTTGTGTTGGGTGCATAGATATGTACAAGTGTTATGTCTTGTTGGATTGTTCCCTTTATCATTATGTAATGCCCTACTTTGTCTCCTGTTACAGTTTTTGTTTTAAAGTCTATTTTGTCTGATATAAGTATTGCCACCCCAGCTTTCTTTTCATTGCCATTTGCATGGAGTATCTTTTTCCATCCCTTCACTTTCAGTTTGTGAGTGTCTTTAGGTCTGAAGTGTGTCTCTTGTATGTAGCATATATATGGGTCTTGTTTTTTTTTAGCCTATTAGCCACCCTATGCCTTTTTTTGTTTGTTTTTTTTTTTGGTGAGGAAGTTTGGCCCCGAGCTAATATCTGTTGCCAATCTTCCTCTTTTTGCTGAGGAAGATTGGCCCTGTGCTAGCATCTATGCCCATCTTCCTCCATTCTGTAGTGGGCTGCCGCCACAGCATGGCTTAATGAGTGGTGTATATGTCCGTGCTCAGGATCTGAACCCACGAAGCCAGGCCACCAAAGTGGAGCACGTGAACCCAACCACCATACCACTGGGCCAGCCTCCACCCTTTGCCTTTTGACTGGAGCATTTAGTCCATTGACATGTAAAGTAGCTATTGATAAGTATGTACTTCTTGCCCTTTTGTTAATTTTTTCCCTGGGCATTTTAGTAGTTCTTCTCTATTCCTTTCTTCTTCTCTTGCTCTCTTCCCTTTTGGTTTGATGGCTTTCTTTAGTATTATGTTTGGGTTGCTTTCTCTTAATTCTTTGTTTATTTATTGTAGGTTTCTGGTTTGTGGTTACCATGGGGTTAATATATAATAACCTATGTATATAGCAATCTATATTAATTTGATGGTCCTTTTACTTTGACCTCTTGCTTAAAGCTCTACTCTTCTACTCCTCTCCTCCCACATTTTATGTTTTTGATATCATATCTAATCTCTTTTTTTTTCTGTATCCATTACCCTTTTATTATGGAAATAGATAATTTTAGTAGTTTTGTGTTTTGATCTTCATGTTATCTTCGTAGATGGTTGATCTGCTACCTTTGCTGTATATTTGCCTTTCTGAGTGATTTTATTCCTTTTTTTTGGATAATTTTCTTATCCTGTTTGTGGTCTTCTCTTTCTCACATAACTAAGTTCCTTTAGCATTTCTTGTAAGACTAGTTTCTTGGTGACTAACTCCTTAATTTTTGCTTGTCTCAGAAACTCTTTATCTCTCCTTCCATTCTGAATGATAACCTTGCCAAGTAGAGTATTCTTGGCTATAGGTTTTTTCCTTTCATCACTTTAACTATATCATGCCACTGTCTTCTAGCCTGTAAGGTGTCTGCAGAGAAGTCAGCTGATAGCCTTGTGAGGTTCCTTTGTATGTAACTTGTATTTCTCTTGTGGCTTTTAGGATTCTCTGTTATCTTTAATTCTGGACATTTTAATTATGACATGTCTTGGTGTGGGCCTCTTTGGGTTTATTTTGTTTGGTGCTCTCAGTGCTTCCTATACCTGGATGTCTGTTTCCTTCCTTAGGTTAGGGAAGTTTTCAGCTATTATTTCTTCATATAGATTCTCTGCCCCTTTGTCTCTCTCTTTTCCTTCTGAGGCACCTATAACACAGATGTTAGTGTGCTTGCTGTTGTCCCAGAGGTCCCTTAGACTGTCCTCATTCTTTTTTCTTTTATCTGTTCAGCTTGGGTGATTTCCTCTAGCCTTTTGTCCAGCTCGCTGATCCGTTCTTCTGTATCATCTACTCTGCTATTGAGTCCCTCTAGTGAATTTTCCATTTCCAGTATTGTAGTCTTTGTTTCTCATTAGTTCTTTTTTATATTTTGCCATTCTTTGTTGAAGTTCTCACTGAGTTCATCCATTCTTCTCCCAAGATCAGTGAGCATCTTTATGACATTTTATTTGAACACTTTCTAAAGTGGATTGTTTATTTCTGTTTCATTTAGTTCTTTTTCTGGGGTTTTGTCCTGTTCCCTTACTTGGAATGTACTCTTTTGTCTCCTCATTTTGCCTCTTTCTCTGTGCTTATATCTACTTATTAGGTGGGTCAGCTATGTCTCCTGATCTTGGAGAGGTGGCCTTATGTAAGATATGCCTTGTGAGGCCCAGCAGTGTGCTTCCCTCTTGTCACCAGTTCCAGATGTTCCAGGAGTGTCCCCTGTGTGAGCTACATGTGTCCTTCTGTTGTGGCAGGGTTGCTCTTGCCACAGGTGCCCAGGGAGGCTAGGCTGTTCCCCTGGCTGGCTGGTTGTAGTGCTCAGCTGTGTGTGGCTGCTATGGTGCCTTCAGTCACTTAATCAGGCATGGTGAGCCCCAGCATGGTTGGCTGCAAGGTCTAATAGCATGCTTCTATTGCAGTTTTTCTGTTAAGTGAGTAGGCAGCCAGCATGGCTGGTTGCTAGGCTCAGGGGCTTACAATTGCTATAGTTTTCTGGCCTGCAAGGCTGTTGTCAGCCTTCTCAGGATTGCAGCTGAGTGGGGCTGGCCCTAGGCATGGAAGTACCCGATTGTTTCAGGCTTTGGAAGGTGGAGCCGATCCCTTATGTGGCTGTTTGAGAAGCACAAGTCTGCTGCAGTTGACAAGCCCCACCGCCCACAGGGCCATACATCCCATCAACACAGTCCTGACCCATTCACATACCCCAACCCACTGAAGCTGACCCAGTCACCCCACTGCAGAGGCTCCACGTACTCCACCTACACCCCACACATTCCACCTGCCCCTCGTGCACACCCTGCTCCACAGAGGCAGACCAACTCACCTGGCTGCAGAGGTTCCAGGTACCCCGCCTATGCAGGCCCACAAGTTGCCTGAGGGCTTGCTCCTGGGTGGGGCCAGACCCTAGGGTGGGCTGTCTGCCCTGGCAGAGCTGGATTAAATTGGTGCTTTAGTGGGGGGCAGGGGGGCAAATCCTGGCCTAGCAGGCCAGGGGAAGATCTCCAAGGGTATCTGCCAGTGTCTGTGTGAGCACACTTGCACTAAGTCACAATAATGGCTGCTGCCAATGTCTCAGTCCCTGGAGAGGTCTCACCTCTCACTGACCTACACCCATAGCCTATAAGATGAGTCTCTTTTCACCAAAGGACTGTGTACCTTTCTTTCTGGTGATTTTAGGTTGCTTTCTGAAATGAGTGAATTTGTGCATGGGCCTTTTAAGAGCAGGCTTTTTTCCCCCTTATGTCTGATAGCTTTTCTAGGGGTATTCCCCATTGTTGTTAGTAGCCAGGAAAGCCAGACATTATGACACTCGTCTTAGTTGTGCTGAGTCCAAAAGTTGCTTATAGTGGTAATGATCTCCCACTCAGATTCCCCACTCCTCCAGGGAGGGCTTCATACCTTAGGATTGCTCCTGGCCAGCACTGATGTGCTGTGGCTTGCAAAGGTGGCTTTTTTTCTCTCCAGAAAGGAATTTCTGCCTCTTTAACCTCAGTCATCACTGTTTCTTGTTGCAGGGGTTCTTTTTATCCTTTTCAGTTCTCTCTCACTGGTAAAGGTTCCAAGAGTATTTGTAAATTTGTTGTGTCCATGAGAGGAGGTGAGTTCAGAGTCTGTTTATGCTGCCATCTTGACCTTGTCTCCTCCAGTTCGTTAAATCTCTGATTCTAGACTTTGATAGTTGATTGTTAACTAAATCAACCATTGTTCACAAAACAATTAAGATTTTAATTATTATATACACTGAAATGTGAGAATCACTGCTTTAGAAGTTGCAGGCATCAAGTAGGGTTTTCTTTAAATCAGGCAGTTGGTATCTCACTTTTACAATTAATTTTTCCATCTATTTTAAGAAAAATGTGTGTACCAGAATTAAGAGGGGGCTTATCAAATTCTTTTGTTTGTAGTGATTTTTGGTGACTTTATGGTTCCCCATGTGAGGAAGAACTGTAGTTTTATTAAGAGTTACATTGGAATGTAAGTATCAGGAAAATGTCGAATATGTGGCATTAACCTTGTGTTAAAATCTTCCCTTAAATGAACCAAATTGTCTGACTGTAGTTTTTTTAGGAAAAAATCCAGACTCAAAATACTTAGTCTTGCATTCTAGGATTAAAGCTGAAAGGAAATCTCAAAGTTCCAGAAGTTGGGAGATGATTATAATTATATATTCCTCAAAAATGGTAATATTTTATACTGTCTTTACAGTTTAGCTCAGACTGAGTTTAAATAATTAGTTCTTGTGAGGGATGCATAGTTTGGTAGAGGGCAGGTTAATTAGGAGATTTCAGCTCTGTACTCCCTTGTATGAATGTGATCCACAAACTTTGGCAATGGAAATATAAATTCAAAACTTTAAAATCAATATCAAAATTTGTAAAATCAGTATTTTATGGCACACATGTATTACTTTTGTAATTTAAAAAGAATAAAATAGATTAAATAAGAAAGAAATTTGAATGCCAATGAATTAATATATAGATTATCTTAACATAACTAATATTAAAATGTGACCTAAATTTTTAATGTTGCATTTAAAAAATTACAAGAATTTGGTTTTTATAATCTCATATTAAAAGTACATGAAAGTAAAATAAAAATGTCCACATATGTTTCCTATAATTGTATGCAGTACAGTGACCAGATTTGATTGCTTTATCATATTTTAAACATTACTGTAACAAATAAGGCAACCCAGGCTACACTTAGCAGAGCCAGAAGTAGCTGGGCAGTTTGCTAACTCCCAAGCCCCTGTCTAGGGGTGTCCAGATCAGTGGTCCTCAAATTCTTCTTTTGTGGAACATTAATGTTCCCTGAGCTGTTGGGATGCTCTCTTGCTAATAGATGACAATGGCTGTTTTCCATAGCTTAGGAGAGAAAGTCTTAATGTTTGGAATTTTGTTCTCATTTTTTGTTTTTCTCTCACATATGTTTTTTACAAAAATATAACTCATGGGAATCCTGTGGTTAGGAGGTTAGCATTTTCCTTCTGCCTTCCACATGTTGTAGTGTTCTTTCACATTTTTTTTCTTTGCCTGTTGCTTTTTGGGAGAGTTCCTTAATGTGGTTGTATCCCTCAGGTGCCTAGTTATTTTGGCCTGCGAACTCATGTGAGGATAGGTAAGGAGGATCAGTCATCTTGTCTGGTATACTAGAGAAGGGCCTAAGGCTTGGCCTGGTCTGTGTCAGTCCCAGGGAATTTAGGGAAAAGGAAGTGGTCATGTGCCAGGGTGCAAAGCCCCAGTTTGCTGCCCACTTATCAGGCAACTCCCTTGTTCAGAGCTTTTCCTCAACTCTGTAGAGATTAGCATTAGTAGTGCAAGGCCCTAAAGTTATAATCCACCAATCCACCAGCCCTGGGGTCTTGGAGGGAGTGGGTGAGGAATGATTGTCTGAGAAGTCTATCTGCTCCTTTTTGCATCACCTCCTTACTCCAACTTGTGGACTCAGGCATCCAGACGTCTAGCCTGTTGATGCAGTTTTCTGTAATGTAGGGAAGGTGGTAGTTGTGCCAAGACAACTCAGGGGAGAGGTGAAGAACAGAACTTCACGTGATTCTCCAGCCCCTCTCATGGCCTGCTCCTTGCCTGCCTGCAGCCTCTCACCTGACTCTCTGTCCCCGAACAGTCCTAAAGAACTTTCCCCCTCTCCAGGTTCATTGTGGTTGTTGTGTAAGTTCCTGAAATACATATTTCCTCTCACTTTATAGTTTTTCCAGGATGGATATCACCTAAGGGAGTTAGCAGGAACACTTTTCTTACAAACTATTAGTACTGACAAAACTTATGTATACAAACATTTCCTAAAGATGTTAGTATTGCATAAAATTATGTAGTTAGCTAAACTTGGCATCTGTATTTCATGGGTTCCCAAAGGAAGCCATGGACTTTATATACTCAGCAAACTGGACATGTTTGAGAGCCTTAGGTCTGCCTGATAGAACTCAAGAAAATAGACAGTAAGCTGAGCATTCCTTCTCCACCTTACACATAATACAGTCAGCGTTAAGTCTGTTTGTTGTTTAAATCAAGAGATTGACATGGAGTTCTATCCACTGTTGAATCCATTTCTTAACATAACATGAAAACAGAAATAATAATGTTAAAGAGAAGGAACTTGAGAAAATTTAGAAAAGAAATCTGCTAACCAAATTTTATGACTTCATAATCACCTGTCCTGTTTTGCTGGGCAAATTCTCCACTAGTAGTGTTAAAAGGAAAAATTCCCACCTGTAGCAGCATTTGTCTAGGTGGTATAAAACTGAATGTTGTGCTTTATCACAACTGTTCCAACTAGCTGAAGCTGAAAAAGTAACATTATTTTTGAATGACCTCACTGACCTAACTGAAGGCTATTTTCTGTCCAGTGAACAGGGAGACTTATTTTTTACCCAATATGTATAGACCTATGGACTATTCAAGTCCTCTCTAAGGTGATAGATTTAATCCTTAATTAGCATAATCACTAAGTAATCCCCTTTCTAGCTAAAAACCCCTGAATCACCCTCCCCCACAACTACTTAATTTACTTACTGGTAAGTATTATGATGTTGTCATAAGTTATTTTATTTTATCTCTGAGGGTCTTGTTTTATTGCTAACAAATGTCTAGGTTTTAGAACGTTGCTTCTCCAAGTGTGGTCCATGGACCAGAAGCATTGATCTCACCTGGGAACACGTTAGAATCCTCAGACCCCTTCCCCAAGAACTATTGAATCAGAACTTGCATTTTAACAACATCCCTAGAGGATTCCTGTGCAGAATAGTTAGAAAAGGGCAGGTCTAGGACAGGATTTATCAGAGGTGAATCAATGGACAACCTACATCAAAAGCACCTGGAGAGCTTGTTTTAAATGCAGGGTTGTGGGACCCATGTCAGATCTACCTAATCAGAATCCCTGTAGGTAGAACCTTGGGGATCTGAATTTTAAACAAATACCCCAGGTAATTATTATATACACTGAAATGTGAGAATCACTGCTTTAGAAGTTGCAGGCATGAAGTAGGTTTTTTTTTTTTAATCAGGCAGTTGGTATCTCACTTTTACAATTAATTTTTCCATCTATTTTAAGAAAAATATGTGTACCAGAATTAAGTGGGCGCTTATCAAACAGAAGCAATAGGAATGCTATTTTATCTCAAAATGGTACATGTATAGTGTAAAAAGATCAAATATTTATTATATTGGCTTAATCTTTTGATCTGTGTGACAAAATGTCATACCCTGGTGGTTACATAATAGCCACAATAGATTATCACCAAAATAAATTGCCCCAGTGATTCGCCTTCGATTCATAGAAATACAAAGAAACATTCAAGCCTTTTTTTTTGCTTCATAGTTTTATGAAACTTAAATGAGAATTCAGTGCCTGGTTTTAAATTTAAATTACTCTTGGGAGAGGAAAACTTTCTTATATATTTGCCTAACTGTAAGTTACAGTGATATACGTTCATCTGAAAGTCTGTCACGTGGCTTGCATAATTCATAGATTGTCTTTTACTATGATTAATTTTATATATTGAACATTTTTTAGTATATGATATTGGTACATCTTACAAATCAAGTAGGAAAGCGTTAGAAATACCAGGTTAAAACAAAGGGAGAGAATCTGATGTTAGTTTTCAAGTGTCAGGGTTTACAAAACTATTACAGTTGTGTATATGTGGGAATGCATGTGCATATGTGTGCTAACAAGTATAAACAATTTGATTGATCTTTTTCCTGGTCTGCTTTTTATTGATTTAATTTTTCCACATTCAGAAGTTGTCTTATATTGCTTATTCTAAATGTTTGCTAGTACGGCTATTTGGTACAGCTGTTAAAGAAGAATAGTCAATACAAACTGTTAATAGGAGTAATAAAATATTAAATGCTTTGGCATAAAGATGATAAACCAGAAGATATATAGCACAGCATCATGTGTATATATATTTTGTCATTTCTCCCTCCTCCTTTTTTTTTCTTTTTCTTTGAATACTGGTTTGAGGAAGAATGAAATGATTAGGAAAATCTTGCCTGGAGGAAGCCACCTTCTCCACTGACCTTAAGATCTTCCTTCTGGCAAAAGTGAACAAGGCAATCAGAGGCTCAGAGGTGGCTTTGCCATCCTAAGCATAAGGGCAGCTTGTCTTTTGGAACCCTGTGTCAGGTAGATTATGGGCTTTCCCAAAACCTCCTCTTTAGGCTAGCTTATTTTTTCTCAACATTCTCTGATAAGGCTATTTTGGGATATTGATCTAAAAAAATAAATTTCTGGGCCCCATTCAACACCAGTTGAGTCAGACTTTCCAGAAGAGGGGCCTGGGAATCTGTGCTTTCTCTTCTAACATATATGTTTTGAGTGGCAGAATGAGAAGACTTAGACTTCTTAAACCATAGTTTATTCTGATTATAATTATTTTTCATGAATGGTGGAAAAAAAGGGAAGAATTTTTTGTGGTCATGTGGATTTTGATGCAGTAGAATTCTAAATAATTCTTGCTTTATTTATTTCAGTGTTGTTTTGGTAGAATCCTCAAAATTTATATCTTTACTATAAAAATTAACTAAACCTGGCCAATTAGTTAACCACATGAACCACTGGTAAATATTTGTATTTTATAAACTCTTAATTAACAGAGGGAATTCAGTACAATTTGTACTGCATAAATTTACATATTTATTTTAATTTATTCATATGATTAATTTATATTATTCACACTTTTATTCAAATATATCTGCTTTATGAGTTACTAGGTTCATGTGCATGGTAATTGAATAAATATGCACCTGACACATTAATATTTAAACTTCTTCCATCTAATCTGTGAAGTCAGTGTCTATAGTTCAGAGAGAGTCTTTAAATTCTGAATATGGAAACAGGGTTTTTAAAACTTAGATTTCTTTATAATTCTAATATATTTTGAACTACAGAAAATTACTGATGGTGAAACAGGATAGAAAGTAGTGGTATGACAATAGAAGAATGTCAGGACAAAGGAAAATAATGCAGATTTTTATTAGTAAAATGGATTTATAATTTGATGTTTACTGCTATGCTGTTAGTTTACACCTTTGTTTATCTCTGTGATCCTTTTAGATGCAAAAAAGGCTCAGCAAGTAAAAATTGGAGCAATTTTGATGACATGGGACTTCCCAATGTTAAAATCATCTGAAATCATTACCATCCTTTGGTCAATCTTGCTAAGATTAAAATAAATGTATTTTAATTTCCAAAAGTGAATTGTACTCAAGCAAATATATATATATGTGTGTGTGTGTGTGAGAGAGAAAGATTGGCCCTGAGCTAACATCTATTGCCAATCTTCCTCTTTTTTGCTTGAGAAAGATGGCCCCTGAGCTACCATCCACGCCAATCTTCCTCTACTTTGTATATGGGATGCTGTCACAGCATGGCTTGATGAGTGGCATGTAGGTCTGCACCTGGGATCTGAACCTGTGAACCCCAGGCCACTGAAGCAGAATGCATGAACTCAACCACTATGCCACCAGGCCAACCCCTCAAACAAATACGTTTAAGAAATTATAAAGATTATATATGTTATGTTTGAGTTCTCTTTGATTGTTTTGTGATAAAAGTTGTTAAAGAAGATGCCATTTGGTCTCACCACATTTGGTTTATTGAGTGCTCATGTTATGCTTATCTAGGGTATTCAGAGCCTTGCTTTCTCATTTGGCTTTAGTGATCAATACAACATGAATTAATGAGTTCAAGCTTTAATATCATACCATACTATACCATAATAGAAGATTTTAGATATCTTACATTATTTGTAGATATCAAATATTATTTTTGCCAAATACTTCAGTAAACAGTACTTCCAGAAATGTAACTTTTCAGTCTCTCACATCTTCTTGATTAAATGGTTGCTTTGTGATGTAGATTTTGCCTGGGTTGTCTCAAGAGATTTTCTTTACTTTTTATTTTGAATAATTTATAGTATCACTTATTAAACTAGAGTCAAACTTCAAAGCAATGCTGTAGGTGTCTGTGAGCATAAGTAACAAAAAATTGGCTCAGTTTAATGAACAGCAAAATTGAGTTTACTTTTATGATTTGGGATGCAATGTAAGAATTCTGTCTCACAGAACTTAACAGATTTTTTTCTTTATGTAATGTCTGGAATATGTTTGACTAGATCCAAAGTTCCAAAGTTATTGGAACTTTACAGACACTAAAGTTATGGGTAAAGGTTTTTTTTTCTTTTTTATGGTATATTTGCCAAATCAAAAACAAAATGGAATTCACAAGTATGAAAACATTTATCATTTAATTTTGGCAGGAAAGAAACCTTAGAAATACTCATCTAAAATAATTGCCAACTCAGCATGAGGTACAGTTTAAGAAGTGTGTCTACCATGGTCTCAAGATTTATTGATTAGTCTTTCTTATGTAGTCTCCTCATTTACGTTTATAATAGTGAACTTTCTCAGTTCTTCTCTCAACCCTCCCTGTGATAAAAGAAACATAAAGTTGCTGAAACATTGAGTGAGGGGGTCATGATCCAGCATAAGTCAGGGAGAACATGATCCAACATAGAGGAGTCAGGCTCCTGCAGATTACTCCCCAAAGAATAACTTAGAGCCGTTAGTTTAAAGGACTGAGGATTTACTCCTACCCACCTCTGTGCAGACTGCCTCCCAGATCGAAGGCAAGGGTGGGACTAGCAAAGGCAAAAGCCATAAAATTTCTCAAGGAAAAAGGACTGACCAGTTTATACAAGTCCTTGGTTTGTCATTTCTTGACTGGCATACACTGACGGTTGAGCCCCAAATCCATACGATGAATAGAGATAGAATAGTCACAAGTTCACAAAAAAGGCTGATTTTTCTGAAATGCTGAAGAGTTTCTTCCTTTTTCTGGGCTCCTGACTATTTGCTTTCTGATACCTCCAGGCTCTGGTCCATGTAGTGGGAAAATCCCTGTGCACTTGCTCAAAGGTCAGTGAAAATTTCCAGAACTCCAACCATTATATCCATCTTCTAGGCAGCAGAAAGGAGGAAGCACAAGGATAAAAGTATGCCCTTTCTCTATTAGAGAAGCTTCCCAGAAATACCACACAGCACTTCTGCTTGTAGGCCTTTGGCCAAATCTTAATCGGATGACCAAACCTAGCTGAAAGGAAGACTGAGAGACCGTCATTCTCCTCATATGACTAAATAAAATCAAGGTTTTGTCAGTGAGGAGGAAAGGGCAAATGGTTATTGAGGTAATCAATCAACAGTCTCCTCCAGGAGGGCACATAAAAAGAATTTTTATCCCACATAGCACAAAGTTATCTAATATTTTATCAATCTGGTTTCATAGGCATAATGAGGCCTTTTGATCTTTAAATATTTCTTAATAAAATGATACTTAGTAATACTTCAAGACCACATTTTTCTTAAAGCTTTGTTATTATTTGACTTTGAAGAGAATTTCAGGCACAAATAAAATATAAGAATGCACATTTTAAATCATAACTAGAATGGAAGTTCTGCATAGTACCTCTATGGTTAACTTTCTTATGTAATCTAAAATGTAATAACATTACATTGTCTCAGTAAAAACCCCTGGTCTGGTTTCTAGGTTTTATCAGCAAAGTAACACTGGGAAACAAGAAAACCTTAAAAAAAATCCCCATATGGGCTGGCCTGGTGGTGTAGTGGTTAAGGTCGCGCCTGCCGCTTCTGTGGCCCAGGGTTTGCAGGTTCGGATCCTGGGCGTGGACCTACTCACCACTCATCAAGCCATGCTGAGGCGGCGTCCCATATAGAAGAGGTACAACTCTGCAGCTTTGATATACAACTATCTACTGGGGTTTTGGGGAGGAAAAAAAAGAAAAAGAGGAAGATTGGCAACAGATGTTAGCATGGTCAATCTTCCTCAAAAAAAAAAAAAATCCCCATGAACTGACTGGATTGCTTTTTAAAAATATTCATGTTCCTTTCTTTTTAGGCACATGGTAATATTGTACTTCCTCACCAATCTTGAAGTTATGTGTGAACATATAACTTATTTGGCCAAAAACATGTGAGGAAAAGTGCTGTACATTATTTCCAAATTTAAGTGCCATTGGGCAATTTTTTAGATCCCCTTCTTCTGCCACAGTGATTTTTGAAGCACATTGGTCTGTAAGTGTACCTTCTCCATCTCTGATGGACGTGTAGTATGAGCAAGAAATAAATTATTATGCAAATTCACTGATCTTGAAGGTTGTTTGTTACTGCAACATGATGTATCTCAAAAGAATATATCTTCTCTTCTCAAATAAGCCTTATGGTGCTGAAATTATCTTTCAAGTGTTGCTAAAAATTAATAGAAACTGTCATTAAAAAAATATAAAAGGCTGTATCTATAAGCTGTTCTTTCTAAGCAATAGGTAAATATGAAAAAAAATTAAATGGCATGAGAGATAGACTTTATATTCATCACACATTTTACTTTATGAGACTATGAAGCATTAGCATAAGCAAGAACAGTTAACAAATTCTTATTCTAATTAATCCCAAAAGAATTGGCTGGCAAGGATCAGTATAAAAGACTGGTTTTAGCCACAATTTAAAATTGATCGGTGGATCAGCTATGCTCAGAAATGAGCCCTTTGAAAATTATTTCCTACACTGATATGATTTGCTGTTCTTACCAGCAATAGTGAATTATGTACTTATTCAACAGATACATACTAGGTGGCTTCTCAAGCACTCTTTTTAGTACCAAAAAAATATTGTGATGAATAAGTCAGATCAGATCTGGTCTTCAAGTAGCCCATCATCAAGTAGAAAAAAAATACACAAATGTTTGCAGTTGTATGAAGCAGGGTACATTTGGTATTACATGTAACATGGAAAAATGCTCTGTGAGTTTAGATATTATAGAGAACTTCATGGAAGAGGAGAAGACATTTAAGGAGAATTATGAGGTCCTAAGCCCTTTTTCATGTATACTCTGTACTCTGTTGCTTTTATTTATCATATGTAAATTGGGCTTTGAAAAATGAATAAGGTCTTGATGGCCAGAGTCTAGAGAAGGAGAAGAAGTTCCCTACAAGGAAAGGGAGCATGGAAAGAGAAAATGACAGAAGCAATGGGGGCACAACAAAGGAGAAGCACAATACACATGCGTGTGCATATGGACCACATGGTGGGTATAGGAGAGCATGAACGAAGGTTGAAAAGGTATTGAAGTGTTTATTATTCTGCATTATAATTTTTTTCTTGCAGGCCTGCATTTTATGGCAAAAAGTATGCTATGTGACCTTAAGGGCTTCATCGTTTATCCTTGTATCCCAGAGTAGCTTGACCGAGAAAAGTCAGCCAAGTGAAATGAGACCTTGGTAGAGATATTTTTGTGAGTCCTGATCTCTATTAAAAGCTCACCAAAAGCTGGATTATGGAGACCCATTATTTTAAAATATTTCTTTCTACTGCACTGAATTAGAATTAGAATTAGGCAAGTCTCTGAGGAAACCAGAGCAAAACACAGGCCAAGTGTATATACTAAGGAGTAATCTGCCTTGATCCTCTTGCTCTAGATCAGAATTTCTTTTTATGCCATCAGCCTCTTTGGCAGTGTGACGAAGCCTATGCCTCTTCACAGAATAGGGTGTTCTAAGTACATAAAATAAGATGCAAGGATTATGGAAGAAGCTAATAACTTCTTCATTAAAACAATGCATAATAAGATCTGATGGTGGGGCTAATAACTGCCATACTTTCAAAGTAGTGATGAATACAAACAATATTTCAAGATACCTTCAACAACTGAAATGTGATATAAATATATCTGTGATTCTGGTGACCAAGTTATAGGTACAGCTAATATTACTGTGGTTTGGGAATGCTGCACTGCAATTAAAAGTCAGTGAAAATGAAGATGGAATTTTCCCCCATTTAAATTCACAGATCTATTCCGTTCTTGGACTGCAGGTTAGAGCTTCTTGCTTTAGATACTCCTCAATTTCCCAGAGGCAAAGAGGTATAGAATGCAGCAAATATCCCATTTTTACTGCCCACTAGATGGCCACTTGTCCCTTTTTTGAACTCCTGAATACATACAGGATGGGATGAATCTAAAACTTGGTCTTCTCATATTACTATCCATGAAGGTATTTTCTGTTCTGTCCTCAGGGCATATATGGTACTGATTTTGTAAACAAGATAGGTTTGTTACTGACTTTCTAGACTCAGGAATACTAATCAGGTAAAAATAGAATTTTTCAAAGACAAATTATTTCATCAAATTTTATTCTGGCATCTCTGAAGTAATGCTCATGACAACAATTTGGCTTTATAAACAAGTAAACACAAACTCTTGGGTTTTCAAAAAATTTCTAGTCTGTTTTTACCATGAACAGTACAGTTAACTCAGTTTCCTGGGTTTGAAAGGCTCCTTTGGGGATGAAGTAATTTATTTATTTATTCAAAAAGCCATTTTGGTTAGCTGCTTTCCAACAAAATAGGTAAGGAAAAGTAATGGAGAGAAAGCTCAAATTTGTCTTTTTTTCTACTCACTATGATAAAAAGGACTGAAAGAAGGGAGATTGCAAGTGTTAAACAAAATGAGGTTTGGAGATTATATTGGTTTTCTATGGCTACTATAACAAATTATCTCAAATTTAGTAGCTTGAAACAGCACAAATTATCATCTCACGTTTCTGTAGGTCACAAGTCTTATTCGGGGCACACTGTGCTACAGTCAAGGTGTTGGAAGGGCCACATTACTTTCTGGAGGCTCTAGAGGAGACTCTGCTTCCTCGCCTTTTCCATCTTCTAGAAGCCACCTGTAATCCTTGGATCATGGCCTCCTTTAGTGAGCTAGCAATAGAAGATTTAGTCATTTTCATATCCCTTTGACGCCCCCTTTGTTATCAAATCTCCTCTGTTGCCTCCCTCTTCTATTTATTAAGACCTCTGTGTTTACATTGGGCCCACAGGATAATCCAAAATAATCATAATGTCATCTGATTAGCAACCTTAATTCCATCTGCAACTGTAATTCTCCTTCACCATGTAATCTAACATATTCACAGGTTCTGGGGATTAGAAAATGGGCATCTTTGGGTAGTTATTATTCTACCAACTGCAAAGATTATCTGTGGATTTTAATCAGGCATTCTACCCAAGAGATCCATTATCAAAAAGATGGCAATAGGGATGTATATGAAGAAATCTGTATTCTTCTTTATTCTGTCCACGTTGTATATGGTCTCTCTTATAAATGCCAAAATATCCAATTATTATGTCTATGACAACCTTAAACTAAGGTGTATATCAAGCCCTCAAAATACATATAAATATCAAATGTCCTTTACTTTAAAAAAAAAAGGTATTATTTAAACTGCCAATCAGAATATCTGTGAGTACAAGTAAAGCACAGAATAATAGACAAGATGGGGCATATAACCTCATTAAGAATATGGTGTAAAAAGTGTTATTTATAAAACACGAAATGGAGAAAATGAGAGGATGTGATGGAAAGAAGAATTTTTTTTTTTTGAAACAGTCAATATATTTATACAGCACTAAATTCAGACAAAAGTGGATATTTGGGTAACAAAATTTTTTTTTCCTTTTTTCAGAAAATAGATCAGGTAAACAGTGTCTGAGAAGTCAAATATTAATTGACAGCTTGTTGAGCAAAGTGATTAGAAATACTAAGAGCAGAATAATTTGACTAGACTTGATGGGTTCTGAAAACCAAGGAATCTTTTGAGAGAGAGAGCTGCTTCAGGCTGTCATCTGCAAATTAATTTTCAGAAATGCAACCAGACTTTACACGTCTCCTTTTAACTTTATGATTAAAAAACCAAATGTGGAAAACATAAGCTAATAGAAGAGAATTTTTCAAGAAAGCAAGTTCTAGAACCATTTTTGGAGAAAGTACCTATTTAGTCCTAACTTTTGACCACCTACTTTTGAGCGTTTGGACTGGTGTTTTTTCAATTATTATTATTAAATCTGTACTTATCTTTACTGTTTGAAAGTGAATATGTATCATTTTACTAAAATATGAGCGGTGGAAATATGGATGATTGTTAGTTTCCTTTTTGGATTTTGTTTTACTTTGTTACATCTTTAAAACAATATGGAAGATAGAATGATATATGAAATACATCTGTGGTGTTTGCATATCATATTGTAGGTACCCATAACTTTTAAGGATCTGTAAGATTTGATTAAGATAGAGAACTGTTCTTGAGTTTTGTTTGTGTTGTTGATGTTTTCCTATTTACTTATGACAGAGATGCTGTGAGTAGCAGTGGACGTGATACTGCTGAGGGCTGTTCCCATCCTCCAAATGTCTTAAAAACCTGTGAGTGCCTCAAGTAAAAGCTTTTATTTGTTTTCATGTCTTATTTTTATGTACAGAGCATAATATGAAATGAAATATTCAACAGAGGGTGGTGACAACTATAGACAAAATGGCCAGCCCTGGGGATTGTGGGATGAGTTGGAGGCCCTGGTATCGGTCCTCAGCCTTTTCTGTTCACGACTCTTTGGAGGAAGCCGCCCGCCTCTTTCCTTTCACTGCTGAGTCTTAGTTTCCTCACCTGTACAATGAATGTATTTAGATAAATGACTTTTGTGTCTCTTTTGCCTTATTCTGAACTGTTTAAACCTATTTAGGTGACAGGTATCACCATGTTTAAAATTATAAGGAGAAAACAGATTTACTTTGTTTTATGGAATAACTATAGATTTAGAAAATATAGAAAGAATGGTGGAGAGGGTAATGGATATAGAAATATTCTGGTTATCTCTAGCTATAGAACAAACCACCCCAAATGTAGTGGCATTAAACAATAAAAGTGTATTATGATATTTTCTCTCACACTTCCCAGGTGACTGGGCTCAGCTGGGTGACTCTTGCTCAGGGTCTCTCACATAGTTACAGTCAGCCACTACAGCCTCTCAGCTGGAACCTCAGCAAGGATTGTTGGCCTTGACACTTACAGGTAGCTTCTCCATGTGGCCCAAGCTATTTGACAGGATGGCAGTTTGGTTCTAAAGGCAAGTGAGCCAAAAAGATAGAGAATTAGGCAGAAGCTTTGTGAGTTTTCTCATCCAGTGTCAGAAATCACATCATTTCATTTCTGCTGCATTCTAGCATACTATATGTTAGGATCAAGTCACTAAAGCTGACCCACCATGTTACCACATTCAAGGCAGTATAAAAAAATTTGTGCACATGTTTTAAAACCACCAAAAAGAGACGTGTGTATATATTTGAGTACATAAAACAGTTCTTTATTTCCAGTATGAATTTTCCATTACACCTTGCATTGTGAACTATTACATAGTCCACAAAAAAAATTGAAGATTCAAGGGTGACTCCTTTGCTATGTAGATACAGGCTAGTTTTTAACAGTAGTGAAGTTCCTTTCGTAATGAAATTCTTTAATAGAGGATAGCAATTATGCATTTTTTATATCAAAGTTGAGGTGGAACCACCCATACTTTCACTAACAAATGTATGTATCATCTAATCTTGTGTGCCAATACTCTGAAGATTTTTATGGATCCCAAAATGTTCATCACTAATTGAAACAGCTGCTTTGTTTAAACAGCACTTATGAAATGATATGCAAACAAGCTCTGCTTCACGTCTTGGCAGAAGTTATGTCCAATTTGATCAGAGAGTTCATCTGCTCCATACACACTCTTTACCTGGGAATAAAAGGGACTTCAAGCCTGGAGCTCAACTTTATTCCCTTTGACATCCACATGTGCTCCTGTGGCAAGAGCAACAAAGAGGTGACAACAGAATTGTGGTCTGTACTTTCAGCATGGGCTGCCACCTTAACGGAATAACGAGTACAAACGACTTGAAGGGAGCAGGTCTTGAGAAGCCTGGGATTATACCCTGGCACCAATAGTATCCCCTCTTAGAAGCTGATCTAGAAGCCCACATCTGAAAGCCATAATTCAGACAATACATCTGCGTCTCCATTTCCAGGAGTCACAAGAGTCAAAAAGTCAGTAGACTAGCCTTGATTGTCCCTACTTAGCTCAGTTATTTTTAAGAGAGTTAACAACAGAGATGAGAGGGACACTGAGATACCCCTGATTGAAAAGCTCGATCTTCCCCGCGCCTCATCCCAATTTCTATTTCTGACTGATTCCCTTCTCTTTTAATTTTTAATATTTTCCAGCTTCATTGAGATATTATTGACATAACAAATATAAGTTTAAGGTGTATAATGTAATGATTAGACACATGTATATATTGCAAAATGATTACATCAATAAGCTTAGCTAACACCTCCGTCTCCTCACATAATTACCTCCTTTTCTGTGTGGTGCTAACATTTAAGATCTACTCTCTTAACATACTAGTATATAATACGGTACTGTTAATCATAGTCACCATGCTGTGCGTTAGATCCCCAGACCTTATTCTAAGATGAGCTGGGAGTTTGTACTCTTTGACCAACATCTCCCCATTTCCCCTACTCCTAGCCTCTAGCAACCACCATTCTACTCTGTATTTCTATGAGTTTGGCTTTTTTAGATTCCGCATGTAAGTGAAAACACATATTTGTCTTTCTCGGTCTGACTTATTTCACTTAGCATAATGTAACTCGAGGTCCATTCATGTTGTTGCAGGATTTCCTTCTTTCTCATGGCTGAATAATATTACATTGTATGTACATACCACTTCTTTATCCGTACATCCATTTATGGACACTTAGGTTGTTTCCATATCTTGGCTATTGTGAATATGTTGTAACGAACATTGTGGGGGTGCAGATATCTCTTCGAGACAGTGCTTTCATTTCCTTTGGATATATACCCAGAAGTGGGATTTCTGGATCATATGGTAGTTCTATTTTTAATTTTTGAGGAACTTCCATACTGTTTTCCATAGTGGATGTACCAACTTACATTCTCACCAACAGTCCACAAGGGTTCCCTTTTCTTCACGTCCTCGCCAACACTTGTCTTTTTGATGCTAGCCATTCTAACAGGTGTGAGGTGATATCTCATTGTGGTTTCGATTTGCATTTCCCTGATGATTAGGGATGTTAAGCACCTTTTCATGTACTTTTTGGCCGTTTGTATGTCTTCTTTAGAAAAATGTCTATTCAAGTCCTCTCCCCGTTTTAAAATCAGATTGTTGTTTTTGCTATTGAGTTGTATGAGTTCCTTATATATTGTGGATATTAACCCCTTATCAGATATATGGCTTGCAAATATTTTCTCCCATTCCACAGATTGCCTTTTCATTTTGCGACTTTTTTTTTTTTTTTTTTTTTTTTTGCTGTGCAGAAACTTTTCAGTTTGATGTAGTCCCACTTATTTTTGCTTTTGTTGTTTGTGCTTTTGGTGTCATATCCAAAAAATCATTACCAAGACTGATGTCAAGGAACTTATTCCCTATGTTTTCTTCTAAAACTTTCATGGTTCCAGGTCTTGTGTTTAAATCTTTAGTCCATCTCGAGTTAATTTTTTGAGTGGTGTAATAAATTGGCCTAATTTAATTCTTCTGCATGTGATTGTCCAGTTTTCTCAGCACCATTACTGAAGAGACTATTCCTTCTGCATTGAGTATTCTTGGCTTCCTTATCAAATATTAGTTTATCACCAATTTAGGGAGTTATTTATGGGCTCTCAATTATGTTCCATGGGTCCATGTGTCTGTTTTTATGCTAGTACCATGCTGTTTTGATTACTATGCCTTTGTAGTAGAGTTTGAAATCAGGGAGTGTGATGCTTCCAGCTTTGTTCTTTTTCAGGATTTCTTTGACTATTTGGGCTATTTTGTGGTTCCATGTAAATTGTAGGATTGTTTTGTCCATTTCTTGAAAAATGCCATTGGAATTTTGACAGGGATTACATTGAATCTATAAATAGCTCTGGGTAGTATGAATGTTTTAATAATATTAACTCTTCCAATCCATGACTACAGGATATCTTTCCATTTATTTATGCCTTTTTCAAATTCTTTAATCAATATCTTATAGTTTTTGGTGTGTAGATCTTTCATTTCCTTGGCTAAATTTATTCCTAAATATTTTATTGTTTTTGATGCTCTTCTAAATGGGGTTGTTTATTCTTTTTCATGTTGGTGGGATTGTAAATTGGTACAGCCACTATGGAAAACAATATCGAGGTTCCTCAAAAAATTAAAAATAGAACTACCATATGATCCAATAATTCCATTTCTGGGAATATATCTGAAGGAAATAAAAACACTATGTTGAAGAGCTATCTGCACTCCCATTTTCATTGCAGCATTATTTATAATAGCCAAGACAGGGAGACAACCAAATGTCTGTTGATGGATGAATGGATAAAGAAGGTGTGGTATATATATGTACAATGGAATATTATTCAGCATTAAAAAAGGAAATTTTGATGTTTGTGACAACATGGATGGACCTTGACAGCATTATGCTAAGTGAAATAAATCAAAGACAAATACTGTATGATCTCACTTATATGTGAAACCTAAAAGAAAACAAAAATAAAAACACCAAACTCATAGAAAAAGAGATCAGATTTGTGATTACCAGACCAGAGGGGTGGGTGGGTGGGGGAACTAGGTGAAAGTGGTCAAAAGGTACAAACTTCCAGTTATAAGATAAATAAGTACTGGCCATATAATGTACAACATGATGACTATAGTTTACACTGCTCTATTGTATATTGGAAAGTTAGAATAAATCCTAAGAGTTCTCATCATAAAGAAAATAAACATTTTTTGTATGTATATGAGATGATGGATGTTAACTAAACTTATTGTAGTAATCATTTCACAATATACGTAAGTCAGGTGATTACGCTGTACCCCTTATACAGTACCGTATGTCAATTATATCTCAATAAAACTGGGGGAAAAAGAAAAAAACAATTGCGTGGTCCTTGGCAAGGGGGTCTGCAGTGGCTGCCAAAGCTGTTGGGTTTCTCAGTGGCACCTCCAGTTCCTGCAGCTGGGAACCAAGACAGGCACCGGTGGAGGCCCAAGCTGGTGTACGCACACTCAGCTGCAGGGACCAGCTGCAGGTGCCTATCTCAGACACACACATAGTGGCAGGGGCCAGGGCAAGTGGCAGGGGCCAGGGCAAGTAGCCAGGGCCAGGGCCAACTGCTTGCACACTGGCAGCTGTGTGGGCCCTTGCTGTCAGTGTGCATGCTTGTGACTTCAAGGTCTCATCTTGGGCACATGAACAGCACTGGAGGGGCCAGCTGCAGGTGTGCCCATTGGTGCAGGCTTGTGACAGCAGAAAGGGCTTGATACAGGCCCACAAGCAGCTTTGGGGGCCCTGGCTGTCAGCGTGCACTCTTGTGGCTGCAGGGGCTCCCTATCTGCTGAGTGCACAGGGCAGTGGAGGCTGGTGATGGGGGTCGGGCTACAAGTGTGCTGGTGCACAACTGGAGGGGCTAGCTGCAGGTGATTCCAATGGTGCCGTCCAGTGCCGGGAGATAGGGCCAAATCTGGGTCCACAGCCGGTGTGGGCGCCTTGGCTGTTGGCGTGCACTTCTGTGGCTTCAGGATTTTGTCACAGGCGTGCACAAAGCATTAGAATCTGTCAACCTAAATAAAGAGGTAAACCGAGGCAAGCTCGAATTACCAGAAATTGAATTTATTCGGGAATAGCAAAGAAATTGCAGTTCCCAAACGCAAGCTGTAACAAACTACAGGCAAGTCCCTTGAGGGTTTGGGGCGAGCTCTATTTATGGGCAAGGAGTGCAAAGAGGGGAAAGTCCAGTCTGAGTTCAAGCAGTAAGTTCATTGGCTTGAGGACGGGCAGACACTCTTGGCGGATGTTCATTGATCAGAAGATAAGTCGGTCTTCTATAAATCAGATATTTACAGGAAATCATTTCTCAAGTTCCATTTTTCTGAGGGCGCATGCGTGAGATTCTCCGTTTCGTATCCTCCGGTTTCATTTTAGATTGAAATCCTTTCACAAGTCCAATGGCAAGAGTCGGTTCGTCGGAGTGTAAGTACACAACCGGAGAGGCTAGCCCCAAGTGTGCACAGGTGTCAACTGCGAGGGTCTAGGCTGGCGTTTTGCACTTGCGCGGAGGCCTGGGCTGGCTGTGGGTGTGTATCTTGGGCTCTGGTGGGGGCGGTGTGTTGTGTGTGAAGGAAGAGGACGAGACTCAGGTGGCTGGCGTCAGTGAACGCAAATAGCTGTGGGGCGAAAACTGGTGAATTCTACAGGGTGTCCGTGGTGGCTGTGTTGCCCGTTGATTTCTTCAGTGGCGAAAGCTGCTGGGGTCCTCTGCGGAGCAGCTCACTGGGAACCGCGGTTGCTCCTGCTGTGTGGCCGATGTTGGTAGCCCCTGTTCTTCTTCCTTGTGTCTAGCCGTCTCTAGGTGTCTCAGCTTTACCAGTCTCTGGATGGGTGGAAATGAGGCAGGTCCTTTGTGCGGTGTCCAGAAAGGCTGGGGAAGCTGGTCACTCACCCCGCTCTCCCCTCCTCGTTGGGAAGTTCTCGGCGCTAAGCAGTGCCCGCCTGGGGGATGGGATGATGCGGGCAAAATTAAGCTATTAATTTTTTCCCTTTTTGTGTGGTTGTTCTCAGGTTTTTTCTTCTACTGTGTTGCTGAAGATTCTTAAGTGACTCCTGAGCTCTCCTAGAGCTGTTTTTGTTCTTGGCTAGCTATCTAGTTGTCGGTTCTTTGTAGGGGAACAGAGGCTGGCGTCTCCTACTTCACCATATTGGTGACATCACTCCCCTTTTCTAGTTTATTGAGTAGAATATTTATCTTATCTATTTTCAGCCTTAATTATATAAAAGTCTATAGATTTTCCTAAAAAATACTGCTTTTGTTTTCTTATATACATTTTACAGTTCAAATGGAAGAGCAAATATCAGAGAACAACCACACATACAAAACAGAGGAAAGCATAATGAGGGAGTGGATGGATACCACACCAGATTTAAAAATATTACAAGGTTAATAGAAACCTTTCTCACACCATATTTAATGTTAAATCCTATGTGTTTTATTGATCTGAAAATTGAAACAATATATTTTGGCCTTATATTCCCTATTTATAAAATGAAGAAAATAGTAATGTTAACTACATTACAGGCTGTTGTGAGGAAAATAGTGCATGAAAGTTGCTTCACAATAATGATAATAGTTGCTAACATTCATTGAATGTGGCACAGTTTGTAGCACTCAATAAATATATCATGCTATTGCTATTATTATAATGCATTATTCACATGAAATAATTAAAATTGTCACGGTGGATGATATATTTGATTGGATTTGCAATAAAATTTATAAAGATCCGAAGAGATGATAGAAACAAGAGAAGCGTGTGAAAGATCAGAAATTCAGGAAAAGGTGATGTTTCTTTTGGCAGTCAAAGGGCTGACATTATTACCATGAGAAAACATAGGATAAGGTCTTAGGTTTCATGTGAAAGTGAAAATTGTAACTGAAAACTGCATAAAGTTGGAACTTTAAAAAAATTGTATTTTTGTTGAAAGAAGTGATTCGATGAAATCCAACAATCGGTTTGTAAACACTGTTTTGTGTGTTGTTATCTGACCACTAGATGGGAAAAAGCATCTTCTAAGAGGTAACATGGGGTCTGTTCATCCAGTGCACTCTCGGTTTGTATTGTTCCATCTGAGTGGATCAGGAATCCCAAACCAGAACTTTACATAAATATTAGTCTAGGGACTGTGATACCCCCTAGGATTATTGGTAAAAGCAAACATAAAATAATTCAAGAGAGACACTCATACAATCCAGGCTGCACAGAGTGAGGTGAGGAAAGTCTCAAAAGTTGAATGCAAAATAAAAAGTTACAAAGTACATAAGGAAGCAGTCTATCAAAAGGAAGAATCATGGATTCAATAGTCAGAAGGCATAGAGCCCAAATAACATGAGAAAATAGTACACAAATGTGAGATAAAATATAACAAGCATTTTTAAAATGGCTGAAGACATAAAAAAATGAAATTGAAATTGTAATTAAAAAAAAAACAGGTGGAATTGGAAAAGAACATATAAAAGAACCTCTGAAGTGAAAAATATAGGCACTGATCTTTTTTTAAAGTACTCAGTGGATGTAGTAAGTTGCAAATAGTTGAGATGGTGACAGAAATAGAGAACTGTAACAAAATTTTGAGTAAACTATCCAGAATTCAGCATGGGAAAACTTAGGTGAAAACTACAAAAGAGACATTTAAAGACATGGAGGGGGGCCGCCCAGTGGCACAGCGGTTTAGTCCGCGCTTGGCAGCCCGGGGTTTGCGAGTTTGGATCCTGGGCGCCCACCGACGCACTGCCTGTCAGCCGTGCCGTGGCGGCGTCCCATATAAAGTGGAGGAAGATGGGCACGGATGTTAGCCCAGGGCCAGTCTTCCTCAGCAAAAAGGGGAGGATTGGCAACAGATGTTAGCTCAGGGCTGGTCTTCCCCACAAAAAAAAAAAGACATGGAGGATACCATGAAGTCTAACTTATATTGTGGGGGACCTCATTTTTGAATTATATGGATGCCTTAACCAACATGCTGTAACTTAGTTCACACTTTCCCCCTAACAGGCACCCCTTGGTTAGCTCTTGGGCCTAGGAGTCTACTAGCAGGGGGACTGACCCAGGTAAGAGTCCTGTGCGAGTGCTGGAAGCAGGATCAAGCTATTTAGTAGGGAATTCTTATATCATAGGTGCCTGGAATGTGATTGGGGGTGGACAAGTTCCATTGGATCCTTGGACTCCTTGCCTCATGGGGACAGAAGAAAGGTAGAGTGAGGCTCTGACAAGCAAAGGGGAGAAAGAGCATTCTCTACCCACTCTGGGTCCTTTCTGGCTGGGCTACAAATTAAATTGACGTGAGACCAAATAGCAGGAGAAAATCAAACAAAGCTTTATGACATGTATACATGGGAGAGACTCGGGGAAACTGAGTATCTCTGACAGAATGTCAGAGGTTCTCTTCTTAAATAGACAAAGGAAAATTTTGGGGGGTGGGGGATGTCAGCCATGAGGGATTACAAGAAAAGCACAGTAAATAAGAGTATGCAGATTTAAGTCCGTCACCTTCTGTACTGATAAGATTTTTCTAGAGATGTGGTCATCCTCCTCTTCTTCCTGGTACAGAGAGGGAGATACCTTTCCAAATAGAGATTTCGCTTGCAAATGTAAATGTCTGGTAAACAGAACTTTGATAAGAATGGGCCCAGCAAAGACCCTCCCAGTCTGTTGATACACGGAGTTATCCATGGTGACAGCCTGTCCCGGGGATGGGCATTCCATCCCAAATCCCTTCAGACAGTTAGTGGGGGCCAGGAAGGTCAAAGCTTCCTTCAGTGAAAATGATCAAGGTAGAGAGATACATCTTGAGGTGGCCACTTCTGGTCCCCACAATGGCATCTGCTACTGTGCAGAATTGGAAAGGACTTTGAGAAAACATTTTCTTGGAAGAGAATCATGGTATGGTGGCATAATGTGGCCAGTAAAATTTCCAAGTTTCTAAGGATCAAAATGGTTTCCAACTCTACTGTTTTACATCTGAGGGGATGCAGATACTGGCAGCTAGATCTCTTCACCCAGAAGTAGCTTTTTATTTGTAATATATGATAATACTCCTGTTTATGTTTATTATGTGAATCAAATTATTTCAGATTTTTAAGAAAAGAAACTTATTAGTTTATCAATACATCTTCAAAAATAGAACCATCTTTTCCACCAATTCCACTGTTATGATGGATTTCTTTTTGGACTTGTACGGGAGAGGGGCTGGTACTGTGCATTCCTTGGGGTCTTTGCTCATGAACATTTCATGAGTTGGAAAATGTACATTCAAGAATGTCCTTGATTTTCACTTTCAGACTCAGTATCATTAGGAAATGAATATTTTTAAGGAAAAGGGAATGGTGTATAACATAAAGCTTTTGACAGAAGCTTTATACTTGAACTTGTGCATTTCCATTTGTGTATACTATGAAATAGCTGGTGATTTTTTGTCTTTGATAACGTTAATAATTACTGTTGAGTTGTTTAAATTTTCTCTTCTAAACAGTTCATTTTATTTAAATTTCCTATTCTAAAGGTTTGCATTTCAATCTGTTCATGCATTAGAAAAATCAGGCTTTTTTTTTTCTGATTCCTGTTAATAAAACACATTTTGATCAAACAATTCTTTCTCCTGATCTGCTGTAATGAGATTGCCACAACCCAACTACTTCTCTCAGAATGAAAGTAATCAATGAACAAAGATGATAAAATGTGCCTGGAGTCCTTTTTAGCCAAGGTAAAATTATATTCTAAAACGATGTTTGTACTTGAGTAGAGTAGAATAAAAAGAGCAATATTCTGACAGTCTTTAAGAGTAAATGTTTGTTTTCCCCATAGACCAGAGAAGAATCTTGGGGCTTTGGTTAGACACAGTACGGATTTCAACTGTGATCCATTGCCAATGTATTAATATCTAATATAAAATTATAATATGGTATGTGCATATAGCAGTCTATAACATATAATATGTGCTATATAACATAATTAGCGTATATAATGTAATTAATTTGTGATATAAAATATGGTACATACATATAATATATTAAAACACATATAAACCCTCAATTTGTTTTGCAGAAGAGTTAAAGCAGCTAATAGTCTTGCAGGAGTTACTGATTTTCTTGACATTGTAGGGGAGGAAAGAGTTTTTCTCTACCTTTCTAGGTTCTTCTGCCTGGTTTAATAATTGACACAAGACATTAAAAAGAGAAAAAAATTAATTTTGTTATATGGGGGCCCCATAAGAATATGAGATGCAAAGGCAGTCAGGCAATTGAGGCTTATATGCCATTCTGAGCTAAGGAGAAGGAGATACAGGTCTGGAACTTTAAAGGGGAAGAAGACAATTCACAAGAAGATGGGAAGAGCAAATGTTTGGTAAACAAATGTTTGCCATGCCATGTAGAGACAATAGGATAGAGGAGAGAAATTTGATCTCCAGGCCCTGCTCCCCAACCCCCCCCAACCCCCACACCCCACCAGCTTACCATACCTAGTCCAGATTCTTTGTAGTTATCTCTGGTGATAGTTCTCTTCCTGGACCAGGCTCTCTATCTAAATTCTTTTAGACAGTTAAGGGAGAGGTAAAAGTTTTCCTTGAATCTGCTAGGCTTGATGGCCTTCGGATCAAAATAGTCCACATGCCAAAGTGGCACATTTTGGGGAGACTTGTTCTGAACCCCTTCAACATATAGACTTCAGTGCATTTGAAAACAAAGTTTCTATCTTTAACATTTGATGTGTTAAATATTTCTCATATTAGTGAATTAAAATTATAGCCAATTAATCTCATTTTCATGATACTTGTCTGGTTGATATGCTTGACTTTTTTTCTAGCTTTCTGGATAATTTCCCTACATGGAATTATGCCTTAGGATACTTTTTATCATTTGTTGTTTATTGATTTCTTATATATATTGGCAATAAATGGAAATAAAAGTATAATAGTGAAATTTGCATTATGTTTTTGTACTGTATCCTACCTTAGGGTTGAGGAGATTTTTATAACTATGCTCTGATTTCATTAAGATTATGAAAGTGGTAACTTTCAGAGGTAAAGTGGCATTACTTGAAAGGAAAAGACCAGCATAGATAAATGAAGCAAAGAATAGCCTGCCCAGCCAGCTCGAGACCTTGAAGAAACAGCAAAGCTTTCCATGGGTAGACAGCAGGGTAACAAGAAAGTCTTCAATAGAGCAAGGATAATTTTTTATGATTATGTTGTCCAGCTGTCACATCTACCCTTTTTAACAACATGCCTTGCTCCCTGTGGTAACTTCCGTGTTTAAAGGAATAGGATCGTTATTCAATAATTTGAGACATGCAGATAGTCCACAATAAAGATTATAGACTTGAAGAAAACTGGAAAGTTAACAAAGCACTTTTTATGACAAAATTTATATGCTTCATTCTCTATTATCCAAGATTTAACATATTTCAGCTCATCAACTTAGTTTGGCCTAACAAATATGCATGTTTCTGAGTGCTTCAGGATGGTGAATAACAGTTACCTGAATGGAGGAAGCCTGTGGCTTCTTGACATAAATTCTTTGACAGTTTTCTTGTTTATTTTGGAATTAGATAATACGAAATATAAAAAACTATCAAGGAGAAAACTTTGAGTATCTCTGGATATAAATTAGGCATTAGTTTAGATACATTTGCAGGAAAGAACACATACACTTATCTCTGCAGAGACTGACATCCGGTGAGTGGTCTAGAAGTGAGATTTGAAGACATAGTTTCTCCTCAAAAAAATAAATAGCACACTTTAATAAAAAAGAATTATTAAATTGTTCTTGTCTCTTGCTCTCAGTTGGATTAAGCCAGCATCTTAAATTATTTATGTACTATTCTCAAAAATATAATTTGCATAGATATAAGAAGGAAAACAAGAGACTGGAGTGGAGGAAAAGTAAAATCTCCTAAGATATTATGATGAAGGTAAAATAGGACAGTGGAGGGGGAAGATCAGTGCCGAGGTGACTGGGAAATTATAGAAAGGCTTTATCTTATAGCTGCTGAAGAATCCTTTGGGGTCACAGTTCAATTAGAAAATTGTATAACAAAGATCACACCAAGGGACAGAAATCTATGAATATCATATTAAGATACTGAAAATCAATTATTTATTCATTCACTCATTTAGTTATTTACTGTATTCATGCATTGAATTAATGTTGGTGAGCACTTACGTGCCAGAGTGTGTTTGACACTAGACAAAGTGAACAATGAGGACAAATGGTGGGAGAAATTGTGTTTGAGAAAAAAATAATTGCCAAGATTTTGCTGCATAGATGGGAGATAAAATAATTAGATGTATTGAAATTCAGGCATTTTCAAGAAACTAAATTATGTAATTATGACAGCTTAATCCAAGGGCAATAAAAGTAGGAAATGATTCTCAATACTATGAGAAGAGATGTTCTCTTCAGGGAAAGGAGGTGCTAAGGACTAAAGATGGTGAGCTGAGAGGTGTGCATCCTGTAATGAGGTAGAAGAATACAAAGAAACTCAAGAGTGTGACTATGAAAAGAAAAGAGTATATATAAGTATATATAAGGAAGGAAATGTCATTTGGAGTTTTCAAAAAACCCCTTTCAGTGTATCTACTTAATAATATTTTCTATTTTTCCTCTTCTACAGAAACATTTTTTCTTTATCTTATCTGACTATTAACTTTATGCTTATTTTTATACACAGGGCAATACCATAGCATGGTGAATTTCATAACATTATAAATTTATTCTTTAAAATGAAATGCACATATTGAAGCAGAATTTGAGTATGGTGCTTATATTCAGCATTTCCTGTATTTCTCTAGCTGGATGAGATTGAATACAGGCAAATATACTGAAAATATACTCATGAATTTTGGTTAAAGGTAAATTGTTTAATTAAGATTAATTATGTGCAAAAAATGACATACTTAAAATAACATCCCCCCATAGGTATAACATTTTGCTCAACAAAAAGCAGAGAAAATAATAATTTTTGAATTAACCGGTCATTGATCTTGACCTTATGAGAGAACAAAGTAATTTATTTCAAACACAGTTGAACTGAATATGTGAAACCTAATAAAGTTGAAATATTAGTAATTTAATTGTTCTCATTTTAAATTTGGGTCAAATTATAATGTAATGAGAGATCAAACAAGGAAAATATTAACTTCATAAAAACAAACAGCAGGAAGTTTCCTTTTATATTAAACTTTTATAGTAAAATACAGCATAAGTAGGCAAAGGTTCAAACCCTAGCACCAGCACTTACTATCCTGGGACAAGTCACTTCACTGCTCTATACCTCAGTTTTCTCATTTGGGGACAGGGATTTTTCCAGTAGGCAAAGGTTCAAACCCTAGCACCAGCACTTACTATCCTGGGACAAGTCACTTCACTGCTCTATACCTCAGTTTTCTCATTTGGGGACAGGGATTTTTCCCTGTGATGATGTATTTAGTGCACTTAAACCAGTGTCTGGAACATGATAAATGCTGATTAAATGTTATTGTTGTTGCTGCTGCTGTTATTATTATGAGCTCATCAGAGTAAAAAGAAATGGCCTAAACATATAAGAACGGATACTATACTGTATTTGATGTATCACAAAGATTTCAAAGCACTGATTTTGGAGTCAGTTATATAGTTTGAAACAATCTACTTACCCTCTCTCAGCCTCCGTTTCACAGGTTACTTTTTCCCTAGGCATCAGTGGTTGAGTTGACTCAGAATATTCCAATAGTGGGTGCAAATTTTTATCTTATGTTAAAGAAATATAACAATGCTCCAGTAAATAGATATTACTAAATTTCTAAATAGAAAGTGCAAGTGCCAAACTTTACTGAATTTCTTACTGCTGGCCAACATCATTATAGCTGGCCTTAAGTAGGTTTCTGCTAATATGGTGTGACATCAGTGATGCTAAAATGTCTTTGTACAAATTGATTTCTCAACCAGGCTTCAATAGATCTTAAAATGTCCATCTTTCTTTTGGATTGAAGCACTGATGGCTTCAGAAGAAAGCAATTTGGTTAGCTGATTTGAGTAATGCGATAAACAAGCACATAATCTAGAAAGAGCCTTAGGGATTGAGATCAAAGGCTGGTAAAACTTAGTGGAGTCCAATAAACTCAGAGCATGAGACATTATCCTTGATAGTCAGCATGAAGGTAGTCAGCATGAAGATAGCGAAGGTGTGAGTGGGGGTGAAAGAAGCAAGGGTAAAAGTCCTAAAAAAGGAGATTATAAAATTCAAACAACTATAAGCTAACATCATACTCAATGGTGAAAGCCTGAATGCTTTCCTTCCAGGATCAGGAAGAAGACAGGGATGCCAACTTTCACCTCTTCTCTTTAACATAGTAGTGGAAGTCCTAGACCTTCTCTCTCTTCTCTCCCTTTGTGATTACCATTATGTGTATGTTGGTATGTTTGATGGTGTTCCACAGGTATTTTAGGCTCTATTCATTTTTCTTCATTTTTTCCCCTTTCTGCTCCTCAGACAGGTTTATTTAAATTGATCCATTTTCAGGGGCCTGGCTGGTGGTGTAGTGGTTAAGTGGTTAAGTTCATGCACTCTGCTTTGGCAGCCCGGGGTCTGCGGGTTCGGATCCTGGGTGCGGACCGACGCACCACTTGTCAAGCCATGCTGTGGCAGTGTCCCATATAAAGTAGAGGAAATGGGCACGGATCTTAGCCCAGGGCCAGTCTTCCTCAGCAAAAAGAGGAGGATTGGCAACAGATGTTAGCTTGGGGCTAGTCTTCCACACACACACACACACACACACACACACACACACACACACATTGATCCATTTTCAACTTTGCTGATCCTGTTTTCTGCTTGTTCAAATTGGCTATTGAACGTTTCTAGTGATTGTTTTATTTCAATTACTATACTTTTTACCTCCAAAATTTCTGTTTGATTCCATTTTATTATTGCTCTTTAACAGTATTTTCTATTTAGGGAGATCTTCTGGTTTCCATTAGCTTTTTCTCTGTTACTTGCTTTAGTTCTTTGAACAGATTTAAGGTAGTTGTTTTAAATTCTTCTTCCTGTAAGTCCAATGCCTGCGCTTCCTCAGGGGCAGTTTTATTAATTTCTTTTTTTTTGTCAGTGGACCATATTTTCTTATTTCTTTTCATGCCTCACATATATTTTTTAAACTAGACATTTTGAATATTATACCGTGACAACTCTGGAAGTTAGATTCCATCCCCTTTCCAAGGTTTGTTGTTGGTGCTTTTTGTGGGTTATGCTTGTTGGTTTTTAGTAGCTTTTCTAAACTAGTTTATAAGGTTTGTATTCTTTCTCATATGTAGCCACTAAAGTCTGTTTTCCATTAGCTTAGTGGTCAGCCTGTGTTTTGACAGTTTCTGTGAATGTCTGGAGCCAAGGAAAGGAAAAAGAAAAATATTCTCTCAGCCTTTCCAGACTGACTTTGTCTTGGGTATTTATTTAACTTTTGGCCTGACCATTTACAACCCTGTGTTAGCCTTTACTTCCTAATTGAATGGAACCTGAAGGTCAGCCAGAGTTAAAGCTTATGGTCTTCTCAGGCCTTTTGTGAGCATATTTCTGGGCCTGGACATGCACATGGCTTCTTGATCCCAAGGCATATGCAGGAGCTTTCAAAAGCGTTATTCCTCCACATATCTCCTTTCTCAACCTCTTCCTTCCCAAGTTTGTAGTATGTCTATTGCTTGTCTAAGCCCTTCTTCCTTGCCCCAAGCTGCTGCCATCAATAATTTTGCCTTTAAATCCTTTTAGTAAAAGTATTCCAGCACTGGGAATGCTTCCAGTCTGGTGAAATAAATGGAAGACCTTAAGCTGGTTTTTGAGGGCAACGTCAGGTTGGAGCACACAAACAGAATTATTTGAGAATAAGGTTCATAGTGCTCCCTCTGGCAATAGCAAGTTGCACAAGGAGTGTGGGCTGCTAAGTTCATGTCTGATGCTGCTTTAAGGAGTGGGAGATGGTACAGGTAATTTAAAATACCACAGAGCTCTCTTACCACAATGCAGCCACTTCTTTCTCCGTTGAAATTTCCCCTGGTTGTTTTTATATGCTTATTTTCCATCTGTATATCTTTGGTGAGGTGTCTGTTAAGGTCTTTGGCCCATTTTTTAATTGGGTTGTTTGTTTTCTTCTTGTTGCATATTAAGAGTTCTTTGTATATTTTGGATAACAATTTATTAGTTGTGTCTTTTGCAAATATTTTCTCCCAGTCTGTGGCTTGTCTTCTCATTCTCTTGACATTGTCTTTCACAGAGCAGAAGTTTTTAATTTGAATAAAGTCAGGCTTATCAATGATTTTTTTCACAGATCATCCCTCTAGTGTTGTATCTAAAAAGTCACAGCCATACCCAAGGTCATCTAGGTTTTCTCCTGTTATCTTCTAGGAGTTTTACAGTTTTGCATTTTACCTTTAGGTCTGTGATCCATTTTCAGTTAATTTTTGTGAAGGGTGTAAGGTCTGTGTTTAGATTCATTTTTTTCAAGTGGTTGTCCAGCACAATTTGTTGAATATACTATCTTTGCTCCATTGTATTGCCTTTGCTCCTTTGTCAAAGATCAGTTGACTATATTTATGTGCGTCTATTTCTGGTCTTTCTATTCCGTTTCATTGATCTAGTTGTCTATTCTTTCACCAATACCACACTGTTTTAATTACAATAGCTTTGTAGTAAGTCTTGAAGTCAGGAAGTGTTAGTCCTTCATTTTTGTTCTTCTCCTTCAATATTGTGTTGGCTATTCTGGGTGTTTGGCCTCTCCATATAAACTTTAGAATCGGTTTGCTGAGATTCATGAAATAGCTTTCTGGGATTTTAATTGGAATTGCCTTGAATCTATTGATTAAGTTGGGGACTTAGTCATTTTTTAAATATTCTTTTTCTCTTTGTTTTTCAGATTGCATACTTTCTGTTTTTGTATTTTCAACTTAAGTGACTCTATCCTTTGTTATCTCCATTCTTCCATTAGGCCCATCCAGTGAAATTTTTTATTTCATATATTTTATTTTTCAGTTCTAGAATTTAGATTTGGTTATTTTTATATTTTGTATTTCTTTTCTGAGTTTTGTTAGCATTTCATTCATTGTGACCATATTTTACTTTATGTCTTTGAACAATGTTTATAATAGCTGCTTTAAAACCTTGATCTAGTATTTTCAAAGTCTGTGTTGTCAGGGAGTGGCTGTTGATTGTCTTTTCTCTTCAGAATGGGTAAAATTTCATTCACTGGGTGACGAGGAATACACATAATTTTGAATAATGTCCTGGATATTATGAATGTTATGTTTTATAGACCCTGAATCGTGATATATTCCTCTGGAGAGTGTTACAATTTTGTTCTTTTTTGTTTTAGGACTCGGTCAACTTGGGTAGACTAGTATTGTAAACTCTATTCCTTGTCCACTTTCTGAAATCTAAGTTCACTGCTATTATTCTTCAGTTGTTTGCACTGTCTACCCTGTGCATGTCTGAATTTGGCATCAATCAGAGATTTGAGCAGAGATTATGAAAACAATTTTAGTTCTCCTCCTCTCTGTGTCTCTCTTTCTAGAATAACCTACTTATTTTTTTGTGGCTGTGGTTACCCCACACTCTACCCTTTGGTTTCTCAAGACAGAAAGACCACATCAGTGATTTTACTGTAAAGTAACAACAGTAAATAAGCATGTTAATTCTTTTATAGGAATCATTTCATTTGTTCCATTTTCCATAGGTCTCTACTCTAATTTTCCTCATACTGTATATACTCTTGGTCTGACTTGCTTTTTACTAAAATTGAATTGTTTCACTGGAAATATTTAAATTAAAATTTAGTTTTTAATTGAGTAATTTAAATTATTTTCAGATATATATTTATATTTTATAATTCATGTTCATGAATTCCCTTTTCTAGGTAACTTCGGTTATTCCAATAGTGTGCAGATATCTGAACATCACCAGAGACCTATATAATGTGGCTCCATTTTTTAAATACACATACCCTTGAAACTTTGGTGTCACCAAATATATCAAAACCATTAATAAAATGTTATTTTTCTTAGCAATCATACTAGGACTGAAATATGATAAAAAGAAATGGAATTAGAACACACACTTCCTCCTTTAAGAAAATTACATATAGGAAAATTGAGATTTGCCTTTAATTCATTAGCTTTCTAAATATTCAGAGCTCTGATTCATATATTAACTTTATAAATCACCCAACATTATTTCATATCTAGTGCTACACTCTCTCTTAGCATTTGTTTAAATTTATGAGTGGGATACATTCCTAGGAGTGGAATTATTTAGTTAATGTATAGTTATAATTTAATATACCTTATATATATTTAAAATTCCGATAAATAATTCCAAACCAGCTTCCAAAATATTGCACTAATATATGATCCCACCAACAGCCTATGAGAATCTTTTTACTGGACTGAGTATTAAGAGATTCTAAATGTGTACCAAATTTATGTATGAATATAGGTGAAAGATTTCAGTGTATTTGAAGTTTACTTCTTTTGTCTCTAATAAAACATTCATTTGTTCAAATTATCTTATGATCCCTGAAAAGAATAATCTATTTGGGGATGGGGAGAGGTACTTCCTCCAAGCTTTTGAAGGGATAGTGGTGGTAAATGATAAAGAGTAATTGCTAGAACAGGGCAGCGATTCATCAAAGAAATAAGTTGTCTTGTTTGAGAGAGAATAACTGTCCATTGGTGGTTGGATCCTGCTGAGGAAATGATTATAATGTGGGTAACTAGATACAAACTTATAATGTGAGAAGCATACAACTAGCAGCAATTCTGGGATCCCAGTGAGTGCTATCTCTTCATCTCCATTTGCCTGAATATTCGTTAAGGTCCAAATATTGTTTTTATCAGCCAGAATAAGTGGCCAAGATTCCTCCGAAGCGTGCTTCTGTCCAATGTCAGGAATCTGTTCCCTAGAGGAAGGCAAGTGCCAATGGATTGATAAGTGTTAAGAATCCATAAGATGATGCACCCTTTTAGCTAGGATATAAAGGAAAAGCAATTTAAAGCAGGTAGCATTGCAACTGAAGCTTAGAGAATGAGTAGTATATTTATATGTAAACTTGGAGGTGGTTAGAAATCCAGGGAAAGTGGATGACAAGAGCAAATTCTCAGAATGTGGAATTTTCCAAATTGACTGGGACAGTCTTTGGGAAATTTTGGGAATTGAGGCTATAAGGGTAGACTCATATCAGTGACATTTTGCATCATTCACTGAGTAGTGGAAAGTCATGGGAAATTTTTATGTGGAAGTATAACAAAAACAGTACTTTGGAGAATCAATATAGAAGCCTAAGATTAGAGGGAAAATATTTTGGATTTATGAAATCAATTTAGTAGATGTTTGCAGTAGTCTAGCCATGAAGTCACAAAGTCATGAACTGGAGTGGTGAGAATGGATATGGAAAAATAGGGGCAGAAGCCAAAAAAAAATTGAAGTATATTTAGCAGTTTTTGTATGCCAAGCCAGCCCACAAACATTACTCCAATTATGAAGACTCTCAAAAGGTTTACTCAAATCCAGTTCATTTTATTTTCACATAAGTTAAATAGTTCAAATGATGTAAACTGGATTGAGGATACAAATACAGGTGTAAATAGTTCCCCAGGTTTTCCATAGTTTCTCAGAGGTCCACCAGCTTGAAGGTCAATGCAATCCATGCTGAGTGAGATCAGGTCTAGTCTGTGGAAAAGTGTGTTTGAGGGGGGCTTTCTGCCCTTTAAACCAATTCTCCAGAGCTGAAGCCATGTAAATATTCACATACAAAATCATATGTATCTGTGATTACCACAGAGAATAGGAAGTGAGACCATCTGCTCAACATGATGAGAAGAGTTGAGGCTTGGGAATGAAAGGGTTCAGGGAAAGATCTGAAGGGCCCTTTTGAAACTGCCATGTTAGGGCAACATGAAATTGATAAAAAGATGGCTAAGCTGGGGTGAAAAAGGCAATTAGAGCACACAAAATTTTAGGGCTAACCCATATTTGTGACTTCCTTACCATTTTGTGGAAATTATGAAAAATGGATGGGATGGGTAAGGTTAACCTTGGGTAGATAACTTCCATGGCATCATTGAGGAAAATCAATTAGGTAAGAGATCCAAGGGCAGTTTTAGAATAGCTGATCAGGGAGCTCCATGATAATTACCAAAGTGACTGCCAGGCATTTTTATTATTACATCATCTTCAATTTCCAAGGATGATGGCAAAAGACCAGTTAAGGAAAACCTTGATTCTGGGATTGGATTTGTGTTTAAAAAAAGAGTGCTGGGGCCGGCCCCATGGCGTAGTGGTTGAGTTCAGTGTGCTCCACTTTGGTAGCCTGGGTTCATATCCCAAGTGAGGACCTACACCACTCGTCAGCCATGCTGTGGCAGTGACCCACATACAAAATAGAGGAAGATTGGCACAGATGTTAGCTCGGGGCTAACCTTGCTCAAGCAAAGAGAAAAAAAAAAAACAAAAAGAGGAAGATTGGCAACAGATGTTACCTCAGGGCAAATCTTCCTCACCAAAAAAAAAAAAAAGTGGTAAGGAAGTAAATAGATGATTCAGAGAGGGATAAGCTCAGGTTATGGACTTCTAAAGAGTCTATGATAAATGACAGTGGAAGTATAATAGTCTGAAATTATCCATGAGGTTCCATCCATGTCCTGTTTGCCTACTTTTGACTCTGGAGGAGTAGACAACAGATTGTTTTTTGGAGATGACCGAGGAAATGTTTGAGGAAATATCAGTTCAAGCTTAAGTAGGAGGATATGGCTGAGTTTGAACACAATTAACATGGCATAGTGGGTGGAATGAGCAGGAGGATATCAGAGAATTGAGGAATTGAAATGGGTAAGAATGGGAGAATCAAAGATTGTTTGATGGGAGGGTCTATACCTAGCCCGGAGCAAAGAAGGAAGTGCAAAGATAGTGGACTGGATCCAAATACTATTAGCAAGCAGAAAGGAAATTTTAAAAAGCCCTGACTCCATCATTCATTGCCAGTATAACAGAATATACTGTAATGGAAGTCTCCACTGGCTCACTCCTCAGCTTCTAGTGTCACGTGTCACCACAATGGTCATTAGTATTTTCTGAAATCTTCTCATCACTTTAAAGATTTTTGCTTTACAAAGTCCATTAAGAATTCACCATGGATTATAGTAAACCTATTCCAAATATTTCAATGAAGTAGCATCTTTCACCATTTTTGCATGTAATCTGGGAAATGTAAATTGATTAAATGAATTTCTATTTCAGTTTTAACCATCAAATGACAGCCCTACAATTTACCTATTCTTTTTATAAAGAGCAACAAGTCTCTCAGAATTGTCATGATTATTTTTAGACAAAACATGATGACAAAATGTCAGTATACTCTTGTATATAAGGCAGTGAGCTCTGCTGCTTATGAAAAGGAATACAAGAGGCACTGTGAACTTTGGAACATTATTGAATTAGGAATGTTTATGACAACTTTGAAAGAAGGTCCTGGGCCAGGAGTTACTGAAATGAACAGATGAATTAAATAATTATATTTTATATGCTTTTCTTTTGTATAACCTTTTTTGTATTAGTCTTATCAGCAATTGTGAGGCTGCACATTTCAAGACATATTTATAATAAGCAAATATGTGCTCTTTTAATATATTTGTGTGGAAGATTTTAGAAGCAATTTAGGGAAATAAAGGCAAATCAGGATGCAATGCAAAGTAAGGGTGGATTAGGGTAAATGTTGCTGTTACATGAGAGGTTTTGCAGCCTTCACTATTTTGAAAAATATTTGCAAAATATGATCATGATAGCTCCGCCCAGAGTTTTCCCTTAGAGTTAATTTAATGTTGCCATTATACTCTGAAAAATTGAGCTAGTTAAGGAAAGGCTAATTCCATTTTTATTGATATTACTATTGGAAGACTTGTACATGTTTTTAAACACTGTAAGGTAATTGTTTTTGAACAGCTGTTAACTAATCTGAAATAATAAAAGGAAAATTAGAATTTAAATTTTTAACACATATATGAAATTTTCCCTATCTGTGTTGTCAAAGATGTGCCTCAGCATTTGGGCACGCACGTGTGTGTGTGTGTATGAGAAGTCTTTTTAAAAATGCTGTGGACTAGCCCAGTGGCATAGTGGTTAAGTTCGTGCGCTCCACTTCGGAGGCCCGAGGTTCACGGGTTCAGATCCCGGGTGCAGGCCTACTTGCTGCTCATCAAGCCATGCTGTGGAGGCATCCCACATATAACATGGAGTAAGATTGGCACAGATGTTAGCTCAGGGACAATTTGCCTCAAGCAAAAAGAGGAAGATTGGCAACAGATGTTAGCTCAGGGCCAATCTTCCTCACTACACACACAAAGAAATGTTGTGCTCATTTTCAACTCTGTTCTTAAGTATACAACAGTTATTCACTGAGGGCCTATAATTAGAAAAAACCTTTTTTAAGCATAGTAGTTATGAGCAAGGCTGGCATTCAACCAGTTATGCTCTGCATGTTAAAATATTGTAATAGTTGCTTTTACTGTAATGTAACTTTTGCCACTCTAAGCACCACAGCCCCTTCCCCAGGCCTCCCTGGATCTCCCAACAATCCAGTAACAACCAAGGAGTTATAGTGCATCAGGGGGTCTCAGAACTGTGATCAGGCATCCTTTCAGATTGGTAAAAACTCTGATCTATGCTTCTTAATTATGTTTAATATTGCTACTAGATGTAAAGATGGATATGATATGGCTCCTGCCTCCCAGGAATTCATATCTGGTGGTAGAAATAGATATCCGTAAATCATCTCAATACAAGGTACACTCTGATATATTGAAAATTTAAACACAGTGCTGAGGAGCATGGTAAAAAGAGATTAATCACAACAATGGGGGTCTGAGAGGGCTTCTTAGGAGATAGTGGGTTTTATCTGGATCTTGAGGAATGAGCTGGGATTTATCAGTCAATATGGATGGAGGAAGGCATTCCAGCAGATGAAATAACCTTATTGTAAACACAGAGAAGACAATTTCTGTCTAATGAATAGAAGGGTATGTCTGGAGTGTGTGTGTGGTAAGAATGCAGAGTGGCTTACAGTTAGAAATACAGGCAGAATTTGTAGGGCATAGTTTTGTTTTATTTCCTATTGCAGTGGGAGCCACCGAAGATTGTGGAGGAGGCAAGAGGCATGCGTAAGTTAATAGTTTTAGAAAGAGAAATCTGGGGGTAACGTATAAAACAAATGGGCAGGGAGAGAGAGGACAGCTAGATCTGGGAGATCATTTAGGGGCCTTTGGCAATAATTTAGATCAAGTAACAATATTTTTTTTCTGTAAAAGTCCAGATAGTAAATATTTTATACTTGTGGGCCATCTGGTCTCTGTTGCAACTACTAAACTCTGTTGTTATGCTGTGAAAGCAGCCATAGACAATACCTAAATGAATGTAAGTGGCTGTGTTCCTATAAAACTTTATTTACAAAAGCAGATGGCAGGCCAGATTTGGCATACAAGCTTGCTGACCCCTGTTCTAGATCATCAGTTATCAACATAAGTATCTTATTTTGAGTTCCTCATAAAGCAAACTCTGAAAGAAGGATTTGAATGCAAATAGTTTATTTAGAAGGTGATCTTATGAAACGCTCTGAAATGGGAAAGTAAGACACTGAAAAGTGAAAGCCAGTAAAAGGTAGAATTATAAATAGGTTACTACTGAAACCAGGGGACCTTATTAGAGACTATGTAGAATATCCCTCAGAATTGTCACACTGGGGTGAGGAAGCTGGATATGTATTCAGTATATTTCATACCTCATTATTTGAGGGACACTCTTGAGATGTCATCTCTCAGATATTTCTGACCTCATAAACTGGCTAGGTGTGCTCCCGTGACAAAGAATGCCTTCAGATAGAGAGATGCATGAAGACATTAGTGTGTATGGGAACCGTTATGGAGGGCATAGAGGCTGGGAACAGTATATGCTTCAGTGGGTATCATGACATATGGGTGAGTAGGGAAAATTTTTAAGAAAGAGGTGAAGTTGAAATGTGTGCCTTCAGTGACCTCCAAACAAAATCCATGTCTGTGGGAGGAACATTTATTTTAAAGTGCACTTGGCATGGAATAAAGGTAGAGTGGCCATTCAAAATGCAAGTTAGTGGTAGACTGAACTAGGTCAGTGAAGAACAGGAAGACAGTTTCAAGAGAAATAAAAAGATAAAATGGTTCATCAACAAGTGTGTGTGTGTTGGAGGGAGAGAGTGTGAAATAGAACTGGAGAAAGGTAGATGTTGAGCTGTGATGCATTCCTAACAAAGGCCTCAGTCAACCTCATGGGGAGCACTACAGCCAAGCTGACCCTTCAGAATTATCCTGAGTTGGGACAAGTGGGTCAGGTCTTTATAGCTCTGTGTTGGTCAGTCATTGGAAATTGGTTAACTTTGGAAGGAGGCATGATCTTGGGTGAAAGCCGTTCTGTTCAGCTGAGGAAACCCTGAGAGAAGGCTGACAGTCAAAAGCTGTCTTTCCACAGGACCCCAACAGCTGGGAGAATAATTCCTGGCTGGTGCCTGACAGTATCTACCACAGGACATTTGATGATGATTGGATATAGGGAGATGAGTGAGAAAAAAGAGGCAAATATGGTAATGGTACTGAGAAGTCCTAAGGAAAGCTATACCATTAACTTAAAGAGAGAAGAAATCAGAGGGACAAAAAACCCAGTTAAATTTTGAGATCAAAATTACCTTTATTGTCAACACATTTTAGAAAAGAAAAATATACTAAATAATTTGACCTAGACATGAAAATATGGAATCTAGTTTCACAAATACAGCATTATCTCAATGAGAAAAAAAGCAAAACAAAACAAGCAAGCAAACATACCACGAGTGAAGTCCATTTTTCTTAAGGCCATGAGAGAAATAATGTTAAGGATATTCAACTTCAAGACATGATGTAAGTTAAGATTCTTTCCTGAACAACCATAAAGTGGCCTCTCTGCTCTGGATAAAATTATAATTTGAAAAGCTCATTTTACTGTCCATTGTTACAGGATTGATATGTAACAAACTGTAGAAATACAATCTTATAGCCTGTTGTTTACTTGAAGTAGTGAAATATGCAAGTACATTTCCACTTTTTCTCAGGAACAAGTTTGTTTTGCACAAGACTGAAATTTAGGTGAAGATGACTGAACCTAAGTGGTTAACTTGTACTTTAGGAACAGCAATTTTAAAATTTATTTTAATTGCAATAACATAATATGATTCATAAACATAATTTAGAGATGGCTATAAAACATGCATGTTCATAAGATAGAGACAAGTCACTCTTAATGCAATATTATGAAATTTAACTTGCAGTTGTACCAATTAGAGGTTGTATAATGGAGTATAACTTACACATCATTTTTCTAATAATTTTCTCCAGTTGCTCTTTAATAATCTATATAGAACCCATATATCTGAGGTGTGTGTCTCTGGCATGACAGTTCTGAATTTCTCATGAGGATGTCATACTAATCAGCTTGATGCCCTCCAGCTTGTGAATATTAGGGCCATAATACACCTTTAAAAAGAAAATTTTAATAACAAGGAAGCAAGTATCTAAACTTTTAGGGCTACCTCCAGGACCACTTTTCTGTGTTATCAGTTACCTACTTCCAGACCATGCTGTGTACAGTGTAGCAATTTTGAACCTATTTCTGACACAGGCCCCTTTGGCAGTCTAAAAAAATATACTTGGAATACTGTTTGTATATAAATAAAAATACATAACATAGCAAAGGAAACCAATAATTTTGAAATAGTACTGTCAAAAATGAAATGCATTTGTGATGTAGTATATATGCTTCTTATCACATTGAACAACAGGATATAGTGAGAGGTCTCATCATTTCCATAATCTCAAGATGTGTGACACACTGTTATGTGATTTAAAAATAACTGGGATGTTTAGCAGTGACCTAGTCATAGGTACTTCTTACTCATTAGGTTGGTTGCCCACATTCATACTTGCAGGATATGACACATTTCAGTGAGACATTAGTGAAAACATAAATGTTACTTTTTCCGTCCAATTCTTCACTCCTCCCCAATCCTCTGAATTCTATACATGGGAACTTCTGGGGGACCACAGATGCTAGGTTAGAAACCGATGGCATGACCTGTTCTATTGCCCTCTGCCAGAACCGCATCTATGGTGAGTTTGGTGTTGGCAAGTCAGTCCGCTGCAGTGAAATCCTTACCCTGAGGGCATTCCTTAGATGTAAGTGAAACCAGATGGTGAAGGAATGTAAATTCCAGAACAAGAAGCCTAGACTTTAATCCGTAGACATTTTTCAGCCTTTGGTACTTTTCTGATAGCATGCCATTGTGATCCAAGCAGTGGTTTAGCCTCATAACTCTGTTAGTGATGAACAAGATGGATTGAAGCAGAGGCAGAGGTTGAGTAAACCATGAAGAGGAAGTATGAGTTGAGTTGAGGTATCTGTCGCTGTCCTGTGTTAAGAATGAAGATTGAAGGGCCAGCCCGGTGGCGTAGCTGTTAAGTTTGCACGCTCTGCTTCGGCGGTTCGGAGTTAGCAGGTTCAGATCCTGGGCGCGGACAGACGCACTGCTTGTCAAGCCATGCTGTGGTGGCATCCCATATAAAGTAGAGGAAGATGGGCACGGATGTTAGCTCCGGGCCAGTCTTCCTCAGCAAAAAAGAAGAGGATTGGCAATGGATATTAGCTCAGGGTTGGTCTTCCTCACACACACACAAAAAAAGAATGAAGATTGAATTGACAGAAGTGTGATGAATAATCAGGGCTTGATGAATGTGGAATTTGGATGATAGAGAGTCAAAGTTCTCACTGATAATATTTCCAAACTGGGTAAATATGAAAGTTGTTTAAATATAAACAGAAGTGGAGAAGTGAGAAATTAAAATATGTCTGGGAAGGATACATTGTGTCTTTGGTTTTAAATGTTCCCCATTTGATATATTGGCTGAGACAATGTCCAACAGGCACTTGTTGACACTGAACTGAAGTTGTGGGTGGGAGATTGAGGTGGAGATCTAGGTTGGGAGTTATATGGAACAAGATGCTATTTGGATTTGTGAGTATAGTTAAGACATCTGAGGGACAACATGCAGAATGAGAGAAGAGCAGAGAGGTAAAAACAAAACTGTGGGGAATGCTACATGGAGGAGGAGCAGAGAAGTTGTGAAAGAAGACCCCAAGATGCAGGAGACAAAGTAATAGTGTAGTTTCACATGAGGTAAGTGGCAAAGAAGGAAATCAGCCCCCTCCCAACTTATATGCTGCTATATTCTGTGACTTTATTTTCATCTATGTATATAGTAAAGTCCTACATCAGTTTTGTTGTTTTATGTAGTATTTAATATTTATGTACATTAGCTGATGTGTTAACTTTTTTTCATCATTGCTTTTGAATTTCAGACTTTCTTTTCTCCTCTTGTGTGTGTCTAGGGGCATTGAATCTAAAATATTTATATACATTTTACTGGGAGAAGATCCCCTGAAAATCTTTTTCAATATGTTGCCAGAAATAGCAGGTACTAACTGCGTCTGAACAAAGTTTTCCTCATTGTGAATTGTGTTATTGATTTTTTTAACCTAAATGTAAGACTTCATTCACAACAATCGGTTGCAAACTACTTCTGGGTAGCATTGCAGATTTTTAATATTTGAGTTCTTTTGGTTTGCCAGTGACTTTTTAGTTGTGATCTGTCCCCCAAAATATTATACAAACTCAAGAGGGATCATCATGTAATGGAATATATTTCTGTTGCCTATGATATTGATGGAAGTTCAACAGGGCAATGCTATAAAAAGTTTCATTTATTGAATAATGATTTATTTAGATGTACGAACAATATTCAGGCTGTCAGAATTTTTTTATTAAGACATTAATTTTTTTAGAGCAGTTTTAGATTCATAGCAAGGTTGAAGGGAAGGTACAGAAATTTCCCATGTACTCTCTGTCCCCCCTCCACATGCATAGTCTTCCCCATTATCAGACTGGCATATTTGTTACAATTGATGAACCTACACTGACACATCATAATCACTGGAAGTCCATAGTTTACGTTAGGGTTCGTTCTTGGTGTTGTACATTCTCTTGGTTTAGACAAATGTATTATGACATGTATTTATCACTATAGTATCATACAGACTATTTTCACTGCCCTTAAATCCTCTGTGTGGGGCTTACAGAAACCTGCACTGAGATCTTGGTGGACTGTGTACCTGAGAAGAGATCCCACCTAGCAGCTCTGCCCCACTGCAGAGCTGAGCCAGTGGCCCCATCTGGCCGGGGAGCTCAGTTGACAGTTCTATCTGATTTGGATCCCCAGCCAACGAGCCATTTGAGCATGGAAACTATTCTATGGCACTACCTGGGCAGAGGAGCAAATTCCCAGTACTGCCCAACTGCTTGGCATAGCCTCCAGTCCTTCCACCCCAGGATGTGTGGCCATAGATGCATGACAGCCTCAGAGAACACCCTAAGGCCCATCTGGGCCTGGATCCAAGCCAGAAGCCCTATCTAACTATTGAGTATAGCTTTTGGCCTCTCATAATCAGGGAGCCTGAACAGTAACCCTGTGCAGCCCCAGAGCCCAGCCTATGGAACTGTTAATTCTTGGATCCCAGCCCACCAATCCACCTACCAGTACCACCAGCATATGGTACTGCTTGATTGCTGAACACAGCCGGTGGCCTCACCCAGGCAGGGAGCCCAGCCAGTGACCCTGTCCAATCAGAACATGGCTTGAGGCCCCCCTTGACTCGGGAGCCTGGACAGTGACACCCATCTGACCGCAAAGCAGTCTCTAGCTCCACCCACCTGTGGGGTACACTTGGAGGCCCTTCCCAACCAGAGAGCCCAGCCAGTGACCTTGCCCAGCAGTGGAGCACAGCCAGTTTCCTACCCAATTGCATAGCTCAGCCTGTGGTCCTGCCCAACTTTGGGGTACAGCCTTCAGCCTCACCTGATCAGAGAGCACAGCCTGAGACTCCGTCCAACTGTGAAACCTGGCCTGTGGCCCCGCCTGAATGCAGAGTCCAGCCAGCAGCACCATCTGGTTAGGGAAAACAGCCTGAAGCCCCACTCAAGCAGGAGTGATTGCAGAGCATGGCCTGCAGCCCTGCCCAGTTGTAGAATCCAACCAGTGGCATTCCTCTACCAGGGAACACAGTCAGTGACCCTGTCTGACCGTAGGTGATTGAAGAGCCCAGGTAGCGGCCCAACTAACTTCAGACACAGCCAGCAGTTTCACTGCTCCCAAATTCATTTTATGAAGCCAGCATTACCCTGATACCAAAGCCAGATAAGGAGACTACCAGAAGAGAAAACTACAGGCCTATATCCCTGATGAATATAGATGCAAAAATTCTCAGCAAAATATTAAATTGAATTCAACAGTACATTAAAAGGATAATACACCACGATCAAGTGGGATTCATCCCTGGGATGAAAAGATAGTTCAACATATACAAATCAATAAATGTGATATATTACATTAATAGAATGAAAGATAAAAATCATATGATTATCTCAATAGATGTATAAAAAGCATTTGAGAAAATTCAACATCCTTTCATGATGAAAACTCTCAACAAATTTGGTATAGAAGGAATGTACCTCAACATACTAAAGGCCCTATTTGACAAGCCTACAGCTAACGTCATACTCAATGGTGAAAATTTGAAAACTTTCCTCTCAGATCTGAAATAAGACAAGGTTGCCTACTTTTAGCACTCCTATTAAACATAGTGGTTAAAGTCCTAGCCAGAGCAGTTAGATAAGAAAAAGAAATAAAAGACCCCCAAATGAGAAAGGAAGAAGTAAAATTGTCACTGTGTGCAGATGACATGATTTTATATATAGAAAACCCTAAGGATTCCACCAAAAAACTATTATAACTAATAAAACAGTTTAATAAAGTTGCAAGACAGAAAGTCAACATACAAAAATCACTTGTGTTTCTATACACTAGCAATGAACCATGTAAAAAAGGAATAAAAAAAACAATCCCATTCGCAATAACATCAAAAACAATAAAATACTTAGGAATAAATGTAACCTAGGAGGTGAAAGATCTGTACACTGAAAACTATAAGACTTTCATGAAAGAAAAGATGACACAAATAAATTCAAAGATATTCTGTGTTCATGGATGAGAAAAATTAGTATTAAAATGTCCACACTACCCAAAGCCATCTATAGATTCAGTGCAAGCCCTATCAAAATTCCAATGGCACTTTTTTACAGAAATGGAAAAAAACCCTAAAATTTGTCTAGTGCCATAAAAGACCCCAAATAGCCAAAGCAATCTTGAGAGAGAAGGACAAAGCTGGAGGCATCACACCTCCTGATTTCAAACTATAATACAAAGCTATCATAATCAAAACAGTATGTTACTGGCATAGAAACTGATACATAGATCAGTGGAACAGAATGGAGAGCCCTGAAATAAGCCCAAATATTAGTCAACTAATATTTGACAAGAAAGCCAAGAATATTCAGTGGGGGAAAGGATAGTCTATTCGATAAAAGGTGTTGGGAAAACTGGATACACACATGCAAAAGGATGAAACTGGATACCTATCTTATACCACTCACAAAAATTAACTGAAATGGTTTAAAGACTTAAATGTAAGACTTAAAACCATAAACCCCCTAGAAGAAAGCATAGGGGAAAAAGCTCTTTGACATTGGTCTTGGGAACAAATTTTTGGATATGACATCAAAAGCACATGCAATACAAGAAAAATAAATAAGTGGGACTACATCAAACTCAAAAGCTTCTGCACAGCAAAAGAAACAATCAACAAAATGAAAATGCAGCCTAAGGAATGGGAGAAAATATCTGCAAATCATATATCTGACAAGGTGTTAATATCTAAAATATATAATTAACCCATAAAACTCAATAGCAAAGAAACCAAATAATCTAATTTAAAATGGGCCAAGGACCTGAATAGACATTTTTTCCAAAGGGGACATACAAATGGCCAACAGGTACATGAAAGGTGTTCAATATCACTAATCATCGGGAAATGCAAATCAAAACACAATGACATATCACCTTACAACCTTTAGAATGGCTATTACCAAAAACACAAGAGATGACAAGTGTTGGTGAGGATGTGGAGAAAAGGGAACCCTTGCGCACAGTTTCTGGGAAATGTAAATTGATACAGGCACTATGAAAAACAGTGTGGAGGTTTATAAAAATAATTAAAAAGCAAAGTACCTTATGATCCAGCAATCCCACTTCTGGGTAAATATCTGAAGGAAATGAAATCAGGGTTTTGAAGAGATATCTGCAGTCCCAAGCTCACTGCAGTATTATTTACAATATCAAAGATGTGGAAACAATATAACCATCTGTCAACAGACAAGTGGATAAATAAAATGTGGCATATATACACAATGGAATACTATTCAGCTATAAAAAAGGAAATCCTGTCATTTGTGACAACATGGGTGAAACTTAGTGGCATTATGCTAAATGAAATAAGTCAGACAGAGAAAGACAAATACTGTATGTTATCACTTGTATGTGTTATCTAAAATAAACCAAACTCATAGAAATAGAGAGTAGATTGATGGTTGCCCAGGGCAGGGGTGTGGGGGAAATTGGTGAAGCTGATCTTCCAGTTATAAGATGAATAAGGTTCTGGGGTGTAATGTACAGCATGGTCACTATAGTTAACAATACTGTATTGTGTATGTGAAAGTTACAAGAGAGTAAATCTTAAAAGTTCTTACCACAAAAATAGATAATGTAACTATGTGAGGTGATGGGTGTGTTAATGAACCTTATCATGGCAATCATTTCACAATATATACACGTATCAAATCATCACGTTGTATGCCTTAAACTTATACAATCTTATATGTCAATATTATCTCAATAAAGCTGAGAAAAAAGAGAAGGAATTTGCCAAACTGTCTTCCAATGTGACTGTAACATTTTGCATTCCCACCAGCTGTGAAGGAGAGTTTCCATTGCTTTACATCCTAGCCGGTATTTTTGGTGTTGTTACCGTCCTGAATTTTGGCCATTCTAATAGGTATGTAGTGGTATCTCACTGTTGTTTTAATATGCATTTCCATGATGACATTTGATGTGGAGCATCTTTCTGTGTGGTTATTTGCCATCTGTATATCTTCTTTGGTAGGGTATCTGTTATGGTCTTTGGTTCATTTTTTAATTCAGTCGTTTGTTTTCTTATTGTTGAGTTTTAAGAGTTCTTTTTATATTTTGGGTAACAGTCCTCTATTTGATGTGACTTTTGCAAATATTTTCTCCCAGTGTGTTGCTTGTATTCTCATTCTCTTGACATTGTCTTTTGCAGAGCAGAAGTTTTAATTTTAATGAAGTCCAGTTTATCAATTCTTTCTTTCTCGAACCATACCTTTGGTGTTTATCCAAAGAGTCATCACCATACCCAAGGTCATCTAGGTTTTCTCCTATGTTATCTTCTAGCAGTTTTATAGTTTTGGGTTTTATGTTTGGTCTGTGGTCCACTTTGAGTTCATTTTTGTGAAGGGTATGTGGTCTGTGTCTAGATTGATTATTTGCATGTGGATGTCCAGTAGTTCCCACATCATTTTTTGAAAAGACTATTTTTGCTCCATTGTGTTGCCTTTGCTCTTTTGTCAGACATAAGTTGACAATATTTATCTGGGTCTATTTCTGGGCTCCCTATCCTGTTCCATCATTCTATTTGTCTTTTCTTTTGCCAATACCACATGATCTCAATTACTGTAGCTTTATAGTTAGTCTTGAATTTGGGGAGTGCCAATCTGTCGACTTTGTTCTTTTCCTTCAATATTGTGTTGGTTATTCTGGATTTTTTACCTTTCCATATAAACTTTAGAATCAGTTTGTAGATATCTACAAAATAACTTGCTTGGGTTTGATTGGGATTGTATGGAATCTGTAGATTATTTTGGAAAGAACAGGCTGTAAGAATTTAATATATTGATCTTGGCCCGTGGCCTAAGACGATTTCCAAACATTAAACAACAAGAATATTTTCATGTAGCATTTGCTTACAGTGGCAAGTTTTTAGATGTTTCAGAGCACTACGTGGACACAGTTCATTGCAGTCACTAAGGTGCTTTAACTCTGTTTACTACACAGTATGTAGAAAACTAAATACTGAGAACTCACAGTTAAGGTGGTTTCCAGTCATATTAGTAAATTTAATCTCTATCCTGAAGATTCTTAATATAGTAGTCTGAAGTTCAATCTTATTATTCATGACCTTTGATAATAACAAATACTGAGTTCAGCTTGTAGCTCCAGAAAATAAGTAACAATGATCAAATTTAACATAATAACAAATACCTTGTATTTTTGTTCAGTAGCGGCTGTGCTTTTTTACTTGCTAAAAAGTGATTGTATTCATTTAGTTCAGCACAAGTGTGAATTATAGCTAAGACACATTTCTAAAAATTTGCAATTCAGAAGTTAGCACACTGGAAAGAAATCTATTATGACATTGGCACAAGACAGCCTATCCAGACAATTGCAAACATGCTTTTATTCAACTTTGGTAAAGGCTCGACATCAGAAAACTTCTGTTTAATGTCTAAATAAAATGTTTAATGTGAGCACAATAAAGTTGTACTTATGTTAGGCCTACATTAAAGCAAGATGGAAATAGTTTTTATAGTCAACATTCTGCCACTCTCTGAAATGATACACTTTCCAGAAAGATATTTATTACCAGTTGCCATCTTTAAAATGACAAATTCAGTTCAAAATTTGATTTCTAATATCAAGTGTGATGAGAAGCACTTTGTCCTGTATGTTTTTAAAAAGTAATGCCAAACAAAAGTATTACCATTTAATTTTGCATTTTCATTTAACTTTGGGAAGGATATAAATGTTATCCACCACATTGTAATGGCAAAATTGCACATCTCTTACTTTGCAATTTCCTATTTAACTGTTATTGCATAAAGAACATATTCAGAAGTCAAACAATTCGGTTTTGAATGCTTTCTTAAAATATCCCTTTGAAAGCATTTCAGGGTAAAGCCAAGGTTATATATTTCAATTGATTTTTAGCATTATTCATTTTCTTAAGAAAATATCCCATAACCATAATAGTTTGCCTGAGAAAGAATTTTTTCTAAACACAAAGTGCTTATAATAGGCTTATTCCATTTTTACTTTTGTAAAGTATACTTAACATATTTTTTCTAAAATATCAATAAATAAGAAAATTATTTTCCTGTTAATGGGAGATCTTTGAGATTTCTCTTTTTTCTTGAATATTAGCAAAGCTATTTTAATATATTCTGAGCAAGCCATCCTTTGATTTTTGTCATTCAAATGATATGCAGCTATTTCAGGGCTTCCAACAATATTGTAGCAACTAAGAATCACTTTACATAAAATTTAGCTTTAGTTTGTTTTATGTATCTTAGGAATATGTAATACTTTCTCAAAAGTATAGCTTTTTAAAAATCAAAGGTCATCATCAAAATATGATTGCTTTTTATAATCCCATGTTACATGAAAACAGCTCTGAATCTTCCAACTACCACTTCCTATCTCTGGGATCTGGGCCGGGTTATTCAACCCCTCTGATCCTCAATTTCCTCATGCATGGAATGACAATATGAATACTCCCTACATCATCGGTTGTTATGCCATCAATTGGGTGATAGCGCCATGAAGCCTGTAACATAGAACATTACAGAGGGCATTAAATAAATGTTAGGTCTCCTCATCATTTTATGCAATTGTGAAACATGACTTCAACTCCCAATTATGTCATTCTCTGGTTGTGTGACCTTGGATTATTTACTTAACCTCACTAAATGTCAGGTTTCTTATTTGTAAAATATAGATGATATTTAACCTTTCAAGATGGGTATGGGTGGTAAATGAGAATACATGAAATGCGCTCATCCGGTAGGGACTAAATAAAGTTTATTACTCTTACCTAATACGTTAACTCCCATCTCCACCCCATCTCTGACCCTCACATTTGGAAATACAATCTTTTGCAACATTGAAAAAATCATGTAGGGGGCATCCTTTGCATGTTAACACAGTGTTAATTGAAATTTACCTTTTAATCTTTAAATAAAGCAGGCCCTAGAGAAAATCTATTTGGGAGCTGGCCTAGAAGATGCATGTTACAAATGTAAAATCTGCCACTTACTTGTATCTTGAGAAAACACTGTATAGTATTTGAAGGTCATGAGAATTCTGTTTATGATAATCAGTTTTACTTTTTCATGTCTTCTAATAACTATTGAACAACACATGGCCTCTTTACTAAGAATAGCTATTAACATTATACACACACACACACACACACACACACATATGTGTATTCTTTTCTAATCCTCAAAAACATTATATATATATAATATATACATTGTATTTTGCTGTCTTTTTCCCATCACCAGTGTGGTCTGTTGCATAGATGTAGAAGCATAAAAACCAAGCAGATGCTGCTGGTCTTTCAGAGTAAGTGTTGGTTGCTACCAACCATTTCATGTTCTTTTAGAGGTCAGGAATGGTTTGCAAAAGCAGCGCTTCGAGGCACTTCAGAGAGAATAGAATAGGTTTGCTTGGATCTTCCCATGGTCCTTTGCTTGGGTTCTAATTTGCTAGAGCAGCTCATAGAACTCAGAGAAACATTTTCCTTACTAGATCACTGGTTTACTATAAAAGGATTAAATATGTATTTACTTTTACCATCTCTGCTTTCCCAGGTGGCTCTGATGTGTCATGATAGCTCTAGTCAGGCACCTTCATGGTGTTACTGTCCAGGGCTGTGAGCACTAGACATTTTCTTGCTGTCCCCTGCCCCTCAAATCAAGACATGTACTAATTCCAACTCAGACTTCTGGCTAGAGATAAATTCATTCATTTAATAAATCGATGAGTGATGACATATACTGCATTTTCTGTTTTTATGTAAGGTGATCTGTCCTTTATCTGCCAGGCCAGCACTGGCCTCCAGACCAACACCTGGCATACAGCAGTAGCAATCCAGTCAATATTGAATGGAGGAAGAAATTCATTTCAAGAATAAAATTGTTTCTAAATATTAAAAGATGTATCCAGGAGTGCAATAAAATACAAGAACACTATCAAGGAAGATTTACAAATTTTAAGAAAAGCATAAATTTGACAATTGCATCCACTCTGTCTGGCTGAAGGAAAGATACTCTTGAAACTCCAGTGTTTACCATGAGGCCCACATTTAATTGGTGCAACACTAATTTGTAATTCTTGATTCTGTGTTAGAGACAGTTCTTCCTGGAAGTGCAAGGCAGGCTATAGATGCTCGAATATAAATTCAGGTTGCTTTAGGAAGAAGGCACTAGTGGCTGGTGAATCCATCCTTATATTCCATTTAAAGTCTTTATATCTGAATTTTGAACTGCCAGAATATATTTTGCATTTATATTGAGAAGATAAAACTCTGTGTGTGTACATGCATGTGTGTGCGTGTGCATGTGTGTGTGTCCTGCTTGGCCAATCAAAAAGAATTTGTTTATGTTGTGAGGGGTTATTTAGAGTCAGATGAAAATGTGTTTTGACAAGCTTTTCTCATGTAAAGCATTTACATATGAATCTTAGATATAGGGGTTAATTATAAACTATTATTTTCATACATCATGCATTTTTAGAGTCTCTTTCAAATTCAAAACACCCTTCAAAAATGCTTTCCTAATATGTGAGGAATTAAACATAGCCTATTGGAATTAGTAGGGTTATTAGATCCTTCAGCAATTCTGAAACTTTAAAACTGAAGGCTTTACATGGAAGCTTAGAAAGCCACCACCACAGTGCAGTGGATCCAAAGAGATGAGCACAATTGCATTTGATACTCGTGAAACATACTTGACTAAAACATACTTGACTAATTAGCTAGCCATGCTAGTAGAATGATTGGTTTATCAGTCAGGGTTCTCTAGAGAACCAGAACCAATAAAATATATATAGATATATAGAAAGAGATTTATTTTGAGGGATTGGCTTATGCAATTATGAATGCTGAGAAGTTCCACGATCTGCCATCTGCTAGATGGAGACTCAGGAAAGCTGGTGATATAGTTCCAGTGCAAACCTGAGGGCCTGAGAACCAGAGGGGCCAATGGTGTACACCCCAGTTCGAGGAAGGCCTGAGAACACGGGACACGGATGTCTGAGGGCAGGAAAGATTGATGTACCAGTTCAGGCAGAGAGCAAATTCACCCTTCCTTCTCTTTTTAGTTCTATTCAAGCCCTCAATGGATTGGATGATGCTCACCCACATTGGTGAAAGAAATCTCTTTTACTCCATCTACCAATTCAAATGCTAGTCTCTTGCAGAAACACCCTCAAAGACACACCTAGAAATGTTTACCAGCTATCTGGGCATTAGTTTAGTCAAGTTGACACATAAAATTAAACATCACAAGTGAATTATATATAGAAAATGATAATACAAAATCATTGCCACATGTAGAGGGAATCAAAAAGTACATAGACAAGAAATATCAGGGATAACAGCATTTCACAGAAGTCTCAAGCAGTTATTATATATATATATTTTGGATTTTATGGTGCTTGCAGTCATTTATCAGCATTCAAAATTTGTAATTCATTGTGATTTCTTTTTCCACTTAAAATAAATAGTCCTTTTTATACCTAATTTTTAAAGTGTGAGCACTCAATTCTAGTGTGTGTATGTGTGTGGGGGGGCATATCCCCACACATCCAACAAGCAATTCTCCAACACAAGCTGGGTGTCTTACAATTCAACTCGATTCTGACACTATTTACCTGGAGATAACATCAGATTCCACAGGTAAAGGGCTCAGTTCTACAAGACTCCCCTCCCCTGCCACCCCCCATAAAACCCCCACCCCCCTTGAGTCTTCAAATTGCAAGCCCAGGTTATCACTTCTGCTTCTGACCTACCCACTATAAATTAGAGGTTCCAGTGACCCCCGCCTTGGGTTTCACAAGCCAGTTGCAAGTCTGGGTTGTTACCTGTGCTTCTGACTGACTGGTTATAAATCAGAGGTTCCTGTGACACCCTCCTTGGTTTGATTAATTTGCTAGAGAGTCTCACAGAACTCAGAGAAACATTTTACTTACTAGATCACTGGTTTATTATAAAAGGATATAACTCAGGAACAGCCAGATGGAAGAGATGTTTAGAACAAAAGATGAGGAAAAGGTGTGGAGCTTCCCCCAAATCTCCACGTGTTCAACAGCTAGGAAGCTCTCCGAACCCTGTCCTTTTGGGATTTTATGGAGGCTTCATTACATAGGCATGATTGAATAACTCATTGACATTGGCAATTGATTCAACCTCCAGCCCCTCTCCACTTCCTGGAAATCAGGGGGTGGGACTGAAAGTTCCAACCCTCTAATCACATGATTGGGTCTCTTGGCAACCAACCTCATCCTTAGGTGTGGTCCCAAAGTCACCTCATTAACTTAATGAAAGACACCTTTCTGGCTTTCATCACTTAGGAAATTCCAAGGGTTTTGGGAGATGTGAGCCAGGAACAGTGGATGAAGACCAAATATATATGAGAAATATATTTTGGTCATCTGTATGCCTGAACATATATATCTTATAAATCACAATATTACAAGTTTTAATGTTATATTCTCTTCTTTTAAAGAGACTGTGTAAATCATACATGCTTCAAGCCCCACAAAACTTGAATCCCACCCCCCAACATGCTTGATCACAAGTGTGAGAATAATCTTATCTTTGTTACAACATCTGCTGCATAGTTAAGCCTCCTAAACAGAACTGCCAATTTTCCAGATACATCCTTTACTTTTTCATCTGGTAGCTATATCATTGCCATTGCTGGGATGAAGATGGAACTGGGCTGAAAGCGATGAGAGATGGTATAGTTAAGTCTCTAATTCGAGTAAGTGACTTGTAAATAATGTAAATATAGTGAGGTAAAGCTTGCAAAAATATTGATCTTGGTTTCACTTTTTCTTTTCATCCTTTTCGTAATATCTTTATAGTAGCATTGAATAACAATTTGTACATTTTAAGCTGTGTGTAAGTTATTTTTTGTAACCGACAGGAAGAATTATTATGTTCTCATCACTACAGTGACAAACATGGAGTCGTTTAAATAGGTGATAGAACATTAGCTTTGAATCAGGCAGATTTGGTTCAAATCCAGATTCTACCTCTTACTTATTTGACTCTGAGCAAGTTGTTTTGTGTCTGTGCTTTTGTTTCCTTCTCTATAAAATAAGGATTAAAAATAGCTATCTTGAAGAATGGTTGAGAATTTTAAAAGAGATTTTATAAATGACTCCAATATTTGGCTCTAACCCATGATAGGCACTGATGTGATGTATTCTGAGTGTTATTATTATCAAAGATCTTTTTCATTAAGGAGGAGAATTATTGAGTCATTTTATGATTACTCAATATCTGCAGAGCAGAGATGTCCTTACTTTACAGGCAGAAGCAAATGTTTGCTTTCTGTAGGCTACCAAATAATTCTTTTAACTCTGTCCTGGAAAACAGTTTTATGTCAAGCTACCACTGAAGAAGACATTTTGACAGGATCATTTAATTAGGATGTCTTGTACTGTGATAAGCAATTAGAGTTGCTCCATTGTTTTGATGTTTAGCTTCTATAGTAAAAGGTTTATGGTACTACTGTTTTATTCTTGGCTGGTCAGTGCTTGGTCCTCTGCACAACAACTTAGCATTGCTTCACATAATTAAATTCAGTGACTTAGCTATAGCTGAGTAACATAGTACACATTGTATGTATAAAAATATAGTCACCATGTAAATATGTTTATAAAATATCCGTATGTCAAATTTTTGCCATTGGCTCAACTTTCAGTCCTTTTTATAAGAGATTGTGCCTTAAGCCTAGGTGGCCATATTTGGGGCAGATGATCCTATCTCTGTGGCTACAGCTGATTAGACCAAGAGTGGACACTTGACAACCAGAATACCTCTCTGGGGAATTTGGAATGAGAACATTTTAGGCTGTATTTGCAGATAGCAGACCTGAAATAATTTATCAAGACTAGATTTGGTACTACAAAAGTTTAAAGCTCGGTACATACCAAAGTTATGGGGTAGCAAATCCTAAGTATTTTCAGGGGAAGTCAGTGTTCAGAAAGGAGGCTGGGGTAGGCTGGCAGAATAAAAACAAAGGTAAGGGATCCTGAGGATGAGAGAGGGAAGATGAGAAGGAAGTGAGGACAAGAACAAAAGCCAGAGAGTGAAAGAGTGAGAGAGAGAGACTATCTGCCTGATGATTTTCTAGTTTCTGTAAGATTCAGCTACACTTCCAAATAAAGGGCTCGGTAAGAGGCTTCCCCTACTGGAAAGTAAAATGAATTCTCTACGTATTTTAACGAGTTTGAGTGAGTCTCTGTTTCTTATAACCATGTGATTGCTTATTAGAATTATAACAATTATATATTTCATATCTGCATAGGGTCTGAATTAAGCTAAGCAAGACATCTTTAAAAATATAAAAAAGTGCTAGTATAATATGGGAGGTTTAATTTATCTATCTGTATTAGTTTCCTATTGCTGCTGTAACAAATTCTCACAAATTTTGTTACTTAAAACATCAGAAATTTATTATTTTACCATTTGGGAGGTTAGAAGTCAAAATAGGTCTCATGGGGTTCAGATCAAGGTGACAGCAGGGCTGCATTCCTTCTGGAGGCCCTAGAGGAGAATCCATCCCTTGTTTTTCCCAGCTTCAAGAGGCTGCCTGCATTCCTTGGCCTTGGCAACATCATTCCATTCTCTTTTTCCATCATTTCATCTCCTTCTCTAACTCTGACTCTTCCGCTTCCCTCTTATAAGGACCCTTGTGATCACATTGGGCCCAGTTAGATAATCCAGGATAATCTTTCCATCTCAAGATCCTTTACTTAATCATATCTGAAAAGTCCCTTTGCCATGTAAAGGAACATATTCACAGGTTTGCAGGATTAGGCCATAGATGTCTTTGAGGGGACACTACTCTACCTGCCACACCATCCATGATAATAGTACTTTAATGGTTTTATAATTCATCTTCTCACTCATGTTTATATGCTTAAAATTATTAAAATATCACAGTTTAGAGTAAGATAAGAGTAATAAATCTAAACTTTATAGTATTTATGAACTCTGCATAACTGTTGGAAGTTTATATATATATATATATAAAGGAATTAGATAACTTGATTATGGAGGCTGAAAAATCCAGACCCAGGAGAGCTGATGGTGTAAGTTCTAATCCAAGTCTGAGTCCGAGTCCCAAGGCAGGAGAAGATCAATGTCCCAGCTCGAAAACATTTGGACAAAGAGAGAGAATTCCTTTTTACTCAGCCTTTTATTCTATTCAGGCCTTCAATGGATTGGATGAGGCCCACCCATGTTGGGGAGGGCAATCTGCTTTGCTCAGTCTACTGATTTAAATGTTAATCCCATCCAGTAACCCCCTCCCAGACACACACAGAAATAATGTTTAACCCAATGTCTGGGCACCTTGTAGCCCAGTTAAGCTGACAGTTCAAATTAGTCACCATATTGACTTTAAAAATATGCTGCAGGTTGTAAAAAATTTAATCATTTGCATTTAAAATTAAGTAATATAGCTTTCTAGTAATTCACAGTCTAATATGGATCAAGGTGGGGAGAGAAAAAGTAGAAATTCAAGTATATAGAGCAGAATATGATAAATACGAAAACAGAGGAACACTGCATATATACATAACACAGATGTCAGTTTTAATAATAGTGGCCAGGCAAGGTAGATGCTAGCAGACATGGACTTGTTAAATTCTGCCTCCCACATATGTGGGTAAAAGAATCTATGCCTGGCCTTGCTCTGAAGAATAGACTGAGGAAGCACTTTGTTGCAGCACAACCCAGCAAAAAGAAAGGCATCAATGGGCTAGAGTGAATTATTACTCCCTATGCAATACCTCATATTTAATTCTACTCACAAGGACATAGTAAAACACACTGTAGCAGATACTGTTATTGCCTGTGCCACATCTCTTCTGCCCACCTCTGACCTCACCTACAGCTATAGCAGAGAGTAGCTTGCACTCTCCTAGGGTGTCAATTTAAGGGCCCTATAGCCTTTCTGCTTTCCTGTCTAAAGGCTTCCTCCTACCTGCGGATAGGTCCAATCAAGGTTTTAATGCCCTCAAGGAAGAACATCAACTCATAGAGGATGGGAGTCTGTAGTGAAATGCTCTAGCCTCCTGTCCTTTGAGGGGAGCCAATTCCACAGGGAAGTCCATATGATTTCTCAAAGGGTTCACAGGGAGACTGAGCCTATTTGTCCACAGGGAAAACCAGCTCCTTATTGGTTTTCCAGTCTGACTTTACCTGCTCTTTCCTTTATCCTTCCATGGATAACCTGTCAGATAAATATCCTATTCCCCAAAACTTGCTGCACACTCTGCTGTTATGGAAACCCAAACTAAAATGCACACTCAGTTTTATCCATATAGTTCTACTGTATGCGAAACTGTTACACTTCCAATTGTCCTGTGAGGGAAGTTGGGATGCACTGGGGGTTGGGGGACAAGTTGTGGAGTTGTTGTCAACCTCATTTTCCTGATGAGGAAAAGACTAGATAATCTGAGTGATTTTCCCAAAGTCACTCGGCTAATAAGTGGCGAAGTCTTCTTTCATGTGCTAAATAGAACCTTGGCAACACACAAAAAGACTGAATCATTTCTCAAATGAGTTCTGTGTGCTTTAATTGCATGTATAATTTCAATTTAATGTGTCAGATCTGGCTAGCTTAAAATGTCTCAGCTAAACCTCATTAATTTGGACTCCATTAATTTATGCTTTGTGATAACTTCTAAATGTAGGAATGAAATTTGTTTTCTCTGTAAAAATATTATCTAATCTAAGACATAAATTTTTAATAAGACTGAATCATTTCCTAAATCCCCACCTCGGGTTTCCTACAGCCATCATCCTTTAATGTTCCGTGACATCCAATAAAAGACAAAGAACATTAGGCACACTAAATCTTAGGATGCTTTCTTGGGCTCTTGTAATGCCCTCCAGCATCATGAAATCAAGCTCTGCCCCATTTCAAGTTATAGTCAGAGAAGGAAATGTTGGTACATTTTTTCCGATTTTTAAAATTTAATATGCACTTATACAGCAGTAATTATATGCCAAACACTATCCTAAATGTTTTATGAATAGTAACTCATTTAATTCTTACCATAACCCTTTGAGGTAATACTGTTATCTTCATTTTACAGATGAGAAGACTGAGGCACAGGGACATTAAGTGATTTGATCAGTGTCACACAGCTGGTAAATGGCTAAGCCTGGATTCAGACTTGGGAAACTGGGCTCTAAAGTCAGAAGTCAGCGCTCTTACCTGCTAGTAGCGCCTTGAAACCTTCAAATTTAACCTCCTTCAGTCACCATAACAACCCACGTATCACAATAAACAGCTGTTAGTAAGATGGGCTGAAGAGGAGGATTTTAAAGTATGTTTTTCAGGGGTTCCCTTTATTACTAATTCCACACAAATAATTAAGTATTAAGGTCCCAGTTGCCTATAGATGCCTTCATGTGCTTTTTAAGACTTTTTAAGTCCATATTATAGCCCTTTAATGAGGAAACATTGTGACTAAGAAAGGCTTTCATAACAACAAAGAGAATGGATAAGAACTGTGAGGTTTTGGAGTAAGTGCTCTTCATCTGAAAGACGAATAACAAACAAAAGGAAAGCCAGCAGATTCAGTAGTCATTTTCCCATCCAAATCATATGTAAATATTAGGTCAATTCATAGTTTGCTCAAATTCTCCAGCAGTATTAGGATTTGGTACAGCCAGTCAGAGAGAGAATTTTGCAATTGTTTCTAGTGCTGAGCCAGGATAACTGTCAAACTGTGAAAAGGAGTTGTTTTCCAGACTAACTCCCCTTGCCCCAAAATGCTTTTGTGGATTTTGTAACATGTGTTGGGGAGGAAAATTTTCCCTTCTTCCCTTCTAGGTTATTTGGCTAGTCTAATAATTAAATTGACATAAAACAGATTAACAGGAGAAAAACAAACGTAATTCTATATGTAAGGGAGCCCCACAAAGACATGAGTCTCCCAGGCAGTCAGCTAATTGAGGCTTATGTACCATCTTCAGCAAAGGAGAAGGGGGAGGGGTCTGGGACTTTAAAGGGGAGGAAGACAATTCATAGGAAGATGAGAAGAGCAAATGTTTGGTGAACAAATGTTTGCCATGCCATGCAGATTAGTCTGTCTGTTGTAAAAAGTTATCTCTGGTAATAGCTCTTTTCCTGGTATAGGCCCCCTATTTAAATTCGTTTAGGCAGTGAAGGGACAGGTAAAAAGCTTTTCCTGAGTCCCCTGGGTCTTAATGGCCTTCAGTTCAAAACAATCCACATGCCAAAGTGGCACATTTTGGGGGTGGCATATTCTGCTCCCCCTCACATGTTAGTATTCTTATTTGCACAAAGTTCTTATTAAAGCATTCAGATTTTCTCAAATAAATTCTCTAGCTATTTTATTGTTCTATCAACAGATTTTCTCAATATTCTTTTAAGAAAAAAATTGCTTTTCTCCTTAAATATTCTTGCTTTCTGATTGTTTTTCTAAGCCCCAATGACACTTCTCCACATCTAGGCTAGATTAAGGAAATTTGATTGTACGACTGAAGGCCACCAGGATACCATTTATCCTCCAAGAACATTACTTTTCTTAATAAATGATTCCCTAGAATTCTGAAAAAAGATTAACACACTGAACAGAACACCTGGCTTGCAAGGAAATCATATTATTTACTCATTGGGATTTACTTAATATCCCCAAGATGGAACAGAGTTATTTAATGGTACAATAACACTCATTTTATTAATTTGACTTTGATTTGATTTTCTAACTCTGTATTTTGTGATTGCCTCATTTTCTTATTAGGGTTATAACATCATAATATTAGAAGGTGTGAAAAAAATAATAAAGCCCAACTTCCTCATTTTATATCTAATGAAACAGAAGCCCAGAAAGTTTAAATAATTGTTTTTCCTTGCTTCCAATTCAGTGCTCTGTCCAATAAACATCTTCTCTCATTGACCATGACATGCTGTTTCTCTTCAAACATAGGCTCCTTGGTAAAAGGAAATGTGTGTTTTTAAAATATATACATAAATAAAATATTCACAAATATTAATTAACCATGATGGTGATAGAGTAAACATCAGTAATGTAGTTCTATTTTGACTTATTAGGAGAACACTGGTTGATGATTTTAATTTAAATACTGGATCTCAAGGAAATTTTTCAGAAGTGTCTGTTTTATAATTTGGTAATGATTTTGTAAATGCAGCTCTCTTTTGGGCAGCATTTATACTTTTATTATACTTTCCACTGTAGAATTTATTTGGATATATGTGTATGCAGAGCACAAGTAAAGGAGTTTTATAAGCAACCACACATTTGTTTGTTCTGAGAGGTAGCATAAACTTGATATATAATAAAGCAAATTAGAGATAGAAAAAGTTCTGCTCAAGACAGAAAATGTGATCCTGGTGAAAACCAAAGTAACAGAAAGTGCTCACATGCATAGAGAAAGACTATGCCATTCAAAAAACAGAGAACTCTGACATGAGTCAGATAGTCATAGAGTAAGTATTCATCAAAGCACAGGGAGAGTTACCCTCCCAGCAAGTGGATACAAAACCCCAACTGGACTGGCTAAAGATGTGTATATTAATCTACCAGAGTCTGATGTCATTAAATGTCTATATCAAGCCACTAGTTTCCCTTGTAATTGATCCAGTGTTGATCAAGCAACCTTAAGATAATTTGCCTTCCATCTAAAGAAAGGGAATGTGCTGATCTGATCATTCAATGCAAATCTCCATTTCACGGGACAATTTTTCTTCTCATAATATGTTATCAGTCTCTTATGAGTTGACAGCAAATTTAGTCTTCATGATTCTAAATATTTCTTTAGTGATTCTGAACATTTATATGCTGTAAAACCAAAGGGCATAGATCATATTGTGTTTAATTCACCAAGATAAAGACATTTCATGAGACATTTTGGAAATTGGCCATCTAGCATTCTGCATGGGCAATGAAATCTTTCCAACTATTTTCTTTCAGGTTTCTAGAATAGATACTTATTCTATTTTTTTTTTAGTATGCTTTTGTTTTTCAGATCCATGTAACTAATTTGTAAGTGCACCATCAGTGTATTTATCGTTATGGTTTTATGCTTACAATTCTATAAAATCATCTATATTAATGTATGACACCATGTTACTTTTAGCTGAAAGCTTTGGACTGTCATGCTTTCATAAAGCTTTTGCAAACTTCCGGATTTGAGATTTACTAGTATCTTGAAGGTTCTGGTTACCTGACATGTTGTTTTCCTTGGTATGTGGATACAGGTTTTAAAAATGGGTATAATAACTTTTTTTATAGATTACAACTAGTTTCCTAAACCTCCTATAGAGGTGTAAGGGGAGAAAACATATTCCTCTACCCTTTAGGTCCTTCTGGCTGGTCTAAGGATTAAACTGACATGAGACAGAATAACAGGAGAAAATCAAACAAAGTTTAATAACATGTACACATGGGAGAAACCCAGGAAATCTGAATAACTTACCAAAATGGTGGAAGCCACTACTTTAAATACCATCTTCAGCTAAGGACAAAGGAGGATGTTGGGGGTAGTGATTTGGGACTTCAAAGGGGAGGAAGGAAATTCACATGGAGATGGAAAAGCAAATGTTTGATAAACAAATGTTGACCATGCCTTGTCAAGACAACAGGACATGGAGAGGACTTTGATTTAAAAGCCCTTGTTAGGTTCCTCCCTGTCTATCACACCTAGTTTATATTATACTATAGTTATTTTATGGTATAAGCTCCTTTCTGGAACAGGCCTTCTATCTTAAATTCTTTTAGGCAGTTAGGGGGAAGGTCAAAGTTTCTTTTCGAGTCTTTTGTTCTTAAAAATAATCAAGTCAAAGAGACACACTTTGGGGTGGCAAATTCATATCCTCCACAGAGGTAAGACAGAATCAATGTATTTATCAGAATGAATATGTTTTATCAAGACTCCCAGGTTATTTATAATAAAATTTTATGACTAATTAAGAGCTTGTATAAAACTTTACTTGTAAAATTAAATTATACTTCCCAAGTAATGGAAATTTGTGTATTCTATACTTTGCAACTGCGATATGTGATTTACATGAAATATATATTTGGTCATTCAGATGATAAAAATGTTTCTCATATGTATGTGGTCTTTGTCCATGGTTGCAGGCTCACAGCTCCCAAAACTCTTGGAATTTCCTGAAAGATTAGAGAAATGGGAGCATCTTTTGTTGCAATATTTGGCCTCTTGTCCTCAGTTCCTAAAATAGCTTCAGAGCCATAACGGTGAAATGGTTGTCTTGTTATTTGTAACAAGCCCCTTTCCACCACAGCTGGGTTTATGTTAAAGAAATGACTTTTGGAAAGCACCTAAGATGGGGGTTGGTTGCCTGGGGAACCAATCTGAATAGAGGAGTGGAACATTCAGTCACACTCCCTGATTTCTGCATAGGGGAGATGGGCTGGAGGTTGACTCAAGCACTAATGGCCAATGATTTTATCAATCATATCTATGTAATGAAGCCTCCATAAAAACCAAAATTATTGAGCTTGGAGAACTTCCAGGTTGGTGAACATGTGGACATTTGAGGAAAGTGGCACACTTGGACAGGCCATGGAAGCTCTGCACCCTCTCCCCATACCTTGTCCTGTGCATCTCTTCCACCTGGCTGTTCCTGAGTTATATCCTTTTATAATAAGCTGGTGATGTAGTAAGTAAAATGTTTCTCTGAGTTCTGTGAGCCCCTCTAGCAAATTGATCAAACCCAAAGAGCAGGTTGTCGGAACGGAACCTCTGATTTACAGCCAGTTGGTCAGAAGCACAGGTGGCAACTTGGACTTGTGACTGGCATCTGAAGTGGAGGGGTGGGGGCAGTCTTGTGAGACTGAGCCTTTAACCTGTGGAATCTGATGCTATCTTTGGGTAAATAGTGTCAGAATTGAGTTGTTTGGTGGTGTGTGGGGAACACCCCCCAACATTAGAATTGGGTGCAGAACCCAAACAGCAATACATCAGAAAAATCTTATCTTGATATTAATACCTATAAACATGCATTAAAATGTAGTGTATATACCTAGGTTATCACTAAATCAACTCTATAGCATTACTTTCTGATAGAAGTTTCTGTAATGATAGAAATATTCATGTAGATTACAGTATCACCAATATAGTTGCCTTAGTTACATATGGCTATTGAGCACCTGAAATCTGGCTTGTGCAACAGAAGAACAGAATTTAAATTTTATTCATTTTAATTAATTTAAATTTAAATAGTCATGTGGCTATTTAATATGTGGCTAGGGGTTACTGTATTAGATAGCACAGCTCTATAGCACGTATGAAGAGAATAGAATTTTTTCTTATAAATGCACTGGTTAAATTAATTTTAAGATAAAAATATGAGTGAATTAGAACTGATGTGCATTTGTAAACAATTGAGTGAAATCCTTATATATATCAAACTATATGTTTCATTAATTTAATTGAAACTATCTTAGGGTTGAATACTGTAAATGTCTTAGTTTTTGTACTTCTTTATTTTGAGAAGATAGTATTCATCATTTCATATATAAAAACTTAAATTATATTTACTAGTCTCTTCATGGTTTATGATGTATACAGTTTTTGTTAGGAATCTAGAAAATGTTTTTGATGATTGCCAACTATATTAAGTGAAAGGAATTCCAATTATCCAACATGATATAATAATGAATAATATCTCCTCTCTCTCTCTATATATATATAGTATAATCCTGCTGATTTTAAAGAACTATGCTCTACTTGTTAAATGTCAATGTGTGTACTTACATACAGCAAGTCCTACCCATTTTCTGCAAATGTTTTGTTTCCACAGGCTTCTAAATAAAACCATTATAAAAATAAATGGGAAAAGCAAGGTGATAGGGTAAGAAACTAGAAAATATGTGTGTTTATTCCCCCTGCTTGTTTTTCCCTCCTAGCAAGGTGAGGCAGATGGTAGAGGAGAGAAGAAAAAAAACCAGGCTGAGCTTGAAATGTTGGACTGGACTGGTGTATACTACACTGAGAGAACTGAGTTGTGAGATATTGAAGCTTTCCAGGATATCACTGATTACTTATCTCTGGAATCAACATATCAGCTGCTCTATGGGCCTCTGATGGAAGTGTAAACCACTAGATGCAATACCTAGAAATCTCCAGCTCCTAAAGTTCTATATAAGTAATCCATTGTTAAAAGTGTCATTCTATAAACTAATTTATGATGGGCTTGAAAAGAATGAGAAAGGAAAGGAAAACAGGCTGCCCATCTAACTAGTACTACCCACTGGAGAGTATCTTAGGGACCCAACAATCTTTTCTAAGTCAGAAACAGAGTTCAAATTATACATTTTTATTTATTAAAATGAACTCGTGTTCTGGTAATATCAGATAACATGAGACATTATTACTTTTTTATTCTTTTGTTCATTCGACAAGTATTTATTGATCACGTACTGAGAGTTGGGCACTGTGCTTGATGCTAGGTATAGAATGTCAAAGAAAAGAGACAGATACCTTATGTAGCTCCATGGAAGTTAAGGTAGTGGAGGAGAAAGTCATTGAGGAAATAAACACAAAATAAATCTATAATTACAAATTGTGATAAGTGTTTTGAATGATTATACAAAGATGCAATGGGAGAGGATATCAGGGACAAAATAGACATATTTGGCGGCTAAGAAAAATACCATTTTGAGAAAGTAACAATTAGGCTGAGATCTAAAATATGAGAATGGGTTAATCTGGGGAAGAGTGAAAGGTATGGAACATTCCAGAAAGAAAAAAACAGCAGTTTGATAATAAGAGCAATTCAGAAGTATTATCCAAACATTTTGTATTATAGGGCATTAGAATTGTTTAAATAATGGAAATCAGTGGTTTTTCCAAGAATTGTCAAACTTTGATTATTAAACCATCATACTAATTTTCTAAAGTATTCTTCATAAAATCTTTTAAGACTAAGAGGCTTTTTAATTTTAATGTATCTATTGTATCATTTATTCAATTTTGAGTTATGAGCATTTAATATTGAAATCTCCTCTTCTTCTAAATATATCTTTGTCATTAAATTAGAATCTTTCCTAGCTACTAACTTAAAAAATTTCACAGGATTTTATAGTGTTAAATGATCAGTTATTTAAACTGATTTATAATAGAATGCCCATCTAGAAGAACCTTTTTGATTTTATCAGATTTACTAAAAAAGAAAATAGGCATTCCAGCCTGAAACTGAGCTGTTCTTTGTAGAGAATCCTTTTGTTTCTTCAAAGAGTTTTTCCTTAGCTAAAATTTCTTTGAAATTATTTTTTCTTACATCAAGAGATTAAAGCAAAGGCCACTGTTTGATGAAGGGTGGAGTAGGTGGCACTTTGGCCTTGCACAGCACTTTGGTAACTAGTTTTCTTCAAGTGGCATTTTCTTTTGTTCCTAGGTGGCAGATTTGTAGCAGAGTCGCATCCAGAAATCATTGTAATTGTGGTGGTATTTCATGCAATTTTTGAACAGTATTCTCTGTTCAAGGATTTCAAAACACTTTTCTAATGGTAAATTACCTTCACAATATTCCTTTCTGTAAACTGCAAAATAAATGAAGCACAGAGAGCAATAGTTTACCAAGGTCTAGCGCTGATTTTCTTAGTCAGCAATATTTGTTGGATATCTACTAAATACTGAACCCTTTGCTGAATGCAGTGAAGAGTTTCAAGAGAAATAAAAGACAAATTTTCTGAATTCAGTTGTTTGATTTAGTGAGAGAGAAAAAAGAACTCAAGAAAAATATGCATATATGGAAAACATTTATAGAGCCAATTATAGATGTTTCCATTAAGTGCTTAAGTGTTTAGACCGGTAAAAAGGCTAGCTAAAAAGATTTCATTGTATAATTAGAATCACTGGCTTTAGAGAAGGTTTCTAATGAGTGAGGCAGATGATTTGACACTGGAAAGTGGGGATGACATTCTGGGCAGATTAAATGGCATTTTTAGTGATATAGAGGGCAAAGAGAGCACAATTTATGTGGGAGTTGGCCTGCAAGATGACCAAATACAGCCAAGAGCTGGATAGTCCAAAATCAAGTAGAACAAGAGGCCTTTTGGTTAACGGAAGGCTTTCTGGCAAGAGGAACACCTGGAGTAATTATAAGGGAAAAGATCAAAATGATACCAAGGTAAAGTTCTTACTAAACTATGTGTCAAAAATTGGATGATATAGGGGGAAGGAGAAATATAGAGGAAGAGACATCAGCAAGAATTCTTTGGTGACACTATGCATTAAGCAGCAGTTGAAATGGAAAACCAAATCTTTCGAGAAGGATCTTAGAATCGTAGTCATAAAAGAAACCCTGGAAATTATTCAGTTCACCCTCATCCTTCATCAAATTGTAACTGTGGAAATGAAATACAGATTTATGTTTTGTTGTATTAATTAGGAAATATTTCTAAGAAACAGAGATAGAAACAGAAACATAAAATGTTAATATTTAGGTTCAGCTGATTATATTTTAATAGAGCCGTATAGAGAGTTTCCAGAAATTTTACTGCGACATAATTCCCTTTGCCTCTGTTCAGTTCACCAAGTCCCTCTCTCGTCTCATCATATACTCATCGATCACTTGACTGACATTAAGAGCATTGGTCGGAAGCAAAAATCCTTAGAATTCTAACAAAAACAGGAACTCCCATGACAAACTGTTTTTAAATTTACCATTACTATAGTATGATCTTATTTACAAATTATCCACACATTTATTATCTCAAACAATTCTCATAACATACATTGTATTATGTAGTATTATTATCTCATTTGTACAAACATTAATTTATCACTTATTATTTGACTTTTCCATAAAACTCAAAAGTACCTTTTAATAAGAATGCATGTAAGAAAGTAAGAAAGTAATAAAATAGAAGACCTACTATAAGAAAAAAGAAAATCGAATTATATTGGGCTAACTAGTCTCTAAAGATGGTCCACAATAAATCACCCTTCCTGGTATTCATGTGCTTTTGTCATCTCCTTTCTTTGAATCAGAGAATTGCTTTGGACCGATAAAATGCAGTCGAAGTAACGCTGCCTAAGTTGTGAGGCTAAGTCAGAAAAAACCTTGTGGTTACTCCCAGTTTCCTTGGGATATTTGCTCTGGGGGAAGCCAGCAGTCATGTAAGACGTTCTGCTACCTTATGACCACCATATTGTGAGGAAGCCATGTGGAGAGGCTACAAGGGGCAGGAGGTTGTAGGGGAAGACAAAGACAGAGAGAGACAGAGAGAGACATGTACTTGCCCTGCCCAAAGTTGGGTTAAACATCCAAGGTAAGTTGCCAGGTATGTCAGTGAAGAAGCTTTGATATGTAGCCCAATTGAGCCTTCAGATGGCTCCAGTCCAGCCTCCTTCTAACTGTACCTGCATTAGAGATCCTAAATTAAATCACAGAAAATTGAAAAATGTTTAAGCCATTAAGTTTTTGGGTGGTTTGTTTTGCAGCAATAGATACCTGGAATATATACTTAACATAAGAGTCAACTTAGTTGTTATAAATTTCAAATTTGTCTTGAGATTTCTAATAGTCAAAGAAAAAAAACAAGCATAATAAGTTATATGGTTATTAGAAATAATAGTCACCAAGTTCTTCATTATTAGAAGAAAATTTGCCATTGTTAGAAAGGAAACAATATTCTAGTTCTACTAATCTTTCCTCCCATGGTACATTTTGGCATATTAGCAGTAGCCTTGGGTAGTAGATGTGAGTAAAACAGAAGTACAGGCTGTGAATTTTGTTTAAAACTTCCCTGGAAACAATATTATTTTATGTTTAACAACTCCAGCAATAAATATTATCAACAGTATTAATGCATCCTATTATCAAGGAATGATGATAATTCCTATATTTTTCAAAAAAATATACAGTTGAGAACTAGTGCTTTAGGTAAAGTTCTTTAAGTTTCACTTTCCTGTATGCAACTTTTGATGGGAGCTGAATAGCAGAGAATTTGAGACTATACTTCTTGATAGGGACTTCTGTCTTGTTACTGAAGGATTTTATGCCAGGCGTAGTGTTGACATTCTCTTATGAAAATTAAGATCGCCAGATAACATTATTACCCGCAGGAAGAGCTCCCTTACTTCTGCGCACATACACTCAAAGGTAAAGACAGCAACCAAGCTTAATATATCAACATGTGTCAGATGGGTCAGATGAGTTGACCAAGGTCACATTATTAACATGTGGTAGGATCACAGTTCTCTCAAAGGTGATCAGACATCAGCATAGACTCTCTTCTCTACCATCACAGCAACGTAGATACAGATAATGTTATAATATATATAACTGGCATATATACACATGTATATAAATATATATGCATATGATTTATACATATATATGGTATTAATCAGCATTTATTTGCTATTTCTCTTTTATTTAAAATTTTAGTTATGTTTTTCCAATGAAATGTTTCAAGATCTTAAAATTCCTCAACCCCTTTGAATCAGTGATTTTACTCTATGGAGTAATTACTCTATGGAAATAATCTGAAAGGTGCACAAAGATTATTTATATAAAGTGGTTGCTCACTGTGTAACCTATAACATTGTAAAATTGGAACTAAAACTTTAAATAAAAAATAAATACCAAATTCTGATTAATACTATATATGTAGGCATACATACAAATCATATGTATATATGTTTATAAGCATGCATATGTATTCCAGTTATATATCTTTTAACATTTCTATATCTATGTTGATATATTAAACTTGGCTCTTTATACAAAACATTGGTTTTCTTTTGGTCATGACATTATGGATAATTTTCATCTTTTCTTCTATTTGTCAGGAATTTCTCAAATCACTATAATTAATGTAATTGATTTATAATAGGAAAGCATGATGATATTTTAAAGGCTTGTAGTTAAGTAATGAAGTTACATAGTTATCATTTTATTATTTTTTGGGCGTACCAAATTAATGAATCATTCACTAATCCCACCCCTAACCAGTAAATTCATATTCAATATACATTTTTTAGTACTGCAGAAATTAGCTGCTTCACAAACATTGTCTCATATGATAGTCACAGCAAATAGTAGGTGTTATTGTCCCAGTTCTACAGCTAGGCAGGCTGTTGGGTTACTTTGCAACAGGTCACAGGTAACAGGATTCCAGTTTGCACCCTGGTGTTCTGACCCAGAGTCATTCTACTGCTCTTTGCACTAACCCAGAATCATGGAGCAGTCACTCTCCTTAGTGTCTCCAGAATTATTTCCTCTGTGGATGCAATGTGGGTTAAAGCATTGGAAAAACTCAGTTAAAACTGCATGAGCTTTTAGAAGGAGAAAGTTTTCATTTTAAGAATTTTGTTTTGTTTTTGGACAAGGCACATTTAAATGTCATAAAAATAAGTGCTTTCATAGAATTGAAGGAGCAAACAATACAACTTGAGCAGAGGTTGCCTCAATAATCTAATGTCAGTATATATTTAATAAAATTATTCTTTGCCCATTAACGATTTCAAGGGAATTAGTAGGTGTCTGTAAAATTAATAAGCACAGGAGGCAATGTAAATGTAGAGTTAATTTTGCCCTCAGGAACCCTTCCCCCAGATATTTGGGATAAGAATTTCCTGGATCTCCTCTCTTTCTCCCTTTCACTAGCTGATTGCTCGTGGATTCCCCAGTCCTGAAGTGTTTCTTTACAGCTAGTGTATTAGAATATAATAAAATGCGATTCCATATAGCACAATGCAATGTGGTACAAGGTGGTTCACTGCAGTGCATAAGATACAATGAAATACAATACCATACATAGCAATGCAATGCAGTATAATGCAATGCAAAATAACACTAATGAAGAAGACTTTCAGGAGAGGAAGACACTGAGATTTCTACTAGTCTGAGCCCCTTATTTTTTACATGAAGAAATTAAGGCCCAGAGAGGTTAGTGATTTACCTAAGCAAGTTAAGCATAGTGGTTCTTGAAATCTTTTAAACATGAAAATACTGATATGAATATGCATACAATTTACTGAAACTGGAGGATATTTTAAACTGTAAACTAGCTGAATGCTGGAGAAAACAAGAATATCGAAATGAGAAGTTAAACAGATGAGCAAAAATGGAGAGAAAGAACCTGGGTTTGATGCCAGTGCAAACCCTGCCCATGGCGCCATTGTGGTTGGCCAGGGTTCCAGTTTCAAGATGTGGGTAGTATGGTTGTGGACCCGACCATGGGCAGAAACACATTCTTGTTTTATTTTTTATTTATTTATTTTTTTGTGAGGAAGACCAGCCCTGAGCTAACATCCGTTGCTGATCCTCCTCTTTTTGCTGAGGAAGACTGGCCCTGGGCTAACATCTGTGCCCATCTTCCTCTACTTTATATGGGACACCGCCACGGCACGGCTGACAAGTGGTGCGTCTGTCTGCGCCTGGGATCTGAACCCGTGAACCCCGGGCTGCCAAGCGCGGACTAAACCGCTGCGCCACCGGGCCCCCCCCCCCGACTTTTTTAATACTGAGAACCTAAGTGTAAACATAATTTTCTCATGTCTTTAGTGAATACTCTGTTCCAGCTTCCCTTGGGGCAGGACTTTGTGAGCTTTTTCAGGGCATGCTCACACCCATGCGGGATCAGGTTTTCTTATCAATCACAAACTGCGATGAAAGTGCCTTCTCACCCTCCCCTCAGCTCCCTTTGACAAATGAGTTCATTAAATAGAGCTTGAAAATGATGTTTGTTCATGTTTCACAAATATTTATATTAACTATGGTATTCTGAAGCCTATATTCAGAGGTGGTATTCTTTTTCAGATGATGGTGTTAACAGTTAAAGAGTTGGATAATTTCTTCAAGTCCGTAGTTGTGCTGGACCACCCATAACATTATTGAAATGAAATATATTGATCTGTCAGAGCCCATGAAATGTTTATAGACCCTGTCTTTTTTGTAAACAGAGCTTTTGTTGTACACTTAAGTTGCCATACCTAAAAAATGTCCATACTAAATGAGCATATTGGAGTAAATGATACAAGTCATAATTTTATTTTTATATCCAGTAATATGGATCATGGATGTTATGAAAAAATCTTTTAGTTACATGGTATCTTATGGAAACCCCACTGATTAGCATGTTTCAAGAGTTTACTAGAGCGGGTTTGACTTATCCTTGCCTTCACTCATTTGATAAAAGCTGAATGGAGGTCTCTAGACTCAGTATTGATTTTTCCCAGTTTCTACAGCAGGCCTTTCACTTGGAAATATATATTTGAAGGGGATGGTACAGATTTGGGGTTTTAAGTAGCAGGGACTAAGATTATGATCATACTATGTGAATTATTAATGTGTTACTAATCCATGTTCAGGATTATTTAACAGAGACAAATAACAATGATCTTGGTTTAAATGAAACACGAGGACAATTTTAATTGCTGTGAATATTGTTTTAATCACATTTAATTTCCTTGTTTTTTAAGTTTTATTTATTTTTGACAAAAATTGTATATATTTAAGGTATACAACATGATGTTTTGATATGTGTATACATTGTGAAATGATTACCACAATCAAACTAATTAACATATCCATCACCTCCCAGTTATCATTTTTTGTGTGTGATGAGAACACTTGAGATCTATCCCCTTAGCAAATTTCAAAAATCCAATATATTATTTATAACTATAGTCACTGTGCTGTATATTAGATCCTCAGAACATATTCATTTTATAACTGAAAGTTTGTACTCTTTAATCAATATTTCCCCTTTTCCCCCACCCTCTCTCTGATAACCACCATTTTACTCTCTGTTTCTACGAGTTTGTCTTTTTTTAGATGCCACATATATCTGAGATTATGCAATATTCGTATTTCTGTGCCTGGCTTATTTCACTTAGCATAATGTCCTCCAGGTTCATCCATATTGTAACAAATGGCAGGATTTACCTCTTTTTTAAGGCTGAATAATATTCCTGTGTGTGTTTGTGTGTGTGTGTATCACATTTTCTTTATCCATTCATCTGTTGACAGATACTAAGGATGTTTCCATATTTTTGCTACTGTGACTAATGCTGCAATGAACATGGGAATGCAGATATTGCTTCGAGAGAGTGATTTCATTTCCTTTGGATATATACTCAGAACTGAGATTGCTGGATCATATGTACTTTTATTTTTAATTTTTTGAGGAAACTTCATACTATTTTTCATAATGGCTGTACCAATTTACTGTACCACCAACAGTGCCCACGGGTTTCCTTTTCTGCATAGCCTGGTGAATACCTGTTATCTTTTGACTTTTTTGATAATAGCCACCCCACCAGGTGTGAAGTGATAGCTCATTGTGCTTCTGATTTGCATTTTCCTGATGATTAGTGGTGTGGACCATCTTTTCATATTCCTGTTGGCCATTTGTATGTCTTCTTTGGAAAAATGTCTATTCAAGTCCTTTGCTCATTTTAAATCAGGTTATTTGTTTTCTGCTGTTGAGTTGCGTGAGTTCCTTTTACATTTTGGGTATTAACCCCTTACCATATATATGGTTTGCAAATATTTTCTCCCATTCCGTAGATTGCTTATTCATTTTGTTGATTGTTTCCTTTACTGTGCAGAAACTTTTCAGTTTGATGTGGTCCCACTTATTTTTGCTTTTTGCTTTTATTGCCTGTGCTTTAGATGTAAATTCAAAAAAATTATTGCCAAAACCATTGTATAGGAGCTTTTCCCCTATGTTTTCTTTTAGAAGTTTTATAGTTTGGGGTCTTACATTCAAGTCTTTGATCCATTTTGAGTTGATTTTTTGTGTGTGGTGTAAGATAAGGATCCAGTTTTCATCCTTTTGCATGTGGATATTCAGTTTTCCCAAAACCATTTATTAAAGAGACTATCCTTTTCCCCATCGTATTTTCTTGGTGACCTTATAGAAAATTAGTTGACTGTATATAACTCAGTTTCTTTCTGGGCACTCTATTCTGTTCCATTGGTCTATGTGTCTGTTTTTATGCCAGTACCATATGGTTTTGATCACTAAAGCTTTACAATACAGTTTGAAGTTAGGAAGTGTGATGCCTGCAGCTTTGTTCTTTTTGCTTAAAACTGTTTTGCTATTTGGGTTCCATATGAATTTTAATGTTGTTTTTTTGTTTTCTGTGAAAAATGCCATTGGAATTTTGATAGGGATTGTGTTGAATCTGTAGATCAGTTTGGGTAGAATGGACATTTTAATAATATAGATTCTTCCAATCCAAGAACACTAGATATCTTTCCATTTATTTGAGTCTTCTTCAGTTTCTTTCATCAATATTTTATAGTTTTCAGCATACAGATATTTCACCATCTTGGTTAAATTCATTCATAAATAAATAAATAATTTATTTATATAAATCTTTAAATAATAATAATTCATAATAAATAATTTTTCTTTTTTCTATTTAAAATGCAATATTTTTCTTAAAATATTTTTTGGATATTCTGTTGTTAGTGTAGAGAAACATAAGCAAATTTTTGTGTGATTTTTATCCTGCAACTTTATTGAATTCATATATTAGTTTTAAAAGTTTTTTGGTAGAGTCTTTAGAGCTTTCTATATATAAGATCATGTCTTCTGCAAACAGAGACAATTTTACTTTTATTCTTGTTTGGATGCCTTTTATTTCTTTTTCTTGTCTAATTGCTCTGGCTAGGACTTCCAGTACTATGTTGAATAGAAGTGGTGAGAGTGGGCATCTTTGTCTTGTTCCTATCTTGGAGGAAAAGATTTCAGCTTTTCACTATTGAATATGATGTTAGCTGTGGCTTGTCATATGTGGCTTTTATTATGTTGAAACACGTTCCTTCTATACCTAGTTTATTGAGTTTTTTTATCATGAAAGGATGTTGAATTATGTCAAATGCTTCTTCTGCATCTTTGAGATGATCATATGATTTTTATCCTTCATTTTTGTTAATGTGATGTATCACATTTATTGATTTGCCTATGTTGAAACACCTTTGCATCCCAGAGTTGAATCTCATTTGATTACAGTGTATGATCTTCTTAATTTGCTGTTGAATTCGGTTTGCTAGTATTTTGTTGAGGATTTTTGGATCTATATTCATCAGGGATATTGTTCTGTAGCTTTCTTTTCTTGTAGTGTCCTTGTCTGTTTTTGGTATCAGGGTAATTCTGGCCTCATAAAGTGCGTTTGGAAGTGTTCCCTCCTCTGTTTTTTTGAAGAGTTTGAGAAGGATTCACATTAATTCTTCTGTAAATGTTTGGTCGAATTCACCAGTGAAGCCATCTAGTCTTGGACTTTTCTTTGTTGAGAGATTTTTGATTACTGATTCAATCTCTTTACTTGTTATTGGTCCTTTCGAGTTTTTGATTTCTTCATACTTCAGTCTTGGGTTCCTTATTGACAACATTTGAATATTTTAATCAATAATAATCAAAGAAATGTGGTATTTTAGTTGTTAAATATTCAGTTAAAGCACACTCATTAGGAAGTAAGTAATGAGAAAAATACTGATTTAGTTCATCCATGCTACTATTCTTCCTTTCATTTTTATTCCTTGAATATTTTGTGAATATCTTTATATCCTCAATGGTCAAGGGTTTCACAATGATCTCATAGAATATGTGTTTTAGAAAGAAGAATTTGACCTTGACCCTTACAAATGTAAGTGGATTTTTCTCAATATAGAATTGTGATAACAGTCTATTTGTTTGAGGAACAAAAATATTTTCCCCAAATTGCTTTTTAAAATATCCACAAAAGAGGAGGAAATAGATACTATTTCTTAGCCTCACTAAGAATTAGTTTCTATTACTTCTTTTCAGCAGGTCTGATATTTGTATAGAGTTGCAACTCTGAATTAGTGGAGAAGATTGGCTTTTTTTTAAACAAAGGAAAGACATTCTAATCAGAGTTCTTGGTTGAGAATAATAGAAACAAACTCTGGTTAAATTAAGGCAACAAGGATTCATTGGAGGAATATCCAGAACTTTATGGGGATGATCTGAAGGCTGGTGATCCTGGTAGGGAAAACAGGGTTTCTTTAAATGATTCACAGCTAATGTCACTCAATTGAGAAATATAAAATAGCATAACATTCCTGGAACAGATATTCTTGGAGGAAACAAGTAAGATATGTCTGGTAATGAGAATTCTCTCAGGCTATGGTCACCATTGTCTGAAGATTGTCCATATCATCCCCATCCCCACATCTCTCATTGTTTTTCTGTTGCTTTCCACGGTAGAACTACTCACTAAGGTTGCTGCATAAACTATTTGCTTCTCAAGTTGACAAAACTTCTTTTTCAGGCTACTGGTGGGCACATGCATATACACTGGTCATAAATCTCCTGATCACCATGACTCTACCCTTCCACTCCTGCCTGTCTTCACTCCACAGCCAATCTCAGCCATCCTTTCTTGCCAACAGAAATTTGATTTACTTCTGGTGTCATATTGCTGTGTGCTTCAGGCAGGCTAGGATGAATTTAGATTATTATAACCCCCAAAGGCAATTTTATTCCCCTTACAACTAATTATTTTAGGAATGTGCATGTGGTAGAACACTGAAAAGTCACCTTCTTTACTGGCCTCTGGATGATGTGTGAGACCTTGATGCCTGGAGCCGTTATAGCCCTCTTGAGACCACAAAGGAGTAGCCAACATGCTGAGTATGGCAGGGCAGAAAATTGGAAAGTACCTGAATCTTTGATGCTGTCAATTCTTAACAGCATTTGGTTAGTAGGTTATCTGCAAGTCTGCTTCACATCATTATGGTCAGTCCCCAAATTTCTAAAGTATGTGTGATTCTCTTTGTGTTGCAGATAACTTTTGCTTTGTCAGCGCAACTTGTCTTTTTCCTTTTCTGCTATCGTTTTTTTTTCTTTACATGTCCTCATCCCTCTGTCCTCTATTAATTGTTTTAGTGGTGGTCATGGGACCAAAGCTAAGTCAATAAGCACCCTTTCCTGATATTTGCAATAATGAATACTAAGAGAGGAAATTGGTTCCTCTTTGGTCATGAATATAAGATGTTGAATCTGTTGACCACCATGCTCTCTGTGATGGAAGCTGAGCTGATTTTAGAAAGAATAAATTTGAAGGAGGATTAGGGAGGGAAGAGAAGTAGAGAGAGAAAAAAAGAAAACAGATATAAATGAATAAATGTGTGAGACAGTGTCCTACTGCCCTTTGGTTCTTTGATCCCTGGTGTCCCTGAGGTCCAGATGACACACTGTACTTCTCTTGGTGTGGTTATTCAACACCTCCTTCTATTAGACAACATCAGTGGCTCTACTCATCAATTTTCCTGTGGTCCTAGAGAGTCTCAGGGTAGCATCCCCAAAGCTTCCCAAATGCCACTGAAAAAAGTTACTGAAGTAGCTGAGATGAGTCTTGTCTTCAGGAGGAGGTTTAAGTCTTGGAAAAAGTGTATCTTCTCTCTTTCATCACCTCCACAGTTGAGGAAAACAATTTCATCTCTATTGGTTATAAAAATCGGCTAGGCCAGTGTCCTTTTGAAACTACAGTCTATTTCAGAACATCAGAATCAATACAAAACAAAACTTAAATATACATATAAACAAAAGCTTATGCTGGAAGACAAAAGATGTACCTTCTTTCCCTTGCATTCAGGCTGTAGCAAACCTGCCCAGGGGCAATGGGCTTAGAAAACTTTGACCACAATTTGAAATTAGTGGTGTTCTGTGGGTGTGTCTGAGAGGGAGATGAAGGGAGAAAGAGAGAGAGAGAGAGAATTTGGGATGGGAGCTGATAGCACTGGGCAATAGGAGGAGGGAGACCTGGGTTAATATGACAAATTATTATTCTACCACACTTGATGAGGGAAACTGGACATCACCATTTACACAGTGAATGAGAAAGGCTTTTTAACACCTACACTCCACTTTGGAGATTTTGAAAGGGGTAAGTTATAACTATTTTGACATATCTTTTGTCTCAACAGCCCTCTATGTCTCAACCAGCTAAGCAGGAGGGTAATTCTTAAGAATCAGTCGCTGCAATTAGATGTATTTCTATTTGTCACTGCCTTTCATAGTTCTTCCCCTCCCCCCCAAAGTTATGGGAAATATCTGAATACACATGAACAAACCTATAGACTTTACAGGACTCTCTGGCCTTTTCACAACTCTTCAGTGCTTATCAATGCATCCTCACCCCCACATCACCCGCAATCTGGCATTAGCACCCACCTTGATTGCACCTCTGCATTCTGTATGTCTCAGGTTGGATGGCAGGGGATTGAAGATATGGAGATTGTGAGGCATGACTTCATAGGTACAGTGGCATGCAGATGGCAGTACCAGAGGAGTGACAATGTTGTTTTTAATTTACAAGGGCAAACCTGGTTCCTCTGAGTTCTGAACTGTTGGCACTGACGTTTCAATTTAAGAAAATTATTGAGACAGATTATAGTTATTACATCCTCCAAATTGCATGATACTTTTCAAAATACCATTTGGTACAGTTTGTTTATTGCCTTGGTAATGTTTTCAAATTGAATAAAATTAAAGATTTACACAATTCCACATCTTACTTAATATTGTTTGTTTTGGACCTCAGAAATAATCCTTTTATAGTGAACTTATGATTATCTTCTGAGAGGTGATATGATGAAAACTATTTCCTGCTAGAGCATGTTGAATTGCCATTGACTCAATTAAACTCTTTATAGACAAAGACGCAATCTTTATTTATTCTCACCAAGGGAGAGCAGGAAGTGATACTTTTCAGCTCAAACATTTAATGAATTAAATTGTTCCTGCTTGGAGAAGGTGTGAAACAGCAGCTAAGTGATAAAGTTAAGCCACTCTTTCTTCTATGTGAGGCTGCTGTCCTTACCCAATAAATTTCAAGCTGGAGGCAGCATGGGTTAACATGAGACTTTTAAATTCCTCCTGAGTCAGATTTCTATAAAGCTGCTTTATTATTTAGTTAGAAGTTATAATTATCCAGAATATCAGTCATATCAGTAGTTAGATTTATATACAAACACTAAAGCTTCTTATAAATTGCACATTTTATTCTTTTAACAAATATTTATTGAGTATGTCTGATATCCCTGGCAGTGTTCTAGATGATGAGGGACAGTGATGAACAATACAAACAAGGCCCATATTTGCATGGAGCTAATATTCTAGTGGAGTTAGACAGAAAGCAAAAATGATTGAAATGGAAGTTTTTCTGTTGTCCTGGATTTTCAAATAAAGTCACAAACCTGACAACCAGAGGTAATTCTATCTCTATGTTATGAAAGGCATCGCTATGCCATTTATTTAGGACTCACTAAATATATTATTTAGGGTATTTTTCTACCTGCTGTAACAAACTCCAGATTTTCAATGGCTTAACACAATACAAGTTCGTAATAATTTTAGCAGTCTGGTGGATTTGTTGTAAGTGGTTGATGAATAGTGTTCTCCATGTTGTGATCCAGGGAGCCAGGCTCTTTCCATCTTGTGGTTCCATCATCCTTTAGGGAATCATACATTCCTGCATATAGTTAGAGAAAGAGAAAAGAGACAGAAGAGAATTTCCACTGTTTTCTTGATTGCCTTAGCATACAGGTGACACCCATCGTTTCCACTCACATACCATTGGAGAGAACTAGTGATAAACTATGCCAGTCTGGATGCAAGGTCTGGGAAATGTAATCTGTGGTTGGACCGTTGCTGCCCGATGACATCTTCATACTATGAAGGGGGAGCACAGCTTTTTGGTAGATAATTGATGTTTCTGCCATATCAAGGGAGGTAAGAAATCTTTAGCCTGTCACCCATTTCCAGCCTATATATGGGATGGCAAGAGGCTGATCAGTAAGGAGACGAGTTTCCTTGGAAGGGAAGTGTAGGCATAGCAGTAAGAACTATACTTTCTCCTTTCCCTTTCCACCCACCACAGCACATGTGACTATGACTGGCTTCGACATAGCCACACAAAGAGAGTGGGGCTATCTTTTTAAGGAGAAGAAACTGACAGTTTCATGTCCATTGGCGTTTGCTGAGTTCCTGCCAACAGATTGGATCATAGAGGGAGGGAAAATGGCTAGAGTGAGAATAAGCTGCACTTGCATTGGCATGAGACAAGACCTTGTGGGTCAAGTGGATTCTACCCTGTGAGAGAAGAGTGGGCATGAGCTGTCTTGTAAGGACCTGGCTCAAGATACATTCTGTTAGAGAGAGATTCCAGGAGAAAGAGTCTACGTGGGATAATGCTAGAAAGAGGAATGAAAAGGAAATTAGGTCAACTGGAGAAGATCAACCAGCATCAGTTAAGTAAATGGCCTTTGTTCTTTTACCTGTCATCCCATGTACATCCTGTAGCCTAATGGTAAGAGCCTAATGTAACCGATGGAAGGAGCCCTATTAGCACAGTGATTGCAGGAGGACAGGAAGTTAGAGCAGGAGGTTGAAAAGAGCAGGTCACGTCTACCTTCTTCCTCACTAGCCATCTGAGAAATTACTAGATAGTCCTGGGACTGGGGATGGGGTGACAGGGAGGGAAGATCAGGAAAAGCATTCATTGGACATAAGATGAAAGTGTTAATTTTTTACTTCTTTAAATATCTGAAAATGAGACTTCTAGCATTGAGAACTATCCTGATATAACAACAGGGAATGGAGAACAGGAGGTGCTGCCTGGTTTGGAGAGCGGTAGTCAGAGAGAAACTGTTTTCAGATTATACTCCACCAAGTTTAGTCCATCCGGTATACCCATTACTATGACAATAAATGACCAAGATGAATTTAGTGATAATTGTACCAACAAAAATAGTCCAGGGTTTTATTGAGGGTGGTGTGAAGACTGGGGCAGTACACCCAGATAGAGTGACTAACAAATGTATAAGCCCTAGGGACAAAATGAGCTTGGTGGGAAGAGACCTGGCAGGACGGAGCCCAGGCATTCCAGGAACAGAAAAGAGGCTTATGAGGTTGGAGTTTGGACAGAAAAGGTAGGGGGAGTGACTTGTAATCAGAGATGTCAGCAGGACTATGTCTTGCAGGACCTCAAAGGGCAAGATGATTTTATTCCATGTGCAATTAGAAGCCACTAGAGGATATTGTGAGATAATAGAAAATATATATTGGTCTCGGTGCCCCAATTCCTGGCCCAGAGCTCCTGGAACCCTTGGAATTTCCTAAGTGATGAGAGCACTAGGAGCATCTTTTGTTCTAATATTTGGTCTTTGACCTCAGTTCCTGACACAGGATTCCTGAACCCTTTGAAATTTCCTGGGTGATAAGAGTGTCTTTGTTCTAATGAGGCCTCTCTGGGTGGGCCCCTGGATGGCTTTTGGATGAGGGCTGGCTCACAAGAAAGACCAAGCCATAATTAGAAGCTTGGAATTTGCAGGCCTTCCTCCCATTCTCTTGAGAAGGGACAAGGGCTGAAAATGGAGTTAGTGATTGATCATGCCTATGTGATGTAGCCTCCATAACAGTCCCAAAAGTACAGGGTTTGGAGAGCTTCCAGGTTGGTGAACATATCCACATCGGGAGGATAATGCACCTTGGCTCCATGGGGACAGAAGCTCCTGTGCTCAGGACTCTCCCAGACCTTACCCTCTGTATGTCCTCATCTGGCTATTCATCTGTATTCTTTATCACATCATTTAATGAACTGGTAAACATAAGTGTTTCCCTAAGTTCTGTGAGTTGCTGTAGTGAATAATCAAATCCAAGGGGGAGGAGATCATGGGAATCTCCGATGTGTAGCCAAGTCAGACAAGTTGTGGGTGACCTGGGGACCTATTGCTTGTGATTGGCGTCTGAAGTGGGGGCCAGTCTCGTGGGACTGAGCCCTTAACCTGTGGGATCTGATGCTATCTCCAGATAGATAGTGTCAGAATTCGGTTGAATTGTAGGATACCCAGCTGGTATTGAGGAATTGCCCAGTGGTGGGAGGAAAACCTCCACACATTTGGTGACCAGAGTGTCAGAAGTCAAGTGTTCTGTGCAAAGGAAAGGAGACATAAAAGAACTGTAGGTGTTTCTAATACAGGTATAAAGAGAGGAATGACCTGATCTAATTTATGTTTTTAAAACATGCTTCTAGCTGTTGTGTGGAGAATAAATTGTAGGGGACATAAGTGGAAAAATAGAGACCTGTTAGAGACTTTTACAGCCATCAGGAGGAGAGTTGATAGTGGTTTGGACTGAAGTGTTAGGGTGGCAATGGAGAGGACAATCTAAAGATCTAAATGGATAAAATAATCAATAGTAATTTCTTCTGAGAGACATTTATTAAATCATGGAAAATTGGAGTAGCAATGATTTTACAGAGGGAATGCTGGTAAGAGGAATCTACCTCTTAATAATATTCTTTAGTAACACTCCTTTAATGAGCAGCTTGGTAGGAGAAAATACACGTAATGAGTCAATAAACCCTGTGCTACTCGCTAAGGATATTCCAAGTAACAAAACCAATATGGATCTTTATCGTTTTTTAGATATGAATTTTTACTATAAAAGAAATGCAAATAAGACTTCAGACAGGTTTCTACTATCACATTCTTTGTTAAAGTATTTACCCAACAGTCAAAATTAAAAGTACATGAAGTTTTCAGCGTCAGAAAAGTTATGACAATGGCTCCTAATTAGAATATGTGTGCAAGCAATTTATTAACTAAAATATGCATCTTCTTCTTTTTCTTCCACATTCCAGAATTCTTTCTTTATATCCTATTGTTTTCTAGTTACCTTGAATTGTTAATAGGCAAAACTTTCTTTGACATATAAATAGAAAGAAGGCCTGGCATTTCTTCCTACCTCTGATCAAGGTGATATTTGAAGATAAAATGGTAAACTCTTGGGATTATCATTATCAGAATTAAAATATATATAAATTTGAAGAAGCCATTTTCATGAAAAATATCTCTAGATATTAACATAATTCATGTAGATGCATTTATTATGCGTTGTATATGTATATGAACACCCTAAGAGTGTTAGCACAAGCACCCAATTGACCATGATGTTGTATAAGGCACAGCTAGAAGAAAAGTATGGGCCTCATTTTTTTTTTCTTTGTGCCCTCTAGAACACTATTATCCAATAAAAATATGACGGCAGCCACGTATATATTTTAAATTTTCTAGTAGCTGCATATAAAAAGTAAAAATTAACAAGTGAAATTAATTTCAAGAACATATTTTATTTAACCCATCATACCCAAAATATTATAATTTCAATGTGTAATCAATATTACAAATTATTCATGAGATGTTTCACATTCCTATTTCACATTAAGTCTGAAAATCAGTGTGTATTTGGACTTATAGCACAACTCAATTTAGTCATATTTCAAGTGCTAAGAACTGTTAAAAAATAAACTGAGGCATAGTAAATATTTTAAGAGTTTATTTGAGCAAAAATCTATTCAAATTGGGTAGCATCCAATCTCGCAGATAGAAGGGAGCTCCAAGGAGCTCAACAAGATGAAAGACTTATAGGCAGAAGGGAGCGGGAATAAGGAAGTTATACTAGGCAAAAAAGTGGGTGGTTATTTCAAAGTTACTTTCCTTTAGGAGATGGCAGGAGTCGAGTCAGGCAGATTACCTAACTAGTGCTGATCAAGTGAGTCCTGATTGACTGGTTTAAGATTCTATTTCTGGGAGAGTGGAAACTGTAATTAAGTCTCAGTTTGATGATGTGGGGCTTAGCATAAAGTGTTACCAAACCAAGTGGGCTCACCTCCTGGTGAGTTAAATAAGACTCTACACCAGTGGAAGTTGTCTCACAAAGTAAAGTGTATTTGCAGCAAATAGGAGGCCACGAGGAATCATTTCCAATGTCACGGTGTCCTGGAACAAAGGGAAGCAGGAATTTTATATTGGTTGGGAAATGAATATTCAAAAGGGAGAGGCAGGTATTTGCCTGCAGAGGCTCAGTTGGAGAACATGCTTCCACGTAATGAGGCCTAAACTCCTCCTGGAGAGATCTTTGCATTAAAAATAAGACAAAGGTCATGGGTGTAGCTCTTGTGGTGAGGCTTGATCAGTTTCAGGATGTTTGGCGGTTACATCTCCCTTGAGTTTCTCGCTTGGTCAGTTTCAGGATGGTGGTGGTTACATCTCCGTAACATACAAAAGGAAAAGAAACAACTTGGAAAACAGATAATTGCTTCCAAACCCACCCAGCTTTGAGTTTCTTGAGGCACCTAGTCTGTGACATAAGCAGCTCCATTTTGGGCCTGTCATCTTATTTTTAACAGAGCACATGGCTACAGTATTGGACAGCACATCCTTAGAATTGATGATATTTACCAACAATTTAAAAAAAGAAACAACAATCCCCCAACGTGTGTTTCTGTTTTTTTATTTTCTGAGGAGTCACAGCTTATTGGCTCTACTTTCTCTACCAATGCCCACATGCAAAAATTCAAATTGATTTTCCTGTAACTTGAACAGGAACTACCTGTTTTCCCAACTTGAACCTGTAGCTACCTTTCTTGAGGGCTACACAAGTTGCTGAATAGTAATTCAGGGTGGGAACAGTGGTTCTTTTAAGAGTTTACCACGAATGCCAGTAAAGTGAGTACAGTTCCTTTCAATCATCTGGAGGGATAACGAAAATTAGTATTCTGTGAAGATCTGTATGGTTTAATATCCCTGAGATGTAGGTGTCATGTTCAAATCAGGAAACTGTGAGTCACGGACTGTGCAACTACTGTGATCTAGGCTTTCTGACTGAGTTCTATGTTATTAGTTCTATGTTTTTTTTTTTTTTTTCATTAGAAGGAGGAAAAAACCTAGCATAAAAACACATTTGATTCAATTATTTGTTTATAAAATATTTATAGGGTACCTAATTAGCTATTTTAGAGATAACATAAATTTATCTCAATATACGCTGGGACTTTTAAGGAAAATAAATGTTTAGAAAGAGAAAGAAGGAAAAAAACTTCACATAACTAAAAGTGATATAATATTGGGATATTCACATTTTAAATCAAAGCATTTTGAAAAGTTTAAATTTTCTTTGGGTCCTATGCTGTATTTTTTTAATCCTGTAATTTTTGGTAGAAATGACTTTTCCAGTGACCTTTAAAGTCACTGTAAAACTATCACTGATTAAGAGTTTCACATAGCTTTGTTTAATTTCATAACAATCATAGATATAACATTTTTAGGGCAAAGTGATTAGGTTCTTTTTTAAGAAAAAAATTCCCTCTCTCAGTTTAATTAGTTGAAGTGGATATTAAGCAAGCAGAAATTTTCAAAAGAAGATTTACCTTTTAAAAATAAGATTATTATGAAATGCAGTTTATTCAGCCTTATATTATGCTCCTTGATTGGAATTGTCACAGCAGAATGAACAAAGAGAAATCAGTTATATCTTTAATTTGACCCTTTAACTTGCTTTTAAAATAGTCATTATTCTATAAGCCTTTACCTGTTTCCCCAAAATTGTTCCCACTATTCCCTATCTCAGTGAGAGGTGCGACTATCCACTGAAGTTCACTAGCCAGGTCTTATATTCAGGTGGTCCACACTGATAACTGCCATTAACTATTGTTGTTTACTGGTGGCATCTGTTCTGTTTGGTAGTGTCCATGGACCAGTCATTATTTTGAATACGATCATTGTCTTGACCATCTACATCCAATAGAATCACCATCTCTGAATTCATCTACTTCTTTGCATCTCTGCTGCCATCACCTGAATTCAAGTGACCATCATCAGAATCCTGCACTCTGTCGTAAACTTCTTATTGATCCTCTCAAATCAGTCTTGCCTCCCTCCAACTCATCTTCCATGCAGCAATCATTATATTCTTTCAGAATAATCCATCTGATGATGAGTCTTCTCCTCAAAACAGTGCACTGGCTTTGCATTGCTATCAGGATAAACACCAAACTCTTTAATCTATCCTAAAGTTCCTATCCATCTCACCAACATAAAATCTTGTGATTGTTCTCCTTAGTCTCTAAACTTCAGCCGCAAGGGCCTTTTCTGAGCTCCTCCTAGGAATGAATGTTCTTCCTATTCCTGCGCCACCTGCTCCCTACTACTTTTTCGTCTACTATTCATCCTTTAGAGGTCAGTTCCTCAAAGCGGCCACTCCTAACTCTCCAGCTTATGTCAGTGTCCTCTGTTCTATGCTCTCATGCCAGCCTGTACTTCTCCTTTGTAATTTATCACTGCCATAATTAAATAATTACAATTATAATTAAGTTAATCATTATGTTTATTTCCCTTGCTAGTATGCAAGCTCCACTAATGCAGGGTCATGTCTGTCCATCTGAGTATCTATCACAACACCTTGCACAGAGTAGACGTTCAATAAATATTTACTAAATAAACAAATGAATGAATGAAATATGATAATATATTTAAAGTAACACTTAATTATAATTTATTATATGTCCACTCCATGATTATGTAACATATTTATCACCATGCATCAGAGAGCACTTACATGTAATTGGCAAAGTAGTGAATTGGCAGAAAATAATTGGGAAACACCAAAAGCAGTTTTGCCACAGGTGAAAATTCCAATCTGCTCTTTTAACAACTTAGAATTCATTGTTAAAAGTTTTAAACAATGTGGAGTAGCATAAAGATTCCTGGCCTAGTAGTAAAGAGACCTGGGTTTTAATTTCGCTGTGCCGACTAACAACCTATGTGATCATTAAGTCACATTAATTATCTGGCATTTAACTCATTTAGCAAGTAAGGGAATTAAAGAAGTTTGCATGCTGAGCCTACAGGCAATGTAAATGTGCCTTGTAGCTGAGAGTAAGCCAAGGAGTGGCAGTGACTTTGGTGACCTCCAGAGCACAAAGCTGGTCTAATGTCCTTCAAAATCCTACCCCCAACACCCTCCATCTTCGGCAAAAAGAAAAAGCAGGATAATTAAAACCCACCCCAGGGCCAATTCTGACCTTCTGGCTGCCAGTTTGTGACCTGCTTGATATATGATTCCTTCATTCACTAGAAGCAATGACTTTTTCATACATTACAGTTTAAAAACCAATGTACCTTTCATACTTTACAATACACAGATATTCCTTGGATCAGTACAGGCCAAAGGAATTAAAAATGGTTAATCTTGTTATTGGCAGACCCATGATTTAGAGGAGCTTCTATGACTTATCAGAGCTAACCCAACTGGATATTGCCCTGTTTCCAGTTGGTATGAAGTAGTTTTCGGAAAGGGAGAAACAGAACCAAGAGGCCTGGGATCCAGTCCTGAGGCTAGTATGCTGTTACCTGGCTGTAACTTTGACATGGTACTTATGCCTTCTGGGCTTCTGTGTTCTAATCTGCAAGATGAGAAAACAGCACAGGTACAGTTTCATCCATTCTGTCTCCTTACCAGACACTTGCTTTCATGATTTGGCTCAGTTCAGTAAATATTGATTGCAGTTACTCTTTGTAATGGAGAGAAACAAGAGACCCATGCCCCTCTCACCAGTGCTCAAAATACTTGGAGGAAAACAGAAATGTAAAATAATAGCATCAAATCAAAGGAAAAACTACATGTATTACTTGTACAACTAGAGTGTAATGGGAATATTGAGGGGGAAAGTCACATTCCTATAGCTATGAAAATCCTAGACTCTTGCTTTAATTTTTTTTCAACATAGTTAAATATAAACTTACATACAGAAAAATACATAAAACATAAATATATAATTTACCATGTCCCTCAGAAATAGAACATTACCCATGCGTCATTTCCCATGCCTAAACCCCTATAATATTGATCCTGCCTTTTATGGTAATCACATAGTTTTCAAATAATTTTAGCACTGAAGTACAATATGTTTAAACAATATAGTTTACTTTTGTAAGTTTTCTTAATTCATATAATTGGAATCTTACAACACTATGTTGCAAAACTCACCCGTGTTGTTATGTGCAGCTGTAGTTTTTTGATTTTCAGTACAGTATAATAATCACTTTTGTTCCCAGACACATACCCAGGTTCTTTAGCTGCCACACAAGAGGGGCCAAGATAAAAGCAGAATGCCAGGCTTATGGCAAGGAAAGAGTTTTAATTTCGAGTGATGTCAGCCGGGAGATGAGAGTGAGCCCTCAAATTTGTCCTGTCTCCCCGAAAGATGAGAGGCAAGGGGTTTAAAGGCTGGGAGGAATGCAGCTGCTTGTGGGGAGGGGGAGGCTGTGGCCTTGCCGGTCTGCACTTTCCCACCAGCCTGCATTTGGCCTTGTGAGGCTGCTTGCAGGGAGGGGGATGGTGAGATAAGGGAATCGCAGCTGGGTGTCCTTGATTGTCTGTCTCCGTGGTGGACAGTGGATTCTGGTGCCAGGAAGCCAAGGAGCTGGGCGCTGGGAAGCTTTAGCTTCTTGACCTTCTCTGGATACCAGTTTCCCTGTAACAAACCTCAAGAACTGGTAATTAGCTAAAAGTTCAGTGTGAGCCCAGCCTGAGGCCACCTGGGCTTTTAACAATTTGTAACTTCTATTTGCCTAGTGAAATTCAGGGATACTTACATATGAATGCAATTTAGAGAAGCAGGGCAAGAGGATGAGTGCTTTTGGTTTTAACCTCATATGTGCTGGGTTTAATGTAGGGGGACTGGTATCAGGGCTGGCATCAATATGAGTATGATACTCTCTCGTGATGCTGGGCAGTGGCAGTGAGCCACAGCTCCCAGTCAGCCCTATGATCACCAGGGTGGATAACTGATATACTTACGTCCATTCTGTACCCATACAACCATTCTGTTTTTCACTTTCAGTACAGTATTCAATAAATTATATGAGATAATCAACACTTTATCATAAAATAGGCTTTGTGTTAGATGATACCGCCCAACTGTAGGGTGACTAGGTGTTCTGAGAACGTTTTAGGTAGGCTAGGCTAAGCTATGCCGTTCAGTAGGTTAGGTATATTAAATCCATTTTTGACTTAGGATATTTTCAGCTTATCGTGGGTTTATTGGGATGTAACCCCATCATTAAGTTGAGGAAGATCTGTATTTTGCTAGTATTTGGCTCACCAATGATATTTTCCTCCACTTTGATGAGTGGGCTTTTATCGTTAATTTATGTTTATGACTGATCAATTTTTTTGGAAACACAAGTAAAATAATAATGAATGTACATGGTGACTTCAGAGTGTCTCTCATCTTCACATGGACACTTTTAGGTTCAATGATAGAGAACATTCCTTGATAAGGTATCTGACATTTTTCTCTTGCTTGTACTTAAAGCGTAGCTTAACCAGCATGCTGTCTTAAGTATGCATTCTATGTGAAAGAACGTCTGCCTGTTTAAAGAAATTGCTTCCATTTCTCACAATTTTTTATAAAAGGACTATACCGTGTATCTTTAATCTTGTGGAATGTAAGTGTAGATTTTAAAATAATAAGGATATTCAAAAGATGCTGAAATTTAGAAAATTGAAAAAAATCAAGTAGAAAAACTTGGGATACTATTTTAAAGTACAAACATATGTGTTGAATTTTGCTATGGAAGTTTGCAGAAGAAATTTGAATACCTTATCCATTTTAAAATAAATGTAGTATATTTGCAGCAACTAAATATATAATTTTTATGTTTATTATTTTCTCACCAGGGAAGAAACATTTGTAAGGTAGCAGACTCTAGACATATATTGAATTAAATTACCTAGCTACAATTCCAGGGAACACAGTTTAGGAAATACTGTGCTACGATTTTTTTTGTTTAGAAAAAAAAAAGTTGAGTTCATTTTGATAGAGATAATTTTCAAGAAAATGAAGTAACTTGACTTCATTAACATTGGATTCACATCTGACACACACACAAGTGCAACTTGTCAATGATTTTATATGTTTTTCAATAACCAGTAATACTGGTTTCTGGGCTTATAAAGTTAGGTGTAGCTACTGCACTGAGTTGCATTCCTCCTTTTTCTAGAACAACTTTTGCCAGTTAGAAGTAAAATTTCACCTCCCTTTGGAACAGTTGAGTGACATGGTGCCTCTGCTCACAGATTATCAGGTTTTCTTTTTAAAAGTTGGCCCAGAGTATATGCCGTGAAAATCAGGAATGACGTAGAAAATGTACCTTCAGTAACACAAGATAAAAGGCGTTCTAAAAACTAAAGTAAAAGTTTGGAGACAAATAAGAGAGTTGATCAGCACATGAATCTCTTCATAAGATGTAAACTTTAAACAACTATATTTAAAATAGGTGCATCTCTTTAGCTCACATATGAGAAGACTGATAGAAAGATATGTATATAATTTCATATAATAATCACATAATTTAACTTCTTAAACTATCCCTCTCTACAATTCTTCTTATGTAACCTATTTGCAATTTAACCAATCTTCTATTCCCCCAGTTCATGCTCCAGAGAAAATATCCTTTAAGACACTGATCAGTGATATTCTATTGTGTGAAATTCAGTGGATTCTTTCCTAGCTCTACTTGACTTTAAACACACTAACTAATTTAGTCAACCTTTAGTACTCATGAATTTCTTTCCTTTGGTGAATTTGCTTGTTGTGGTTTTTTGGAGGATTGTGTGTTTGTGTATGTGTAACCATTCTTTCATATAACTTTATTAAACATTCAAAAACATGAATACACACAAATGTTCACACTTAATTTTACATCATTGCAATCATATCATACACATTATTTTTACCCTGGACACCTATTTTTAAATTGTTTTTTTGTTTTTATTATTTTTTTAATCCTTTCCCCACCCCAAAATGAAATTTATGCCTCAACATAGTACTCTTAATCCCCTTTCTTAGAGAGTGTTTTTAGTTCCATACTATGAGCAATGATAAAAGCCAATGTACACCTCCTTCTTCTCTCTCCTTCACTACGCAATTTTAGTCAACACTATAATAACTTTTAATTAATTATTTGAGATATTGTAGATTGACAAGCAGTTGTAAAAATAAATACAGAGAGATCTAGTATATCCTTTAACAGTTCCCCCCATTCTGCAAAATAGTATAGTAGCAAATAGAATAGTAACAGTCTGCAAAGCTATAGTGCAATATCACAACCAGGCTATTTACACTTACACAACCCACCAATCTTGTTATTCAGATTTCCTGTTTTACTTGCAGTTGTGTGTGTGTGTGTGTGTGTGTGTGAGTGTGTATGATGTTGCCTTTTAATAACTACATCCACATCCTTCCCACCCTTCAACCTCACCATCCCTGACCCTTGGCAGGTACTACTCAGTTTTTTGTTTCTAAAATTTTGTCTTTCAAAAAAATGTTATATAAATAAAATCACACAATTCCTGTTGGAATTGGCTTTTTGCACTCAGCATAATTCCCTTGATATTCATCTGTGTTGTTCCATGTATTAAAAGTTCATCCTCTTTATTTCTGAATAGTATAGCATGGTATGGATGTACCATAGTTTGTTTAACCATTCACCTGTGAAGGACATCTGGATTATTTCCAGCTTTTGGCCATTACAAATAAAGCTGCTATGAACATTAATGTACAGGTATTTGTGTGTTCATACATTTCATTTATCTGGGATAAGGGCCTAAAAGTGCAATTGTTGGACTCCATGTTAATTGCATATTTAGTTCTATAAGAAACTGCCAAACTGGTTTTCGGAGAGGTTGTACTATTTTGCATTCCTACCAGCAATGTATGCGTGGTCCAGTTTTTTTTTTTTTTTTTTTTTGCTGAGGAAGATTGGCCCTGAGCTAAGATCTGTTGCCAATCCTCTTTTTGCTTGAGGAAGATTGTTGCTGAGCTAACATCTGTGCCAATCTTCCTGCATTTTATATGTGGGATGCCACCACAGCATGGCTTGATGAGTGGTGCATACGTCTGCTCCTCAGATCTGAACTTGCAAACCCCAGGCTGCTGAAGCAGAGCACACAAACTTAACCACTATGCCACTGGGATGGCCCCAAGTGGTCCAGTTTCTTCACATCACCAGCATTTGGTGTTGCCACAATTTCTTTTTTAATTTTAGTGATTCTTGTAGTTATGTAGTAATATCTCATTATGGCTTTAATTTGCATTTCTCTAATGGTTAATGTGTTAAATATATTTCCGTGTGCTTATTTGGCATTTGTATATCCCATTAAGTGAAATGTCTTTTCAGGTTTTTGATTATTTTCTAATTGGATTGTCTGTTTTTTCACTAAGTTTCAAGAGTTCTTCATATATTCTAGATACTAACTCTTTTTTAGATAGGTGATTTGTGATTATTTTCTCCCAGTCTTTTTATCCCCTCAACATGGTCTTTCTCAGAAGAAAACTTTTAAATTTTGATGAGGTCCAATTTATCAAATCATGCTTTTTGTGTCAGGCATAAGAATTCTGCCTACACCCAGATCTTGAAGATTTTCTCCCATGTGTTTTCTTTTTTATAAAGATTCTATAATTTTATGTTTTACATTTAAGTCTGTGATCCATTTTGAGTTAATTTTTGTATAAGTTGTAACACTTAGGTAGAAGGTCTCTCTCTCTTTCTTCTTTTTTGCTTATGGATTTCTAATCACTCCAGCATCATTTTTTGAAAAAGCTGTCTTTCTTCCATTAAATTCGCTTTGCATCTTTGCCAAAAATCAGTTGGTTATATTTGTGCAATCATTTATTAATGTCTACTCTGTCTTATAACCAAAGCTGTGACAAGATCTTTAGAGGAGGCTGAGCTTGGAAGTTTAAGTCCCCAGATGTTAGAGTGGCTTGGTAAACACCTTTGGCTATCCAGAGATGTACGTCAACAAAGTATAAAATCATTGGAACACAAGTTCATAGTGATCAGCCAATAACTGAACAACCTACTAGAACAAAAGCCAATATATTTCAGATGAAGATAATGGAATTTGAGTTCTCTATTAAATATTATTCAGTCAAAATGGACCAGATGTACAGAAATATATAAATGGTATTAGGAAAACTGTTCTCTACTATTAAGAGATAAAAGCAGTAAATAGAAACCAAACCCAAAATGATGCAGATGTTAGATTTGGAAGAAAAAGTAGCTTTGTATATATACTCAATGAACTAACATAACAGAAATTTTACAAAGGTAAGGATAGGTAAAGGAAATCACACATATAAGGTTATTAAATTTATGAAGTGATTTTTTTCAAATGACAGCTGTGAAGTGGGAAATAGGAAGAGATACAATAATGACTAATTAATAGTGAAAGATTGAATGTTTACCCTATGATTGGGAACAAGAAAGAATATTCACACTCAACATTTCTATTCAATTTTGTAGCTGAGGTCCTAGTCAGTACAATAAGAGAAGAAAAAGAAATAAAAGGCATAGAGAATGAAAAAAGAACAAAAACTTTTCTTATATATTGATGACATGATTGGCTTAAAGAAGATCCCAAGAAATCTAAGAAAGAGAAATGCTAGAAAATATAAGCTAATTTAGCAAGGCCGCTGAATAGGTCAATGGATAAAAATCAATTGCATTTCTGTGTAAGAGCAACAAACAGTTCAAACTAAAATTAAAAATACTATTTATAATAGCATCCAAAATCCTAAAACATTTGTGAAAAAAATTATAAAAGATATACAATGTCTTTAGACTGGAAAGTACAACACATTGCTGAGAGAAAGCTAAGATATAGATCGTACACGTTGAGAGACGCACCATGTTGATGGAGTGAAAGATAATATTGTTAAAATCCTTATTCTCCCCTATTAGATCTATAGAATCAATGTTATCCCAGTCACAATCTCAACAAACATTATTTTGTAGAAATTGATAAGCTGAAACTAAAATTTATTGAAAATGAAAAAGATCCAGAATGTCCAAAACAACCTTTTGAAACTAAACTGAGATAAAGAAGTTACATTATCTGAATTCAAGGCTTACTATAATGCTATATTAACTGAGAAGGAGTAGTATTACTGCAAAATTAGATGTACAGATCAATGGAACAGCATAGAGGCTACAGAATTAGACATGTTTAGAGTCAATTGATTTTTGACAAAGATCAAATGTAATTTAATGGTGAAAAGGTAGTCTTTTTTAACGCATGATATTAGAATAACTGTGATATATCAATGAAAACAAACATAAAAAACAAAACGAAACAAAACTCAACACCTAACTTAAACCACACACACACAAAGTCAAAGCAGGTCATAGATCTAAATATAAAAGTTAAAACTATAGAATATCTAGATGTAAACAGGAGAATATCTTTACGGCCTTTCAGTTGGCAAAGTTTGCTTTGATAGGACACCAAAAGCATTAACAATAAAATAAAAGTATTAATAAATTGGCCTTCATCAAAATTGATAAATTGGACTATACTAACCTTAAAAACATTCACTTTTTGAAAGGTATGGTTAAGAGAGCAAAAGTACATGCACAGAACATGCGAAAATATGCAACAATGGACATACTTGCAGATTACATAAAGAAAGGATGTATAGCTGTCCTACATACATAGGATGTAGAGCTGTCATTTCTCACTGGCAATTCATGGCGGAAGGTTCTGTCTTTGTTAGGCTCAGGATAAGCATGCATCTGGGCCCTGCGTTTTCACTGCAATGTATATACTTAGAAAAACTCCTCCATGTGTGGGACAGGATACATATACAAAAATGTTCATAGCAACGTTGTTTATAATAGCCAGGAATTGGAAACAAGCCAGATGTCCACCAACAGTAGAGTGTATAAACAAAGTACACCATGTTCTTAAAAGTGATGCCCGCCCTGATACCAGTCCCCCTACATTAAACCCAGCACATATGGGGTTAAAACCAAAAGCACTCATCCTCTTTCCCTGCTTCTTTAAGTTACACTCATAGGTAAGTGTCAGTCTTTTTTAAACTTTGTATCCCTAAACTCCACAAGGCAAATAGAAGTTATAAATTGTTAAAAGCCCAGGTGGCCTCAGGCTGGGCTCACACTGAACTTTTAGCTAATTACCAGTTCTTGAGGTTTGTTACAGGGAAACCGGTATCCAGAGAAGGTCAAGAAGCTAAAGCTTCCCAGCGCCCAGCTCCTTGGCTTCCTGGCACTAGAATCCACTGTCCACCACGGAGACAGACAATCAAGGACACCCAGCTGCGATTCCCTTATCTCACCATCCCCCTCCCTGCAAGCAGCCTCACAAGGCCACATGCAGGCTGGTGGGAAAGTGCCTACCAGCAAGGCCACAGACTCCGCCTCCCTAGAAGCAGCTGCATTCCTCCCAGCCTTTAAACCCCTTGCCTCTCATCTTTCGGGGAGACTGGACAAATTTGAGGGCTCACTCTCATCTCCCGGCTGACATCACTCGACATTAAAACTCTTTCCTTGCCATAAGCCTGGCATTCTGCTTTTATCTTGGCCCCTCTTGTGTGGCAGGTAAAGAACCTGGGTATGTGTCCGGTAATAATATGGCTACCCCAGGAAAAGATCAAAATTCAAAATTCAAAGTATGGTTTCTACTGAATATGTACTGCTTTTGCACCATCGTAAAGTCAAAAAATTGTAAGTAGAACCATGGTAAATTGGGGACTGTCTGTATTCAAACATGTTAAATATAAAATATTCCTAGAAATTAAAAGAACTTTATACTTGCTGTACTTCTGGTGTAAGAGCCATTCATCATAAAGTGTAATGGGGGCAGGATACCTTAGATAACAAGATAAAATGTTTTTGCATATGGAATTTTCTTTGTAAATTTTATTTTGCATCTTCTTTGCTCAACATACTTATGCATTTCTGGAATTGTATAGTTAACATAAGAGAGATGTTCCAAGAATGAACTGATATGTTTTTGACCATCTCATAAAATGATGAATAAAAAAACATTGTTCTCATTTACTTACTGAGTCTAATAAATGCTTAAAAAGGATGCATTTTTTTAGCCTTAAAAATTTTGTTAGTTATAAAATTAGTATTTCCTAAATTGGTTTTGAAGTGAAATATTTTGGCAGATGGATATTTATTATAAAAGTTATTTATGTAATAACAGTTTAAAGGTATGATTTAGATACTTTTGTGTACTTAAACTTGGAAGAAAATAATATTCAAACCATAATTAAATTTATGAATTATTTTTATAATATGATAGTTAAGTTTGACTTTTTTTTTAACTTTGTAGAGATTAGTTGTGTTAAAAACCACATAACATTTTATTTACCATTGTTTGGTCAGGTGGCCTGCAGTGACCTTAAACTGACACTAACCCCTCATTCAAATGCATGCCCTAGTTAGCAGCTGGCAGAGTAGCAAGCAAATGTAAGTTCCTGATATGACTTCAACAGTTTCCCCTGCCTCCCAATACCTTCCTCTTATGTGTCCCTTGGATAAGATCCCATGGGGCTTACAAAACCCCACTCTTTTAGCTTGAATTGACGAATCTGGCCTTAGCCTGGAAACCCCAGAGCACTCCACCTACAGACCTTAATAACAGCATGTGCCCTAAGTCCTGCCTCTCTCTGTCTGCACTCTGCCTTGACCTCCCAGTGTGGTCCCTGAGGTGTGCCAGGTACTTCCTCCAGGACTTGTGAATGATAAACTTCCCTATTTCAGTTTCTCTTGTGGTCTATTGTTGAACCACAGCTCACCATCCAGCAGCCTGTGCTCCACATAATAAGTGTTAATTTGACAAATTAATAACAACCATCTTAACCATTTTCAAATGTACAGTTCAGTACTGTTAAGTATATTCACATTGTTGTGCAACAGATCTCTAGAATTTTTCATCTTATAAAACTGAAACTCTAGGGGCTGGCCCGGTGGTGCAGCAGTTAAGTTCGCGCTTGGCAGCCCGGGGTTCACAGGTTCAGATCCCGGTCGCCAGCCGACGCACTGCTTGTCAGCCACGCTGTGGCGGCGTCCCATGTAAAGTAGAGGAAGATGGGCACGCATGTTAGCCCAGGGCCAGTCTTCCTCAGCAAAAAGAGGAGGGTTGGCAATGGATGTTAGCTCAGGGCTGGTCTTCCTCACCAAAAAAACCCAAAAAAACTGAAACTCTATACTCATTAAACACTAATTCTCCTTTTCTTCCCCCAGCCCTTGGTACCCACCTTTCTATTTTCTGTTTCTATGATTTTGATTGCTTTAGATACTTCATATGAATGAAATCACACAGTATATGACCTTTTGTGACTGGCTTATTTTACTTAGCAAAATGTCCTCATGGTTCACTTATGTTGTAACATGGGACAGGATTTTCACCTTTTTTAAAGGCTGTATAATATTCTATTTTGTATGTATACCACATTTTCTTTATCCATTCATCCCTCAATGCACATTGGTGTTGCTTCTGTTTCTTGGTCATTGTGGAAAATGCTGCAATGAACATGGGTGGGTGAATATCTCTTCAAGATCCTCCTTCAAATTCTTTTGGATATTTACCTAGAAGTAGGATTGCTAGATCATATGGTAGTTTTAATTTTTTGAGGAGCCTCCTAATTTTTTCCATAATGGCTGCATTATTTTATATTCCCAGCAACAGTGTACAAGGGTTCCAATTTCTTTACATCCTTGCCAACACTCGTTATTTTCTCGTTTTGATAGTCGCCATCCTCATTGGTGTGAGGTGATATCTTATTGTGGTTTTGATTGCATTTCTTATTTGATTAGTCATGTTGAGCATCTTTTCATATGCTCTTTGGTCATTTGTATATCCCGTTGGGAGAAATGTCTATTAAAGTCATTTGTCTATTTTTTAATCAGGTTATTTAACTTTGTATTGTTGAGTTGCAGGAGTTCCTTATATACTCTGCTTGTTAACCCCTTATCAGATATATGATTTGCAAATATCTTCTCCCATTCCATAGGCTGCCTTTTCATTTTGTTGATTGTTTCCTTTGAAGCACAGAAATTTTTAAGTTTGATGTAGTCTCTTTTATCTATTTTCACTTTTGTTGCTTGTGCTTTCATTGTCATATCCAAAAAATCGTTGCCAGAGCCAATGTCATGAAGCTTTTTCTCTATGTTTTTTCTATGAGTTTAACAGTTTGGGGTTTGTTTTTAGGTTTTTAATCCATTTTGAGATAATTTATGTATATGGTATAAGATAAGGGTCTATCTTCATTCTTTTTCATTTTTCTAACACCATTTGTCCTTCCCCACTCTGTAGTCTTGGCATCCTTTTGAAGATTATTTGACCATATGACACAAGGGTTTATTTCTGAGCTGTCTATTCTGTTATATTGTAGTATGTTTTGAAAACAGGAAGTGTGAGACCTCCAACTATCCTCTTCTTTTCCAAGATTGTCTTGGCTAGTGTCTGTTTGTAGTACTGCAGAATCTCTGGTGCTAGTCTAAGCTACAGTGATCTCCTTTCTCAGAAGCCCCCAACATGTTGGACGTTCCTGTCAGCATTTAGATTCAGGCAAGACTGAAACTAGTCCCTTAGGCAGCCACCCAAAAAGTAAGAATGTTGAATGTTGGATATATGTTCCACTCTTCACTTTCCCTGTACAGTGAAAAGCTGGGAATTGAGAATTTCTTCCCAATCACGCAGTGCTGTCCCGTGACGAGGTGCTATGGAGAGTAAATGTCATAAAGTTTCCTACTGGACTCAATATGGTTCTTCTTGTCTATGTCTCACCTGAGGTGCAGAAACCTCTTAACTGGTTTCTGGATTTCTCTTAAAGGCAATTAGTATCGTTAAGTTGTTTCCAGGGGGGAAGGAGAGTCTGGGGCTTCCTCTTCCACCATCTTGCTGACATCACTCTGATTGGAAGCTTAAACTTTTAACTGTAATGAAAAGTTTTTTTTTTTCTAGTGAGTCTCTTGCTTATTTAGAAACTTCAGAGAATTAGATTCCAGAGATTTCCAAGAGATTGCAGGGCTGGCAGCTCTAATCAATCAACACTTGCTATCTGAAGGGCTGCTCTGTGAAGGATTTTGAAGGGGTGCCCAGACATACTGATAAGAGTGAAGTGATCAGATAGTGATATTTGCTACAGATGTGGCAAGAATGCCAAAGAGGAGCTGTGACATAAGTGCACCATAGCTGCTATCCCCATTTCCTACTCTTAAGATTCTGCCAACCGTAGAATGTTATAACACCTTTGTAACGTGAAGGCATGCTCTTGTTAAATAAGTTGTATTTCAATGAAAAAACAGCAGGTTTAAAGTGATTTTGTCTTATTTTGTGTTCAGGGCTTATAAATGATGATACGACCTAGATCAATTCCATATTCCAGTATTTTATTCTTCTTTAGACCAGGATTTCTCAATATGGAGGTGTCAACCCATGAGTGGATTGAAACTACCATTATTTTTTTTTAAGAAATAGATTAAAATGAAAGAGAATAAAAATATCAGAAAATATCACATGTGGTAAGGGTAGGAATTGTTTTGTGATACTTTTTTCAATGGTGTGTGTGTATGGACTGGATCATGATGTAAAATGAATTACTCTTATTTGTGGTGAAAACATTTTGAAAATCATTTTTACTTCTGTGAAGGAGCTGTAGCATTCTCTTGAACTGACACTGATCATCTCTAATAAACAGCTGAGTACGAGACCAGAACAAATGTCTAGACCCAAATATATCATTTAATTTTCTGTCTTATACCCTAGGCAAAGTTTCTAGGGCAATATATGGTTGATGGTGTTTGTTATCCCAGCATATTCCTTTGCTTTAGTTGTCAATTTGTTTGGCCATTGGACACTTCCTTGGAGGCCAAGTCCTATACCAGTTTTATAAACTATGCCAGGTTGACTAGGAAATTAGTCATTTCCAGTGTTTTGCACTTTATATTTTTATTTTTCTTTCTTTATAATTATGAACATTGAATATTTTACTGTAGTTCTTTAAATGTCCATTTATCTTATGAATCCATGTTTCTTATATCTCCTGTAACTATTGTAGTTAGCCATTTCCCACTGTTTTTACAATTAAAACTTATTTGTAATAAATTATATCTGCTCAAGTTGAATTGTAAACTTGTGTATATCCTTTATTTCCATCTTTCCTCACCAGATGTTATTCATTGCCCCAAACATTATCTCTATTCTCCTAAAACGTGCCATTTGCCTACTTATTTATTTGTAGGGTTGATCAAGTATATTTTCTGGGAGCTGGGCCCTCTGAAACAGCCACAGACCAAGCTTTAATGGCCATTTTGAAGATATATTTTGTGAATCTCTCTCCTGTTACCACCTTATTATCAAACATGTCACCTCTATAAAGTGATTTGATGAATGTCAAAATATGTCCTTGTTTTAAATTACATCCATTACCACTTCTGATTTATACCTGAAGTGGCCATTCTTCTTCATTTCTTAGGTTAATGTGTTATTACAATTGATTCTTCTTAAAATTAAAATAATTCCTGCCTAATAATAGCCTTATGGAATATTGAATTAAATAATTCTTAAATTTCTCTTTTTCTCCCCTCTTTTATTTCTATTTCACTTTCTGAGCACAAAAAATAGAACCAAGTCAAAACGATTATACCAGGAGGATTGAACTTTTCAATTCCCTTAATGAAAATTAATTTCCACTTAAATTCTCCAGTAATCATATAGCACCCATTTGGAGAGCAAGAAAGACTTTAAATTAAAAATGCTGAGAGGTGCTCTTTTTAGCATTTAATTTATTTGTGAAAAGATGCACACATATATGTATGTGTATATGTATATATACATATGAGTAATTCAATTACTTTATTAAAATAATCAACTTTATGTGTTTAAAAATTAATTTTGAAATTATTTATCCTTATTTCAAAGTACACAAGTGACTTATGTATGCTTTGTACGTTGCATTTAATTTTATTCCATTGAAATGCCCTTTGCTACTTTATAAGCTCTTTCAGGATAATAATTCATATCTATTCCCCTAGCACTGATCTGTCATATAATTAGAACCCAGTATTTACTATCTAAATGCATGAGTAAATGACTTATGTTGGTGAGCTGAATTTGCTACCCCAAAATGTGTCTCTTTGGTTGGATTACTTTTAAAAGCAAAAGACTCAGGAAGAAACTGATCTCCCTAATTTCCTAGAAGAATTTAAGATAGAAGGCCTGTTCCAGGAAGGAGTTATCACCATAAATAACTATAGTATAATATGAACTAGGCATGGTAGACAGGGAGGGACCTAGCAAGACCCATTTGATCAAAGTCCTCTCCATGTCCCATTGTCTCTGCAAGGCATGGCAAACATCTCTTTACCAAACATTTGCTTTTCCATCTCCATGTGAATTGCTATCCTCCCCTTTGAAGCCCCAAACCTCTCCCCTCAACATTCTCCTTTGTCTTTAGCTGAAGATGGTATTTAAGGTGATGGCTTTGGCCATTTTGGTGAGTTACTCAGTTTTCCTGGGTTTCTCCCATGTATACATTTTATTAAATTTATTTGATTTTCTTCTGTTATTTTGTCTCATGCCAATTTAATTCTTAGACCAGCCAGAAGCACCTAGAAGGGTAGAGGAATATTTTTTCCTCCCTTACAGTTGGCAGTGAGAATGGGAGAAAACTTAACTGGCTGGGTGCTGCTCGCTCCAGGACTATTGCAGCTGAGAGATCCTGGACCTCTGATAAGAGCCAGCAGGAGGTAAGAGTTCTTACCACTTCATTCTCCCAGATCTCTGCCTGCAGGGTCCGGTGGGGATGAGAATGCTGTTTTTTCCTTTTCTAAATTTAGATTAGCAGGAGAAAATATTTGTGAAGCTAGTTTCTTGGACTTTAGTGACTCTGGGAAATTTGGTATTCTTTGGTTGTTATTGATCCTTATCCTCCTAGAGATGGTCACTGTTTTCCCTTGTCTCTGTCTTTCACGTTGTTTGTCATAAAAAGGAAAAACCATAGGGCAGGATGCAGGCACAGGCCCTGTAAGCCTGTTGTCCAGACTGGCCCTGCAGTCTGGTGACAAACTTTGCTGTGGGTTAGTATGCACATGAGGTAAAAGCTATTGGTAAGTGACATCTTGGAAGCTAAAACTGCAAAATGGGTGGGCACAGGTCAAGCATTCAAGAGCCATTAGTGTGATCGCCATCCTCAAGAAGACTCCTGTGATAGGATAAATTCATAATGGAACAGGGTAGATGGATACCAGGTCAACCTGCCAACCTCAAGGAAATTTCTGTGCAATGAGGTACTCTGTAAAATGACACACAATCCCCAACCCTGTAGCACATCCCTCTTAGGTATTAGTTTGGCTCCAAGAGGCCCAAGGCTTAGCCAAGGCTGTTACAGTGCATATAAGATGAGATTTTTCTTTTTGTCTTATTCTATGTCTTGAGAACTTGGCTTTGTGACCAGTGAGAATATCCTCCCTGGTCTCTGCCATTCAAAGGATGCATGTACCAGTGTGCATCTTGGTGGCCAGTTGAATAGACTGAGGTTCCCAGAAGCATTCTCTTTGTCTGGCTGTGTCAACTCTCAGGGGAGTTTGTCATAAGGGATCCCAGTCCATAAGGGGCCTTTGTCATCTCAACCTTTGTTGCTTGTTAGTGCCAGAAAAATAGTGCCTGCCTGGTGTCACATATTAGTAGGTTTGTGACTGGAGATGTCCCATGTTTCCACAGGAGACCAGAGCACTGCACCAACCTTACCACCTGTGCAACAAAGGCCTTTACTTTCTTAGACTATTTTGGGGAGTGAATTTTCTGGATCTTGTGAGGGCTGCTTCTTTTGCACTCTCTTTTGGGGATGCCTCTTACGTCCATGGTTAAGCCATAAAAGTCTTATTGGTTTAAGTCGCTATTAAGATCCTACTCTTCAATGGTGAGATGATGGATCCTTGAAATTGGAAAAACTAAATTGGAAAACTTTTTGGAGAGCTCTCATCATAATCATGTGCTTTACTGGTACCTATGGAAAGACCAAGTTAAAAAGAAATAACGACTAGCCTTAAGAACTTAATTGAATTTGGGGTCTCATCTTCCCCTCATGGTCTTACAGATACTAAAGAAAACACTAAGTTAATTAACAAGAAAATGGGAGGAAACTGAGTGGAGAGTCAAGGGACTCTTCTCAACAAGGTGGAAATTGTTAAAAGGGTTTTTAGGAAATAAGGTAAATGAAGCAAATATTGAAAGGAGGAAAACCAAAGAGGAATCAAAAAGGGGAGAGTCATGGGTCTCATCCCAGTAGGCTGATAATCTTTAGACAGTTATTTAAAAATGCGATGAATAAAATGGACATTAATGGAGTTAAAACAATGTTTTAATATAGCACTACCTAAGGTTGCGCCAGCCAAAGGGACCACCTAATAACCTCCCAATATTAAAGGGCCCCAAACATGTCTATTTACCTGAGTTTGAAGAAATTTAAAAAGCTGGAAGGTGGAGATGATAATGAGAAGCCTGACCAACAATTGCTTTGGGCAACAGTTAGGCCAGTTAAACAAGTTAAAGACTGACAAAAGAACCAGGGTCTCTTGGCTCCATCTCTTGCTGGGAACTCAAAGCCTTTTGCACAGTAATGGGTAAAAGGACTGGAAGGTGGAGAGGAGAAATTTCAGGGACTGCTTGATGCAGGAACTCCACAAGCTGTGGTACCAAACCCCATTGGTGGGACCCTGACTCAGGCTACAATTAAATTGAGAAAATGTAGAAATGTAATGGTTAGTAGGATTATAAAGGTTGGAATGTTTGAGCTAGTATTATATGAAGGGGTATGTCAACTTTGCCTGAGTGTTTAATGGAAATGGATGTTATGTCTGGCCAAGAATGCTTCCTCTACCCAGTATTATAAGACCTAGACTTGTTGATGGAAACTATGGTTAGAGGTATAAGAGTTGATGGAATTAAGATGCTATCTTGTAGGAGAATTGGAATATTTGAACAGGCTTTACATAAAGTGATTGCATCTCTTTTGCCTGATTGTATTATGGGTTGTATTATGGGGATAGACACTGAATCTCACTGGGGAATGTTTCCTCTGCCTGATATTGTAAAATAGAGAGCATATAAATCTGCCCCTCAGGAAATGTTAATTAAACATGCTAAAGGGAGTCAATAGGGTTGCCTGAACCCATACGGTGTGAGATAGAAACTGGAGGCTGATATTCAGGGGCTAATAGAAAAGATAATGGAAGCCCCCCCCCCCACCCCGGGTGAATTGGTCTCAGGTTGAATTGTGCACTTGGAAAGAGGGCCTTCATTAAACTCTCTGTGCACACTTTTTAAAGGTATAGTACATTTTCCTGAAGTTTTAGAACATAAAAATCTTTTGATTTGCCTCAGTTATAAATCTCCCTGATATAAAGGAACTAATTAAAGAAAATGTGGTTGGATGGGGGTCAGCCTTTTGATCAGGATCAGTCTGTATCTGCCTGTATGTTCATGTATGTCTATATATATATGTTGTAAATGTAAGATATTTTTCTACCTCCAGATGGTATGGTCAAAATTAAGAGCTCTATTTAGTTGGCTTAAAGTAAGTGCTTATATAAATTATTTCTAAATGTAATGAAAACTAACTCAAATGTTTTCCAAGTTAACAAGATATAAAATAATCTTTGGTAATTAAAAGCTTATTTAAATTTGTTGGTTTGACTGAAATAGGCATTTCCTCAGAGACATCAGCATTAGATATGATGCAAATATGCAGCCTTTATTCTACATGGGTTTTGACTACATTAGTCAAATAAGCTCATGTTATCTCTGGTACAAAAATTGTCAGCAAAAATAACTTAGAATGATAGCTAATTTTGTCTAGTATCTTAAGAAGTTTTCATGGGTAATCTGAATATAATTGTTGGGAGCAAGTGATATAGATAGATGTAAGTGAAATAAGAGTAAGAGTTTATAGGTAAACTTTTTAGCAATAATTGTGTTTTATGGCATGTATACTTAAAATAGTTTTGAAAATGTCTTTGGTAACTTGAAACTTTGAACTTTTGCTAGGTTAAATTAAATGATGGAATATTCATTGAATATCAAAATCATTTTTAATAGGATAAATACTGAAACATTAATTGCTAAGCAACTCTATGTTTACCTACTTTTGTCTTCTTATTACAGAGAAGCTAGAGATGTTCAGGTCTATTAGTAAACATGTCTTGTGCCTTATTCAAAGACTGTAGTCTGAAGTAGCATATGTATTTGGAAATTTGAAAAATATTTATATGTTTGCCAAGCCACAGAATCCTAATGTAAAAAGCAGTTCATAAACTGTTTTACTCTGATGCTTTTGCAAATATGTTTCATCTTTAGAGAGATTCATAGGAAGGACTCTGACACCTATTCTAGAATGCCGGTTTCTGATAAACTTTCAGATTATAAAACTGAACTGGATAAGAAATTATAGAACTCTGATAGAGAAACTGATGGCTTCATAAAAAAGCCAAGAAAAGATCAAAATCAAGAATTGATTACATGGATCTAAATGAACTGATGAGGATGAGTATAATTTTTATGACTTTTTGTTTGAAATATTGCTGATTTTTAAAAATGTTCTGTTTTTGTAGATTTAAAGAAACCTTTTTCTCTTAAGCTAACTATGACTTATAGCAATTTGATAAATTATACTTTTGTAAGCAGAATTGAAACATTTATTTATTTTTTTTTTCTGAGGAAAACCAGCCCTGAACTAACATCCATTGCTAATCCTCCTCTTTTTTTTTTTTGTTGAGGAAGACTGGCCCCGGGCTAACATGCGTGCCCATCTTCCTCTATATGGGACGCCACCACGGCATGGCTGACAAGCAGTGCGTCGGCAGGTGTCCGGGATCTGAACCCGCAAACCCCGGGCTGCCAAGCGTGAACTAAACCACTGTGCCACCAGGCCGGCCCAGAATCATTTATGTTTTTCTCCATACCTGATCTCCCCAGAATTTGGAAACTCTTAGTGAGTATTCTTATTTTCATGGCAATATAGTTATTTGCATAAGTTCAATAAGAATCTCTTCTTCTTATAACAAGACACAATTGGAAACATTGTTTATATTGCCAAGACTGACTGGAGCATCATATTTGAGAGAGACATGCATAGACTCAGAGGTGAGCGGACAGCTTTAAGGAAAAAAGGTTGACTTTATGGAACAAATAAAGCCCCTTGGAAATATTGGCCTGGTACCTTGCTGACAGCATTCCCAGAAACCTTACCAGATGAATAAAGAAGGTCACTTCCTGGCAGCTGCAATGAACCTCAGGATATTTTGGAGACCTCGAGAAGAGAAGAATTCACCCAAATCTATAGGTATTGCAAGCGGAGTCTGAGGACAAGTCCTTGGCTTGGCTTTCATGGCCTGGAGAGGCCTTTAAATTTCAATCTGAGATTCCTTATGAAAAGTTCTAGCAAAGCAGATTTGAAAGAGCCTATACGATCAATCGCTATTCTTGCTGTACTTATGTAAATAAACAGTCCAAGTTTATTGAAGCTAGACTTATTTAGCAAACAGATTAGTCTTAATTTGGCTATCTTTGGTAGAAATTAGGGTGATTTTTAGAGAGAAAAAATATGTTTCAATAGAAACACATTTTTCGCTATTAGATTCTAGTTCTGTTAATTGTCTTTGAGGTTTTTCTTTTCTACCTGAAAACTGGACTGGATCCTGAATTCTTCTAGTTTCCTCAAATATCTGAGTATAACTCTCCAAACTAACACTTCCAATTTTTCCACTACTTTTGATTTGGAATCATGGAGAACCCAAACTACCCTTTTTCCTAAGGCCCTGCAATCTGAAGTTGGACAACTTGATATAACTTAAGAGAGATCACCGCGATAGCCCATGCTTAGAGAATCTTTGTGGCTGTTACTATGTAAGCAACTCAAAAAGTTTACTTTTTGCTGTATAAAACAAAAAGTTTACCTGAACACCTGGTGACATTATTAGAGACATTTCAAACTGCAAAATATGCTTTGACCCTGACATCTAGAAATCTTCTTGTTTGGTTGTCCCCTGGGCTTAGAAACTGGTTTTTAATTTGCTCCAACCATTAACCTTTGTTTTTGTTTCCATATAAATTCCTCTGATTAAATACCTGATTGTTTGCTTCCATAATACAGGCCTAACTTTGTGAGCTCACCTACATTACTGCCTCCTGAAATGAGTTTAACTGTACTGACCTTTTGTCAGGACTAAGAGACAGGTTCAGTGAGATGGAACAATCTACCAACTCAGCTTTAGACTCTGAAACTTCTTGAAGTTTCAAAGGCAGGAATGTAGAGGAGCAGAATTTGCCACCCCAAAATGTGTCTCTTTGGCTTGATAATTTTTAAGAGCAAAAGATTCAGGAAGAAATTTTGACCTTCCCCCTAACTGCCTGAAAGAATTTAAGATAGAAAGCATGTTTCAGGAAGGAGCTATCACCATAGAGAACTAGAGTATAATATGAACTAGGTGTGGTAGATGGGGAGGAACCTAGCAAGGCCCATTTGATCAAAGTCCCATTGTCTCATTGTCTCTACAGGGCAAGGCAAACATTTGTTTACCAAACATTTGCTTTTCTATCTCCATGTGAATTATCTCCCTCCCCTGTGAAGTCCTAAGCCACTGCCCCTGATATCCTCCTTTGTCTTTAGCTGAAGATGGTATTTAAGGTGGTGTCTTGGCCAGTTTGGTGAGTTTTCCTGGGTTTCTCCTATGTATATATGTTATCACGTTTGTTTGGTTTTCTTCTGTTATTCTGTCTCGTGTCAATTTAATTCTTAGACGAGCCAGAAGAACCTAAAAGGATAGAAGAATCTTTCTTCCTCCCCTGTACTTAATTTGTGAAACTTTAAAGGGTTAAACTATTTTGCAATTTGAAGCAAGAAAATAAGCATATAACTTATTATAATGGGCACTCTGGTAAATTGTCACTAGAAAGGTAGCCTTGTCTCATCTCCTGTATTAGTTTCCTAGAGCTGCCATATCAAATTGCAACAACTGGCTGACTCAAAATGACCGAAATTTATTGTCTCACAGTTCTGGAGGCCAGTAGTCTAAAATCAAGGTGTCAGCAGGCTCACGCTCCCTCTGAAGGCTCTATGGGAGAATTTGTTCCTTGCCACTTCCAGTTTGTGTTGGCTGCAGGCATTTCTTGGCTTGTGTGTCTCCATCACTCCAGTCTCTGTCTTGTGGTCACATTGCCTCTACCTCTTCTTTCTGTTTTTTCTCTTCTATCTCAAATATCCTTCTGCCTTTCTCTTACAAGGACTCTTGTCATAGTATTAAAGGCCCACAGGGATAATTCAGGATCATCTTGTTTTCTCAAGACCTTAAATTAATTACATCTGCAAATACCCTTTTCCCAAATAAGATAACATTCACAGGTTCCAGGAATTTGATGTGGATATATCATTTGGAGGCCCACCTTTCAACCCACTGCATCTTCCCAGTGTGATTGCATGAACTTTGTGAACAGAGACCAAAAATCTTGTATTTTCTTTATCAGCATACATTAGAATACATGATCTTGGCTAATACTTATTGACTGTCTATTCTGTTGTCTTCATTGTGGAAAGTATTTTACACATATACACGTATAAAATTCCCCCAGCACCCATGTAAGGTAGGAATGCATCTTCTCATTTTATAGATGATGAAACTGAGGCTTGTAGATCTTATTACTTGTCCAAATTTGCACAAATAAGTGGTGATGGAGCTGTGATGCCAGCAGAGTTATGCTTTTAGAGTGCCACAAGCTCTCTCCACTGGAGCTGAACACGTGTTGATTATAAATGGAGCCCTCCAGAGATGCATGTCACTTGATAACATTCACATGAAAATATACATGCATTCAATTCAACAAATCAAATTGGATTTAATTACATTTCCTATGTCAGTTCAAACAGTAAATTTAAATTCCTTAAGTTTAACAAGTGTTAATGCTAAGTTCACTGTTTTCCTTGAATAAAAAATGATGAAGTAATCTTCTCACCATGAAATAAAAATATTAAAAAAATACACGATAAGCACTGAATGTGTCACAGTGCAGTTATCAACAGTACAGTTAAACCATATAATTCTAACAATTTTGCACATTTTTATATCAAAATCATGAAAACTAAATGTAATGACATGATTATATACATGTGGCTCCTCTGTTTTTTTTTTTCAGCCTGATATAGGTTTATAGTTTCAATATTTACTGAGATTGAGTATTGAAATACCACAAACAACCACAATACCAGAAGTCACTTGTGACCTTGATAAATAGTTTCTTTCCACGCCAGAAAAAAATAATAATGCAATAGAGCAGTCAGCTAAGAGAGATGAGCCAGCAGTCCAAATCACACTAATCCAATCAGGAATTGAGATGCATTGAAGTTTATACTCTTAATCTCTAAGTGGATTACTTCATGGTTCCAGTGGAAAATCTAGGGTCTTTTCCAGGACTCAGCCTCCATGGTTGACCCTGAAATCTATTTCCATGCCTCCCCACCCCCTGACTTATGAGTTGGTTAAAAGTTCCACTGAACTTCAGCCTTCTAGTGGCTACTTTCAGGGTCAATAAAAACCTAAAAAGGGAAAATGTCTTAAAATGTTGCTCTCATTTCTTTAATCATGTTTCTAGAAGAAATGTGAATCAAGGATTTTTCCACTTATTAACCAATTAGACAATCAGTCTTCTCTCAGCAGGTGACTTTTTATTTTCATTTTTTAATTGTGGTTAGTACACTTAAAATAAGATCTACCCTCTTAACAAATTTTAAAGTGCATGATACAGTATTGTTAACTATAGGCACAATGTTGTACAGCAGATTTCTAGAACTTACTCATCTTGTATAACTGAAACTTTGTACACTTCAAGCAACAACTTCCCCTTTCCCCCACCCCTCAGCCCCTGGCAACCACCATTCTATTCTCTGCTTCTATGAATTTGACTATTTTGGACATCTGATATAAATGGAACCATGCAATATTTGTATTTCAGTCACTGGCTTATTTCAGTTAGCATATGATTCAGCAATCCCAGTTCTGGGTATATATCCACAAAAGCTGGGACACCAGACGTGTGTACAAGCTCCTTCTAAGAATATACTGGTGGCTTGGAATGGGCTAGAGGGAGAGGGCAGGGGATGTCCACAGACTTCCCTGGTCTCTGAGGAGGATCCCTGTCAGCCTCTAGGTGTATGCTAAATTAGAAGCCTGCCTGACCCTCAGGTAGCAGTTTTTAATGTATGCAAATAGGCCTCTTTTAGGGAAAGACTAGGGGATGGGCGTGTCTGCCTGCTCCCTCTGTGCTGAACCCTGGAAGGATAGCCATTAAGAACTGTTTCTTTGTTTGCTACAGTCCTGTGAGACTCTGAATGCAAGCCCCAATGGCTGTCAGAGCCAGGTGATCTAGGGGTCCCTCCCTTGGGCAGCAGGCACAAAAGCTGAGGCACCAGACATGTGTGCAAGCTCCTTCCAGGAAGATATTGTCGATTTGGGGCAGGCTTGAGGGAGAAGGCAGAGGTGGTATATGCTGGCTTCCTTGGTCCCTGGGGAGGATCACAGTCAACCCCTAGATGCATGTTAAATTAGAAGCCTGACCCTCAGGCAGCAGCTTTTAAGGTATGCAAATATGCCTTTTTCAGGAAGACTGAGAGATGGGCTTCTTTTGCCTGCTCTCTGCTCTGAGCCTTGGGAGGACAAAACAGCAAGTCCTCATAAGCCCCTTAAGAACTGTTTCTTTGTTTGCTTGTGGGTCGTATAGACAGAAGCCAGCTTGGCTTTCAGAGCTAGGTGTTTGGAGGTTCTGTCCCTCAGATGGGAGTTTTAAAAGTTGGGGCACTAGATGTGGGGTACAAACTCTTCACTCCTCAGGGAGAAGCTGGGTGTTGGGAGTTCCCTCTCAATTGTACTGGGAGTGAGGTTTATGGTGAGTGTCTCAGCCTTTCTTACCATTTCCACGTGGGCGATGTGGGTATTTTCTCATTTGCCAGATGTGTAGGAGTTGCTCAGCTAGTTTCTGGATTTCTTTCAGAGGGAATTGTTCATGTCCAGCTGTAAATTCTGTGTGTCCATGGGATGAGGTGATTTCAGGAGCCTCCTAGGTCACCATCTTGGACCAGAACTGTTACAGAACAGGGGCTCACCACCCGATGTGCATAAAGAGCCAATTAATCAGCCTTTGGGAGAAGAAATGTAGCTTTATTTGTGAGATCAGTCTGCAAGGAGACAGGAGAGATGTGCTCTTGGATCTGTCTCCCTGATTCAGGGCTCGGGGCAAAATTTATAGGATGAAGGGCGGGGCGGCTGAAGTGTGGATGCAGATGATTGGAGGTAAGGAGAGGTGAGGTAATTGATAATCTGTGCAAGTGTAGTCAAGCTTCATGCCTCTTCATAGGATGCATGTTCACAAAATGGTGGTGTTAGCATGATCTGAGGGTGGGGTTTTCAACGCTTTGATGTCAGAAAGGGCATTTATTGGGCATCTGTGCAGGCCCAGTTGATGGGTTGGTGGTCTCAACTGGCCTGAACTGGACAAGGGGTCTCAATTCCTGAAAAACCACTCTTAACTACTCTGTTGATAAGACGGAGTTGGTTGAACTGGTCCTAGAGGGCCTATGGTTACAGAACTGAAATACAGTTCATTTTGTTTCACAATTGCAATACATATTAAAATTTTTTAATTTGCAATTTCTTTTTGTTTTGCAAATCCATTTTTAAGTTTATAATGAAAATACAAATAGGATTATAATTTAGCTATGATCATGAGTGTTTTAAGTACAGATTTTGGACTGAATATATTTTATTCTGTAGCTCAAGTTGGAACCCCTTTTGAACTTCAGACTCATGCCTCCATCTACATGGTAGATATTCAGTTAAATGTACTACTGGCTCATTATTTCCCAGCCAAATTTCCTTCTGTGTATTTTATCTCATTTGGCTTCCTCAAAATGCAGTCAGCCATGCAAGCCATGACTTGCAAACTGTTCTGACTATGACCCATGTTAAGAAATCCATTTTATTTTGTAACCTAGAAAATACACACACACACTTGAAAGGGGACACTCATAAACAATACATACCGAAACCATGTATAGTAACCTCTATTATCTATCTCATTCAGTTTTTCCCTGTATGTTTTTATTTTTTGAGGAAAACGTCACATAAATAAAATTAACCATTTAAATGTGTGAAATTGCCTTTAGTGTATTCAAAATGTTGTGCAACCACCACCTCTATTAAGTTCTGAAACATTTCCATGATCCCAACAGGAAACCCTGTATCTATTACACTACAAATTGCCCCTCCCCTCCATCCCCTAGGAACCACTAATCTGCTTTCTATCTCTGTGGATTTATCCATTCTAGATATTTCACATAAATGAAATAATATAAATGTGACCTTTTGTGTTTGTCTTCTGTTTTAAAATATTTTATTGACTGCTGCTTACCAAATTAATTTGACAATTCACAAATGGGCCAACCATGTACCCTGTGGACCATATATAGCACCTCCTTCCCATTGTCACTTCCCCTTCCAAACAGACTTTTGCCAATGTGCATCTATCCTCCTTGTCCAATACCTCTAGAAGCTCTTGCTTCCTCTCTACTCCTATTGTCAATGCCCTAACTCAGGCCTTTATTATCTGTCACCTGGATTATCATACTATAATAATTATAACTAGTGTCCGTGCCTACTCTCTTCTCACTGCAATTCATTTTCCAACTATCTGCTAGAAGGATTTTTCTGGCATAGATATATCTGAGCATGTCACTCTCCTGTTTAAAAAGTGAATGAAAAAACACAAAAAATTCAAGGCCACTTTACTGCCTTCAAAAAGAAAGAAAAGTGCCTTAGCATGGCATGTGATGCCCCAACCTATTTTCCAACCTCTTCCAGCCACCACTGGTAGATCAGATAGCATAGCTTATTTATCTTTCCAGGCCTGAGGGGAGCAAACTGGCTATATAATAAGCCTCAGTCAGTACAGATTTGAAGCCATAGGTTTTCCCACACATTAACATCACTTTGAATATGTAGGGGACCAGAATTTGCTACCCCAAAATGTGTCTCTTTGGCTTGATTATTTTTGAGAACAAAAGACTCAGGAAGGAACTTTGACCTTCTCCCTAACTGCCTAACAGAATTTAAGATAGAAGGCCTGTTCCAGGGAAGGAGTTATCAGCATAGATAACTATAGTATAAAATGAACTAGGTGTGGTAGACAGGGAGGAACCTAGCAAGGCCCATTAGATCAAAGTCCTCTCCATGTCCCATTGTCTCTACAGGTCATGGCAAACATTTGTTTAGCAAACATTTGCTTCTCCATCTCCATGTGAATTGCCTTCCTCTCCTTTGAAGTCCCAAACCACTACCCCCAACATCCTGCTTTGTCTTTAGCTGAAGATGGTATTTAAAGTGTTGGCTTCAGCCGTTTTGGCGAGTTACTCAGATTTCCTGGGTTTCTCCCATGTATACATGTTGTTAAACTGTGTTTGATTTTCTTCTGTTATTCTGTCTCATGTAAATTTAATTCTTAGACCTGCTAGAAGAACCTAGAAGGGTAGAGGAAAAGTTCCTCCTCCCCTACACATATTAATGAAATGAGACTGATGGGTGTGAAGATTAGTTCTTATTCTGATTATTATGAGCAACTATGAATCTTTCATTATAACTGGATATGGATCCACTTTGGGATCCACTCAGCATTTTCTGCAAATTGTATTAGAACATAAGTATAAACTGATTATTGCTTGTTAATATTCTAATTGTTATAGTATTTTTTCCCCATTTCTTTGTAATATCTAGTACCAATAAACCCGGTAGTGAAATTGTAAGAACACTTAAGGCAATATGTGTTCCCTAGAAGAAGGTTAGTCTGAAAATCCTGTGTTTTGACTCCTTAGGGTTTTAATACCCAAGAGCCTGTGGAAAAGTTGGAAAATTTTAGAAATTAGTTTTTAAAACACTAAGGAAATGAGTTTAATTATCTCAATGTATGTTTTCTTGTCACTTGAAAGCTATTTTGATTTTACATTTACATGGCAATTGGTTTGGATAATTAGTCAACATAAAGGGAGACATAGAGTGAGAGCAAGAGAGAGACTTTATCAAGAAGTCAATATGTCAAATCATAGATATCTGAAAAATTTACTTTCTGAAAATAAACTTAAAAATGGAATTAGCCCCATACCATGTGAAGTAATTAATCTGCCTCAGCCTGAAATTTAAAAGCTGGTTATATTTGAAGAAGGCAAATAAATGAATTTATATAAAAATTTAGAGAGATGATCCAATTGATTTAGGATATCATGACCAACTTCCTTTTTCTCCCTTTTTAAATTTTTTTATAATAAGATAAGCCACATGTCATCATCACACTAAATAGAAATAGGAGAATGGATCATCTAAACGTTAATATATTTTCTGTGCTATTTACTTATAACCAAATCCAAGGCATGTATCTGCAACATATTTTAGAAACAAATATGAGTGTCAGATTTATGTCTGACTTGTCATTTCAATTAATCACGAGCTATGTTTGAAATTGATCTAGGCAAGAGAAAAAGTTGAAATCTTGGGGTTCTGAGTTGAAACATAAATCACTAAGTACAGTTTAAAAACCCACAGGGTTTGTATCCAATTTGCTTCTCAATGATGTTTGAATATTTTTCCTCACTGTAGCATAGAAACCTAGTTTGATGATATTTCATTAATATTTTTCTATTGTATCACTTGTAGGAATATTTAGGAAATTGGCTTTTTGTATGATATACCAAGCAGATGCTTATTCAAAAAAGATATAATTTTTAATGTGTTCTATTTAGTACAATTAATAAAATCTGAGTTATTTTCATTGAAATGTTCAGTAAAATATATATGTCCCTAGTGAAAAAACAAATTCATGATTTACAGAGAGTAGTTAAATGTTTAATCTAGGGTCATAACACTGAGGTATAATATTCTGTTTATTATAAGGTGAATCACTATATACATATATTTTGTATAATAATCAGGAAAATAGCCCTTTATTTGAATTATACAATTTGAATAAAGGAACTGAATTCTGCTCAGCACATAATGCTAATTTTCCTGTCAGAAGGACAGAATATTGCAAAATTAACAATATACATGTGGTGATAATTCTCTTATTTTTATTACAAATTTGACACCTCAATATTTTAATCTTGATCTTTGTGGGTTGAGGGCAAGAAACGGTAGAGAGAGAGAGAAGCAAAACTGTACATAGATAAAATTAACCCAAACTGTACATAAATCAAAAGCAACTGTATATAGATAAAATTAACCCTACTGTATATAGCTAAAATTAACCCAAATTTTGTTATGAAATTATAGTTCAAACTTATGGAAAGATAATGCAGGATGACAATTTGATTGTTATACATCAAAAGGCATTAGAAATTATAATTTATTGAGAATTATGAATCCTTTTCACTATTCTTTGCTTTGATTATAAATACCAGACATATTTTTGCCATTTACTTATGCCTAATTTGGATCTTGTTAATGTTATGGATGAAAACTTTGTATATTTATTACTCTTTTTTTATTCTTTCTAGACTGTGTTAGCTTCTTTGGCTGAATTTAACAGTTATACAGAGATGGTTAAACACTGGTTTTGAAACTGATATATTTTTCAATATCCAATATGGAATAATATTTGGTCTCAAAATAGAGAATCAGGGATTACTCAATTTAGCAAAATATTATTTGTTCATACATGATCATTTTTATTTGAACACTCACAAAAGTCGTCAAGTTTATAGAATTATCATTGAGCAAGCAAATTACCTAGATTTGTTTCTCCTCTCAGATATGCCACTCAGATCATTCTCTTGGTTAATCTTACACCTGAAATCTTAGAATTATGAGAAATCAACAGTAATCCTGGAAATTTTGTCTTGGATGTTAACAGATTACCAGTAAGTACATTAAAAGAGCCAAGTAACTTGCTGCTCTAGAATATTTAACACTTGTGACTTTGGGTCACCCTGGAATATTATCATTTGAATTATTAACAATTTGCAAATTCTTAAAATTTAAAAATAATTTTAATTTTCTCATATATTTCTCCTCCCAAATATAACATGAAATATAAAATGTTGAAAGTATATGTGCTAGTCATGATTATTATAGCAGAGTTCCAAATAAACTGGGTGTATTTATTTCTGACCATATTAGTAATTAATTTTTGCAATAATCTCCCAGTAATTTGATTTTGACTCAATGGTCATTTTATGTTTCCAGGGTCCCAAGAGGCCAGTTCTTTTCTAGCCTTTCCTGAGTTCCTACTCACCACCCTCTTCCCCACTTCCCAAGAGAGTGCTGACAGGTCTACTCCTCTCTCCTTTCCCAGCCCCATTTTCTCAGTTTTTGGTCCCTGACAGAGATTACAGCCAATCAGTGGGCCTCAATCACTTTCTCCTACCCCAGGTAGCAAAGCGAGATCCGAAGGTTTAGCATGACTATCTATGTTTCCAAAGCATATGATACCAAATATTTGCAGTCAATGCTCAAAACCACATACTTTAGAGTAAATATCAAAATGATAATTGCAATAGAATATTTTCATCAGAAGCCCTTGCAGTAAATTGTGAAGTCCTATTAAGTAGATGTGGTACTTAGTTAAAGGCTTTTACTGTTATCCATTGAATAATTTTAACAAATCTATAATCTAATTTATTTATGTCTTCTCAATGCCTGCCTCTTGTCAATGACTGGTTGCCAACAAATGGTATCATAATATGAAATTAGTTCTCAGTGACCATAATATGTGAAATCAGAAATCACTAAACATTATATTGCTAAAACTGGTGCATTTATTTCTGTAATAGAAAAATTATATTAAATGTACACACATGCAGGTGTCTCAGCACTATAATTTCCTAAATCTTTTGGAGCATGATATTTAGGACATTCTTTACTTATAACTGAAATTCATCATTAGAGAGTGGTGTTGCCGTATCCTTTATATCATTACTTTTAGAGAAGAGTCAAATCTGTGGTCCGAGGGAAAACAAATGCAATATATAGCCAGTGGCACCTTACACTAGATAATTAAGACTATGGACTCTGTTTAGCATTTCCAGTCATGCCTTGCTCTTGTTCACTGTTTTATACATAAATCAAACATTATTGAAGACCTAATTTATGCAATGTACTCCAATATTAGGAAACAACTAAAAAATAAAGTTATAGATGAGAAAAATGCTATTTTATTTTATAGAACAGATGGGGGATATTGACGTTACTGGTAATGATAATAATAAGAAAAAATATATAGTTATGATTATATTTAACTTTACTCTTTGCTTTAATTGCATAGTATACATGTTTACATAAGAAAGCATTTTAAAATATTGATGATTACTCAAAAATGTTTAAATAAGTAAGCATGGACTGCTTATCAAGGCAAATGTATAAAAAACTTGTTTCCCATCAACTTTTTAAAATTTTTTGATTATTTTATTGAGGTCATAATGGTTTATAACATTGTGTAATTTCAGGTGTACATTATTAATTATCAGTTCTGTATAGACTGCTTTGTGCTCACCACCAATAGTCTAATTTTTATCTATCACCATACATATGTGCCCCTTTACCCCTTTCGCCCACTCCCCAACCCCCTTCCTCTCTGGTAACCACTAATCTGTTCTCTTTATCCATGTGTTTGTTTATCCTCACATAGGAGTGAAATCATGTGGTGTTTGTCTTTCTCTGTCTGGTTTATTTCGCTTAACATCATACCCTCAAGGTCCATTCATGTTGTAGCAAATGGGATGATTTTGTCTTTTTTATGGCTGAATAGTATTCCATTATATATATATATCCCACTTCTTTATCCATTCATCAATTGATGGGCACTTGAGCTGCTTCCGTGTCTTGACTATGGTGAACAATGCTGCAATGAACATAGGAGTGTAGGTATCTTTATGCATTTGTGTTTTCATGTTCTTTGGATAAATACCCAGTTAGTGGGCTAGCTGGATTGTATGGTATTTCTATTTTTAATATTTTGAGAAATCTCCATATTGTTTTCCACAGTGACTGCACTAGTTTGCATTCCCACCATCAGTGTATGAGGATTCCTTTTTCTCCACATCCTCTCCAACATTTGTTATTTTTGTCTTGTTAATTATAGCCATTCTGACAGGTATAAGGTGATATCTCATTGTAGTTTTGATTTGCATTTCCCTAATAATTAGTGACATTGAACATCTTTTCATGTGCCTGTTGGCCATCTGTATATCTTCTTTGGAAAAATGTCTGTTCATATCCTCTGTCCATTTTTGGATCGGGTTGTTTGTTTTTTAGTTGTTGAGTTGTATGGGTCCTTTATATATTTTGGAAATTAACCCTTTATAGGATATATGATTTGCAATTATTTTCTTCCAGGTGGGGGGTTGTCTTTTCATTTTGTTCATGGTTTTCTTTGCCTTGCAGAAGGTAGTCCAATTTGTTTAGTTTTTCTTTTGTCTCCCTTGCCTGAGTAGACATGGTATTTGAAAAGATGCTGCTAAAACCAATGTCAAAGAGTGTACTGCCTATATTTCCTTCTAAGAGTTTTATGGTTTCAGGTCTTACATTCAAATCTTTAATCCATGTTGAGTTCATTTTTGTGTATGGTGTAAGATAATTGTTTGCTTTCATTCTTTTGTATGTGGCTGTCCAATTTTCCCATGCCGTTTATTGAAGAGACTTTCCTTTCTCCATTGTATGTTGTTAGGTCTTTTGTTGAAGAGTAACTGTCCCTAGATGTGTGGTTTTATTTCTGGGCTTTCAATTCTGTTCCATTGATCTGTGTGTCTGTTTTTGTGCCAGTACCATGCTGTTTTGATTACTATAGCTTTGTAGTATATTTTGAATTCAGGGATTGTGATGCCTCCAGCTTTGTTCTTTTTTCTCAGGATCACTTTAGCTTTTCGGGGTCTTTTGTTATTCCATATGAATTTTAGGATTCTTTGTTCTATTTCCGTAAAGAATGTCACTGGGATTCTGATTGGGATCACATTGAATCCGTAGATTGATTTAGGTAACATGGACATTTTCACTCTGTTTAGTCTTCCAATCTGTGAGCATGGAATATCTTTCCATTTCTTTATATCGTCTTCAATTTCTTTCAATAATGTCTTATAGTTTTCAGTATATAAATCTTTCACCTCCTTGGTTAACTTTATTCCTAGACATTTTGTTCTTTTTATTGCAATTGTAAATGGGATTGTATTTTTGACTTCTCTTTCTTCTAGTTCATTATTAGTGTATAGAAAGGCAACTGATTTTTGTAAGTTTATTTTGTACCCTGCAACTTTGCTGTAGTTCTTGATTATTTCTAATAGTTTTCTGGTAGATTCTTTATGGTTTTCTATATATGGAATCATGTCAACCACAAACAACGAGAGTTCCATTGTTTCTTTCCAATCTGAATCCCTTTTATTTCTGTTTCTTGCCTAATTGCTCTGGCCAAAACCTCCAGTACTATGTTGAATAGAGTGTCAAGAGTGGGCACCCTTGTCTTGTTCTTGTTCTCAGAGGGATGGCTTCCAGATTTTCACTGTTAAGTATGATGTTGCCTGTATGTTTGTCATATATGGCCTGTATTAGATTGAGGTACTTTCCTTCTATATCCATTTTATTGAGAGTTTTTATCATAAATGGATCTTGTCAACTGCTTTCTCTTCGTCTATTGAGATGATCATGTGATTTTTATTCCTCATTTTGTTAATATGGGGTATCATGTTGATTGATTTGCAGATATTGAACCATTCCTGTGTCCCTGGTATTAATCCCACTTGATTATGGTGTATGATCCTTTTAATGTATTGCTGTATTCAGCCTGCCAATATTTTGTTGAGGACTTTTGCATGTATGTTCATCAGCAATATTTGTCCGTAATTTTCCTCCTTTTGTTGTCCTTGCCTCATTTTGGTATTAGGGTAATGGTTGCCTCATAGAATGAGTTAGGACACATTCCACCTTCTTCAAATTTTTGGAATAGTTTGGGAAGGACAGGATTTAAATCTTCTTTGAATGTTTGGTAGAATTCTCCAGAGAAACCATCTGGTCCTGGACTTTTCTTTTTTGGGAGGTTTTTGACTGCTGTTTCAATCTCTTTCCTTGTGCTTGTGCTATTCAGAGTCTCTATTTCTTCTTGATTCTGTTTTGGGAGGTTGTATGAGTCTAAGAATTTATCCATTTCTTGTAGGTTATCCAATTTGTTGGCATATATTTTTTCATAGTATTCTCTTATAATCCTTTGTATTTCTGTGGTATCCATTGTAATTTCTCCTCTTTCATTTCTAATTTTATTTATTTGAGACTACTGTCTTTTTTTCTTAGTGAATCTGGCTAAGAGTTTGTCAATTTTGTTTATCTTCTCAAAGAACCAGCTCTTGGTTTCATTGATCCTTTCTATAGTTTTTCTAGTTTCTATTTCATTTATTTCTGCTCTATTTTTTTTTATTTCCCTCCTTCTGCTGACTTTGGGCTTTGTTTGTTCTTCTTTTACTAGTTTTGTTAGGTGTAGTTTAAGATTGCTTATTTGAAATTTTTATTATTTGTTAAGATGGGCCTCTATTGCCATGAATTTCCCTCTTAGGACTGCTTTTGCTGCATTCTGTAAGAGTTGGTATGCTGTATTTTCATTTTCATTTGTCTCCAGGTATTTTCTGATTTCTCCTTTGATTTCTTCATTGAGCCAATGATTGTTCAGTAGCATGTTGTGTAGTCGCCACATATTTGTGAATTTCCCAGCTTTTTTCTTGTAGTTGATTTCCAGTTTCATAGCATTGTGGTTGGAAAAGATGCTTGATATAATTTCAATCTTCTTAAATTTGTTGAGGCTTCCCTTGTTTCCCAGTATATGGTCTATCTTTGAGAATGGTCCATGTGCACTTGAGAAGAATGTGTATTCTGCTGTTTTTGGATGGAATATCTGTTAAGTCCACCTGATCTAGTGTTCCATTTAAATCGACTATTTCCTTGTTGACTTTGTCTCTGGAAGATCTATCCGTTGATGTAAGTGGGGTGTTGAAGTCCCCTACTATTATTGTGTTGCTGTCAATTTCTTCCTTTATGTCTGTTAATAATTGCTTTATATACTTTGGTGCTCCTGTGTTAGATGCATATATATTCATAAGTGTTATTTCCTCTTGGTGGAATGTCCCTTTTATCATTATATATTGCCCGTCTTTGCCTCTCATTGTCTTTTTTATCTTGAAGTCTGCTTTGTCTGATATAAGTATGGCAGTACCTGCTTTCTTTTGTTTGCCATTTGATTAGAGTATCATCTTCCATCCCTTCACTCTGAGCCTATGTTTGTCTTCAGAGCTGAGATGTGTTTCCTGGAGGCAGAATATTTTTGGGTCTTGTTTCTTAATCTATCCAGCCACTCTCTATCTTTTGATTGGAGAATTCAATCCGTTTACATTTAGAGTGATTATTGATATATGAGGGCTTAATACTATCATCTTATCTTTTGTTGTTCAGTCATTGTATATTTCCATTGTTTCTCTTCCTTTGTTTTTCTGACTGCCATTTCAGTTTGATGGTTTTCTTTGATGGTTTTCTCTTTATTTATGAATAGTGTCTCTGTTCTGATTTTTTGTTTTGTGATTACTGTGAGGTGTGTATAAAAGATCTTGTAGATGAGATAGTCCATTTTCTGATAGCCTCTTATCTCCATTCGCCCAAGCAGATTCCACCCCTTTCCTCTTTTCCTTCTGAGTTATTGTTGTCACAAATTATTCTTTTTTGTGTCGTGAGTTTGTGACTAAATTGAAGTATTTATAGTTATTTTTCATGCCTTCCTTCCCTTTACCCTTTATGTTATAATTAAAGTATTTGCTAACCTCTTCTGATAGAAAGCTGCAGTTTTCTGATTTGTCTATCTATTTATCTCCTTGTTCAAAGCTTTGTAGACCTTTGCCTTTTCATTTCAGGTATTAGGGCTTCTTTCATCATTTCTTGTAAGGGAGATCTAGTGGCAATGAACTCCCTGAACTTTTGTTTATCTGGGAAAGCTATTATTTCTCCATCTTATCTGAAGGATAGTTTTGCTGGATAGAGTATTCTTGGCTGAAAGTTTGTCTTTCAGTATTTTGAAGATATCATTCCATTCTCTCCTACCCTGTATGGTTTCTGCTGAGAAATCTACTGAATACTTAATAGAGGTTCCATTGTAGATTATTTTCTTCTACCTTGCTGCCTTTAATATTTTTTGTTATCATTGACTTTTGCTAGTTTTACTATTATATGCCTTGGAGAAGGTCTTTTTGCATTGAAGTAAATAAGAATTCTTTTGGCTTCATGTCCTTGTAAGTTCAGTTCCTTCCCCAGTTTGGGAAGTTCTCAGCTTTTATTTCTTTGAAGAAGCTTTCTGCTCCTTTCTCCCTCTGGAATACCTATAATCCTTATGTTGCTTTTCCTAATTGAGTCAGATATTTCTTCATGAATTCCTTCATTTCTTTTTTATCTTAGTTTTCTCTCCTCCTCCATCTGAAGCATTTCTATATTGCTATCCTCTAAATCACTAATTCTGTCCTCCAAAATATCAGCTCTGTTTCTTAAGGATTCTAGATTTTTAAAATTTCATTAATTGTGTTCCTCATATCCAGAATTTCCCTGTTTTTTCTTGTAGAGTTTCAATCTCTGTGGTGAAGAATTCCTTCTGCTCATTAATTTTATTCCTGAGCTATTGAACTGTCTTTCTGAGTTTTCTTGTAAATCCTTGAGTTTCTTTACAACTATTTTGAATTCTCTGTCATTTAGATTGTAAATTTCTGTGACTTCAGGATTGATTTCTGGAGACTTGTCATTTTACTTCTGCTCTGAAGTGACATTGGTCTTAGCAATGATTTTATGGATATGACACCAGAAGTACCACCAACAAAAATGAAAATAAACAAGTGGGACTATATCAAACTAAAAATCCTCTGTTGAGCAAAGGAAACAGTCAACAAAATGAACAAACAAGTGGAATGGGAGAAAATATTTGCAAACAATATATGTAGTTTTTCATGGTGTTTGATGGACTGATCCTTTGCTGGCACATTTGTGCTAGTATCATGTCACAGATTCCACCTGCCACTGCTGGGGGGAAGCAGAAGCTGTGTTTCTGATCCCACCCTGTCTGCTGGAACTTGTGCAGGTACAGTGGGTGCTCCTGCAGGCTGGGATAGCACTCATGCATGAACCAGGCTGCTGCAACCTCTGCTTACAGTCAAATTGGCCACTGTGCTTGGTGGGCAGGGCTCCTTCACGGGGGCCAAGCCAGGGCCACTTGGTGGGACCATGGCAGCATGGTAGGAGCTCCTGCAGGCCAGGATAGGATTCATGCATGCACACAGGGCTGCTGCTGCCTCCACTTACAGTCTTGCTAGGGTGTTCTCCTACTGGTGGGGCCACTGTGGCATGGTGGGTGCTACCACAGGCCAGGATAGTGTTTGTGCACAGGCTGGGATGGCCCCACCTCCTCTTAGAGTAGTGCTAGCCACTGGGTAAGGCCCCACAACCAGGCTTGCTGCTGCCAGGGAGGGCAAGAGGTGGACTCACCTATCTCAACTCCTTCCTGGGGATCCAGTCCATCCACCTTGGGATGTATAGCTGTGTGGGTCTCATAGGTGTCCTGTTGTATTATGTGGCTATCCTCTGTTGGTCAATGAATGTCCACTTAGTTATAATTCAGAGGAGTAGAGACAAAGGGAATAGCTGACACCACCATGTTGCTGATGTCACTCTCCTTCCCTCCAACTTTTTATTATAAAAAATTTTTAATCTGGCTATTAGTTTTTTACTATTGAGTTGTAGATACTCCTTATATATTATGAAGATTAACTCCTTATCACATATATTGTTTGCAAATATTTTCTCCCATTCCACTTGTTTGTTCATTTTGTTGACTGTTTCCTTTGCTCAACAGAGGATTTTTAGTTTGATATAGTCCCACTTGTTTATTTTCGTTTTTGTTGGTGGTACTTCTGGTGTCATATCCATAAAATCATTGCTAAGACCAATGTCACGAAGCTTTTATCCTATGTTTTATTCTAGTTTTTGATTTCAGGTCTTATGTTTATGTCTTTAATCCACATTGAGTGGATTTTTGTGTATGATATAAGATAAGGGTCCAATTTTCACTCTTGTGCATACGGATATTCAGTTTTCCCAAGATCATGTATTGAAGAAACTATCCTTTCCCCATTGTGCATTCTTGGCACCTTTGTCCAAAATCAGTCAAGTCTATATGTGTGAATTTTTTTCTGAGCTCTCTATTCTGTTTCATTGTCTGTATATCTGTCTTTATGCCTGTACCATGTTTTGATTATTATAGCTTTGTAATGCATTTTGAAACCATTAAGTGTGATGTTTCCAGCTTCGTTGTTCTCTCTCATGTTTGATTTGGCTATCACTGATCTTTTGTGGTTGTAGAATTTTAGAATTATTTTTTTCTATTTCTGTAAAAAATGTCACTGGGATTTTGATAGGGATTGCATTGAATCTATAGATCACTTTGGACTTGAATAACATTATAGACCAAATGTGTTTCATCATTCATCTGATGTCTAGATGTCCTATCCATTATTGAAAGTGGGATATTGAAGTGTCCTACTATTATTGTATTGTTATCTATTTCTCCCTTCAGTTCTGTCAATATTTGCTTTATATATATATGTGTTCTGATGTTGTGTGCACATATATTTATAAATATTATGTCTTCCTGGTGGATTGAACCTTTTGTCATTGTATATTGTTTATCTTTATCTCTTGTGACAGTTTTTGATTTAAAGTCTATTTTGTCTGACATAAGTATAGCCACCCCTACTCTATTTTGGTTACCATTTGCACAGAATATTTTTTCCATCCCCTCACTTTCAGCCTTTATGTGTCCTTAAATCTAAAATGAGTTTCTTGTAGATAGCATATAATTGAGGCTTATATTTTTATCCAATCAGCCACTCTATGTCTTTTGATTTGTGAGTTTAATCGATTTACATTTGAAGTAGTTATTGATAGGGAAAGAGTTACTGTTGCCATTTTGTTGGTTGTTTTCTCTTAGTGTTGTAGTTCTTTTGTCTGTCTTTTCCTGTCTTGCTGTCTTCTGTTATGTTTTGTTCATTTTTGTATTGGTGTGCTTTTATACCTTTCTGTTTTTGTGTAATTTCTATAGGTATTTTTTTTGTGGTTACCTTGGGGCTTACATAAGATATCTTACAGTTATCATAGTCTACTTTTAGCTGAAAAAAACTTAAATTCAAGTTCAATCATGTATGAAAACTCTACATTTAACTTCTCACCCATCTATACTTTATATTAGTGTTGTCATAATTTACAACTGTTCATATTGTTTATCTTTTAGCATATTTTTAATTATAGCAATTTTAATACTTTTGTGTTTTAATTTTTATACTAGAATTAAAATTGATTTACCCATTACAAGTTTGGTAATACAGTATTCTGTATTTGTCTATATATTTACTTTTACCAGTGAGTTTCATGCTCTTTAATGCTATCATGTTACTGTTTAGTGTCCTTTCATTTCAACCTGAAGAACTCCCTTAGCATTTCTCATAAGGCAGGTCTGTAGTGTTGAATACCCACAGCTTTTGTCAGGGAAAGTCTTTATCTCTCCTTCACTTTTGCCAGGTATAGTATTCTTGTTTGGTAGTTTTTTTTCTTGAAGCACATTGAATATATCATCCCATTCCTTGGTGGACTCCAAGGTTTCTGCTGAAAATTCAGTTCATAGTCTTATGAGAGTTCCCTTACCTATGACAGGTTGCTTTTCTCTTGCTGTTTTCATAATTCTCATTTTGTCTTTGACTTTTAAAAATTTGATTATAATGTGTCATGATATGGATTTCTTTATATTCATATTATTTGGTGTTTTTTGAGATTTCTGGATCTGGATGTCCATTTTCTTACCCAGATTTTGGAAGTTTTCAGCCATTATTTCTTTGAGTAAGATTTCTGGTCCTTTCTCCTTCTCTTCTCCTTCTGGGACTCCCATATGCGTATATTGGTCTGTTTGTTGGGTCCCATAAGTCCCTTAAGCTTTCTTCACTCTTTTTCATTCTGTTTTGTTTTTGCTCCTATGACTGGCTGAATTATTTCCAATGATCTGTCTTTGATTTCACTGATCTTTTCTTCTGTTTAATCTAGCCTGTTGTTGAAGCCCTCTAGTGAATTTTTCAGTTCAGTTATTGCATTCTTCAGGTCCATGATTTCTGATGGGTACATTTTTGTGTTTTCTATATTTTTGTTGAAATTCTTAAAATGTTCATGCATTGTTCTTGACCTCAGTGAGCTTCCTTATGACAGTTATTTTGAATTCTGTGTTAAGTAAATCATATAACTCTGTTTCATTAGGGTTGGTTTCCAGAGATTTATATTGTTCTTTTGTTTGGAATATCTTTGTCTGATTCTTCAATTTTCTTGACTTTCTGTGTTGTTGTCTGCATATTACACAAATCAGGCACCTCTCCCAGTGATCATGGACTGGACTTGTATAGGAGAAGATCAGCCCAGCCAGAAATTCTGGGGGCTTCTCCCAACTCTTTCCCTCCCCAGGAAGAAATAGGTAGCTATGGTTTTGTCTGTTCCCTCTGTGCTGATGTAGGTGTTGGGGACCTATGGCATTTACCTATCCAAACCACCATCTGTGTTCTCCCCAGGTGGCTAGACTGCACCATACATATTAGAGCTCCAAGATGCCATATGTAAGATGCAAGTCAGATGCCTGTTTTGGGAAAGCTCTGAAAAATTGGGACACAGGACACATGAATCCACTCTTTCCCTCCCAAGGGGGAATCTGAGAGCTTGGATTTTTCATCTGGTCACTCTGTGCTGAGCAGAAGAGATGATCTATGGCATCTACCTACCCCAACCACCATCTACATTCTACCCTGGGTAGCTAGACTATTCTGGACACATCAGAGCTCCAAGACTAGCTAGACAGAAGCCAGTCCTCTGGGGAGCTCTCTGGGGGAAATTTGGGGTCCTGGACTGTGAACCAATCCCTTTTCTCTCCTTGGTGAAGCTGGGAGATAGGGTCTCTTACTGATTGTAATGTGCCAAGGGGAGAGACTTCAATGAGTGGATGTGCTGAATCTCCCTACTGGCTTTCAAGAGTTTATTTCTGCATTTGCCTGGGATTCAGGAGCCTTTCAGTTAGTTTCTGGATTTCTCACAAAGGGAGTTTGTCTGTGAATTATTGCTGAATTGGTGTGTTTGTGGGAGAAAGGAGGGTCTAGGGCTTCCTACTGTACCATCTTGTTGATGTCGCTTCTTGACACTTGTTTTTAATGAAATATTTTTAAATGTTCAGAAATTCCTGCATTTAACATCTTAAATATATCTCATTTCGTTAATCCAGTAGTTTGCCACAGTTAAATTCTTGCCAGTGGTATTTATCTTTCTTTACTTGAATCCATGGAAAATATATTTTCAGTGAATTTTTGGCAAAATAAAAGAATTTTTGATTGTATTACTGATTGGTTATATACACTATCTCAGTTAGTCCTCACCATAGACCTCTCACATATGGTTATAGAAGAGGAACTTGAGGCTGGAGAGGCTAAAATACTTACACCACATGGTTAGTAAGTGGTAGAACTAGAATAAAATACAAGTTTATGTAGTAATTTATCTTCTCTCCAATGAAATAGATGGGTCCCTGTACTAAAGATAGATAGGTAGATAGACAGAAAGACAAAGAGAGATAGAGACAGAGAGGCAGAGAAAGACACACACAGAACTTTCTTTTCATACTTACTAAGTTGCAATATAGGGAATGCAATTCTTTTCTTATTTGCTTTTTTTTTTTTTTTGCTGAGACTGGCTGATGGTAAAATTAATTTACACTCCTGAAGGGAGTACTTACTGATAACTCTGTAACATTTGAGGTGTCAGAGGGAGAGCCAGTATGAGATAAAAATATTTGCTGTAGATAAACCACTCATATATATAATAAGGAGGTGACCCTGCTGTAAATATAAAATTTAGTTTTTCTTTGTATTTCATGATAATTATCAAAGTTTATTGAGTAGCAAGTGCTGTATTTTACAAAGGTTGAATTACACTGCTAAATGGTAATTTTATTTTGTGAAGGGTTTTCTGGCAAAATACATTAGTGAAAAACAATTGACTTACTTTTAAAACATATATCACTCATTCTGTAAATACTGATATTAAATGTTATATTTTGCTCATATATTTTGTGGCATTTTGATTACAGAAGCTACTCTAGCTCTCATTATGTTGTGATAGAGTTGCAGGCTTCTTTTACAGTTTCTAAAGTGGTAACTTATTTAATACTGTGCTGTCGCAAGTTATTCCAGCTGATCACATTCGCACTCTGAATGTATATGTGATAGGAGGATAAGGAAGACTCCATTGCACAATAACAAAGCATGACTTACATCTCTGCTTAGAAACAGTTCATTTCTTTTGACTTCATCAAGCCTACAATTTAGGTTCCTGGTGCCTTGATGGATACCGTGGGATGGACAATACACTATGGGCTTCAAAATAAAAGGCATATTTCTAGTATTGGGGGTTCTAAATCAGCTTAAAAATTAATCCTGACTTCCTTTTATATATCCAGTAATTTCCTGTGGTCAGTGAGTGCTGTGAGCACCACTAAACACTGTTTACCAAGGGCTGCTTGACCAATATTCGCCAAGCAGGCATGCTGAGAATGAAGAATGTGTGCAAGGCAAGATATTAATCACATTAAACATCAACCCTGCCTATACCCAGAGCACAGAGATGCTGACTCAAACAGAAGTATTGATTTCTGTTTCTCTTTTGCTTCTTTCCATATTTACACATCTGATCATACCTCCCCAGTTAACCATAGAGGTATCTATGTTTCATCCTTCTGCACTTGGGAAGGTTGTTCATTAAGCTTCAACCAACTTCCACTATGTTAAGATATGATAGTATATTCTTAGACCAAGTCAAATTAATTAAATTGCAATATCAATAAATATTTGAATCACTAGATTGCCTGAATCAAGGAGACTCTATACCCAGATTTAAAAGATAGGTATTATAATGTAAATGCCAAATTGCCGGCATTTGTGTTAATTTTCTGGCTTGGGATTTACTATTCAAGTTTTCGTGAATGTAAATATAAAAATGTAGAGTGTGATTTTGCACATAATGTGTTATTTTCACTCCTTTTCGTCTGTACAGTGTGCGTGAATAATAATTTTTTGTGTGTGTGTGGGGAAGACCAGCCCTGAGCTAACATCTGTTGCCAATCCTCCTCTTTTTGCTGAGGAAGACTGGCCCTGGGCTAACATCCGTGCCCATCTTCCTCCACTTTATATGGGACGCCGCCACGGCATGGCTGGCCAGGCAGTGCGTCGGCGGGTGCCCGGGATCCCAACTCGCGAACCCCGGGCTGCCAAGCGCGGACTAAACCGCTGCGCCACCGGGCGGCCCCCGTGAATAATAATTTAAAAAAATCCAATGATTAATCATTTTTTGAGCATCTCTAAATGTGCTACACACCAGCCTAAGAATTTTCTCAATGCATCCTCACCACAATCTGATAGTGGAAGTATTGTTTTCAACTCCATTTTATGAATCAGGAAACTGTGACAGAGGAATCAAGATCAGGCAGCTAGTAAGAGGTTGAGCTGAGACCCGAACCTAGGATATTTGGCTTCAGTTTATCTTCATGACTATTTTTCACAGCTACCTAGTTTGCCAAGTGATTGTGACTCTCTTACTGCCAATGAAAATTTTGAATAGCATTTAAATGTTCTTGTTACTCATGCTTACTTAAGAGTCTTGATGGGGAAAAAAGTCAATGGAGGAATGTACTTTATCTTGGAGAACACCAAAGAGCTCTAAAAACTGCCATCTGAGAGGCAGTGGAATCAGATACAATATAGGAGTCCTGATATCAGTACAGGGCCTGTGGGTGACTGAAGTGTTGTCTTTTCAAAAAGTGTATAATTCACTTTTAGAAGAGTTGTTTCGAGACGGACAGATATCTGACTTATACATGACCTGACCCAAATATTTTGGAAATATTCTCGATTGTCCAAAAAGGAAACAAACAAACAAAAAAAACCCAAAACAATAATCCTCATATAGAAGGGAAAATATAGAAAAGATTAGTTTCTTTTACACAAAGAGATAGATCAGCATGGTGATTATCATTTCCCAATCTTAATAGCTGTAGAAAATCCTAGTCTAGAAGTAAAAAGTGAAATTCTTTCCCAAACGCAAAAGAAATCAAATAAGCAAATAATCAACTCAAATCTTTTGTAGACCGATTGAATTCTGGCGCTTGATTTTATTCTGAACTCTTCTTCCAAGTTGTAACAAATCTCCGAGGATTCATCTGAAGCTGGACTTGAATCAATAACTCATCCTTTCAGCTGCTGGTTCCAGCCTCCTTCAACCTTTTTAATATATTGCTCTAACCTTTGCAATTTCTCCTGCCCTTTTCATCCCTGAATCATGCGAATCTTCTTTTATTTAATTCATCTATTTGGCATCCTTTTCAAACAAAAAACCAGTTCATCGCAAGGTGTTCATTGAATGAACTTTGAAAAATACAGTATATACCATGTAAATGCAGACATTTAAGAGAGTTTTTTAAAATAAGACTTCAGAGTTTGAAATAACTTTTAACCATTAGGAAAAAACTCATGTAGATTTTATTTCTTCTCTTGATTTCACTGATTAAATATATCTGAACTGACACACGCAACTGAGTCGCTGACTAATCTAAAATCAACTAATGGCGGTGCTTATAGGATAAGCTTTAACTATTTCTGATCATGCCTCTTTCCTGAACTGAGGGAAAGGGCTGTGGATTATTATCCAACTCATTTGTTTCTACTTTGGATTCATGTAAATAGCTCTGCATCACAAAAATCTTTAGGCTAGAGTTATGTTGTGCAGATTTTGAATCTTGGAATTAAGTTGGTTAAGACATCACGAGGGCAAATATTATGAACTTATATTGTGCTACCAGAGTTTCTAAATGAGATTGCATTGCTGCATAAGAGAATAAAAGAAGCAGTAGTAAACAGCAAATGTGGGAATTGGGGGCTCTCTTTGGTCTCAAACATCATATTCTGATATTTTCTTTTTTGGCTTTCCGTTGTTCCATTTTTAATTCTTACTAGTTTGATCCTCTTCATCTAAAGGTCAGAATAGCAAAAATGAAGGAAGAAAATATAAAATCAGAATGTTTTAATAACGCAGCATGTCTATGATCCTTGCAGCCTGTGTCTATTGAAAGCTCTGTTGATTTCCAGAAAGTTTTGACATCCTGGAGCTCTGCTTGGTGTGCAAGCCAGATTTGCTCTCTCTACTTCTACTCGTTTTATCTTTTAGAAACAGTGGAATTGGAGCTGTAAAGATTTTACTGCCTCTCCTTTAGCAGCTGCAATTAAGATGGGTTAAAAATGTTACTTGTTCTTTAATGATGCACATGCTCACTGGGTTACTTTTTAATTTTCCTCTCTGCACCCAAGTGGATAATTTAAGCAATGGCTAGGGTATTAGTGGATTTTAGTGTTCTACTGCTTATTGTGTTCAATAATAGCAGAATGTGTCTTAGCAGAGAAGCACAGAAAAACTCCATTTTTCCAGGACACTTGGGGAAACAAAAAAACATGATTTTCTTCTTTTTGTAGCTTGTCTCATGGCAATGGTTTCAAGTTACCTGATTTCTGTCATCCAGGATTTATTTTATAAAATAGCCAAAAATAAACAACCATTTGTTAACTAATTAAACCTAAGCCTCTACATAATTATGCAGATACTCAGTATGCTTCTAAAAATACCTTAACATATTTGTGATTTAAGTCCCTTAACAAACAGAAGCTTTAGAGACACATTGTTGATATTGCCATAAAGTAAAAGTATGACAATATCTGCAATGACTGATTCCTCATGCCAGGGCTCAATAAACTTTGTCTATCAAGGAGCAGATAGTAAATATTTTTGGCTTTGCAGCCTATATGGTCTCTGTTGTGACTACTCAACTCTGCTGTTATGGGGCAAAAGCAGCCACAGACAAGATTCCAACAGATGATCATGGCTACATTGCAATAAGACTTTATTTACAAAAACAAGCAGTGGGTGGGATTTGACCCAGGGGCACTAGTGTGCCAGCTCCCTCCTTATCCTCTTGATGGTAGACATTTTGTTTATATGTTACTCTATAAATGCATGCTTAGCCACATATGCATAAATAAATTAAACTATCTGATAGTAAACAAAAATGATTTACTATATTAAAGTGTTTTAGATGTTCTTGGGGGAAACTTTTAGCAAAGAGATCAAATAATTAATAAAGTATTATATAGATATGAAAATACAGTTGGATCAATACTTTAACATTAAAAATAAATTGTGAAATAATATGTCTTAATTGCCCACAAAAGGTTTAAACTGCTTTCTGCATGATAGCTAGAGAAAACAGTAAACTTGCCAATCAAAGACATACCAATCTTTTTTCTAGTTCAAAACAGTCTCTTTTAAGTGTAGTCACTGTCTCCAGTAAATATTCAGACTCTCAGAGTTTCTCCCCCTTTTTCCTTCATATAGCAGTGTGGGTGGGAATGAACAGTGGACAGCTGGTGTTTTTCTGCTGATGGGAGAGGTATCCCTAGATCCACAGCTGAATCCTATTACTATCCTCTTGGTCCTTGGTGGTCTTCTCTATTTAAATCCAAGGCTAATGAAAGGCTTGGGCTGTTCTCTTGTCATAGACAAGTTCTAAGGGTTGGCCAGGCTTTATTTTGACATGAAGAGTCCCAGGAGGTTGACTACAACTCCAATTCCAACCATAAAACAGGCACGACCTGGCCCACTAGCTTTCAACCAGAGGGGCTTTTTGACTCACCTTGTTGATCCCCTTGCAAAATCTCCAGCCTATGCCATCAACTATTTTAAATGACCTCAATACGGCAATAAGGAACTCATAGATCAATCCCATACAGTTGCCACAAGAGACTCTGTGGTTCTAGTGCAAATTCCTTCTGCCTGAACTTCTACTTTTCACACTTCTATTTTCCTCTGATTTGGGTGCCATATGTTTGCAGGGTGCTCACTGTGAGGTGCTCTGCACCCAGATTCCCAAACTCAATGTGGCACAAAATTGCCTCTGGGGTCTGGTTTTTTGAAACAATTATCTTGTTTTGCTAATCTACTCATTCCCCTTCTGCTCTGAAATTCAATATAGGGAATGGGAGCAAAAAAAGACACCAACCTCTTATATCTTCTCTCTCTTTCTCCTATATGAAAAGGATCCTCCTTCCCTTTTCTTGGTGATAAGATATACAAATAGCCAACAAACACATGAAAAGATGACTGATTTCAGTTGTCATTAGGGAAATGCAGATCAAAACCACGATGTGACACCACTTCACATAATTTAAAAAATGTAAAATAACAAGTATTGGTGAGGATGTGGAGAGGTTGGAACCCTTGTAAATAGATGGTGGAAATGTAAAATGGTGCAGCCACGCTGGAAAACAGTTCAGCTGTTTCTTGTAAAGGTAATCATAGGATACCGTATGACCAAGCAATTCCACTTCGAGGTTTAAATACAAAAGAATTGAAAAATGATACTTAAATACTGGATACAAATTTTCATTGTAGCCCCATTCACAATAGTCGAAGGTAGAAACAGCCCCAATGCCCATCAATGGATAAATAGATAGACAAATTATGGCATTACTATGCAGCCATAAAAGGAAAAAAGTACTGATCCATGCTACAACATAAACTAATCTTGAAAACATTAAGTGAAAGAAGCCAGGCATAAAAGGTCAGATGTTGTATGATTCCATTTCCATGAAATATCCAGAATAGGTAAATCCATAGTACAGAAAGCATGTTGGTGCTTGCCAGAGGCTGAGGGAGAGGGCCATAAGGAGCGACTGCTTAATGGCTACAAGGTTTCCTTTGGCATAAATGACAGTTTGGGAGCTAGGTAGATGTGGTGGTTGCACAACATTGTGAATGTGCTAAATACCAATTAAATGTACGCTTTCAAAATCGCTAATTTTATGTCGATTTCACCACAATTAAAAAAAAATCCCAAGCTGAAAATCATCCTGGCTCTACTATTTGGAGCATAAATTGGAGGACTTGGTCACACACTGGTCTGTCCATTAAAGCAGACTTGCAATTATTTCTTAAGGAGAATTTTGCCCCATTCACAAGAACTTCCTGAGTGGGGTGGGTTTCCTTCCATTAGGCATAAATCTTTGTTATGCTCCTCAATTTTTACCTGAGGACGTGAACTCATCCTTTGACTCAACTGTATAATATGTCATATTATTCACTTATAAATGAATTGCTGTAATTTAGGTGATACGCAGTAGTTACTATTTAAGATGTGATTTATGACAGACACTCTACAGAGCACTTCATTTTTATCCCAGGACATTTTTGGTTTCCTGTATGAAATTTATCTGGACCATCTTCCAACTTCAATAACCACAACTCTTTTCCTGGGGACTTTCTCTGGACGCCAGAGCCTGCTCAGCCTACCTGGGGCAGGAATCCTCTGAAATGGGCATTATCTCCATTTTTAAAGATGACAAAATTGAGGCATAGAGAGGCTTAGCAACTTGCTCAAGATCACAGAGATATTAAGTGATGTTGCTGGCATAAAAACGCACGACTGCAAAGCTGGGTCTCTGAGTCATTTTGCACATAGCCCCTCAGTAAGCAGGCAGAACACTATCTCACTAACTGCTCACCTAGTTACATACAAAACCTAAAAATCTCTACTGAAGAAGTAATACTAGTAAATGATTAGAGGAGTCTTGCAATCTATCTATTCCTTTAGGTCTTAAGGAAGTCTCAGTGATTAAATTGAATGAGCCAAAAGCCCTGTACCTGAAATCTACTACATCCTCCCCCAACCACACTAAGATTGCATTCCGTGAGTATGACTATGTTGTGATGTCATCTACCCACCACATCAGATGACATAGAAATATTCTAAGGGATTCATCATGATGTATGGGTTAGAATGTTATCAAAGGCTTTCTTGTTACATTGCAATCTTTTCTATGAAAGCTTGGGAAGAAATTGCTTTCAGATGTTGACATCAGGAAGAGCAGTTGACTCTTTTAAGCATTAATCAGTATTTATCCCATGGAGCATGATTGTGGCACTCTTTATTTTTCCTCCATACACTGGCTGCCAGAAAGACATTTTGGCTTATCCAGAGTAAGTGGCATGATCATACTCTAGCTCATCCCTGACTGCAGGTGATGTCTCTAATCTTGTTTCAACTTCCTCAAAAATTACTTGTAATTTATCTTTTCTTGTGTTTTATATCTTTTGTGATATCTTTAAAAGTTTTTGTAATAGATGAGGGCATAAATAAATGCACTTATGAGCCAACTAGCACCGTAGTTTGTTATTTCAAAGCTTTTGATTCCTGCAGAAATATCCTACCCACGACAAGATAAACCAACAGGAGTGGACTGTAGCTCTTAACTTCATTTGGATTTCTCCTGTCTTACTCAGTTTAAATAGAAGACTCCAGGCAAGGACATGCACAAACTCTGACGATAAGAACATAGCAAGCCCTTGAAAAAACTTTCAGTTGAGCATTATGGAAGGCAATGTATAGAAAAGATTAGGTTTCAGGTATCCATACATATCTTAATGCCTGCCAACTACAAAAGGTGAATGGATGGGGTGGCTGGATAGAGACTCAAGGATGCATCAACAAGCCATAACCATATACTTGTTTCCCTTTGGCGAATGTCACTTACATGCTGGTTGTGGCACTGAAGTATGACAGAATGTACTGAAAGTTTGGATGACCATTAGGTGTAATTATTTAAGTACATGAACCTCGTTTTAGCTTAAGTTACTCAAGTATATCCTTTGGGGGGGTGGATACATCAAGTTATAAGTGTGTGCTTATTTGAAGGCCTGAAAATACACTGGGTAGACAGCATAGAAATTTGTCTATAGTAACTGTACAATAGTTTTTGACAATCTAGCTAGCTATAAGTGCTCAAAATGCATTACTTATATTACTTATGGTAATCTCTGATGTTCTTTATTAACCTCAGCAATTAGCAAAATGCCAGGAAGTTACACACTGAATGATTGGTGTAATAGGTGACCATTCAGCTATGCTGTCAAATGCATTTTCTTAGATTCTAACTGCCAGTCTGATTTTAACAGATGTAGTGTACAGGCTGCCAATTGGAGTACAGGATATTACTTTTAAACTAGCTAATACTTTCATCATAAGTTTATCACTTTATGTTTCTCTGTAATTGCCTTACTAGGTTTTTAAATTGTATCCCCATTTATGAGGTCAGCAGTATGCAGGAAAATAATTTCTTGTAAAGGTGAATGTCGGTTATTTGTCGTTGTGCTTAATTATGTGTTTTGTTTTGGTGGGCATATTTATGCTCAGAGACTGAGTTGTCTTTGCCACTATTTTACTTAACACAGGTTCACTGTGGGAGTATAACAATTTCACAAGCCAATAGCGCACAGGATAATATCTTTTAATAAGCTAATAAAGAAATAATTTAACATACTCAAAACCAATGATAGATTAATCACACTATTGTTCCAGGCAAGAGGAGATGAAAGGAATAAAGTCCAAATTTATTTCAAGGCATACCTTTTTATACAAGTAGGTACTCAGGAGAGGCAGCTTGATTAACTGAGAGCTGACTCCAGGCTGCTGGCGTAAAAGTGACAAGTCCCCTGTTGCTAGAACACCTTGCTAGGGAATGAAGGTGGTGGTGTGGACATGCAAGATAGGCTGCTCTGAAGGTTATCACTCCAGGGACCGTCACATGTCCGTTCCCGTCCTGAGACTGCTGCACGGTTTAACACCACTGATGACCAAAGCGTTGCCTTGGCCACTTCATGAGCAAGTGTCTCAAGATCTTTGGAGAGCTATTTAGATCAGCAGAGTCACTTTGTCACGACTGAACACTCTTGGTAAGTTTTCACAAACTCATGGTATTTAGCCATAGTTGCTTCTCCACATGTTCTTGTCATAAGCCCCCAGCAATGCCCACCATCTGCTGAGCTATTGAGTGCTTATCAACGACCACAGAAGTCAAATGATAACATCCTGACCCAGGTAATTTCACTCTTGGAATAAAACAACTTCACTCTTAGATCAAAACAATGTCATTTAAGCTATAAACAAGTAGATCGAAACAACTTCACTCAAGTCATAAACAAGTGGAAAAAAACAACTTCACTTAAGTTATAAACAAGTGGATTTGAAATCACATTAAACCGATACAGAACATTATGACATGCCAATCATGCTGATTCACAGTGACATAGACCCTTAGGGGCCTGGAAAAGTCTGGCACTGGAAAAGTCATTATTTGAACATCAATTAAAAGCGTAACATAGCTTTATTAGTTTTGTGCAACTTCAGAATTCCAACAGCGTTGATAACTAAAGTTCTGTCCTTGCATCTGCTGAATTATTCTTGAAATTTGCATGAGGCACAAGAGAAAAAAGTGATAATTGGACTTCATTAAAATTAAAAGCTTTTGTCCCTCAAAAGACATTATCAAGGAAGTGAAAATATCAACTCACAAAATGAGAGAACAATTTTGTAAATCATATATTGGATAAAGTTTTAATATCTAGAACATATATATGTTTGTGTGTATATACAATCTTGCAACTCAACAACAAAAAGACAAACAACCTAATTAAAAAATGTGCAAAGGACTTGAATACGTAAAAGTAAAAAAAAAAAAATGTGCAAAGGACTTGAATACGTAAAAGTTAAACATAGTATTACTATATGACCCATAAATTCCACTTTTAGGTATATACACAAAATAACTGAAAACACTCAGGTACTGTGTGCCATTGTTCATTGCAACATTATTCACAATAGCAAAGGTGGAACAACCTCAAGTGTCCATCCACAGGTAAAATGATAAACAAATGTGGTATATATATACAATGGAATATTATTCAGCCCTAAAAGAAATGAAGTTCTGGTACATGTTATAACATGGATGAATATTAAAAATATTATGCTAATGTATTAAGCTTATTTATTATGCTTATTTATTAAGTGGAATCATATATTTATCCTTTGTGTCAAATAAGGTAGACACAAAGGATAAATATATGATTCCACCTGTATGAAATATCTGGAAAAGAAAAAAAGTCATACAATCAGAATGTAGATTAGAGGTTACCAGGGGCTGGGTGGAGGGGGGAATCAGGATTATTGATTAATGGTTACATAATTTATGTTTGAGGTGAAAAAGGTTTTGGAAATAGTGATGATAGATACCAACATTGTGAATGTAATTAATGCCACTGAATTGTACCTTAAAAATGGGTAAAATGGCAAAATTTATGTTATATATACTTTACAACAGAAAAAATAAAATGTATACAAAATTCTGCACACTTTAGTGTAACAGTTCACAACCTCTTTTCCACCAAGACTACCTTGATCCTGATTTTTCCTGCCACTGACCTGCTGTTCTGATAGAGCTGACTTTCAAACAAGTTGTGTTTATTAACTAATAATGAATCATTCACCTATTCTTATTAAGATTTGAAATTGTTTGACAGAGTTTCTGTAGAGGGTAAGAGAGCAGTTGTGTTCTTCACTGAGTTCCTGTAATTTCAGTAAACACACTTCACCTTTTCATTTACCTGCATGGCCTGTGTATGGGGAAATGGGTGATTGATTTCTACTTGAGCTTTTAAAACAATACCCTATTTCTTCCTTCCAGTATCCCTAAGGGTCCAGGGTTCTAAGGATCCAGGGTTGGAAGCCACTGTTACAGTACAAGGAGCACCTGACTAGGAGTCAGAAAGAATATGTTCATATTCAAGCCCTGTCACAAACAATATGGGCTTAACACATCTATTAAATATAATATCCAATTTGACTTACAATCCATGGTACAAGCATATTCTTTATTAAACAAAGTGATTCATAAAGGCTAAAATAAAGGGATGTACCAAGGTGTACCAGGCAAAAGGAAACAGTGAGAAATCAAGGATTTAATATCTGATATAAAATAAAGTATAATTTGAGCCTAAAAGCATTATACATAGGAAAGCATGGCACTTTTTAAATGCCAAAGTCACAATCAAAATGTATATATAATAGTTATGGATAACTATGCACTAAAAAACAGCAACCACAGGAGATGCAAGGAGAAAATAATAGATTAAAACACACTAATATTAGGATACTTTAATACTTCAATAAGGCAGATGAAACACAAAATCAATAAGGTAGATCATATGGATACATAGCAAACTTTACACACATAATAAAGAATACAACTTCTTAAGTCACATGAAATATTCACTTGTTTTTAGTTTTGTAGCATTTGAAGATTTTAAAAAATATGCTGATAATGTCACTACATTGGTCATATTAAATTTAAAAATACAGGAGTTGTATTCCATTAAATTAAATGCTGTAAATATGGTGGTCTTGGTATATAGGGTTTAGTACCTGGACAAGGGCTCTAGCAGGTGATATATAAATGAGCCAAAAATGGCCCATGCACCTTGGCTCTGTGTTGTTTACTTCTTTGCAGTAGGCAAAGATCATTAGCTAAAAGGCCCATTGGCACCAAACTTAAATTTTTATACATCTGATTATTTTAAATATAGCACAAAGCAGATTTCTAGCCATTTAGACCTTTCCTGTTTTGCATATCTCCACAAAACTGCACCCAACATCTGCTACATATATAGATAAGATATACTTTGTAGCTAAAGGACCCTAATTCACTGCTGCCCTTCAGAGTTCTATGACCTAGACACTTTCCACTGTGCTGCTGAGCAATATTGCCTAGACACTTAAACCTCCTGTCTGATTATCTTCCCCCCCAGGAGTTCTCTTGCCCTTTTACACTTCTGAGGGTAGCCCTGCACTGTTGCTGCTGGAAGTTTTCATGCTGTGAGGGACTTCCCCTTGAATGCAATCTATCAAAATGCTGCCCAAATAAATCTCGTTGTGTGCTACTGCCACCTAGTGATCAGATCTTTTTCCTTGATCAGCCTCAAACTCACTACAATGTGTAAAAAGGGTAGTTACAAAACATGATTGCTTTTGACCTGGTGTGATGTAAAGTGTTCTAAAAGATCCTGGCTTAGTCCAATGCTTCCCAAAGTGTAGTTTCTATACCTTTGGAAGTTGTAGTGGAGGCTATTATGTACTACCCAGATAACCCTTCAAAATTGAAGGCCAACTAGTGGAAGTACTGCCTGTTAAGAGCTCTTGCAGCTGTCAATCCTTTTGGAGAACTGCCCTTGATTGAAGAGAAGAGAGCAGCCTTGCCCAAGGTCAGGACTCTCTTTCATAGGGAGACTGTATCCAATCACTGGTTGATGCAGGGATATAAAATCTTGATTCCAACACCTCAGCTTAAGACTCCTTTGAAGAGCCTTTCTAGCTTCAGAGCTTCACGTGAGGTCAGCTAAGACCTTTTTTTGTGATTGAATCACAGCCCACCCTCTGCTTAATCCTGCTTCATTCTCTTCCTCCACAGGTGTTGCTCCTGAAAGCACTCCTTAAACTTCCTGGAAACTATTCTCCTTTTCAGTGTATGCTCACTGACACTGAACAGTGTTAGTTAAGATAATTCTGAGTGATATACAGACAAGTACTTCTAAGTTTTATTTTAGTAGTTATTTATCAGTGTTTTACAGTTATATTTTATTTATAACAGTATTGTTTATTGGGTAAGAGTCAGATCCTGAAGCCAGACTGCCTGCATTAAAACCCAGCTTTACTACTTAATATCTGATTACTTTAGACAAACTGCTTAAACTTATGAGCCTGTTTCATTACCTTTAAAATAAAAATGATGATAATACTTCAGACAGTTTTATGAGGATGAAATCAATATCAATATTTTTATGGTGCTTAGGAGAATATCTAACATATAAGCTCAATATAAATGTTTATTAAATAAAACAAACAAAAAATAAAGTTAGCCAGTAATGTACATATAAAATTATCAGATAAAAAGCGGTAACATTTTCTAATTCAGATATTTATGTAATGGAAGTGAATAGTATTTAATTAAGGAACACTATCTCCAGGGTGCAACTCAAGGGCATTGTTATATTAGAAATGTGATTTCCTGGAATCGTAATTGGTGTTAGTTAAATGTGAAAGCTAAGTTTGGGGTTTTTTGTTTTGTTTTGTTGTTTTTTGGTGAGGAAGATTAGCCCTGAGCTAACATCCATTGCCAATCTTCCTCTTTTTGCTAAGGAAGATTGGTCCTGGGCTAACATCCGTGCCCATCTTCCTCTACTTTATATGTGGGATGCCTGACACAGCATGGCTTGACTAGCGGTGCGTAGGTCTGCACCTGGGATCTGAACCTGCAAACGCCAGACCGCTGAAGCAGAGTGTATGAACTCAACCACTACGCCACTGGGCCGGGCCTAAGTTTTGTTTTTTAATTGTGCATTCAGTTAGTCATTAGACCTCTACAGAAGAGCACTGTGTGTGGAATACTGTAGGTGTCTCAACAGTAAGAGCATATCCAGTGTCTCCATCAGCAATTGCTACAAATATGCTGCAAAATAAGCCTCCTTACAATTCTGTGATTTAGAACAAGATTTTACACTAAGCCATATGTGTGGGATAGCTAGGGTTTAGATAATCGAGGTTGGACTTTTTGTGTCATATCTAAGAATCCACACAAATAAAAAACTCTCCCATTACCAGCCCTGTGAGCAAGTCAACATTTAATTTTACAGAATGGATTAGTTTCATATTTTTCTAGTTATCTCATGCAAGGGAAATAATGAATGCATTCTATTTAAAAAAAACCATTCTCAGGTTTCCCTCTTTGGCTGGGTACAACCACTTGTGACTTTTTGTTGCTGTTTATTCTTCCTGAATTGTGGGAGCTAAAATGGATGTCTTTCCTATACCAACCCGGCAGGTACCTCTGTCTCCTTGATAGAAGGAGACAGAGGCATTATTGAGTTGTATTTATCTTTTTATCACATGTAAATGGTGCTCTGATATTTACCACAAATTCTATCACAAGGAAAACTGATAGGAGGAAAAGGGCAAATGGTGAGACATTCATCTTGTACCCAAGCACTCAGTTCCTGGGTATGTTAGCAAACTCTCCACATATGATATTGGTTTATTTGTGAGGACTGAGTTTTGAGAATGCTAAGCTCATATATAAGAAATTGTATGTATAATAAATCATAGTTATATATACACATATATTCTCTATATATGCATATATAATTTAATATACATAGTAATTCTATATATTAATATATATAATATAATATATGTATTATGTATGTGTATATATACATACACACACATGATTAGGTAGTTAAGGAGTGTTGAATAACTGGTGGATTACTTTCTAATCTTGATAGTTTATATGTGATTTATATTTACAAAGCTCTCTATTCATTCCATCCCCAAAGACTCACCCCCTGAAAATAGTGGGGGGTATGAGATTTTACCATCACCATCAATCTCTTTTCCATCAGGAAATATCTCATTATGCATTGACCCCTATTATATCTGTCACCACAAGTAAACCAGTTCTTCCATGTCATCCCTCATTCTCTGAACCCTGATCACCAAGGGCAGTGTACATCCACCTTTCCAACTAAATTCTCATCTATTTCCAAATCCTAAAACTGTACCACATCATTTTCTGGAAATTTTAATCTGTCATCAGGAAAATCACTTATATCCCCTATATCAACTTCTCTGATGTTCTCTGTACCTTCTTGCTTTATCTGAAACCTAGCTCTCCTCTGTAAGGACAATGCTTCCCCTGTCCAGCCGTTTCATGTGGTGGCTCTTTTCTTTCCTATACCTTCCCTCTCTCCTAAAAATCCCCAGCTTTGAGTCTTAGGCCATCAAACAAAATCACCTATCAAAATTAACTGTCAACTCTATATCAATCTCTCATTCCTTGAAGGTTTTTTAGTTCCAGCTCCAACACCATTCTTGTTATGACCCTTGGGTATTTCAATATTCTGTCTATAACTGTCCCCAATCATTTTGCTTTCCAGCCAACCACAGGCACTCACTTCTGGGTTCATTCCCTAGATTGAGTTATTCTCAATAACTACAATCCCTCCATGGTCTCAATTTCAAGTATCTCATTCTCTTACTACCACCCTCTAGTACGCCAGTTTTAGAAATTTTTCAAATGTCTTCCCTCCTGATGTCCTCACTTCATGGAATCAATTCCATGGTCCATAATTACAATAACTCTCATGCATGTACTCTCATCTTCCTTGCTTGCCTCTCTGCCCCCGACTTAACTTGATGTACTTGTAAATGGTGAGCTCATCCAAGCCTTCCTCTGTTTAGATGAATGTGGCTAGAGAAAAGCATACATTTATACTGAAAGGTCTCACTTTGAATCCATGATCATTAACTTCAACTGGTTCCAAATGACACCTTGCAATTGTATCACATTTCCTGAGCTTGCTCACTCTGACCATTTCACACCTTTTCCTCTCTCCTCATACAGCCAAAACCTCCTCCCACATCCTCAATCTCAACTAATGATTGATAGTTCTAACTTACTGAGAATATAGAGGCAATCAAATGAGAGCTTCCAAAAGCCCTCATCATCTTGATGACCCAGACACATGTACCTGTGACCATATGGTCTGACTTCCTTCTTTTTATTGTGGAGAAACTGTCAGAACTTTTGTTTAGAACACTCTCTCTACCTGTCCACTAGATACCATCCTTACTGGCTCCAGCAATTTTCCTTTATCACTAGCTTCATCAATTTTCCCTCTTCTAAATCATTCTCATTTGCGTATAAAATGCTATAATTTCTCCTATCTTTAGACAAAACTCTTATGCCCACATCATCTCCTTAAAGATACCTCTCCATTTCCTACCCCCCTCATTTATAGCAAAGCTCCTCAAAAGAGTTGAGGAGACCTCAAGAGTTGAGAGCTCAAATTTCTCACCTCTCACTTCTTGTTGAGCCTCGATTCAGTCAGGATTTTTCATTACATTTCACCAAAGCAACTATTTTCAAGGTCACTATGATATCCATGTTGCCAAATTCAATTATTAAGTCATACTTCTCATCTTACCTCACTTCATAAATGATCACCTCTTCCACTCTGAAGTTACATTAGTGGAATGAAAGGAAAAATAAATAATTCATGATGTTCTAGATTGATGGAGAAAACTCATTTGACAAAATCCAACACCCTTTCTTGATAAAAACACTTTGCAAACTAGGAATACAAGGGAACTTCGTCAAAATGATAAAGTGCATTTATGCAACACCTGCAGCTAACATCGTACTTAATGATGAAGACTGAAAGCTTCTCCTCTAAGATCAAGAACAAGATGAGGAAGTTCACTTTACCACTTCTATTCAATATTATACTGGAAGTTCTAGCCAAAGCAGTTAGGAAAGAAAAAGAAATAAAAGGCATCCAAGTTGGAAAGGAAGAAGAAAAACTATTTCTATTCACAGATGATATGATCTTATATATAGAAAATTCTAAAGAATTCACAAAAAAACCTGTTAGAGCTAGTTAAGGAATTCAGCAAAGTTGGGGGATATAAGATTAGCATGTAAAAACTAAGTTGCATTTCTATATACTAGCAATGAACTAGCTGAAAAGGAAGGTAACAAAGCAATTCCATTTATAATAGCATCCAAAAGAATAAAATACTTGGAAATAAATTTAGCCACAGAGGTGTAAGACTTATATGCTGAAAACTACAAAAAATTGGTGAAAGAAATTAGAGAAGACCTAAATAAATTGAAAGACATCCTTTGTTCATGAACTGAAAACTTAATTGTTAAGATAGCGATATTTCCTAAGGTAGTCTTTAGATTCTTTGCAATTCCTATAAAATCCTAATGATCTTTCAGAAATGGAAAACCTGATCTTAAAATTTATATGGAATTCATAAGGGATCCTGAATATCCAAAACTGTCTTGAAAAAGAACAGACTTGGAGGACTCACACTTCTGGACTTCAAAATTTACTAAAAAGCTACAATAATAAAAACAGTTTTATGCTGTCATAAGAATAGATCCATATACCAACAGAATAGAATTAAGTGTCCAGAAATAAATTCATACATCTATGGTCATTTGATTTTCAACAATGGTGCCAAGACCATTCAATGGGGGAAAGAATAGTCTCTTCAACAAATGGTGCTGGAACAATTGGATATCCACATGAAAAAGAATGAAGTTGGACCTCTAGCTCGCACTATATACAAAAATTAATTCAAAATGAATCAAAGATCTAAATGTAATATCTAAAACTGCAAAACTCTTATAAGAAAACATAGGGGTAAATCTTCAAGAGCTTAGGTTTGGCAATGGATGCTTTTTTTTTTTTTTTAATATTCAGCCTTTCTTTTCTCATGTAAAATTAATAGCTTTTAATTTATGATTTAGTTTTATCCCACAAATTTTGTATTGTGGTAAAAAAAAACTTAATATAAAAGTTATCATCTTAACCAGCTTTAAGTCCTGTAGTGTTAAATATATTCCCATTGTTGTGAAACAGATCCCCAGAACTTTTTCATCTGGGAAATCTGAAACTCTGTACCCATTAAAAAACAATTCCCCTTTTCTCCCTTCCTCCAGCCTCTGATATTTGGAGAGTTTTGTCTCTATTTTTGTTATTGATTTTTGCTGCAATTGCAGTGCAATCAGAAAATTACTCTGAGTTCAATTTCTTGAAATTTTTTGAGACTTGTTATATGAAGAAGTATGTGACAAATTTTTGTAAATAATTTGTAATATTACTTATGTTTATTATGTAATGTTATATATTACACATGTACAAGTGTGAATTTTGGAGTTGTTGAGTACAATATTCTATACAGACATATTAGGTTATATTTCTTAATACCATTGTTCATATCTTCTGTATCCTTAGTAATTTTTAATTTGCTGGTTATGTATGCTACCAAGAGGGTTTTGTTAATATATTCAAAATTCATTATGTATCTATGTGTCCTGATGTTTTGTTAAATTTTTCTTTATAGATATTGACTTTTTTTTATAACTTAGAATTATTTTATCTTCCTGGTCAATTTAATCTTTAATAATTATAAAATGTTCCTTTTTATTTTCAGAAATCATTTTTCCTTAAAGTCTACTTTGTTTTATATGAATTTAACTATATAAATTCTCTTTTGGTTCATATTTGCAGAGAATTTTTTAACCTATACATTTACTTTCAACTTTTTTGTATTCATATATTTTAGATATGTCTCTTGTAAACAGTATATAGGTTTTTTAAATCTCATCTGAAAATTTTCATTTTGATTTGTTCATTTCATCTCTTTCCACTTAATTTCTTCATTCCTATTTCCACAGTTTGCATGTAGCATACAGACTACTTTCCTACCAAATAGTATTTCCTCAATTCCCTGAAATCTCCTTCCCAAACATGGAATTAGAAAGCCGTGCATACAGTATTACTGTAGACAGATTAAGTGTCATTATGCAAAATGTAGGTGAGCTTCCCTTACTTCTTGTTGCTGTCTTCTCCACACAAGAATTCTTAAAGCAAAGTGAAGCAACTTAAATAAATTCATATTTAAAGTAAAAGTTGGAAGAGGAGACTTTTTCAGGATCTTCATTCATTTCTATGATGCTCATTGTGATTCTGGTTTCCTGGAGATAATAACCATGCTCAACAGTGAGTTTATTTATTTATTCATTTATTTTAATGTGAATTTCAAGCCAGGTAAACATTGCTTCTTATGAGAATTTTGTCTGCGTATTATTGTGTGGTTATCTACATCCTCCATTCCCAGCCGCATTATATTAATATACTCATAGACATACATATATACATAATTTTAGAATGCTTGTTTGCTATTTTACCCGCTCTTAATTAGGTTTTATGACATCTGCTTAAGAGTACAATACTGAATGATGTTTATAGTGATGAAAATGAGATACTGAAAGATCTCAGAAGCATTCTGAAATTTCCAAATAGTATCCCAATTTTTTTCTCCAAACTGCGCCAGTACCGGATTGATCTCACACAGGCAGAGCTCTCATGAATTTGTTCGTCGATTTATTCTTTCTGTGTGCCAAGCTCTATGCTCAGAACTGACAGAAGACTTTAAAATGGCTAAGATGACATGCTTTCCCTTGAAAAATGTATTTTACTTAAAAAAAATCAAGACACATCCTAGATTAATTTAATTCTTTCAACTCTCTTTCATACTGCATAATCTTTTTGATTTACAGTTTTCAATGTCTTTCAAATAGCATCGCAGGAGCTCCATGTTGTCCTTTTGCTCTTTTATTCATTGTTCAAACACGTGCGTGCCTACTGACTTCTTTACTCACCTTATATTGCATCAAAATTAGCTCCATCGCCACTTTCCTGTTCACAATGTTGCCAAGAATAGAAAAAACACAGCTATTATGGAATATTTATTATTAGTGAGACATTAAATAAATTCGATAAAATTTCGGTTATTTTTAATTTTAAGACGTTATTATTTCTTGGAAGTTATGAACATGGAACTACAGTTTCACAGGTTAGCAAGAACATTGATTCTTGCTATTAAAGAGTGTAATTAAAACTAATGAAATCTTATGGTAAATTCAGGGGAAAACTATGGTTCTCCTTTTCCATGTGACAAATAGTTACAGGCACAAACATGCTACTGGATTTTTACTTAAACGAGTTTATTGTCTTGACATCATCATATCCTGCTTTTTAATTCAAATATTACAAGCAAGCATGGTATAAAGAATGGATAACCTTATCTATATCTTATCTCCTTAGATGACGTAAATGTCAAGTATGTTTCTAGTGATAAAATAGCTTGTGTAAGTGTAGATGATATTTTCTAAACTTGATTATTTCAAGATGCATGGTTTACTTGAATCAGCTCTTGGTGTTTTGTGTTCCAAAGATGTTTTAAAATGAGCCAATCTCTTATTGTAGTATAATGAAAAAGTAAAGGTGAATTTTTCATAAACTATATACTTAATCAGATTTGTACTTGTGACCTTTGAAATATGAAGTCAACTACATTACTCTTTCATAACTCTGCAGTGGAATTTATAGACTTGAAATTAGTAACATAAGGTCTTTCTTATTTTGCTATGAATGATCAAGAATCAGAAGTAAAATGTTGATCAAAATGGAAGGAGTAGGTTAGAATCAAATGGGTCTTACAGATTTATACCAAGATTTCAATACATGTATAATTTAATCATGGACATATTTTATATTGTGTTTATTTTTTAAAAAAGATTTTTCTTTTTATTAACTGTATGGTTAATAATCTCACAAAACAATGATTCATGAAAAATGTAAAGCTTATAAAAACAAATTGGAAGATAAAAAGTCTTATATAGATATCTTAGTTAACCTCATACTTTTTTTTTTAATTTTGTTTTCTTTTTTGGTGAGGAAGACTAGCTCTGAGCTAATATCTGTTGCCAATCCTCCTCCTTTTGCTGAGGAAGACCGGCCCTGGGCTAACATTTGTGCCCATCTTCCTCTACTTTGTATGGGACGCCGCCACAGCATGGCTGACAAACAGTGCGTTGGCTGGCGCCCGGGATCCGAACCTGCAAAACCCTGGGCCCCTGAAGTGGAGCGTGCGAACTTAACAGCTACGCCACCAGGCCGGCCCGCAACCTCATACTTTTTTATAGATATCTTTGAAAAATTATATCTTTACTATATCCTATGAGATTTGTGACCTTAGTTAAGTGTTTTAATCCTACTATCTCAATTTCCCCATTTATAAAATGGGAATAATTATAGCACTTGACTCATAGGGAGTTTCCTGATAATTTAATGAGATGATACAAGCCAAATACCTAGAACAGAGACCAGCGTTTATTAAATACTTAATAATTAGTTGCTATTAATTACTATCTCTGGTATATTTAGTAATGATGAGCTTGAAAATTTGGCATTTATTGAGGCATAAAATTAACATTTGAGGGACTTATAAGAATCTTGAGTTGGAATATATTGAAGAAGGGGAACATTTTATTTTTTTAACTTTATTAATGGTTTAGTTACAAATCTCACCTTTGGTGAAATGTCTTTGAATAGTGTATGTCTTATTACAAAGAATAAGAAAAGAATACAGCCAACAGTACTTTAGAATCAGGAAGGAAGGTGTCATTCTTTTTAAATTTCCCACTGTTACTGACAGTAACAACCTCATAACTTCTGCAGTCTCTAAATACCTGTCACAAATATGTTTTTCAAAGTATGGTTCCATGATCATTTGATTCTGAATCCCTTAGCGGCTAATTAAAGCTGCTCCTTAAAATGGCAGCTTCCTGGACACCAGCCAGATTGAATGAATCAGAATCTCAGGAGGTAGGACTCCACAGGCTCTCTGTCTAGCAAGCTCCACAGGTGATTTTTATACATAGTAAAGTTTGAGCAATTCTAATCTAGTATGACATAAGAAACTGCTGTCAATCATTCTGCCTTCTGGCTTTCACAAGAGTGAGAATTTTCCTGTTTCTTTTACAAATAACCTTTATTTTCCATCTTAGATCAGTCAAGAAAATGAACAGTGATTACTGGCAGCAATTTTGTGCTTTCAAATGGAGACCTAGATCTGTTATTGGGTGGAAATAAATATACAAGAAATCAAAGGGTTTTTTTTGAACTAATGTGTTTTGATATAATTTCTCTTTCTGTAAAGTGTGATGGACTCATGGCTTTTATGCTTCCTTATCTGAGAAACCCCAGCAGTCCCTTATGACATTTCTCAGAAAAATAAGGGTAGACTGTTTTTCAATAGGGCTGATTGACATCTTTTCAGATAAAATAGTGATAGTGCACTTGCAATTTATCATACTGTTATTTCTGTTTAAAAATGCTTTCTTAAAAATATTATTTATTGTGGTAAGAATATTTCACATAAGACCCACCCTCTTAACAAATTTTTAAGTGTACAATACATTATTATTGTTGACTGTAGGCACAATGTTGTGTGGCAGATCTCTAGAGCTTATTCATCTTGCTCAATGGAAATTTTATTCCCATTGATTAATGACTCCCCATATCTCCCTCTTCCCTGCCCCTGGCAACTACCGTTGCACTTTTTGATTCTATGAATCTGATATTTTAAGTACCTCATGTAAGTGAAATAATGCACTATTTCTTTCTGTGACTGGCTTATTTCACTTAGCATAATGTGCTCAGGTTTCATCCATGTTGCCACATATTGCAGAATTTCCTTCTTTTTTAAGGCTGACTAGTATTCCGTTGTTGTATATACCACATTTTCTTTATCCATTCATCCATCAATGGATCTTTAGGTTGTTTCCACATCTTGGCTATTGTGAATAACGCTGCAATGAACATAGGAGTGCAGGTGTCTCTTCAAGATTTGGATTTCTATTCTTTTGGATAAATACCTAGAAGTGAGATTGCTGGATCTAAAAGTGATTTTGATAAATTGATAATCACTAAAGGATTTGGATTATTTACTAATGCTGCTAAATTTGTATTCCACAAATATTTACCATATTAAAATTAATTTTTATGTTTTACAGATGTTGTATTACCTCGAAAAAATAGATATTCTGGTGTTGTTCAGTTCCAACTTTATGAAATTATACAAAACACTGGTAATTATTCAGATGATGAGTACAAATGGTAAATTTTCAATTTTTGTGACTTGGATATAGAGATTAAAAAGGCAATATTTAAATAAGAACATTGAAGGGAAATTATTTTATTTTGACTAATGCTGATCTTTCTTTGACATGTTATGCATATACAATATAAAATTCATAATTTTGTGGTGATGAATTTATTTCATGATGTCTTAAATGATGAAACTTATATTCTCAGAGGGGGGAAATCTATGTGTTACATGGGTAGTATATACCATTGCTGATTTGAAATTCAAAGTGATGAACAAGTTCAATCGTCAGTATCATTAACAATAAATCATAGAGACATGCAAAGAGACTACTTTTAGTGAAAAATTAGTGACCACTAAGACAATAAATAGTCAATATCCAGAGAACAACCTCAAACAGGTCTGTCTTGGTAAAGTATAGGACTTTCGATGCTAGCATTCACCAAGTGATAGAAATCCTAATGAAACACTGCCATAACTAATGGATACTGTGTCACTTTGCAATGTGACTCAAGGAAAGCTTCTTTGCACACTTTTATTCTTTTCCTGATCTATTCCAGCTGTAGTCTGCTGTTACTTGTTATTCAAATCTTTTTGCCTTGACAGTGGAGGTGATAGTGTCGTGACTAAGGGTCAGTCGTAGGCATGTACCATTTACCTGAGTGCCAGGGATGTGGCTTCTTGGTTATCTTGCCTCTCTCCAAATTGTAGCCATAGGCTTAATGCATAATCATTCCTCTTCTCCGGGAATAGGGTTTTTACACCTATTCTATTATCCCAAATACAATGACTGTTCATCAGCTCCCTAAGATCAACAGTGCTTGTTGACCCTCTCCCCACAGATTCAGGCCATTGTTCTATATTAGAGCTAGAGGAGAAGAATGTTGATAGAGTTTCTTACCCCTTCTATGTGGCTGTTGCTTCCCTCTTACAAGGCTGCACCACAATGTCTAGATACTTCTCAGGGCTCTTCCCAATCTTTTCTGTGAGTGCCTGTTCAGGTTTGTTGAGAAAGGAGAAGCAAGAGTGTATGGACTCCTCCAATTTCTGATGCCCTTGGAGGTTTCACATTGTCTCACCAGGCCACACTTGGTCTTCACCAATTGTCATTGATTCTGGCTGAACGCTTCTTATCAGTGTCTGATTATGTCTAGCCCAGGTGAATGCATGTTCATCTCTCATCTCTCTCTGCATTCATGGTCTTTCCTCAGATTTGGGACCAGTGACTTCAGCTTTCTGGCAGTTCAAGAAAACCATATAATTTGAAATTGGTCTGGCTCTTTCTTACTGTAAGGGTGGAAGCAGCACTCCTTTCAACTCTCTAAAACCCAGAATGGATGGAAGCTAAAGTAATTATTTGTATAGTTTTTTTGTGTGTGTGAGGAAGACCAGCCCTGAGCTAACATCCGTTGATAATCCTCCTCTTTTTGCTGAGGAAGACTGGCCCTGGGCTAACATCATGCCCATCTTCCTCTATATGGGATGCCGCCACAGCATGACTGACAAGCAGTGCGTCGGCAGGCGCCTGGGATCCGAACCCACGAACCCCGGGCTGCCAAGCACGAACTAAACCGCTGCGCCACTGGGCCGGCCCCTGTATAGTTTTAATTTTAACAATTGGAGTGAAAATTCACATTTCTAGCAGTATCTTTGACAAAAATGTTGCATTTTTTACTTGCAGTATTCTTACTCTTGGGTTAAAAAATATATAGCATATGTAAATATTTCAGAGCTACTAAATTATATTCAGAATGTTTCAGAAACATGTCAAAATGCTTCTTTTTTATTTCTAGAAGGTAATTGGTTGTATAGTTTCCGTAGAGATGAAGTTTAAAATTCATAATACCCAGTCATCTGATCAAAGTGATGTAATAAAGCCTAGATATTGCTCTGTTGGAATTTTAACAATAATGTTGCTTGTGTCTTCTGCAGAAACTGTTTTCTTTTTTCCAAATTAAAAATCTAAAGCAGAAAATTTCAGTCTAAAACAAGGCCCATGAGAACATAAAAATATAAATTTCTTGCACATCTTTTTTCACAAAAGTTTCTGCACAAGGTCCAGAAAGTTATAGGTGATGTAGATGTGTTCCCTTTATTGACGTGGCTTGGTAATTACTTGATTATTAAATTAAATGTGAGGTCTTTATCTAGCCTCTGTTGGATTGTACTAGCAAAATAGTAATGTCAGTATTCTGAAATAGATTGTGTACTAGGTATTGAAGCATTTTATCAAAGAGCTCATTTTTATCTACAAATATCCTTAAGAAGCACATTGATGTAATTGTACAGCTATGTATTATATAAATTCTGTATAGCCCATTCTCCATTATTTACTTAGTAGATCATTGGAGATTAACTGTGTGCTTTTCCCTTTTAACTGGATCATCTGTTGATATTGTACTTTTATTTATATTTTTTATTTTTCTGTATCTATCACCCAGGTTATATTCAAATCCAGGGTCCTTTTTGTTTGTTTGTGTTGTGAGCCACCTTTTCTCTTTGTGCATTCTGATCTTCTCCTGTCTGCTGGGACAGATAATTGTAAAAGGACTCCACTACCTGTCACAGTGGAAATACAGTGGAATGTGAATCCATTGTGACTGAGCTGTGCTTGCATTGTCAGGGCACTGATTTCTTAAGGACTTATAGGACAAGGTCAGTGACATGATATTAATTATAACTTTCATCATACTAATTTCCAATTTAATGCTTTAAGACAGTGAAGCTAATTATAACCAGAAAAGCTTATGCATTTTCCTCAGCCATTCTAACCTTCTCAATTTTCATCTAACTGTATCTTTATTGTATATTTCACATATTTATTCTACTTCCAGAGTGTTCAATATCAACCTGTAGATTTTAGAATGAAAAATAAATTATTTTAGATATTTTATTATATTACAAATGTGCTACATATTGCAAATACACAAATTCGAGCATGCTTACCAATTTTGCAGTTTAGGTGCATATATGATTATTCATGCCACAAAAACATAGCATAATAAATTTCAAAAGCTCTTATCATATTATGATTCCCCTCTTCCCATAGATTCAATTTATATTTTCTGAGCATCTCACAATAAAGCTATAATAGTTGACATATTTTTGAGGAACATAAATATTCCTATTTATTTGGACTCTACTGTACATGGTCCCAGAGTACTCTAGAGCTGAGGCACAAGGAAAATATTGATACCATGTCTCTGTGGAATTACTGTCTGTACAGATAAATTATATTTTTATTTCTCACAAGATCATTCACAATTTCTCCTCCATCTATATAGAAAAATATATATACATTACATAAATACATAATCTCATATTTAAGCTTATTTTTGATATAATTATATTTACTTTTTACAGTTAAGAAAGTATTAGTCTGTTTATTTTGTAAATGAAAAAGCAATTCAAAAAGTGAAAACTTTAAATATTTTAATAAATTAGTTTAAATATACATCAATAAGATGCATTTGAATAAGTAGTTTGAGTAAGGAATTATTTGAATAGGAAAAATATTTAAGGCATAAAAACATAAAGCACATTTGTTATGACATCACACTAATTTTGCAAAATCATTATAAAAATAGAGAGCGTTATTGCCACAGTGTGCAAATTCATGTGTCCACAGTGACCAGTTGAATTTAGTCATATAATTATATTCTTGGAGCAGATTCCTATATACTAATCTAGTCTTTTCTAATATAGTCCATATCTTTCAGATATACTTTTTGTAGTAGTATCTTTTTTTATATTATTTGGTAGTCATCTCTGTCATCTTGTATATACTTTACCAGTTACTAGTCATTTTTTTGACAGAATATGTGTGTATAGTCATATATTTATATATACACATATTTTTATATTAGTTACTTGTTTGTTTATAAATACCAGAGGAAATTGCAAGATAATGCACACCAAGGAAGTTTTATATTTTATAACATAGTTTATTTTCTGATATCTCAAGTATGATCATATAAATTAAGAGTCAAAGTAATGAAATATTTCTCTCCAGGAATCAGGTAGATGATGACATAGAAGTCGCACTGACTGGTTAATTTTTTTTGAACAATGTTACCTCAGAACTGACATATTGTGCAGTGTTTTTAAAAAGCAGTTCAGGTAATTGTAATAAAGATGTCAAGGGTAAGAGAACCACGATCATGACTATTTTTAAAAACATTAAAAGTTTGCTTGAATGCAGAGTGCTGATTGTCCATTTATTTTTCATATCCGATACATCATTTGAGTAGTGCTCAATGAATGCTCAGTTCTTACACTTGCCGTCTTCACTTAGTTGTCACACCCCCAAATGACAGTAATTAAAATTAATAGATTTATAAGACATAGATTGTGGTTCTGTCAACAGTGAAAAGAGGAAAATCTGTAAAACCGAAATTTCCACTTCCAGCCTACTTTAATTTCTTCCTTTCTCTTTGTGATTTCTTTTTGATTTTAAAGACTATGATTGAGGCCACGTGGTGCAGCCTTAATTTTAGAAGCACAAGCTTGGATAAAGTGCCTCTTATTTAAAGAAATAGAAAAATTGACATAAATTAAATATAATGCCCGAACATTTTTTTATAATCAAGCATAAGGCATACATTACATTTAAATTACAGCTTTTTACTTGTAAATTTGGCATCTAATTTTGACTCCAAATAATTTAAAATATTTTGTCTAATTTTCAAAATATGCAAGTTTTCACTTGAAATAAGTAATATGCCACCAACAAAATGGAAAACGTAACATTTTGAACAAGCTATGGATTGCTCTTATAAATTTTGTACTTTTAAATACATATCAAGATATTGATTTGGAGCATTTCATCTTTTCAGGTAAGCATTTCGGTAGTGAAATGTTTTGACCCTGGTAGTAGTAGAGGGATTTATGTTTGTGTCAGTCATTATTTTTAGATGTATGTGAGGCCTGCTAGGAAGTCAAGTTTAATACTGTAATGTTTGTGTTTGTATAATACCAGTAAAAAGGTAGATAAAAGTTCAAGGGCTAACATAATGACAAGGCACTCTCTCTCTCTCTCTCCCTCTCTTATCTGAAGTGATGATTCTTCTGAGATCTGTATAGTGCTCAGCAAGCACTATTTTTTTTTTCTTTTCTTTTTGTGAGGAAGACCAGCCCTGAGCTAACATCCGTTGCCAATCCTCCTCTTTTTGCTGAGGAAGACTGGCCCTGGGCTAACATCCGTGCCCATCTTCCTCTACTTTATATGGGACGCCGCCACGGCATGGCTGACAAGCAGTGCATCTGCCAGCGCCCGGGATCCGAACTCACGAACCCCGGGCTGCCAAAGAGTGAACTAAACCGCTGCACCACTGGGAAGGCCCCAGCACTATTTGTTTTTTAGCTGCAGATAAATACGAGTAATAATTAGCAGAAGATCTGTTTTAAAGTTCAGCTTTAGGATTCCAGTTTTTTGGCCAAACTTGTCTGAAAGTGAATTAAGTGAGGACTGAAACCATCAACAACTACAGAAGGGCAAAACCATCTTGATTTGAATTTCAGACAGTGAACTTGGGCCCCCATAATCCCTCTGACATTTAGTCTTAAGACTTCTCAAAAAGTTAATGTGATGATCTGGCAAAATCAAATCCCAAAGATGCAAACTTTATTTTTCAATTGACTTTCAGATGAACTAAATGAGAGTGAGTCTAATCCACAACAAAAGGAAAATCTCTATAGCAGTATTTCATTTGATTCAAAGGAAAAAAGAAATCTATGTTTATGTATTATTTAAAAAGCAAGTTGACCACAAAATTGAAAATGCAATTCCTTGCAGGAACAAAAATATCTTCCCTAGTTTGCTTTATCTATCTCTATTTAGTTTTACTTTGATCCCAGTTTTATCACTTCTATCTCTGATCGAATTATTTCAGTGATAAAAGAATACAAATGAGATATAACTGAAGGAGCTATGGGAGAAAAAGAGGGCAGAGTAAAGTAGTTTTAATATCTTATAATAATGGCTGTTTCTATTAACCAAAAAACATACATTTTTGATAATTCAAGAAATTCCTGAAGTACTATGGATAGCTGCCACCCCCTAAATCAATCCAATCCCATTCAGATGATATTACACCATAATCAGTTAGGCATATGATCTTCCATGCTTCCATGCATAATTGAGGGGCAAAAACAACTTTTAAACAGGAAACTAATAAGTCATTGTACATGTTAGTTAGGAATGTACATCAGCTATTTTAACAGTGACCAAATAACAGTGACAAACAGGAAAGACTGATTTCTCTTTCACATGAGAGTCTGGACTTGTAGGTGGTCTACGAGATGTAGTACGCATGCCCCTTGAAATCATCTGGGGTCCCAGGTTCCTTTTCTCTTGTTTCTCCACCATTCTCTAGTTTGTTTTCATCTCCGTGGTCAGTTGTACAGTCATATCTGCAGTGGAGAGAAAGCTGATTCCCTTTGAAGCCGTGACCTGAAGATGCGCACATCATTTCTACTTGCATACCATTGGTCAGAACTCAGTCATGTGGACACACCTAGCTGAAATTGAGGCTGGGAAATGTTGCCTCTTGACAGGCCCAGATAAAATTTGGGGACCTTCTGTTACTGAAAAAGGAGAAAGAAGGAAATAAATATTGGGGAGACATTTACCAGTCTTGGCCATACTTTATTTACTATGGATTTATAAAATCTATCCATATATCCATCCAACAGTATTTATCGAGACCTATTATACATGAAATATTTTTCTGTGCCTGGTGACACAATGGTGAGGGAAGCTCTTGCTTGCCCTTACACACCCCCATTTCCCTCCTACCATCAGACTGGTATCTCTCTAGGATAGAGTCCCCGTCAGTTTCTTATCAGCATGTCAAATCCCCTATTGAGACTAGAAATCTCTATGCTGCATTGTACCGGACTAGGACTACGGTGACCTATAATCCCAGTTTCCTTGCGACTGAGACATTTCCCAGGACATAGAACTTTCAGTTGGTGCTATTTCTTGCAAACAATAGTCTTGACAATACACATGGTAGAGTTCAGGAATTATTAAATATTTCTTAAGTAAATGAATAAAAAAATAAAACATTGTCAGAATAATTCTCCTTCTATCTTTACTGGATGAGATGAAAGTAATTATTTTTTCTTAAAAGTGGATAAAGAATTATGAAATGAATATCTGCTATTATACATACCCAACTATATCCCATAGGTTCTTAGGAATTACACAGAAAGTTTGATATCTCACACAAATTGCATTCTTTTTATTTACCAGCTAGATATTAGTAATACACATTTTGCAAAAGAAGGAGACAGTATTATTAGGTCATACAATTAAATTTTAATGATGTTATTTTTAATAGTTGCTATTTCCTTTAATCTGTTTGAGTAAATTTTAATTTTATAATTGCAAATAATTGCCAAATTAATCACATAAGGCTTTAATTTATAAATAAAATTGGAATATATCCACATGGAAAGAGTAGACTATTTTATTGCCAACTTTCTCAATTACTCTTTAATTTACGGAGTTATTTCTTCAAATTAAAATTGGACAGATGGAAACCAATCCCAATTACCTTGGAAATATTATTATAGCCTGGATCCAGAATTTGCTTTAGTAAAATAATTAAAGGAACTTTGGAAGTACAATTTTTAATAAATGAAACCCTGTAAGCCTTCTATTCTTCAACTAATAGGAAAAACTGATTAGTAGGCAAATCAGAGAAGCAGATAGTAGAGTGGATTAACCTCAGAGTTCAAACGGGTAACACAACTGCCAATTTTCAGGGTTAAAAGAAATTTCTTAAGTATTTCATGATTCAAATGGAACAAAATTTTAATGAGCAGGCAAATGATATTTATAGTACCCCAGGAATGACCAGTCTCATTCGGATGTGAAAAGATTGTTTTGTATCATCCTGCCACACTTAAGTGAAGTTTAATGGTTGATTAAGTTTCATTACAGAAACTTAACTGGGATTAAGTGTTCAAAGGTTGATTTCTATTGGAAACCTATCCTGATGAACGAAAATGATTCTACGTATAAGGGAAGGTAGAATGAAATGTTTGTATGCAGGAACAATTGTAATATGTTCTCACAACTTTACTGCCTTGTACACCTGACAGGTTGTAAACTAAAGACATTATAAACCTGATAACAGGAATTGATTAAAAGTTACTCCTTAAAATAGTTGAAAGTTTCTGAGAGTAGTTCTCATCAAAAGGAAAAAGAATATCTTTTTTTGTATCTATATAAGATGATGGATGTTAACTAAACTTATTGTGGTAATCATTTTGCAATATGTGTAAGTCAAGTCATTATGCTGTACACCTTAAATTTATACAGTGCTGTATGTCAATTATATCTCAATAAAACTAAAAAAAAAGTTCCAACCCCCCCCCCCAATTCACTTTCTCTTAGATGAGCAAGATCTATAAGGAAGTCACCAACATTATTTTGGGAAATTTGAAAGGCATATTAGGAAAATAATCTCTCTCAAACAGCTCTTGAAAATACAATTTTTAATATGGTCCTAATTTTACTGTTTCATTACTTTTCATAATGAAAAATAATACTTAAAGTTGAAAATAACTCTATGGAAAGATTGTAGGCTTATCTTCACCCATCATTCTCTCTGAAATACTGTTTTCTCTGCTTAGTGCTACCAAATTCAACACTCATTATTTTTTGGCTAAAGACACTTTAACTTGTAAATGTTCATTTTTTGTTCTCTTGAAGCATGTCTTGCTATACAGAAGTGGATTTGATCGGTCCCCTCTCAACTTTAATATTTTTCTCTTTCTTTATGGTACCTGAATATTTGATAAAGCAGCTGACCTCTCCCTTGTCTGGTCGTCTTAGAGGCATCTGCTAATAATTTGATTCCTTTCCCTGCCCTTATTCCAAGAAGGTAACCAACTTGCCTGCACTCTCTATAAGTCTCCCTGCGTGCCCTTCCCTTCTTACCTATTTCTTTATGGAGTTGTCTGGCCACAACTCTGAACGTGATTTTATTCCTTTAGTATACGCAAAGGCAAACCAGCTGTTTTCCCCCTTGAGTGTAATTTAATTACAGTTCACTCAGCACATTAAATAGTGTTCAAAAGAGTGATATTATTCATGCCATTTTGTACTTTCTATAGTCTCTTAAATTCCTTGTGGTGAAAATTAAAGCACTTCACCCTGTGGCTTGGATTCTCATGGGGTTTTAGGAGTGATCATTAATCACTAATTAATCACACCCTTGTCTTACCTCATCTGAGTGTAAAGTCAACTGAGAAGTAGATGTGGAAATAAGGCAGATGGAGATTAAAATGTCAGCTAATTATTTCTAAATATAAATTGGAAAGTGGTTTGGAACTTTGGACACAATGGGCTTATTAATGCTTTCTACCCAAATTGGATATATTCACACCAAACTGGCCAGTTGTAGACTTCCTGCAGGGAAAAAGAACCTACACGTGAAGGAGGAGGAGAAAGGATAGATTCCTGGATTCAAGCTATTGGGAAAGAAAGAGAAGGGTCTGATCCTCTGCTCATGTTCCATTCCTTCACCTAAATTCACTGATCAAATATGATGTTTTCCTCCTGTGGGAAATCATGAGGGAGGAGGCAGGTTGAAGCCGGGATTTTCTTCTCCTGTACTTTTCCATTCTTGTGATTGAATAGGCTCCTCTATGTAAACGTAAGTGAAAGATAAGAATCCCCACCGCTCCCTTTCCATCAGCCTCCCTTTATTTTCATCATCTTTTTCCCCCCAGTCCAATAAAACTATAAAGCCTCATTAAATGAAAATTACAGGATCCCTCTGCTCTCTCTTCACCCTCACTCCTCACACATACCGTTTGCCTGAACTAACCAGGATTGATCATTTTAATACCTTTATTATTCGACAAGTGAGTGAACATCTCTGCTGCCAGATACTCTGCTCAGTCTCAGAGATGCCCAAATGAACAAGACACAGACTCTGTTGTCAAGAGGTTCAGTGAACATCTATCCAACATGTTTTGTTTATGCATCCATTCTATTTAAATCAGTTGGTATTTCTCTACCAGGATAGTATTCTCCTTAGATATTTAGATTTTGCTTTGCCATGTCACTTCTACAAGATTACAAATCATTCTCTGTAGGCAGGATTCCCTCTGTACTTGTATTTCTTCTTCTTGAGTAACTCTTGGTCCAGGTGTTCTTTGTGCCTCTCTGGAGATTAGTTTAGTGACTTTTCTCTGTGGGATGTTCTCTGCGCAAGTGGTTTTACTGTTTAACTGCACATCTGATTCATGGCTCTTCTTTTATTTCCCAGGTATTCTGTAGCTCAAGGACATTGTTCTTTGGCTAACTTGTCTTTTTTGGGGTCTGATTTGCCGATTTATGTGTCATGCTGGTCTCAATTCACCCAAGGCCAGTCATCTTGCTGTGTGTTGTTTGCGTGTTGTATGTAAACTCTCCTGTCAGGTTTGCTCTGTAACCACAAACAGCTCCTGAGAAGCCTGTCATTGGTTCTCCCATGACCTCACATCAGCCTCCAGACCTTGACTCTTTGCCCTTCTTCTCCTCACTTTGTTTTCTCTGATCGATTCACTTCATTAAAGCTTCTCAGATAAGTCCTCCTCACTTTAGTAGGACTGCCCTTGACAAGACTGCCAACTTTGTCTATTATGCCTAATCCAATGGTCAGATTTTGTTCTGAGCGTACTCAACCCTTCAGCAACATTTAGCATTTGACCAGTTGAAGTTCTTTCTGCTCTTGGCTTTTATGACTAGCTTTATTAATTTATTACCTCACTGGCTGTCCCTCTGCCATCTCTATTGCTGGTTCCTCTTCCTCTGACCTCTGAACCTGAGGGCCACCACACTCCATTGCACAGGTTATAGGTTATCATCTGCATGCTTCCAGATGATGATACTGATGGCACCTTCTCAGCAACTGTGCCGTATAGTTGATATCCTAGGTTGTGAAGTCTGAAGTCAGACAGCTTGGGTTCTTCCATTTGATCTCTGTAGGGCCTTAAGAAAATTACCTCATTATAAACTCAGTTTCTTCAACTGTAATATGGAGATGATAATAGTATCTGTTACACAGGTTATTTTTGAGAATTCAATGTGCAAATGCGCGTGGAATCCTTAAAAAGTGCATGGTTCTCAGTGAGTGTTCCATAAGTGTTAGATATTACCATTATTATCATTTAAAGTTCTAGTTGAGTATTCTGTGACAGTGATGTACTAGAGGGCCCATCTTCCATTTTGGTGAATTTTCTCAGAATTACACAAAAGAATATTCTATGAAAAGAAAGTACAAAAATATGACGCCTAAATTTTGGATAGAGTCTGAAATTGAATGCTAATTGCTAAAGGCTCAGATAAAATATTTATGTTTCAGAAATTCCCTTTATCTTTGGTTTCTGGTATTGTTTTTAAAAGAAAATGTGTAAGAAGAGCATCAGATGTGTCGTCACTTTTCTCCCTCAATTTTCATTTTGTTGCATACTATTCTTGCAGCCATAGCAGAGGAAAATGCAGTTATTTTAAGTTAATCAAAATGTTTGGTCTTTTAAATGACTTTACGAAAGTGAAGTATAAACATGTAAATGAAATATCCCTTCAAAAAGATATACAATTTTATAAAAATAATAAGAGCATGAAGATGGCATTTCTTAATTATATGTTCAAAGAAAATAGCTTCTGGAAGTTTATCCATCATCCTCTGTTTGCTTTGAACACCTTGTAATCTTCATCCTATTTCAAATTTGTCTTCAGTGATTCCATTCATTTCTTTTCTTTCTTTTTTTTTTTTTTGTGAGGAAGGCTAACCCTGAGCTGACATCTGTTGCCAATCCTCCTCTTTTTTTTCTGAGGAAGACTGGCCCTGGGCTAACATTCATGCCCATCTTACTCTATTTTATATGGGACGCTGCCACACCCTGGCTTGACAAGTGGTGCATCTGTCTGCGTCCGATATCCGAACCTGTGAAACCCCGAGCCGCCGAAGCGGAGCGTGTGAACTTAACTGCTACACCACTGGGCCGGCTCCCCGTTCATTTCTTACATGCTTATTATGTTCTCCTGCTAAACAAATGTATATACTTATTATTAAAGCACAGGAAGCTACATAAATTTAGGGAAATAACATGGATAACAATTTCTATTATACTTTGATATTCATTTCTCCATCGAGATATTTTTGTTGTTTGCCATAAAAGATATTTCTTACAAATTAAAATGTTTATTGATTTTGTAAATAAATTTGTTATAATTCAGTAGAGTTTTAAATTATTTATCACATTTAATCAAGTATTCTGCTTTTTAAAATTACTGGTTCTAACATAACTGATTAAAAGTCAATCATTGCCCTGGGAAAATTTACCCAAGTAACAGGCACGCTTGGCCAACACAGCTCCCTCTGTATGATTTGTTGGCACTATGATACAGGCATTAGGTTGAATGATAATTATGCAGGGACAATATCTTGATAGGAGACTTACCCCTTTTGTTCAATATAATGACTTTGCTGGCACATCAAAATGATAACGATAATGGTAATAACCATTATGGTTTCATGACACTATTTTGTTTTATATATATACACACACACACGTACATATGTATGTACATATATATACATATACATACATATAAACATATATATATATATATATATATATATACACTCTGCAATTCTCTGAAACCTATTTGATGAAATATTTTGTATATATGTTAAGGGTATGGATACAGTACTGAAGTGATAAGCTCATGAGTCTAGTTACCAGTCGTGACTACTCACGTGGCTCCCACTTTACACAGCAGGGCATTTCTTGATCTTAATCTGTATCTTCCTGTCACCATTGTGCAAGCCACCACCTGGCCTGGACTACTCTGGAAACTTCATTAACTTCTCTCCTTGAAACTTCTTTTGCTCAATTTACCATTAAAAGAGCACGTCACTTCCATACTTAAAACATTCAGTGGCCTCCCATTATTCTTAAGAGTCCCAAATCCTCACATACCCTGCATGGTCTTGCCTACTTTGCCCACTTCATCTCTTGACAAGTTCTTGCCACTCCCTATTCTCCACCCACATAAGTTCTTCCTCAAATGGGCTGAGTTGGTTTCCACCAGGGAAGATTCCCCCATGCTGCTGTGATGCCTAGAAGGCGATTTCTCTCTCTCTAGATCCAACTTACTCTTACTCACCTTTCAGGTTTGGTGTATTGGTCTCCTCCTGGGGAATCCTTAGCAGTCCCAGTACCTCTGCTCTCATAGCCTCCTTTACTTATTTATGGTAGCAATTATCACAGTAATAATTTTAAAACTAGTTGTGTCATAGGCAGTTAATTGTCATCTCTCTTCTACTGATCATAAGCTCCATGAGGACAAGAATCATACTTTTCATTTCAATGAAAGCCCTTAATGACTATTTGCTGAATGAATAAAGTAAGGAAAATATAAATATAAATCATAAAATGTTGATTTTAAAGTATGTTTAGACGTTGGCTGTGGAAACAAAATTATCTACCTTGTATTCATGAATTTAGTCACAGCTAGAAAGTTTGAGGTGGAATCTATGGGTCTTATGAGTTCATGAAAATCTTCAGAGAATGAGAGACAATTGACAATGGGAGGTGCTTTTTTTTTTTTTGAGAAGTCTGTGCTAACCATTATATATTGTAAGACAGAAAAAAACCCAGAGGTTAGTAAATGTTTGCATACTTCCTCAAACACAACTGAAGTTAAATACATACTTATTCTGAATACTGATTTCATGAAGTCAAGTGTCTTTCTAAGGATTTGCTACAAAAGGGCAGAAATTTTCTCCAATATTAAAAGGTTTGTTACAGTAGTACTAAGAACTGTTGACTGGTGACTTTGAATTTTTAAAGCACTTGTTTAAGAAACCTGAATTTATTCTCTTAAAGTTGTCAGCTATGTTTGTCATAAGAGATTGATTTTATCTAACAACCAGAATTAATTCACTGACTTAGCTGTTATCAACCCAATCCACGTAAAACAACTGTATATACAGACCGGCCTGGTGGCATAGTGGTTAAGTTTGGGGCTCTGCTTCAGCGGTCCAGGGTTCACAGGTTCGGATCCCGGGCGCGGACTGATGCACTGTTTGTCAAGCCATGCTGTGGCGGTGTCCCACATAAAGTAGAGGAAGATGGGCACGGATGTTAGCCCAGGGCCAATCTTCCTCAGCAAAAGGAGGAGGATTGGCAACGGACATTAGCTCAGGGATAATCATCCTCACAAAAAACAAACAAACAAAAAGACTGTATAGATTCTGTCCAAATTAGGAACATAGCAAAAGGCATATTTCTTAACTGAGAATATGACTTCTCAAATAGAATACTGAGACTCTAACTTCAGCTTTAAAACATAATGTAAAATGTCAGTTTATCATGTTTTTAATCAATGATGATTCTGTCACTCTCCCTTAGGAGCTCATAACCAATATATTTGAGTTATAGACAAGGGAGATATATGTAGCATGAAAAATATACTCATGTGATTATGACTTGCCATACCCTCTGCCCCCAGCTGATAATCACATCTCTATTTTTACCAATGGATATTCTTATAATCAGAATTATTACAGCTGTAAAGACAGATCACCACAGGAGGTTCAATACTTCTGAAACTAAAATTAGCTTCTCATTTCTTAGCTTCATTTTTACACCCCCATTCCCATAAAGGCTTCAATAATTAAACAGAAATACATGCAGATATCAACTACATATTTTGATGTAGTATTTGCATCTCTGGAAGTAAATTAATATATACAATGAAAATGTTAGGCTGAAGGGAAATGGGAAGATCCAGAAGTGAGAGGAAGGAAGAAAATGAGAGAATGGTTGATTTTTTTGTGGAGGTTTTCTCAATTTCAAAATATTTTTATATGGAGGAGAGGGAAAGTTTTCTCCTAAAAATAAGCTTCTGTACAATCCATTTTTGGAGAAACAAAGATCAAGGATCTTAAAATTTTTTCAAGTATAAAATGTATATACATGTTTTGAGAAGTAGATGTAAACTTTATGTGTTAGTTATCACAGCCCAATACTTTCATAAGGCATCTAGTATTTTTCTGATGTTTTATGTGTTAACTGTTTTTAGCAAACAGTTAAAAAGATTTGGGGCTCCATGTAAGGTGATCACACACATGAGTCATACAGCTCACAATTTTCTGTGATGGTGCACAAGCTCTTTGCCTCAAGCAGTTGTCACTTTGTTTAGGCAGCATTTGTGTCAAGGAGCTCTCTAGAAACAAATTTTATAATATTCACAGAAGGAAATGGTGATATAATAATGTAGTACCCTATAGAGTTTGTGTATTTGATGAAAATCTAATTATATTTTGCTGGTTTCAAAGCTCTAAATTAGATTTTCAGCACAGAGATACAGAAAGCTAAGTAAGGGACAGCAGGTAAATGCTTACAATTGCTTTTGTTTTGCCACTTAGACTTTTTTTCCTTGAGGTGCTGTAATTATTAAAATATTTTAACTTACTAGATATTTCTAATCTAAGTTCATTGTTATCACGTAGGAATCAAAGCAAAACAAACCTAAACCATAAATGCTGACTAGAACTGCAAAAGATGTCCCTAAAGTCTGAAAGCATAAGATATGAATTATAGAAAGTAACATGTTCATCGTATAAATAAAAGAATTGATCTACAGTAGGGTTTCTCAACTTTGGCACTATTGATATTTGGGACAGATAATTCTCTTTTCAGAAGGCTAGCTTGTGTATTGTAGAATGTTTAGCAGCATCCCTGGCCTCTAACCACCTGATACCAGTAGCACCCCCTCCCCCATTTGTGACAACTAAAAATGTTTCCACTCTTTGCCAAATATCCCCTAGGGGAAGGCAAAATGACTCTCCCTTGCTTCTTTCGGAATCACTTATCTAGCTAAAAGCTTGTCAATTTGTGCATATGCAGGTTCCATAGGATAGATTTTTAGAAGTAGGATTGCTGAATCAAATGGTAGTTTTGGTAAATATTGCCAGATTTCCTTCCATAGGGATGTATCACTTTGCACTGACACTAGCAATGTAGGACAGTGTCTGGTGCTTCATAGTGTTGCAGAAAGATGAATGGTCAAATGTTGATTTTTTTGCCGATCTGATAGATGAGGGACAATGTCTCGGTGTTGCTTTGATTTGTATTTTCAAGCTTGTTTTGGCAGGACGATTTTTTTATTGTTCTCTTGTCAAGGGGACCACCTTAACTGCATTTGTTACTTCTATAAAGTCGTGCTTCTCCAACTTGGTCATTGTTCAGACAGTTTAAGGAAAGGAAAAAAGTTATTTTGGTCACCCTCTGTGGGCTTCAATTATTTTTACTAGCCCATTACTTAAATATGCTCAAAGAAATATATTTTAAAAAGTGTATCTTTAGCTTACAGCTTCTATGCAGCTATAAAAATGTAGTCAGCTTATAAATTAAATAAAAACAAAACAACCAAACCAAAACATTCAAATTAACAACATTAATTTAATGTGGCCAATGATATACTGTGAACATTTATTCACCACAGGTAGCATGAATATGGGACTGCTTGTTAAGGAGGATACTTGTGCATCTTCCTTTGCCTTTTCTGCAGAGTGCCACAGGATATGACAATCTGCCCTCCATTTCTGAGCCACTATATCACCTTAGGTCTCATGAAAAGATCCATGGAAGCATCCGGCCTTCTTTTGCTGTGGAATTATCATTTACATCTGAATCCCTTCCTCCCAGAACCCTCCTTCTCCAATTGCAGAAGCATTTCTGGAAGCTTTGTCCTCCACGCCCAGGGATATGTGATCCCTCCTGGCCTGCTCAGTGGAGGGGAGCTCATTCTCACTGTGCTATTGTATTTTATCTTTCCTGAGAAGTAAGTTATAGGGTTGGTGGCCGAGAACTTTACTATCCCCTGAAACAATCAAAATTATCAATTGTGTTTTTCAATTATGACTATATTTTGACTATTAATATAAAGTATCTACTAATGTGGTCATGAATGTATTTAAAATGGCCTTGAATATTTGTGCCTAATTCCTAAATGACATCAGAATTATATTTAAGAAGCAGTAATAAAATCAAGCTTCAAGAAGAACATAAGTTATAAACATCAGCATTGCCTCATTTTATCTTTTTTTGATCTTCAGTTTTCTGTGTCTAACTTTTAGTATTTGTTCACACTTAGCTTTTTATTGTGTTAATTTAGTGGTATGGAGAATACCAGCAACAACTAGAAGAGGAGGAGATAATATATTCGTCCCTCTGTATCTGCGAGGGATTGGTTCTGGTACTCCCCACAGGAACTCCCGGTGGATACCAAAATCTGCAATACTCAAGTCCCTTATGTAAAATGGTGTAGTATTTGCATATAACTTATGCACATCCTCCCATATGCTTTAAATCATCTCTAGTTTATTTATAATACCTAATACAATGTAAATGCTAGGTAAATAGTTGTTATACTGTGTTGTTTAGGGAATAGTGATAGAGAAAAAAAAGTTTGTACATGTTCAGTACAGACGCAACCATCATAGGCCTTTTGATCTGCAGTTGGTTGAGTCCGTGGATGTGGAACCTATGGATATGGAGGGCTGCTGTATTGGTAAATAGAGACAGAGCCAATGGCCATATTTATACTCAGTCAAATTTTTGTGGAGTTAGAGCTTCTTGGTAAGTATTTGGAAACCAATTTAAGACAATTTGTGTGCATGAGATTCATAATTTTCTATGAGTGTTGTGTGATGTTCTGATGTATTTTAACAATTCTATTTTATGCATATATTGACATATTAATTGACTTCTGTCATTACTTGTTCTAAATATATTTGATTTGCTTCACTGGAAGAGACACACATAAATAACACCAGTAAATATAAAAGCAATAGTTCAAATTTATGAAAAAATAAAAATAAATAATTACAATAAAACCTTAGCAGAGCATTAAATTTAACTCTTCTTGGATGGAAGTAGAAAGGAAAATACTATGCATTACATATTTTCATGGTTTGGTAAAGGAAAACACACCTTTGCTTTAGAACAACATATCCTTTTGACAAATTCTAGGTAATTTTTCATTTTAAATATTTTTAGGTATATTATACTACATAGTAATGGTCAATGGCCCCAAATTATGTTTTTTTAATAAAAGATGAAGGAATATTATTTCCATGACCCTCAGCCATTTTATACTGATTTTAAAATAACTTAAGTCAATGAAGACATTTTGATTGGGTGCAGAGCTCATATAGCATTAATCAGTCTGATAGTCATCCAGAACAGAGATTAGCAATTTTCTTCTGTAAAGAGTCAGATAGAAATATTTTAGACTTTGTCAGTCATACTTCCTTTGTCACAAGTCAACTCTACCATGGTAGCATGAAAGCAGGTACAGGCATGTCTTGGAGATATTGCTGATTCAGTTCCAGACCACTGCAATAAAGCAAATACCACAATAAAGCAAATATCACAGTAAAATTTTTGGTTTCCCAGTGCATATAAAAGTTATGTTTACCCTATGTTGTAGTCTATTAAGTGTGCAGTAGTATTGTCTTAAAAAATCATGTATACCTTAATTAAAAATATTGCTAAAAATGCTAACCATCATCTGAGCCTTCAGCAAGTTGTAATCTTTTTGCTGGTGGAGGTCTTGTAAAAAATACAATATCTGCAAAGCACAATAAAGTGAAGTGCAATAAAATGAGATATGCCTGTATAAACAATTTGTAAGTGAATGGGTATAGCTGTGGTCCAATAAAACTTTATTTACAGAAACAGGTGGTGGGCTGGATTTGACCCATACATATCATTTACCTTGGAGTATATTCTGAAATACTAATTGTCTTAAAAATCCCTGTAACTTTTTATCTGCTCAACAATGATCAATAGCACTTTCCAAATTGAAACACTAACAGAAAAATAAGTACAAAAATGGAGGGGGATGGATAAACAAACTCTGATATATTTATACAACTGAGTACTACTCTCCAATAAAAAGCAATAACCTAGTGATACGTGGATCAACATGGATGAATCTCAAACATTTCATGCTGTGTGAAAAAACCAGACAGAGTACATACTGTATGATTCCATTTATATAAAGTTGTAGAACAGCCAAAACTAACCCATAGTAATAGAAATCAGAAGTGAGGTTGCCTGTGGATGGGGTGATTGACTGGGAAGGGGCATGAAGAAACTTATTTTAGTGGATGTAAAATATACCTTTTTATTTATTTTATTTTTGCTGAGGAAGACTCGCCCTGAGCTAACATCCACTGTGAATCTTCTTATTTTTTTGCTTGAGGAAGATTCAACCTGAGCTAACATCTGTCCCAATCTTCTCCCATTTTGTATGTGGGTTGCTGCCACAGCATGGCTGACAAGTGGTGTAGGTCAGTTCCCGGGATCCAAACTGGTGAACTGGGCCACCAAAGCAAATGTGCCGAACTTAACCACTACGCTACAGGGCTGGCCAAGATACTTTTCATCTCTATGTTGGTATTTTATTTTATTTATTTTTTATTTTTATTTTTATTTTTTGGTGAGGAAGATTAGCCCTGACCTAACATCTGTTGCCAATCCTCCTGTTTTTACTGAGGAAGATTGGCCCTGGGCTAACATCCGTGCCCATCTTCCTCTACTTTATATGTGGGATGCCTGCCACCTCATGGCTTGATAAGCAGTGCTTAGGTCCGTGCCCAGGATCCGAACCTGAGAACCCCAGGCCGCCGAAGCGGAGCATGTGAACTTAACCACTTTGCCAATGGGCCAGCCCCAAATCTACCTTATCTTTTAAAAGTGAAAAAGAAAAAAAGAAAGTAAAAGGTGGCTAAGAAAGGCATCCACTTGCTAAAGTCATTCTAATCATAACAGGAATGTTGGTAACCTGGGGTTGATGTAAAACTCATAATTTGATTCACAGATACACAGATGGTACTCGTTTACATATTTCACAAATTTTCACATTTACTTACAATTTGACTTATTTTGCTTTTTGTCACTAGAACAGTTACCAGAAAGGGAAGAAAACTAACATATCTAGAGAATTTACGATGTGCCAAACATTGTGATATATGTTACATATGTTGCTTAATTTCATAGTAAATCTGTGATAGAAATATCAGTAAACTGAGACTTTAAGGAATTATGTAACTTGTTCAAGGGTGCATACTGTATGTCACAAAACTATAAATCTCTACTTGTCTAACCTCAAATTCTAGTTCCTCCCAACCTTAATGTGACTAGCAGTTTACCCACAGAAGACTCAGAGAAACTACTACAATCATAAAATGTCATTGTAAAGGGGATTCCCCTTCAAGTGTGGCTTAAAAGATGTGATGGGAGATCTTGGTAAACCTTAAATACCTGGCTAAGCTGAGCCAGCACTTGAAGCACTTATCTTAAACAGAACCCAACCTGTCACACTGGTGAGAGTTCTTCTTGGGGTATTTTTCCATGGCAGATCAGCAGAAAAGGCCTCTATTGTTTGCACATAAGCCCAAACAGGTTGTTTGCAGCCTCCCCTCATGCCCAGTAGGCTTTGGCATCACGGATTACTGTCCATGTTTGGGGATCTGTGTCTCAGTGGTATGTGTGTGAAAGTCTACAAAGAAATGTGAACTTAAGAAAAGAATGCTGTCCCTAAAAAGGTATTTCAGGAAGCCATCAGCTCAGTAGCTGGTAATAGTCAGCAAAGCATATTCTTCTTCCTTTTTCCATAACCACCAAATTTACCATTTAACCTAAAAAATATTTTACCCTATTGTATGGTGGACTATACTCTCAACACCCTCAACACACTGAAGTAATATTTATAAAAGCTGTTATGCTGTAATGTGTCTGTAGTCATTAATAATTGTAATTTAACTTAAAAAATAGAAATCTCTCAGGCAATGTCATGAGGCTTTGCAAGTATTCACAGAAAACGTGCATTTTCTATGTGAAGAAATGAAAGAGTTAAAATGACTATTTCACAATGAGCCATTTTGAACATAAAACCATATCATCCCTATTATTCTAACACTTGGGCTTATTTTCCAAATCTTTCTTTAGATTCTTTATAAAATATTCTTGGCTGGTTAAATTTGCAGGGTCCATTAGATGCAAGCTAGTAGTTCTTAGTAAACAAGTGGAGACTAGATAAGATACCCTGCAAAATGATTACCCCAAAAGAAAAGTAATAATATAAACTGTAGCATAAAAATTATTTCTGTAATCTAATTTACAGCCACCTGCATTTTTTTTTAAGAATTAAAACCCACAATGGCTTTGCCAAAACCTCAAGGTTTACATTTTCACCTTGGATATTGATTTAACATGTTGTGGTTCTCTTTCTTTGTTTTTCTAATGAGCATTTTTTACACATCTCATTTTATTCAGTGTCTCAAGTCACACTGATAATAGAGTGCATGATAGGATCTAGAAGTTTCCCATAATGTTGGTCATCACTGAGCCTGAAGCGGACAGTGTCTTTGACATTGAAAGGCTCAGCTTCCTTAAAGTAATCTATTACTGGTTTTAGGCTGACAAGACAGAGAAGGTAATATATCAAGCAAAAATATGTGGCTCAGTTTTGCTAATGCAATTTATGCTCAACTGTGAAACAAAATTTAACATGGAAAATCCTGTTAGGTCTTTTGCTGCTTAAGTCAGAGCAGCATTGCTTCTATGCTCAAACTTTATACATTTAGTATATTCGTTAAAATATAGAAAATATAGTGTCTCCAAAGTGAAGACCCAAAAATTTGGAGGCAAAAGGAAATAACTAGATACTGATTGTTTAGGAAAATGTTTCTATTGGTCTTCAGTGGACATCCCGATGCATTTTATTTTTTAACATACATGGATATTTTTTTCAGTAAGATTTAAAGGTTCTACCTTATGAAATGCTTTAACTAAGCAGAGATGATTGGGTGACAACATTAATTTCATTTTCTATCTTATTTTTCTGCTCTACCATTACTGTCCTTATTGTACTTGTAATATTATATGCTACATGACAATAACATTTCAGCCTCTCTCACATGCACATGTACAATAAATTTTAAGTACACTTTGGTTGACAATAAATGCTCCCCATTATTTTATATATGAAATGCTGACTAGGAACTGGTATTAGTTATTTTAATTTTCTTCACCACATTCTCCTCACTCACATAGAGGAAAGATATGTTTCTGTTTGAATAGGTCAGATTCTTCCATAATGAGTTTTAATTGTGTCCACTTAACACAGACTGCTAAACTTTGATGAGTAGAGAAATAAGAGGTTTGTGTTTCCAAGTCATGTTGAATACTTCCCACATTAGTGCTGGACAACATGGGAGAAGTATGAATTTGAGAGGACAGGACCTAATTTACTGATTTTCTTCATTTTACAGCTGCCTGAAGAATGGTTTTGGCATGACATGCCTGTCTGTGCTTTGTGGTGATTCAGGATGGTTCGTTTATCTACCACAGAAATGAACTTTACAAAGACACTGGGTATATATGAACGCATCCTATGGACTTGGGGCAAAATTAACGAACAGTGAAACATCTGATCACCTATAATAATTGGAATTCTCAACTTTGATAGCACAGGCTCTCAAATTCAAATTGGCCATTTTGAATATGTTATAATATTGCCATTAAACCATTTTCTGCCAATTAACTGCAAATATTGCAAGTTATTAGATTCTTTTTTAAAATCTAAATTGATTTAATGCCTTCAAAAGAGTTTTTTCATGCTCAGGGAAATATTTTCAACTGGTTTCATCAATAATCGATGTGATCCTCAGAACAAATGTTAGAAACACTTTGCTCACTTCGAAACATTAACAAAGAACAGTTGAAAATAGGTCATGAGAAATTATATATTTTTTCAGTTATATCCAATGTTGAAACCATTTGCCACACTAATTTTTTAAAAATCTTTCAATCACACTACTATTATTTCAGCTTGGATGCTTTTCTCTTCTTGTTTGAGCTAATACAATTACCTCCTCATTAGTCTCTTTCACTTCCAATCTACCTTATAGAGTGCCATAAAACTAATTTCCCTTATACATTGTTGTAACATGTCACTTCCCGTATCAAAGTTTCCTTGTTGCTTACACAGGGTAGCATTTCAATTATAAATGCTGTCCATAGTACTAGTCTACTCAGACTTTCCAGGTTTCATCTCTCTACTGTTTAAAACAGATCCTCTGTTTCAGTCTATGCAAAGGGGCACTATTTCCAGAGCCTGTCATATGCCTGCCTCCCTCTTAGCTGTCTTCATTTTCTTTAGGCTCCTAAAATGTCTTTCTTACCTCCTCTCCATCCACTGAAATTCTATTTTTCAAGGTTCATGTCCTATTTTATGATGCCAGTATAGCGTGATCTGACCAGTACAGCATGGAGAACCCTCTCCTGCCTTAAATTTCTATAGCACTTATATAAACCGAGGTTGTTTATTTTAATTTAGAGAAAAATTCACTTGTTTTATGTATGTATGTACAGTCGTGTGTCACAATGATGGCAATATGTTCTGAGAAATGCGTTGTTAGGCGATTTTGTGGTTGTGCGAACATCATAGAGTGTACTTACACAAACCTAGGTGGTATAGCCTGCTACACACCTAGGCTATATGGTACTAATCTTATAGGACCATCGTCATATACGCAGTCTGTTATTGACCAAAACATCCTTATGTGGTGCATGACTGTATCTATGTATTTACGTCCTGAACAACTTACTTGCTATTTGGTGTATAGTTCTGAGTTTTAACACAGATATAGATTCCTGTAACCACCCCCACAATAAAGATACAGAAAAATACCATCATTGCTAAAAACTCCTTGTTGTCATACATTTGTAGTCAGACACTCTTTTGGCCCTCAATTCCTGGTAGTTATTGATCTGTTTTCAGTCTCTATAGTTTTGCTTTGTGTAGAATGTCATATAAATGGAATTATACAGCAGGTGATCTTTTGAGACTATCTTTTTTTACTCATCCTAATGCCTTTAAGATTCATCCAAGTTGTTGCATGTCAGTGTATCAATGGTTTGTTCCTTTTAATTTATAAGTAGTGTTCCATTACATGGATTTACCATGGTTTATCTATTGACTATGCTGAGACATATCACTATGCTGAGACATATTGGAGCCAGATACATAAGGGAAAAGTCAGTAACACCGATCCTTTCTCTAATTCAACTTTTATTTTGTTCTTCATGGATTTTTGCGTTAATTTTGGTATTTTAAAATATTACATTAAAGTAATATTTATCTTGATTACTAAGTTTTTTGGCATGCCCTTAAATTTTATTCTTGAGGTGAATGTCTCACTTGCTTCACTCTAGGTTTGACCCTATTTTGGGGTGAGTTTATGTTTAACTTTATGAGAAACTGTTGTCCAGAGTGGCTGTACTATTTTGCATCCTCACTGTTAATGTGTGAGAATTCCAGTTGCTCCACATCATTCCTAGTACCTGGTGTTGTCAGTTATTTAGATGATGATGATGATGATGATGATAATTATTATTTTAGGTAGTCAATTATGTATGTAGGGTTTTTTCTTTGTGGTTTTAACTTGTATCTTCTCTAATTGCTAACAAGGTTGAACTTCATTTGATCTGATTATTTGCCATCCATATATATTCGTTGGTAATATATTTTTGATGATTTTTGTGTCAATGTTCATGAAGGATATTGGTATTTATTTTCACTTTCCTTATACTATCCTTGTCCAGTTTTAGTATCAGGATAATTATGGACTCATAAAATGAGTTGGGAAGTGTTCCCTCCTCTTCTATTTTCTGGAAGAGATTATATAGAATTGGTGTTATTTCTTCTTTGACTCTGAGAAATTCATTAGTGAAACTATTTGACTGGGAGTATTCTTTTTTGGGAGGACTTTTTTTATTACTACAAATTAAATGACTGTAATAGATAAATTTTCAATTTCTTTTCTTGGTAGAGTTTGGTAGTTTGTGTCTTGCAAGGAACTGCTCAATTTCATATTAGCTGCTGCATTTATGTGCATAGTATTGCATTCCCTCATTCTTTTAATGTCTGCTGAGCATTTAGTAGTATCCTCTCTTTTTACATGGATGCTAGTAATTTGTGTCTTTTTTTTTTTCTTTGCCAGTCTGGTTAGAGGTTCATCACGTTTTTGATCTTTCTAAAGAACCAGAATTGTTTTATTTCATTTTCTCTACCATTTTTTCTATTTTCAATTTCATTGTTTTCTGCTTTATCTGTATTATTTCCTTTATTCTACTTGCTTAGTGTTTATTTTGCTCTTTATTTTTATTTGCTCTTTGCTTTATTTTATTTTTATTTGCTCTTTTTTCCTAGTGTTTTTGAAAATAACATACATCCGTCTCTTTATTCCCACATTGCCTTGACAAAATCCCTATTAACACATTGATACATAACATACATATAAATTCTTATATATGTATATATAGATACACACACTATTCACACAAAATAAAATTATACATATAGTTTTATAATCTGCTCATGTCATTTAATAATATGCCATGAACTTCTGTCAGTGTGTCTGTGTCAGGTGCATTTCTCCAATGTGGTTTAAATCACTTCATAGTATTTCACTGCAGAATGCCCAATTCATTCTCTTTTTATTTGAGATATAAATTACATAATGATAAAGTTCATTATTTTAAAGGATACAATCCAGCTGTTATTAGTATATTCACAAAGTTGTGCAATAATAACCACTAATTCCAGAATATTTTTATCACCCCAAAAAGAAACTATCATCATTAGCAGTCACTTCCCATCTCTTCCCCCATCACTATACTCTGGAAACACTAATATACTTTCTGTCTAAACACTAATATACTTTCTATCTTTATGGATTTGCCTCTTCTGGCATTTTGAATAAATGGAATCATATAATATGTGGCCTTTTCTTCTGGCTTCTTTCACTTAGGATAATGGTTTCACAGTTCATCCGTTTAGTAGTGTGTATCAAAACTTCAGTCTTGGGGCCGCCCGGTGGCGCAGCGGTTTAGTCCGCGCTTGGCAGCCCGGGGTTCGCGAGTTCGGATCCCAGGCGCCCGCGGACGCGCACTGCCTGTCAGCCATGCTGTGGCGGCGTCCCATATAAAGTGGAGGAAGATGGGCACGGATGTTAGCTCAGGGCCAGTCTTCCTCAGCAAAAAGGGGAAGATTGGCAACAGATGTTAGCTCAGGGCTGCTCTTCCCCACCAAAAAAAAAAAAAAAAAAAAAAAAACAACTTCATTCTTTTCATGTATATCCATGAAATGGAATATTAGTTATTATCAGTTGATGGGCATTGGGCTGTTTCCACTTTTTGGCTACAATGAATATGCTTGCTATGAAAATTTGTGAACAAGTTTTGTGTGAGCATATGTTTTCAATTCTCTTGGGTATATACCTAGGAGTGGAATTTCTGGGTTATATGGTAACTCCATGTTTAAATTTTAAGAAATTGCCCTATTTTTTTCCAAAATAGCTGCACCATTTTACATCCTATCGAACAATGTAAAAGGGTTCCAAAGTTTTTACATGCTTGTCAACTCTTGTTATTAGTCTTTTTGATTATAGCCATTTTAGTGTGTGGGAAGTGTTATCTCTTTGTGGTTGTATTTTGCATTTCCCTAATGACTAATGATGTTGTCATCTTTTCATGCGCTTATTGGCCATTTGTATATCTTCACTGAAGAAATGTCTATTCACATTCTTTGCTCGTTCTTTTGCTTGGGTTATTTATCTTTTTATTGTTGACTTGTAATAGTTTTTAATATATTCTGGGTATGACACTCATCAGATACATGATTTGCAAACATTTTCTTTCATTCTGTGGGGTGACTTTTCTCTCCCATTATAGTCTCTTTAGAAGCGCAAAAGTTTTTAATTTTGATGAAGTCCAATTTATGTATTTTTCGGGGGGTTGCTTGAGCTTTTGGTGGCATATCTAAGAAACCACTGTCTAATCTGAGATCATAAAGATGTATATCTACTTTTTTTTCTAAGAGTTTTACAGGATTAGCTTTTACATTTAGGTCTTAGATACATTTGAAGCTAATTTTAGTAAATGGTGTGAGGTAAGTCTTCAATTTCCTTCTTTTGCATGTAGCTACCCAGTTGTCCCAGCACCATTTGTTGAAAAGACAATACTTTCTCTGTTGACTTGGCTTGACACACTTATCAAAAATCAATTGACTATAAATATATGGCTTTATTTATGGACTCTCCATTCTATTCCATTGATCTATGTGTCTATCCTTATGCCAGTACCACACTATCTTGATTATTGTAGCTTTGTAGTAAGTTTTGAAATCAGATCCCTTGCATTTCCGTATGAATTTTATGATAAGTTTGTGAATTTTGGCAAAAAAAGCCAGCTGGGATTTTGATAGGGATTGTGTTGAATCTGTAGGTAAATTTGGGGAATATTGCCATTTTAACAATAAATCTCTCAATTCATAAACATCATATACCTTTCCATTTATTTAGGTATTAATTACTTTCAATGATATTCTGTAGTTTTCAGTATACACATCTCACACTGTGTGATGGTTAATTGTATGTACCAACTTTTCTGATCTAGGAGATGCCCAGATAGCTGATAAAATATTGTTTCTGGATGTGTCCGTGAGGGTATCTCCAGAAGAGACTAGCTTTTGAATCAGTAGACTGAGTAAAGAAAATCGCCCTCACCAATGCGTGTGGGCACCATCCAGTTCGTTGAGGGCCTGTTGAGAACAAAAAGGTGGAGGAAGGGTGAATTCAATCTCTCTGATTGAGCTGAAAAATCCATCTTTCCCTGCCCTCAGACACTGGCGCTCCTGGCTCTTGGGCTTTCAAACTCGGATTGGGACTTATACCATCAGCCCCCAATTCTCAGGCCTTTGGACTCAGACTGAATTATACCATCAGCGTTCTTGGTTCTCCAGCTTGCAGATGGCAAATTGTGGGACTTCTTGGCCTTCATAGTTGCCTGAGCCAATTTCTATAATAAATCTATCTATCTATCATCTATCTGTCTAACATCTTCTATTGGTTCTGTTTCTCTGGAGAACCCTGACTAATACACACTACTTCTGTTAAATTTTTTCATAAGAATTTAATTCTTTTCGATGCTATCATAAATGGAATTGTTTCCTTAATTTCATTTTAGTATTGTTTCTTATTAGTGACTAAAGCTACAACTGATTTTATATATTGATTTTATATCTTAAAGCCAAATCAAATCATTTATTAGCTCTAATAGATTTTTCGGTGCATTTCTTAGGATATTCTAAGAATATATACAAGATTCTATATACAAGATCATGTCATCTGCAAATAAATATAGTTTTTCTTCATTTCAAATCTGGATACATTGTATTGCTTTTCCTTGCCTAATTGTCCCAGATAGACCTCTAGTAAAATATTGAAGATATGGTGAGAGCAGGCAGCATTGACTTGTTCCTAATCTTAGAGAGAACGCTGTCAGTCTTTCACCATTAAGTATGTTGTTACCTGTGTTATTTTTTTTTAAATAGATGCTCCTAAGCAGGTTAAGGATATTCCCTTCTACCTCAACCTTACTGAGTGTTTTTATCATGAAAGGGTATTGGATTTTGTCAAATGTTTTTACTGCATCTAGTGCAATGATCATGTGGTTTTTGTCATTTATTCTATAAATACAGTGTATTACATTGATTGATTTTTGTGTGTTGAATCAATCTTGCACTCCTAGGGTAATTCCCACTTGGTTATAGTGTATAATCATTTTTATTTAGTGCCGCATTTTGTTTACAAGTATTTTTTGAGAATGTTTGTGGCTATATTCATAAATAATACTGGTTTGTAGTTTTCTTTTCTTGTAATGTCTTTGTCTGATTTGGTTAACACAGTAAGACTGCCATATAGAGTAAGATAGGAAGTGTTCCTAAGTCCTCTAATTTTTGAACTATTGGTGTTAATTCTTCTTTAAATTTTTGATAGAAATCATCGGTGAAGCCATCTGGTCCTAGGCTTTAGTTTATGAGAAGAGTTTTGCTAACAAATTCAGTCCTTTTACTTGTTATAGATTTATTCAAACTTTCATTTCCTTCTTGAGTCTTCTAGGAGTTTGTTCATTTCAGTGAGGTTATCTAATTTGTTGGTATACAATTGTTCATGGTATAATCCTTTTTTGTTTATTTAAGGTTGACGATATTGCCCTCTCTTTAATTCCCGATTATATCAAATAGAGCCTTCTCTATTTTTTCCCCTTGGTCAGTGTAGCTAAATGTTTGTCAATTTCTTGACTTTTTCAAAGAACCAACTTTTGATTTTCTTGCTTTTTTCTATTGCTTTTCTATCTTCCATTTCATTCATTTTCATTCTAATATTTATTATTTCCTTCTTTCTGTTAGTTTGGGGTTTAAGTTGCTCTTCTTTTTCTAGTTCCTTAAGGTGGGAAGTTAGATTATTGATTTGAGATCTTTCTATTTTTTAACATAGATATTTACGATGATAAATTTCCACCTAAGCATTGTTTTTGTGGCATACCCTACATTTGGCAAGTTCTGTTTCCATTTTCATTCATCTCAAAGTATTTTCTAATTCATTGTTTGATTTCTTCTTTGACATGGTAGTTATTTACGAGTATGTGTTTAATTTCCACACGTTTGTGAATATGACACATTTTCTTCTGTTATTTATTTCTAATTTCATTCCATTGTGGTTGGAGAATATACTTTGTGTAATTTCTATTCTTTTATGTTTATTAAGGCTTGTTTTATAGCCTAGCATATGATCTATTCTGCAGAATATTTCATATGCACTTGAAAGGAATATGTATTCTGCTGCTGTTGAATGGAGTGACATATAGATGTCAGTCAGGTCTGGTTGGCTTGCTATGTTGTCCTATTTCCTTTTTGGTCTTCTAATTGTTCTACCCATTATTTAAAGTGGAGCATTAAAATCTGATTTCAGTAATATTCTTCATTCATTTATTCAGTAAAGAATTATTACATCAATTCCTTGTTCTGGTCCTCTGTGTCCCTAAGACCTCTGTTACAATTACAGCAGATGTCACCTGTTATCATATTTATTTCTCTCACTGACAAGAATATGAGCTCCTAGAGCACAAGACTCAACACCCAGCAGGGTAAATGACACATATTACAATTGGGGAAATATTGATTAGTGAATGCATAAATGAAATTATGAAATTAGAATGAGGAGATCATTCTTGAGGTTCAGCCTAATCAGGTATTTAAAAATCACTAAGTAAGAAAAGATACGTATATCTTATATTTATATATATATGGTTTATCATTTTTTAATATCTTTCAATTCTTTCTGCTTTAGAGATTCAGTGTCTATCCGGGGGCTTGTTGGTTTTTATATTTTGAAAGAAACTGTTTTACATAGTTGTAAATTAAAAATGGCCATTTGGAACTGTGAGAAGGCTGTAAGTAGACAAGATTTCTCTGCACCTTGAAAATCTTTGTAGCAAAAAGCACGCGCAATCAACTTTCAAAATGTGTGCTTTTAGGAGAACAAGAAATGAAGCAATTTCACCAGTGGGATGTAATTTTCTGGTAGGTATTTGATAGCTGTGTGGAATCCTGTTATCCCCCCCCCAAAAGTTATAATCATGCTTGAATCATTCTGGTTACCTAAGGAAAAAGAAAGACCATGATGGAAGACTGTCTTCTCTCTTATGTTAAAGCAATCATTTATCTATATCAGAAGTATTCAAAGTTATTAGTCTTTGTCTTTATTAAAGAACAGGATATAAATATTTTAGATTATAGTAGCAATTATGTTAACATTTTTTTTCCAAAAAATACTTTGGGTCAATTTGTATCACATGTGGCAAACAGAACCTCAAACTATAAGATTTTTCTTAGAAATAATGGATAATATATAGAACATGCGAAATAGATGAATAGACATGAGGCATCATTTTTTGTGTGTATGGTAACAAGACTCGATTTGGAGGGTAGTGATGAAAGGAAGCATGAAAGTGTCTTTGAAATACTAAAATATATATTTTTTTCACTGGACTTAGGTATGGTTATACGTGATTACTGTTGAATAATTCATTGCCTTGTAAAATTTTGTCCTGTGTACTTTTTTTATATGTGTTACATTTCACAATAAAAAAGTTTGAATGAAACAAAGACAAACAAATGGAAAAAAACAAGACTCAATTTGCTTGGGTTAAGACATGAGAAAAGCAATTACATTATAGGTCACTTGGCCAGACACAAACTTCCTTGTGCTGATGATAAAAAGTGGCAGGAAGCAAGACACAGCAGTGACAACTATTATCTGTGCTCAGAATGGTTACTACCCTCTGCAGTTCATAAGGAAGAACCTAATTATGTAGGAATCATGAGTATTTGGAAAAAATGCCCATAACAATAAGGAAGAAAAATCTGGGTATTTTGAAGCATGTAGCTACAACACTGCTGCTCAGGGATATATCAATAATTGATCCATTCTGAATTTTGCATTGTAAGACGGTCACTATAAATTTCTAGGGCATCTTAGAAACATGTGAAAAGCAGACTAAGGAGACCTAAAATCAACTCACCCAGGTTGTGCAAAAGCAAAAAACAAAAATTGTCCTGTGTGAGCTGAATGTTCAGATCTAAGAAATCATGTTACCACTCCATCCAATAATGGGTCAGGTTGCTATTAGTCATTTGTTGTTTTATTTTATCATTCATTCACTCACTCAATCAATTTATTAGTTACACTTCATACAAAAAATGTGAAATTTTAACTGTGATAACTATGACAAGAAATAAATAGTGCTCTGCATGCATTAATGAGGAAATTTGGCTCAGTTATGGAGGTGAGGGAAACTCCACCAGGAAGAGAGATTTGAAGACTGCAGAATAAGATAGGAAGTGTTCCTAACTCCTCTAATTTTTGGTAGAGGGAAGAAGGTGAAGAGGAAGGGAAGAGGATTTCAGGCAGAAGAAACCACTTGGGCAAAGGTTCTTTGGTGGGCCGAAAGCAGGACGTGGACATGGGACCACTGGGGGTTAGGGTGGCTGAGAGAATGGAGCTAAGGGAATGTAGAGGGCAAGAAGTTGCTGGAGAGATCAATCAGAGCCAGATGGTGCAAGGAGTACTCTTAGGAATCAACAAACATTGAAGAAGAAAAAAAAATGCAGGATTTGGCAGAGGGAGAATCTGAGCTGTGATGCAGACTCAATAAAGATTCATCCAAGCTCTTAACTCTTCTGATTTATTCCAATTTGGAGTAAAAAGGCCTAGATTTTAGATGTCTGCATTGGCTAATCACTAGATACAGGTAACCCCCCAGCAAAGGAGGCGCAACTTCGGATAAAGTAGCTCTCTTCAGGTGAGGGCAATTCCTGGAGAGGCCTGACAGCTTGTTGCTGTCAGCCAGCTGCATTCTCACCAGCTGGGGGACTAAGTCCTTCACTCATGAAAAGTGATCTGGACAGAAGATCATAGTGCCCCTGTACCTATTGATTTCTACTTATTCTTCAGGTCTCAACCTAAATGTCATTTCTCTCTGGAAGCATACTGGAAAGTTAGAAATATGTTCCTATAACAACACCATTACTCCTCCTTAGTAATGATCCACGTTGTTGTCCTTACTTGTGCAACGTCTGCTATCACCATTAGAGTTCAAATGAGGGCAAGAACCATGGTCATCTTGTTCAACCACTGTATCCCCAACAACCAGCACAGTGCCAAGCAGTTAAGAGATGCTTAATAAGTATACTTAGAAAGGATGAAAATCCCCAAGCACTTTGGTTTCCACAATAAGTAACAAACAAGTTGGTGATACCCTCAGTAATTATTGGTATAAATTTGCCTTGAAATACACTTGGGAGAAAACAGAGCCTTGGTATATTTCTTGAATTTCTGGAAAATACTGGCATATATAATTAATTCCTATTTCTAATCAGAGATTTTGCAAAACTTTTAAAAACATTTTTAAAATATTAGTCATATGTTTGTTTTATGTTGTGGCAATCCTTATCCTTATTTACTGAACAAAGCCATTACATCTATATACATGGAGTCTTTTCAAAGTAAACAACAGGATTTTTTTTTTTTGATGAGGAAGATTGGCCCTGAGCTAACATCTGTGCCAATATTCCTCTATTTTGTATGTGGGACGCTGCCACAGCATGGCCTGATGAGCGGTGTGTAGGTCTGCACCAGGAATCCAAACCCACGAACCCTGGGCCACCAAAGCAGAGCATGCAAACTTAACCGCTACGCCACCAGCCCGGCCCCAACAGGATTTTTTTAATGGGTTAACATCTCCAAAGAAACACAGTGATGGGCATGAATGAGAGCTCTACTCCTCCACTAATGGATGAAATGTTCTGCATAAGCTCCCTGGTTTGGTCAGATTGAACAAAATTCCCTTTGCAATCAGCAGTGCAAAAATGAATTTCTACTTATTTGGTAGGCAGTAGATTGTACCATCCTACTTGTTTACTCTGAGAAATTCGCCTCTTGGGTAGAAAATTGATTTTCCTTCATTCAGTTCTTTCTATTCATCTGGCCTACATAACACTTGGGGTTTGCCCAGAGCTTTTGCTGCTAGAAGTCTATTTTAGATGTTCTATGTCACAAGTTTCTTGTGTAGGTGGAAATTAACTAAACATATGCCAGATATAATACCCCTAAAACATAATAAATTAAACTGATTTCATAACTTTTATGGGCCTTTAGCAAGTAAAATTTTCTTTATTCTTTCTTCTTTGTAGAAAATAATTCATAGAGTTCAGAGTAATTGAGCTATTATATTGTGTCCTTGTTAATTAATCATCTGTAACATTATCCTGGATGTAATTTGTTGAAAGCAGAGCAACTAAATAATTTCTATTAAAATAACACAAGTTCCATCCTCTATTGGCTCACTTGTGATTGCTTTTGACAGATACAATTAAGTAATTCAATCATCAGTTATAAGAGAGTACAATCAATACAAAAGTCTCAACATTCTAGATGACACAAAGGCAAATTCTCAATAAAAATCTAAAATGAAATGTATGAGATTTCTGCAAGAATGTCATTATGATTTCTAAGTTGAAAAAAGTTCATTAGTCTAATTTGTCTTTAAATCTGATTGGAAACTCTGCCCGCAGTTTGTTAATTGGAGACATAGGGCACAGGCCCATATTTAGGGTCAGAAAGAGGATAAGGAGGAATAGGAGCATGTCTTATCTTACTGAAAATACAATTTAATTCAGATACCAATGAAACTCTCTTTCAATTTGGGGAGTATGATCCTCATTTCAGTAGACTCTACTGTAGTAGTAGTAATACCAATGTTAATATTTTACAGATATACTGAATATACTATTTCTTAACGATAAAGGTGACAATATGGAATCCAAGTCTTGCTCAGCCTTCTCAGAGTAATAAGTTAGGAGCTCGACTCTTGCTTTTCTTATTCTTCCACGTTCATTCATTTCTTCTCAATCCTATTCCAAGTTGACTTCCAGACTACCTTTCTACATTCCCTAAGCCTTTAGAGAACACTAACACAATTACAAATTAATTTCTTCACATTGACATTTGGTTTAACTTTGTATTTTCACTGAGTGTCTAGATGTTTTTAATGTCTTTGTGGTAATTTAGCTATGGATACTACTGGAAAATATATGACATAACATTCAGTTTCTAATGTAATAAGGTCTGCTTCCTTATACACTGGTATTTTTTTTTAAAGAGAATAAAAGAGGTGAGTATGGCAAAATATTTGTACGGAAGAAACAAAAAGGAAGCAATAATTTTGTTTCATACTTAATGGCTGAGTTCACTTTTAATTAATATCCCTAATATACTGTTAGGTGTTGGTTTTAAATTAGAAGCAGCTTTTATCTTTTATTCCAGTGTGTTTCGGCAAGTGTTAATTTTAAAAACGGTCTCAAAAGAACTATGAAATAGACTTACTTCACTAATTTTCAATAAACATTTTCCTAGGGAATGAATGCATTTATCAGGAATTTTATGATATCAAATCACATATGTCAAATGAATTCAAGATATGAAATAAAATTTTATTCTTCTCCCCTGAATTCTGATGATCCTCTTATATTGTGAACTACTTAGAATTACCAAATAATCCAAAAATGTCAATAGAATATTTTATAAAGACTTTGATTTCGTATAACGTTGACTCTGAGAACGTAATAATGCAAACTTTACACATATGATACTGGTGAATTTTTTAAAAACATTCAATAGCAAGTGGAATTTTCCTCATTAACCACATTTGATATGTAGGTTTGGGGTGCATTTTTGGTATATTTTAATGATTGAGGTTCTCTCATACAGTTGCAATCCCATGTTGGTCATGTCCACAATTATTTTAAAGTTTGACTGAGGTGGACAATTAAAATGACTAACTCTTGTGACTGGCAGTTTATGCTGGTTGTTGGCTGGTAGCTCAGCTGCAGCTGTCAATAGAAGTGCCTACGTCTAGTCTCTCTATTATGTATGTCGCAGGTAGTTGGATTTTCTACATGATGACTGGTTTCCCACAGAGCGTGTATTCTAAGAGAACCAGGTAGAAGATGCAGGACATTTTCTGACCTAGACACAGAAGTTAGGCAGTATCACTTCAGCCACATTCTATGGGTGACAATTAAGGAGGAGAATGTAGGGCCCACCTTTCAATGAGAAAAGTGTTAAAGAATGCACAAGCAATCTACAATGGAGTATGCTTACTTGAGTACTTTAAGCCTCTTCTAAGTCAATAAACTCTCTCCAGATTCCTCCTGGATATAGTTACCATCTGGAAGTCTTTAAGTGGTGTGGTTCAGATTATGGTAGGTAATATAACCAACCTGCAGAAGGGAGTGAATTTACTTTCTCCTCACTGGTCAAATTTCCGGGGTAATTGGAAATTACCCGCTCCCCATGCCAAGTATCTTTAAATTTATTTTAGATGAGACCTAATGATGTAAATAAGCTACTGAATATATCCCCCTTACTTTCCATCTCTGGGGAGGCTATACCTAAGTAGGTATTAGAAATCTCAAGTCACTCTGAAGATCTAACAAAACTAGTGCAAAGTGTATGTGACAAATACAGGATGGCATGGGAAACTAGGCTGACCTAATCATATTCGGGATTTGGTCAGCTTCCCCATGAACCAACTCAACATCTCCCTTTTCCTCAGGGATAAAGAATAAAATAAATTCTGATGAGAAATGACCCCCCATACTCTAATGACTACACATTTTTCTCGTTTACTGGGCATAGAGGGAGGGGAAAGGAGGAGAAAAAAATGCATGCAGGCCATGTGGTGGTGGCTAGACTGTCTCCTAAATTAAATAGTCTCTAAAATATCAGGGTCCCCAGGAGAGGAGGAGAGAGAAGGGGAAAGCTGTTTTAAGGAATACATTTCACTTTTACATGTTTTCATTATAAAAAAAGACCAGAGTTTGTCAAGGGATAATTTTAAGCACGATGATTCAAGGCTTTGAAGTGGCCTGAAGAGTTAAGATAAACACATAATAGAGTTAAAAATATGAAAGCAGCCCATTTATTATTCTTAATGACATTGTCATAAAGAAAAAGAACTGAAAATAATTTGTTCCCAGTTAAAGTCAGAGCTGTGTTAAATTTAGGATATGGGCCCACTTATGTGATTATTCATAATCATCACAGTTTCCTTATTCCTTGTCTGCTCTACCTATGGACAACACAATAAAAATGGTAAATCTTTGTTGCATGCCTACTAAGTGTTTAGCATATATATAATCCATTTAATTTAACTTTTACAATGATACTACAAAGTATCAAGCACACAAGTTTACACAATCACGGTGAAGAATGCAGCAAGTTACCAGACTTTGCAGTTTGTAGTTGGCAGGGTGTCCATTTAAGTAAGGTGCCTCAGATCCTGTCCCTCCTCTGCTAATGTGAATCAGAGCCAGTTAAAGCACTAAAGACAGATTTCATGAGAAACTTTGGCAACTGATGTTGCTAAGGCATTTTGATAGGAGAAAGCTTCTCACAATTTAGAAAACATGCAGATTAGTGTGAGTATATATGGGTAGACTTGTACTTTTGGTAATTTGATGAAATCTGTTTTCAAGAGAAGGAAGGCTCTGGGGGAGTCAGAGGGGGAACCACTTCCCTTCCTTGCCCCGCAAAGGGCATACAGTTTTTCCAGGATTGTGTTTTTGGGATATGAAGCAAGTGGCAACTGCTTGATCCAAATAAAAGCTAAAGGGTCCAAACTATTGTTTGTCTAATATATCCAGCATTTTACCCTTTCCATGGTGAGTCATATTGTGTAAACTATAAACAATGACTTGGGCAGTAGATTTAAGAGCCATCAATGGCCATCTTGGTGTTTCCAAAGTCTGAGTGGATTGAACATCCAGCTTTTTCTCATCCAGTTCTTTTTGTCTGAAGCTGTTATTTGGGTTATGCAAATATCTTTTATTATTTCCTTGGGAGTCACTCTAAAACAGTTGTCTCCCACAAGGGAGGATGAATAATTCCTGAGTCCCCTACCTACTCTTGCATACCCTAAATGCCAATTTGAAAGGGTTCTGGGGTCTTGAAGTGGAATCTAGGGGAATAGTCCCAAGGCTTGGAAACCACTTGGATTTCTTGGGTGGTTTGGGAAGAGGCTGCTAGTTTAGCATATTTATCAGCCAATTTATTTGCCTGGGCTTTTTCTGAGTTTTTCATACTATGCTCCTCTGTTTTAACTATGGCAATTTGCTGGGGTAATAATAATGCCTCTAGAAGTTCTGTTATTTCAAGTCCATTTCTGACTGGGGTACCAGCTGCTGTCCTGAATCCTCTATGTTTCCATAACATAGCAAAATCATGTGCTACCCTAAAGGCATAGCGGCTGTCAGGATAAATGTTAACCTCCATTCCCTCTGCTCTTATGCAAACCTGAGTGAGAGCAATTAATTTAGCCATCTGAGCCGATTTAACATTTAGCAGGGCTTGATATTCGAGAGGTTTGTGTTGATGATCAGTGATGGCATATCCAACCTGGAAGGTCCCATACTTCTTCCAGAGGTAGGAGCCATCAACATAAATAATGAGATCAACTTATGGGAGGGAGTTTTCTGATAAATCTAGCCTAGGGCAAGATAATGATCTGGTGTTAGTGAAGCAATCATAGGGGATTCTGTCAGTGAGTAAAGGAAGTAGGGTGGCGGGGTTGTTTCTGAAAGCAATATACGGTGACGCAAGAAAGGAAGAGTAGTAAAATTTCCTAAGAAGTAAGCCAAGATGCAGAAAAGTGCTGTGTGTATTCATTAAGAAATTGGGTCTGCACAGCATGAGGAACATTTATGTCAAGCAGATAGCCTAATACTAAATCAGAGGTAGTGTGGACAAGTTTGGCAGTTGCGGCCACAGCTCGCAGGCAAGGGGGATATGCCTTAGCTACTGAGTCTAAGGCCAAGCTATAATACCCCACAGGTCTCTGGTGTCCATTATGCTTCTGGGATGATACTCCAAGGACATGACCTTCTCGTTCATGCATGAACAAGGATAAAGGCAAAGCGTAATTGGGAAGTCCAAGGGTGGGAGGTGAAAGCAGAGAGCCCTTAAGGTTCTCAAAAGCATCTTTGGATAGAGGATTCCAGATTATTGGATCTGGAGATCATTCTCTAGTCATAGCATAGAGGAGTGAAGCAATCATAGAAAAATTGGTTATCCACATCTTACAATATTCCACAAGACCCGAAAAACCCTCTCAGTTGTCATTTTGTTTCAGGGAGAGAAAAAGGATGGATGGTAGATTCTTGGTCTGTAAAGATAGTTTTTCCCGTGGCTGAGATATCATTACCAAGATTTGGACACACAGAGAGCATAATTGAATTTTGTCTGTAGCCACGTTGTGGCCCTTTCTTGCTAATGCTTTAGGAAGGTATTCAGTGTCCAGAAGGGAGCTGTCATAACTGTCAGAATATATAAGGGGGTCATCTATGTATTGGATTACAACGGTGTCTCCTGGGATTTTTTTGTCTTTCAAATTGGCATTTAGGGTATGCAAGAGTAGGTAGGGGACTCGGGAAATTCTTGGAGCTGTTGGTTTTCCCAGGTGAAAGCAAGCATGCTATAGGCTGTTGTCAGCTCTCTCAGGAGTGCACTGGGTGGAGTCAGCCCTTGCAAGCCCCACCTCCCATGGGCCCCCCGTGCGCCCCCCCAGTCCCTCCACTGCCAACACATTCCTGCCCCTTGTGCATGCCCTGCCCTGCCAAAGCGGATGCACTTGCCCTGCCTACACAGGCCCACAAGTTCCCCGAGGACTTGCTGGTGGGGGAGGCCAGTCCCTAGAGCAGGCTGTCTGCCCTGGCTGAGCTGGATTAAATTGGTGCTCTGGTGGGCAGGGCAAATCTAAGAGGCCAGGGGAAGAAATCCAATTGCATCTGCCAGTGTCTGTGTCAGCACACCTGTGCTAGGTCACAATAATGGCTGCCGCCAGTGTCTTAGTCCCCGGGGAGGTGGGCCCAGCTGCTTCCTGCCTCTTTGAGATGTGCTCAGAGCTTATCAAGTGAGTCTCTTTTGCCAAGGACTATGCACCTTTCTTTCTGGTGATTTTGTGTTGTTTTCCAGAATGGGTGAATCTGCATGGGATCTTTAAGAGCAGGCTTTTCTTTCTCTTATGTTCGGTAATTTTTCTGGAGGTATTCCATGTTGGTTTTAATAGCCAGCAAAACCAGGAATTATGGTACGTATCCCGCTTACGCTGAATTCAAAGGCTGCTTATTGTGGTCTAGCTCTCCTGCTTAGATCCCCCGCTTCTCCAGGAAAAGCTTCGTACCTTAAGATTGCTCCTGGCTATGAAGTGCTATGGCTAGAATGTGGCTTTTTCCTCAGCAGAAAGGTGTTTCTGCTTCTTTCTCCTCTGTCGGTGTTGTCCCTTGTGGGGGTTCTTTTTATCCAGTTTCCAATTCTCTCTCAGAGGTAATTGTTCTGCAGGTAGTTGTAAATTTGTTGTATCCACGGGAGGAGGTGAGTTCAGAGTCATCCTAGGCCACCATCTTCCCAGCAATCCCCCACGTTTTTCTAACTATATTAATTGCAATGCCATAAGGTTGCATTGTGTATTTTCCAAGTTTTTGGAAATGCTATCTTCATAATGCTGGGCTAATTACTGGAACTCAGACATGTTTGCATTTTGCCAGTTAATATTATTTTCCTGTAATACGTCACGGAGCTCTGGTCCAAGACCATTTACAAAGCTTGTGGTTAGAGCAGAGGCTGTTTGGGAAGCCATTTCTAGCTCTGAATGCTCTTTCCATCTTGTCTCTGATCAATGGTGATATCCAGAGTTTCATCTCTTTCTTAGTACATAACCTATCAGTTTTGGTGGGATAAACCTGAGGGGTGACCTCTAGTAATTCTTCTCAAGATTTTCCCAGTTTCCAATGGGAATTGAGTAGTCTGAGACTCTTGAAGATCTTCAGGAAAGGTGGTCCTTGGCTTCTTAAACCAAAGGGAAGCATCTCCAGGCCCAACCAATAGGTGGATAAGTTGATATAAATCGGGGAATCCTTGAGAGTATGCTCCTAGAACAATTCTAAATTGTTCAGTAAACCTTTCCCTTTCCTTTTGGAGGTCAGAAAAGTCCTTGGTGATGACATGTAATTTGGACCAATACCAAGGTTTGAATATTATCTCTTCAGTCAGCCTCACTTGGAAGGGGTAGTGGCTATACCCTAGGCTTCATCTGCAAAAGATAGGGGCCTGGGGAACTTTATGGTCATAGGGAGATGAAGGGCTTGGAGGTGTGACTGATGACATCAAGAAATTGTTAAAAAGAACCAGAGCTAGATACTAGTTAAAATAGTAAAGACAGATTTTATTCAGAAACTATTGCAATAGGGAAAAAGAGCCTTCAGTATAGAACTGAGGTCAATTCCAAATACAAGGAGAAGTGGGAATTTATAGTCAAAGAGCAAGGTGAGGGGATCAGTGGATGGAAAATTACTAAGAAGAGACATCAAGGATAGGGGGATTCTTGCTAAACCGACTTAACTAGATTCTTACTGAAGGCACGTCAAGGCGATCAAATATCAAGGGTGGAGAATTCTCTCTCAACTAACTTAGCAGGATTCTTGCTAGGATTGGACTCAGCAAGGATGGTTGTGGAAGCCCAAGGTCAAGTCCTAGGTGAGAAGAGGGCACAGAGGAGCCTGTCTAAAGTTTGGTTAAGGAGAGAGTCTTTGTCATCTCCCTCCAGCTCCATTTCAACAGAGACACCCCTGTTCACATCCCTACTCTAGCTCGGTGTTCTGTGAATTTCAGATTCAGGCTATTCTGATCTGTGGTAAACTAAAGAACACAGGAGATCTGCTGGCTATATTTTTAATACCAAAAGCACTTAGAAAGATATTAAACATCCTTGTTCCATTAGAGTTATCTCCAAAATTAGCTTTGGTGGATGCTGGCAGAATGGCTATCCTACTGAGCAGTATAATTTAAGGAATACCACATACAAGAAGGGATAATTTCTATAAATAACTGTTATCACACACTGGGGTCTGGAATTATTCTATCTGTGTCATCCCTTTGCATTAAGCTTGTTATTTTTAAAACTTGCTACCCAATTCTCTCCCCCAACTCTCCCTCCTCAAAAACCTCACACACACAAACTCTTAGTGTTTGAACAGAAAAGCTCTATTTCATCTGTTTTATTCATTTGTGCTTCTAAATAGCTTGTTTCAGTAAAGAGTCCATGACTAAAAATGTAAATCAATAAAATAGAAGTCTTTCAAATCACTAGATAATGAAGGAGAATTTCCTGGAACCCATGCCAACCCCAATTAAAATGGACTGTAGGGGCTATGTAAAAATAATCTTGGTGTAGATGTGTATAGAACATTACAAGTTTGAAAAGGCCGTATAGTTGGGGCAGTGCCAACAAAAAGCAAGAAAAGGAGCTTTGGAACTAAGTCCAGTGGTTTTCAACCAGGGGCTGTAATACTCCTCTTAGGGAGTATTTAAAAATTCTTGGGGAGTGTTTGGTTGGGTATTATGGATATTTAAAGCCTCGGAGAAGGGGTTCTAAACCTCCTGCCATCCCCAGGACTCCACAGATCACTGGGCCTGGTGTTGGGCAGGGACCTCCTCACTATTGCCACTCTACATTGTCCATTGTCCTCCTCACCCAAGTGCCAGGTTTGAAGCTCATGTCTTCAAAATCTCCTGCCTCTACTCTTCCTTGATACAGTCATTTTAAAGACACTGTAATAAGTCCCTCTTAAGCAAATAGTTCAATGTCATTCTTTCCTGCACCATCCCTGGCATGGTTCTCCACGACTTCAACATCCACTCAGATGAAGCATCCAGTATCATTGGCTATTGGATTGTCGTACTCTTTCCACACTTTCAATAAAAGGTCAATTCTTACTCCTCATCTCACTTAACTTGTGTCCATCATTTGGTGCATTTCACCACTCCTTCTTTCTTGAACCACTGCCCTCACATTGCCTCACACTTTTTTGGGTTTTCTCCTCTGTTACTGGCCACTCTTTCTCAGATTCCTTCAGTTATCCTTTCTCATTTCCTGAATCTTTCAACATTGTAGTGCCCCAGAGCTTTATCTCAGACTTCTCTTCTATCCACACTCCCTCTCTATGTGATTTCACCAATCTAATGACTTGACTGTCTGTGCTCTGAAGAAACCAAAAAATTGTATTTCTAGTCTAGGCCTCTTCCCTGAACTTCAAAGCCATATAACCAATTATCTACTAAACATCACTATTAGTATGCTAATATTCATCTTTATCATAACATTCCCCAAAACAGATTCTTGAATTTCTCCCTAAAGTGGTTCTTTTTCAAGTCCTCTCATTTCAGTAAATGGCAGTTTTACTCTTGCATTCTTTCAGGCTCAGAAACTTCCAACAAACTTTGATTCCTCTGTTTCTATTGTGCTCACCATCTGATCCATTAGCAAATCTGTCAATGCAATCTACAAAACATAAACAAAATCCAAGTACTTTTCACCATTACTACTACTGCCATCTTGATCTCAGCCACCAACATCTTTAGCCTGGATTACTGCAAAGTTTCTTTACTTGTCTCTTTCTATCTTTTCCACCTAGTGTTTATTCTCAGAATAGCCAGAGTGATTCTTTTAAACTGTTTCACCATTTATTTGACCAGTTCACCTCACCAATTCCTTTCTCCTGTGAGTTCCTAAAATCCTTATTTTCTGTAGCATTCATTTAATTGTTGATATATGCTATCTTTTCAAATTCTAATTGGCTTTGTTTTTACATATATTTGTTTATATGGCTCATTTTCCCAAGTAGATTACAAGCTACTTGAATACAAGAACTGTTTGTTATACTTCTTTGTATCCCCCATTAGGGATATGTAACAAATGTAGGGACTCGGTATGTTTGCCAAATAAATGAAATAACTAGAAGTAAAATATACCTTTAATATTCTAGATGGAGATGTCTTAAGTTCTTGGATTTCCAATACTGTGAACATAACTCTAGCATATCGTTTCCCCCATAAAGGATGGTATGATATACGAAAAATTAAAATCAATCTCTTAAAACTCCCAATGATTCTATAAATATAGGATACATTTTCTGTAAATCTATTGAAATAAATTTTGCCACCACCATACCCAATCTTACAGCATGTTATAACTCTAGTAAGGTTAAAGATGAACTTAGCTGATTCTAATGAAGTGGAAGTAACGATGATGAAAGAATACCTGTGGAGTGTCTCTTGAATTGTATTTCTCTTGAAAGTTACACATGTCCTGAACCTCAATTAAAATGACTCTCCAATTTTCTCTAATGCTTTTTTTAAAAATTGAATGAGCATATTTCACACAGACCAGAGTATCCACTAAAGTCATTTCGGAAAACCCTTTTCCTTGTTCCCTCATATAATCTATAGGAGGCCCATTCACATCATAAATCACAAGTTGAAACTATTGCTTCAACACTGCATTCTGTAATGTAACCAGCATTTTTGTTTTTCTTCTAAAAGTCATAAATTTTACTGATTGCTTCAATTTTTATCCTCTCTCATCAGCAGCAATAGCTAACATCTTTAAGGTTTGATCTAGTTTTCAAAATAAAACACTGATTTATAATTGCATATGAGATAAGACAGAACGATATTTGCTAGGGATGCTCAAGGATAGGCCAGGCTCAGTGACTTCTTACTTCTCCCCCAGTTTGTGTAATTCAAATCTGTGCCTCTATGAAGTTACAAATCACTCTGCTAGTGCAATGTCAGTGCTTCTCAGGAATGCTTGAGACTACACAAGCCATATCTGTCAGTACCAGGGAACAAAGGTGTGTAATTGGGAAGTCAGTTTAAAAGCAGGTATTTAAAAAGATTTATCTCACAAAGGAGAGCTAGATCATTATATTATTAAGCAATTGGGTCTGAACATCATAGTGGTAAAACTATAATAATTAATGCACGGGTAGTTGTCTGTGTGATAGAGATTTGTGCAAAACCTGGATTTAAGATTACAGGTTGGATATACATTTATAATGCATTCATTTTTCTGAGTCTAGGCTCCTCCTGTTGCTTCTCTCTGGCTCTAAAAGGGAAGAGATTTCTGAGGTGTCTTATATTTGCCATCCTCTTCCCCTTACCCACACTGCCTTTGCCTGACTGGCATGGCTCTACTCGAGGCCCCATGAGCTTCCTGAAGAGCTCTTTATCTGCTCACGTTTCTGTCTTCCTCAAGGCCAAAGCTGCCCCTACTTAAGCTTTCTCCTCATTTGACAGAGTCCTAGGATTCCAGTGGAGTCTGGAGAAGGTTGTGTACATGCATAATCACAGAGGAGACAGAAGTGGGACACTGTGCTACCACTGTTCGGTAACGATTTCTCCTCAAGTAGTGACGACTGCTTTCACAGCCAGAGGTGCTGTTGTGTGTCAAGGGCAGACAACCACCATATCCAGCCTAGGTCTAAATCTCCTTATCCATCAGCCCCTCTTACTCACATCAAGAGAGCAGTACTTGCAGCTTCTTCCACCATAGAGGATCCCTCTTCCCTATTCCTCTAGGAAAGGCAGTTTTAGGCTCCAGTCACGCATCTGCCCTGCTCCCTCTTAGAAACCAGTCTAAATCCTCCCTATTTCTGGTTACAGTTTTCTCCCAAGTTCATTTAAGAGATTTGATTGAAATCTGATGTGACAGAAGTTTAATAAATGATGGCTATTACTTTTATTATCCATGTATAGAGCCATTCATCAATGATATTTTTTTCTCAGCTCCAGGCATAGCCTTAATGTTCTGCTTAGATTTTGTTTTAAAAAATAGAAGAATATATTAAAGAAGAACAAATCACATAGCTCACAGATGTCCGTAAACATTTTTCCCTGAAGATCCCAGACTCAGTTTCTGTGTCTCAACTTTAAGAAATACAGAAGAGTGGGTCAAAGTTTTCTAAAAACAGTTGCTCTTCAGAATTATACGAAATTTTAAACTTATGCTATAAATAACACAAAATTCCTTATTAACATGTTAATTTTTTTCTTTTAATAAAGAAGCCTTATTATTCATGAACTTAATATAGATATGTACTATATAGCCCAGGAGTATCTGAATAAAGTTCTGATATCTATAATTCTTATGTCATTAATACTTATGTTCTAGATCTATGAAACCCTTCAGTTCCTATTTTTTTGTAGTAAAGATTTTATTTTTTAAGTTTCTTAGATATTTTGCATATTTTTCCATTGGATTGTGAGAAGATTGGAAATCACAGATAATGAGGTTGGTTCGGAGACAGAAAACTTCCTACACTCTGATTATGAAAACATCCCAGCAAACTAACTAGAAACCATTGAGCTACCCCAAGTCACAAACTCAATTCTGAATGACTAGATGATTAAAGAATGAACATTACAACAACACAATATATGCTGATTTGTTCCCTATTAGAACTTTAATGGCAACAATTCACTTATATTTTATATACTTTATATTTATCTTTTATGTTTTAGAAATGTATGTAAGGTATTTTTTCATGGTCAGCTGCCTTTAAATCAATGATTTAAAAACACTGCACTAGGTTGAACTTCTTGAGAATACACACTCTGTCTTATTCATGTCATTTATTTGATCATGCATCATTTGCCTAGCACTGGTAATAAAATGTTAAAACAATAACAACAATGATAATGACCATGGTAATCTTGGTTAATCCTTGACACTTTCCACATGTCAAGCACTAATCTGATGGCTTTACAGTGGTTATTAAGTTCATTTAACAGATGAGCAAACTGAGGTACAGAATGGTTAAGTAAATGACCTGAAGTTATGCACCTTGATAGAGCTAGGATTCCAATCCACGCCGTCCATAACCACAGTCTACTCTCAAATCCTCTGCCGTAATACTCAATACACATTTGCTGACTGGATCAGTGAGTCCCAACCTAAACGTTCCCTGTCTCCTTTTCTGTGTTTCACTGTTGGACCTGTTCTTGGAGGCTGCACTTTACTTTCGACCTGAATCTCCCATCACTTTGTATTTTTTTTCTTTTTTTGGTGAAGAAGATTGGGCCTGAGCTAACATCCGTTGCCAATCTCCCTCTTTTCCTAAGGAAGATTGGCTCTGGGCTAACATCTGTGCCCATCTCCCTCCATTTTGTATGTGGGATGCTGCCACAGCATGGCTTGACCAGCGGTGTGTCAATCTGTGCCCGGGATTCGAACCAGGCTCCACTTTGGCAGCCTGGGTTCAAGGGTTTGGATCCTGGGCACGGACCTTCACCACTCATCAGCCATGCTGTGGCAGTGACCCATATACAAAATAGAGGAAGACTGGCACAGATGTTAGCTCAGGGCTAATCTTCCTCAAGCAGAAAAAGAGGAAGATTTGCAATAGATGTTAGCTCAGAGTGAATCTTCCTCACCAAAGAAAAAGAAAATTGAGTCTGAAATGTTAAAGAAAATTAAATACATGATTAAAATGTTTTTGAATTGAAATAATAAAATGTAAAATGAACCATTAATATAAAAGTCTGCTAAAACTATCATTTCATTAATAGCAAAGGTAAATACAATTTTGCAAATTTCACAGGTAGGCAAAATTTCTATATAAAGTTTCATACAGGGACTGGCCCAGTGGCATAGCAGTTAAGTTTGTGCATTCCACTTTGGTGGCCTGGGGTTCGCCAGTTCAGATCCTGGGTGTGGAACTACTCACTGCTCATCAAGCCATGCTGGGGCAGCATCCCACACAGAAGAACTAGAAGGACCTACAACTAGGATATACAACTATGTGCTGGGGCTTTGGGGAGAAAAAAAAAAAAAGAGGAAGATTGCCAACAGATGTTAGCTTAGGACCAATCTATAAAAAAAAAGTTCACACATATATTCTACTAAGAACTTTTAGGTTAAAGACAACTCTCAAATTATTTCTGAAAATATGCCTATTGCCAGTTTCTATTTTCAATAGCACAGGTACAAAGGACATGTTTCAAGACAGAACTCTTAGTACCAAAGTGATTACTAGACTTTTAAATCAGACATTAATTATTCAGTACCATGGGCAGAAAAATGTGTTGTTATTGTTTTAATAAACAGAGAAAAGAATAATGTTGAATACGGCTTGAGAAAATTATTTCTATTTTTCATCTCTCTAAGAGTTATTACAACCTAGGTAATAAAAATATAAAACTGCTGGAGCCTTACTGCACATAGCCCTTTGCTGCATTGATCCTTGATTTAAAGTGATCATATGTTGAACTTGCTTATTAAGAAATAAGGATATACTTTTGTTCTAAGGGGCTTAAGTCACATCTTTAAAAATAGATTTGCAAATTAAAATGGTGTTCATTTTATCTAGCATACAGTGGACATTTCTAAAATTAATTACTTAGGAGGCTTTATCAACAAAATGTATGCCTTGTTTCCCTGTATTGATTTCACAATCAAATCACTGGCAGCAGAATTGAAGATTTCATGTGAGAGAATAAGTTGGTATATGGTATTGACTGAGAACACGACGTTTGCAGTTAATCTGAAGTGGTACAATTTGAAAAAGCTTGCACGGGGAGAATTGAGACTGAAACATTGTTGATTCTTTTGTTATGGAAAACTCCAAATATGTGCAGAAAAAGAGAGAATAATTAATCTCCATGCACTCATCATCCAGTTTGAATACTTATCAATTCATGGCCAATCCAGCTTCCCCACCTTCCATATTACCTTGAAGAAAATCCCAGACATTCTATCATCTGCAAATATTTCCTATTAATCTCTAAAAGTCAAATATAATAACCATGATACCACTATCACATCTAAAAATTAATAATTCCTTAATATCAACATAAATAAAATATCCATTTAGTGTTCAAATTTCTAATAGTTTTATAATTCTCATATTTTAAACCTTCATTTTAAAATGAGTATAGATTCATAAGAAGTTGCAAAGATAGCAGAGTCCTGTGAACTCTTACCCTAATATTATCCCCAATAAGGACATGTTATATAACTATAGTAAAATACCAAAACAAGGAAATTTACATTGGTAGAATACTGTTAACTAGACTACAGACTTTATTCCATTTTCATTTTTTTACATGCATTTGTATGTGTGTGTATGTTTCCAGCCTGTTCAAACCCATGTATGGATTTGTTTAACAACCACAGCCAAGATACAAAACGGTTCCATCACCACAGAGGAAATCCCTGGTGCTAACCCTTTATGTTCCAATTCAACCTGGTAAATCCTTGCCTATCCCTGGCAACCATTAATCTGATCTCCATCTCTATATTCTTGTCATTTTGATAAGATCATGTAAAGGTAATCATACACTATGTAACTATAGGGGAGCAAAATTTGCCACCCCAAAATGTATTTCTTTGGCAAGAGGATTAATTTAGGCAGATTATTTTTAAGAAACAGAAGACTCAGGAAATTTTTCTCCTTATCTCCTCCTAAACTGCCTAGAAGAACTTAGATTAATGACCTGTAACAGGAACAGAGCTATGACCAGAGATATCTGCAAAGACTATGGGCTAGGTGTGGTGAGGGAGACTCCACAGGGACTAGAGATCAGTCTGTGATCCATTGTCTCTGCAAGGCATGGCAAACATTTGTTTACCAAACATTTGCTTTTCCATCTCCATGTGAGTTGCCTTCCTCCCCTTTGTAGTCCCAAACCATTACCCACTTCCTCTTAGCTCAAGATGGCATATAAATCCCCACTGCCCAATTTGTCCACAAGAAAATGTGGAACCCTGTATGCACGAAATTAAATTGGACTTTCTCCTGTTAATCTGTGACATGTCAATTTAATTCTTAGACCAGCCAGAAGAACCTAGAAGGGTAGAGAAAAATTTCTTCCTCCTCGTCGTAACCTATGAGTTTGGCTTGTTACACTAAGGATAATGCCCTTGAGATTCATCCAAGTTGTAGCATGTATCAAAATCAAGAATCACAAAGTCAGAGTTTAAACCTTGTCTGACTCCAAAGCCTGCTTTTAACAACAATACCATGCTGTCTCACATGACAAATAAGAAGATACATTAAAAAGTTAAATCATTATCTAATGAATATTATTGTATATATTATAATCCTTATCATCTTGAATTGTTCATTTTAAGTGTTAAATCAATTAAAATTTATAAAACCTAGAGAACATAGATAATCGTCATTGTATTTTACTTGGAAAACATGGTAATTTTTAAAGTAGAGTTTAATTAAATGTTACCATAAACAAATTTTAACAATCATATCAGTATGCTCCATAATTTTCCTTTCAATTAAATCATATTATGAAAGATTCTAACCTGCTCTTCTCCCCTCTCCCCCTCCACTATTAAACAAGGCAAGTAGCACTACCTTTGAGGGACTAAAGTTAACTCATTCAGGAGTGACATCAGCATCATGGTGGCATAAGACTTCCTGGCTTTTTGTCCCCCCTTTTAACAACTAAAGTTAAACTAAAAGTTGACATCCTTTCAACTGTGGGAGTTGTGGGATCTAGAACCATATGCAAGGGATTTGGGAGGAGTCTCGCCCACATGTGCATCAGGTAATAGGAAGACAGAGCACAGTACAGGCTGTGGAACCAGCAGGAGCCAATGAACTGTCCCCAGTCCTTCCTGCCACACAGTTGGGGAACACCTGTAGAGTTCTGATTTGGGCAGACACTCACAGATGAGAGAGCTTTTGTAGAAGTCCAGGCTTCCTGTGGAGAGATTCCAGCACTCAGCTGAACCAAAAAAAAAATATATATATATATGATTTTGGACGCATTGGAGACGGTAAGAGGAACTTTGCTAGGGCTGCCACTCCCCCCAACACAGCACAGTGCTGTGCTGAACTAGCCAGCTGCAACCTCTCCTGGGGAAGAGGAGGGTGGTTGGTGAGTGTCCAGCTTCCCCAGCTGTGAAGGACACTGCTGGAGAAGCCCATTTCTCTCCTGCAGCACTCAGAGTGTTGAGGCTGGGCCTTCATGACTGCGGGAAGGGAGGAGATCGGGGAAAGAGGCAAATAAGAACATCAGAGCGCATTAAAAGAATGCTGTTCCTGCTGACTGTGTTCAGGACCCCAGCAGGAAGCCCACTCATGAACTATTGGGAAAACCTCATCCGAGGATCGCTGCACCTGGCCCACAGGGCACCCACAACGCCCCAAGTGTTAAACACTCACCTTCTCCTACTCTGTGGCTGGCTCCTTGTATGTGCTCCCACTCCCAAATGTGGCGGTAAGAGCCAGCTGTGGTAGACACGGAGGGAGTGCGTGCAGAAAACAGGCTGGGGTCTGTAGACAAGGGAGAAACCACCAACATGAGCTGTAGGGCCACCTTCAGGAAAACAAAAGAGAAATTTCCAGCAGCCCAGCCTGGTGAGCTATAAGGTCAAGAGAAGACATAAAAGCTTAAGAATTCTGCCAAAGGAGGGAAAAAGAAGTGTGGAGCAGGTGTATCCATACAAGGTCAGAGAAAGCCCTAGCTATCAGCAGGACCAAAGAACAGTATCTTCCACCTAAAGACAACTAGTAAATTGGAGAAGATGGCTGCAAATGTGAACAAAAAAGCATAACTCCAAGTAACATGAAAAATCAAAGAAACATGACATCACAAAAAAATCTAAATAATCCTCCATTAACCAAACTCAAAGACATGGAATTCTGTTATCTATCCAATAAAGAATTTAAAATAGTCATTTTGCAGAAACTAAACGGGCTACGAAAAAACACAGAAAGACAATTCAAAGAAATTAGAAAAAAGTATTTTAAAATTATAGGAAATTCCTAGAAATTTATCAATGCCCTTGTTTTCATGATATATCCATGATATGTGCATATCCATGATATGTCCTTATGCTGTTTCACCCGATAATAGACAAAAATGGTATAATGCTTTCAGTCATAACTTTAGTTATTATTTAAAACATTGTATGCCAGAGAAATGAACATTTTTTTTGTCAAATTGCATTATTTTTAAAGTGAACTCTCATCAGATCTTTATCCATGACCATTTTACATCCTTTGTCATTAACAGATAGCTATTGTTTTACTCTGATGCTTTCCCGAGAGGTCTTGCAATCAGCTATAAGCCAGAATGCTTTGTCTTCAACAAAAGGTACTGTCTCAGAGACCTATGGAAAGTACTATGATAGATATTCTGGGGTACAGGTTTTGATGGCATTAATAACTTTGAGATCATACTATCAGACTGATTAAGGATTTCTAGAAGTCTAGTTGAGAAGCTGATGGGTTCATGAAACTGCTAACCCAAGATCAAGTGGAATAAGAATTAGAGGGAACTGAATGATGAAGAATGATTATAATTTTTATGTTTTTTCATTTTTGTTCTTTAATATTCTATTTCCTGGATTGAAGGAACTCTTTCTCTTTTCTCTTACACTACTTAAAACTCAATAGTTTAGTACATTATACATTTATAAACAGAAATGAAACATTTATCTTTTCTCCTTGCCTGATCTCTCTAAAATTTGGAAATTATTGAGTAATCCTATTTAAGGCAATATTATTATTTACATAGGTCCTATTACAATCTGCTTCCTTATAATAGGACATAATTGGAAACATTGGTTACATAACCAAGGCTTTGACTAGAATGCCACATTTGAGAATGATGTACATAGATTCAGATATGACTAACAGTTTTAAGGAATTAGGATTGGCTTTATGGGGCCATTACTTGAAGAGACTTCTTGGAATCCTTGGCCTTGTACCTGACTTACAGAGTTCCCAGCCTTACAGGTGAGTAGGGCGGTCACTTCCTGGCAAGCCCAGGAAACTTAAGATATTTGGGGGACCTCAAGAATAGAGGAATTCACCTAACTCTATTCATACTTCAGTTGAATTCTGATGATGAATTCCTGCCTTTGCTTTCTAGTCTTAAGAGGCTTTTAATAAGTCAAATCTGAGATTCTTTAGAAAAGTTCCAGTAAAGCAAACTTTAAAAAGGCCTATGTGGTCAATTATCATTTTTGCTGCACTTATGTAAATGAACAGACCAAATTTAATGAGACTAGACTTATTTTGTAAATAAGAGTAATCTTACTTTGATTATCTTTGATCAAAATGAGGGTGATCTTAGAGTGACATTTTATGTTTCAATGGGAAACTATAACTCACCCTTGTGGATTATCAGATTCTAGTACTGTTCATTGTCTTCGAGCTATTTTTCACTTCTTAGTAATCTGGATCCTGCCATCTTGTTCATTTTGTTAGCAATTAGTGATTCCAATTTTTCCTCCCACTCTCCTGACTTGGCATCACTAAAAACTAAAACCTGACTCCCCAGATCCTTACTGAGACTCTAGATTGCCTTGTAGCTGCCCTTTTCCTGAAGTCCTACAAGCTGAAGCTAGATGACTTGATACAAACTTCAAATGACTTACCACCACAACAGTTTGGGCCACTCAGGAAGTTCACCAGACCATCCACATCTTCCGTGCTCTACTCTGGGAAATAACCAAGACTGTGACACTGATGTCTCACTTCACCATCTAGAAATTTCAAGCCCAACATCTAGAAATCTTCCTTACTGGCTTCCCAGTGGACTCAGAAACTTTGTTTATAGTCTATTCCAACCATTAACCTTTGGTTGCTTTGTGTTTCTTTGTTCTAATTTCTACTCATGTTTCCCTTTGCAAGTCTCTTACCTCCCAACTGCTAACCAAAGTCTTCTCTCCACAGCGATCAATCCAGCAACTTATTTGTAAAACTTTTAGAGAAGTTTCGGATGGGGAAAATGTAAGTATTAATAGTCTACCAAAGTAGTATGAAAATCACTTTAAACTGAAAATATCTAAACAATCAGCAGCCAAAAAGGAAGCATTATCTAAACTTAAGCAGAGTCTCCAGAAAATACAGCTGTCATTGACGCCCCTCCAAGGGAGTTTCCTGATTGGGAAAAGACTGACCCTTAGTACTGGGAAGTGTGAATTAAGCTTCCCATTAGCATAAAAAAAGCCCAATAGGATCTTTCATATTTTCCCATTAAAGCCCTACCCCCTCCTTTTGTTAAATTGGCATATGTGCCTTTATTTCTGGCCATTCATTGATTTACTCATTGCTGAGAAACTCCCATGTGCTATATAATAAACCTTGTCTTTCCTCATGTTAATCTATTTTCTGTTTATTCTCAGGCCCCTAACCATTTGAATCAAAAATGGTAGAGGAAAATATTTCCTCCAAAAAAAATGCATAAGTGGTAATAATTGTTGTTTATTTAAAATTTGATTAAGGAATGTTAAATATCAGTATAAGAACTTCAATTTTTATATTTATAAAGTAAACCATGTATTTCTTATTAGCATACAGTGTATTGGATTAAAGACATGATTGACTTTCTACTAACTGATTTTGTGACTCCTGTTGTAAATCAAGTCATTCCTTCTAATAATATAAGAAAATGAAATAGTCCTTGTCTATTTTGTTCTCCATTTTATGCCTGTCACCATCTACCACAATACCTGACACATAGTGATAGATAGATAGATAGAGAGAAATAGTTCTATAGATACAAAATATATATAAAATATATATTCTCTTATTGCAAAACTAGTGGAAACAATTGAAATGCATACAATTAGGGCTTTAAAATTAGCATATTTATAGGTTATTATTTCTAATGGGCCTTTGCAGATAATTATTTTCATATATTAATCCCCAGAAGTATACTATTCAAGTTTGTCAGGAAATATTCTATACAGTAACATAGTTTATGTTAAGATATTTAAGCTAATCTATTAAAAAATTATAGCATCTGCAACTTCATATATATAATGTTGTTCTCACTATAAAATTATACAAAATTAGTTTAATAGAAATTTGCATTTGAGAATTTATTTTATAGGTATTAGCACCATCACAGGTAATCATTTTTTTAAAATTGACATTTTTGGTAATTGCTAATTATGAAAGAGTTCCTAATAAAATGACCTATTTGGAATGCTGAGAATCATTGAAATTATGAGTATATAGACCACTTTAATAGATAAGCATTCAACTGGGCAGTAGTTTCTAATGCAGTTATCCTCATCCTCAAATTTTGGACATGACAGCCATTACTGTTGACTAAAAATGACGTGACCTGAGCAATAATATTGTTCATACCAAAAACAATAGTCACTCTGCCCCATGATAACATGGCTATTAACCTGGGAGAATAATGCTTGCCTTTGCACTGATTCCAGAAATGCTGTGTGTGTTAGATTTAGTAGCTCACTCCTTTGTACTAAGTTTGAGGCTTGGCTGCAGGTCTTTTCATGTATCTCACTCATTTGTACCCACTAAATGCCAGATATGGATGCTGGTCCCTTCATTTAGCTCCTGCATTGAATCCTCACAACAAGTCAAGGAGGGAGCCGGTATTACTTCTCACTTTTAGATGAAGAAACAAGGTTTAAAGAAAAAAAATTACTTTTCATTTTCACACAGTTAGTAAGTAGTTGTGTTGGAATTTGAAACTGGTTCTTATCTGTGTGATCAAGAGCAGATGTTATTTCAGCTACAGTATGCAAGTGAAAATAAGTATATATATATATTTTGCTGCTTTTAATAAACCCAGAAGCATCAGGATCACTGTGGTAAATATCTAAACTCAGTCATTTACTTTACTTTAAAATAGTTTACTGTTATTATTCTAAAATCAAAATATATTGATAACATGGTCTCTTCTTGAACATTATTTTTTTAGTTCATAAATGATTTCAAATATAACTATTGTATTTTAGATAATGTACCTTAGCTCTTTAATTGCTTTCTTTTTAAATAAATTACTTTTGACTAAAATGAAAGTGACAATATGCATTATACTAACGGAAATGCAAGCAATAGTGCCAAACATTTACATTATACATATTAAATCAAAATTATTAAATTTCACAAATATCAGGGTCACTGAATATTTTTTATTTTCACTCAACGGTATGTCACTTTCTGTTAAATTCCTACAATTTCTACTAGACTTTTTAGTTAATGCTTTCCTCACAGTTCATAGTTTCTTAATTATGAACAAATTTTCAGCACTTACAAAAAGAAACGCTGTCTTCTGCACTTCCCCCTAAACATATTCCTTCTTCCTCACATTCCCATCTCAAGTAAATAATGCCGCATGCACCCTTAACTGTACAAGAAAACATCTTTACCCTAAAATCCACCTGTCATTGCATTTTATTGACTCTATCTGTTACATGTCTCAGAGTCTCATCCCTCAACTCTCTCTTATCTGATTCTACTATAACATTTAAATTTGGGTTCACGCCATGTTGCTGACTTAAAGCAAAAGCCTTTAAACTGATATACCAGATTGTGGTTTCTCCCCATCATCCATCCAGCCTTGACACCACCGCCAGATTTGACTTCCTGAAACATGGGTGTGATTACATTACCCCTCTGCTTAAGAACTTGCAATGGCATGTCTCTTTTTAATAGCATTTTCACACTTAACATGGTCCCTAAGTAGATTTTAAGCTTCTCTGAATAATAATTGTATTTCATTCATATTTGTACTTTCAAAAATGAAAATTGAACTAGTATGCTAAATAATTATAGATTGAATTAATAAAAGAATAAATGAGAGGACAAATAAACCAAGACTGCAAATCAACTTAAGCAGTGTTTTTCAATATTAGTCACAGTCTGTTAGTGGGTGGAAAAGTCAATCCACATATTGCCAACTAGTACTTTTCTTAATTAAGCAAAATAGAATAGAAAATACAGGAGAGAATCACACTTAGTAAGGAAAAGTATTGTTCTGTAGAATCTGGTTTCAATTATGTGCTCGTGTGTGTGTGTGTTTACTGGATCATAACATAAAATATACTCTTAAATTAAGTCATGATAAGAAAAACTGAGATTCCACATCTGGCAATGACAGTGTGAGGAGCTCCACAGACCCACTTGCCACTGAAACTGGTAAAAATTACTTTAAAAGACAACCATTTAATGTCTCTGAAAATGGCCCTAAGGGCATACTGCAAATGAAGAACATTTATTCAAGAAAAATCTACTAAAACATGGTAAAAATTATGAGAGTCTTTGCTATTTGAACCAAGATCCATGTCCCTCCTCCCATGGTCAAGTTCAGTGAGATGGACACTCCACTCTAGACTGTTACAGGCAAGAAAACAAAGCTCTGTCTCCCTCCCAGTTCCTAGTCATAGAGCTGTCTTCCCAAGAGGGACAGGATGTCAATATTTCTCATCCAGGTCCCAGCTACTTGTTGCTGAGGCTATGATCCAGGCATGTGTGGCCAAGAGGCGAGGGTTCCCTTCTTCTGCCCTTACTGCACTCATTGAACAAAGGCTCTACCTTAGTGTGGCACCACTGAGAATATGGGAGCTCAGACTGTCCTTGTCCTAGCTTGTGAGTCAGAGATTCCATGCCAAGAAAAGCAAGCCAAGGAGACCTGGTGCTGCTGCTACTCAATCCACTGAGGACTAAACTCTCAAAGAGAGAGTTCACTTAGAGAGATATGACCATTATTCCTTCTCTCTGCACCAGAAAGTGGGCTCAGAGATTTTTCCCTGGGGTAGGGAAGCAAACCATACAATAGAGAGCTCCAAATTCCTTCTCCAAGGAACTGACTTTAACTGAAACAGAGTTTGAACAAGTTCATGCCTAAGGGCACCCTCAAAAAAAAGTAGAAGTTGTGGTGAAAGGCAGTTAGAAGGAGATTGATAGATTCCTTGGAGATAGAGGCTAAATTGTGGGCTGGCTGGTCTTCTGGAGAGAAATCTGCAAAGAGGCAGTTGGGAAGAACCCTCCGTTGATCAGAAAATATCTCAAACACTGACCTCTATAATTATCCTTTCAAAGGGGTTAGAATTTGATTGGATTAGTTTGTGAAGCAATTTGGTTTCCCAGTGAATTATTGAAAATAATAAAGCAATTAGGCAGAAATTACTGGTACTTGACAGCTGGGCCCATGCTACAGTCCCCACTGCCCTCCCTTCCTGGTATGAAGCAGCCAGAAAGATGAGGAAGAGAAATCCCCAGCCAGAATGGCTACCACAGGTGTCTCTACTGCATTGTCAGTGCATATTACAGGGCCAAGTTCAACAGCTTCTCCTGAGGCAGATTTTTCTCTTTGTGATTGAAGCTGACAGTCAATGATTTAAGTAGATCAGGTCCAGGATAGGGCTGGACAGGAAAAAGTATCTATCATTTTTGTATTCCTGATTTACGTGGTAACTTGGAGTTTTTTCTTCGTTCCTCCCTTCCTCCATCTCTCCTTCCCTTCCCTCTTGGCTTCCTTTCTTTCTCCCTCTCTCCAGTCTTTCCTTCATTCTTTCTCTTTTCATTGTTTCTACAATACTGTTCCTTTTATTAGAAGGGATAAATACCTTTAGAATCTATGTTTATGAATGTTTTGGGTATACATTTACTGCTTTGTATCAAGTTATGAGTAGGAGTTTTGCTATTCTGTAAAACAATGTTTGCAATGCAGAACAAGACAACTGTGGTATTGCTAGCACTGTTTCTTCGAAAATTTGAAAGAATGCAGCAGTAAAACTGCTTGACTCAACAAATTAACATAAATCAATTAAAAGATGGTCAATCCTTGGCTTTCCTAATATATATTAAGATTTCCTTTTGTAAAGTAAAGATAACTACATGGATTAGCTTAGCTTATAAAAAGTGTAGGAGAAATGAAATCTTAAAAAATTAGATACCAAGCTCATTGGCTCATTTATTTCCAAAAGACTGAGCATCTGCTCTTTGGAAGACAATGTGCTATTGCTTGGGATGCTCAGATTTTTGTTTCTAGAAGTTGGAAGTAAGAGAAATAACATGGTAAACCAGAGGGACGATCAAAAAGAAAGAGTGAGGAGAAAAGAATCCAGGTGGGAACAATCTATGAATACCAGATGGTGTGGCCTTTTGCCCATTCAGTAAGCTGCATGATCTTCAGTGAAAATGCAGCATAAATTTTGCTGCTGAGTGGGCAAATCAAAGGTGTTGGAGTATTCAGCAGAAGACAGATTCTTTAGATGGTGCCTCACAGTTGAGAGACTAAAGCCTGGAATGCAAACTGGGTCTTAGCATTTACTTGTGAATCCTGGACAAACTACAGAGGAACTTTTGACTGGCAGAAGTAAGATAGGAGTCTTGGGCCCTTGACTCAGTGCATTTGATCACAGTTTCAAAGTAATTGTTTTGTCCACTCAGTTGTAAACACATGCTATCTTCCATAATAAAAGAAGGATGACTCCGAAGGAGGAACCAAGAACCCAGAGAGTAGCCTTTGGAAAATTGTGTGAACACATTAAAATCTAATCAAGGAATTCACAACATTTGCCAAGCAGGATTTCACAATGCTATAGGCCATGGACTGCTTTATACCTTCCTTTTTTCCTGGCTTTGAACAGGAATGTCTAGAGTAGTTGTCCTATGCCTGTCCCACTATTATATATTGGGTACGTTGGGCCAGATAATTTGTCTCTTTTATTCCATAGGTCCACAAATGGAGAAGTCTTGTGCCCCAGTTGGTATAGTTAACTAGACACTCTCTAAGAGTCTCATCTGCACACGAGCCTTATTTAGATGAAGAGAGTTGGGTTTTGAATTGCTGTTACAGTGGATTCAGATTTGGGTGATTCTTGGGAGAGGGTGAAGGTATTTTGGATGAGGAAGAGACTTAGATCATGGGGTTTAGAACATCAATTGTGGTAGAGTCTCAAGTAGTCACCATGATCATGACCTTTTGGTGTTCAATCCTCTGTATATTACTCCCCTTGATTGTGGGCAGGGCCTGTGACTTGCTTCTAACCAATGGAATATGGCAAAACTGACGATATGTGACAGCCATGATTACATTACTTTGTATGTCAAAGAAGATGGCAGATCATTCGTTTGATTCCAGACACTATATGTGACTCCATTTTGCTAGAAGACTTGCTCTCACTCTCCTGCTGCCACTGAAGAAGAAATTTGTTGTTGAGAACTTCCTAGGGAGAGGGCCACCTGGTCTGGAACTGCAGGTTACCTTTAGAAACCATTAAAACAGAATTTGCAAGAGTTAGAAAAAAATGAATCTCTTAGTCCTCAGGCAAGAGGAAAGGAATTCTGTCAACAAACTAAGTGAGCTTGGCAGTGGATTTTTCTCCAGTCAAGTTTTCAGATTAGAACACAGCTCAGGAAATACCTTAATTTCAACCAGGAGAGACCCTGAAGCAGAGAAGGCAGTTGAGCTATTCTTGGACGTCTCACACACAAAGCCATGAGATAATAAATTTGAGTGTATTTTTTTAACTGGGAAGTTTGTGGTAGTTTATTACACAGCAATAGAAAACTAATGCATGAAGAATAATCTGTGTTATTTTCCCAGATATTAACTCTTCCTTTTTCTCTTTCTTCATTCCTATGTTTCGTGTTTGAAAGCTAAAGTGTTTACCTCGTGATAAGCAGAAATAGGTTCATGTAATATTCAAGTAGGAGTTGTTTGCTGACTGTCAAGGGTGAGAGCAGCTGGAATGAAGTATGTTCAGCACAGGAGGTGTGTGTCTTGCTCCGGGCTAGTAAGTACCCGTGATTGACAAAATGACCAAATGGTGCCCATCCTGTCACGTTCCCCCTCAGCTTATGACCCTGTGGATCTATTCCTTGGAGGTCCCTTTGACCTCTAAGCATTGACAGTCAGCCTAAAGTCCTTCAAACCAGGAGCCCAAAATACCATTTAATGGTGGAAGTCCCTCATCTAGGCACTTCCAGGACACATCCTGCCAAGAGTGGGGATAATTTGCTTTCTGGATAAGGAGGTCCTCCGTCTGGATTCACTAAAAGCTGCCTACCCACTGTGGAATTAGCTCAGGGTTCCTGATTCCCTCCCTCTCTCCACTCAGACTCTCCTTAACCTCAACAAGTAGAGATCTTGGTTTTTCCCGTTAAATACTCCAAACATCAGTCAGGGGCCTCCACAGGAGGGTCTCTGTGCTAAACAGCAGAAGCGCAGGACATGTTCACTTGGATGAAAAACGGAGAGAGACCCAGTCCCCCAATTTCCTCATTCCCAAAAAGAACACTCATCCTGGTGGCAGAATAGGAAGGACTCTATTCTCATCATATCTGGACAACGTGGCATAGCACTGCATCAAAGTCAATAACGTCCACTTGGTTCTCAGTGTGTCTGTGTCAACACAATATTTGCTAGTGACTCTTCTCTCGAACAGTATAGTCCAGGTTATATTTCTTGCAGGTACAGAGCAACACAAGCCAGCATGGGAGATGCTGTAGTGGGAGGTGAAATGAACAAATCACTGGCTCAGAAAGCATTTTCCCAATCCAGCACCAAGTCCCAGTTCCCGTTTTTTGAAAGTGAAGGCTCGGGAAGGAAAACTATGTGTGGAACATGGGGGAGAAGGACTTCCATTTCTTCTTTTCCCCTGCTCATATCACCTCACATCCTTCTGTTACTGACCTGATAGATGTCCCCAGACTCTTTCAGTCTTTCTCCTCCAGATTTATTGACGTCCTCAATGACCAAGCCTGCTGGCTCTTTAGTGGATAGAATATATGAATGTTCTTTATGCTATTTCTTCTGTCATGTAAGATTTTTAGGACAGAAAATTTTATAACTATTATCAATTACAAAGAAAGAAAGAGAAGTAAGTGATATTAGTTAACTAATATTTCATAAAACATAGGTGAATAGGAGAGTTAAATATAAGAGAACACTAGAAATATAAAAGTACCTCAGGATAACAAATGGTAGAGAAGGAAAGATTTCCACCTGTAGAAGAATTTCAAGTAATAAGTTAAAAAAGACATGAGAGAATTATCATTCTACAGCCCTTAATGGAGTATGGATAATGGTGACAATTATCAGAGTGTCAGATCCCCAAAAAGGAAGAAACAGACATTACATATCTCCTAATGCAAGTATAAAGCATCACCTCTGGACTGGTCTTGCCACAGAACAAACATACTAATTCTCTATGCCACAGCCACATAGATCAGATCAGGTTTGAGGCTAGTTGCACCATAAAATCAAGCAAAAACTAACCAACATCTTACATAAACTTTTCCAAATCACACAAAAAGATTTGACATTATGCACACATCTTAAGAAGCTAGACCTCCTTGATGCAAAGAAAGGTAGATGAGGAGACCCCAAGAAAAGAATACTTGAGCCAAGCCCACTCCACTGTTCAAGACTATACTAGAAAATATAGCCAGAATGATAGGTATAGCAAAAAAACCAGTAGGAAACATGCAAAGAGAAAGATAATATTCACTATCTGCATATGATTTCTGCACGTGCAGTGCCTGATACCTTTAGCAATTCGGGGGCTCTCAACATCATTCATCCCAGTCCCTTTCCAGTACAAAGCAAATTTTTTGGAATAGAATTTATATTAGAGGCTAAGTCTGGCTGGTGAAGAGGAGGAATAAAGAGCATGATTTTCCTCTGACAGCCCGCCACCTGTCCTGCATCCTGCCTGCCTTGTGCTTCAATTTCCTCATTTCACATTAGGGCTGGGGCACAGCAAAGCCAAGCACTGCAAGGGTTGCAGTAAGTAAACTCGTCAAGACTTGGCTGGGATGTGGCATTTCCCAGGAAGCCTTACACCAAAGAGAAAGGAGCCAAGAAGACAATGCCTATGAATAGGGCTGAGAACTAACACCAAAGAATAAAGGGAGGTCATGCAGAGAAGGTCCAGTGCCTGCTTTCAGCCCTCAATAGCCCTAGGCAGGCAGGGCCCTCTGGCTGAGGCATCTCCTCCGTTACTCTTCAAGGTCACAGTCACATGAGGACCTTGGCATAGGAATCATCATCTAAGCTCAGCAGAGAGAGGATTCCAGGGAATGGCAGAAGTCAATCTGAAGACTGTGAGCCAGGACTCGCAGCAACCCGCGCTATGAAAGTGAGGAGGGTGCGCACAGCCCGCCCCTGGCCTCCTCTTGGCCCCGCCCCGGAATGCCCCCGTCAGGGCCACCGGAAGTTACGCCCACTGACTTCCTCCTCCGAACTGTGGGGGATGTGAGTGCTTCGAGCCGAGGCACACAGACGCCATTTCGCAGACGGAGCGGGCCTATCTGCTACCCGGCGTCAGGTAAGACTCTAAATGGGACCTGCGGCGACCACCCACCACAGAAAAGAGGGGGCCCACTAGATAAGAGCCCCAACCCAATCCTGGGAGGCCCCGGACAGGGCTCTCAGGCTGACGTACCGCACACTTAATCTCTGGCGGTCTGATTGAGCTGAGGGCCTCTCTGCGCGGGGCTGACAGTCTCCGACCTGCCCGTGGTCAAGAAAAGGCCCCCGAGCGAGTACTGAGGGGACGCTCCCACCTCAGACACTGGAGGACGTACCGAGCCCTGGCCCCTCTGTCGGCCCTGGGAGGCCCCGGACAGGGCTCCCAGGCTGACGTACCGCACACTTAATCTCTGGCGGTCTGATTGAGGTGAGGGCCTCTCTGCGCAGGGCTGAGAGTCTCCGACCTACCCGTGGTTAGGAAAAGGCCCCCGAGCGAGTACTGAGGAGACGCTCCCGCCCCAGACACTGGAGGAGGTACCGAGCCCTGGCCCCTCTGTCGGCCCTGGGAGGCCCCGGACAGGGCTCCCAGGCTGACGTACCGCACACTTAATCTCTGGCGGTCTGATTGAGCTGAGGGCCTTTCTGCGCGGGGCTGAGAGTCTCCGACCTGCCCGTGGTTAGGAAAAGGCCCCCGAGCGAGTACTGAGGGGAGGCTCCCGCCCCAGACACTGGAGGACGTACCGAGCCCTGGCCCCTCTGTCGGCCCTGGGAGGCCCCGGGCAGGGGCGGCCGGAAGTGTTGCTGACGGACTTCTGCCTCCGGAGTCTGAGGGAGGTGAGGCCTTAGTCTGAGGTAGGCAGGGCCGTGTCAGCAAGGAGGGAGTCTGGAGCCCTGCTGGAGTCCCGGTGAGGACCCTGAGTGCCTCCTTAGGGTTCCGCCCTGCCCGGGGCGGGGGGTGTGGCACAGCGTGCAGCCCGTTTTGTCAGACCTGGATGTCCTGTGAGGTGCCTCCTCACTTGCTTTCTGAGTGTCTGGGAGAGATGGGGCCTTGACTGGAAGTTGGGGCCTCAGGTCACAGATGGTAGCGGGCGTATTACCAAGCACTATCCAATTTGAGGAGCACAGGTGAGGATTGTGGGGCTAACCAACTGATGGCAGTTGGGGCTCACAGAACCCTTCCCCTGTTACGAGCCCTGAGGGGTTCAGGGAAGGGATGGCAGGCAGAGGAGACATCCCCTTTCCTCCTCTTGCTCTCAGGAAGGTAAAGGACTTGTTCTCAGTAGATTATGTTAAATCAGCAGCAGCCCGAGGCCCTGGCGAGTCTCATTGGCCTATGTCTGAAGGGCAAACGCACCGCATAGAAGTGTGGTCTCACAGATGACAGGGAACCCTTGGGAGATCCCAAGCAGTGATAGCCAGACGAGACACCCTATCACTTCTCCATGGTGTTCACTGGCAACTGACGCCTTATTTTGAGTGGACTAACTCTGTCAAAAGTATAAGTCCCAGGCCATACCAGGATTCAAGGTGAGGACCCCAAGACAAGACCATCTAGAGCACATCCTCCAGAACAGAGGGACACCAGGACGCTCTTCCATGCCCCTTTGGTCAAACCTGGGTGCTCCCTGGAAGGGGTGACTGCTTATCAGATGACATCATTTCATTCTTTTGATTTCGGGGAGGTGAGAGCCTTAATTTGAGGCAGTCAAGTCACATCATCAGAAGGAGGATTCTCAGGGGTGTAAAGGACTCAGGGTGAGAATCCAGAGTTGGGACAGAGGGGACCAGCCACCCCAAGACTCAGGTGGGCCCACAGTGTCCACCTATATTGTCCCTCCTTGAAGTGGTAGGCAGGAATGTCCCGGTTAAGCATCCTTTCATTTCCTCCTTGGTGGTCACTGGGAGGTGAGTGTTTAGTATAAGGAGTGAACAACAGGTCACCAGAGGAGTCTCACATGGTGCCGGGAACCAAGTGTAGACATTGAGTGAGGAGGAAGGGGACACCCATTCCAGTACAGGTGGGACCTCCATGAGCTCCACTCTGCCTCTGCATTTGACCCTTGGAAGCCTGAGGCAGGAGTGGTCAGAATTCTCACTCTCTCCATCTGCAGGTGACTCAGGGTTTCGGAGTGTTTGAGTGGCAACCTCAGGTTAGCAACAGGGATGGTGCACAGGGGGCTCCAGAAACTTATTAAGACACAGAAGTAGAACTGAGGGTATCAGCCACGCTAGGACAGAGGGGACCCAACAGAGGTGTACTCTGTTGTCAGTCCAGGGTGTGATAGGCAGGGATCACCTGCTGGGATATTGCTTCTCTTCCTTTTTGGGGTTACAGTGAGGAGAGTGTTTGGATACACAGGGCCTGCAGCCCATTAGGTGATCAGAGATGTGGTTTCAAGCCCTGTTAAGATCAAGGCATGCTCCCTCAAAGAGGTTTGAGGAACCTGTCCAGCCTAGGACAGATGTGCCCCAGAGTGTCTCGCCTGTCCTCAGTACTGGTAAGCCTGGCTATGGTGAGTGGATGAGATTGCTCATCCCTTCCTTCTCAGTGGTCTCAGAGAGAATAGGCCTTTTTCTGGCAGGGTTGCATTAGGTATCATAACGTGGGGGTTCAGGACCGACCAGTAGCCAAAGTAAAGGCCTTAAGGGACATCTGAGAGGACCACCCATTCCAGAACATAGGTGCCAAACATGATCCTGCTAAGCCTGCTGTCAGGCCTGGTATGCCCTAGGCAGAGCCGTCAGGCTATGGTATTGTCCCATTTCCTGCTCAGTGGACTGAGGGTCATTAAGGTTGGTGTGTGGAAGTGATATCCCAGACCCTACCGTTAATCAAGAAAGGACCGTAAGTGAGGCTGATGGGGACACCCACTCCAGAAAAAAATGATCTGAACAGAGCTGTGTTCTGCTGTCACACTTGGGAAACTCGATGTGACACTAGCTTAATTCCTCCTCAGTGATCACAGCAACATGACTCCTTAGTATGAGGGAACAACATTAGGTCAGCAGAGGGGAGGAGTCTTGGGCACTGTCCAGATCCAAGGTGTACACCTTAATTGATCAAAGAGCTCACCATCCACTCAACTATAGATGGGATCCCATGACACATGCCCTGCCCCTGTAGTCACTCCCTGGGAGGTCCCAGACAACCATGGTCAGAAATCTGAACAGCTCACTTGAAATCCTGGGTCGTAGGGAAGTGGCAGTCTTGGTCTGAAGAGAGCAGGGTCAGATTAGCATTGAATACGGTGACGAGGCTGTACAGGAGTCTACATGGAGACACAGGGCAAGGACTAGAAGGAGCTCATCCCAGAACCTGAGGTCATCAAAGAGCCTTAGTACCTTTATCAGCTCAGGGACCTTTGGCAAGGATCCGGCAAGAGGCAGTCTGCTCTCTTCCTTCCTGGCAATTTCAGACAGGTGAGATCCTTGGTCTATATACCTATATCACATGAGGTCAGGCAAGGAAGGAATCCACGGCCTATAAGTAGTTATGGTAAGAAGTCTGAGTGAGGTCTGTGGCGTCCACCCACCCCAGGACAGAGGACACTCCAGAGTGTCTAGCGCCTGCTGTTAGGGAAGTCCCACGAGAGATGAATAGACAGTGTTCTTCCTCAATTCTTCCTGCAGTGACTCAGGAAGATAAGACATTCTTATGCAGGGGGATTGGCATTAGTTGGCAGAGTGGTCATGCCTGAGACCCTACCAAATGCCAAGGCAAGGACGCTGAGTGAATACTGAAGCAACATGAACCCCAATAGAGTGGGGATCCCAAGAAGTTCAGCCCTGCAGTGTTGTGATCCCTGAGAGACTGGGGGCAAGGCTCGCAGGTGGACATGACCCCCAGTTAGCTCCTTCAGATCTCGGGAGGTGGAGGCTTTGCTCTGAAGGGGCGGTTTAGGTCAGCAAAAGATTCCAGGACATGCCTTGATTCAAAGTAAGAAAACTGAGTGAGAACTGGGGGACCACCATCACCAGTACAGATAATGTCCACAGAATGTAGCTCCTGGTGTCATCCCTGGGAAACCCCAAGTTGGATTTCTGGAGGAGGCACCTCCACACTTCCTCCTCGGTTGTCTTAAGGGGTGCGACTTTTGAATTTAGTGGCACAGCTTCATATTAGCATACGGGAGGTGACCCAGGCCCTCTCAAATGCCAAGGTAATGAACCTGAGTTAGGACTAATGAGCCCATCCTCCTCAGAACAGAAGTGGGTCTACAGTGCCCAACCACACCTGCATACTATGAACCCTGAGAATTCTCAGCCTGGGTTGGCTGGCTGCACCCTGAAGAGCATTTAGACTTCCTCCTTCAAGTTCCTGGAGAACACAGTAACCAGGAGGTCAGGAGACATGTGAGGCTCTATTTCACTGTTGTCAGAAGTCCACCGGAGGCAGCTTTTATCAGAGCCACCACAGTCGAGCTTACCAGCTGAGGCCACTCACATCTGCCTTCTTTCCCTTAGGTGGTGATTCCCAATTACCCACCCTCCTGTTCATATTCCTGCCTACTGCCACTCAGAAGAGTCATCATGGCTTGGCGTCAGAAGGATCCACAATGCTCACATGATCAACACCTTCAGAGCCAGAGTACAACCCAGGATCTGGAGGTTGCACAGGTCTCCAAGGCTCTAGAGGAGACCTGTCTCTCTCCTCCTCCTCTAGTGGCTGGAGGCGATTCAAAGGAGGCTCCTGATGCTGGTATACCCAGTATTCCTGAGGGTTCTCAGAGTTTCTCCTCCTCTTCCATTGCCATCCCAGCCAGCTCATCAAGCAAGTCGGATGAGGGCCCCAGTAGCCAGAAAGAGGAGGATAGCACCTCACAGGCTATAGCAGATCCCAAGAATGTGCCCATAGATGCTATAAGGGAGAAAGTGGCTTCGTTGGTGAATTTTTTGCTGCACAAGTATCGAAAGAAAGAGCCAGTAACGAAGAAAGATATGTTGAAGATTGTCATCAAAGAATACGAAGACCACTTCACTGAGATCCTCCGGAGAACCTCAGAGCACATGGAAATGATCTTTGGTCTTGATCTGATGGAAGTGGATCCCACCAACCACTGCTATGGCCTCGTCATCAAATTGGGCCTCACCTATGATGGGATGCAGCATGGTGAAGAGGGCATCCCCAAGACCGGCATCCTCATACTTGTCCTGAGTGCGATCTTCATGAAGGGCAACCGTGCCACCGAAGAGGAAGTCTGGGAAGTTCTGAATGTGACGGGCTTTTATTCTGGGAGGAAGCACTTCGTCTTCGGGGAGCCCAGGAAGCTCATCACCAAAGATTTAGTGAAGGAAAACTACCTGGAGTATCGACAGGTGGCCAACAGTGATCCTGCAAAATTTGAATTCCTGTGGGGCCCAAGAGCCCATGCTGAAACCACCAAGATGAAAGTCCTGGAGTTTCTGGCCAAGATTCACGGGACTGACCCACGTTCTTTCCCATCTCAGTATGAGGAGGCTTTGCGAGATGAAGAAGAGAGAGCCCGAGCCAGAATTTCAGGCAGGGCTGGCTCTAGTTCCTCGGCCACTGCCAGTTCTAGTGCCTAAGTTTAGTCATCTCTCCTGCCCCTAGAGAAGCCTGAGGCAGTTTCTTCACTTTGTGTTTCATGAGGCAGTTAGTGTTCATAGAATTTAGGTCTGAGGTGGGGTTGAAAGGAACATAGTATATATGCCTATGTGTTCCTATATTATATGTGTAACTTGAAAAGTTCTTTTATTTTTGACATATATTATTCAAATATTGTTTCTTCTAACATAGATTTGATTAGCATCAAAATGTCCAAGTTTATGAGTGATATTGGTCACACATTCAATGCTATAATGAGGTTTAATAGTAAGAGCTTTGTTGTTTTGGAAAAGAAATTGTGAAACCATCCATCTTTATTTGTCATCTGGAGTACTATAACATGGCATTGCTATAGGCATTTCCTTACAGGTGTGAAAGACATCAACTTCAAGATAGTTGGGATCAATAGAGAAAAATAGAGAAGAAAATCTAAAAGAGACTCAAATATTGGCTTTCTATTCCCTTTTAGTTCTTGTTCTGTAAGATTAAATAATACACACATGGATTTGCCTAGCTCTTTCAAGAATGTATAAGAAATAAATGTTAATAAATTAGGCCTTATTCTCACTGGCTCATTTATTTCCTAAACCTTCCTGGAACACCTGTTCTTCTGAGAACACTGAACTACTGGGAAGGTCGGTCAACGACTGAGGACTGCCCATAGAGTTTTACTATATAGAAGCAATAATCTTATAAGGACAATGGTGGGATCTTGTAACACCTAAAGGACAAGTAAAATGAAGGTGTGAACAGATACAGGTGGACATTCCATTCGAGACTGCCAAAGAGTTAATGCAGCTAGGCATGCCAGTTTGGGGTTTTGGGAAACTTCAGGTCCTTCAGTGGGAGTTAATTTGACATAAAACTGGATGGTGGGCCAAATGAGGCTAAGGGCAACTTGAGCTGGGACCAGAACCTCAGATGGTTAGTCTCAGTTGGAACCCATAAGTTTGGACTGGAAAATTGCTGTTAGCTGTTACTTTTAGATCACCAGTAAGCCAGAGAGAAATTCTCACCTGGAACAGGAATGGAAGGTGTCCCGCATTCTTGTCCCAGTGCCGCAGAGCACAGTGCCCAAGGAAGGTGTTTTATACACATCATCTCTAGGGAGTTCCTGAGACATGTGGGTGATGCTCCCTTGAGATGAAACACCCAGAAGCCACTGGGCTGGCACTCTGGTGTGGCCTAGGAGAGCCAGTGCCCACTTCATTCAAGTGAAAATTTAATTAGGCTGTCTTCAAACAGTAAGCAAGGGCTAAGTTTTGTTGGGAGTGAAATGAATGAAAGAGTCGGGGGAGGGTTGGATGAAAGGTGTAGGGAAGGAAAAATAATTTTCCCTCTACCATTCTAGATTCTTGGCTGAGACCCCCCCCCCAACTGTAATAAGAGTAACAAGAGAAAAACTAATTATGTACATAGGTCCAGGAGCCACACAAAGATAGGAGACTGAGAAAAGTGACCAGAGCTGGAAGCTTTTATACCTTTTAGACAAACATGTCTGAAGAGTTGACAAGGCAAACGGGTTTGGGCTTGGGATAGTAAATTGGTGAAGGAGTAACAAGGTTTGTTTATACAGCCTTCTAAGGTATAAATTCTCATCTCTGGTGATAAGGATACCTTTTACTCTCCTGCTTAGGGAAGGTACCTTTCCCGTGGGAGACTGATCTTCCCGGGGGACAAAGGAGGATCGGAGTGTCCTTCTGGCACTGGCTCTTTCTCAAGTTCCTTTAATTCAAAGTAACCAATACGCCAAACTGGCATATTTTGGGGTGACATATTCTGAACCTGTACAAAGGGTAGCTAAAAGGGAGGCGAGGAGTTGGTCCTTGACACAAATTCTAGGAAATTTGGATTACATCCAGCTGAGGAAGACACCCCCACACCCAAATTAAATTGCGTAAACTCTGAGGGGAAAATTTTACAGAGTTTTACTTGCTGAGGATCATTTCTGTCTGGTTTGATTTGCCGTGTCCTACAGCCCTTTATGTTTTCTGAGAAAGCCAAGATTTAGACAACACACATGCATACACGCACTCACACACAGGTGAGGGTGGTAGAATTTGGGATGAAGATAATCATAGCAACAATCCTTGTTCATTGAAGTCCTAAGGCATACCAGGCACTGTGCCAGATGCTTCATATACTTCACACAGATTCCAACAGTCCTAGAAAACAGGACTTACCCCCAGCAAATTCACATATGGAGCCTGTGATCCTACCCGATTTCACATGTCTAGTATATGGCACAGCCGGGACTAGACCTCTTCTCTGAATTTGTCTGGAGCTCACCCCATTCCTCTCTTCCCAGCCTGAGTCAGACCTTCTGTCTCCTAATTTATTCAGCTTTCTCTGCATTAAAGCTCTCTATCCCCGAGTCTTCCCCGGAGTGCTGTCTTGTCCAAACTGGAACCTGACCTGGTTGTCAGCTCTTCACTCCTTTGAAAGCTTCACCTTGTTCCCAGTGGAACAAACAGGGCACAAATGACCTGCCCGCCTCCTGACTTCGAACATTTCAACTCCCTGGTCGTCCCATCCCTCAACATGTACTCTTGTGATCGCAACATCCTGTTGCACATAAAAGGTAACTTTGACATTGGAATTTAGAACTGGCCACCCACTGGGCATCCCCACCCCAATCTCAAATGTCTTCCCATAGAGCCGGTGAGTATAGTTTGATTTGTCATAGAACCTACAAATTTGGGGAATATAACCCTGAACTTGGAGAGGGGTTTAGAAACCTCCCTGATATTTGCAATAGAATTATAATGAGCTCTTCTTTGGAGACTGGACACTGAACACATACACCTAACAGCTGACCTATGTGGTTAATAACCAAAGCCTCCCTCATAAGTGGGAGTTGGGGACAGATCAAAGACCATGGAAATCACTGCATAGCAAACATCTACTGTGGATTTGTTTCCTAAAACTCCTGGAGCCTTTCCAGGAAGTCAAAAACTGTTTATTGACAGACATGCTATCTTGGTTAGCAAAAATAAAAATAATTCAGCATCCTTTTACTGCCTGTTGTCTAACTACTTAACCCAGGAGAAATTTGCAGTTTTTCCTTGTGCCGAGTGGCACCTATACAAGTGTTCAGGGATCTTCTGTCATCTTGAAGGTGGCAAAAATTCATAGATTTTGACCAGGCACCAGCGGGAAGAAGGAAATTCTCATCCTATTAAGATTTTAGAAGTTATTGCATAGGTCAGTACAGAAAGGGACTACTAAGTAAAGAAGGCAAAACCTCCTCGCTGATATGTCATAGGATCATTTTTTGAAACTTTGGTCTGAGTCTGTGTTTGGAAGCAACTGTCATATGGTAGGATCTCAAAACCGCTGGAGAATTGCAAGGAAATGTGGCCTCCTCAGAACCTCTACCAGGAAATAAAGAGGGTGGTTGTCATACAAATTCTAATAGTTGTATTCTATTGAGCACCTACTATGTAACAATTTATGGGGGAGACTGAAGTGCTCATCCACACTTGTCTTCCTCTCCTTCCTGGCTCCTGGGGAGAGTACATTATCAAGTGCCCTTGTAGTTAGAAAGGATCATGTGACTAGGCCTTGCCACTGATCTGTGAGCAGAAACAATGTTTGTCATTTCCAGGACAAAGCATTTGATACTCAGTTTGCCACTTTCCATGTTTTTTTTTTTTTTTTTTTTTTTGGCATTCATCAGTAAACATGGAAGTAATGTGTTTATAGGGTGGACCTACAAGAAGCAAGCAGCCTGGCCCCTGGTGTCACCTGGTAGCACATAATGTCTACCAGTCCACTTGGAGAAATGAACTTTCATTGTATTAAGCTATTCATATTTTAGGTTTCTTTTGTTATATCATTTAGCAGTAACTTTTTCTGTCTGAAATATAGCCAATGTTTCTCGTGGCAGGCTTAGTTTAATACTCTAGTTAATAAGATAACGGTGTATGTATTCTTGTTGCAAGAAAGGCTAAGAATACTGGGAAATCGCAGTTGCCCCATTTTACAGCTCGAAAATTCTGCCTCTTCCTCAAAGGTGAACACAATTAACATCTGGCATATATTATTTTAAACCTGATTTTGGAATTTTTTTTCCATAGGAATATGTACTATAAACATATATTGTGATATTTTTCATATATGTGCATTCACTAATCCTTTTTATTCTTTCAGTGTTCCAAACCAATATGTATTTTTTTCTCAGATATTGTAGCTTTCACCTCTTCTTCATGTTAGGTCTTTTTATATCTTCTATATCTCTTACCAGTTTAATCTATCTTCTTTCTTGAACATACAAAATATTGTGATATTTACATATTTGGTATTGTTCTCTACTCATTCTGTCGTCTGTATTATTTTAAGCTCTGTTTTGATTGATTAATTTTCTCCTAATTGTTGCTTGTATATTCCTGCTTCTTTGCATGCCTGGTAATATTTGATTGGATGAAAGACATTGTGAAATTGTGATTTTACCCTGTTCACACTTGTCCAGAAGAAATATACATTTAAAAAAAATTCCAATACATGGATATTCTCGAGCTCTGTTCTGTAATGCTAGGAAGTTACTTAAAAACAAAATAATTGCATCAGTTCATACTTTCAAGCTTTGTTAGTTTGGGCCAGAGCAGCATTTGCTATGGCTTACCCTGTCTCACTACTGAGAGAGAACACTTCTGAGTCCTCTCCCTGCTGCCCCAGGAGTGACATGGTTTATCACTCTGACAGGAAGTACTCACAGCCCTGTGTGGGCTCCTCAGTTCTTTCTCTGTGCAGCTCTCCTCTCCAGGACTCTCTCCTACGAAATCTAGCTGTTTAGTTCTCACCAGACTTTCAGCTTCGTTTTACCAACTCAGAGAGACCTCAGGCTCCACCTGGGCACCAGGCAGCAACCTTGGACAATGACAGGCTCACATCCTTTGCTTTCCTTCTCTCAGCCACCACTCACTTCCATGGTTGGATGTCCAATGTATTGAATATTGTTGTCATATATTTTATGCATATTCTTTGTTGATTCAGGCAAATGGGTCAATCTGGTCCCATTACTGCATCTACTCCAGAAGTAGAAGTTGTATAATTCATAAGTAAAACCTAAATTATTGCAGCATGCAAATGTCTCAAAAGAACAAACCAACATTTCAAATGCATTATAATTAAAATTAGAATTGAAAGCCTGTGGTACACACACAAACACAAATACAGATAAAATTTTGTTCTCTTGAGACTTTTATAAATGGAATTATACAGTAGGTAAGGTTGACCTTTATTACTTGGTATTATGACCTTGAGATTGACCCAGGTTGTAACATGTATCACTTGTCCATTCTTTTTTATTGTGGTGTACTATTCCATTATATGATTCACAGTCTTTTATTGATTTACTCATTGAAGGACATTTGGTTTGGTTCCAGTTTTTGGCTATTACAAATATATCATAAAAAACATCAGATTCCCTTTTTTCCAGGACTGTAAGTTTTCATTTCTCTAGGAAATTATGCTGTAGGGGCCTGTTTGAACATACGTGTAAGTTAACTTTGTTAGAAAATTCTAAATGATTTTCCAGAGAGCCTGGGCCACTTTACATTCCCACAGTCAAAGCAGAAGAGATCCAAGTGCACCACATCCTCAACAGGATTTTGTATTTTTAGCATATTTTTTTCTTTAACTTTCTAATAGATATGTAGTGATGTCTCACAGTCGCTTACATTTACGTTTCCTTACAGGAAAATGATGTTTCATGTATTTTCATCTGTTTGTCTGGTATCCAGTTGTTTTCATTGGTAAAGCCTGTTTCAAGTCTTATGCCAGTTTTCTACTTGGACTCTGGTTAGTACTGTTGAGTTGAGAGAGTTCTTTTATATTTAATTGAGGAGCCCTTTTTCAGATATGTGATTTGCAAATATTTTCTCCCCATCTGTGGACTGTAATTTCCTTTTCTTATCAGTGTTTTTCACAGAGCAAACATGTTTTAATTTTGATTAGGTCTAATATAGAGATGTTTGAATTCATGGATCTAAAGTTCGATGTGAGAACATTTCACCATGGAGGGGAGGGGCATGCCATGAAGTTGCAGTGAGTCTGTAGTCTATAACAGAAGACAGCTGACAAGATAGGTTGGAGGGAACATTTTAAAGTTCTTCCTTAGTTATTCCAAGTGTGCCTAGGTACACTGGATTTCTGTCACTTCACTGCAGGAATCTGAGGTGGCACCTCAAACACAGCTGCCATCAAGTATCAATAGGGTCATTTCAGGAAAGCATACAAGTGGGTTGCTTGAGGAAGTATGACTTCAGAGCCTATTATAACACCTGAAGCCTCCTTACTGGAGGGGAACTGGCCTTTCATTATTATAATTTTAGTAGAATATAAAGAATGGACTAGAAACAGAATAGAGAACATCAGAGTGAATCACACATAGTATGGCTATATAGTATTTCATGAAATTTTCTGATCATGCACATTTACATGCACACATAAAAAACCTCTTTGTAGATATTTCTTAATATTGTGTGTATATATATATATATATACTCTTATTATGAACGATGGTAAAAAAAATTCAACTATGCTAGACAATGCAATGTTAGATACTGTCAGATAATTAGGGGCTTACAAAACTTGTGTATCAGCCTCCTCCATGTAGTAAATACATCTTGAAGAACAGAAAGTCCTAAAGAAACTAATTCACGAGGGTAAAAGGATGAAATCGATGAGCGTGTTTTTAGTCCCACAGCCCATCACTCACCCTAGGGCTCCTGCCTTGTGCTGCAGCTTCTCCATTGTGCCTGGGACACTGGACCATTCTGTGTAAGGGTTGGGCAAAAATCTCAGAGTAAGCAGGGAGGTAAAGTTATCCAGAGAGCTTATAATCAAGGAGCCAGAATTCCAAATACAGATATAGACCACCATGAGAGAGATCTGAAAGGCCACAGGCCCACCCTCAGATCATTGGTTGGTGGGGAGCAAGATCTGCCCATGCTGCCAGTCTGGAAACGCCATAATATGCTTTGAGTAGATACAGCTGAGGTGAGACATAAGGTCTAGTGGTTTTTCAAGCTTCTATTGCAGCTGTAGAAGAGTCTCACTTCTCCACAGAATACTCTGTGAAAGAGTATTCCTCAGACGTGTCTGTTTTCAGGGCACCTAGCACTCTCCAGGGCCCTGGGAGAGCCCCATCTGCCATCATTACTGCTATAGCTATATCTGTCACAAGAACTAACGAAGGTGCCAACAGACACAAGGAAGGGAAAATTCAAGCACCTCATAGGCCTTGCCTGACAACGAGTGCTTGGGCAGAGACCCTGTAACTAAGAATGTGGCTTTTTTGGTGTTGTTTCTGTTGCCCAACTATAAAATTTAAGAGCCCACCCTGAAGGCACACAGGCTGAAGAATATCGATAAAAGAGACCAGGAACCCTTCCCCGAAATGAGGAGAGCTTCTGAGTACATGGAGCTGGTTTTGTCATTGACTTGAAGGAGGTTGACTCCACCAGGCAATTCTATGCTTTTGTCAGCAACCTGAGGCTCACCTTTCATGGGAGGCTGGGTAATGACAAAGACATGCCCAAGGCCGACCACTTGATGACTCTCCTCGTCATGATCTTCAGAAAGGGCAATGGAGCCACTGAGGAGGACATCTGGGAACTGCTAAATGCAAGAAGGATATATACTGAGAGGAATCACTTTATCTACTGAGAGCCCATGAAGCGTATAAGAGAGATATGAAAGAAAATACCTGATGTACTGGTGGATTCTCAACCATGATCCTGCATGGTGTCGAGTCTGTGTGTAGTCGAACAGCCAATGCTGAAACCAACAAGATAAAAGTCCTGGAATTTTTCATGAGGGTCCGTGCTGCAGTCCCCACTGCCCTCCCTTCCTGGTATGAAGCAGCTCAAAGAGATGAGGAAGAGAAATCCCAAGCCAGAATGGAAGCCAGGGGTGGCTCCACTGCCATAGTCAGTGCATATTACTGACTATGCGAAGTTCAGCAGCTTCTCCTGAGGCAGATTTTTCACTTTGTGATTGAAGATGACAGTCAATGTTCTAAATAGTTGAGGTCTAGGATAGGGTTGGACAGAAAAATTATATATCCTCTTTGTATTCCTAATTTATGTGGTAACTTGGAGTTTTTTCTTCCTTCCTTGCTCCCTCCCTCCCTCCCTTCCTTCCTCTATCTCTCCTTCCCTTCCATCTTTTCTTCCTTTCTTCCTTGCTTTCTCCCTCTCTCCATCCTTTCCTTCCTTCTTTCTTTTTTCATTGTTTCTAAAACAACTTCCTTTTTAACAGAAGGAGAAAATACCTTTAGAATCTATGTTTATGAATGACTTTGTTTACACACGTACTGCTTTGTATCAAGTTTAAGAGTAAGAGTTTTGCTATTCTGTAAAACAATGTTTGCAATGCAGAGCAAGACAACCGTGGTATTGCAAGCCATGTTTCTTGGGAAATTTGAAAGAATGCAGTAGTAAAAATGTTTGACTCAACAAATTAACATAAATAAATCAAAAGATGGTCAATTCTTGGATTTCCTAATATTTGTTAATATTTCCTTTTGTAAAATAAAATATACCTACTGGATTAACTTAGCTTATAAAGAATGTAAGAGAAATTAAATCTTAATAAATTAGGTATCAAGCTCACTGGCTCCTTTATTTCCAGAAGAATGAGCATCTGCCCTTGGGAAGACACTGCACTATTGCTTGGGATGCTCATATTTTTGTTTCTAGAAGTTGGAATTAAGTGAGATAACATGGTAAACCAGAGGGACAATCAAAAAGAAAGAGTGAGTAGGAAAGAGTCCAGGTGAGAAGAGTCATCTACAAATACCGCAAGGCATGGCCTTTTGCCCATTCACTAAGCTGCATATTCTTCAGTGAGAATGAAGCCTAAATTTGAATGGGAAAATCAAAGGGGTTGGAGTGTTCAACAGAGATCCCTCAGATGGTGCCTCACGGTTGAGAGACTAAAGCCTGGAATGCAAACTGGGTCTTAGCATTTACTTGTGAATCCTGGACAAACTACAGAGGAACTTTTGACTGGCAGAAGTAAGATAGGAGTCTTGGGCCCTTGACTCAGTGCATTTGATCACAGTTTCAAAGTAATTGTTTTGTCCACTCAGTTGTAAACACATGCTATCTTCCATAATAAAAGAAGGATGACTCCGAAGGAGGAACCAAGAACCCAGAGAGTAGCCTTTGGAAAATTGTGTGAACACATTAAAATCTAATCAAGGAATTCACAACATTTGCCAAGCGGGATTTCACAATGCTATAGGCCATGGACTGCTTTATACCTTCCTTTTTTCCTGGCTTTGAACAGGAATGTCTAGAGTAGTTGTCCTATGCCTGTCCCACTATTATATATTGGGTACGTTGGACCAGATAATTTGTCTCTTTTATTCCATAGGTCCACAAATGGAGAAGTCTTGTGCCCCAGTTGGTATAGTTAACTAGACACTCTCTAAGAGTCTCATCTGCACACGAGCCTTATTTAGATGAAGAGAGTTGGGTTTTGAATTGCTGTTACAGTGGATTCAGATTTGGGTGATTCTTGGGAGAGGGTGAAGGTATTTTGGATGAGGAAGAGACTTGGATCATGGGGTTTAGAACATCAATTGTGGTAGACAGAATTTCAAGTAGTCACCATGATCATGACCTTTTGGTGTTCAATCCTCTGTATACTACTCCCCTTGATTGTGGGCAGGGCCTGTGACTTGCTTCTAACCAATGGAATATGGCAAAACTGACGATATGTGACAGCCATGATTACATTACTTTGTATGTCAAAGAAGATGGCAGATCATTCGTTTGATTCCAGACACTATATGTGACTCCATTTTGCTAGAAGACTTGCTCTCACTCTCCTGCTGCCACTGAAGAAGAAATTTGTTGTTGAGAACTTCCTAGGGAGAGGGCCACCTGGTCTGGAACTGCAGGTTACCTTTAGAAACCATTAAAACAGAATTTGCAAGAGTTAGAAAAAAATGAATCTCTTAGTCCTCAGGCAAGAGGAAAGGAATTCTGTCAACAAACTAAGTGAGCTTGGCAGTGGATTTTTCTCCAGTCAAGTTTTCAGATTAGAACACAGCTCAGGAAATACCTTAATTTCAACCAGGAGAGACCCTGAAGCAGAGAAGGCAGTTGAGCTATTCTTGGACGTCTCACACACAAAGCCATGAGATAATAAATTTGAGTGTATTTTTTTAACTGGGAAGTTTGTGGTAGTTTATTACACAGCAATAGAAAACTAATGCATGAAGAATAATCTGTGTTATTTCCCCAGATATTAACTCTTCCTTTTTCTCTTTCTTCATTCCTATGTTTCGTGTTTGAAAGCTAAAGTGTTTACCTCGTGATAAGCAGAAATAGGTTCATGTAATATTCAAGTAGGAGTTGTTTGCTGACTGTCAAGGGTGAGAGCAGCTGGAATGAAGTATGTTCAGCACAGGAGGTGTGTGTCTTGCTCCGGGCTAGTAAGTACCCGTGATTGACAAAATGACCAAATGGTGCCCATCCTGTCACGTTCCCCCTCAGCTTATGACCCTGTGGATCTATTCCTTGGAGGTCCCTTTGACCTCTAAGCATCGACTGTCAGCCCAAAGTCCTTCAAACCAGGAGCCCAAAATACCATTTAATGGTGGAAGTCCCTCATCTAGGCACTTCCAGGACACATCCTGCCAAGAGTGGGGATAATTTGCTTTCTGGATAAGGAGGTCCTCCGTCTGGATTCACTAAAAGCTGCCTACCCACTGTGGAATTAGCTCAGGGTTCCTGATTCCCTCCCTCTCTCCACTCAGACTCTCCTTAACCTCAACAAGTAGAGATCTTGGTTTTTCCCGTTAAATACTCCAAACATCAGTCAGGGGCCTCCACAGGAGGGTCTCTGTGCTAAACAGCAGAAGCGCAGGACATGTTCACTTGGATGAAAAACGGAGAGAGACCCAGTCCCCCAATTTCCTCATTCCCAAAAAGAACACTCATTTTGGTGGCAGAATAGGTAGGACTCTATTCTCATCATATCTGGACAACGTGGCATAGCACTGCATCAAAGTCAATAACATCCACTTGGTTCTCAGTGTGTCTGTGTCAACACAATATTTGCTAGTGACTCTTCTCTCGAACAGTATAGTCCAGGTTATATTTCTTGCAGGTACAGAGCAACACAAGCCAGCATGGGAGATGCTGTAGTGGGAGGTGAAATGAACAAATCACTGGCTCAGAAAGCATTTTCCCAATCCAGCACCAAGTCCCAGTTCCCGTTTTTTGAAAGTGAAGGCTCGGGAAGGAAAACTATGTGTGGAACATGGGGGAGAAGGACTGCCATTTCTTCTTTTCCCCTGCTCATATCACCTCACATCCTTCTGTTACTGACCTGATAGATGTCCCCAGACTCTTTCAGTCTTTCTCCTCCAGATTTATTGACGTCCTCAATGACCAAGCCTGCTGGCTCTTTAGTGGATAGAATATATGAATGTTCTTTATGCTATTTCTTCTGTCATGTAAGATTTTTAGGACAGATAATTTTATAACTATTATCAATTACAAAAGAAAGAAACAGCAATAAGTGATATTAAACAATACTGTATAATATATGGATGAATAGGAGATTTAAATGTCATGAGAGAACACTAGAAATATGCTATAACAATACCTCAGGATAACAAATGGTAGACAAAGAAAGATTTCTACCTATAGAAAAATTTCAAGTAATAATTTAAAAAGAAATGACAGAATTATCATTCTACAGCCCTTAATGGAGTGTGGATAATGGTGATAATTATCAGAGTGCCAGATCACCAAAAAGGAAGACACACACATTACATATCTCCTAATGCAAGTATAAAGCATCACCTCTGGAGTGGTCTTGCCACAGAACAAACATACTGACTAATTTTCTTGGCCACAGCCACATAGATCAGATCAAGTTTGGAGGCCAGTTGTACCATAGAATCAGGCAAAAACTAACCAGCATCTTAGGTGAACTTTTCCAAATCACACATAAAGTTGAAATTATGCATATCTTAAGAAGCTAGACCCCCTTGATGCAAAACAAGGTAGACGAGGAGACCCCAACAAGAGAATACTTGAGCCAAGCCCACTCCGCTGTTCAAAACTGTACTATAAAACATAGCCAGGAGGATAAGAATAGCAAAAAACCCCAGAAGTACGAAATATATAAAAAGAAAGATACTATTCATATCTGCATATGATTTCTGCATGTGCAATGACGGGTAATCTAAACAAATCAGGGGCTCTCAACATCATTCATCCCACTCCCTCTCCAGTACAAAGTAAATTTTTTGGAACAGAATTTTTATTAGAGACTAAGTCTCACTGGTGAAGAGGAGGAATAAATAGCGTGATTTTTCTCTGACAGCCCGCCACCTGTCCTGCACCCTGCCTGCTTTGTGCTTCAATTTCCCCATTTCACATTAAGGCTGGGGCACAGCAAATCCAAGCACTGCAAGGGTTGCAGTAAGTAAACTCATCAAGACTTGGCTGGGATGTGGCATTTCCCAGGAAGCCTTACACCAAGGAGAAAGGAGCCAAGAAGACAATGCCTATGAATAGGGCTGAGAACTAACACCAAAGAATAAAGGGAGGTCATGCAGAGAAGGTCCAGTGCCTGCTTTCAGCCCTCAATTGCCCTAGGCAGGCAGGGCTCTCTGGCTGAGGCATCTCCTCCGTTACTCTTCAAGGTCGCAGTCACATGAGGACCTTGGCATAAGCGGCATGGCCGCGGCTCAACAAAGAGAGGATTCCAGGGAATGTCACAAATCTATGTGAAGACTGTGAGCCAGGACTCACAACAACCTCCGCTATGAAGGTGAGCAGGGTGCACACAGTCCGGCCCCTGCGGTTGCGCCCCCCACAAGCTGCCCAGCATCCCCGCGACACCCCCCCGTGACACCCCCCACCCCCACGACACCCCCCCCCCCGCGCTGTTGGCCACGCCCCTAATGTTGGCCCCGCCCCAGAAGGTCACAGGAAAGGGTACCGGAAGTCATGCCCACTGACTTCCTTTTCCGGACTCTGGGGGCTGTGAGTGCTTCGAGCAGAGGCACTGAGTCTCCGTTCAGCAAGGGAGTAGGCCGATCTGCTGCCGGTTGCAAGGTGAGACTCTAAATGGGACCTGAGGTGACCATACACTAGATAAGTGCCCCAACCCAATACTGGGAAGCCCCGAACAGGGCTTTCAGGCTGGCGGACCACACACTTAAACTTGGGCCGTCTGATTGAGGTGAGGGCCTTTCTGCGCGGGGCTGACAGTCTCCGACCTGCCCGTGGTCAAGAAAAGTCCCCTGAGGGGACCCCCCAACCCCAGACAGTGAGGGACGCACTGTGCCCTGGCCCGTCTGTCGGCCCTAGGAGGCCCCGGGCAGGGGCGGCCGGAAGTGTTGCTGACGGACTTCTGCCTCCGGAGTCTGAGGGAGGTGAGGCCTTAGTCTGAGGTAGGCAGGGCCGTGTCAGCAAGGAGGGAGTCTGGAGCCCTGCTGGAGTCCCGGTGAGGACCCTGAGTGCCTCCTTAGGGTTCCGCCCTCCCCGGGGAGGGGGTGTGGCACAGCGTGCAGCCCGTTTTGTCAGACCTGGATGTCCTGTGAGGTGCCTCCTCACTTGCTTTCTGAGTGTCTGGGAGAGATGGGGCCTTGACTGGAAGTTGGGGCCTCAGGTCACAGATGGTAGCGGGCGTATTACCAAGCACTATCCAATTTGAGGAGCACAGGTGAGGATTGTGGGGCTAACCAACTGATGGCAGTTGGGGCTCACAGAACCCTTCCCCTGTTACGAGCCCTGAGGGGTTCAGGGAAGGGATGGCAGGCAGAGGAGACATCCCCTTTCCTCCTCTTGCTCTCAGGAAAGTAAAGGATTTGTTCTCAGTAGATTATGTTAAATCAGCAGCAGCCCGAGGCCCTGGCGAGTCTCATTGGCCTATGTCTGAAGGGCAAACGCACCACATAGAAGTGTGGTCTCACAGATGACAGGGAACCCTTGGGAGATCCCAAGCAGTGATAGCCAGACGAGACACCCGATCACTTCTCCATGGTGTTCACTGGCAACTGACGCCTTATTTTGAGTGGACTAACTCTGTCAAAAGTATAAGTCCCAGGCCATACCAGGATTCAAGGTGAGGACCCCAAGACAAGACCATCTAGACCACATCCTCCAGAACAGAGGGACACCAGGACACTCTTCCATGCGCCTTTGGTCAAACCTGGGTGCTCCCTGGAAGGGCTGACTGCATATCAGATGACATCATTTCATTCTTTTTCATTTCGGGGAGGTGAGAGCCTTCGTTTGAGGCAGTGAAGTCGGGTCATCAGAAGGAGGATTCCCAGGAGCTTAAAGGACTCAGAGTAAGATTCCAGAGTTAGGACTGAGTGGACCACCCACCCCAGAACTCAGGTGGCCCCAAGATGTCCACCCATATTACCACTCCTGGGAGGTGGTGTGCAGGGATGTCCAGGTGAAGTTTCCTCTCACTTCCTCCTTGGTGGTCACTGGGAGGTGAGTGTTTAGTGTAAGAGTGAACCACAGGTCACCTGAGAAGAGGAGTCTCACATGGTGCCAGGAACCAAGTTGTAGACATTGAGTGAGGACTAAGGGGACACCCATTCCAGTACAGGTGAGACCTCCATGAGCTCCACTCTGCCTCTGCATTTGGCCCTTGGAAGCCTGAGGCAGGAGTGGTCAGAATTCTCACACTCTCCATCTTCAGGGGACTCAGGGTTAATGAGTGTGTTTGTCTGAGTGGCGGTCTCAGGTTAGCAGCAGGGAAGGTGCACAGGGGGCTCCAGGAACTTATTAAGGCACAGAACTAGAACTGAGGGTATCAGCCATGCTAGAACAAAGGAAACCCAACAGAGGTGTACTCCGCTGTCAGTCCAGGGTGTGTTAGGCAGGGATCACCTGATGGGATATTGCTTCTCTTCCTTTTTGGGGTTACAGGGAGGAGAGTGTTTGGATACACAGGGCCTGCAGCCCATTAGGTGATCAGAGATGTGGTTTCAAGCCCTGTTAAGATCAAGGCATGCTCCCTCAAAGAGGTTTGAGGAGCCTGCCCAGCCTAGGACAGATGTGCCCCAGAGTGTCTTGCCCATTCTCAGCACTGGTAAGCCTGGCTATGGTGAGTGGATGAGATTTCTCATCCCTTCCTTCTCAGTGGTCTCAGAGAGAATAGGCCTTTTTTGGGCAGAGGTGTGTTAGGTATCAGAATGTGGGGGTTCAGGATCGACCAGTAGCCAAAGTAAAGGCCTTAAGGGACATCTGAGAGAACCACCCATTCCAGGACATAGGAGCCCAACATAACCCTGCTAGGCCTGTCGTCAGCCCTGGTATGCCCAGGGAGGGCTGTCAGGCTATGATATTCCCTCATTTCTTGCTCGGTGGACTGAGGGTGATTAAGGTTGGTGTGTGGAAGTGATGTCCCAGACCCTACCATCAATCAAGAAAGGACCGTAAGTGAGGCTGATGGGGACACCCACTCCAGAAAAGAATGATCTGAACAGAGCCATTTTCTGCTGTCACACTTGGGAAACTCTGGATGTGACACTCCCTTAATTCCTCCTCAGTGATCACAGCAACATGACTCCTTAGTATGAGGGAGCAACATTAGGTCAGCAGAAGGGAGGAGTCTTATACACTGTCCAGACCAAAGGTGTAGACCTTGAATGAGCAAAGAGCTCACCATCCACTCAACTTTAGATGGGATCCCATGACACCTGCCCTGCCTCAGTAGTCATTCCCTGGGAGGTCCCAGACAACCAGGATAAGAAATCTGAACAGCTCACTTCACACCCTTGGTCGTCGGGAAGTGGCAGTCTTGGTCTGAAGGGAGCAGGGTCAGATTAGCATTGAATACGGTGACGAGGCTGTACAGGAGTCTACATGGAGACACAGGGTAAGGACTGAAAGGAACTCATCCCAGAACCTGAGGTCATCAAAGAGCCTCAGTTCCTTTATCAGCTCAGGGAACTCGAGCAAGGATCCCACGACAGGTTGTCTACTGTCTTCCTTCCTGGCAATTTCAGACAGGGGAGTTACTTGGTCTATTTGCCTATATCACATGAAGTCAACCAAAGAAGGAGTCCAGGACCTGTAAGTAGTCATGGTAAGAACTCTGAATGAGGTCTGAGGGGTCCACCCACCCCAGGACAATGGGCGCTTCACAGTGTCTTGCCCCTGCTGTTAGCCGGGGAAATTCCTGAAGACATGGATAGACAGTGTCCTTCCTCAATTCTTCCTGGGGTGACTCAGGAAGATAAGGCATTCTTATGCAGGGGGATTGGCATCAGTTGGCAGAGTGGTCAGGCCTGAGACCCTACAGGTAGGCAAGGCAAGGACCCTGAGTGAATACTGAAGGACCACCAACCCCAGTAGAATGGAGATCCCAAGAAGTTCAGCACTGCACTGTTGTGATCCCTGAGAGCCTGGGGGAAAGGCTATCAGGTGGATGTGACCCCCAGTTAGCTCCTTGAGATCTCAGGAGGTGGAGGCTTCGTTCTGAGGGGGCAGTGATAGGTCAGCAAAAGAAGAGATTCCAGGACAGGCCTGGATTCAAAGTAAGAAAACCAAGTGAGAACTGGGAGACCACCATCATCAGTACAGATGATGTCGACAGAATGTAGCTCCTGGTGTTAGTCCTAGGAAACCCAAAGTTGGATTTCTGGAAGATGCACCTCCACAGTTGCTCCTCAGTTGTTTTAGGAGATGTGACTTTGGTCTTAGAGGCACAGCCTTGTATTAGCATAGGGGAGCTGACCCAGTCCCTATTGAAAGCCAAGGTAATGAACCTGAGTTAGGACTGATGAGACCACCCTTCTCAGAACAGAAATGGGTCTACGGAGCCCAACCACAACTGCCTACTATAACCCCTGAGAATTCTCAGCCTGGGTTGGATGGCTGCACCCTGAAGAGCATTCAGACTTCCTCCTTCAAGTTCTTGGAGAACACAGTAACCAGGAGGTCAGGAGACCTGTGAGGCTCTATTTCACTGTTGTCAGAAGTCCACCGGAGGCAGCTTTTATCAGAGCCGCCACAGTTGAGCTTACCAGCTGAGGCCACTCACATCTGCCTTTTTTCTCTTAGGTGGTGATTCCCCATTGCTCACCCTCCTGTTCATATTCCCGCCTACTGCTCCCCACAAGAGCCCTCATGGCTTGGCGTCAGAAGAATCCACGATGCTCACATCATGTACGCCTTCAGACCCAGGATCGGGAGGTTGCACAGCTCTCCAAGGCTCTAGAGGAGACCTGCCTCTCCCCTCCTCTTCTACTGCCTGGCGATTCAAAGGAGGCTCCTGATGCTGGTATACCCAGTATTCCTGAAGGTTCTCAGAATTTTTCTTCCTATTCCATTGCCATCAGAGCCAGCTCATCAAGCAAGTCGGATGAGGGCCCCAGTAGCCAGGAAGAGGCGGATAGCACCTCACAGGCTACAGCAGATCCCAAGAACGTGCCTGTAGATGCTCTAGGGGTGAAAGTGGCTTCGTTGGTGAATTTCCTGCTGCACAAGTATCAGATGAAAGAGCCAGTAACAAAGGAAGATATGTTGAAGATTGTCATCAAAGAATACGAAGACCACTTCACTGAGATCCTCCGGAGAACCTCAGAGCACATGGAGATGATCTTTGGTCTTGATTTGAAGGAAGTGGATCCCACCAACCACTGCTATGGCCTCGTCATCAAATTGGGCCTCACCTATGATGGGCTGCTGCATGGTGAAGAGGGCATCCCCAAGACCGGCATCCTCATGCTCATCCTGGGTCTGATCTTCATGAAGGGCAACCGTGCCACCGAAGATGAACTCTGGGAATTTCTGAATGTGACGGGCTTATATTCTGGGAGGAAGCACTTCATCTTCGGGGAGCCCAGGAAGCTCATCACCAAAGATTTAGTGAAGGAAAACTACCTGGAGTATCGACAGGTGGCCAACAGTGATCCTGCAAAATTTGAATTCCTGTGGGGCCCAAGAGCCCATGCTGAAACCACCAAGATGAAAGTCCTGAAATTTCTGGCCAAGGTTCATGGGACTGACCCACGTTCTTTCCCATCTCAGTATGAGGAGGCTTTGCGAGATGAAGAAGAGAGAACCCGAGCGAGAATTTCAGGCAGGGCTGTCTCTAGTTCCTCGGCCACTGCCAGTTCTAGGGCAAGGTCGCGTCATTTCTCCTGGCCCTAGAAAAGCCTGAGGCAGATTCTTCACTTTGTGTTTGAAGAGGCAGTTAGTGTTCATAGAATTTAGGTCTGAGGTGGGGTTGAAAGGAACATAGTATATATGCCTATGTGTTCCTATATTATATGTGTAATTTGTAAAGTTATTATTTTATTTTTGACATATATTATTCAAATATTATTTCTTCTAACATAGATTTGATTAGCATCAAAATGTCCAAGTTTATGAGTGATATTGGTCACACATTCAATGCTATAATGAGGTTTAATAGTAAGAGCTTTGTTGTTTTGGAAAAGAAATTGTGAAACCATCCATCTTTATTTGTCATCTGGAGTACTATAACATGGCATTGCTATAGGCATTTCCTTACAGGTTTGAAAGACATCAACTTCAAGATAGTTGGGATCAATAGAGAAAAATAGAGAAGAAAATCTAAAAGATTCAAATGTTGCCTTTCTATTCCCTTTTAGTTCTTGTTCTGTAAGATTAAATGATACATACATGGATTTGCCTAGTTCTTTCAAGAATGTATAAGAAATAAATGTTAATAAACTAGACCTTATGCTCACTGGCTCATTTATTTCCTAAACCTTCCTGGAACACCTGTTCTTCTGAGAACACTGAACTACTGGGAAGGTCGGTCAACGACTGAGGACTGCCCATAGAGTTTTACTATATAGAAGCAATAATCTTATAAGGACAATGGTGGGATCTTGTAACACCTAAAGGACAAGTAAAATGAAGGTGTGAACAGATACAGGTGGACATTCCATTCGAGACTGCCAAAGAGTTAATGCAGCTAGGCATGCCAGTTTGGGGTTTTGGGAAACTTCAGGTCCTTCAGTGGGAGTTAATTTGACATAAAACTGGATGGTGGGCCAAATGAGGCTAAGGGCAACTTGAGCTGGGACCAGAACCTCAGATGGTTGGTCTCAGTTGGAACCCATAAGTTTGGACTGGAAAATTGCTGTTAGCTGTTACTTTTAGATCACCAGTAAGCCAGAGAGAAATTCTCACCTGGAATAGGAATGGAAGGTGTCCCGCATTCTTGTCCCAGTGCCGCAGAGCACAGTGCCCAAGGAAGGTGTTTTATACACATCGTCTCTAGGGAGTTCCTGAGACATGTGGGCGATGCTCCCTTGAGATGAAACACCCAGAAGCCACTGGGTTGGCCCTCTGCTGTGGCCTAGGAGAGCCAGTGCCCACTTCATTCAAGTGAAAATTTAATTAGGCTGTCTTCAAACAGTAAGCAAGGGCTAAGTTTTGTTGGGAGTGAAATGAATGAAAGAGTCGGGGGAGGGTTGGATGAAAGGTGTAGGGAAGGAAAAATAATTTTCCCTCTACCCTTCTAGATTCTTGGCTGAGACCCCCCCCCAACTGTAATAAAAAGAGTAACAGGAGAAAAACTAATTATGTACATAGGTCCAGGAGCCACACAAAGATAGGAGACTGAGAAAAGTGACCAGAGCTGGAAGCTTTTATACCTTTTAGACAAAGAAACATGTCTGAAGAGTTGACAAGGCAAACGGGTTTGGGCTTGGGATAGTAAATTGGTGAAGGAGTAACAAGGTTTGTTTATACAGCCTTCTAAGCTATAAATTCTCATCTCTGGTGATAAGGATACCTTTTACTCTCCTGCTTAGGGAGGGTACCTTTCCCGTGGGAGACTGATCTGCTTCCCGGGGGAGAAAGGAGGGTCGGAGTGTCCTTCTGGCACTGGCTCTTTCTCAAGTTCCTTTAATTCAAAATAACCAATATGCCAAACTGGCATATTTTGGGGTGACATATTCTGAACCTGTACAAAGGGTAGCTAAAAGGGAGGCGAGGAGTTGGTCCTTGACACAAATTCTAGGAAATTTGGATTACATCCAGCTGAGGAAGACACCCCCACACCCAAATTAAATTGCGTAAACTCTGAGGGGAAAATTTTACAGAGTTTTACTTGCTGAGGATCATTTCTGTCTGGTTTGATTTGCCGTGTCCTACAGCCCTTTATGTTTTCTGAGAAAGCCAAGATTTAGACAACACACATGCATACACGCACTCACACACAGGTGAGGGTGGTAGAATTTGGGATGAAGATAATCATAGCAACAATCCTTGTTCATTGAAGTCCTAAGGCATACCAGGCACTGTGCCAGATGCTTCATATACTTCACACAGATTCCAACAGTCCTAGAAAACAGGACTTACCCCCAGCAAATTCACATATGGAGCCTGTGATCCTACCCGATTTCACATGTCTAGTATATGGCACAGCCGGGACTAGACCTCTTCTCTGAATTTGTCTGGAGCCCACCCTGTTCTGCTCTTCCCAGCCTGAGTCAGACCTTCTGTCTCCTAATTTATTCAGCTTTCTCTGCATTAAAGCTCTCTATCCCCGAGTCTTCCCCGGAGTGCTGTCTTGTCCAAACTGGAACCTGACCTGGTTGTCAGCTCTTCACTCCTTTGAAAGCTTCACCTTGTTCCCAGTGGAACAAACAGGGCACAAATGACCTGCCCGCCTCCTGACTTCGAACATTTCAACTCCCTGGTCGTCCCATCCCTCAACATGTACTCTTGTGATCGCAACATCCTGTTGCACATAAAAGGTAACTTTGACATTGGAATTTAGAACTGGCCACCCACTGGGCATCCCCACCCCAATCTCAAATGTCTTCCCATAGAGCCGGTGAGTATAGTTTGATTTGTCATAGAACCTACAAATTTGGGGAATATAACCCTGAACTTGGAGAGGGGTTTGGAAACCTCCCTGATATTTGCAATAGAATTATAATGAGCTCTTCTTTGGAGACTGGACGCTGAACACATACACTTAACAGCTGACCTATGTGGTTAATAACCAAAGCCTCCCTCACAAATGGGAGTTGGGGACAGATCAAAGACCATGGAAATCACTGCATAGCAAACATCTACTGAGGATTCGTTTCCTCAAATCCCTGGAGTCTTTCCAGGAAGTGAAATGCTTTGTTGACAGACATGCTATCTTTGGTTCACAAAATTTCAAATAATTCAGCATCCTTTTACTGCCTGTTGTCTAACTACTTGACCCAGGAGAAAATCCTGGTTTTCCCTTGTGCCCAGTGGCACCTATACAAGTGTTCAGGGATCTTCTGTCATCTTGAAGGTGGCAAAAATTCATAAATTTTGACCAGGCACCAGCAGGAATAAGGAAATTCTCATGCTATTAAGATCTTAGAAGTTATTGCATAGATCTGTACAGAAAGGGACTACTAAGTGAAGAAGATGAAACATCCCTGCAGATATGCCAGAGGGTCTTTTTGAAACTTTGATGTGAGGCTGTGTTTGGAAGCAACTGTCATATGGTAGGATCTCAAAACTGCTGGAGAATTGCAAGGAAATGTGGCCTCCTCAGAACCTCTACCAGGAAATAAAGAGGGTGGTTGTCATACAAATTCTAATAGTTGTATTCTATTGAGCACCTACTATGTAACAATTTATGGGGGAGACTGAAGTGCTCATCCACACTTGTCTTCCTCTCCTTCCTGGCTCCTGGGGAGAGTACATTATCAAGTGCCCTTGTAGTTAGAAAGGATCATGTGACTAGGCCTTGCCACTGATCTGTGAGCAGAAACAATGTTTGTCATTTCCAGGACAAAGCATTTGATACTCAGTTTGCCACTTTCCATGTTTTTGTTTTTTTTTTTTGGCATTCATCAGTAAACATGGAAGTAATGTGTTTATAGAGTGGACCTACAAGAAGCAAGCAGCCTGGACCCCGGTATCACTTGGTAGCACATAATGTCTACCAGTCCACATGGAGAAATGAACTTTCATTGTATTAAGCTATTCATATTTTAGGTTTTTTCTGTTATATCATTTAGCAGTAACTTTTTCTGGCTGAAGCACAGCTAATGTTTCTCGTGGTAGGCTTAGTGTAATATTTTAATTATTAAGATAACTGTGCATATATTCTTGTTGCAAGAAATTCTAACAGTACCAAGAAATCATAGTTGTCCTCTTTTACAACTTGAAAATTCTGCCTCTTCCTCAAAGGTGAACACAATTAACATCTGATGTATATTATTTTATAGCAGATTTTAGGTTTTTCTTCCCATATATAGATAGACTATAAAAATATATTGTGGTATTTTTCTAATATGAGGGTTCACTAATCTCTTTTATTCTTTCAGTATTCCAAACCAATGTATATTTTCATCTCAGATATTGCGGTTTTCACCTCTTCTTCTTCATTTTAGGTCTTTTTATATCTTCTATGTCTCTATCCAGTTTAATCTTTCGTCTTCTTTCCTGAACGTATGAAATATAGTTATATTAACTGTTTTGATTTCCTTGTCTACTCATTCTATCATCTGTATCATTTGTAGGTCAGTTTTGACTGATTAATTTTCTAATTATTGGTTACATACTCCTGCTTCTTTGCATGCCTGGTAATATTTGATTGGCTGCCAGACATTGTGAAATTGTGATTTTACCCTGTTCACACTTGTCCAGAAGAAATATATATTAAAAAAAATTTCAATACATGGATATTCTCAAGCTCTGTTCTGTAATGCTAGGAAGTTACTTAAAAACAGAATGATTCTATCAGTTCTTACTTTCAAGCTTTGTTAGTTGGGGCCAGAGCAGCATTTACTATCACTTACCCTGCCTCACTACTGAGACGGAACAGTTGAGTCCTCTCCCTGCTGCCCCAGGAGTGACATGGTTTATCACTCTGACAGGAAGTACTCACAGCCCTGTGTGGGCTCCTCAGTTCTTTCTCTGTGCAGCTCTCCTCTCCGGGACTCTCTTCAAGGAAATCTAGCTGTTTAGTTCTCACCAGACTTTCAGCTTCATCTTACCAACTCAGAGAGACCTCAGGATCCACCTGGGCTCCAGGCAGCAAGCTGGGGCAACTCCAGGCTCACATCCTTTGTTTTCCATCTCTCAGCCATCACTCACTTTCATGGTCTGATGTCCAATATATTGAAAATTGTTGTCATATATTTTATCTGTTTTCTTAGTTAATTCAGGCAAATGGGTCAATCTGGTCCCTGTTACTCCATCTTCTACAGAAGTACAAGTTGTATAATTCATAAGTAAAACCTAAATTATTGCAGCATGCAAATGTCTCAAAAGAACAAACCAACATTTCAAATGCACTAAAATTAAAATTAGAATTGAAAGACTGTGGTAAACACACAAACACAGATACATATATAATTTTGTCCTTTTGAGACTTTTATGAAAATAGGATTATACAGTAGGTAAGATTGACCTTTAAGACTGGCTTTGTTTACTCGGCATTATAACCTTGAGACTGACCCAAGTTGTAACATGTATCACTTGTCAGTTCTTTTTTATTGCGATGTAGTATTCCATTCCATGGATCACAGTCTTTTATCCATTTACTCATTGAAGGACATTTGGTTTGGTTCCAGTTTTTGGCTATTACAAATATAGCATATAAAAACATCAGATGCCTTTTTTTCATGACTGTAAGTTTTTATTTTTCTAGGAAATTTACATAAGTGTAAATTAACTTTATTAGAAACTTCTAAATGATTTTCCAGAGAGCCTGGGCCATTTTGCATTCCCACAGTTAAAATAGAAGGCATCCAACTGCTCCACATCCTCAACAGGATTTGGTAATTTTAGCATTTTTTTTCTTTAACATTCTAATAGGCATATAGTGATGTCTCACAGTGGTTTAAATTTATATTTCCCTACAGGAAAATGATGTTTCATGTATTTTCATCTGTTTGTCTGGTATCCAATTGTTTTCTTTGGTAAAGCCTGTGTCAAATCTTCTGCCAATTTTCGAATTGGACTCTGGTTGAGTTTAGAGAGTTGTTTTTTATTTAGTTAACAAAGCCTTCTTCAGTTATGTGATTTGCAAATATTTTCTCCCATTCTGTGGATTGTAATTTCCTTTTCTCATCAGCATTTTTCACAGAGTAAAAATGTGAAATATTCTTATATATAGTGCATCTTTCTCAAAGTATATAAAATATGTAATGATATCCTATCTCAAAATCTCAAAGTATATAAAGGTAAATATAGACTTCATCAAATATATTATATGTAACATATATTATAATAAAATGGAATATTATTCAGCCATGACAAAGAAGGAAATTTTGCCATTTGTGGCAACATGGATGAACCTTGAGTTTATTATGCTAAGTAAAATACATTAGACAGAGAAAGACAAATAGGGCATTATCTCACTTATATGTGGAATCTATAAAAGCTGAATGTATGGAAACAGAGTAGCCTCTTGGTTGTCAGGGGCTGGGAGTTGTGGTAAATGGAGACATGCTGATCAAAGGGTACAAACTTACAGTTATAAGATGAATACATTCTGGGGATCTAATCTACAGCATGATGACTAGAGTTAGCAATTCTCTCTTATATGCTTGAAATTTGCTAAGAGATCTTACATGTTCCCACCCCCTCAAAAATGGTAATTATGTGAGGTTATAGAGGTGTTTACTAATCTTATTGTGGTAGTCATTTCATAATATATACATGTATCAAATAATCACTTTATACATTTTAAACTTACACATGTTATATTTCAATTATATCTTAAAGCTGGGAAAAAAAATAAAACAATACACAAAATACCAATGTGTACCTATTAGAATGGCCAAAGTCCAGAACACTGACAACATCAAATGCTGGCCAAGATGTGAAGCAACAGGATCTCTCATTCATTGCTGGTGGGAATGCAAAATGGTACAGTCACTTTGGCAGTTTCTTACAAAATTAAACATACTCTCACCATACAATCCAGCAATCATGCTCCCTCGTATTTACCCAAAGAAGCTGAAAACTTATGTTGATGCAAAACCCTCACATGGATGTTTGTAGTAGCTTTATTCATAATTGCCAAAACTTGGGCGCAACCATGATGTCCTTCAGTAGGTGAACAGATAAATAAACTGTGGTACATCAAGAGAATGGATTATTATGAAGCACAAAAAGAAAAGAGCTATCAAGCCAAGAAAAGACATGGAGGAGACTTAAATGCAGATTACTAAGTAAAAGAAGCCGATCTGAAAAGGCTACATACTGTATGATTCCAACTATATGACATTATGAAAAAAAGCAAAACTAAGGACACAGTAAAAAGTTCTGTGTTTGCCAGGGGCTAGAAGGGAACGAGAAACGACTAGGTAGAGCACAGAGATGTTTTAGGGCAGTGAAACTATTCTGTATAATACTATAATGGTGGATACATGTCATTGTACATTTGTTCAAACCCATAGAATGTACAACACCAAGAGTGAATGTTAACATAAACTATAGATTCGGGGTGATAATGATGTGTTGATGTTGATTCATTGATTGTAACAAAGGTACCACCCTGGTGTAGGACGTTGATGGTGGGGAGGTTGTGCATGTGGGGGCGGGGAGGGGATACCTAAGAGGTCTCTGTTTCTTCTGTTCAATTTTGCTGTGAACTCTAAAAACTAAAGTCTATATGAAAAATAATAAAAAAATAATTAAAATCCTCTAACACTTAATATTCACTCTAGTCTCCTAAGATTCACATACAAGGCCACATCAATTTTGTTTTAGTCTACATTATTTCTTCCATATTCCCTTTAATATAGTAAACTTCACCCACAAGGCACTACTTGCCATTTTCTGGATATAATCTTGTGTGCCTTTCCTGTTTTGTTCATAGTGTTCTCTCCATTCCTTTCCTTTTCTGCCAAGAAGTTTTTATTAAATATTTTCAATTCAACTTGAATATTTCCTTTCATGTGCAGCATTCACTGAGTACATCATGATGAGATCTTTGCCTTTTACTTTTCCAGATTTTAGTTTCAGTTTATATGCATCTATATTAATGCCAAAAATCATTGCATTATAATTGCTAGTTTATATGCCTATTTTTCCCACCTGTTTCTTTTGTCTTAACCAGCTTTGTTTACCAATATTTAACACTTTATTTATCACATAGTAAAATGTTTTGAATGCATCCTTGAATAATATGAATAAATTTAAATATGCCTATTGAATATTTATTGTACATATTTATAATCTTATTCTGTCCTCATAAAAACACTAATCTCAGATATTACTATTATCCTCATTTTATAAGTGAGGAAACCGTGACAAAGATAGCAAAAGTAGCTTTCCCAAGGCCACAGAGTTAGTTCTTGACAGAGCCAGGACTCCATACTAAGTCCCAGTACTTACCATCCTCTATAACATTATTAGGCTGCTGCTGCTGCTGGTAATTAACACACATTATAACTTTTATTTCTAGAAAAACTGAACATCCTGTTTATCTCCTCTGAGCTTTGCTTATGATAAAAATTAATATCATTCCACATCCCCAACTTTCAATTGGCTGACCCCCAAGCCATATTTTAAAATCTATGTCCAATTAATTGGAGTTCTTGAAATTCTATTTCTGTTATTTATAATTTTTCTAACTTTTGCTCATATGGCTTATTTTCTCATGTGTTTATAATTTTTGCTTGTGATCTTGTATTTAGTGGGACCCTAACTGTGGGAATACTAGATGACCTTGATTAAAGATGTGTCCTGTAAGGGATTTGCCTTTGACACTGTCAACCTGAGTCAAATTTATGGTACTCTCTTGGTTTGGGGATTTCTCAAATCTTAGTGATATTGTGCATTCAAACACCAGCACAATATGAGGATTTGCATGTGGTTATAAATTCTCAATTTTCCTGATCATATTCTTTTCTGGCACAAAGATTTTATCAAGTCTACCCTTTCACTGAAGGTGTAGCCCTTCAAGGCCCTTGGCTTTAAATTACTGCCTCAACTCTGACTCCCTACAATGGGGAGACTTGCTTCTCATTCCCACACAGCTATTAAAATCTGGTTACTGAGATCAGCAAATGTCCCTCAAGATAGCCTTAGCATCTGCCCTAGCTTACCTCACTGTTTTTGTCTAACTTCCATTTTTGTTTTTATTTCTGTCATTCCCTATGAGGTTCTTTTGTCTATTTAAAATGTTCATCTCTGAATTTATTACGTTTTTTTGACCAAGTATTGCTAGCGCTTAGATAAAAATTTTTATTTTCTTTCTTTTTTCCAGGATATCTAATCTGCCATATTGCTGGAAAAAAACTAAGTGTATTTTAAACCTAATTTTGGTGAAGCAGGAATAAGGAAAAGAACTACCATTTAACAAGTACTTGAATTGTTCCACGACGTACATGTCTCCTCATTTATTCATACTGAAAAATAGATGAGATTTACTCTGAGGGAAAGAGCTAACTCAAAGAAGTAAAGTCATTTTTCTATGATCACACAGCTTTTGACTGGCAGAGCAGGGATTTTAACTAAGACCTATGTGACTGCTAAGTCAGAGTTCATTACAACATACAGGGTATTCATCAACCTAGGATCAAATGTTAGAATGTGTGGTAGGTCCAACTAGTGCTATTGCTTCACAAATACCATGCAAGTAACATGGATGTGAATTTTTAAAGGTTGCTTCATTGCTCGCCTTGCCTCCTTATTCTGATATCTGTTTGTTCTAGAGTTACTAAAGGAGAGGATCAGCCAAACTAGAAGTATTACAGCTTTATTTAAATAATAAAAAACACAACATTTTAAAAGAATTTAAAAAAACGTAAACTTTATCACTTCTATCATGCTCAGTGTGTTTAAAAGTTCACTTAATTAGGGGGATATATTAAAGAAATCATACAAATTCTGTTGCAATTGTATCAACATCAACAGTGTCATATTTAAATTGTCACTTCCGTTTCTCTCAACTAGGTGGCAAAATTCAGGAAGGCAGTCTTTTCTTTAGGCTTCTTTTGCATACCTTCCAACTGCATAGTTCTGGGCCTACAATAGGATCTGTGCAATCTCTTAAATTTTTTGCCTGTTGGTTATTTATAAGCTTTGGTCTGATAGTGTCATTGAGGATACTTTTCTAGGTGTAGTTGAACTATACTTCCTTTCATATTTATTATTCATAATGAAGTGGCTAAGTAACCATTCAGAGAAAAAAAAATAACTGAAAATCTGATTTTTTTAACATGCATTACTGAGCTATACTAGGTTATGATCAAATGTAACTCTGGTCCCTATTAACTCAGTGGTTAAAAAGTGGCCTGATTCCTTCCTTAGTTTGCTAATTTTTAATTCTTTGAACTGTTGATGACTGAACATTACCTTAGCTGATTTGCTCTATTGTTCCTTTTTTACTTGCTATCCTGCCATTCAAAAAAAAAGTGAAGGCCGAAAATCATCAGCTATTTATATTAGGTGAGGTGTTGACTACCTGAGTACCCCAGGCAAAAAGAAGATGCATTTGGCCTGATTTTAGTCGTGTCAAGATACACAGAAAATGTGAGAATCATTGCTATTCTTAATATTTGCACAGCTTGAAAATTTTTAATGATTTTTATGTATATATAGTGTGAATGATGATAACAAAATGGAGTAACATATGTCAAGACTTCTAAAATGGAGCTGGGAGGCCATTAAGGAAGTGGGGCTTATGCATACACACCGTGTCCACCACCAGATGTTAACTGAACTTTTGAACTTTACCTGACACCAGAGGTCACATCTGGAAGCACTTCCTCATTCCAAGAATGACAATCGCCTAGACACAACACAAGGACCAACTATGTGCTGGTGAATCAGCTCACCCCATGCCAGAACCAATCATTAGCTGTTCAACGTAAACCTTTGTAGGCCTATGTCCTTCACCTTTATAAACTCCTGCTTCCTTTGTCTTCCTCAGAGTACATTTGAGTTTCTACTTGAGTTTCTGTCTCCTGAATTGCAATTCTTGAGAACTCAAACAAACTTTTTGCCTCTTTTGTGGTTTATGCCTCTTATTCATTGGCAATAGTTTTGTGCAATATGTTTTAAATGCACAGTAATGTGGTGCATAGCAGCTGAATAGTAGTTAATCCATAGAATTTCATGTCAATGTTTACACTTTAAAGAGCAGGATCTCAAAATTGCCTGGAAGTTTTTCCAACTGTGATTCTTATTCTGTCTATTAAAATATATCAGAAGTGACTTTGTTATTGCTGTCACTTTTGATAATATCCTCAGAAAGTTTTAACAACTGATATTTTATGCAATTCTTGACCTTTAAACAAGAAATTAGAAAATAAAATTATTGATCTGAATACAAGCACAGAGTGTACCCCTATTATTTTGTTCTTTCTTCTTTAAAAATTGGCCTGTAATAGTAACTTCGCATCCCCTATTCCCTATAATCATTTTAATACTCATTGATTTTAATTTTTTTTTTTTGTGAGGAAGACTAGCCCTGAGCTAACATCCATTGCCAATCCTCCTCTTTTTGCTGAGGAAGATTGACCCTGGGCTAACATCTGTGCCCATCTTCCTCTACTTTTTATGGGATGCTGCCACAGGATGGCTTGACAAGCAGTGCGTCAGTCCACGCCCAGGATCCGAACCTGTGAACCCCAGGCCACCGAAGTGGAGTGAGCAAACTTAACTGCTATGCCACCGGGCCGGCCTCTGTTGATTTTAATTTTTAGACATCTATTTTCACTTTAAAAAGAAAAAATTAAAAAACAAGTAAAAAAATCCAAAATTACCAAACAAATAAATAAGCCCACTCATTGATTCTAGAGGCACTAAAATATCATCTCTTTATCTTGTTTAGTTTGATTTATTTAACCCATTTTATAACTCTCTGACAGGGACTGTCAACATGGGTCTGACATTTCAGTCCCCTGATGCATTCTGTTTAGTGTCAGTGGTAGGAGTGTTATAGCTATGCTAAAGTTTACTCATCTATGATCCCCAGAGCACCCTGTCCCCCTTTTGTCCTCTCTTCATATTTCATCTGCTCATTACCCACATTTGCTTCAGTGTTTTGGGGAAGAATTCATTTGTCTTTTTCAAAATAGAGAAACACAGTTTACCCCAGCAAAAGTCTCATAAGACTTTTCAGGAATATTTTCCTTTATTTTTTCTATCAATGTTACACTGAATCCACACTGAAATCTGACTTCATGGTTTTTCTATAATGTCTTCCTCTCCCAGGTGCTGATATCTGCTTTCTTAACAGGGGAGAGTGTATCCTTTTGATATTAATCACTACTCTAGAAAGGCAATGTAGTTACACATTCTAACATATGCAGAGGAATGTTGCTTTGGTATCATCATTAAAGTGCCATCACAAGAAACTTTTTCTTGTTTCCAAATGATACTCCCCACAAAAATCTTATTCATGCAATTTCTAATGTCCCTGCATTCATGGCTTTGCCCCATTAACCTCTATTTTGTTTCAGACATAGAAAATGTCTTTGGCTTCTGTATTGTAGACTGGATATTTACAATAGAGTTATCTCCAACATAGACAGAACACACTTCCTCAAATATCAGTCATTTCTACCTTTTACCTAAAAATGCAGAAGATAATGTGAAGCAGACGCACAAAACAAAACACTGAGTACTAAATCAGGTGTCCTGCATTTTATTAGTTGTGTGATTTTCAGTAGATTCTTTACTGGTCTGGTTTTAGTTCCTCATCTGTAATACAGAGTGCCTGTCACAAACTGAAGTTTAAATGAAAAACTCTGTAAACTATAAGTCATTTTACAAGCATAACCGATTATTATCACATCAAGTCCAAATTTCTCTACTGCTTTTCAGAGCCTTCTAAAACGTGACCTACACTATTTATTCAGCATTATTTACCACCCCTCCTCCTTCACACTCAGTCTCTGTTGTCAGCAGACAAGGTTCCTCCTATTCCTTTACAAAATCACCGTCATCATTTATTTTCATTCTTGCACTTTTGCTCATGCCTCTCCTTTTTCACCTGACTTTTTCTCCAATTTCCTCTCTGTCTACCCAAAGCCTACTCATTTTTCAAGGTCACCTCAGTAGTGAAGCCTCTTTTGAATACTCTAATTTTGAAGATTTTATGCAAATCATTTTATCTTCTTTGATATTGCATTTGATTTACACTCAGTAATCATATGTACGGTAATATTGCTATTGCTCAAAACACTATATGTAACTATTTTTGGAATTGACATTCAGAATCAGTTTATGACACACATACATGTATAAGCACACACACACAGACACAGACACAGACATTAAACTGATCATGTTATAGTCCTAACTTATTTTTGAAGTTGCCAAGAGCCTACTTTACTTAAATATGCCTATAAAATATTATGAAAACAACTTGTTAGAATTCTAAAGCATTAACTTGGAGTTGGGAAGCAGATCTAAAGGCATGGTTCTTATAATCCTTACCCTCTAGATATTTACAGTTTGGGGATAAAATAAAAAATAACATTAGTTACAAATCAGAATATGATAACCAACATTGAGAGAGGTACAAATTGCCATTGACAGTTGCGATAGAAATGGAATAGGCTTCCTGGAGGAGATAAAACATGAATTAGGCACTGGCCCATTGGCGTAGTGGTTAAGTTTGCGCGTTCTGCCTCAGTGGCCCAGAGTTTGCCAATTTAGATCCTGGGCACAGACCATCACTCATCAAGCCATGCTGAAGCGGCATCCCACATAGAAGAACTAGAAGGACTTACAGCTAGGATATACAACTAGGTACTGGTGCTTTGGAGAGAAAAAAGTAAGAGGAAGATTGGCAACCGATGTTAGCTCAGGGCCAATCTTCCTCAAAAAAAAAAATGTGCGAAAAGCTATTTAAAAAAAAACCCATGAATTAGACATTGAAGGATAAGAGAGTAATGAAAGGGACACATTTGAAACAAAAGGAACAGCATATATAGAAGTAGAAAAATTATGGGGTGATTATGTCAAACCGTGAATATTCCTTTTGGGGTATCTGTGTGGGAGAGTAGTAGGAGACAATTTAGTTCAATTGCAGTCATATGCAAAAGCTCAACTGGTAGATTATAATATACATATTTGATTTTTTTGGTGGTGTTGGCTGTGGGGAGATATTAAAGATGTTTGAAGAAGAGAGCAATTGATGCAACTTGTGCATTAGGCAAGTTTAATATGGCTATAACATGAGGATATTATCAATGTAAGAAAGAGATACCAAATGAAGATAGAGATTTCATCTTACATGTCGTTAGAGGAAATAGACAATGAGGCATCAACCAGAGGGGAGCCTTAGGAGTGAAGAGGCTGTATTGATAAGAGACACCAAGTATATACGCAGACTAATGGAAGGAGTACACTCAAACCTGTCTCTACATTTTTGAGCCAGATGAGTTGTAAAGTGTTGGTACCATTAATAAAGACAGGAAACAGAGAAGCAGATAATGATTTTGTTTTCATTCATCTAGAGTTTGTTCACTTAATTTCTGGTGAAATATCCAGGAGAATATATCTGTTGGGCTTAGGCTCAAACAAGTGACGACTAAAGATTTACATTGATACATATATGTACACACACACACACGCCCAGATGTCATAGCTTGAATCTTTATTATACATATTAGGTGAAATTGATGAAAAAATAGGCATTTTCCAAGGTGCATCCTGACTTTTCACTTCCAAACCTCAGATGCTGCAACCTCATTGAAATGGTTTTAATCCCAAATAAAATAAGCAATATGTTAGCCTATTGTCTTACTACTATTTTTAAAAAATTATCAAATACCCAGGCCAAAATATCAGTTCCTCATGGTTTCCACCTAACTTCTACTCATATAATTGGACAATTGAGGATCTATCACTTTCAGCACTCCATTTATTGGTACTAATTTTGGAATCAGGTAGGTTTGTTTCTGTTGAAATTGGCAACAGACCCAAATTGGACTAGATTAAGTAACAAAGTGGATTTTTAGCTCAAATTACTGTAAAGTCAAGAAGGAGTTTCAGCCATGGTTAGATTTAGAATAAAAACAAAGCCATCAAGCCTGAGTTTCTTTTCATCTCTTGCTGTGTATAAGCTCCATTTCAAGTTACACAGGGTTGCCAGTAGCTCCAGTTTCTTCCTTCATGGGGCATTTTACTACACCTGTTCCGTCCTTTTAGTTTCAAGTAGACGGGTAAAGTGTTCTAAGAATGTAAATGTTGGGTATGGTATGGTAAAGTGAGTGTGGCCACAGGAGGCAATGATAATGAGACTTGAAAGGAGAAAGTTTATTATACTCACAAATCCCACAGAGCGAGTCACTGCAAGCCATGCAGGAGCTTCCCACAGAAGAAGCTCCAGGCTTTGGTCAGGTTGCAAAAGACAGGAGTAAGAGAAAAGTCTAGGCTAGACCCTTTATTGAGGTTTCTGTGTGAAAAAGAAGGCAAGGCAGAGAAAGTATTTTAGGATTGTCTCTTTTGAATAATTACAGCAGGATTTGAGCTATAGGGGTGGTCTTTAGTTATCTGGTACCTGGTCCTGGGATGATTTAGGGCAGAGGAAATATTAGCTTGTGTGTGAGAGTCAGATAAGGAGGGAGTTGGGGCTATAGACTCAGGATTGGTTGATTTATATATGAAAGACATGTTCCTGGCTGGAGCACTTTGCTATCTCTAAGAAGGGGCTAGCCCGGGGGCGGGGGTGGTGGTGGTGGTGGTGGTGGTGCTCACTCTTCAGCCAGCAAGAATTTTATGATGTCAAAACACTGTAAAATACAGAAAAAAAAATTATGCATAAAAAGAACATTTCTCTTTTTTTCTAGTATTTCCTATGAAAATCCTGAGATTTGCTTTTACTTTCCTCACATGCCAAGTGCTTAAAAAATAACTTTGTTCAAAGGAATGTAAGGTATCGTCAGCCTAAATAAAGAGGTAAACTGAGGCAAGCTCGAATTACCAGAAATTTAGTTTATTTGGGAATGGCAGAGGAATTCAAATTTGGGAAATGCAAGCTGTAGTAAGCTACAGGCGAGTCCCTTGAGGGTTTGGGACTGGGCTGTATTTATGGGCAAGGAGTGAAAACACCAGGAAGTCCAGTCCCAGTTCAAGCAGTAAGTTCATTGCCTTGAGGATGCGGAGAGATTCTTGGTGGATGTTCATTGGTTGGAGATAAGTCTTGGTCTTCCATAAATCAAGCACTTACAGGAAATCAGTCTCTCAGTTCTTAAATTCCATTCTGCAGAGGGCGCATGCCTGAGATTCTCCATTTCAAATCCTCTGGTTCCATTTTAGACTGAAATCTTTTCACAGTACTTATTTGATTCTTCAAAGAAAGGTCAAGCCCCAACTAAAAACTTTAAAATACGAACCGTGGAGTGACTTCGGCATCATGGCGGCAAAAGATGTTCCTCCTTTTTTGTCCCCCCTTTTAACAACCAAAATTCAGCATCCATCCACGAACAAAAATGTTTCTGTGGGAGTTGTGGGATCCAGAAGCATACACTAAGGGACCGAGGGGGAGTATCGCCCACCTGTGCATAGATGCAATAGGCAGGCAGACCTACACATGGGTTGTGGAACCAGCAGGAGCCTGTGAACCCACCTCAGCCCTGGTCAGGAACACCTGCAGAGTGCTGACTTGGGCTGACATCCATGGAGGAAAAAGCCTTTGTAGAAGTCCAGGTTTCCTGAGGAGAGGTTCCAGAAGATTTCCTGAGGAAAGACTCCGTTGGAGAAAAAAAAAAAAAAAAATATATATATATATATATATAATCAGTTTGGAAGCATTGGAGAGCATAAGAGGAACTTTGCCAGGGCTGCCCCTCCCCAAGGCATCACAGGGCTGGGCTGAACTAGCAGGCAGCGACCTCTGGGGCCGGGGAAATGGACAGTGGTGAGGGAGTGCCTGGCGTCCCCAGCTGTGGGTCATGCTGCTGGGGAAACTCAGCCCCCAGAGTATTGAGGCAGGACCTTCATGACTGGGGGGAGGGAGGAGATCAGGAGAGAGGCAGATAAGAATATCTGAGGGCATTAAACTGATGTGGCTCCTGCTGACTGCATTCTGGGCTCCAGCAGGAAGCCCACCCACAAGCCTCTTCTTCAATCCAACTTGATTCATTAGACAAGTGATGGAACCAAGCCCTCCACAGGTAGTTTAAAAGCCACAGACTTAATAAGTAGTCCAAAAAGTTACTATTTCTTTCTTCTGATTTCTTTTCAAATCCTGTTGATTCATCCTCTATAGAGTTATGTGTAACCACCCTTTCCTTTCTAGGCCTGTTGTGCCTGCCCTGTTCGGATATGGCATGTCTAGATTGCTGTAGCTTGTCACCCTCCAGTGCATTCACAGTTTGGTTTTTTTTATATCAGTAATAGTCACAAGCTTGTCAGTGGTTTCTCATCACTTACAGAGTACATCCACTTCCTCAGCTTGAAATCCAAATCATTTAACAATCTTCTCACCTTCCGCATGCTGACTTATCTCCACACTGTTTTGCCCTCATCTGCCTCAAAACGGGAGCTTAGGTCACAGTGAACCTCTTGCCCAGTACCTTTCCTTGCGCAGTTTAGTTTGCCTTAAGTACACTTCTCTCTCACACCTGCGCAGCAACGTACATTCCAGTTTTCAAAACTCTGCTCAAACTCTTCTTCCAGCAGAGTTTTGTAGATGTTACATGTTTTCCATCCAATTTTTTTTCTTTCCGAGTTCTTTCTCTTTGTGCTTTATATCATTGTAGTTCTTGTCACACTGCCTTATTATTACAGTACTTGGGGTTAAATGTTTCCCTTTCTTTCTGAGTCCTTAGAAGACAGGAACTTACTTAATTGTCTTTGTAGCCACCACATTACCCAGTGCTGTTCCTTATGCATAGCGTTCATTAATTGTCTTTATATTTGAATTGAATTTAGCATTTGCAACAAAAGCCCTAAGCAGGAAGGAAAGGCAGTCCTGGAATCCGTCTCCCTATTAGTAGTTCAGTGCTCTTTCTACTTACCACACATTTGGGACTAGTAAAAGTTTCCAGGACATTACCACAGATTTAAATACGTTCATGAAAAGCACCACTCATAATACAGCTAGGGACAATGCCTTACCTAGTTTAGCTCTTTGTCCTCCCCCACTTTTCCCCAGTTGGGCTACAATCACAGAATGAAATGAGACCACAGCTCTGCTTCGGTGGTTCAGGCAGAGAATTCTGAGAATGAGTGGTTCAGGCATTCTCATTTTCTGAGGATGACCCCTTTCATCCAACTCCCAGCCACTCCTACACTCACTTGGCAAGGAATTCAAATAGCCACTCTTGTTTGGATTCGCTGATGCCTTTTTTTCTGTCAAGTCTCTCCCATTCTGCCCTCTGAATAGCCTCTTCTGACTGACACCTCGATATTTCACCTGGCTCCTGATTTTATTTCTTCTCTTAACACCATCCCCCAGTTTTCATTGTTCCTTTATATCACACTGTGGCCTACCCCCAACACACTCATGTTCCTTTAGGAGGCGAGATGACATATTAGGAAGAGAGAGATGGAAAGGAAAGTTAAGATGCCTTAACTTCTTATTATACACAGGGTGATATGATTATCAGACACCTAGTTAAGAATTATTGATGTATCAAAAATGCATATTAAGCCAAAGAGCCTCAATCATACCTGTCCTTAACCTTTGCACCCTAAAATATTTGTTGAGTTGCTTAAACAGCTCTTTGATAAACAGAAAAACTGCATAAAGAAAAGGATGAACAGTAAGTATTTAATTTAATTTTCTATATGAACATGTGAGAGGAAGATGAAGAATCTTCACATCCTTGACTAAAACAGAAACAAGGTGGGAATTGAGACAAAGAGATGAAAACAAAGTGAAATTCTAGCCTTAATCCAGTGGACTAGAAGATATGGCCTCAGGGAACCCTCTTTCGGTATTTGACATCATTTTCATTTAAAAGACCTTTTTGTACTGGATTTATAAATGGGTCCAGAGAGAACAGAGTATGAAAATAAATTGAAGAGAAAGAATCAGTTATAAACCATGCAAAGACCCATAGCAAAGTAGAAAATCTCCTGGAGATAAAGCATGGACATGAAAAAGCACAGCACTATGCTGAACATGGAAATAATCATTCATAGAGGCAAAGAGTTCTGAGGATCATGCAAAGTTGTGGCTGTTTTGTTATTTTATATAATCTGTGTGCATTCATTTACTCAAAAATTATTTTTGATGGTCATTATGTGCCCAGCATGACACAAGGTGTATGGTATTGATATACAGAGCCAACTGAAGCAAACTCCTGGCCCGTGAACTTTCATTCTGCAATAGAAGTGGAAAATGATTATCTCTGCTAATATAAATGTATGATCTCTGTGCCCACACTTTTGTGATGTAACATAGTGCCATGACCAATCCCAAAAGAGACTTTACAATTCTCTCCTTATTCATTCAAATCATGACCTTCAGAATCTTTATTTGGGAAAATCTTTTTCTTTCTATGCTATATCCAGCCTTACTTTTAACTTGGTGAGACCCTGTGAACTTGTCTATTGAGTGACATTCCTGGCTCTCAAGGCACAGGCCTGGAGAGAAATAAATTTTACTTATTTTTATTAGCACTGGTGGTCTTTGCATTTTGATCTGACACTAATGAATCCTTCTATGCATACACCAGGGAGTGATTATTATATAGACAAGAGATGATCAATCAATTTTCAGTCATGTTGCATCGAGGAGAGTCTGGAACGTTAGGGTAGGTTAATTGGTTGTCATGTATATCTTGTAAAAGTGATTTTTTTTCATGTGTACATGGGATTTTCAAAGTATTCATCAAGAAGATAAATAGACAGTCACACATGGTTGCTACATATTCAGTACAATATTTTTTACTTTTTTGCAGTAACATGCAAGTGTCATTCTTGAATTCCAGAGCAGTCCATTGAGATGACTGATGTTGGGAGATTTGGCCAATGTCGATGTAAATAGCATCTGGCAGTAAGGGAGAGAAGTAAATCAATACAATAATGTCAAAAAGTTGGGAACTTCTATTGGACTTGGAGGATGTTTCTGGATTCCTCTCTCCACTGGCAGGCATTTGAAGGACAAGCTATTTTAGTCAATATTTATTCTCAAATGCTCTCCCAAAGTCCTGTCCATTATCAGAACCATGTAGCAAATAAATCTCAATCTTTGTTTGTTTTAGAATATTTGGGCTTTATATTTTCCCTCATTTAAAAATTTTATGTTTATCTGTCTGAAATAGTCCCCAGTGTAGCCAGATGTCAAGAAATATCTGAATCCTCAGGACTCATGGCCCTATGCCACAAGGCAACAAAGGTGTCAAGAAGACATAAGGGGCAAGATCCTAGTGTCAAATGCTCTCTGCTCCACCATCATTTGTGGGTTATTTTAATATTGGAAGAGATTTAAAATTAGATCAGGAGTTTAAAACGTTCCTGTGGTAGTTTTTCTTTTTTCAATTTCTTATAGAAACATTGTTTAGAATGTTTGGCTTTATATAGCTGTGGGCCTAGTTCCTCTGATAACCTGTGGTGCAATATAAAATCAATAAAGCCTTGAAGATTCATCAAGCAAGGCCAGTCTTTGTTATGTTTTATTTTACTCTAAGAATCCAAAGGTGTTGGAAGAGGATTCCGGGAGAGGAAACTGTTGCATTGTACAATCTCTTAGTCTAGCAGTTGTGAATATCAATGGCTCATAAAACCAAAGGGCATCAAATCAATTCAGAGACTAGAGAAGTTACATGGGGAGTAGAGGGAGTAACCAGAAAAAAGTCTAACAATGTCTGCAAACTTCTTCCTTGTCTCTAGAGGACAAGGATCATGTGATATTCTTTTGATGTGCATAGCTTCATACTGAAAAAGGAGTCTGAAAAAGCAACAAAAGGTTTTAATTGGAGTTTCTTATTTGAGGATCACAATTTGCTCATTAGTATGTGAATTTCCTTCAGAATGGAAGATAAAGAGTTTTCTGGGAATCTGAAAGTTCCACATGAAGCTCACACTATCCTTTGAAAAATTCACTCATGTGTTTATGCCATTACTTAATAAACAGATGTTAAGTACTGCTCTGAGCTAGGTTCTGTACTCAACCTTGAGACATAAAAACAAATGAGCTCTGATCAGACCTTTCCTGCAAGTGCTCCCTGACTGGTGGAGAAGACAGTTGTAAGCAGGTAGTTTCCAGACCATAGGGAAAGTGCTGTGATTGAGACCTTGGTGTGGAAACATAGAGGTGGGGACCTGGCTAGGGAGTGAGAAAAGGCTTCAAGGAAGAGGTTACGTTTGAACAGTATATTAATGGATTTGGAGTCTTCCATGTGTAGAAGGGGAGTATGACCTCTCAGACTGGCATGTCCAAGAACCAGTAAGCCGTGGTTGGAGCTCAGGATAAATGGGTTGGGGAGTAACAGAAAACATGGGACCAAATGTAGGTGGGAACAGAGAAGCTTAAGGTAATTCACATTCTTAGCTCAGGGACTCCATGAAACAAAGGGGTGAGAAGATAGGCTGAAATTTGGATGTACTACTTTAGGTAAATATAGGACATTTATATCAAAATGGTCAGTTAGCAGGTGGATATATTCATATAGAACTTAGAACATGGGTTTGATTCTGATAGAAATTTTGTGACTTATTAGTGACTTGTCATGAGCCAAAAGCAAAGTTAAACATGATATTGCTTATAGAAAGCTTATAAAAGCAGTGGTTCTCAAACTCTAGTATACGTTAGAATTATCTGAGTTGATTGCTAAAAATGCAGTCATAAGGTTCACTCTCCTACATTCTGATTCAGTATATCTGAGGCTAGATGCAAGAATCTACATTTTAACAAGTGCTTCAGGTGATTTGAAGGTTCACACTTAAGACAAAATATTGAATAAGAGAAGAAGGGCACGATACAACTCTGAAAAAACAGACACATTTAAAGAGCAGTGAGCAGAGAGAAGAAGCAGTGGTGTAAACTGTGAAGAAACTGGTCAGAATGAGAAACATCTAGATCCTGCTCCTGAGGTGAGGGTACTTAGTCAGGGGTCCTGTCCCCACTGAGCCAGCCACAGCAAGGCATAGTTCCTGAACAGACTGGACACCATGGAGGATTTACCCCTGGGAATGAAAGGGTTAAGGAGGGATTGTGAGGAGTCTGGGGAAAATTTTGAGATATATCTAATCTCCCTTTGAACACCTTTTTTGAAATTTACCTGCAGTAAGAAAAAAATGATATTTATTTAGGGTCTTTCTTCTAACCGAAGTCAATATTATAAGGTTTGTTTGTGGCAACTTCATTTAGTCTTTTTATTTCTAAAAATGTCCTCATTTTGCACTTACTTTTGAGTTACATTTTGATGGGTATAAAATTCTGGGTTCATAATTATTTTTCCTCTCAGCACTTTGAAGCTATTATCCCATTTTCTCTGTCCTTTCTTGTTGATAATGAGAAATACACTGTTAGTCAAATTAACATTTAGATAAACTGATTTTTCTTTATTCTAGCGTTTACGTTTTTTTCTTTTATCCTTGATTTCCTGAAGTTTTTCTCTTATGTATCTAGCTATGAATCTATCATGTTGTTACTCTTTTATTGTTATTATTCTGCTTGGTGCTCAAAGTGCACCATTAATTTGAATACTTATGTCTGTCTTCACTGTCGGAAAATTCTCAGCTAATATCTTATCAAATATTCTCTTTCTGCTATTGCCCGTATTCTGTATATACTAGAACATGTTTTCAAAGAGATTAGTGAAGTTTAAGTGTAAAGGATCTCAATAGATCTTGTTTTCTCTCCTTCATCTTTTTGCTGTGTGGTAGATGCAGTGTTAAGTGCTATCAGTCAGTAATAATCTCTTCAGTGGTATTCTGTTTGGAGTTTTTCTTGTCTATTAATCTTTATTTTAATTATATTTTTGCTTCCCATATTTCAATTTGATTCTTTTTCATACCCACCTTGTTTTATGTGTGGAACTTCTTGTTTAATATTTTCGTGCTCTTTTTATGAATACGTGCTCACGCCTTTGAGTACCCCAACCATGCTTGCTCTCAAACATTTGTCTAACTATTCCATGACGTTTACATTGTCAGAAAATAACTCCTGTTCTGATGTTTATCTTTTTGACTCTTTCTTAGCATTAGATTTCCTCATGCGTTTTAGAATTGCAGATCACAGGCTTATCTAAGGGGAACATATTTTTTGCTTTGTATTGTTTTCTCTTTCTTTCTCTCTCTAGGCTCCTTTCTCCCTGACAAGACGTTATGAGACTACTTTCATGAATGTCCTGGGGCCCTCGGTTGAGAAGCGGCTCTTATAATGAAGGCTTGGGCGTCCTCCCTGGTAGGGATATGAAGGATATACAGAACTGGTTAGTGAGCCTCAGACAGCCCTGTCCTGAGGCTATGTCCCCGTCCTCGGGCTTCCATTGCCTGGCAGATCCCTATGAGTTGTAGCCCCAGGCAACAGTTGTCAGTATTTTTTCACCCCACTTTTATGATTCATAGTCCCTGGATTTAAGCAGTGAGGCCGACTCTATTTTTCCATTTCACATGGAAACCTTCTAGTTCTTCTTTCCCCAAAGGAGGTGAACTTATATCTCCCACTGCTTGCTTTGGAATATGGATCTTCAGTCTCATTTACAATTCCAGCTTTCTGTATTGTCTCTGGTCTATGAAGATGTTTATCTTATCTACGTTTCTTTGATTCTTTATTTTTATAACTTATTCATCATTGCCAAGTTTGTAGAGCAGAAGAGGGTACATTAAAGAAGGAACATAATATGCCATTTTTACTAGCGCCTCTGGGTTAATTTTTAACTACACATTACATTAGAGTTTTGCCAAATTAATTAGTAAAGGAAATCCAACCACTTTCAAGTGGAAATGGCTACGGAGTTTCCAGAGATTTACACATATAGATAATAATCAGTTACTAAATTTATCTTTCCTCTGTTTCAGGAGATGCTAACATCTACAGAGTAATGCAAAAATTTCCAATTCAATCAACTAGTTAAGGATATTGGAACTGGTTCTTCCTCATCAGCTATCACTGAGAAGAGCTTTGGTCTGTACATTTTAGTATTAGTTATGTAGTTTGCTATGCCCTTTTCTGCCATAGTTAACATATTCTCACTGAATATTAAATTTTTGGATCTTTGTATCTTTGTTTATAAATTAACGTGTTCCTGAGTAAAACTCTGTTGTGAAGACTTAAAATATTGTGTTTTATAGAGCTTTTAAACTGAGGGCCTTATTTTAAAATTATATCTATAAGGAGACATTTCTTTCCTACTCTAAGAAGGACATTATTAATCTAAAGCAAAACATTATCCAATGATCTAATTTCTGGGTAAGGCTGCATCATTATGCTTAGACAGATTAGCAGTTAGTCAAATGAACTAAGACTATATTGATGGATTAATTCACGACCCTGGATCTCAGCTGAGAAGGTTCCCTGTTACACCTCAGGTCACTGCCCACAGGTGGGGAATCCCATGTCTCCAGGGCCCTGCTCCCTTTGTGTTCCCATCTGCTAAAATTCCAAGAGGATGAGTCTTACCGGGCTTGTCTGTTACTGATCTTGCTCCATGATCTGGCTGAGGACTTTGAGCCCTCTTCTCCAATTATTCTTTTTCCTTCTCTGCATAGATGAGAACTTCCTCCAGTGTTCAAGCCGTATTCACGCTCTGTGCCCTGACTCAGCTGGGTCCACATTACACCTGAAGCTTTCTCATGGCTCCTGCTTCTCTCTCTTACCTTTGCCAACTACTGGCCTCTCTTATTCCCTTCCATCATGCCATTCCCGAAGATAGGCCATTTGTCAATTTATGTTCTACATTCCTGTCTTACTCTGCATCCAAAAAAGAAAACCCTTAGGCAGGAATTTGAGAGCAGGTAGTTTATTTGGTAGTTGATCACTGGAAGCACCACTGGGGGAATGAGACATGAGTTGGGAAGGGGAGGAAGCCAAAGAAAATACGTGTTATTAGGAGGTCAGTGCTAAGTGCAACTGTGGCTCACTTTTGCTGGGGATCTCTGGGAACCAGGATAGAACACACCTTAGGGTCATCCCCCTTCCTTTTGCAGGGGAAATTTGGGTCTAGTATTTATCCTCCAGTTCCCATTTGTCATTACTAAGGGCTGCTCCCTAGGAGCATTAACTGACTAAGCGCATGAACTCACACATGTGTGAAAGAAGGCCCTTATGCAAAAATTTGTAGTGGAGCATGGTTGTTAGGTACTCGGCAGTGAGTGTTGAAAGAATATGGGGGAGGTATCAACAGGAACTGATGAATCATCCCCATCCTGTAAAGGTGATATAGAAACTTTGACATCTATATAACAGACAGATGAGGCCATCCCCACTCCATGTATAAGCTATCCAGGCAGTGGTATTTTTTAGATTCCAAGAAAGGGTTCATCTAAAGTTATCTGCCTCATTCATGCCTGTAATTGTCTCCTTACCAATTTGTTTATGTTGTGCATCATATTTTTCAAAAGGTAAATATCACTGGACTCTAGATCTGAGTCTTCAATATTCTGTTCATCCTCCTGCACAACCCCACAGTCAATTGAATAACTGATCTTGGAAAAAAATTGGGAACTGACCTTGGAAAAAAAATCAGATTATTTCTTTAGGAATTTGGCATTGGTACGGGAGAATCTATTTTGGTATCAACTATTCAGTTAGGTAAATTTGGGAGCTGTGAGATGGCAACGTATGCATCAATGTATGATGAAAAACATCAATAAGGCCCAACTTCAGATAGAGAAATAAGGTAAATGTTCAGATAGAGACAAACTGGAGAAGCTGTGATGTGTCTTGCCTACTAATACCATCCAGTGGCTTGTTCATATCTCTGGGGAGGTTTGTCTGTTTTGCTTGTCCTTGGGTTTCATGTATTACAGCTGGATCCTTCTGACAAATTTCTCCTCTATACTTAAACTTTAGGTATTAATTCCTGACTCTGAATGAGCTCACCAGAGGGATTTCTTTCTGAATCTGTTTAAAGAGGAAGCGCAAGAATACTGGTATATGGGTAAGGGATATAGAAGGTTCATGGCTTACACATTTTATCAGACCATGATCAGACCAAGTCAGAGTGAGATGATGAAGTATATAACCAGATATATAGAGAAAAACTACCCATGTGGTGCCCTATTTGTACATCTGAGAGAAATGTTTTTTAGTGGAGATTTATGGTATTTTCAGCCAAGATGATCTCAGTATTACAGATTCATATTATTTCTGCCCACAATTTCTATTATAATTACAAACAGATTTTGAATATTCTTTTTTTTAAATAAAGTTTTTAAAAATTTTAAAGCAATTTTAGATTCACATGCAGTGGTAAAAATGAAAAAGTGAGATTATATGGAATCTTTTGCCAGGTTTCCCCAAGGGTAACGTCTTGCAAAATTACAGAAGGTTGTTGACACTGATAAAGTCAAGATACACAACAGTTCCATCACCACAAAGATGTCTCAGGTTGCCCTTTAATGGCCAAGATTACTTCATTCCCATTCTTACCCTGTCTTTAAACTCTGACAACTAATCTATTCTCCATTTCTACAATTATATCATTTCAAGAATGTTGTATAAATGGATTCATACAGTATATGACCTTTGGAGATTGGCTTTTTCAGTCATAACAATTCTCTGGAGATTCATCCAGGCTGCTGTGTGTATCAACAGTTTGTTCCTTTTTGTTGCTGATTAGTATTCCATGCTATTGGTGTGCCATAGTTTGTGTCACCATTCTCCTGTTGAAGGACATCTGAGTTATTTCCACTTTTGACTATTACAAATAAAGCTACTATGAACTTTCATATACAGGTTTTTGTGTGAACAAAAATTTTCATTTCTCTAGGATGAATATCCAAGAATGCAAATGATGGGTTATGGTAGTTGTATGTTTAGTTTTATAAGAACTGCCAAATTGTTTCCAGACAGGCTGTGCCATTTTACATTTCCACCAGCAATGTATGTGTGATCCAATTTCTCCACATCCTCACCAGCATTTTCGTTGCCACTATTTTTAATTGTAACTATTCTGATCAGGGTATAGTGGTGTCTCATTGTGGTTTTAATTTGCATTTCTGCAATGTCTAATGATGAACATATTTTCATATGCTTCTTTTCCCTCGGTGTATCTTCTTCAGTGAAGTGTCTCTTCATGTCTTTTAAAATTTTCTAGTCAGATTGACTTTTGTTGTTGTTGTTGTTGTTTTGATGTTGAGTTTTGAGTGTTTTAATATATTGCAGATAGTACTCCTCTGGGCAGATATATGGTTTGGTTGCAATTGTTTTCTTTCAGTCTGTAGCTTGTGTTTTCATCCACTTGATATAGTGTTTTAGAAAACAAAAGTTTCTAAATTTGGTGAAGTTCAAATTATCAGTATTTTCTTTAATGAATTGTGCTTTTAAAGGATTTTGCTTGACCGTGTCAAGTCTAGGAACTCTTTTCCTAGCCCTAGATCCCAAAGATTTTCTCTTTTTTTTTTCTGAAAATCGTATAGTTTTAAATTTTATATTTAAATTTGTGATCCATTTTGAGTTAATTTTATATAGTATGAGACTTAGACTGAAGTTCATTTTATATATTTGCCTCTAGATGTCCAAATCCTCCAGCATCATTTATTGAAAAGGCATTTTTTTCTCCATTTAATTGCTTTTGCTTCTTTGGCAAAAACCAGTTGAGCAACCAACATCTCCTATACTCTTTGTACACCAGCTCGAAGCAACTGTGCTTAAATCATTGCTACAAACTTTGCAAAAATATATTAACTTTAGTGTTTTTTAAAAAATAATTATTTCATCTCTCCTGATCATAAACTTACTTACCAGAGTAAAATAGGCAAATGCTTTGATTAAATTAAGCTTAGAATTAAATGTAATATCCACAATTCTGTAAAAGAAAGTCTTAGTTTTACCTCAATATTTATTTCCTTCTTAGGTAGTCATTAATCTCATTTCTTCTGTAGTGACTTTTTGTAGTGAAATAAATGACTGAAGAATGTCTTGTTGCTGACAGAGAGCAGAGTTAGTTGCTAATGAAATACCCCCTTTTAAAGTAATTCCGAATAAATCTGCTGATCCATAAAAGATTCATCTGAAAAGAATCCAATTCATTTTCTGTGTCTGCCACTTCCGTGGACATGAAGCATCTTCCATGTTCTACCATGTTTCAGTCATTGCAATGCTGAGAGTGGTACCTCACTTGTAAAAGTATGTTTTAAATAGGAGAGATGACACATTTAATAATATGTCAAGGCTACAATGTGAAGGACAGGCACTTCTCAAAAGAAAAATGATATTCAAGAATGTCCTATGGTGTAAAAATTAATCCCAGGAAACAAGGGTTTGCTCCACTTCAACGACCAGAAAGGCAGTGCTGAAAAAGCGTTCTGAGGTTTCCAAAGACAAAACCTGTGATTTCAGCTTCTTTCCTGGGAATTAATTCCCTGTGTCATTTTCGTATCTAGGACAACAGAGGGTGGTGCCAAACTTTAGCAAAAGTAAAATGCGACACCTCAGCAGATGTCTTTGTGGCCAGAATCTCTTTAGGGTCGAGAGCACCTTCCTGCTTTGTGTGCCTTTGTAGGATAGTCCCTTCCAGAGAGAAAACTGTCCCATCCAGAGTATGACTTGGAAATGGAGGCAGGACCTTTTTTCTGGGTCTGCATATAATTCTTCGAAACAATGATAGAGTCTGTCATCTATCAGACATCTATCTGAAAAAAATTATGAAATAAGACATGTATAGACATTTATTTGCCTAAATCTCAGGGGAAAATGATAACTATTTTATTCAGCAAAATTTTTCCAATAGTGGATAAATCTAATAGTTACTTAAACGATTGCTTTTAAGGAGTTGTGTAAATTATGATGGCAACAGGAGATATATGCAGGCTGTTAATTTGTGTGCTTAAGAATAAAAAACTGAGTTAAATGACTGAGTATTAAACTCAAAATGTGGGTCATGAGATGTTTCCACTTCCATGTGGCATTTTATAATAAAAAGAGATGATGCTAAATCTGTATTTAAGTATCACTTGCTCCTGAGCACAGCATTGAAAATATATTGCCCATGTAGAACCTCCAGAAACATGACCTCGTGACTCAGAAAAGCTTTCATTCTCTGGGATCCAGTTTTCACACTTTGAAATCAGCCCATTCAGAAGTGTCAATTTGACAGGGCATTTTGACAATTCTGTGTTCATAGTCTTTTTTTTTTTCCTGAGGAAGACCAGCCCTAAGCTAACATCTGCTGCCAATCCTCTCCTTTTTGCTGAGGAAGACTGGCCCTGGGCTAACATCCGTGCCCATCTTCCTCCACTTTATATGGGACACCACCACGGCATGGCTGGCAGGCAGTGTGTCCACGGGCGCCCCGGATCCAAACTCACGAACCCCGGGCTGCCAAGCGCGAACTAAACCGCTGCGCCACCGGGTGGCCCCCATAGTCTTTTTATTTCTGTTTTTAAAAATGTATTTTAGTAAGTAAACAGATCTTAAGTGTAAAGCTCGATGAATTTTTTTTTTTTTTTGCTGAGGAAGATTGGCCCTGGGCTAACATCCTAGCCCATCTTCCTCTGCTTTATATGGGACGCCACCACAGCATGGCTTGACAAGAGGTGCGTCAATCCATGCCCGGGATCCAAACCTGCGAACCCTGGTCCACTGAGGAGGAGCACACGAACTTAACCACTACGCCACTGGGCAGGCCCCTAGCTCAATTAATTTTTACACCCATGAAACCAGCACTGACATCAAGATATTGAACATATCCAATACTCCAGGAAGCTCCCTTGTGCTCTCTCCTAGTTAATGGTCTAAAAGTTTTGGCTGCTTTTGAACTTGATGCAAAAGGAATTATATAGTTTGCCTTCTTTTGTGTTTGGCCTTCTTTTGCTCAATATTATGTATATGAGTTTCATCCATGTATTTGCATATATCAGTAGGTAGTTTATCCTTTTTATTGCAGACTTATAGCCCTTTGTGTGAATATATCCCATTGTGTGAGTATATCACATGTATTCATCTATTCACCTGTGCATGGACACTTGTGTTGTTCTCAGGTTTTGGCTGAGAAGGTCATTCTTGTCCATGCATTTTGGTACACATATGTACACATTTCTGTTGTGTATGTAGCCAAGAGTGGAATTACTGAATCCTAGGGTGTTTGTATTTTACCTTTACTAGTTGCTGTTAAACAATTTTCCAAAGTAGTTTTACCAATTTGCCTCCAACCAGCAATGTGTAAGTGTTCCAGTTACTCTACATCCTTGCCAACACCTGGCATTTCCAGTCCTTTTCATTTTGACTATTCCGGTGGTGGTCTAGTGATAGCTCATTGAGGTTTGCACTTTCAATTCTGATGACTAATAATGTTGAACACCTTTTCATATACTAATTAACAATCTGTATTGGATTCAAATCTTTTAACATAAAAAAATATCAGAAATTAGACGTTTTTATTTTTCTTCATATATTTTAGATAGTTTTTAGTTTCCCTAAAACCACTCATTTTCCTAAATTAATAAACTTGAAGAAAAGAAACCAGAATCACATTTTAAAAAGACACAGGTCAGTGGTAAGAAAGTACTGTAACTGCCAAGTTTCATCACAGGTACCTCTTCTTTGACCTTTTGCTTTTTATTCTGTGCTAATCATAGAAAGCCCAGAGTATTATGTCTGTCACAAACAATCAGAGAAGTACATTATCAAATTAAGTAAATCAGTTTTGTCTCAAAAGGTGATAACTATTAGAGCGGTGTAAGAGTTAAGAGTTTAGGATAAGATTTCATAAAACATGTTGTGTGGCATCTTATTTGACACACATAGGTGTTTTATACTTTTGTATTTCTGAGTACTGGATCATAATTGCATATGAATTACTCATAATGTATATGAATATGTAAGCATAATACAGAGAACTGTTTAGAGAGATGTGCTACTATAAATGAACATTTATCTGAAAAGCTCTTGATAGTTCATTAAGCTTCACAATTTGTTGGCGGTGCATGAGTGACAGAGTATCCACATTTCTGAAAGCAAGAGACAGTCTCAGTGAGACTTAGGTCCTGAAGGACAGAAGAACTCCTTCCTCTGGCATGAGCATTGAGTCAGATGGTTGTATTTGAAGCCATACAGCAATTAATTGCACTGGGAATTTGACTGGAAATACACCAACCTCCATTCCACCAGGAGGTCTGAATCTTCCTGGGCCACCAACCACTTAACATTTGCCCTCAAGTGCTAAGATTGTGTCACCATTACTGGCTATGTGTGTAGAAGTAAGTGCAACCAGTAATGTTCTTGCTGTAGACTGAATGTGTCTCCCCAAAATTCATACGTTGAAATCCTAATCCCTAATGTGATGGTACTTGAAGGTGATATTTGAGGTGATTAAGTCATGAGAGTAGAACCTTCATGAATGGGATTAGTGCCCTTATTTATTTTTATTTTTTTTGTGAGGAAGACCAGCCCTGAGCCAACATCCGTTGCCAATCCTCCTCTTTTTGCTGAGGAAGACTGGCCCTGGGCTAACATCCGTGCCCATCTTCCTCTACTTTATATGGGACGCTGCCACAGCATGGCTGACAGGCAGTGCGTCTGCGGGCGCCCGGGATCCCAACCTGCAAACCCCGGGCTGCCAAGCGTGGACTAAACCGCTGCGCCACCGGGCGGCCCCGGGATTAGTGCCCTTATAAAGGAGCTTCTAGAGGGACCCCTTGTCCTTCTCGTTTGAGAACACAGCAATAAGATGACTATGTATGAGCCAAGAAGTTAGCTCTCACCAGACACTGAATCTGCTGGAGCCTTGATCTTAGGTTTCCCAGTCTCCAGAACTGTGAAAAACAAATGTTGTTTAAGCCACCCAGTGTATGGTATTCTGTTATAGGAGCCCAATAGACTAAGAGAGTGTTCTTGCCTTAAATCAGATGAGTTTGGCTTTAATTGAAGCAACTGATTGATAATGATCAACAAGGTAAATTCTGGAGGCAGACTTCAGTATGAGTCCTGGGTGAATCACTTAATAACCATCTGAGCCTCCATTTCCCTCACTGTAATATGGAAGCTGGTAAATCACCATCTCCACCTTTTCTTAGAGTTGTGAAGATAGTTTACATTAAATAAAACTATGAAATGAAAAACACTAGAGTAATAACATGAGACATTATTCTCATTAGACATTTTGAACTTCTAAGAATACCCATCTCCCAGAAAGTGCATAAAAAAAAGTGGTATGTTAAAAAGTTCTTTAGATTGGCCATTGCTGGATGGTTGTTGGTGTTCGATGGCTTTATGAGGATTCCTTACAGTCTTCTGTCCACTTTTGTGTATTTGCAAAATGCTCCAAAATATAGTTAAAAACAAAGAGTTTCATTAAAAGTAAAAGAGTATAGAAATATAAAAGGAAAATCCTGCAATGCAGTGATTCTCAAAGAGTGGACCCTGAGGTCAGCAGCAGCAGCAGCTATATGGGATCTTGTATGAAATGCAAATTCTTAGGTCCCACCCCAGAGCAACTGAGTCAGAAACCCTGAGGGTGGGGCCCAGCAGTCTGCATTTTAACATGCCCTCTACATGATTCTGATGCATCACTAAAACACGGGAATCACTGACGTAATGAGAATAGTATTGGTCTGAGAGTTAAGAGATATGAATTTTAGTTCAGAATTAATAGGTTTTGTGATCTTGGGCAAACCGCTTACCTTCTCTGAGCATTGTTTTCCTCATTTGCAGATGAAGTCTGGGCCCTTTTGGGCCCTTTCTAATTCGACCTTTGAGGATGACTGATAAAACTTAGGTGAGAAAATGTGGTCTCTGAGAAACTGCTCTCCAGAGCTTGGAAAATTATTTGGCTTGGTTGACTATGCATTCTGCTAACAATTAAACCAGTCGCGTTTTTAATTAATGAGTTATTTTTGTGTAACTGGAAGAGAGTTCATTTTCATCTCCAAGTATACAGTTCTAAAATATAAATATCATTTTATAAGTGGAAAATATTTCACGTTTCTCATTACAGAAGGCATTGGTGTTTGGATTTTATTACTAAGTCTAGATGACTTGGGTTGATTTACTTGTGTTTTTTATAATTCTGCATTATATTTGACGCAGAGTGAGGACTTATACTTTCTATAACGGAAATACATTTAAAAAATTTAAACTTAAGCTCTTAGTTACAAGTATTTATGATAAAATCTTAGTATGAATCCAAAAAATGTCTTTCAAAGAGTTTTAAACACCATAGCTTGTCAGGTGTTTGTGCAAGTCTGCCACATTCCTCTATTTCACAAAAAGATGTTAAAAATTCACAGTGTCATGAAAACTTACCACTCTGAGTTATCCTTAGGGAGGGCAGAGAGTACGGAAACTGAGGGGCAGAGGTTAAGAATAATTTCTATGAAGTTCTACCATTTATTGCCGGAACCTTTCTGGAGCTGAGCATTTGAAAATATTAGCTAAGTAAGGAGGAACATAAGTCACGTTGGACTTGGAAGCGTGTAAGAGAAGGCCACATTCAGAAGCAGAAGGAGAAGCCAGGAGCTTATTTTCTTCTCAGATGTGATCAAGCTACACAGAGTCAGGCCAGAGCTTCCTTTGCTGTCATCCCATGTACGCCCAGATGCCAATTGCACTTCTTGAGCCTAGAAGCCACCAGGGTGGCTCTCAGAATTGAAGCCTTGCTCCTTTTAATCATTATTAAAGAGCAATTTAATGGGAAACAAGGAAAGTGTCATGCTGCTGGGCCCTCAAGTTTCAAAGAATGCAATATTTAGGGCTGAGAAAAATGGTCATTGCTCAGTAGCAATCCAGAGGGAGCCAATTCCATCCTGTAGTAATCTATTATTTGCAGGTTTAAATTTCAGGGGGCTTGAGGAACAACATGGAAGTGAGCTCATGGGGTTTCTTTTACCTCCCTATAGCCCAGATAGGATGCTACAAAAGCCTCCAACACAGAACTGCCATAAGTACAGATGAAAAAAAGCCTGTTTCTCCTAGCTAAAGGCTCAGAACATGGGTAGCTTAACCACAGAAACCATTTTGGCAATAGCGACCCTGCTACAGCCAAAAAGAAATGGAACAGTGGAAAAACTGTACCCCTTCCCTACAGTTCCAGTTGGGCCAGCACAAGCTGATCTTCCACTCCACCACTCCCTCCTGTGTCACAGCATTCTGTGGTGGCAGCCTTCTGAATCCGCTGCCCAGTGGTGTTTGTTGGCAGGGCTGAAGGGGGAGCTAGTCATCTAGCCCAGCATATGCAGGCAGTGCACGGATTCCCCTGCAGGAATAGTATTGGAGAAGCTGAGTGGAGATCTGATCTTCCATCCCCTATCAGCCAGAAGCAGGTGGTATTACCATTCTCCCTCCCACCCAGGATAGTGGCAGTGGATCCAACAGTGAACAGACTGTCCACATCTTCCTGGAAGAAACAAGACTTAATGAAGTGGTACAAAGCAGAGCTAATCCCTACTAGGTTTCACAGTCTTCTCCCTGTGTCAGTGGAGCACAGTGGGGAGCAGAGTCTCAACACCCACCTACCAGCAATGAGGTAGAACGAGGTGATGAGAGGTGGAGCAGGTGGATGCTCTACTTCCCTCTCCCCATATAGCGTCAGTGAGGCCCAGCAGGGAGCTGAGCTTCCACCCCCACCCTGCAGCAACAAAATGTTGTATGTCAGCCCTCCACTTCCCTCCTCTCTAGTGTCAGAGGAGCCTGGTGAGGAGCTGAGCTTACACATTCACTCAGCGTTAATAAGGCAATGAAAGTCAGTGTCACACATTTGCTGGGAAGATGTCAGCAGAGGGAAGGGCTAGATGAACTTCCACCTCAGCTGTCTGCACTGAGGAGGCATAAGTGCTCTTCTCCACTTTCGTAGGGGTGACGTCAGTGGGGCCCAGTGGGAAACTGAACATAATACTCAACTGGACCTCATGCTGAACCTCACCAGGTGTAATAAGCTCCAATCTAAAACTCACACCTTATACAAAAAATAGTTCAAAATAATCTAAAACTGTAAAACCTTTATGAGTAAAGGAAACATAGGAGAAAACCTTCTGGATCAGGTCTAGGTGAACAGTTGTTAAACTTCATACCCAAAGCTCAATCCGTAAAAGAAAAAAATATGATAAATTAGACCTCACTAAAATGAAAACCTTTCCTTCTGCAAAAGACCCTGTGAAGAAGAGGAAAGACAAACTTAAGACTGGGAGAAAATATTTCTAAAGGACATTCATGACAAAGTGGTAGTATCTAGAATATATGAAGAACACTGAAAACTCAACAGAAACAACAAAGAAAAAATCCAATTAGAAATTGGGATAAAATGTAAACAGACATTTAACCAAAGATAATATTCAGATGGCAAAGTAGCACAAGAAAGATGTTTGACATAATTATTCATTAGGGAGATGCAAATTAAAACCACATTGAGTTATAACTACATATCTATTAAAATTCCTAAAATTAAAAAAAAGTGATAATACCAAATGCTGTCAAGGATGAGGAGAAACTGGAACACTCAAACTTTGCTAATGGAAACGTAAAATTGTACAGCCACTCTGGGTAACAATTTGGCAGTTTCTTATAAAACTAAATATGAAACTACCACATTGCCCTGCAATTGCAATCTTGGTTATTCATTCCATAGAAATGAATTTATGTTCATACAAAAAACCTGTGCACAAAGGTTCACAGTAGTTTTATTTGTAATAACTGAAAATGGAAACAACACAGATATCCTTCAACTGGTGAATGGTTTAACAAACTGTGGTATTTTCATACCTTGGAACACTTGTCTCCAATAAAAAGAAATGATCTATCGATACAGGCAAAAACCTGGATGACTCTCCAGAGAACTATGCGGAGTGAAAGCACCAATCTCAAAAGGCATGATTCTATTTATATAACCTTCTTGAAATGACAAAATTATAGAGACGGATAACAGATTAGTGATTGCCGGAGGGGGTTGTGGGAAGGAGGTGTTGGGAATGATGAAACTGTTTTGTATCTTTACTGTGATGGTGGATATACAAACCTACATATGTGATAAAATTGCGTAGAACTAAACACACACACACACACACACAAGGACAAGTAACACTGGGGAATCTTGTCGGGGAGGGAATGCAGGGCAATATTTAAAGAGAATAAAGTTTTATAATTTTGGTCTTTACTCTCAAAGGGTAAACCTGAGACCAACATAATCAGCATCAATGGGTGCTTGTGAGAAATGTAGCCTCCTTGGCCCCCCACCCCAGATCTACTGAATCAGAATCTGCCAAATCCCTCATCATCCATACACACATTCAGGTTTGAGAAGCACTGGTCTATATTTTGTAACAAGGGTTAAAAGCACGGTTCCAGGTCTATGAGTGCTTTATGCATATAGGCATCATGTCTATCTTCTCAATTACCATGCCTTTTGCCTAACACAGTGCCTGGCACATAGGAGATTCTCAATAAGCAGTTTTTGAATAAATGAATGGACAATTCTATCTTTTCTCCAGTTCCCATGTGCCTTCTCACATTTTCCCAGGTCTGGAGAAGAGTCTCTGTTCTCAGGGACAGGACAAGGTGTCCCTGAGAGAAAGAGTCTCACATTCATACTCATCAAAGCTTTTTCAATTCAACATTTCTAATAGTGACTACATACTAGACACTGTGCAAGGTATGAGGGACACAGATTTCATGTATGCTCTCTAAGATGATTACCATCTAATAGGGAGGGCAGATATGGAAATAAATATTAATATTTGCTCTAGTAGAATTTATCATCTTCATCTGCTCTAGTAAAAACTTCCAGATACGTCTTCCCTTTAGGACTCTACTGTGTACTTGCAAATGAAGGCATCTGGGTGGTAAGAAGGCATACTGGACCAAGAACAATAAGGCTGTGCTAACTACTGGTTATTTGGCCTTAGACAAGTTATTTCACCTTGTGACCTTCATTATCTTCATCTGCAAAACAAGGATGAAATCACCTCCATGAGATTATTGAAATTGTATGTTTGAAAATACCGTGTCAACTGTAAAGTAAAAGACTTCTAAAACTCAGATGACTTTTGTTATAGTATAAGAATATTCTGGGACTAAGTTCACAGTACTCAGAGGTACAAATGGCATTGCCGTTTCTATGAATCTGATATAATATGATAGAACTCTCTTTTCAGTCTATTTCATGCTATTATTTCTTCATAGACAGAATAGCCATGCATCCTACTTTAAGGTGTGTAATTTATAAATATTTGTAAATATATATTTTCTGTAATAGAGTTAATGAGCATCATCTTCACTAGCAAGAGCTTCCAGCTACTTCTCTCCTCCAGAACTCTAGTCTGTATTTCCAAATTAAGGCACTAGGATGTGCGATATATAAATAATATCTCAAATAGTTAACCTCAACAGAGGGACCTTTGAAATATTTGGAATGCAAACGTCTCTGGGTGTGAACAGTCTTTAATGGTCTGGTGCAGACCACATGCAGTTTAAGTGGCTTTATTCCTGGACATGCCTGTTGCTGGTTGAGTTGATAACGAGTTAAATTGTTTCTGGTATTTCAACTCAACCTCTAAGTTCTCTTGGGATAGTTTGGACAGAGCCCATGGTTCTTGCGTGTGGATCATTTTCAACTAAGTGTGAGCTTTCAACTCACAGAGAACTTGACTACATAAATCAATTGCAGAAGGAGAAGAAGGAAATATGAGCTGTAAAATATTGACTCACAAGGTGTTTGCAAATGCCCTTGGATTTAATGTTATTTGGTGCCTACTTATCTCTGACTACCTCAACAATTGGGCAAAACTGTTCAAGTGGTGTTCAGTTCAGCCCCTCCTGACTTTGGTGATAATGACTAGAGATTGCTGGGTCAGATCATAATCATATTCATGAAGACAGACCTGTGTACTGATCATAAAGTTAAGAAAACATCACTGCTTACCTTAAGTATGGCAGGGTAGGCCTGGGATAAAATTATAGACACTACTGGAATAAATGAAATGTTCTGGGCAAAATACATCTGTTTTTGCATGTGGGAAAAGCCACATACACACTCTGGCCAGTATTTATCCTGAGAAACTTAGAGCAAACTTTCCCTGTGTTCTTTTAGAGGGCAAAATGGGAGTCAATTTCTCAGAATAATAGGGAGGCAAATTCTCAATCAGCATAAAAGTGGAACTTAGTAAAAATTAGTATATTCAACAAATTTATTGAGCACCTACTAAATAACCCAGACTATTCTAGATGCTTGCGATTTATTAGTGAACCAAACAGACAAAACTCTGTAGCCTCACGGGGGCTTTTATTTGAGTTTGGGGACATCGACAAAAAACAATAAAGATAACTAAACTATGTGGCATGCTAAGGAGTGCTAAGTACAACAAAACAATGATAAAAAGGGTAGGGAGAAAACAAATGGGGGTGCACAATACGGAAAGTGAATTGCAACTCAAAAAGGGGCAGTTGATGTAAAGGTAACCTTTGCAGAAAGATATGAAGGAGGTGAGGAAGCAAGTTAGATAGATGTCTGGGCTGAGGAGTGTTCCAAGCAGAAGAAACCACTGAGCAAAATCCCAAGGCAAGAGTGTGCCCGGTGTGTTCCAAGAATAAGCTGGAAGCCAGGGCAGCTGAAATAGAGTAAGAGAGAGGAAGAAGAGAAGAAGATGAAGTCAGAGCAGTAACAAAGGCCAGACCCTGTAAAGATTTTGACTTTTACTCAGAATGGACTAGGGAGGCAGTGGAGGGGTTTTGTAGAGTGATGCAAACTGCCTTGATTTTTAAAAGGATATCTCTGATTGTTTGTTGAAAATCATCTATTGGGGCGTGAGATTGGAAGTAGAGAGACCAATTAGGAGGTTGTTACTATAATCCAGGGAAGAGATAGTGACAACGGCTCCAACCAGGACAGCAGTAAAGCCAGAGAAAAGTGGGCATATAGCGGATGTATTTTGCAGGTAGAGTTAACAGAATTTCCTGGCAGTTTAGATGAGGCTTGGGAATGAAAGAGTGGAGTCACGAGTAACTCTAGGGATTTTGGCTTGAACGACTGAAATAACACAGTTGCCCTCAGTTGAGATTTTGAGTGGAGTAGGTTTTGGGAGAGATTTTTGACAAGTAATTCAAATTTAAACACACAATTTGAACTGCATGTTAAACATCCAAGTAGAATTGTTGAATGTACCAGTTATATACACAAGTATGAAGTCCAGGATAGAGTTCAAAGCTAGGGTATACATTTTGATGTAGTCAGCAATTAGATAGTATTTAAAGCCGTGAGAGTTATGTTCACTGGGGGCAGGGGGAATGGGTGAGTATAATACAAAGAAGGGACCAAAGACTGAACCCTGGGACACTCCAAGGTTTAGGGGCAGAAAAAAAGAGGAAGAAACAGGAAAGGACTATATAACCTGAACCCCATCATGGTCGCATGGTACAAACTTGTTCAGTGTGTCAGCATGCTGTGTGGGTCTGTGCCAATAATTAGAATATGAAATGCTTAAACTCCCAACATATGGTTGCATTGCAGAATAATAAATCTTAGCTCCTTTTGCTTACAGTGTCTGCCATGCCTGTGGGGGGCAGAAAGATGTTGAGGAGCAGTGGTGGATTTCATTTAAAGCTGCAAACTGGTTGCCCTCTTAGGATTAGCACCTTGTGTAAGTCACGTTGTGTCAGCATCTGGCTTCAGCTTTTCAGACATAGAAATGAGTGCAATTAATATACCCAAAGACTAGTCACTTTGCAGTGGATTCACACTAAGTAAAATGAGACTATTATGCGAAAGAGAAACCAATTTGTCAATGTTAGTGGGTAATAGTTTCTCCAGAGACCATTGTGTCTAATAAAGCAAAGGAGGGGTGTGTTCAATCCCAATCCACAGATTCCTTTTTCGCTCTCCAGATATCTTGGAAAACAAATTATACATGAATTTGCTTTATGAGCATATGCCTAGAACAATGTGAATAAAGCAGTTTAGGGGGATTTATGGCTAATACCTGGAAGGGCCCAAGAAATATCCGTATCCTAGAACAGAGTCTCACTCATTCAACACAAGTTAATTGGGCATCTGTGGCATACCAAGTGCTGGATAGGCAAGATATCTACCTATTTGGAGTCAACATTCTTCTAACAGTGAGCAGTATGGTAGACAGAAAACAAACACTAAATTTAAGAAGTCAATTGTAAATGGTATGGAAAATCATGAAAATTAGAGTGAGGTAAAGAGAATAGAGTGCTGACCCTTTCTCCTTAATGTAACCAAAAAATTTTTCAGAGCCCTGGGAGATAAGGTAGGTAGCGCCCATGAATTGTCTGTTTGCCATCTCAACTAATAGAAAAGGAATCCCACTATTTATAATATTATTTCATGTAACTTTTGGGCTAACAATACAACATTTGCTCTAAAAATAGCCCATTTCTCACTAAAAACATCCCCCAGTTATGCAAAATTCTAATTCTTGTCACTTCCAAAGTACAACATCTTATCTTTTCAAAAGCTTGGGAATCAAGTTGTTTTAAAAAGGAGATCAAGTTGCTATAGAAAGAAAGTTAAGTAAGATATCAAATAGATTTATTCTGTTTTTTCAGGAAGATCAGCATGGACCTTCATCCCTTCTAAACTACAGAGGTAACTTCCCCAAGTGCCCTAGATGAGGGCTTTCCAAACTGCAATGTGCATAGAAATCCCCTGGGTATCTTGTTAACATGCACATTCTGATTCAGTGGTTCTGTGGTGGGGCCCAAGATTCTGCATCTCTAACAAGCTCCCAAGTGATGCTGGACCATGTACCATACTTTGTCTAGTGAGGGGCCAGACATGCTAAAGAGACAAATGTATTTTGCCCAAAGCCCTGATAGGAATGAACTACCTCAACCCTTATCCCTTTCCATTTTGTGTTTTAGCTTGGCATGAACAAAAGTGACCCACTTTGGGATAAAATTGTGGTGTTCAACTATAGCTTTAGGTGCTCTGAGGCAGGACCAAATATAATCTTTTTTTTTTTTTTTTTGTGAACTTTGCAGAGAGTTCGGGCTATCTCTTCCTGCTGCCCAAATCGCCACATTTAACTTTTTAAGTTTAGCTTGCTTTGAACTGGTCCACATTTTCTGCCTCCTCCCTTTCTTGCTTCCAGACCTGCAAAGAACTCAAATATCTGCATCCAACACAGCAGCCACACATTCTTTTGAAAATCCTATAGAGCACACTCAAAAGGAGAAGCAAACTGTGAAGTGTGTTTGAGGCCTGTTATCTGCCTTCCTCTCATCCCAGTTTAATTTCTTTGGACACTTGCACAGGGGAGCCGAGGCTTTTTTGATCGCTACAGTCCAAGACGTATTCTACCGGAGAAGTTGGAGACTGCCTCTAAAATGGTCCTTCACTCTGACCAGGGTCTTTCCACAGCTCATTGCAGTTTGCAGTACTCTGCCCTTGTGAGCATGACAGTATATTGATTAGTTGTAGCAAAGAATACAAAAACTGGAGCAGTTCCTACAGTAGGAAAACTGCTAGGACTTTTTCCTACCACTACAAGAAGAGAAGCCATTTCATTAAAGCTGAGTTGATTTGCCTTATAAAGCTTTTTGTTAGAGGCCAACCTGGTACCTAACAGAATTCGGTTCCTCCAATATAGTGTTTCTCCTAAAGGGACCAGCAGCACACGCGATTTTAGGAAGAGATGATCAGGAAGAAGAAAAGAGGGGAGTATTGTCTACAAAGGCTCCTACTAGAAAAGCCCTAATTAATTAAGCAATACTATCCAACAGGCCTCCTCTATGTACTCCGCAAGGGATGCCACGAGGAATGGCACTTTGGGGTGACATAATCTGAAGATAAACATTGCCCACAGCGCTCAATTGCTGTTAGGAAGTCACATTCCTAAATAAAATTGAAGGAAAATGCCAGAGACTTTTCATTTCCTGGGCATTATTAGTGTGAGCCTGACAATTACTGACAGCTATTCAGAACATTGTTTGTGTTCTTTGCTCTCTGAGCATTTCCTAATTATGAATAATAATGCCATTAATTATGCATTTGAAACATGTAAATTATCCAGCAGAACAACATAATCAGAGCATCAAAGAGCCTTCCAGGAAGCCCCCATGCAGCCTTGTTTTTAGCTTCCCCATTTGCGGCTCTCCCCAGGTACTTTCAGGAAGTCAGGAGTCAATGGCTTGTCTCCTAGCACAGAAAGGCATCCATTAGTAGATGCCTGTGCAAATGAAGCCACATCCTTTGAAAGTAATGGCTCTTATTCATTTATTTAGGTTTAATGGCAGCCTTCTGACTTGCCAGACTTACCCTGTGGGTGACCACCAGGGGATGCTACAGGCTGACAGTGATCCTTTGCTCGTTTTCCAAGCCTTGCAAAGACCGGTCCCTCCTTGGCAGCTACTAAGGGTTCCTGACATTCACGTTTCATCCCAGCTACCAGCTGGACCTCCCTGTTGTATTTAGATGTTCTGATCCTGGAAGTAAGCCTCCCCCAATCATAAAATTGTCCTCAGTCCACTGACAAAATGGAAAGTGCTATTAAACTTACTCAGAAGAGCCTCCCAACCTTCATATTTTTGTAAACAATTGCTTTCTATGGCCTTCCTCCTTTTCTTTCTTCCTTCCTCCCTTTTTTCTTTCCTAAATTTGTGTTGACATAGGAATGCTTGACTCCCTCAATCTGTAACACATCTTGTTCCCAGCCTTGTTCCCTGCTATGCTGGAAAGAAGGTTACCTTGCAGATGTCACTGGAATGGCAGGTTCCAGAAAATGCTTCTTCAGTCAGTTTTTTTTATATAGCATTTCTTCTTCACAGCATTGTTTTATTTGTATTATCTCTTATAATTGGGGATTTTATTCCTTCTTTTATAGATAAGAAAATAGACAAAATATATTGATTTTAAACCAGACTCAGAACCACTAGTAATAGCAAGTGACACAAAGGCTGTTTATATGATATGAAGTGAGGGGAAGAAGGTAAAATGTTCTGTAATCAGTCATTCTATTAAACATAACACTTACTGTGACCCTCCTGGGCAGCAGGTGCCCTGCTAGGCTCTTTATTTTTGTATGTGTGGGAGGTGAGAAGATATAAATATGAAAAAAAGATAGTCTTCTTTGTCAGAGAATCTGCACTTTATTTGATCAAAAGGAAGCTGAAATATGACACAGAATCAAGTCAAGTCACACTATGACTCCAGTTTCACATTTACTAAATTGACTCTTCTTAGCAGCTGAACATGCTGGGTAGCCAAATGTTATTTGGCTGTATAGAAGTGGTTGGTGAGTATCTAATGAGGCATCACAAAACACTAATTACTTATAAAATTAATAGAAAAGTTAGAGATGCAGAAATCGAATGTGTGATCGGGTATGGGAGCCAGGGATATGCACAGCTTAGATCTCCTTGCAAGAAAGAATTCGCTGTTCAGCTGCAAGAGGTGCAGTTGGCTGCAGCATACAGCTGCGTTGCCTTCAGGATCCACCTCAGGTTTCCAGCTTATGCCATACTCTTCCTGGACAGCCCCCAGCCAATGGCTGTGCAGAGTGGGGATACAAAGGCCCGGGCATTTCTGCCCAATGCAGAAGTCTAGAAATCAGTCTTTGACGCCCAGCTCCCTACTGAGTTGGTTGAGACTTTGTCAGATTTGCATTATAAACAGAGGCTCTCTCTGCCCAGTCCTGCTGTCTCCCCTTTATCTTTCTCAGGCATTATCCCACAATAATCTTGTACTCATAACTCTGTCTCCATGTCTGCTTTCCAAAAGACCCCAATGTCCCACTGTGTCTGCCTATACCTGTAACTAATTTAAAGAAAAATAGGAATGATTTTAAATCAAGGCCAGAGATTATAAAATATCTGCAAAATTCTCTACCCCTAGTAAATTTTCTTTCTCTAGGAAAAGAAGTTTTGTTTCTTTTAGGCAGGTCACTAAGCCAGTATAAATGTATTTTGGGGGGGTCTCAACTGGTAGTCCTGTAACAAGAAAGGTTTGGTAGGGATTGCCCCAAGTGCAAGCAGTCAAGGGGTTTATTGGCTCTGGAGAAATGAAAACTAATGATAAAGTCGACTAGAAGTTTATATACTTCTTATTATCAGCATGGGCCTGTAATTTTAAACAATATCAATAATAAAATAGTTTTCCCTGTCAAGGTGGAATGCTTCCCTGTCCCCCACGCCCAGCCTTGGTATGCCACTGTGAAATGTTTAAATTATAAATGTGAAGTGGTCTTTATTTTAATTGCTTTCAACCATGAAATCTCAAATTCTCCCTTTTTTGGTCCCTTAATAAAATATTAGGCAAATCCTTTATTCTTGGCTATTGAAATCTCGTCTAGCCCTGTTTAAAACTCTAATATCACATTTGTTATTCTAAAACTCTTACTGTTAATGCTGGGTTTGTGTCTAAAGAGAACTGCAGTGGTAGGGGTTGTGATCTGTCTCCCTTCTCACACCTCTTTCCCTCAGTGTGGCATTTTATGTGTGTGTGTATATGTTGGTGAAATCTGGATCTGGGATATTGTCTCTACCTTCCTCTTACACATGTAGCCCCTCTAGGTTTGGAAACATGGAGGAGAGTCAGGAATGTAGAGATGATTGTATGTAACTACTGCCTTTTGGAGCTCCATGTCTCACTTTGATTTGGTGTAATTCTGTCTGTGTTACTGTTATGTAAGTCGTGTGGGTGATACTCATGTGAAGACCAGCTTTACCCAGGATCGCTCCATCACTGAGGACCCCTACAGAGAAGGAATGTAATAGCTCCCTTCTGTCCTCCTGCCAATACTCCACACCCTCAATCCATTTTCTGGGTTGAGTGTTCCAATGCTTGGCCAGTCAGTGGCTTGAGAAACCCTGGAGCTCTTCTTGGAGCCATAGGAACTGCTGTTGTGCCCTACTCCAAGAACTATGGAAAGTTGGGATGAGGTGAAGCTGTCTCTATATTTTTCCCAGCCTTACTACACCGTGATCTCTTGAACTCTTGCTGGCTTGGACCACAGCAGTGGGACTCTATTCTTCAGAAATCTCTAGATCACAAGTTGGCATCAATCTTTCTATTCACTATGACACCAACCTCCAAAGAACACCTATCAAACTATTCCCAAAACTTTTTAATGACTCCCCTTGGGCTGTGGCGACAGGACATCCAGATGAGGGAATAGGGCAAGAGATCTCAGTCTCCCCTTCTTGCAGACTCAGCTCAAATTTACGACTGATTATCTTAGAACAAATGCATCACTGTCAACACTTGGGTTTAGGAGGAGAAACTTGTAAGGGGAAGGAAAGATCCTTTCTTTGGGCACTGTGCATGCTTCAAAAGCTGTCAAGCATGACTCTCTTTCCTCCTGTCTCTAGATCTTGGCCAATTCTGGGATGGGAGGGTGCACCATGGTAGTAGAGCTGATTCTGTTGCCTCTAAATTCCTTCAAGAAGATAGTGTTCACAGAAAAGCCCTTTTCAGATTAAGTGGATTCGTAGGGTCTTTTGTAACCAGTTGGTTTTCCTAATAGCCAAGCTTGGACTAACAGGGAAAATCCCACTTACCATCTTATTACTCCAGTTTCGTACCTATAAAATGAGGGATTATACAAAAATAATTCCTAAAAGTTTTTTTCAATTCTAATAGTGTATGGGTCAGATATCTCTTACCAAGATTAGAATTAGATTGTTCTATCCCCATTGAAGCTAATTTATTTACTCATCACATTTATTGAATCTTAACAACGTGTCTATAACACATCACTACATTATTTATTTACTTTTGTGTCTTCTCATTATACTATGAAGCCCTCAATGGCAACAGAACTATATTTCATTCTTGTTCCATCCCTATCACATATGGACCCTTGATAAATCTTGTTTGAAGGAATGTGCAATTCATGTAATTTTTTAATGCAAATTACAGATAACTGAGTATTAGCAGTGGCTTGTTGTTAAAGAAACATCAGTGACTAAATTAATGTTTGTCATTACCTTCCTATGAATTTAGCACCATGCCATGATTCTGGGAGATTAAGGGGAAATAGAAAACATGGTTCCTAACCTCATGAAGTACAAACTCTAACTGGCAGAGCAAAATGAAACTAAAGAAGACAGAGTTGAGTCTTAGTACACAAGCTGGAGAAGATTTTCTAGAAAACAGGTAAACAAGAGATCCAAAAGCAAATACATTTCCAGCCATGTCCTCTTATGACTATCATGATAGCATGTGAAATAACTGGTCTTTCACTGGGGGTGAAAGAATAGCCATTTATAGGTGAGGACCTCCACATCAAAAATATATACTACAGGAGCCGCCCGGTGGCGCAGCGGTTTAGTTCGCGCTTGGCAGCCCGGGGTTCGCCAGTTCGGATCCCGGTCGCCCGCCGACGCACTGCTTGTCAGCCACGCCGTGGCGGCGTCCCATATAAAGTGGAGGAAGATGGGCACGATGTTAGCCCAGGGCCAGTCTTCCTCAGCAAAAAGAGGAGGACTGGGGACGGATGTTAGCTCAGGGCTGGTCTTCCTCACACACACACACAAATATATATATATATATATATACTACATACCCATCAGTAGTTGGTGTAGCCTGGTGAGGTAGTAAAATGTTGCTAATTAAGCTCACAGTCTCCAGAGCCAACGCACACCTTATTAGATTTGTTACCTTGGGAAAGTTAATAATTCTCTCTGTGCCTCAGTATTCTCATATGGAAAATGGGAATAATAGAATTTTCTCCAAGGGGCTCTTAGGAGAGTCAAATAAATAAAGAATATCACTTGGCACTCAATTACCATAATATCAATGTTTTCTGTCCTTACTATTACTGAATATATCATGTTACTGAGGTTGTGGAAACACTAATGTAGAATTTCTGATATTTTTAAGGAACTGAAAATCAGAGTCCTTGGCAGGAGTTTCACACACACACACACCCATTCACATACGTACACACAGCTTTTAAGGACAGTGAAAATTTTTCACAGACAATCTTGAGGTGTGTGATTCTGGAGATCATACTATGTATTAATCTGAGTGGTCAGCAAATCCTTCTGGAAGTTTCAATAATCAAGCTTCCTTGGCAAGAATTTTCAGGACAAATTGGTTTAATAAATCATGGGGTTTTTGCCTGGCATTATAATAAGGCTACAGATTATGTCCCTTTCAAGCAAAAATCAAATACAAATGCAATACAGGTATTTCAGTTTTAGCCCTAGAGCAACTGTACAAAATGATGCAATGTAACTTTTCCCAGATTTACTCCTCAGGGCCAACACTTGGGGAACAAATATGTATTTAGGGATTCTACTGATCAGATGGTGGACTCCCCAGGAAGCAAATGATGCTTCAGCATCATTAGGGCCCCTTAATTGCATGAGCTCTCGGGAATACTAGGAATTTCTGGTAGTTGTAGAGGATTGTAGATGGGGAGAGGAAAACAGATTGCAATCAGGAAACCTGTCTAAATAATCATTGCTGACAAATTTCCTAAAGTTTCTTAGAGAAAGGGACCTGAGTTTCCCAGACTACAGACATTTGTTGTCATTTCTTTTCTCATTTTTAATAAATATTCAATTTCCTGCTTAGCTTTGTATTCATAGTTTTGTATTTTTCCTTAAAGGAGCATCTCAAAACTGTATAAACTTCAGTCTCCACAAAATCTGGAGCCGTTGTTGCCACTGACCTCTTAGCTTTTGCTCTAAATTCTACTATTTGTTTTCAGACCTTTTCTCCATCCCACCCATCCTATTTAATTTCTGTTGGTCTCCCAACTTCTAATTAGTGGAAGGAAGGTAAATATTCCCAAATTATTATTTTTTCACTAATCAACGAGAGTTGATGTAAACTGGGACTGTAGACTTGATCTTTAATTAAAATAGATATTAGTCTATGTTAAAAACTGCGTTATAGCCTGGTTTGTCATTTCTATTATAAATAGTGTTGCAGGTTCTAGCCAGAGCAATCAATTAGGGAAGAAAAAAAATAAAAAACATTCAAAGTGGAGAGGAAGAAGTAAAATTATCTCTGCTCATGAAGGACATGATCTTATATGTAGAAAACCCTAATGATTCCACACACATACACACACATGTACAAACACACAACCTGTTAGAACTAATAAATGCATTCAGCAAAGTTTCAGGACAAAAAACCAACACAAAAAATTAGTTGTGTTTCTCTACATTAATAATGAACAATCCAAAAAGGAAATTAATTTTTAAAATCCCATCTACAATAGCACCAAAAAGAATAAAATGCCTAGAAATAAACTTAACTGAGGAGGCAAAAGACTTATATGCTGAAAACTAAAAAACATTGATGAAAGAAATTAAAGGAGACATAAATAAATGGAATGACATCCTGTTTTCATGGATTGGAAGAGTTAATATTGTTAAGACATTAACACTACCAAGGTGATCTACAGATTCAATGTAATCTCTACCAAAATTGCAATGATGTTTTTTGAAAAAATAGAAAAATCCATTCTAAAAGTGATATGGAACCTCAAGGGACACAGAAGAACCAAAGCAATTTAGAAAAACAATGAAGTTGGAGAACTCAAACTTACTGTTTTCAAAACTTACTACAAATCTAAAGTAATCAAAACTGTGGTAACTTCCATAAAGACAGTCGTATAGACCAACATAATAGAATAGAGCCTAGAAGTAAACCCTTACATGTATGGTCAAGTGATTTTCCTTAAGGGTTCAAGACCATTCAATGGGAAAAGGAGAGTCTTCAACAAATAGTGTTGAGAAAACTGGACATTCACATGTAAAAGAATGAAGTTGGACCCTTACCTTACACCATATACAAAAATTAACTCAAATGGATCAAAGACCTAAAGATAAGAGCTAAAACTGTAATGTTTTCAAAAGAAAAAATAGAGTAAAATCTTCAAGACAAAGAAGTTGGTAATGATTTCTTTGATATGACATCAAAAGCACAGGACACAAAAGAAAAAATAGATAATTGGACTTCACCAAAATAAAAAAAAATTATGCATCAAAGGACACTATCAACAGAGTGAAAAGACAACCCACAGAATGGGAGAAAATATTTACAAACCATATATCTGGTAGTAGATTAACATCCAGAATGTATAACACCTACAACTCAACAATAAAAAAACAAACAACCCAATTAAAATTGGACAAAGGACTTGAATAGACATTTCTCCAAAGATGATATAAAAATATTCATGGCCAATAAGCACATGAAAAGATGCCCAATATCACTAATCATTAGGGAAATGCAAATCAACTCCATAATGAGATGCCACTTCACATCCATTAGGATCGTATTATAAAAAAGAGAAACAAAGAAAATAACAAGTACTGGTGAGGACGTGGAAAAATTGGAATCCTTATGCCTTGCTGATGGAAATGTAAAATTATGCAGCCACTGTGGAAAACAGTATGGCAGTCCCTTAAAAAGTTCAACAGAACTACTATATAATCCAGTAGTTCCACCTCTGGATTTATACCCACAAGAATTGAAAATGGACTCAAACAGATATTTGTATACCTATGTTTATATCAGCATTATTTACAAGAACCAAAAGGTGGCTACAGCCCAAATGTACATCAATGGGTTGATGGGTAAACAAAATGTCATATCTATCTATATATAGATATATATATCTATATATAGAGATATATATACACACACACACAATGTAATATTATTCAGCCTCAAAAAGAAATGAAATTCTGACACGTGCTCCAACATAGATGAATGAACCTTGAGCACATTATGCTAAGTGAATAAACTAGTCAGAAAGGGCAAATATTGTATGATTCCACTTATATGAGACATCTAGAGTAATGAAATTCGTAGAGACAGAAAGTAGTATTGTGGTTGCCAAAGTCTGTGGGGAGGAATGAATGGGAAGTTATTGTTTAATGGACACAGAGTTTCAGTTTGGAAAGATGAAAAAGTTCTGGAGACAGATAGTGGTAATGGTTGTACAACAATGTGAATGTCCTTAATGTCTTTGAATTGTACACTTAAAAATGTTTAAAATGGTAAATTTTGTCATGTATACTTTACAGAAAAAATAAAATAAAATTAGAAAAACTGCATTATATTCAAACTGATGCTTAATTTAAAAAAATCACAAGAGATCTAGGTCTCCAAGGTCATACAATGCATGTATCCATCAACTATAGCCTTTCTGCTGATTTCAGGATTATCCTATAAACTAGTTTTAATCACACAATCCTCATTAAGTTTTGTTCTTTAAGAGTTAAATTTCGCCTTGCAATTTGCACTTGTGATTATACAAACCCACTGACAGTTGCAAAGCTAACTTTTGTGTGCACTCAGAAGACAGACAATGGTAAAGCAAACATGCCAAGTGCAAAGGTAAATATATGGCATTATGCATTGCATGGTCAGAGACCTGCAGAATTAATGCAGTTTATCACTTATTTCCTAGATTTTCCAAATCAGTCTTAGATCCATGACTGTTCCTGTGTCAAGTTAAGAAAGTAGAGGAAGATAAACTTTTCTAAGTTGGAATCAAAGGACTGGTATGAGAAGAAATGAGAACCAGCCATCCAAGGGCCTCCAATGTGAATGGTGCAGTGCAATTAGGGTTTGGCTGACTAGCATTTTCAGGAAAAAGTCACTCCCCAGCAATGCTGTGTAGGCAAAAGTTGGGTCATCAAATTTCCTTCTTTTCCTGAAAGTGTTCCAGAGGAATATTTATTTTCAGACTGTAACCCTGATTCTTCAGTTTCTAACAAGATTCAGCTGAAACTGTTTAAGGGAGAAACCAGTAAGCATTGTCAGCCACATTCCAATGGCCCAGCTCAGAGACAACAAAGGTTGACAAATATATTCACATACACATAGGAACACATACATTCTATTTATTTTAAGGAAGCATTGGAAATATACTTATTTTTTTTGGTCTTAGAACACTTACGGAGGAGTGTGGCAGACACCTTTACTTCCATTGTTTCTTTTTTTTTAATTGAAACGTACACTCTAAAACCACAACTACCTAAAGTAGCCACACCAAAGGGATAGATGGTTTTCACCGTTAAACTCACAGCTGCATTGGCATGATCATAGTGACTTTCATCCTTTCCTTGATGGGGACTCGCACACAGACAGAGTATTCCTCTCTACTCCTTTTGATTAAATAGCTGTTGACACTGATTGGTTTCTCAAGTTAGCCTAAAATGCCTCAAATTCTATGCACTGATGAAAGAATATGGATAATTTTGCTGTTGAAACATATAAGGATGTTTGCTTTTATTATTTTCATTATCATCACCATTATTATCACACATGATATGTATAAAATTGCACAAACACACTTAAAGAATAAAGAAGTGATTAATACAATAGCTATCCAATATGATGCCTTTGTGTGATTAGAAAAAGCTCTGCTTCAGGCTGTGCACCAAATTCAGGTCTTCCCATGTTTCTCATTTTTGGACACAGGTTGGAGAGCCAGTGGCTACCTAGTACATTTTTTTTCATGGCAGAAATCTAAATTTTCCCAAAGGTCAGGTGAAAATGCACAATGCCTCTTAAGACAGATTTGGAACTGGCAACTTGTCACTTCCACCCATTTTCTATTGCCCAAAGCAAGCCATATGATCAAGTCCAGCATCAATGGGATGGGGATGTGGAAGTACACTCTTCTCCAGGAACAACCAGTGAAAATTCTCAGTCACATTCCAGTAGCCTAGTTCAGAGACAACAAATGCCCTCATATACATTCACATATAGGGAAGGGGGATAAATATTTGCTGAAAAACAATAAAATTTGTCATAGACATACTCATAATACTCTCTTCGATCACATTAAACATGTGTTCAGTAATTCCAATATCTGCAGTATTTGTGGATCTGATACTGTAGTTTTAGGATTTTATCAACATTCATTTAGGGTCCTGTGTGTGTGTGTGTGTGTGTGTGTGTGTGCACGTGCGTGTTATTGTGATCTTATATATCATGCAAATTTAACTGGAGTATTTGCTGGAGTTTAAAGTACAGTCTTCCAGGGAGAATTTGCCTTACTTCTGCTAAGTAAATGATGATGTATTCAGCTACAGAGATTGCAAGAATTCCAGCTCCCATACTTTTTGAAGGAAGAGGCACCTTCTCAGAAAGACATAGCAGACAAATTAGCAAAAAAGCCAAATATTTTTCAGAGAAAAGATCTATATAGGATCTGACTCCTTTCTCTTTTGGGATCCCACATTCTTGGAAAACTTTTTTTTTTTTGTGAGGAAGACCAGCCCTGATCTAACATCTGTTGCCAATCCTCCTCTTTTTGCTGAGGGAGACTGGCCCTGGGCTAACATCCGTGCCCATCTTCCTCTACTTTATATGGGATGCCACCACGGCATGGCTGACAAGCAGTGCGTCGGCAGGTGCCCGGGATCCGAACCCGCGAACCCTGGGCTGCCAAAGCGCGAACTACACCGCTGCACCACCAGGCCGGCCCCTAGAAAGCTTTTTATAAAGGAAATGGTCAGAGAGCAGTAGAAGGGAGTTTGGAGTGGTAACTAAAGCCTAAATCAGGCCATAAACTACCAAGATGTATTAGACCAGCAAGGTTAACCACTGTAATGACCAACTCCCAAATCTTAGGGGCTTAATATAACACAAATCTAGTGCTGACTTATGCAATAGTTCAACATGGGTGCTTGGTGGGTGGCCTTTGATGGAATGATGCCAGGACCAGGCTCCTCCTTCTTGTAGCACTGCTACCTCATAGGACCTCAGGGTCTCCTGCTGGGTGTTTTTCTTCCATCTGCCATAGGAAAGTGGAGGATAGTGCAAGAGATATTTTGTTGTGTTCGACCTGGAAGTGGTGTCCATCACTTCCATCCACATGGCCCCATCTCCTGCAAGGGAGGCTGGAAAAGGTACCTATGAAGAAAAGGAAATAGGTTTGGTAAACAACCAGCAGGTATCTCTGATGCATGGGGCTCCAAGCAAAACAGGTTGAATCTAAAAATTTCCTGTGACTAAATAACTTAAACACCATGGGATGGCTCTGAGATTAATGGCTGCATATTAATAATAAAATAACAGATTATAATGTAGTTTATAACATAGTTTACAGTGACCTATAGTGGTATGTGGTAGCCACAGCTGATTGTGACAGTGAGAGAAGACAAAGCATTTTATCTCCACGCTCTGAAACCCTCCTCGCCTCTGAACCCCCAAATAACAACAGGAACCCAAAGAAAACCCCTACCAGCAAAGTTATTACTGTATCAGTAAACAGGAATTACATGGGACTGTTGAAAGCACCTGGTTTTTAACAGTGACACTGTGAGGTAGGGGCAGTGTGGAGTCAAATCTGGCTCTGTGGGTTCTGCTTATGGTGAGTCACCTTGGCAGGGCAGTAGAGGTTTGGGAACAGTCTCCCCAGATTTCTGTGCATGGGCATTAGTCTCTGGCTTCACTGTGCACTGTCTGGCATCTGCTTCCAGTGGTGGATGCAGAATCCCTCAATTTATAATTTGGTTTCAACTCCAGACATGAAGTAGTTCCCACAGAATACAGTATTCCAGTAAGTGGTCCCTGACCCATACACCAGGAATGGGATGATCCTGGTGATGTGCCTATGAGGGGAGGGGTGCATAGTCTTGCAGTGCCGATATGGGACGTCATAGAACTGTTGAGTTGATTATTCAAACCATTGTGACCTTATTTGCACCCCTAGCATGTGAAGAGGGCTGTCGATGTTACAGTTAAAAATTAGAAAAAATAATATCGCTGCCTGTTATGTGGAGAAGGAGATTGATCATCACAAAGTATACTCCAATTTTATCCCCAGAGTGATGTAGCTGTGCACTCCCACAGTTTGTATGTCTGCTTGGCAGGGTTGTGATTCCCTCAGAACTTCTGAGCCCTCTGAAGCAGTACAGGGATGTCTGCAGGGGCTGAGTTTCTTTTACTCACAGAGAAACTGACCTTGAATATTGTCATAAGCTAGCAAAGTAAAGATCCCATTTCCTGTTGCAACAAGCTATCCATTTGCTTCAAAAATATCTTTTGAAGAAGGGGAAAGAAGGTAAAAAAAAAAGCCCTGAATCAAGAAGGCTTGAGTTTACAAGTAGCATGATTTGTGCTCTGCGCGTTAGAGGCATTGTTTCATGCCAGCCCTTCTTGTTTTGATTGTCTCACAAGCTTCCAGGGCCACATGGTAGAAGGATGATGAGCCAACGGTTTCCTGCAATAAACCTGACTGAGGTCAGTTTTTTTTTTTGGGGGGGGAGGGGTAACATGTGTTGCCAATCCTCCCCTTTTTGCTGAGGAAGACTGGCCCTGGGCTAACATCCGTGCCCATCTTCCTCTACTTTTTATGGGACGCCGCCACGGCATGGCTGACAGGCTGTCCGTCCGCAGGCGCCCGGGATCTAAACTCGGGAACCCCGGGCTGCCAAGCGCGAACTAAACCGCTGCGCCACCTGGCGGCCCCTGACTGAGGTCAGTTTTTATTTTTATATCCTACTTTCCCTTTTTCCGGAATTTCCTACTTGCATTTTTCCACAGCAATTGTAGGATTTGTGCTCGGTGTGACCGAAGAGCCTGACTCACAGGAGGTCCTTCAACTCTGATGCTCATGTCTTAGGGTGCAAGTTCTGTTCATATAGACCAGGTTGTAAATCCTTGACTTTTAGGAATAAGGAACTCTATTTCCATAACTCATAACGTCTCATAACTCACCAAACTATTTATAGCTCCAAAGATGCTCAAGAGACCACACTGATTTATTATAATGAATCATTCCTTGTCTCTGACCTCTGAGACTTGATGACATTAGTAGACATTGTAGATCATGTAGAACTAGAATTTGGGTTCTAGAATTTGAGTTCTGGACATGCTGCAGTGAATTTTGGAAGTATTCCTAAGGCAGAGAGAGGAACTAGATGGGTTCTTAACCGAACAAGGCAGATCCAGATCTCAAATTTTCAGAATAAGATGTCCGTGGGTGCTACCCTTAAATAACAGAAGATTGCTCCCCACAGCCTGAGCTCTATTCCTTCATGGGTAAAATAAGTTGCTTTTAAGAAGGAAAATAAGTTTTATCATGTATCCAAACAAATCTCAGGAATGTAAGAACAAAAGGACACTGGGGGTCCTCCATATGCAAAAAGCCACAAAGATTTACTATGTAAACCATTCCAGCTTACAGTAAAACAGGAAAGGACTAATTATATTCCAAGTTCTCTCTTTTCCATACCATGGAGATGAGGCTCAGCAATCACATCAGCCCCAAGTAAGGCAAATGAAAGGAGTCCTATGTAGGATTCACAAGAAAAAAGTGATTGAATGGACCTGCATGTGTGCACTCAGGGAATCAGCCCCCAGAGAAGACCAAGTGAAAGGGAATCCTATGCTGGATTCCTATGAGGAGCATGCAGGAAGTAGCCAGCTTATGTGCGCTCAAGGAATCACAGATGAGAGAAAGCATGGTGAAAGGACATCCAATGCAGGATTCCTAAGATTTAGGGATTGGAAGTTGCCTGCATGTGTGCTCTTTGGGGAAAAGGTCAAGAAAAGGCCAATTGACTGGGATGCTAACTTAGATTTCTAAGAAGTAAAGATGGGAAGTGTCCTGTGTGTGCACACGCAGGATATTAGCCCCAAGAGAAGGACAAGTGAAAGAAGATCTAAGTTGGGTTGCTAAAACGAAGGGGTGGGAAGAGGAGAGAACATGAGGGCAGGAAATCTCAGGCACATCTGTTATCAACTGATGAAGAGAATTTTTTCAGGTGCCATATAGGGAAATGAGGTCCAAAATGAATTTATTATTTCAAGAACTACTGCTGGTCAGACACCATTGGGATTCTTAGAATTTTAGTTGGAACTACATATACCAAAAGACAACTTTTTGGTACCACAGTCCCTGAGAAGTCCTTTTTTTTACATCTTCCTTCCATCTTTGTGCAAAATTATTCTATATCAGAATATTCTGATTTATGCATATGTTTGTTTATAATTTTTAAGATTAATTTTCCATGACCCTCCTAAGTTCCTGTTGCTTTAAAAATTGGCCAGACATATAAATGTATTGTAAAGGTCATTCTTATGTTCTTAGTGCATTTCCAGTAAGGCCTCTAGGTTTCAAAGCTGACTGATATGGGTGTACATCCCAGCTCCACTACACACTGTCTGTGTAGTTTGGGGGAGGATTTTTAATGTCACTAAGCCCCTATTGGTAAATTACGGACAATAGTATAGCCTACCTCATAGCATTGTTATGATGAATAAAGATATTATATAAGGGAGCCTAGTGCATAATAAATGCTAAGTAACTGTTAACAATGATGATGATGATGATGATTACCATGAGGCGAGGCTGATGTCACATCATGAAGGGCCTGGGAGTTCAGACTAAAAGTTTTTATCTGGATATAATGTGAGTTAGATGTTGCAGATGGAAATATATAAAGTCACTCTGATATTTCAAGTCCAGGAGAAGATAGCACCATGAGCAACAATGGAGAATCGGAAAGATGAATCATGGCCTGGCCAATGAGTGCCATGGGTGTTGTCAGTTCACCAGGGCCATTACATACTATAGATAATACTCAAGCAACAGTGGGGCCTAGTGCTTTCACGATCAACCGATTGTCACTGGATCTCACTCCTTGTAATTTCCACTGAAGTTCATCATAGAGATCTGCTTAAAATGTATAAGTCATAACAGCAAAGAACACTTGGAGTTTTGCAACTCACAGATTGGGTACATAATTGTAGCGGTCACATATTATTCAAATAACTAATTTAAGAGAATACCCTGTCTTCTCAGCCTCTTTCATCTGAAGGGGCAGCACCCCACCAGTAATCCAGTCCTCTAACGATAATGGTCCTGCCTTGACAATTACCAGTCAATCCAATACAGAGGTATTCTTCAGTCTTCGTAGTCACTGGAAAATAAAGATCCTTTCTGTGTGGGCTACAATTGTTTGATTTTGGTTTTTACTTAAAAGGATTCTGTCTACTAGACTCAACCTATAGACCTCTGAACTGTCCTCTCCTCTGGCCTGGGCATGTGAGTCCCCAGTTGGCTCCCATCTCCATGCCCAAATATCCTTCTGACTAACCTCATCACTCTCCCCCGGTCAACTGATTACAGATTCCATAAAGGCTCCATCTTGGCCCCTATTCCAATTTTCTGTCATCTCCCATTCTAAGCCTCAACTCTAGCCTCCCATCCAGGCTCCCATCCAGAGATTCCCAGTATCTCATTTGAGACATCACCCTGATTGCTATCCCTCCTTCAGTACTTCTAGTACAGTGCTTCTTCTCTGACACAAACATAAGACGGCGATATAGGGTTAACAAGTATATCTCAAAATACGTAATTCCATAGTGCATTCCACAGCGAACTGGAGGGAGGCTGGTACACGGGGAAGGAGAGATGACGATTGCTGCAGCTTATGTGGAATCCATCCGTCAAACAGCATGCCTAGTAACTATTCCACCCCCCTGAAGCTGGATGTTAACTAAGAGTAACTCAGAGGAGGTCGTGAAGTACACTTTATTGAAAAATTACAAAAGTACATTAATATATATTTAACTTATAGTAGAATGGCATTTAGAAACTTGGGAGTCCATATCAGTAGCATTCTTAGAGGAAAATGACAATGATTCACCAGTGCTTTGAAATTTGATATATAGGATTCAGAATTAATTCCTATCAGATGTATTTTCCATATGGATTTTTACTTCTGAAGATGGGACACAAAGGCTTTTAATGAAATCATTAGGAGTCTCAACATCACCCATACTGTTCTTTCTCTTTCCATAGTCTCTCTCAGTCTCTCTCCTGCAGCTGAATCAGCAAGTGAAGAAACTCTCTTACCATTTATCTTTTGTCACACAAGGCAACTACTCTGAAATGTGATACTCAAAGCCTTCCTTAACAAGAAGGAGATGCCAAAGTGGTGGACAAAAACACTTTTGAAAGGAAAGATGCAAAATGATTGTGCACTAATAAGCTATGTATTTTTCTTCATTATGCTGACTTCTGCAAAGCTGCACTTGACATGTTTGTCTGATGCTGGGAAAAGAATGAGGCAAGATTATCTGCGAAGACAGTTGTGTAGTAACTGCCATTGAGCTCTTTGCTTTTAACATTTATTGTAAGACTGAGATAAAAAGGCTTCACAATGGGAATAAATGAAGTCGGTTGCTTTAGGTCCACTTGGCCATGTGAGCAGTATGACCCCATTCTTGTGGCGTTTAATGATTTCTGCACCCCCACTACCAAAAATTCTCCTCGGCTAGCAGTTGTCATGGTGACCATCTAAATTCACTCCAGGCACACTTCAACACGTGACACATTTTATATGCACAGTATCTTTCTCCACATGTGAAGCTCCTTGGAGGAGTCCAGCCTTTCGGCCAAGCCATTGCACTAAAGACGAAGAAATGACCTCCCCTCCCACATTTGTAACGCTCGGGTCACTGAGACTGTAACAGCTTGTGAAAATGTAGTTTTTCTCACTTATTAAAAGGAGCAAGTCTTGAGATTTGATTTTAGATAGCACGTCTGGCTGATGGTGTGATACCTTTCTGTTGTGATTTAATTTCCTCTTCGAATAGAATCTAAAGTATGATTTTTTTATTCTCTCCACTACAAAACACCATTTATCCTTGTTTTGGAAGGAACAAAGGATGATTTCTTGTGCTGAGGCTGAGCGGGGAGAGCAAGTCCTCCATTGCACTGCTTTGTCCACCAGCAGTGCTCTCTATCGCCTTTAAAAATAAGTATCTGACAGGGCATTCCAATTTTCAGTGTTTATTACAATGAAAGCTGAACAAACTATGTGAGAGACTGAGTCATACCTCACTGCCCTTATAAAGTGAGTCTGTCAAAAGTGGGATTTTGCCCTGGCTCAGAACTAACAAAAGAGAGCAGGGTGAGAGTCAGGAGATTTAAGAGGAGAACCATCTCTTTTCTTGCTTCATCTTCCCTAGATAATCTTATTTCACTTTTTAAATTTATTCTTTTGGTTTCCACTAATCTCCTGACTGTCTCCATCAGTGACCATCGGGAGTTCCTTTTACTTTGGTACACTTGCCTGTTGACACCCAAATGAATGGGTTTTGTCTTTGGCTCACTGCTTGCCTTCTTCCTTGACGTCACGTATGCAGCCATTGCCAGACTGTCCACCCGACTTCTGGCCTCTTCCTTCGTCCTCTCTTTGGTTCACGTGTATCTGAACAGTGGAAGTTCTAACTTTCCTTTCTAACTGCTCCACAGTGAGTCACATCCCAACTTCTCATTCTAGGCCATTCTCAGTAATGCTCAGGACAAAATTAACTGCTCTTACTATCCTCATCTTTTCTAGCCCTTTCCTCCTTCATTCTACCCTGGTTCTCCCAATCTCCAGCCACATATTTATAGAGGTTTAAAAAACGAGTCAAAGAAATCACAGAATAAAAACCTACATTCTTGCAAAACTATGGATGCTTGTAAATGGAGAGAGGCTTCCCTTCCCTGAATTTAGGGCAAGAGGATTAAGAACTGATTAGATGTATATATCTTAAAATCATTTTGGATGGAATTTACCAATAATAGCATGCTAAAAAAACAAATTGAGAAGTTGACAAAGATTAGGCAAACCCCCGTTCATGAAGGATATATTATGTGAATCCTAGAAGATCAATAAGGAGATAAATTCAGATGTATAAATTATGAAATATTTTAGTGAAATGTTACAAATACATCTAATTTTCTTTCAATCTCTCTCCCTTGTTTTTTCTTTGGAGAATGTTGGCTTAAAAGGCAAGTGGAATTATTCCTTGCATTTAAAATAATTTCTTCGAGAACAACTTGTAGAATGGACAATTGACACTATAGATTGTAAACATATGTAACTTTTATGCCCCAAAGATGTGCATATGAAAAATAAATACATTCAAGCATGGTTTAGATAAACTGCAAATCACAGATCCATAATGGGGAAATTGAGGATGCTAACATATCATTTATTTGTGAGAATAATATTATGGCCAGGACTATCGTGCTCTTGAAATAGATCTCTTGCTGCAGAAAAACATTTGGACCAGATGGACTACAGACTAATTTAATATAGCATATTAATGTCTGTTTTGGTTACCTGTTGCTGTGTAACCAACCACCCCAAACTTTGTGCCTTAAAAAACAATTATCTTACTATTTCTCACAGTTTTGTAGATGACTAGAACTCAGCTGGACAGTTCTTCTGCTGGTCTCACTTGAAACCTCTCATGCTGTTTCAGCAAGGTTGTGGCTTGAAACCTCCAAGATGTTTCACTCATAGGTCTAGCTCCTGAAAGGCTAGGCTCAGCTGAGATGCCAGGATGCCTGGCTCTCTTTCTTTGTTTCTCTCTCTCTCTCTGTAGTCCCAGGGCCTCTACCTCTCCATATGGCTTCTTTACATGTTCTCTCCATGTGGTCTCTCCAGCAGGACTCCTGCCCAGGGTGTTCACGAGCACAAAAGCAGAAGCTTCCAGCAGCTTTCAAGTCTTAGGCCCAGAACTGAATTAGCATCACTTCTGCCACATTCTATTGCTTGAAGCAGAAAACCACCCCAGCCCAGATTCAAAGGAGAAGACTACTAAGGGTGTGAATTCACTAGGGACAGCCAATATTACAGACTACCTCGATGTCCTTATTTAATCTCTGGGGACTGGTAATGCTGACTCATTTATAGTCTCCTCTTTGGAGAGCTCATCCATTTCCACAACTTATCTATCACCTTATGGGGATGAATCTCAGTTCTTTAACCAGACTTCCTCCCCAGTGATATATTACCAACTCCCTGTAATAAATAGCTAACTTTGATTGAATACCAAGTGTGTGTTAGGTATTTCATATACGTTATTTCTAATTTATTGACTGCACTGTATTTAAAAAATAAGAAAACTGAGGCTCAGAGAAGCTCAGTTTATAAAAAGCATATGGCTAGTAAGGGGCAGAACTATGGTTGAAACCCAGGTATATCTTCGTATAAAGCCCTTGCATGCTTTCTCCAAGGTTCCACAGTTTGATCTCTGTCTCTCTGTCTCTCAGTTCTTGGACAAAATAAGAATCCTCTTTTACTTAATTTCAAACAAAATAGGGGCAGGGTATTCTTCCTTCCCAACCCATCTTTTTCTTTTTGGCGAAGAAGATTGGCCCTGAGCTAACATCTGTGCCCATCTTCCTCTATTTTGTATATGGGATGCCACAGCATGGCTTGATGAGTGGTGCATGGGTTCGCGCCCGGGATCTGAACCTGTGAACTCTGGGCTGCGAGGCAGAGCATGTGAATTTAACCACTATGCCACCAGGCCGGCCCCCCAACCCATCTTTTTTTGACCAAGAAACAGATTTTCCCTTAGGTCTGGCTGCTGTGCATTATATCTCTTGCTTTTTTGGAAGAAAAAAATATCCCTGGTTCCAGGAGAAGGGCATTTTGTGTATCTGGTTATTGCTGAACAGGATTTTTTCTCTCAGAATAAGATAAATCTTGGCTAAGCTCTTGTGTTTCCTTCGTTTTGTTTTTTGCACTCAGAAAGTGAATGTCAGAGATATTGGTCCTATATTGGACTTTATTTCTGAGAGTTCACATTATTTAAAATCGTGGGACATGTTTTCTTTTAGTCCTTTGATTAAACATAAAGACTGCAAGTCAAAAGTATTCCGGGAGATAGTACGTAGATAATTCACTTCCCAGACAGTGGGGAGCAAGTCACAATGAAGAGATCAGCCTCAGGCTGAAAAGTTAATCTGTTGGGAGACAATTTTCCCCGGGACTCATGTGTCTGGACATCTTGTGAGCAAAGGCACTGTATTTTTTCTGAACTATTTCTTTAAGGATACTTGTACAGTGACCAGCCTTGGAAGACAGATGTAGCGTCTCTCATTGGATCAAAGGAGAGGTTCACTTACTTTCCAGTAAAATAACGACAATGTCTTCATCTGGATCAAAGGGAAGACATGCTTACTGACCATTATAAAAAGATTCAGGTTCACTAAGCTCAAGGTTGCTCCTCTGAAATGCAACCTACTATATGTGCAGACATCTATCTGGGCTAGTCTGTGTTACCCTTTTGGAACTTGGGGCAATAAGAGCTGACACAAATATGCTGATGATTATGCTGCTTATTGTCCTGTTAGTAATAATGTTATTTGTCTCTGACCCAGGAGTCTTATATTTTATGCCAGTACCTATGAAACAGTAATAGGCCAGCTTATTAGTTTATAAGCAAGGTAAATCTGAGACCTTTTCCAGTTATTAACACAGCTGCAGTGGGAACTACATTCTGAAGCTCAAATATAAGCATGTTTGTGATTCTAAATCACTTTCACTGTAGGGTACTCCCCTGTAGTTCAAAGAAGTTTTTATTACTAATCAAGAGCTCAAAAATCTATGTCTTATATGTAATTCTATAGAAGATTTACATATGACAGCGTTGAATTGTTACCTCATTCAAAATATTAAACAGAAAATAAAGGATAAGATGTAATTTGAGCAAAAAAATTCCTGAGAAAACTTAAATTATTCAATATCTAGGTTATAATATGTATAATATGTTCATATTGATATCTAAGAATGAATGATTCAAGGGCATAAACAGAAGGGCAATTAGCAAAAGGGAATTCACTGGGCATAAATTATATATACATTTGACTTAGGTAAATTCAATTTTATGTTTTAGAGAGAGAGAAAGAGAGTGATAGTAAGGGAGATAGTGAGGATGAAAGGGGGGAAAGAAAGAATGAGAGAAAGAGAGAGAGAGAGAGAATAAAAGTTCAAATAATGTGGGCAATTCAGTCCACCATTCCAATCATTGCACTCACAGCCGACAGAGAAAATAAGGTGAGAAGCCTGAATTGGCTCTTGCTGTTACGTCGATGGTCCCAGTTCAGGCACGCCTCTCATAAAGTGAGCAGCTAACTGTGTTGAGTGTGATTTCAGTGTTTAAAGATGTGTTTTTCATATAATATATCTTCTAAAAGCAAGCCGTTCACTTCATCTGGTGCTAAACTAAAGAAGTAGTAACCTGCTCCCATGTGTAGGAAAAATCACATGTTGGACTTTTAGGTAATATTTTGGCCCCTAATGTGTTACCTTACTAAGGATTTTTCAATCATAATTTTGACTTAGTACGATGACTTTCCTTCCTAACTCTCCAAACCCTTCCTCCTCAGCATAGGATATGGATCCATGACTGTATTCATCAGAAATCAGTCAGCACAACAGATGCCACCCTAGCCATCTCAAGTAGAAAGGAATTTAATGTAAAGAATTACAGCATTAATCATTGTGAAAGTACTGGAGAAGTAATATTCAAAGAAGTAACACTTTTGGCTTTCAGGAAATCTGGAAATACTGGAATCATGCAGAAGCCACTGATGATGCTCTCAGCTGCCTGCAGGACTAAAGCAAGCGATTCACAGGAGCGCACTCTAAGTCTACTGCAAATTCATGTCTGCAATTTCCCAAGTCTCTTTTTAATGCTGCTGGATAATAACAGCTTCGACTTCTTTTCTGCTTTCCAAATAACGTGTCGATCCTTCTTATTGACAAAGTTTAACCCTGAACTCTGTTGTCAGTGGAGTCTAAGAAATATAGTTTTGAAGCTTCTCCCTGTGATGCAGAAGCAAGTGTAAATCAGGGTGTGGATGATGTTGATTTGACACAGACAATTTGACACATTCTACCCCTTTGACAATTCAACATCCATACACATCCGTTTGCCCATATTTAACTTTCAAATGACAAAAATAGCAACAGATCCTGCTTTCACATAACGTGATGTGACTATCTGTGATGTAAAGAAAATATTTTCTGCTACTCCCCAAATGAAACACTAATTTTCATTTAGTAATTTCATTCAGTAAATTTTGTCCATTTAATCGGTGATGTTTTTTCCTTTTCTACCTCAGTCAGAAACTCCTTTTCATTAATTTTAAGGTGAAAGTATAAGTTTGCCTACAACGAATTATAGAAAATAGTAGGCAAAGAGAAGATAAGGAACATAAACTGGTTAATATATATATAAATATATAACAAAGCAAGCAGAATAAAACTTGCTTAGATTCTAAAGTCTTGATTCTGTAATTGGTCACTACATGATAACTGGCATTTATAACTTTATTCTTCCTTATTTAGTCAATATTTCCTTTTCTCTCAGCTTGATCATAGTTGTTTAACTAGCAATATGACCCAGAACATTTATTTCTAAAGGGTTGGTATCCTTAGAGTTTTGCCTGCATTGGGCTGCTATGCCTTCCATCAACTGTTACCACTAGACTCAGAACTGCGAAGTCCTCCAGAGAATCACTTAAATTCCATGCTTAACACATATCTACATTGATCCAACTCTGTAGCAGCCACCCTGTTTCCTCTTAATAATCAGGGTCAATTAACACAACCAATAGAGTGATCTTTTTGTGTTTCCACTAACTGGAACGCTGAATCCTAAATAGAACAGCTGGCGATTTCAGCTTTCACTTTATTGGAAGAATACTTGTGATCCTAGTGAAAGTATTTCTTTTCGCATGGGAAACTAACACTTTAAACCAGGAAAGCACAAAGTCACTGTGGCTGGAACCCACATTTTTATTCATGTGTTATCACTGGTAATAGTTAGAAAGGGCATTTGCATTTTTACCTCTGGGTACGTTGTCTTGTGTATTGTGGCTATGAAACAAATGCCATCATATATTGGTCATTGGTTCAGAGCACATACTGAGCCTTAAGTGCAGATACCCAAACTCACAATGTGTTGTCATCCAAGGGCACCATGCTGAGGCTTCAATAGGCTCTCCCACAGCTTAGCTTATTTCTATGTGTTGTGGAACATGGTAAAATCAGTGAATGAGCAGGATGAAATTCCTTCACTTCCTTTGCTGTGAAATAGATTTTACAATGTGTGTGTGGATGTCATGTTGATAAATGAAGGATTCTATAAGTCCTTTGATGGTGGTAATGGTAGAAGGACAAACCAGTGCCTCCTAAATGATGTAAGGAATTACTTGTAATCAACTTGCCAACTGGTAGGTTATTGCCCTCTCCCTCACAATGCTGGATTCTTGTAAGTTGGATTCTTGGCATTTGCCTCTGCTGTTGGCAAGTTGGACATCAGATGTGAGAGTAAATAACCAGTAGAAAAACTGAAAAATCGTAACTTATTTAAGGTAAATAAATAAACAGTCAGGTAGGGAAAGCCTTTTTCTCATATTTGGGTCTCCTCAAACCTATATTATTGCTCATATCATTTATATGAAGCTCTGTCTCCATCAGATACTAAAAGCTGTGAAAACATGTTTGCATCTTCTTTTCCATTCACACCTCACTGGTTCCCAAGGAAACTGGCAGACAAAATCCCCTTTACAATTGTACAGGCAGATCATTCTATCCTAGTTCAAATGGCTGGATCACATACTGTCTTCTGGCTTTCTCACATTAAAGACAGAAACTTGTCTCAAAAAATTTGAAGCGTGTCTCAAAATAGACAAATTTCAATGGGTACAATTATTGGCAAAATAATTTTAAGATGAATAACATCAGGCAATTCCATGACACTTAAACTTCTGTAAATTTTTTACACATGAGGACCAATTTAATCCTCATAACACTCTGAGGAGGTAGGTACTAAGTCACCCTCATTTTACAGACAGGGATCCCTAGGCAAAGTGGTTAAGTCACTTGTCAAAGGTCACAAAGCTACAATCTGGTGGAGTCAGATTCAAACCCAGGCATTTTGGTTTCAAAGTGCATGTTTCTATCCTCTTAGCTATATGTCTCACAGTCAGCCCACAATGGCACTTTTTTGCTAACCTCATTTTGAACTTTCATAATTAATCTGCCTCCTAGTTTGCTGTTGACTCTCTCTAGAAGAAAATCAGTACATAGTCTGAACACTGGCATTTTTAGAAGAGGTTGAGTTAAGTCATATTTTATCCTAATTTAAAATTTTAAAGTTTTTTTTGACTTTAGATGTTGCTATCTTATTTTTTTGATCTTCACCGCAGTTTTCAAGAAAACCTCTGATTTTATTTTGGCAGTATTCAAGTTCCTTATCAATCAATTCATCAGATATAGTCTCAAACAGAATTGTTAATTATATGCCCAAAGACCCTGAATTATCTAGAGATTTATTCCTCCACTCAAAAACTTAAGCATTGTGCTATTTTAATGGCATATTGAAGATTTTACTACACATTCTTCACCAATATCTGAGCCTGGGTATCTAAATAGGTTTGTGATAATTAAACTGATAAAAATGAAATAAAGGCATTTCAACATCACTGATCTCATAAGCGAGACCTGGTTTGTTTATGTTTTGGCGTTGAGAGTTGGTTGTACTTGGAATATTACATTAGTAGAATAATCGATAGAATGGAAACCAAATGGATGTTTACCAAATATATTGGATGGCTTTTGTCTTCCTGATTGCTATTTTAGAGTCACTTAGACTTTCAACTGAATTCTCAGGAAGTTGAGAGAAGCAAGAAAGTCATAGAAATATATTGCCACAATTAGCGGTACATTTCATGCTGCCTAAGGACATTTGTAAACAATGTAAAGACCATGCCAGAATATTAATTGAGAATGTTAGTCTCAAATTGCCTATAGCATCCTACATCAGTGGTTGGCCTGAGGGAAAACAGTATTGCCGATGTAGCTGCATCTATATTTGAAGAGCAATATCTAAATGATACTTCCACAATGCATGGAACTGAATTACCCTCAGGTGCTTTGGCAAACCCATAACTACAGATCAAGACTCCCCTTCCTTCTAAGGCAAGCAATGAGCTGTACCTTTTTTTTTGGATTAAAAGCTGTACTAGCTCTTTGAATACTAATAAAGCGGTCACACTCAACAAGCCATCTACAAACACATTATTTTCAAAGAGAGAGTATTGGCATTTAATCTTGGAGACAGTCATACTTGACAATGACATAAAAAATTCTTATCATTGCTGTAAAAGAGGGAATTACGGCTGATGTGTAAAAGGAACAAAGAATGCCATCTTTGCAGCCAAAGAGATCCTTAAAGGACAAATGGCATAGGTGTGAATGCCTGATGAAGAGTCAGTGCTAAACATTCACTGAGTTATGTATTTGACTTAGGTTGCATTTTTGATCTACATAAATGAAACACAACTTTCTCTTTTCTTATTCTGCCTATCTCCTTTCTCATCTCTCCTTTCTGCTCTCTTACTCTAACTTCAGTTTATATCATTTTTTACATCTAGAAAATTATTTTCTCTCCTCACTTTGTTTTCTAAATCTTCTGGTGTATGACCACAAAAATAATTGTAGACATTGATTTCATCCATTTTGATGTGGTCGACACCCAAAAATTCCTCACTCTCTAGAATTTCTGCAGATAAATTTCTAATTTTAGCTCACCGTCATAATATATTTTATCTACTATTGCTTCCAAGCCACCATCTATTGATGAAGAAAGTCACAAAAGGGAATTAGTTCCAAATCAAAGGCATGCTCTCTAACCTTAACTAAGCCATCCTTGCTACTCAATTTTTTTCAAATACGCACTGACTGTTGTGTGATATCATGTCCTTTCCATTGGTTATCCAAGACTTCTAACTTCAATTCTCAAGCCCGCAATTTGACTTCTACAAATTTCTTCTAATTGCCTTAGTGGCAACCCTATTCTACACCGAATACTATAAAACATTGCTGAACAAAATTTAAGAAATCAAAATAATCAGAGTTATAACATTTTCATGAGTAGAAGTTTCAACAAATTGAAGAAGTTTATTCTTCCCAATTTGATCTATAGACTCAGTATAATCCCAATCAAATTCAATCTCCAATCAAAAATTCCCAATCAAAACAAGGAGTCTTTTTTGGGGTAGAAATGGACAAGCTTATTTTAAAATTCGTATGAAATTGTAAAGGGCCTAGAATAGCTAAGATATTTAAAAAGAAGAATGAAGTTGGAGTACTTACACTGCTTGATTAGAAATTTACTACAAAGCTACAATATGCAAAACAGTACATTACTGGTGTAAGGATAGACATATAGATAAATGGAACATCATAGAATATTCAGAAATAAACCCACATATATATGATCAATTGATTTTCCAGTGTTGCAAATGCAATTCAATGGAGAAAGAAAGTCCTTCACATAAATGGTACTGGAATAACTGGATATCTCCATGGAAAAAAAATGAACCTTAACCCCAGCTTCACACCTTACACAAAAATCAATTCATAAAGACTCATAAACCAACAAACAAAAAGAGATAAGAGCCATAATTTAAAAACCTGTAGAAGAAAACACTTATGACCTTGGGGTTGGAAAATGTTTTTTAAAGAACATAAAAATCGCAAACCACAAAAGAAAAAAATGGTGAATGAGTCTTTAACAAAATTAAATTATCAGGCAAACTATATAGACTGGGAAATAATATATGTAATACACATATTTGACAAAGGATTGATCTTTAGAATATAGTAAAAATCTAACAACTCAGTAATAGGACAACAGACAATCCAACATAAGTGGGCAAAAGATTTAAAAAGACACTCAAAGCAGAATGGCCAAAAAATACATTAAAATGTCCTCGACATCATGAGCTGTCAGAGAAATACAAATTAAAATCAAAATAAAATTCTACCCTCTAGAATTGCTGAATTAAAAAAAAAAAGCTGACAATACCAATTTTGTCCAGCATATGGGGCAAGTGGAACTTTCATACACTGCTGGTTGTAGTGCAAATTGATACAGTCTCCTTTATAATCAATTTGGAATTTTCTTTTCAAGTTAATCTTTCACCTACCATATGAACAAGCAATTTTTCTCATAGGTATTTAACCCAAGGGAAATGAAAACATATGTCCACAAAAAGACTTGTCCATTCTTATTCTTAGAACCTTTATTCATAAAACCTAGTGACAGGAAACAACACAAATATTCATCAACAGGGCAGTGGTTCAACAGTCTATGGTATATTTAGCCAATGGAATACTACACAGCAACAAAAAGAACTAGCTATTAATATAAGCAACAAAATAGATAAATCTCAAATCCATTATGTTGAGTAAAAGAAGCAAGACACAACAGACAATGTTCTATATTTAGTTTTTGGATAAAAGTAATTCATAGAGTTAGCAATTAGATGAGTAATTGCTCTGGGAAGGCTATGACTTGGAGGATTGATAGCAGGGGACATGAGATAATTTTCTGGAGTGACAGAAATATTCAATATCTTGATTGGAGTCATGGCTGCATAAGTATATATATATTTGTCAGAACTCATCAAACTATTCACTTAAAATGAGTGCATTTTATTTTATGTAAATTATACCTCTGAAATGAGTCAAACTCATTGAGCTGATTGAACTGTAGAATTTTAATGGGTGCATTGTATTCTGTGTAAATTATACCTCAATGAAGTTAATTTAAAGAATATTGTTGAATTAAAGAGTGCAATTGAAGAAGAAAACAAATATTTATGTTCAAGAGTATTCACCTCAAAAAAAAAAAAAAGAATATTCACCTCACATCACTTTCAATAACAAAATCATTGGAAAAAATTGAGACATTTAAAGTCATGATGGAACCGTAAACTGGAATATTACTCAGCTATTATAAATCATATTCTAAATTATAATTAAGGATACTAGATACATATATACTTTATGATTTTCCTTAAGTGTAATTTTATACATAGGATAGATATAAACATACAGCAATAATAAAAATAGTGATATTTTGAGCTTTGTGGGCCATAAATTACTACTCTTGCAACTACTTATCTCTACTCTAGTAGCGTGCAAACAGCCATAGACATTATGCAAACAAATGAGCATGCATGTGTGCCAATAAAACTTGATTTACAAAAATAGGCAGTGTGTTGAATTTGGTCCATGGGCCGTAGATTGCTGAACCTGCTTTAGATGGCAGTTGGAAGCTCCTCTATCATGTAGAAATAGCCTTTATTAGTAGGCCTTTTTACTATTGTTTGAAAGAAGGTCCTACAATTTTCTCTGTGTTAGGAATGTAACAGAGACATTTGATTTCAGATAGAGTATATCAGCTGATGAAAGTTTGCATGATTAGTTTGCTGAGTTTAAAAATGCATACCCTGTGAACAATATCATCAAATTCCTTTAAAAATCTATTTAGACCAGCTACATTTTATTCATAATATTTTTTCTGCACAGAACAAAGAGGCTATAGTTGAGTCTGTCAGGAAAGCAGAAACCAAGACAGAAAACTTCAATAAACATTAAATTTCACTGAGCAAAACAATACCCATTTTTCATAATACATATATTTTAGACATTTCCATTTCCACTTTGAACTATGAGAAAAAAGCTAAAGAAAAGAAGAGACAAAGGAATAATGATTTGCAGTGGAAAAGAAAGTATATCTTTTAATATTCAGTAAACCCCTTAAGTGGACTTTTCAGTCTAATAGGGTCTAATAAGCTCTTTCAGTTTCCCCAACAAAACTATGAACAGAACAGGCTAAGAGAGACAAAGATTCCTGAAAATTCGAGGTTTGATTAAGCACCGTCTGAGCTGAGAGAAGGCAGACAGCATGGACACTACATTCCCCAAACAGTGAGCATACAGCCCCAGCCTCTGCACCCACATCACTATTAAATTTACCATGAATAGCACAGGCTTGGTAATTGCTGATGATTTTCTTATTTCAACTTACATCATAATTATAAAATTATATCAACAATTTCTATGGAAGAATAGTACATATACCTTTGCCTCATATTTGATTACACAGGGACTAAGAGAATATGTGGAGCCCCTAGGAAGCACTGAGACAAAGATCAAGACTCTTGTATGGCTTATGAGGTCACAAGTTTAGTGTCTATGTCAGTTATAGACCCGTAATGTAGCCCCGTTGATATCCATGTTGTCCTAAGCAACATCAGACATTTGACCATTTCACTAAGATTATTTGCTGACCCTATTTTCACTAGGTAAAATCTCGGGTATGGAGAGCTGAGGAGTTCACTAAACTCCTCAGCTTGAAATGCGTTGACCTCCCCCATCTCTGAAAGGCATCTCTCCTGTAAATTTGATTGTAATCTTCCCTTTTTCCCCATTTTCAATCCCGTTGTCTTCTATTCTCTGGCCATCCCTGCTAATGTGTTATGTGTTTGACATATGTTTTTACACATGTGTAAGCCCTTGCAAAATATTTCGTGGTGTGTGTGTGTGTGTGTGTGTGTGTGTGTGTGTGTGCATGTGCACACATAGGTGCACTTATAAATTTAATTTTGAACGTGAGGAATATGGAGTTCCTGTGCAGGCATTCAGAGGGAGGTGACATTAAACAACTAAATATGCAGGCTTCTAACTCAGAAAAGAGATTTATGTTAGAGACAACTTGGGGGAGTTATCAGCTTTTAGGTGAAAGTAGGAAATGAGGGGCTAGTGTAGAGTGAGAAAAGATATAAATTCATGAAACTTAATTTAGTGGATTGAAAATGGTATTTTAAATGTCCTATGCTGAGGCAGATTCTGTGTCTGGAGAATATGGTGAATTAAACCAGAGTAGAAAGAAAATCTAAGAATGAATCTGAGTCACAGAGGAGGAAGGATGCAAGGAATTAGGGCTGATTAGTTGATATCAAGCATCGGATTAAAGGCACTGTGGCAAGGTCTTAAACAGAAGACGGTAATAAAGAGGACAGATTGTTCATGCAAGAAATATGAGTATGAAGAAATGGAAATATTTAAAAAAACACAAGGGAATGATTAGGTAGAACATGGGGCTGAAGAAGCTTGCTGCATTTGTTTTTGTTTTGTTTTTAGTGTGTAACGCTGAGAGGAAAGGGTAAAAAGCGAATCGATTGAGGGTATAGAAAAGTAATGATAATGATCTGAGATACTTGAAGAGACAAACAAGGTGGACCCAAAGCACAGATGAGGGGCTAATCTTGGACAGGACATAAGGTTCACACCCTGGAAGAAAAAACTTAACTAAATTCATCATCTCAGCAAATGGCCCAATCATTCCCCTGATGCCAAAACCAGAAACCAGGAAGTGGAACTTGTTTCCTCTCTTGCCTTCTCTCTCCTTCCTACATCCAAGCAGACACCACATCTAGACTATTCTACCTTATGATTGCTCTTAAACTTGAAACAAAATGTTTTTCTTTCATTTTGCTTTTCTGTTTTCTCCGTTATTATCTTAGTACCAGCTCTCATCAATTTCGATCTGAAGTTCTACACATGCTGTCACTCATTCCTCCTTCCTTCAACATCCATTCCCTTCACTGTTCAAAAGTGAACTTTCTAAAAGGCAAATCTGGTCATGTGACTTCGTGCTTAAAAATCTTTCCACGGCACCCCATGGCCTTTGGAATAAATTCATCTCTTGAGTATGACTTACATGACCTTTCATGAGCTGGCCCCTGCTAGCCTTAGACTCATTTTTTTTTATACCCCAGGACACCTTGTTCCCTCTGGTCCAGGCCTACCCAGCACCTTATAATTCCCAGATGACTCCAGATTCTCTAACCATCCAGTGTTTTCACCTGTTGCTGCCCCGCATGTATACCCCAACCACAGAGAAACTCAGAGAACAGATTCATCTATTACCTGAGCAAAAAGAATCGTTCGTAATCTAGATTGCTAAGGGGATTGGAAACACAGGGACACATATGGAATGAATAGTCTAGTTGGGGAAACAGGTAAATGAATGTCTTCCTGTTTTCTTACCTAAGAACTTAGAACAAGTGTTTTGTTCTCATCTTAGACATAGCTTCTTCTCAGAAGTCTTCACTGATCTCCTCCACACTCAGTCATGACTTGGGGCCCCGCCTGGGGGCTTTGCGTCACTCTCTGACATTATCCTGATAAGTGAATGCATTGAAATCTATTCACTTATCTGTTTCTCCAACAAGACTATTCATATATTATGTGTCCCTGTGATTCCAATCCCCATAGAAGCATTATTCATTTTGCTCAAGTAATAAATGAGTCCAACCTTTTAAGCTTCTCTGTAGTTTTAGTGCAACTTTTGTGTTTGGAGATAACATTTCTGTTTTGCAAGAAGCAGTACCAGACATCACCTGGTTCATCTTCATGTTTTGCAGCCAAAACATACCCAGAGAGATTAAATGACTCACTCAGTGCCAAAAACTGCAGGGGCATAAACTCTGGTATCTTCACCTGGTGCAGGAGAACTGATATTCTTAAACAGCTCATTCAGCAGCAGCAGCAACAGCAGCAGCAGCCAACAGGTACAGCTCTCTGTTTCCAGTGTTTCTCCCAGAACCTTTGCGTGGGACTTGACCTGGGGCAGTGTGGATGAGAATGGAATTCACCAAATATTCTGTTATATGAATTAAATATGATTGTATGTTAAAATTCCTTAGCCTTGGGATTGGCATGCAATAGGTGCTTGGTATATGTTGTTCTTGTTTTTCATGTACTTTCAGGTTTCCACCATTGAATACTCAGCCTAATGTCATGAATAATTATTGTCCATACTGATGATGATTGATAAAGGTGAATGTTTTTAATGCATACTCAAGATACTGTGACTTGTCTCTACTTGTCTTGCCTGAATTCTCCTACATGCTCTCACATATATTTTGCTCTACAAGCATCACTCTACTTTTAGCTCTTTCAAACCTTTGTGCTTTCATACAATGCCAAGATTTTGTAAATGCTAGTCTCTCTGCCAGAAATATCTCCTATCCTTGTTTTCCTAATGATCTGGGAACTCAAAATTCACTCAGATCAAACCTCTCCTCCTCTGTGAAAAGTTATCTAAATGTTCTTTCCCCAAGGAATTAGCCTCTCTCCTCTGTGCTTCTATTTACCTAATATAGTCCTATCTTTCCCAGTACATTCTAAGATCACTGGGCTTAGACTTGTCCACCCTTATCTCCTGTGCCTATAATGGTTCTCTATGCTCAAGAGATATGTTTTTAAAGAATTTCCATTGATTGAATTAATCTCTGTCATTGAATGTCAAATATATCTGAATGGAAGACTGAAAAAATCATGATACAAATACTTATGATATAGAAATTATATAATGTATGAAGGATACATGGAACTCACTAGTAATTCAAAGGATAAAGTCAAGAAAAGTAAAATAATTTGAGTAATTCTATATGAAATAGAGTTCAATGAGGAGGAATGATGTTTATCAATCAGAGTTGAAATAATACCAGTTTATAGCCACCACTTAATTCTCAGAAGAAGATTATGAGGGAAGTGCTATTTTTATTCCCATATTGCAGATAAAGGAATTGAGACCGAAAGTCACACTGTTAGCAAATGATGGAACCAAAATTTAAACAGATTTTTTTACTCTAGAATAATATGCTAAAATATTATGCTAACTCCTAAAGGAAGTGTCTCCAAAAATATCAAAGAAGTATTACATGAAATGAACAGAGAAACCAAGTTCAATTAAAAAAATTTTTTTGATAAGTTAAGAAGAGTTATTCCAATGGATCATCTCACTTAGCTAAACATCCCATTCTACTTAAGGATGTAAGTTTTAAAATAACATGAATCTTTCATAATTTCCTCACTTGTATCGTTTAGAATTTTGCTGAAACAGTTATAAGCAATGTTCTGTCCACAAGGTTCGGGCCACCCTACTTAGTTCTAAGTGTTTTTTTCTCCTATCATGATTTTCTCTATCAGGACCTGGACTGGACTGCTAACCACTGCCCTGTCTCAGGGCAGTGCTCCTCTCATGCCTACACATGCTGTGCCACGTGAAATGAGATCACGTGCAATGAGGGTGTTGTGTTCTTGTCAGCAGTGATGAATGTAATACCTATTGCCTAAACTTGCATGTCTGAAAATAGCAACTGGCTTGAGGACCCTATTGAAATCCCAGTTCATAGTTAAATATGTTGCCAGGAAATTGCTAAAGCAGTTTTCTGTTTGTTTTCTCTAGTCTCTATACAGCTTTATACCATTCACCTAATGTGTTCAGTGATATAGTTAAAACCAGGAAATGTAATAACCAACACATGAGCCCAGCACTACTCCCATCTGTTTGAAGTCACACGCTCCAAAGTGTCAGCTTTGACAGAATGTTCTCCATAGGGGTCTTGTGAACCTCAGCAACTAGTGCATTGATGAAGGATGTTGAGTAAGTCCCACTTACTGAATGGAAAATCCCAACAGGTTCCTAATGTCCATTAACCATATGGCTTTGATAGCACTTTTTGATCTTCTGTGCTCTTAGCCAGAGAGCCCAAACTAGCCAGGGAACATCACTCCTTTCCATTCTAGAAATGCAAGGCATAAAATTATAGAGCTTTCTGGCTTTGGATGGGTATTAGTGGAGGAAATTAAATCAAAAAGAGGCAATGGCATGGCCCCAGACTTTTCAGTCTTGCTTTTGCCATTGGGCAATAATAGTGGGTCAGTTTGTTTGGACATATTATGTAGTTGGTTTTCCATGAAATCTGTTCTCTAAACCAATGTTAGAGAGAAGGAATGGCAAGCTTGTAAACCCTTGGGGCAATAATATAACAAATTAGGTGAATAGATCATGCTACAGTTTCTGGGAAAGGCATACTTAGGAAGCAACGTGGAGCCCATAATAACCTTGAGTTAAAGAGACATAGCTGGAAGACCAAAGAGGCCAAAACAGCTGGAGTTTATACAACAGAGTTCTAGAAAGGATGAGTTCTGTACAGAGAGAGAATTCTGGAGATCTGCAGAGCTCCCCTTAAGTAATCAGGTGAATACTGATCAGCAAACACATGTGAGGTAACTCCTTAAGACCAGAGAGAGAATTACCTAAGGTTATTCTTTAGAGAGGTAGCAATCCCTGGGGCTCACACAGGACAAGGAAGAATTCCCATTCCTACCAGCCAGAGTGGAAAATCTCATAATTCATGGGGCGTAAAGCATTCAAAAATGCCTTGCCCCAGTTGTGGTTAAAAATTAGCCATAGACCAAACACTCATCTGGCCCATCTCAACAAACCTTAAAATCAAAGCCTAAGAAGATTTTTTTTCAAGTAACTTAACCATATCCAAGATAAAAGATCAAAAATACTTTAGGAATACAAATATATCTAACACCCAACCAGGTAAAATTTGCAATGTTGGCATGCAATAAAGATTACCAGGCATGCAAAGAAAGTTGAAAATATGACTCTTAATAAAAAAAATTCCTCAGTTGCTAAATTGAAACAGACTCAGGATTGACGCAGATGATAGAATTAGTAGACAAGGGCATTATAATAAATTATTATAATTGCATTTTGTATATCCAAGAGACCAGAGGAAAGATTGAACATCTTAGGTAGAGACATGAAAGATTATAAGAGACTCATCCAGAACTTCTAGATATAAAGATGACTATGTATAAGATGAAACATACACTAGATGGAACAATGGCACATTAGACATTGCAGAAAAAACTATTAGTGAACTTAATGACATAACAATGGAAAGCATCCAAGATGGAGCACAGAAGAAAAAAGAAGGACTGGAAGAAATTTAAGAAATTGTCAGTGAGCAGTAGAACATCTTTAAGAAGCTTAATTTTTGTAAATTTGATGAAAATTATAAATCCATGCATCTCAGAAGCTAAAGTAGTAAGTACTTAGAGGAAATTTTGTAATGTTAAATGCCTAACTTTAGAAAGAATAAAGGTCTCAAATCAACGACTCATCTTCCAACTTAAAAACTAGAAAAATAAAGAGCAAATAAACTCAAAGTAGTTAGAAGAAAGGAAATCACTAAGGTCAGAGTGAAATAAATGAAACATAGAAAATATAGAGAGAAAATCAATGAAAGTAAAAGCTGATTCTTTGAGAAGATGAATAAAATTAATGTCTTTAGCTAGAAAGATCAAAAAGAAGTGAAGGCATAATTACTAATTTAAGGAATTAGGTAACATCACTGGATGTTGAACAATTATTTAAAATAGTAATGAATGAATATTAAGAGCTTATTATTATTATTAACTTTATGTTAATAAATTTGACAATTTAATTGACAATGGGCAAATATCCTGAAAGACACAAACTATCAAAGACAACTCAAGAAATATATAACCTGAATAGCACTCTATTAAAATAAATAGAATTTGTAGTTATAATCCTTCCTGCAAATTGAATTGCAGGAGCAGATGGCTTCAAATGGTGAATTTCAGCAAATGTTTCAGGAAGAAACTATAACAATTCTACATGAATTCTTTCAGAAAATGGAAGATAAGTGACTACATCATAAGTCATTCTATGAGGTCAGCATTACTCAGCCAAACCAGACAACGATGTTACACATAAAGAAAGCCACAAGCCAATATCCTTCAAAATTAAAAAAAACCAAATCCACTAATACCTAAAAATGATAATATGTCACAACAATTTGGTATTCATCCCAGAATTTCAAGGCATATTCAAAATTCAAGAATTAGTCAATGTAGTTGACCATATTAATAGACTGAAAATAAAAATAAACACATTTTTATTTCAATAGATGAAGAAAAAAACATTTGAAAAAAGTCCAACATCTATTCCTGAGGAAAACTTACAGAAAACTAGGAATGGAAGGGTCAATGGACTAAATGTTTGTGTTTCCCCCAAATTTATGTGTTGAGATCCTAACCCCCAATGTGATAGTATTAGGAGATGGGCCTTTAGGAGGTGATTAGGTTATGAGGGTGGAATTCATGTGAGTGGGATTAGTGTCCTGATAAAAGGGAACCCAGAGAGCTCTCTCATCTTATTTCTGTTGTGTAAGAATAGAGCGAGAAGTCAGAAATCTGAACGTGGAAGAGGGCTCCCAAGAGAACTTCATGCTGTCACTCTGATCTTCCAGCCTTCAGAACTGTGAGAAATAAATTTCTGTTGTTTATAAGCCACTCAGTCTATGATGCTTTGTTATAGTAGCCCAAACTGTAAAACAGAAGGAAACTTCCTCAGTCTGATAAGGATCATCTACAAAAAGACCCACAACTAATGTCATACTTGAACAAGGCAAGGATGTCCACCTTCACGTCTTGTAATCAACACTCTACCATAGGTTCTCGACAATGCAGTGAGGCAAGAAAAAGAAATAAAAAGACATTCAGATAGGAAAAGAAGTAAAACTATCTTGATTTGCAGATGACATAATCATCTATGTAGAAAATCCTAAGTAATCTATAAAAAACCACTGCAACTAATAAGTGAGTTTAGCAAGGAGACAGGATACAAAAGCAACATATAAATATCAATTGCATTTCTTTATAATGGTAATGAACAAACCTACATTAGGATAAAAATACCATTTATAATTACATTAAAATATGAAATTAAATAGGTTGTCTTTTATAGTTAAGTTTAAAGTGTTATCTGCATACTTCGAATACAAGTCCTTCATCAGATCTCTGTCTCACAAATATTTTCTCCCAGTCTGTGATATGTCTTTTCATTCACTTAAAAGTCTCTTTTGCAGAGCATAAGTGTTTAATTTTAATTAAGTTCAACTAATCATTTGTTTCTTTCATGGATCATGCTTTTGATGGTGTATCTAAAAATTTATTGCCAAACCCAAGGTCACATAGATTTTCTCCTATGTTATCCTCTAGAGGTATTATAGTTTTTCATCTTACATTTAAGTTTATGATCCATTTTGAGTTTATTTTTGTGAAAGGCATAAGGCCATTTACAGATTCATTATTTTGCATGTGGATGTCTGGTTGTTCCCACACCATTTGTTGAAAAGACTATTCTTTTTCCTTTAAATTACCTTGGCTCCTTTGTCAAAAACCAGTTAGTTGTACTTGTGGGTCTATTTATGGGCTTTCTATTTTGGTTGTTCACTTTGCTTGGAAGGAGAAATAGTCAGATATGCAATTATATACTGATTCACGGACTGTGGCCAATGGCTTGGCTAGATGGTCAGGGACTTGAAAGGAACATGATTGGAAAATTGGTGACAAAGAAATTTGGAGAAGAGGTATGCAGATAAACTTCACTGAATGGGGAAAAAAACATGAAGATATTTGTGTCCCATATGAATCCTCACTGAAGGGTGACCTCAGCTGTGAAGGATTTTAGTAATCAGCATGATAGGATGATCTGTTCTGTGGCTATCAGTCAGCCTCTTTCCCCACCCACCTCTGTCACCTCCCAGTGGGACCATGAGCAATGTGGCCATGGTAGCAGGGATGGAGGTTATGCATGGGTTCAGAAACATGGACTTGCACTCACCAAGTCCAACCTGACTACAGCCTCAAATGAGCATCTAATCTGCCAGCAGCAGAGACCAATACTGAGTCCCAGATAGGGCACCATTCCTCAGGGTGATCAGCCAGCTACCTGGTGGCAGGTGGATTACATTGGACTGCTTCCATCATGGAAGGGACTGTGTTTTGTTCTTACTGGAATAGATACTTACTCTGGGTAAGGATTTATCTTCCCTGCCTGCAATGCTTCTGCCAAAACTACCATCTGTGGACTCACAGAATGCTTTATCCACTCTCATGGCATTCTACATAGCATTGCTTCTGATCAAGAAATTCACTTCACAGCAAAAGTGTGGCAATGGGCCCATGCTTATGGAATTCACTGGCATTACCATGTTTCCCAGCATCCCGAAGCATCTGCCTTCATAGAATGGTGGAATGGCCTCTTGAATACTCAGTCACAGTGCCAGCTAGGTGGCAATACCTTGCAGGGCTGGGGCAAGGTTCTCCAGGGGGCTATGTATACTCTGAATCAGTGTCCAATATATGGTGCTGTTTCTCCAATAGCCAGGATTCATGAGTCCAGGAATCAAGGGGTGGAAATGGGACTGGCACCACTCACTATTGCCCCTAATGACCCACTAGCAAAATTTTTGCTTACTGTTCCCATGACTTTATGCTCTTCTGGCTTAGAGATCTTAGTTCCAGAGAAAGGAATGCTTCCGCTAGGAAATGACAATGATTCCATTGAACTGGAAGTTAAAATTGCCACCTGGACACTTTGGGCTCCTCAGGTCTCTGAATCAATAGGGAAAGAAGGGAGTTACTGTGCTGATTGGGGTGACTGATCCTGACTACCAAGCAGAAATTGGACTACTACTCCACAGTGGAGGTAAGGGAGAGTATGTCTGGAATACAGGAGATCCCTGAGGACATCTTAGTATTACCACACTCTGTGATTAAAGTCAATTGAATATCACAACAACTTAATGCAGGCAGTACTACTAATGGCCCAGACCCTTCAGAAATGAAGGTTTAGGTCACCCCACCAGGTAAAGAACCACATCCGGCTGAGGTGCTTGCTGAGGGAAAAGGGAATACATAGTGGTAGTGGCAGAACGGCATTATAAATACCCGTTATGACAATGTGACCAGTTACAGAAATGAGGACAGTAATTATCATGAATATTTCATCATTTTGCTTCAATACATTTGCGTGTGTTTTTGTGTGTGTATAGATATAGATATCTTTGTCTTCTTTCCTCTTATTCTTTTGTCATGTAAGATAAGATATATTGAGTTTATATCATAGTATTTAAGTATTGTTAATTTTACACCATCATAGTATTTAAGTTACAGGATATCAAGGAGAAGTATAAACATCACTCAAGGACTTTACCTCCTCTTCTTGGGAAAGGATTAATGTGTTTTCAATTGTATGTAAGTTAGTTATATCATGTTAGGTGGAATTATAATCTTGTTACTGTCTTTATATTGGAGATTAAGTATGTTTCAAGGAGTTGTGTACGGGTGCCAAGTTGACAAAGTTTGGACTTGTGATGATTTTATGTGTCAACTTGACTGTGCCACATAGTCCCCAGATTAAACTTTATTTCTGTATTGTCCTTGAGGGTGCTTCTGGATGAGATTAGCATTTGAAATAGTGTACTCAATAAAGTAGATTGCCCTCCCCAATGTGGGTGGGCATCATTCAATTCATTGAGCGCCTGAATGGAACAGAAGGCAGAAGAAGGAGGAATTCACCCCTTTTACTTCCTGCCTGCCTGCCTGAGCTGGGACATCTGTCTTCTCCTGCTCTTGGGATGAGATTTACTCCATTGGCTTGGATTGGAATTACACAACCAGCTTTCCTGGGCCTCCAGCTTGCAGATAGCAAATCGTGGGACTTCTCAGCCCCCATAATTGCATGAGCGAGCCAATTCCTCATTATGTATATATCCTATTGTTTCTGTTTCTCTGGAGAACTCTAAGACACTGTGTAATGTTCAGGAAAAGAACTGATGGAGCCTCTACTAAAATGAGTCAAATAGGACTACGAAGGATCGGGTGGCAGATTTTAAAGGTACAATAGCACATATTGCCTCGCTATATTCCTTTTTTGTGTGTGTGTGAGGAAGACTGGCTCTGAGCTAACATCCATTGCCAATCCTCCTCTTTTTGCTGAGGAAGATTAGCCCCGAGCTAACATCTGTGCCCATCTTCCTCTATTTTTTGTATGTGGGATGCCTCTACAGCAGGGCTTGAAGAGTGATGTGTCGTTCTGCATCTGGGATCCGACCCTGTGAAACTCTGGGCCACCGAAGTGGAGCACGTGAACCACCATACCACCAGGCCGGCCCCTGTCTCACTATATTCCTGATGGTTCAATTAATAGGCACTGTTTACCATGTAGCTAGGTAATGGTTTATTCTTTGAACAAAAATTGAAAGATTTTTTGCTAACAGGCTATAAGAGAATATAAATTTTACTCAGAAATGACTGTGAGAAACTCTAGAGATGGTTGGTTAAGAGGCAATTGTGGGTCAATTTTTTCTAAGTGGAAGATTCTTCATTCTTACAGCCATTCCTTGCCTACTTAATTGTGCCCAAAATATCTTTATTGAGATATAAAACTTTCCATTCCATAATTTAAAAGTATTCAGTCTTGAGAGAGCTAATGCAACTAATTTTGTCAGTAACTGAAGTCATGATATTTCCTGAGAGTGGGTTTAAACAAGGGTAAACTACAGAAAAAAATACTGTACTTGAATGAGAGGATCATGAACTGGCAAAGACATGGAAAAGGGAGGTCATAGACTAAAGCACAGATTTATTCTCTTTCACAATTTTTCCTGCAATTGCCTGCCTACCAAGGGGTGCTGGAGACATATCTCCAAGGATGATAAACTGCATAACCATAGAAAAACCACCCACAGAATTTTACCTCTCAAAGCACCAACCCAAACCTGAAAGACATGAATGACAATGGTGATAAGTGAAGAGGAAGGAGTATGTTAGCAAAGCCTGATGAATCTAAACATTGGGAATGTTGCCCTCCCTAATTCTCTGTTACAAATCTGCATTCCTTCTTTTGTTCTTGGTTCATCCCCTTTTCCTGAATATGCTACTCCCAATTTCTCAAGATAAGTCATTCATGGGTTACCTCCAAGGCTTAAGAAATGTTGGTTGGCAAAGATCCTGCCTTTTTCTGAGTATGTATTGATGAATCAGGTGGAACAGTGACTCAGGTAGTACGGAGGCAAGGTCCAAAAAAATGGTTCCTATAAGTGCTGCTTTGAAATACCTGGGTTCACTTACACAATAAATATATAAGGCATTTAACAAGATATGAGCTCCATATTACCAGCGGGCCAAAGCAGGCAGAACTTCCTTTCAAATGTCTCTGAAACTACATGCGCATTTTGTGAGATCTTTTCTCTTTCAAAACCATAATTCATGCTCATTGAAAAAATAATTTAATCTATAAATAGGGTATATATGATTTACTCTTGACGTGATAGCCTGGAGATATGTTCCTTCTCATTTACGGGGTTTAAAAATTCCTCAGTGGAAGCCTGTGTTGGTTTGGTTTCACCAAGAAGCAGAACTTGAGACAAGTATTTTATTTGGAAGTTGATCCAGGGAAACATTTTGGGAGGTGAAACAAGGAAGGGGGGAAGCCATAAAGTGTTCATTAATACGGTAGTAACTGCTGTGAGCAATTGGAGCTCCGTCCCTCAGTCTGGCCTTCCCATCACCGGTTGAGAGCTGCTTCTTGGGGTACTAACTCTCTTGGGCACTTTGGTCTGCCCACTACAGAGACTAAGCTAGCTTCAAAACAAAGCACTTATGAAGAAAGTATCAAATCCTTCCAGTAAGCAGCCTTTGGCATATTGAGGTGAATGCCAAGGGTAGAGAAGTAGGACACCAATGGCATCAATTAAAGGGGTCTAAACCAAAGATGAGTTGAGAGCACAAAAACTCACATTTTCCACCCAGGACAATCTAGATGCCGTGACAGAAATCTTTTAAATCCTGTCTTCTGCAAAGCACATTAAGTGTGCCAATTGGGCTTCTCTGTGGCAAATATCACACAGAATGGAGACAAAGACCAGTTATACTCTTGTGCAAAATGTATTGGCATTTCTATACTATACAACAGACATGTACTCATTTAGGAAATTTGTTGCTCATTAAGTTTTTCCCTGACATCTCATAGACTCTGGGAATTTCCAGTGTGTGACAATTCCTGAATCACATGCTTAGTGCACAATAGAAAGTTATTATTCTGTATCATGGTCCACTGCTTAACTCAATCTGCCAATAGCTAGAAGGATGGTTTTCTCCCCTGCTGGGTCTCCCAGATGAGAAACTTTCCCAACATTACTGTTATTGTCTTTGTAAGTTGATTTTCCATCAGAATTAGAACTTTGGGGAAAATTGGTTTTAGCTTTTTTCCCAAGAAATGAATCTCAGTAGTGATATTAGAAAGTTCAGCTCAGATAAAACACTGTGCTCTTATTGATGGAAATTGCCTATATAAAAATGTATAAATAAACCTTTTCTGCAACTTGAAGACTTTTTCTTTTAAATTCACACACATTTTTACAACAGGTTCACTAGTATTTTGGCTACTAAAAACATGAATTTTGTTGTAGCATTGCTTTATAAACAGAGAACAGTTAAGTGTGTTATGACAAGAGCACTAGTCATAACATAACTAGTCTTATCATTTGTAAACCTTATGAAAGTTGATTCTGGGAAACATTTTTAAGGAATTGAGAAGAGACATTGGAGATAATTTTGCTGATCTATATTAATTTTGAAATTTTTTGAATTGTATCCCTCAGTAGAGCCTGTGAGAATGAATCAGATTTAATAATCTCCCAATAGTCTCTTTCTATAAAAAATTCTATATTTTCTAGAATCACAGTTCTAGGCTACACATTCTCAATCTGTTCATGAATTGTCCTGATTACCTCCCCTGTTAAGTGAAATCAATAAGTATATCAGCTATAACTTATTTTGTATATACTCTTTATCAAGTTGAAGCAATTCCCCTCTATTCCTAGTTTTTTAAGAGTTTTTAAGCTGAATGAGTGCTGAATTTTATTACATTTTTTCTGCATCACAAAAATCAATTTTTCTTCTTTTCTCTATTAATATGATAGATTATATTGATTGATATTTGAATATTGGTATAGCCTTGCATTCCTGGAATGCTGTAAAATTCTTTTTTATAGATTGCCAAATTCTATTTGCTAATATTTTGTTAATTATTTTTCCATCTATATTCATGACAGATACTGGTCTATATTTTTCCTTTTTTTTTTTTTTTTGTGAGGAAGACCAGCCCTGAGCTAACATCCATTGCTAATCTTCCTCTTTTTGCTGAGGAAGACTGGCCCTGGGCTAACATCCGGGCTGCCAAGCGCGAACTAAACTGCTGCGCCACCGGGCCGGCCCTATATTTTTCCTTTTTTGTACTTTCTTCATCTGTTTTTGATATTGGCATAATACTGACTTAAAAAATGAGTTTAAAATGTTACCACCTCTTTTTTCTAGTAAAGATAGGGTATAATTGGTGTTAATTCTTCTTTAAATATTTGGTTGAGTTCTCTAGTGAAACCATTTGAAGTTTTTTTTGAAGGAGTTTTTAAAATTAAAATTTGAATTCCTTTAATAGTTATAGGACTATTCAAATTATTTCAGATTCAGTGTGGGATGGTAGTTTGTACCTCTTGAGTAATTATTCTCTTTCATCTAAGTTGTCAAATTTGTGTGCGTAGAGTGGTTCATAGTTTTCTATTATTATTATTTTTGTGTTTGCAGGGTCTAGAGTGATCCCCCTTGTTTCATTCTTGATTTTAGTAATATGCATCTTCTCTCTATTTTTCTTTTTTATTAATTTTTATTTTATTGTGGTAAGAATACTTAACATGAGATTTATCCTCCTAACAAATTTTAAGGGTACAATATGTTAAGTGTCGACTATAGATATGGTGTTGTATGGCAGCTCTCTAGAGCTAATTCATCTTACTTAACTTCTACGTTTGTTGATTAATAACTCTCCATTTCCTCCTGCCTTGGCCCCTGGTAACCACTATTCCTGTCTTTGATTTTATGAATTTGACTATTTTAGATAACTCATATAAGTAGAATCATGCAGTATTGTATTTCTGCATCAAGCCGATTTTACTTAGCATAATGGTCCTCAGGGTCCATCATGTTGTCACATATTACATAATTTCATTCCTTTTAAAGGCTGGAAAATATTCCATCTTATGTATAGCACTAAACCTGTATGGCTGGAGCACATGGGCAAGTGAGAGGGTGGTAAAAAATTAAGAGAGATTGATAGGGAATAGATCTGTATTGAGCATAGCAGCCAATTTCAATTTTATTCTAAGTTATGTCATGTTCTAATGAACCCTTAATAAAGCTCTATTTGGTTACTATTTGCTAACCATACCTGAGAGGAGCAAGAGCAGAAAATGGGAGTTATAAGCTATTACTGACATGGATATGTAATGATGGTGGCTTGGATTGGGGTAGTATAGTGAATCTGGCAAAAAAAAAAATGTGGTTGGATTTGGTGTATATTTTATGTTTGATTTTATAGGTTGGTTTCGAGAGAAAAAACTAGTCCAAGATTTCTCCATATCTTTTTGGCCTGAATAACTTGAAGAATAGAGATCCATTTACGAAGATGGTGAATATGGAATGAGGAGCAGGTTTGTAGTATAAATAAAGAATTTGGTTTTGAATTCACGTTTTGCGAGTCAATAGAAAAGTATTCAGATCTAGTATATGGGTCTAGAGTTCAATGGCAGTCATATGATATTGATTCTCCCCATACACCCTCCACACAAAAGAAGACTAAAAAAAATATAGCATCATTAAAGAGAACAAACAAAACTATACATAATGCATACTTTCAACATTATTAGAAGACATAGAATACCACGCACTACAAATTACCTCCAGGTAGAATAATAAAACAAATTCCAACAGAGCTTCCATTGCTAATCACTGCAAGGCTGTGGTGTTCAGACTGGGGAGGGGATATTTAAGGAACTCCATATACAAATTGTAGAATGGCACACAGGATTTAGATAAAGTATAGATAAAATCACCACCCAAAAAGAGAAAAATTAATACCAAATGACAAAATACTAAACACAGATGGAGATTTGGTGCTTTACAGGATTGGCTACAGGGAAGGGGTTTAAAATCAAGTAGGATCAGAAGTGGAAGTTTCAGAGAAACATTACTTCAGAAGGAGAATTAGATATATAGAGAAAGAGTGCTATGCCTTGAAGACATGGTAGTAAAGGGGAAGTAGGTAATAAGACCAGAAAATTAAAAATCCTGCAGGAAAAAAGGGAAACAAGACATGTCAACCAACCTAAAAATGTTACCCCAAAAGTAAAAACTGCACAAAAAGGTATAGTCTAAAATTATTACTCTTGTCCATGAAATGGCTGGAAATAGAAAAAAATCACACAGCAAAAATATAGTAAGAAAACAGAAAATTCAAAGCAAGCCATTTCCACTGATAAGAAACCCTGTCCCCCAAATAGAAACTCATGAAGTTGAAGAAAACTGTAGCCCAGCCCTCTGAATTGAATTAAATGTCCTCATGTAAATATTAGGAGATCTTGAATCACAAATACAAAACCAGTTACAGATAAAGAAAATAAAACAAGAGTTGTTTGAACTAATGAAGGTATAGAAGTAAAAAATAAAATTACATTAGATAGGAAGATTAAATTACAAGTTACACAAAGAATAATAGATGTAAATGAAAATTTAATAAAAGACATTGAAATTAACCAGGAAAAAAATCCAATAAAATCAATTAGAAGGAAGAAAGAAGTAAAAAGTATCAAAGAGAAAGTAACAGAAATGGAACACAGGAAAAGGTGCTCCAAAATATCGTAATTGGGTCCCTGAAAAAGAAATTCAATACAATGGAATGGAATTAATATTTAAGACAACAATCCCAAACTCCCCCACCCACACCACCCCCCAGCAAAAAAAATTCTGAGTACAGTGTAGTGGGTAAAATTACCGTAATGATCAAGTCAAAGAAATATCCTAATACAACTATTCAAGTTTAAAGATAAAGAAAAATCCCCTGGGACTCCAGGGAAAAAAATGAAGTAGGTTTCAACGAAGAGACAATTAGCCTGGTGTCAAAATTCTCACAAACAACATACAATTGAAGGCAATAGTGAAATGGCATTTTCAAATGTAAGAAAAAGAAGTACAAAATAAGAATTTTGCATAGAGTCAAGCTTTCCACTAAATGAAAAGCCTGTAAAAAAATAATTTTGAGTATACAGAAACACAGCGAATTTTGTACTCATGAGCCCTTCTGCAGAATCTACTAGAGGATAAGATTCACTCAACCAAGAGATGATTGAGGAAACTTTTGCCAAAGGACATATGGTGAGAATTTCATATATTTAATGTAGATCTAAGACTGAAACCAAAGTTGGTAGCTGGGATAATATTTAAACATTATGTGTTCTTAAAATTAGAAAAAAATTCAACTGAAACATGGGAGTAGAAGGGATAGAGAAAGGGAAAACAGAATAGGATCATTGACTATTGTATAGGCTAAAGGCAGGAGTCAAAAGATTTAAAACTGAAATATTGGTTAGTAAACATTTAATAAGAAAAAACAGGGATTAGGAATTAAGGGCATTTTAAAATATATTAATACAATGGCATCTACTTTTTATTAATAAAAATTCTTCATTAGTACCCAAAGAAGTAGAAACCTTTTAAATATTAAAAGGAATGTTGTTCCTTTTAAATATTAAAAGGAAAGAAACACCAAATAGAGAAAGAAACAATACATAACATAAAACACAGAGTAATTAAAACAAGAGATATGAGAGAACTGAGACAAGCCATATCCATCATATCAGTAAATGTCATGAGCTTAAATTGCCTAAAAAGAAAAAATATTTTCAAACTAGTTCCTAAAGAAAAATCCAAGAGACAAGAGACACATCTAAAATGCAGTGATTCAAAAGGTTAAAGATAAAGAGATGGGCCAAGATTTACCGGATAAATGGAGACAATATAAAAGCAGAAGTTGTTATCTTGGTAACAGACCCAACAGAATTCAAGCAAAAAATTATTAAATGAAATAAAGAAGGATGCTTTATAATGCTAAAAGTTTTATTTCATAATAAATATATAACAGTTATGAATATCTATGCACTAAATAACATGGTAAACATTTATATAAAAGAGATGTACAGGAGATGCAAGGAAAAAATGAATAGAAATACAATATTAACAGAAGATTTTAATATACTACTCTTCATGCAAGAAAGATGAAGTAGGAGAAAAAGCAAGCATATAAAGACACAAATAACATAATTAATGAGGTAGATATTTTGTTTATATGTTGAACTCCCAAGCCTAAAAATAGACACTATACCTTTTTCTGAAGCACATATGGTACATTCACAAAAATGAATGCATATTAGAGTACAAGAAAGTATTGTTCAATTCTGTAAAGTAAAACTATTAAAACACCATTCTCTGATAGCAATGCCAACAAACAGAAATCAAAATAAAAACCACACAGCAAAACTAAAACATAAAACAGAACAAAACAAGACAGGTTTACCTCAGTTGGAAAAAAACCTGTTATTAAACAACTCCTGGATTAAAGGGAAAATGCAAACATAGATTATAGTAATTCTATAAACAATTATAGATAAAATCATCAGTAATAATACTTATCAAAAATATAGAGTAGTCCTATTTGTTTATTTTCACTTTTGTTGCTGTACTTTTAGTGTCATATCCAAAAAACCACACTCAAAAGTTTCTGTAAAGCAAAAGAAACCATCAACAAAATGAAAAGGCAACCTATGGAACGGGAGAAAATATTTGCAAATCATACGTCTGATAAGGGGTTAATATCCAAAATGTATGAAGAACTCATACATCTCAATAACAACAACAACAACAAAAATCCTATTAAAAAATGGACAGGGGGCCAGCCCGGTGGCGCAGCGGTTTAGTCCGCGCTTGGCAGCCCGGGGTTCACGAGTTCGGATCCCGGGCGCCCGCCGACGCACTGCCTGTCAGCCATGCCGTGGCGGCGTCCCATATAAAGTAGAGGAAGATGGGCACGGATGTTAGCCCAGGGCCAGTCTTCCTCAGCAAAAAGAGGAAGATTAGCAACGGATGTTAGCTCAGGGCTGATCTTCCCCACAAAAAAAAAAAAAATGGACAGAGGAACTGAATAGATATTTCTCCCAAAAAGATATTCAAATGGCCCACAGGTACATGAAAAGATGCTCGGCATCACTAATCATCAGGAAAATGCAAATCAAAACCACAATGAGATATCACCTCACACTTGTTAAAATGGCTATCATCAAAAAGACAAGAGATAAGTGTTAGTGAGGATGTGGAGAAAAGGTAAGCCCTGTGCACTGTTGGTCGCAACGCAAACTGGTGCAGTCACTATGTAAAATAGTATGGAAGTGCCTCAAAAAATTAAAAATAGAACTATCATATGATCCAGCAATTCCAGTTTGGGCTATACATCCAAAGTAATTGAATTGACTCTCTTGAAGAGATATCTGCACTCCTATTTTCGTCGCAGCATTATTCACAATAACCAAGATATGTAAACAACTTATGTGTCCATCCACATATGAATGCGTAAAGAAATTTGGTATATGTATATACAATGGAATTTTATTCAGTCACGAAAAAGAAGGAAATCCTGCTATTTGCAACAACATGGATGGGGCTTGAGGGCATTATGCTAAGTGAAATAAGTCAGATAGAGAAATACAAATACTGTATGATATCACTTACATGTGGAATCTAAAAAAGCCCTTTGAAGAAACAGAGTAGAATGGTGGTTGCCAAGGGCTGGGGAGTGGGGGAAATGGGAAGATGTTAGTCAAAAGGTACAAACTTTCAGTTATAAGATAAGTAAGTTCTGGAGATCTAATGTACAACATGGTAATTATAGTTAACAACACTGTATATACTTGAAAGTTGCTAAGAGAGTAGATCTTAAATTTTCTCACCACAAAAAAGAAATTGTAATTATGTGAGGTGATGGAAGTATTAGCTAACTCTATGGTGGTAATCATTTTGCAACATATAAGAATATCAAATCAACATGTTGTACACCTTAAACTTACACAATATTATGGTTCCATTATATCTGAATTTAAAAAATGGGGTAAATTTAAAGCAGTGATCAGAGAAAATTTCAAAGCCCTAAACACATCAATAAAAATAAAAGAATATAAATTAAATTTCCAAATAAAAAAGCTAGATAAAGTATAACAAATTAATCACAAGAAAACACAAGTAAGGATCTACTATAAAAGCAAAAATTAATGAGAACAGGGAAACAGGAGATGAAATTAATCAACCAAACCTTTGGTTCTTTGTAAAAATTCAGTGATACAGGGGAAAAAATCATTAGCTGATTTAACCAACAAAAGAGGAAGAAAGCACAAACTATATGTGAATTGGAAATAACTATTGATACAAAGAAAGTAAAAATAACTATAAGACTGCTTTGCACAGCTTCATGAAAATAAATTTGAAAATACAGTTTTGATATAAATTGTATGATTTGTTATCTCATAGAAACTTTCTTGGTAACATTCTTGGAGAGATCAGAGGGTTGTTAAATTGAATTGTGAATACTGTCCTCCCAGTAGCCAGTTTTGTGAAATAGAGCTTTCTACGTTCTGATTCACATTTTGTACCTTTAAATGCAACCGGGTGCTTTAATGGAAAGAGGACTAGGTAGGGGATGACCTTGAGTTAATGCCATTCAAATATTAGCTGGTTTTGGGACGTCAGGGATTTTCTCTTAATTTTTGACCTTAAAGAGCTCTGCAAGTTACCTATAAAATTGATGAGTTCTCAAAGACACTTTCTGTTGCTAATATTCTATATTTTTGTATCTGTAAGCTTTTCGCCTCTTACATTTTTTTTTTGTGGACTTGTTTTATAAGCTTCCCACTGTTTTTTCCCCAGCCCCAATTTACAGTTCAGTGGATTTGATAACACCCAGTTCACGATGAGCAGCTCTCTTCACATGGTAACTTGATGTCGCGTGATCAGTTGTTCAGTCTTTATTAGGATCCAGTAGCACACCAGTAGCACCTTTCTTAAAGCAGATTTTTTAATTGCATGGAGCAAGGCTGTCCAATAGAACTTTCTATAATGGTGGAAATATTCTATATCTGCATCACTCAATATGGTGGCCACTAGTCACATGTGAGTATTTGAAATGTGGGTAGGAAGATTGAGGAAATGAATTTTTAATTTAATTTAATTTTAACTTATCTAAATATAAGTAGCCATGGGTGACTTGTGGTTACCGTATTAGATAGCACAGGTATAGACCATGGCTTTTCCCCAGAAGTAGAGGTTTCCTCTGTGACTGTCCTATCAAGGCCTGCCAGAGACTCAATGAAGTGTCACTGACATGCTAGAACCTCCAGTACAAATGAATATGCTAAGTAATCTCTCCAAAATGGAAGAATAGCTTGTATCTCACTCTGCACCTAGTCAGAGCCTTCACTTGCACTGGATGTCACTCAAAACTGGCAGGCTTCTAAGTCACCAGATAGGTGGATAGCAGTACTATGAAGGGCAGTATATGCCCTGAACATACATGTCATTATATGGTGTTGTATCCCTAATAGCTGGAATACACTGGTTTGGAAATAAAAGTGGGCTATCAGATAGGCCATAGGATAGGAAATAAAAGTGGGCTATAGGATAGCTGGTGATAGACACGAGCTCAGTGAGGGCAAGACTACTAAGGGTTTAGCCCTTGGGGATGCATTTCTTGTTCACCCTACCCGGCAAGCAACCCAAAAAGAGACTAAGTGCTTGTAGAGAGTGATATAAATCTAAAATACTGGTGAAGAAGATGAATATCTCTTATATCTTCAGGACTGGGTACAGCAGCAGTCATAAAAGTCTTTGTAATTTTTTATGTCCAGCACCCAGGAGTCTCCCTGGGGAATCTCTTGATGTTTCCATGGGAAGAAATTAGTATAAATGGGCAATTTTAACAACACCAGCTCTGTAAGGGCAAGACTACTAAGGGTTTAGCCCTTGGGGGTGTATTTCTTATTCATTCTACCAGGCGAGCAATCCGAATGAGACTAAGTGCTTGCAAAAAGTGATAGAAATCTAGAATGCTGGTGAAGAAGATGAATATCTATTACAGATTCAGGACTAGGTACAGCAACAGTCGTAAAAGTCTTTGTAACTTTTTAACAGATTACAACTGACAAAGATTGTATTTGCACCTTCACTTTCAAGGTGCATACTGGAGTGGTTCATTTGATTGACTCAGTTTATGCACCTCCTCAGACTCTCTTGGCACTATATGCCACCCCCTCACCTCTATCACCTAAAGACTTTGACCACTTATTAATGGAGAGCCTCATCCACCACTGCCATGGACACATCTCCCCACACTGCCATCTGTCTCAGCCTCACAGGGTGGTTAAAGGCTTCCACATGTCTTAGAGCAGGAACCACCACAGCTTGGAAACCCCAGTCCTACAATGCACAGAAGCTATTGCTACTTCCAACCCTTCTGGGTTTAGATGACATCTTGCAATCACGAACAGGGGGATTTGACTGTCCTAGTGGTTTCCTGGAGAAGCTTAGTAACACAACCTGGAGGTTTAGGAAGTTAATGTTCTTTGTGGCAAGTTTGAACCAGTGTGATACAGTAAACAAGAAGATTTTGTTACATAAATTCCACTTCTTTTCTTCCCACATGTTTTCTAAGGTGCAATAGCTCCCTATAGCCTCTTGGGATGGTCCATATGACTGATCAAATGGCTATGTTTTCTTACGAAGCTGTGGCCAGTTTGATAATGTTCTATATTGTATTTGCTTTCTTTCTTGCCTCAGTTCACTTTTGTAAATTATTTCTCCTCTGGAATTTCATATGCTCTCCCAACTCCCATCAGTAAAATGGTAGTATTAATCTTTGCTACGGGCTCTGTCTTCTAAGGAACTTGGGCTGAGATAGGGACGTTTAATGATTCTGCACATGCACTCAGTGGACTGTCTATCAGAGGGAATCCTGTGAAGATGAGGGAGACTTCTTGTCATGAAAAGGAACAGGAGGTCAATTGTAAGGAAAATCACAAAGAGAAATGAGGTGATATGAGATGCATGAAACAGAAGAAGAAAAAAACAAGAAATGTGAGTAGCATGAAGATAGGAAATTACTCACCAGATTTAAGCATTAAGCTTCCTTTGAAATTTCTTTCAGGGACAAGGAAGGATAACAAATTTGGAACATGAAATTAAGAGTGTTTTTGTTGACAGAAAGGGAACAAATGAACTCCCCGAAGAGTGCAGGCTGTCAGGAATCTGTCTTCTTTCTTACCTTTGTAGACTTCTTTAGAATTCCATGCAGATATTTATATCAGGGCCAGCATTATTTTAAGTTGAGATAAAGAAAAAGCATGGTGTATGACCTTGGCTATTTACTTGTAAAATGAACAAGAAGCAAAGAAAATAATGGAAGTCAAAGAATATTAAAAGTATCATGCAATGGTCTTGTGGTCCTGGCTCCTTTAGGGATTTTCCTTACAAGTCATTTGAATCCTGGTTTAGATATAGCAATAGATAGACTGGTTTCTAAAATTTTATTGATAGCCTAATCAAGGCAAAAAGCTCTCTGGGGTGAGTGTAAATATATAAGTCAATGCCTTTGTCTTCTATGTTATTTTTCCTCAAGATTTTACACGCATCAGAGTCACCTGGAAGCCTTGTTACAACACATTGTGCCTCCACCCCCGAGTTTCTGATTCAGTAAGTCTAAGCTAGAGCTGCAGAACTTGCATTTCTAACAAGTTCCTAGGTGATGCTGAGGTTGCTGATCCCAGGAACAAACTTTGAGAACCACTGTTCTGTGTTATTTGGAGGAGTAATGTTATAGCCTAGGCAAAGACATAATTTTAAGAACTGTGATAGTCATGGAGAAGTAGGATATTCTGTTGATGAATCTCTATGGGGACTGTCAGAAGAACAAATTTAAAATTTAGGATCAATCATGTCCTATAGAGTTTTACATTTTAATGCAAAAAATCTATTCTCAGTTTATCTGAATGTTGAAAATAAAAATTTTTAAAGGTGTTTCATAAGCAGCTGCATTGATTCTGCCGTTCTGTGTGTAAAAGAGTCCTACGCAATTTTTTCCTACTATATAGGTATGAAGAAAATCCTTATGGAAAACCATCTGGGTGAATTAGCTGAGATCTCTTTTAACATTCTCTCTCTCTCTCAATACTGGAAAAGAATTTCTGACACACGTATGTACCTATTACATTTTTTCTTAAAATAACTCTTATGCCCTAAAGTATCATTCTGATTATCTGTCAGAAATCAAAGAGACTGTCAGAAATCAAAAGTTGCTGTTTGGAATGATTAACCACAGTGATAGCAGTTGTACAATAAGGTAGAGTTTATTTAAATACTCAAGCTGCAGAGGATACGATACAAGAAAAAAACTCTTCTTCTCCATGATTCAAATGGAAGTATGTAAAAAATGGAAGTATGTAAAAAAAAAGTCTAGGCCAGTGATCTTGATCTTGGCTGCATACTAGAATAACATGGGAACTTTTAGTAAACATTATTCCCATGTTTCATTCCATACTAATTAAATCAGTCTGGGAGTGTGCATTGGTTTTATATTGCTGCATAACAAATTACCACAAACTTAGAGTCTGAAAATAACACAAATATGTTATATCAAAGTTTCCCATGGGTCGGGTTAATTGGGTTCTCTGATCAGGGTCTCACCAGGCTGAGATCAAAGTACCACCCAGAGCTGTGATCGCATCTGAGGCTCAGAGTCCTTGTCTAAGCTGAGTGGTTTTTGGGAGAATTCAGTTGCGTGTGGTTGTTAGACTGAGATCCTCAGCTCTTAAAGGCCAGCCACCATTTCCTGCCATGTGCCCCTTTCCACAACATGGCGGTTTGCTTCTTCAAGGCTAACGGGACAGCATGTATGCTACTTTTAATCTCTCTAACTTCTTTGGCATCTGATCTATAGACTCTACTTAAAAGAGTTCCCCTGATTAAGTCAGGCCAACTCAGGGTAATCTCCTTATTTATTAATTTAAAATCAATGTATTAGGGACTTGATTACATCTACAAATTACCTTCACTCTTTCCATATAATGTAACCTGATAACAGGAGTCACATCCCATCTCATCCACACTTAAGATGCACTCAACATTGGAGCACCTAAATATGTTAAGCAAATACTAACAAATCAGAAGGGAAAAAACAGACAACAATACAATAGTAGTAGGGGACTTCAATATCCCTTTCATCAATGGATAGATCATTCAGGCAAAAAGTCAACAAGGTAATGTCAGACATGAACTATGCATTAGACCAAATGGACCTAACAGACATTTCTAGAACACTACATCTAACAGCAGCAGAATACACATTCTTCTCAAGTGCACATGGAACATTCTCCAGGATAGATCATATGATAGGTCACACAACAAGTCTTAGCAAATGTAAGAAGATAGAAATCATATCAAATATATATTCTGACCACAATAGTATGAAACTAGAAATCAACAACAGGAGAAAAGCTGGAAAAATTTACAAGTATGTGGAATTATTGGATTACACTCCTGAACATCCAATAAGTCAAAGAAGAAATCAAAAAGGAAATTAAAAAAAATCTCAAAACAAATGAAAATGCAAGCATAACACACCAAAACCTATGGGATGCTGCAAAGGCAGTTCTGAGAGGGAAGTTTATAGTGATAAATGCATATATTAAGAAAATAGAAAAAACTCAAACAACCTAAACTTACACTTCAAAGAACTAGAAAAAGAAAAACAAACTAAACTCAAAGTTAGCAGAAGGAAGGAAATAACAAAGATCAGAGTAGAGATAAGTAAAATAGAGACCAGAAAAATAATAGAAAATATCGACAAAACTAAGATGGTTTTTTTGAAAAATTAACGGAATTGACAAACCTTTAGTTATACTGAATAAGAAAAAAATAGGGAAAACTCAAGTAAATAAAATCAGAAATGAAAGAGGATATATTACAACAGATACTACATAAATACATACGGTCATGGAGACTATTATGAACAATTATATGCCAACAAATTGGATAACTTATAAGAAATGGATAAATTCCTAGAAACATACTATCTACCAAGACTGAATCAGGAAGAAATAGAAAAGCTGAATAGACCAATCATGAGTTAAGAGATTCAATCAGTAATCAAAAACCTCCCAACTTGGAAAAGATCAAGACCAGATGGCTTCACTGGTGAATTCTACCAAACATTTACAGAAAAACGAATGCCAATCCTTCACAAAATCTTTCAAAAATATTAAGAGGAGGGAACACTCCCAAATTCTTCTACGAAACCGGTATTACCCTGATACCAAAGCCAAATAAGACCACTACGAGAAAACTATAGACCAATATCCTTGATAAATAGAGATGCAAAAATTCTCGACAACATATTAGCAAACCCAATTCAAGAACACATTAAAAGGATTATACACCATGATCAAGTAGGATTTATCCCTGGGATGCAAGTCTGGCTCAACATACACAAATCAATAAATATACTATATCACATTGATAGAATGAAAGATAAAAATCACATGATCATCTCCATAGATGCAGAAAAAGCATCCGACAAAATGCAACATCCTTTCATGATAAAAACCCTCGACAGATTGGATATATAAGGAACATACCTCAACATAATAAAGGCCATATATGACAAACCCACAGCTAACGTCATACTCAGTGGAGAAAAACTGAAAGCTTTTCCTCTAAGATCAGGAACAAGACAAGGATGCCCACTCTCACAACTCCTATTCAATATAGTACTGGAAGTCGTAGCCAGACCAATTAACAAGACAAAGGAATAAAAGGCATCTAAATAGGAAAGGAAGAAGTAAAATTGTTGCTATTTGCAGATGATGTGATTTTGTATATAGAAAATACCAAAGACTCAATCAAAAAACTGTTGGAACTAATGAAAAGTTTCGGTAAAGTTGCAGGATATGAAATCAACATACAGAAAAATCAGTTGCAATTCTATACATTAATAACAAAAGATCTGAAAAAGAAATAAATAAAACTATCCCATTCACAATAGCATCAAAAATAATAAAACACTAAGGGATAATTTTAAGCAAGGATGTGAAAGATCTGTACAATGAAAACTACAAGACTTTGATGAAAGAAATAGAAGACACAAACAAATGGAAAGACATCCTGTGTTCATGAATCAGAAGGATCAATATTGTTAAAATGCCCATACTATCCAAAGCCAGGTATAGATTCAATACAATCTCCATCAAAATACCAAAGGCATTCTTCACAGAAATAGAAAAAACATCCTAAAATTCATATGGAACCACAAAAAACTCCGAATAGCCAAAGCAGTCCTGAGGAAAAAGAACAAAGCCAGAGGTATCACACCTTCTAATTTCAAACTATACTGCAAAGCTATAGTAACAAAAACAGGACCTTGAGCGTATTATGCTAAGTGAGATGAGTCAGACAGAGAAAGACAAATACTGTATGATATCAATGATATATTGAATCTAAAACAGCCAAACTTATAAAACAGAAAGTAAAATGGTGGTTACCAGGGGATAGCAGATGGGGAGATAGGACAGATGTTGTTTAAGGGTACAAATTTGCAATGAGTAGTAAATAAGCTCTAGAAATCTAATGCACAGTACAGTGAATATAAGTGACAATATTGTATTATAATTATCCAATTTACTAAGTGACTAGAACTTAATGATTCCAACCACTAAAATGAAAGGATGGTTATGTAACATGGTAGAGGTGCTAATTGTTGCTACAATGACAATCATATTAACTTATATAAATGTATCAAATTAACATGTTGTACACCTTAAACTTGCACTGTTATATGTGAAATATATTTAAATAAAAGTTTTTTAAATATCAAAGCAAACATAGACGCACACACCTTATTATTTCATATTCAAATTACTGAAGAGCAAAAACAAAAAGAAAATCTAGAAGGCCAGCAGAGGAAAAAAATAAACATATTACATATTACATATAGAAGGACAAAGAGAAGAAAATATCAGACTTCTCATAAGAAACTCACGAAACCAGAAGACAATGGAGTTATATCTTTAAAGTGCTGAAAAAGAATCAACCTAGATTTCCATAATTAAGCAAAATATCTTTCAAAAATGAACGAGGAACAAGACTTGTTCAGAAAAACAAATACAAAGAAATTATTGCTAGCAGACATGGACTACAAATAACATGTTAAAGGAAGCTCTTCAGGAAGAAGGAATATGACACAGGCAGAAACTTGGATATACACAGAGAAATGAGGAGTGCTGGAAGTGGAATAATTGAAAGTTAAATATAAATTAATTGTTATTATTTTGAATTTCTCTAACAGATAACTGAATTTCTAAAGAATGTATAGTAGCAATGAATTGTTTAGAGCATATGTGTTGAATGACAGCCATAGCATAAAGGATATAGTTGAGGGTGTATTGTTAATAAGGCATTTATAGTGCACTTGAAGCCATACCCTATTATTTGAAGGTAGACTCTAATTAACAACAGTTGTATATTGTAAACTCTAAGGTAATCACTAAAAAAAGTAAAAGAGTATAAACAATGAGCCAATAATGAAGATAAAATGGAATCATAAAAAAATACTTGATTAATCCAAAAGAAGTTGGGGTGTGTAGGTAAGGTTGAATACAAAAGAGTTTGAGAGAATTTGGGGGTTGATAGAACTGCTATATACCTTACTCTGGTTTTGGTTACACAACTGTGTAATATGTTTGTCAAAACTTACAGAACTATACACTAAAAAGGGTGAATTTGACTGTATGTAAATTATACCTTTGTAAAAATTGATTTTCCATTACTCTAATGCAAGAATATTTCATTAAAATAAGAGAAAGTTTGATCCCTAATCACTAGGAGCCAACATGTATTTACTAAATAAATTATTAAAAGTCAAATTTATTTGTTTTTTAAGAACAACTAATGAAATGAAGAATAGGTAATATATCTAGATTTCTGGAAACTATTAGAAAGTTCCTATCCTCCTAAGGAGATAAAAGAATAGGAAAACTATTGGCTAAATTTAGGTGATTTTGTAACAGGTTGATTTATGGTGACTAAACCGAGGCTGAAAAATGAGTTGGCATTGCTGGGATAGAAATCCACCATGTGGGCATTTCCATAGGCCTCTGTCCTCAGCACTTCCCTTTTTATTCATATCAGTGCTTTGGATGAAGCCTTAAAAGTTTCTTCCGCCGGTAGGTCACAGTAATTGGTGTGATATACACTATGTTCAATATCAGAATAGAAATACAAGAAAGTCTTAGAAATTGGAAAGGTAAAATGGACCTATTATAGTCATATTTGTATTTCCTTCCTTCCTTCGTTCCTTCCCTCCTTCCTTCCTTCTCTCTTTCTTTTGTTGTTGTTGTTGAGGAAGATTTGCCCTGAGCTAACATCTGCTGCCAGTCTTCCTCTTGTTTCCTTTTTTGCTTGAGGAAGATTCACCCTGAGCTAACATCTGTGCCAATATTCCTCTATTTTGTATGTGGATCTCTGCCACAACATGGCCACCAACAAGTGGTGTAGGTCTGCATCCGGGAACCAAACCCAGGCTGCCAAAGCAGAGTGCAGTGAACTTAACCACTATACCAAGGGGTGGCCCCTGTATTTCCCTATTGTTTAATGCTACAGAGAGACAGGTTACATGCACAATAACTGTTTAAGGATAGAATCGATTGCCCTGAGAAGTAGTACTTTCCTCTGCCATTTGTCGAGCATAATTTGGGTTAAAGCTAGATAATGGTTATAAGAAAAATCAAGGACTAACAGCATGGCTTAACTGGCAGCCTTTAAGGAATCTTCCAACTCTGAAAGTATTAGGTATTTCTGAAGTGCCTACCATGAGTAGGTCATTATTTCTGGCCTTGTAGTGGATTCAAACTAGCATAGAGCCTTGGCCTTTCAATATCTCTGGATTGTGCTGTTCCATCAGCATTTCCTGTCGGCTCTACCTTCAGAAGATATCCAGAATCTGAGCACTGCTCAGCATCTCCACCTTCACCAAACTGGTGTAAGCTCACCTCTGGTCTGAATTCCTGTCCCTGAACAGAGCTCTCCACTTCTTCCCTGCCCCCTTCAGTCTGATCTCAACAAGGCAGCTTCCTTGCTATTCCTCAAACATGCCGGGCAAGCTCCCAACTCAGGACCTTTGATTTTGCTGTTTGCTTTACCTGAAATTCTCTTCTGCCAGGTACCTGCGTGGCTCCTCGATCACTTCCTTCATGTCTTTACTCAAAAGTCCCATCTTAGTGAAGCCTTCCCTGGCTACTCGAACTAAAAATTCAGCTCTCCATACTGACACTTCACAGCTCCCTCTCTAATTTTTTTCTTTTTAGCACTTATCACTACCTAATATACCACATATTTAAAATATATTATTTTAAAATCTTCTTTGTTTGGATCCCCACCAGTGGGTGAACTCCATAATTTTTATCTGTTTTGTTTTCTGCCGTATTCCCAGTGTTTAGAACAGTGCCCGGCACAGAGCTGGCAATCAATACTCATTTGTCAAGGGAATGGAATAAATGATAAAAGCCCATAATGGAACCAGCCACATTTATTAAGCAATCATTCGGGGCCTGGCACAGCGCTAAGCACTTTGCATGCTAATGTGTCCCTGAGTCCTAGTGACAACTGAGCCATTGGTAGTGGGTGAGGAACCGAGGTTCAGAGAAGTTAGGTAAGTTGTCCAAGGACCCACAACTGGTCATTGCTGGGCCAAGATAACATTCAAGGGTCCACAGCTCCACCATTGCCCAGCTGAGTAAATCAAAAGTGTGTCCCACTTTCTTCTCATCGTCCTCAAGCTTAATCAGAGGGGTGAGGCACATGTCTCCCAGAGAGAACAGGCCTGTTGACTGATTCTGTTACAATAGCATTTGAGAGATTGAAGGCTTTTTTCCAGCATGGATTTGGTAGGTTTTATTTGGTGCTGCATCTCAGGAAAGTCAGGACCTGCGGGTTGCTATGGTAACAGAGAGCAGCTGCTCACAAACTCATTTCCTGTGAAGCGATAATCTCTTCTCCCTAGTTTTAGCTGGGGACAAAGCTGGCTGATGGTTCTATTTAGACCTACATCTGACATTTTCTTTTCTCCTTTTCATTTTAAAAGTTAGTTAACCACAATATAGAAAATTTAGAAAACAAAAAGAAAATTCATAATCGCCCTACCCAACACAAACTCATTGTTATTTATTCTGGTGTTTATTTCTCAGAAGGCAATTCTGGTTCTGCCATCTACTAGTCATTTGATCTTGGGAAAATGTCTTAACCTTTATGAGACAAAATAAATCTCAACTCTCAATGATGATAATGATTATTATTTTATAAGTTTTTAGTTTTATCTTTCTTTTTAGTTTTTATCTTTGAGGATTAAATGAAATAAAGTATGCAAATAGTCTGGTGCTAGGGGCTTCCTAGGAATGTTTGTGTCTGTCTTTGGATTTCCCTCTTTTTCCTCATGTTATTCTCTAACCTGCCACGCCACAGATACCATCCCCCCAATGAGCATTTTTAGAGGTAAATTTGAAATGTTTAATTATCAGAAAATAATATATAAGCAATAGGAAGACAGTACTGATATATGAAAGCTAAAACTCTCTCTGTGACCTTAGCTTCTCCAAACGACAATCTTTTCAAAGCCCTTTGCCTCTCCACATTGTTAATGCTAAGTACATAGGGTGTCTCTATAATTCAGAGCCAAAACATCACCCGAAGCTCAAGAGTCTGTCTTGCACACCTGCACTGGACTCAGAATCCCCACCTGCAGAACTTATTTAGACATGCAAGAATATCTTGCCCTCTGCTCTGTATTCAACATTCTCAAAAGCTCAAAAAGGTAGTGTCCCAGCTCTGTACTTTATTAGCTCTGTGATTTCAATGCCTTGGTTTTCTGATCTCTAAAATACAGGTGATAATAGATATAAGTTCATAATTGTTACTAGGATTAAAAGCGATAATATACAGAAGTTCTCCATGTTATAGCTGGCAAATACTGTCCACACACAGGATGAACACCTGACCCCTCAGGAAAGAGTAAGAGAAAAATCTTAGTTGCCTTTTCTCACTACTCACCATTTTTTTCTCACTTACAATTTGGCCCTTTTCCATCTTTCCTAGGTTTTCTTTACAGAAACACTCATTTTCTGCTGAGTCTTTGGCCCATTTTCCAATTCTCAGTCTCTGCAACCATTGCCTGTATTGCACCCACAGTATCACCTCACACACATGTGCAAATCTTTGATGTGAATGAATTTTGCCTTCTGTTATACCAAAAATATTTACTAACCACCTTGTAGATTGCCACACACTATTCCTGACACCGGGTATCTTTGAGATCAGCCAAGGTCCCTCCATTTTTGAAGATTAATTGATTAATTCTAGTAGTTGCCCACAGCCCTCAGTGCTCGCATTCTTCCTGCTCTGTATACCGCCCCAATTTAATGATATCCCTCTGCCTTGGGTCCCATCCTCATTGGATTTTTCTTTATGATCTTAAACTCAAGACTTAACCCAAACTAATATGCTTAAGAATGATGCCATTTAATGAATATTTCATTCAGCAAACATTTATTGAGCCCCTGCCGTATGCCAAGTTCTATGTTATCTCCTCTATGTGCCATATATTCATTCTCACAATGCCCTCTCGAAAATAGTACTTTACCTCAAAGGATATCAGTTGAAAAATTAAGACAGACGTAAAAAAAAGTATTCAAGTTGAGAGGGGAGACAGCAGGTACACTTTTAAAAATCATTTTTAAGTCTCACTAATAGACATTACTTTATTCCATGCTGGATTTTTCAGCCTTGATGCCATGTTTTGAGCTGACATACATTATGACTGTGATCAATGACATTCAGAGGAAGAAAATGAAATGATTATTTCTAAAGTCAAAGAAGGTCATGTCATCCTAAAGCAAACAGGAGATCCAAAACATTCAAATGGTGTTTGCTTAAACGAAAATTTGTGCCAAGTGTACAACAAAAGGGAGTTGTTGCCAATGGGGTTATTAATCCTGCTCAAGGTATTAACTTAAGATATTAGCTTGTGACTAGTCAAGTATCCATCTTTGGATATTAGTCAAGTATCCAGATGTCTCCCCTGCATAGTAATGGTGGCATATAACACCAGGGTAAACTAATCCCATTGCCATTGGGGTCTAAAAGCCACCATGCATTAAAGATTCTATCTGAGCTTGCATCCCCATAGAAGAGTTGATGAACCTGGAGCTTTTCTAATAACAGTGAACAGCATGTAAACAGAATGTTCATTCTATAAGATCCACTGTTAATAGGATAAAATCACTCTGAGTAAATAAAACTAATGGCACTTTCTTCTAATTGATGCTCAGGAGCCATCTACTTCTTCTGTGTGAACAGACTACAATAAATTAGTGTCATTTTCAACTCACGTGAGCTGCTTTCCTGAGACTAAGAGATTTGTTCAGACTTTCAGAGTTTTTCCTTGCCGGTTAACCTCTATTAACTTTCTATCTATCTAGTTCTTGAGGAGTGTTAACCCAGGGATTTGCAGGGATTTGTGAGTATGTAAATGTCAGACTCTATTTCCCTTAAAGCTAAGGAGAGGCTCCTAACTGGCTATGCAAAGGTACCCACCTTCACTGTGGTGGACCGGAATATAGACATTTTAAAGTAGCATCTTGGCACTTTCTTCCCGAAGTGAGGAATGATGGTGGGTTTAGTTCACATGCCTTCAAACAAGAACCTCCAAGACTTGCCCATGGACAAGTAAGCCTGTAAAATGATGAATTTATTTACATGCGATCAATATTTCACACTCACAGTTTCCTCAGAGATGACTGAAGCCAGATAAATTCTTGTCAAATTAATTCTTGGTCCATTAATCAATTGTCTAAAACATCCCCCTCTGCAAATTAGAGATGATAATCAGAGTCCTTTCCAGAGATACAGTAAAGAGGATATGAGGCAAAGCATGCAGAGCACTCAGCCAGAGGCTGGTCTGCAATAAGATCTCATAAGGACTGTTCACATTATATTGATTCTAGATTTAAAACAATTACCAAACTTTTCTCAGTTCAGATTGTTTTGATGCCTCCAACATTGTTTCAAAAGAGGCAAAGCATAGAGAAAATAGCATAAAATTCTGCAGGATGCAGCCCTGAGTTCTAGTTCCAGTTCTTTGGTGATTAACCATGGAGATGCTGGTAAATCATAACACGTTTTAGAACTTTAATTTCCTCCTCTGTGAAACCAGACAGACCAATGCCTACATTACACGGATGCTGGAACAGTCAAACAGGATAACTTGTAGAGCTATTTTGAAAAATTCATAGAGCCATATGTAAAGCATTATTGGGATTTTAGGGTTTAGCTTTTGTTAAATGAAAAGTCAATAATCTCTTTGAAATATCTCTCAGAAGATTGGAAACCCATTAACATTTTTATCTACAACATTATTTTTCTGGTAGAGCTTTTAAAAGTTTTAGCTTCTGAATTTCAAAACCATCAAATCAGAGCAAAACTGCCAAAGGTGCAGTGCAGAAAGCTAACGCATGCCTATGGCCTTGCCTTATCTTCTTTCTGCAACTATCCAGTTTAAATTCTGCCTTTCTAGTCAGCAAGTATAGACATGTGTTTCTCACCACTAATGTCTTTCACTTTCTCACACCCGACAACTATAAGGGATACCGAGGGTCTTGACTATGACTTTAAAGAAAAGTAGAGAAATGTTTCACTTTTAACTGACCAATGTAGAATTTAACGTGGAAATACTCATTTAATTTTAAATATCTCAAAGTGAGAGCTACAAAAAATGGCATATAATTTGTTTTAAATATATGCCTTCATTATATTTCCCAATGTCCCACAATAATAGAAAACATTGCCACAACCATCCTCTTACAGAAACAAAAACATACTAAATGAAAAAGATATTTAAGAGCTTTAAGGAAAATCATTTTTAAAATTATCTTCTTTAAACCACTTTGCTGTGCTTTTTTGATATAAATAGTAGGAAGCACTGATAACATAGTCAACTGATTTTGAGATTATTTTAATATAATATTTTAACACTAATTTTAAAATGCACACTCAGCACTTGTTGTGGTGACCTGTGATATTAAAATTACTATCAAATTGAAAGCCATTTACATGTGTGACTCCCCTGAGCCTGAGACTTTTTAGAAATGAAATAAGATGGCAGAAGGAGGAAGTGTGTTTCACACCACGGTTTTGACTTATGGTTGTTCCAGCTCTTCCTTCTGTACCTCAGGTCTTTTCCTCCCTCATCTTGTGCCACAGGAAGGGCCGTGGGGAATGTGCATGCAGTAAAATGGCCCAGAGAGTAGGTGGGCCAAGACCAACTATGGTCTGCCATGGACATGTTATCCTTTCTGTCTCTCAGTTCTTGACTCTTGGTTCCCGGCTTCTGGTTGGCTTCTACTCCTTCCTCTCCTTTTTCTTCTCATACTAGTATCAATTGCCCAGTGTTTTCTTCATTGGGCTGCTTCTGGTCCATCTATGCATGTTCTTCATTTACAATAAAGAAATAACATGTCTTGTCTTGCAGAAGCAGTGGCAAGGTTAGATGAGATGATGCTTAGCCCAACACTTGGTATGTAAGCTCAATAAGTTACAGGTATTGTGATATGGATTATCTACTCATATTACTACCAAGTCCACTAAATCAGTGTTTAAAATGCAAATATCTTCTTTTTGCAACTCATCTAGATTGTACTCTGCATTATGTGTCAGTGAGCATAGACACATGCTTGTCACCACTAATGTCTTCCACTTTCCCACACATGTCAACTATAAAGAATGCTGAGGGCCTTGAATTTTATATTGAAAGAAGTTATCTGCTTTTATTTTTTACTTTCCTTCTACTAAGTCTCCTTGACTTTGGGTCTGACTGAATTATGTCTTCAAGGTTTCTCACCGTCTCAAACAATTAATTTAGGTTATTTTGTTATCTGATTCCCAAATTCCCATTTGTTTCATCATGTGATCTTTTATTCAGTCAGAGTTTGAACACCCATAGCCAGTTTTATGTTGTGATCTGATATGAAACTATTTTTTGGAAAATGAGTTTGCCATTAAACAAATCCGTGCAACTTAATTTATACGTTAAGATACATCACCATAAATTGCTAAGTCTGACACCTCCATTGATAAAAATAAAAATCTCCTCTCTCTTTAATCTCTTTGAACTTTTCCAAATATGGCTTTTTAAAATTTGAAACTTTTTATTGACTTATGCAATGCATACAAAAAAGCTCACAAATTATAAATGCATAGTGCAAAGAATTTCACAATCTGAAGACACCCATGTGGCCTCCCCACCTGTCTAAATCTGGAATGCAAGAGCACAAGTCCTTAAATCCAGCAGTCCTCCTCCTCCTCCTCCTCTTCAACCACATTCAGAATCTGAGGACATTGCCCATGAAAACTTGGAATATCCACAGGGTGGTGCATTAGTGAGACAAAGATGAGGTCTTGAGATAACAAGCTGTTCTGTGTTTCCACAAGCTTGGATATAGAAGCTCAGTTTCTAAACAAGAATAATAACAATATATTGTAGGCTTTATTATGTTTGTAAGAGTAAAATGCATGCAAGCAATAGCACAAAGGCCATAAGGGGAGAAATGGAAGTACACTAATAGTGGGTTTTCATACGCATGTGAAATGGTTCTAACAGATTCAGAATAATGACTTCAAGCAATGAAATAAGCAAAAAAGAAAGGGGGCCTTCTTCAGAATGTTTTTATTTCAAATCTTGAGGTTACGTCTATCTAAAATTATTGCTTTGGCAATCAGGTGTTCTTGCAAATTTGGATGGAAAGACCCTAGGTGAGAATCTGATAAATGCCTACCCAAAGAGCTAAAGATAATATTTAGCTCTGCCTCCTTTTCCTCTTTTGGATCCTCTTACTTATCTCTCCTGAGTATGTCACTAGTTAGACCACTCCTTTTACTGCACGTCACAAAAAAAAATAAAGGGAAAATTGTGACAAGTTTTGCTGTAGGCCCAGGAGAGTGATTGCTTATCTATTGTCCAGACCTAACATGGCAATGTCATTAGAAATGTTATACTTTAGCAACCTATAGGAAAAACAATCTACAACTAGTTGAGCTGTCTTTGATCTTATTATGTTAAATGCCTGGCATTTCAACTTAAACTAAAAGCACTAAAAGGGGAATTCTGATCTATGCATTAATAATGAACCCAAAGCTGTGAGTAGGTTTTACAGAAAAGGCATGATATCATATAGGTCAGCACTAAGATAAGATGCAGTTAAAAATGTACACAGACAAGAGCCCACTGGCAGAATTGGCAGAGCTCAATAACATAGAAAAATAAACTCAAAGGATAAAGAAAGACTGTGTCTAATAGTGTCCCTGTAGAGGATTAGCAATAAACTGACCCGTTATTTTCAAATCATCTTCATGTAGTTTCTAGGATAGGTGACATGTCCTTTCCATTCTGAACCCAATCAACCTAAAAGGCAAGGAATGATATGTGTACCTTTAAGAAAATGGTAATTCTACATATGGAAAAAAATGTTTGCTCTTTCTTTCACTGAAACTATTATTTTTAATCTACTCAGAGCTTGGACTAAATTTCAGGCCCTTGAAATGATAGAAAATGACTGCCTGGATATTCAAATATTTTCTCATAACTTGATGGACAGTAAGAAAAGCACCTCCTCTTGTTTAGATTAAATGATTACACTAAATCCTTCCAGGGATAGTCTTTATAAAAAAACAAATTCTGATTTCCTTAGATATTTTCTAATGTTCTTAATTTTCTTATGTGATACTATAAGTAAAAATACATTAAAATAAGGAAAATATTCATCTTTAAAAATTAATGCAGAGAAGACTAGTTTTCATTAGGTAAAATATTGAGTCCTGGTTTGTGTTGTTATAAACTGTTTCCACTTTCCCCAAGCCATTTAAATATCTTGTTGTTGGACCTTATTATGCTTGCTCAACCATCCACCATCACCATCACAAACTTCCCCAGGACTTTCAGACATCTAGTGACTAATGCTATGAGACATACTCCTTGGGTATACTTGCGACTCAGGTTTCTGTATGTGGAAAAGGTTCATATTAAGAGAGAGGAAAGAATGAGGCCAACTCAGAAAAAAAATTAAATCACAAACAAAAATTGAAGAGGGATCTTGAAGTTGTTTAAGAACTTGTATTCTAGTCGTTTCTGAGGTCTTGTATGCCTTAGGGGCTTTTACAAGGCCAGAGAAGCAAAGAACAAAGGGGAAGATATTCATTTAGGATGTATCTTTGGAGGGATATAATTTTACATAAAATTACAAAAATATTTGGTGGTTTTAGTGAAAAAAATGCTATCAGAACTGAAATTAACCTAAGTTCTTTCTCTTGAAAAAAATTATCCAATACAAAAATGCATGAGTTTTTTTCATGTTCAATCTACGTATATACTAGATTGAGTATTACTGACCGACTGCCTATACTTGCAAACATGTTTTTCTAGTAAATATATTTTCTAATCAGATTCACTTTGTCAGTGATAAACATGAAAATATATTATGTGCAAGTGGATATCAGTGTGTGTATGTGTGTGTGTATTATATAGACATATGTGTATATACATATATGTGTGTGTGTGTGTATATATATATATATATATATATATATATATATACACAGTCGTGTGCTGCATAATGACATTTCTGTCAATGACAGACTGCATATACGACAATGATCTCATAATACTAGCACCATATTGCCTAGGTGTGTAGTAGGCTACACCATCTAGGTTTGTGTAAGTACTCTCTATGACGTTCGCACAATGACAAAATCGCCTAATGACACATTTCTCAGAACATATCCTCATCGTTAAGAGATGCATGACTGTGTATGATAATTATGCAGAAATTACTATTTTAGACTGATGACACGATCTTCCAAGGAGCTAAGGTTTCCATAGAATAAAGGAAAAAATGGTTTTTGAAAGTGGAAATTGTTCTGAAGCAGGTACCTGCAATACCTGCAAGCCTTGACTTACAAAGCAGGAAAAAGAAAACTATCTTCACATATGAGAGATGCACTTTACAACTTAAGAAGTTTTCCCATACATAAACTCAGTTGACTCCCTTAACATTATATGAAGGCTATCCCAGTTACAATTATATCCAGTTGGAAATATACACAACAAATGCTACAAGTTTAGTGTTGTAAAAGAACCATTTTGTTATTCCCATAGATTCTGTCGGTCAGAAATGTAGAAAAGGCACAATAGGGAATATTTGTTTCTTTTCCATACTATCTGGAGAGTCACCTGGGAAACCTGAAGGCTGAGGTTGAGTTGACAGTAGAGGCCATTATTAGGTGAGGCTCATTCATCTGGGTTAGCAGGACTTGAAGACTAAAGCTGCTAACAGAAAAAACATCTGTACATGGCCTCCCTCTTGACTTGGCGTCCTTACAGCAAGACAGCCTCAGGGTAATTGGACTTCTTATATGGTGGCTCAAGGATCCAAGAGCTAGTGTTCTAGTGAAAAAGGCAGAAGGAACATTTGCCTTCTATAATCAAGCCTTAAAAATCAAGCAGCATCACTTCCATCCCGTTCTATTCATTACAAGTGAGTCACAAACTGATCCAGATTAAATAGGAGGAGAATTAGAGTCCACATATAAAAAAGGAAGTGGCAATGTTCTAGAAGGGCATGTGAGATATGGGATATTGTTGCAGTCATTTTTTTGAAAATACAATATGCCACAGAAGGTAATCTTCAAAGATATTGAATGACTTGCTGAAGCTGAGCCATAATTGGTAAAACCCACACTAGGTGTTTGACTGGAAGACAACATTTGTGATCTACAAATCATTGTTCAAAGTCTGCAGCATAACAAGTAAGATGAAATTGTATCACAGCCACAAAAAAGAGGTGTGAACCTCAATATAGTAACAATACTTTAAACCTTTAAAATTCAAAACTTTCTCTCTGATACCTATTTTTCTCTTGAGGACCCTCCTTTGTCTTCTCTCTATATTAAATTCCTATATCCTGGTTGTTCTGAGCTGTATTCAACATTCAGGAAATATCTTAATGTAATGCAATGTTAGAACAGATTTTTCCATTGCCAAACTCGTAAACTGAGATTTGTGTTGTACAATTTAATGATATCTGGTGGGACTACTTCACAGCAGACATACATTTTCCCTGAGGGTTTTCATCAGTGCCAAGTCAATTTTTATCTGGTGTGCTGCTTATTTCTCAGCATGCTGGATGGATCTTGGAAGTTTTTCCCCGCAGCAGCTGAGTGTATCAATGAGGGCATACATCTTAAACAAGAGCTCTCCCCCATGATGGCATTCAAGATCCTGAGGGAAAATTGAGCCTTCACTGGAAGCACAATTGAAGGACAACAAGGATATTCCAGCTCAGTAGCTGAAGTGGAAGGCTTCCTGTTCCCAAAGCAGCTGCTGGCATCACTGGGTGAATCATGGCATGACTTCTCAGGTGCGTCAATGAGGTGGTTAGCGGTTCCCTGGCATCTGAGGAAGGGAAGGACTGAATGGCAAAAGGCCATATCATGACCTTCCGACTTACAGAAGAAAATGTGTTTCATACCTTCCTTATAAAATTAGAGTCCACTAAATTATATGTCATTAAATCTGTAGTCAGGTTACTTCAGCCTTCACAAACACAGGACCTACAGTCTTCCTATCATCAGTGGATGCCTAACTAACAAACTGTCAAAATGAAGAAAATATTGTCCAAATGGCTCTCTTTATGTTCTTCTGGATGGCTTCTTACTGTGGTCCCTTTGCCCCATACTTATAATTACTGACCACATCAGTTTTGCCCAAGATACAACTGTTCTTATTAGGCAGTCAATATTTTTCTCAGCCTTAATAAATACAGGAAAACTACTGCTATTTGACTTAGACTGATGTACAATAGCTCCCAGAAGTATAAAAACTAGTAGGCATACAAAGGGCTTAACCCTTTACAAAATTCAGATGCAGTGAAACACAGTGGACAAATCACAAATTTGGGAATTGGTCTGCACTTTGTAGCTGTCTGACCTTGCTGAATTGCTCAGTCTTGCTGAATTTTCGTTCTTCCTCTTTCAGATCAATTTTAAATGTCCCACATGGAATTGCTATAAACTTTAAATTAGGAAAATATTTAAAGTTAATATAACATGGTCTCAAAAATTATGTATGTAATATTTACTCAGTAAGCTTGTTAAAATTGGCAATTCGTTGTTCTCACTCCCAGTATGCCTGGGATAGGGCCCGGGAATCTGCACTAAACAAGCTCCCTGGACAAGTCTAGTTTTAGAATAACCCCACAAGTAAGACACGTCACTCAATGGAGATAGAAATGAAGAACAATAATACTTTAAATAGGATAGAAACCCAAACATTAGCACATATCCTTTCAGGAGGCTTATTTTATTTTTAATTTATTTTTTGTTGCAGTTAACATTGGTTTATAATGTTGTATAAATTTCAGGGGTACATCATTATACTTCTATTTCTGCATAGATTACGTCATGTTCACCACCCAAAGACTAATTATGATCCATCACCACACACATGTGCCTAATCCTCCTTTTTGCCCTCCTCCCACCCCCTTTCCCCTCTGGTAACCACCAATCCAATCTCTGTCTCTATGTGTTTGTTGTTATTTTTATCTTCTACTTATGAGTGAGGTCATACAGTTTTTGACCTTCTCCCTCTGACTTATTTCGCTTAGCATAATACCGTCAAGGTCCATCCATGTTGTCACAAATGGCTGGATTTCATTGTTTCTTATGGCTGAGTAGTATTCCATTGTGTATATATACCACATCTTTATCCATTCATCCCTTGATGGGCACTTAGGTTGCTTCCACGTCCTGGCTATTGTGAACAATGCTGCAATGAACACAGGGGTGCATGTATCTTTACATATTGGTGTTTTCGTGTTCTTTGGATAAATACCCAGCAATGGAATAGCTGGATCATATGGTAGTTCTATTCTTAATTTTTTGAGGAATTTTCATACTGTTTTCCATGGTGGCTGCACCAGTTTGCACTCCCACCAGCAGTGTATGAGAGTTCCCTTCTCTCCACATCCTCTCCAAAACTTGTTGTTTGCTGTCTTCTTAATTATGGCAGTTCTGATGGGCCTGAGGTGATATCTAATTGTAGTTTTGGTTTGCATTTCCCTGATAGTTAATGACGTTCAACATCTTTTCATGTGCCTGTTGGCCATCTGTATATCTTGGTTGGACAAATGTCTGTTCAGATCTTTTGCCCACTTTTTAATTGGGTCGTTAGTTTTTGTTGTTGTTGAGATGTATGAGTTCTTTATATATTTTGGAGATTAACCCCTTATCACATGTATGGTTTGCAAATATCCTCTCCCAATTGTTAGGTTGTCCCTTCATCTTGTTGATGGTTTCCTTTGCTGCGCAGAAGCTTTTTAGTTTGATGTAGCCCATTTGTTTATTTTTTCTATTGTTTCCCTTGCCTGGTCAGACACAGGAATTGAAAATATGTTGCTGAGACCAATGTCGAAGAGCATACTCCGTATGTTTTCTTCTAGAAGTTTCATGGTTTCAGGTCTTACATTCAAGTCTTTAATCCACTTTGAGTTAATTTTTGTATGTGATGTAAGATAATGGTCTACTTTCATTTTTTTGCATGTGGCTGTCCAGTTTTCCCAACACAATTTGTTGAAGAGACTTTCCTTTCTCCGTTATATGTTCTTGGCTCCCTCGTCGAAAATTAGCTGTCCCTAGATGTGTGGGTTTATTTCTGGGCTCTTGAGTCTATTCCATTGATCTGTGTGTCTGTTTTGTGCCAGTACCATGCTGTTTTGGTTACTATGGCTTTGTAGTATATTTTGAAATCAGGGAGTGTGATTCCTCCAGCTTTGTTCTTTTGCTCAGTATTCCTTTAGCTATTTGGGGTCTTTTGTTGTTCCATATAAATTTTAAGATAATTTGTTCTATTTCTGTGAAAAATATTGTTGGAACTTTGATGATAGGGATTGCCTTGAATCTATAGATTGCTTTATGAAGTATGGGCATTTTAACTATGCTAATTCTTCTAATCCGAGAGCACAGAATATCTTTGCATTTCTTTGTGTCTTCTTCAATTTCTTTCAACAATGTTTTATAGTTTTCAGTGTACAGACCTTTCACCACTTTGGTTAAGTTTATTCCTAGATATTTTATTTTTTTTGTTGCAATTGTAAATGGGATTGTATTCATAATTTCTCTCTCTGCTACTTCATTGTTGGTGTATAGAAATGCCACTGATTTTTTTATGTTGGTTTTGTATCCTGCAACTTTACCATATTCATTTATTATTTCTAAAAGTTTTTTGGTGGATTCTTTAGAGCTTTCTATGTATAAAATCATATCATCTGCAAATAGTAACGGTTTCACTTCTTCCTTTCCAATTTGGATCTCTTTTATTTATTTTTTCTTGCCTGATTGCTCTGGCCAGGACTTCCAATACTATGTTAAATAGGAGTGGTGAAAGTGGGCATCCTTGTCTGGTTCCTGTTCTTAGAGGGATAGCTTTCAGTTTTTCACCATTGAGGATGTCATTAGCTGTGGGTTTGTCACATATGGACTTTATTATGTTGAGATACTTTCCTTCTATACCCCTTTTATTCAGAGTTTTTATCATAAATGGATCTTGTATCTTGTCAAATGCTTCTCTGCATCTATTGAGATGATCATGTGATTTTTATTCTTCATTTTATTAATGTGATGCATGACGTTGATTGATTTGCAGATGTTGAACCATCCCTGCATCTCTGGGATAAATCTCACCTGATCAAGGTGTATGGTCTTTTCAATGTATTGTTGTATTTGATTTCCTAGTATTTTGTTGAGGATTTTTACATCAATGTTCATCAGTGATCTTGGCCTGTAATTTTCTTTTTTTGTGTTGTCCTTGTCTGGTTTTGATATCAGGGTAATGTTGGCTTCGTAGAATGAGTTAGGGAGTTCCCCCTCCTCTTCAATTTTTTGGAAGAGTTTGAGAAGGATAGGTAATAAGTCTTTTTTGAATGTTTGGTAGAATTCACCAGGGAAGCCTTCTGGTATTGGACTTCTATTTTTTGGGAGGTTTTTTTTACTACTGTTTCAATCTCCTTACTGGTGATTGGTCTATTCAAATTGTCTATTTCTTCTTGATTCGGTTTTTGAAGGTTGTATGATGCTAAGAATTTATCCATGTCTTCTAGATTGTCCAATTTGTTGGCATATAGCTTTTCAGAGTATTCTCTTATAATCTTTTGTATTTCTGAGGTGTTTGTTGTAATTTCTCTTCTTTCATTTCTGATTTTACTTATTTGAACTTTTTCTCTTTTTTTCTTGGTGAGTCTAGTTAAATGTTTGTCAATTTTCTTTATCTTTTCAAAGAACCAGCTCTTGGTTTCATCGATTTTTTTTCTATTATCTTTTAGTCTCTATTTCACTTATTTCTTCTCTGATTTTTATGATTTCTCTCCTTCTACTGATTTTGGGCTTTGTTTATTCTTCTTTTTCCAGTTCCTTTTGGTGCACTAGTAGATTGTTTATTTGAGATTTTTCTTTTTTGTTGACATAGGCTTGTATTGCTATAAACTTAGCTCTTAGAAGTGCTTTTGCTGTATCCCATAAATTCTGGCACGTCATATTTTCATTTTCATTTGTCTCCAGGTTTTTTCATTTCTCTTTTGATTTCTTCATTGACCCAATCGTTGTTCAGTAGCATTTTGTTTAATCTGCGCATATTTATAGCTTTTCTGATTTTCTTCCTTATAGTTGATTTCTGGTTTCATAACTTTGTGTTCAGAAAAGATGCTTGGTATTATTTCAATCTTCTTAAATTTATGGAGACTTGTTTTGTGGCCTAATATGTGATCAGACCTGGAGAATGTTCCATGTGCATTTGTAAAGAATGTGTATTCTTTGGTTTTTGGATGAAATGTTCTCTATATATCTACTAAGTCCATCTGGTCTAATGTGTTGTTTAAGGCCAATGTTTCCTTGTTGGTCTTCTATTTGGATGATCTATCTATCCATTGGTTTAAGTGGAGTGTTAAAGTCTCCTACTATTATTGTCTTACTGTCTATTTCTCCTTTTATGTCTGTTAATAATTGCTTTATATATTTAGGTGCTTCTATGTTGGGTGCATACATATTTACGAGTATTATATCCTCTTGTTGGATTGTTCCCTTGATCCTTATGTAGTGCCCTTCTTTGTCTCTTGTTGCAGTTTTGGTTTTAAAGTCAACTTTGTCTGAAATGAGTATTGCTACCCCAGCTTTCTTTTCATTGCCATTTGCATGGAGTATCTTTTCCCTTCCCTTCTCTTTTGGTTTACGAGTGTCTTTAGGTCTGAAGTATGTCTCTTGTATGCAGAATATATATGGGTCTTGTTTTTTATCCAATCAGCCACCCTATGCCTTTTGATTGGAGCATTTAGTCTATTGACATTTAAAGTAGCTATGGATATGTATGTACTTCCTGCCATATTTTCACTTTTGTCTTGGTGTTTTAATAGTTCTTCTCTGTTCCTTTCTTCTTCTTCTCTTGTTTTCTTCCTCTGTGGTTTGATAGTTTCTTTGGTATTATGTTTGGGTTCCTTTTGCTTAGTTTTTTTGTGTACTTATTATAGGTGTCTGCTTTGTGATTACCATGAGGTTCATATATAATAACCTACATATATTGCAATCTATATTGAGTTAATGTTTTCTTTAGTTTGACCTCTATCTGAAAGCTTTACTCTTTTACAACCCTCTTCCCACATTTTATGTTTTTGATATCATATCTATCTTTTTTGTGTGCATTTGTATCCGTTACTCTCTTATTGTGGAAACAGATAATTTTTTCATATTTTTGGTCTTCTCTTTCCCCCTTAAATAAGTCCCTTTAGCATTTCCTGTAGGCCTGGTTTCTTGGTGATAAACTCCTTTAATTTTTGCTTGTCTGGGAAACTCTTTATCTCTCCTTCCATTCTGAATAACCTTGGTGGGTAGGGTATTGTAGGCTGTAGGTTTTTTCCTTTTAGCATTTTAGATATGTCATGCCACTCTCTTCTAGCCTGTGAGGTTTCTGCAGAGAAGTCAGCTGATAACCTTAAGGGGTTTCCTTTGTATGTAACTTGTCTTTCTCTTGTGGCTTTTAGGATTCTCTCTTTATCTTTAATTTTGAACATTTTAATTATGATGTGTCTTGGTGTGAGCCTGTTTGGGTTTATCTTGTTTGGTACTCTCAGTGCTTCCTGTACCTGGGTGTCTGCTTCACTCCTTAGGTTAGGGAAGTTTTCAGCTATTATCTCTTCAAATAGATTCTCTGCCCCATTTGTCTCTCTCTTCTCCTTCTGGGACCCCTATAACACAGATGTTAGTGCATTTGACATTGTCCCAGAGGTCCCTTAATCTGTCCTAACTCTTTTTAATTCTTTTTTCTTTTATCTGTTCAGCTTGGGTGATTTCCTCGTCTTTTGTCCAGCTTGCTGATCCATTCTTCTGTATCCTCTATTCTGCTTCTAAGTCCCTCTAGTGAATTTTTCATTTCCAGTATTGTAGTCTTCATTTCTGATTAGTTCTTTCTTGTATCTTCCATTTCTTTGTTGATGTTCTCACTGAGATCATCCATTCTTCTCCCAAGATCAGTGAGCACATTTATGACTCTTTGAACTCTCTGTCATGTAGATTGCTCATTTCTGTTTCATTTAATTACTCTTCCGGAGTTTTGTCCTGTTCCCTTACTTGGAAAGTATTCCTTTGCCTCCTCATTTTGCCTGTTTCTATGTATTAGGTAAGTCATCTAGGTCTCCTAATCTTAGAGAGGTGACCTTGTGTAAGTGATGCCTTATGAGGCCTACCAGTGTGCTTTCCTCTTGTCACCAGTTCCAAATGTTCCAGGAGTGACCCCTGTGTGGGCTACTTGTGTCCTTCTGTTGTGGCAGGGTTACTCTTGCTGTAAGTGCCCACGGAGGCTGAGCTGGCCCCTGGCCAGCTGCTTGTAATGCCCAGCTGTGTGTGGTTGTTGTAGGCCCTTCAGTCTCTTTATCAGCTGTGGAGAGCCCCAGTACAGTTGACTGCAAGGTCTAATAGCACTTTCCTGTTGCAGTTTTTCTATCAAATGTGTAGGCCCCTAGCATGGCTGGTTGTTAGGCTCAGGGGCTTACAATTGCTATAAGCCTCCAGCCTATTAGGCTCTTGTCGGCTCCTGGAGGGTTGCAGCTGGGTGGGGCTGGCGCCAGACACAGTAGTGCCCAATTGTTTCAGGCTTTGGAGGGTGGGGCCATCCCCTATGTGGCTTTTTGAGAGCACTTCTTCTGCAGCTGAGGAGCTACCCACAGGGCCTCACACACAATCAATAGAGTCCAGCCCCGTAGGCATGCCCTGACCCTCTAAAGTGGACCCATTTGCTCCAAGGCAGGGGCCCCACACTCTCCACGTACTCTTCAGGCTCACCCTGTCTCCCAGAAGTGAACCCACTTGCCAGGCTGCAGAGAATCCAGGCAGCTGTCTTAAGCAGGCCCACAAGTTGACAAAGTGCTTGTTGTTGGGTGGGGCCAGTCCCTAGGGCAGGCTGCTTTCCTTGGTTGAGCTGGATTAAATCAGTGCTCTAGTGGGTAGGGCAGACCCTGGGCTAGCAGACCACAGGGAGAACTCCAATGGTGTCTGCCAGTGTCTGTGTCAGCATGCCCACACCAGGTCACAGCAATGGCCACCACCAACGTCCAATCCCTTGAGAGGTCTCACCTCTCACCAAGATGCAACCAGAGCTTATCAGGTGAGTCTCTTTTCACCAAAGGAGTGTGCACATTTCTTTCTGGCGATTTTAGGTTACTTTCTGAAATGGGTGAATTTGTGCATGGGCCCTTTAAGAGCAGCTTTAATTTCTTTGTGTCCCAGCTTTTCTGGGGATGTTCCCCATTGTTGTTAGTAGCCAGCAAAGCCAGATATTATGACATTCATCTCGGTTGTGCTGGGTCCAAAAAATGCCAATAGCAGCAACACTCCCTGGCTCGGGTTCCCTCCTCCAGGGAAGGCTGCGTACCTTTGGATTGCTTCCAGGTGGCTGTGAAGCATTGCGGGTTGTGAAGGTGGCATTTTTTTTCTTTTCAGAAGGGAATTTCCACCTCTTCCACCTCAGTTAGGACTGTCGTTTGTTGCAGGGGTTCCTTTTATCCAGTTTTCAGTTCTCTCTGAGCATAATTTTTCCAAGATTCATTGTAAATCTGTTGTGTCTGTGGGAGGAGGTGAGTTCAGAGTCTGTGTATGCCACCATCTTCACTTCTCTCCTCAAGGAGCTTTAAAAAGTAATGCAAGAGCAGTCACACAACTATGAATCAGTATGTCTGCCACTGGACATGCTCACATGCCTTTTCTTTATAAGCAGAAGAGATGCTTCACAAAAAAGCAAAATTTATAAACTGCTTTTCTAGAAATAGACACTGGACTCAACTTAGGTGAAAGTAGCTTCCTCCTGGGCATTAAGGATCCCACTATGCTTTGTGTTCCATCAGATTGTGGTTTCTTTGTTGACAGAATTTTGCATCTCTCTATCCCTTGGTGCTAGCTGTTAGTGAAAGGTCAGATTCTTTTCAAGTAGTGACATTAGTGGCCTTGATGTGTCCCCTCCCTTGCACACTCACTCACAGACATTCGCTCAGTCAGTCAGTCAGCACTAGTGCTTGTGTCTATAGTTACCGTCCACTCCCTGGATTGTTCAAAATATCCAGCTCTCTCCTACCCTCCCCCCAACTAGCTCAGCAAATTTACATTGAACTCAGATCATAGTCTTTTACTTCTGGCTTATAATGGTGAGAGGAGATTTGACTCACTGGGGGACAAGAAAGAGAAACATTGAATGGTAGATCTAGCCAGGACTTCATTATTCTTGAATATTCACTAAATGAAAAGTGTGTGTAACTATCTAACACAGAGCCATCTGCTGCTGCATAGTATGCTCTTTCCCTACACTTTGTAGATTTTTACTACAACATCATGAGGTTGTTATGTTCATGCTGGTTTTACAGACGAAAAATCTGAGGCTTAGAATGCTAAGTACCAAATGGGAGGAAACATTTTTGAGGTTATTGATTTGTTCATTATCTGGATTGTGATAATGGCTTTACAGACATACACATGTGCCAAAACTTATCAAACTGTATGTTCTAAAAACATGCACTTTATGTCCATTATGCCGCATTAAGCTGGAAAAAACAAACAGAATGCTACATAACGTGTCCAAGATAGCACAAACAGAAAACAGTACTTCTATCTTCTCTCTTCTGAAATGTATGTTCTTACTCAGCAAGCCATGCAACAGGTTCTCGGAGGAAGAATTCACGGCTTAGCTGGAATGAAAGGAAACAGAGTGAAAAGGAAGATACACAGGCATTTTGGTTTTCCTTAGACTATTAACATCTTCTCCTGATGTGCAAACCAACTTTAGGAAAAATGAAGCCCAAACTGTGGTATTTTGATGGCAAGTTGCCCAGGTTCATCTGTTCTGTCATTTGTTTGTGGGAATAGAGATGCTGGCAGGATTGGCAGGTTCACCTCCATGTGATCTCTTCTCAAAGAGAAAATTCTGTGCCACAGCCACAGATCACAGCTCTACTTTGGAAGCAGCTGTTAGTCAAAGGAGATTGGGATGACTATAAGCCTTGGAAGAACAGAGACTTGTACAAACTCAGACTCGCTAAGCTGTAGCCTCTGTTATGGCTCAGGTTGTGAATGTCTTATCACAGTTCTCAACCCCTAGCACATGTGGCATGTAGTGGATGCTCAATAATTATTTTTGGAATAAATGATTGACTGACTGGCCAATTCTAAAAAAGTAAATCCAAGTGGCTCTTTTACTATGAGATTTATATTCAAAAGTTACAACACTATAGCTGTGTTACAATATTTATTTTGGAAAAAGATAGAGATGAATATCTAAAATAAAGTGTTTAAATGATCTAAAGATTTCAATTACCTCTGCTTCCCCTATGAGCTAACATCACGTCACTTACATCATAGTCAACTTTTCTCTGCAACTGCATTTTGCAGTAAACCCCTGGCCTTTATTAGGGGCAGATTTATCTGCACTAGCAGACAAAATAATGTCACATTAGCTTTTAGCTCACTCTGTGTCTTCTACAAAACTCAGCTCCTCATAACTTCTCTAAAGAAGTACTATTCCCAGGTTTGTAAATATTCATAATTAGTTATAGTTCCATATTTACTGAAGGATAATGGGAATTTTAGACACTCTAGCTACATTATACATTAGGACATGAATCAAGTAAATAATGAGATATTCCAATACAATTTCAAAAATTGTAAGAAAATTTTATTTTGTACTATCCCACTTTAAAACCATTATTTCCAATGAAAAGAGGAATCATTTTCTTCCTTAATAATGGAGACTTAGAGAAATTAAAAGGCTATTTATTTTCAGCAATTGGCTCACGTTTTTTCCTTGTCAATTCTACAGGTCACACCATGTTTGATAGATAATATGAATTTACTGGGTTTGGAGATCTGAGGCTGTTAACTTTCAAAACCTCTCAGCAGACAAGTTCAATCAGTATAAAAAGCACAATGAGGCATGGAATTGTTATGTTGCATTATGCAGCAATATAATTTATTCCTTGAAACACCTAAAAATGAACAAATATATTTCTGAGGCACAAGAACGTGTATTCTACATCGTCGGCTAAGATTAATGTAGCATGACCAATACAGTTTCAAAAGCATATTGGGAAATACGCCTGCTTCGGTGGCTTGGGTGTAAAGCTTATGATGTTATGAAGGGTGGAGGATACTATGCAGAAGGCAGCAAAACTGGGACAGAAATCAAGGATTTCATGGTAAGGAACCTCTTACTATGAAATTATTGAGCCCTTTTCTTTCCTGTCCATGCTGGGACACATTTGCCATTCCATGACTTCCTTTGTTTTAAAAATGTACTTATGGTGCAGTTTGAATTTTTGATTATAAAAAAAAAAATCTAAGCTAACTGGATTGTAAAAATCCATCAAATTGCCTCTACAATTCCTTTGAAGAAAAATTTAAACTGTTTTATTTATTTGCTGTCTGTTGAATAATGACAATGTTAAACTTTGTTTTTTTCCTTTGACATTTTCCTGTAGTGAGATTCTTTCCAACTTAATCCTCTCTCATCTGTAATTAGAAGTGGATAAATACATCTTGATTCTCTCTCTCTCTCCTCCTTTGTTGGTTTGTTCTTCATAAACAAAATGATGTATTAACAATATGCATTTAGTAATCCATTTAGGAAAATGTGGAGGAATTTGGTTTATTGTCTTGACTGGCTTCCCTACACTAATTCTCTTACCCCTTACCAAAGTGGGAAAATTAAGGCAAAGGTAATTCACTTTTGATACTGAAGGGGCCAGAATGCTTACTGTGGAATGCAGTTTTAGGTCTTAAGTAGACCATATTTGCATAAATGAAGCCATCTAAATGTGAAGGAAGGAGGGGAGGGAAAGGCAATGAAGAGAACCCATTTCCAAATCCTTGAAAATGAACTCCGGTGCTCTGAGTGTATTTAATATGAACCCCGAGTATTGGAGTCACCAAGAGGTCGAGGGAGGACATGCAATAGGAAGTAAATTTACACAGTATGTGATGCTGATTAGAGAATAAGCTAGAAAAGAGGTAATTACAGCTGGTGATGACAAGTTGACAGCCACAGCTGGGAATGTGCAAATGCACAGAGAGCTGCCAAAGCAACTTCTCTACAGGCCATGGCACAGAGACCCAGGGGACTCGTCCCAACTCAAGCCTTTTGGGGCATGTCTTGAAGCCTCGTCTTAGATCCAAACACGTTGCCGCAGTTCTATCTTTCCTCTAGAATTACTTCCACTGCATTAAAACACAATCACACTTGATAAAGGCCGAGATTAAGCCTGCATTCTAGCCTCTTGCTGGACAGCTGATTTGACTTCTCCTCCACTTATTTCAGTTGGCAGGTCCAACAAGCAACTGAGTTAAAGAGACCTGCCAGCAAAGTTCGTGAGGGAGCCTTCCGGGGTTTGCCCTTTCACCTTGCAACATCCAAGCAAATCATGCCTGTCTAGACTGAAGAGCGCCACATAAAACTGCTTAAGAGGCAGTGTCTGCCACATTGTGAAAGAATAATGGGGAATTCTCCAGTTATGGTGAAATGAGCCCTATTTACAGCATCAGAACATGTAGAGGGAGGGATTCCCATCCTGCCCCAGGGAGAATTTTCACAATTACATCAGATCCCTTTCTCCTCTAGTGTCCTTCTTTCACCCAGTGTCCCAAGAATGAGAATGAGGGCTCTTCTGCAAACTAGAGTCCTCTCTTTTGCTCCCACCCAGTGTTTTTCACAACATTTTAATATTAGCACTTTTAATAATGTGTTTGGTTAGCACACAGCTTAGGAATTTGTAGCATTGTTAACATTTAAAAGTCTAACCGGGATCTCTTTGAGATTCTAAATCTTTTTATTTGGCTTTTACTTCCTAGGGAAAAAAAATGTTAAGATAAGAATCACACCAAATATGAAAATATTAATTATAAGATACATGTGGGACATAATATATGCATATGTATCTTATAATATGAGTATAGAAGATATGCATACATGTAAAGTATATAAGATAGATAAGATATATATGTATATATGATAGATATGCGATATATTTACTATACATACATGTATGTAAATACACACACATTTTTGCTAGGTATCCTGGATAAAAATAAAACAGAATGAAGACAATCTTTTTCTTAGAGGAGTTTAAAAATTTATCTGGAAATGTACATAAACACTTAAATAGAGAATTGCATGACAGGGTAGTGTGAATGGTAACAGTAATTATTATTAGAATAGTACACATTTTTTAAAATAAATTTCCTTTGCTTATTTAGGTACCCATGAAATATTGCTAACACACTATTCCTTTCTTAAGGAGTGCAGTGACCATGAATATTTTGCAAGTCATTTCTCATGTTACTTAACAAGAACAAAAAAGCAAATCAAAATAAAGGCATCTTTTGCCCCTTGCAAATTGGTGTAAAACCTCTTCAGTGAGCCCATCTTTTTTAGTACACAGGCTGTCTGCTCCTTTATAGTGGTCCTCACTACTAGGACAAGTTTCAATCTTCATTTTTAAATGTCAGAACATACAAAGGACCATAAAAAGAGAGGGTCTTACATCCTTGTGGGACGATTTAGTGTATAGATTCCCATAAACTCCTACAAGAAAGTAGGGAGGATGAGGGGAGAGAGGAAATATTCCTCAGTGTAGTTATTACATTCTAGGAAAGGCCATGAAGCAAAATGATTGGGGACCTCGGCTTAGAAGGAAGGAGCCGTCAGTGAGGGACCAAGTCACCAAGAGTGTTCTTATTACTTGGGTTGCTCTGAGATCGTGGTCCAGCTTGGCAGTCAGGTGAGAGGAGACTTGTTCATTAATCAGGATCCTGATTTGTGGTGCACTGACGGGAGGAAGCATAAATGGAGCTGCAAGAGGTGTTCTTGCAACCCTCGTGTCCCTCGTCCTCGCGAATGGCACGTAAGGCTTCCCAAAGGAAAAACGGTTTTATTAGAGAAGGGATGAAAAAAGTGAAAATTAAAGAGAAGGACGCTCCTAAATATATGTATAGTACACAACATGTTTAGGAAGTCATTTTTTTTTCTAAATGAAAAGTTATTTTAAGAACTTGCAAAATTGTAAAATAAATGTCACCAAGATTTTTTCCAGGATGAAACCTTCTTTTCTAAAGGGGAAAAAATTACCAGGGAGTGGTGAAAGGAGCATAATGGCTGTGCATAACTTGGAAGAGTATTGAGGGAATGGGAGGCAGAATTGACACTGTCCTGAGTCAGCTCCCTATGAGAAAGTTCAAAGACCAGAAGGTGGGATGTCGGGGCAGCTGTGGTCATGTCTCCTGGTGTAACCTGATCTGCCTTAAAGATTGAGCAAGTGGTCCTAAGTAACCATTAGAAGGACATATTGTAGAGGAAGTTTATGTTACATAAAAAAGGACAAGTCCTATTCCTGTATTATTTCAGGTGATCCATTTATTATTTGATATTTAATAAGGATTAGCAGGGAATATTGATCATGTTGACTCCCTAAATCATACTATGATGAATTTTAAACATAATGTATATTTTGCCAGCTTATAAAAGATATGAAATCTTTAATTTTTTATTGTGGTAAAATATACACGACCTAAAATTTATCCTTTTTAACCATTTTTTAGTGTGCAGTTCAGTACTCAGGAGGAGGTCATTGAGAGGATGTGACTGCTGGTTGATCCATGAGCTCAACCCAGGCAATTGGAGACTTTTCACCCCCTCCCCTGTCCTTGGAACGCATGTTCCACCCACCATTCTCACACTAAGAGCTGTTTCAAGGACAAGTAGTCTTGAGAGAGTAAGGTGTTGTTGAGACCACCTGGACTGAATAGTGACTGAACCCAGGTAAGGCCTCTGTATAAACTCTTAAGTTTCTGGCAGGTGGGTGCAAAGATCTACTCATCTTGGGCCACTCAAGACAAGCCTTATTTGTAAGTTCCCTAGCTTAGTAAACCTGCCCACCTAACAGTCTGGAGTGGCCTGACTCTTTCTTTGGTCTCTCCTTGCTCTCTGTGTATAAGGGCAAGATTGTGAACCAGCAAGCAGTAAATACATTCACATTGTTGTGTAACCATAACCTCCATGTATCTCCAGAGCTTTTTCATCTTCCCAAACTGAAACACTGTACCCATTAAATAATAACTCCCCATTTCTCCCTCCTGTTAGCCCCTGGCAACTACCACTCTAATTTGTATTTCTATGAATTTGACTACTCTAGGTACCTCATATAAGTGGAATCACACAATATTTGTCCTTTTGTGTCTGACTTATTTCACTTAGCATAATGTATTATAGGCTCATTCATGTGGTAGCATGTGTAAAAATTTCCTTCCTTTTTAAAGATGAATAATATTTCATTGTATATATAAACTGTATTTTTGTGTGTGTGTGAGGAAGACCAGCCCTGAGCTCACATCCGTTGCTAATCCTCCTCTTTTTGCTGAGGAAGACTGGCCCTGGGCTAACATCCGTGCCCATCTTCCTCTACTTTATATGGGACGCCACCACAGCATGGCTGACAAGTGGTGCATCTGTCTGCGCCCGGGATCCCAACATGCAAACCCCAGGCCACCGAAGTGGAGTGCGCGAACTCAACAGCTATGCCACTGGGCCGGCCCCATAAACTGTATTTTTTTTTTAATCCACTCATCTGTCGATAGGCATTTGAGTTGTTTTCAGCTTTTGGCTATTGTGAATAATGCTGCTATGAACACTCTTTCATTATTTTAAATTTTAAACACAAATGAAAATTTCAATTGGTCACATAAAATGATAGGATTGATGTAACAAATGCTTTTTCTTTGCTTGATTAATCACTTTTCTTGCATTGTTCAATTTGAATCTATTCTTCAAACGCTCACACCACTGAGGACATTAGGAACTCTCTCTAAGAACACATGTAGCTGAGTACTGTGTGTTAGGACTTGTTATATAACAGATTTTTCCAAATTAACTTGCAACATTTATATATGATAAATAATAAAAAATGTGCTGATTTCAAGATTCCATCTATAGTATTAAAACTCAACAATGACCACAGAAAGAGTTTAGGACTTACATCAACCAACAGAAGACTTCTTGGGAGTATTTTATCACAGATTACATTTACAATTGTACATTATATATAATACAAAGCCAACTGACTTTTAGTTAATTTTATTGTTATTTGTAAAAATCTCCACAGATGATGTATTATCAGTACTGACAGTTGGGGTAGACAGACTTCTCTCACAGCTGGCCCTTGGTAAGTCACCAGGATAAGAAGTGGCATTCAGTTTTATCAGTTATTCATGGTGGTCCCTGACCATGGAAGCTATCATGCTTCTCCAACTTTTACTCTATTTTTTTTTGCTGAGGAAGTTTTGCCCCTGAGCTAACATCTGTTGCCAATCTTCCTTTTTTTTTTTTGGCTTGAGGAAGATTAGCCCTGAGCTAACATCTGTGCCAATCTTCCTCCACTTTATATGTAGGTTGCCGCCACAGCAAGGCTGGTGAGTGGTGTATGTCTGCACCTGGGATCTGAACCAGCGAGCCCAGGCCACCGAAGCGGAGCATGCAGAACTTAACCACTACACTGTGGGCCCAGCCCCTCCAACTTTTACTCCTAAGACTAAAATGTTTTGCAAATGGAATATTTTACAAATTGAATACAAGCCTTCAAATATGCCCCCATATTTGAAAACTGTACAAAACCAAAATTTATAACTGATATTTTTTTTCATCTGGTAAGAAATCGTACAATTAATTTGACTTAAATATTTTCTGGACTAAAAATCTCTGAATAGAAAAGGCAGAAGAAATAATTCATTCTTATTTTCAGCTTTTGTTTCTCCTGTTGGACAATATGTAGACTCTACCCTTGAGCTGGTATATATCAGACTTCTTCCTACTTTCTCCTCACACCCCCATGTGAATGTAGACAGATCAGAGGAAAGATGGAGCAATGGCCTTGTTGGAAGGTGACCCTTCTACGTCTTTAGTGTGTCCCCCTAACTCGACTCCTCTCCTGCCAAGTTCTTTGTTCTCACATCAAGAATTGATTTGATTAATTGACTGTTAACTAGATATTAAACAGCATTTCCTTTTCATATGTGGATCAGTCTGATCAGGCTAGCATTGTTTTGTTAAATGGAATGCCCCTAGAATTTTTGGATCCTTGCCCAGGAAGGTGCTTGATGTAGGTCACTTTCTCCTTTACTGGTTACCTCCTCTTTTTGTCTTTTAAAAATTTTTCCACTATTTATTGAGGTTAATGAAATGTCGCGTACTACAAAATTGTTGAAAGTTGGGGGCCGCCCAGTGGCGCGGCGGTTTAGTCCGCACTTGGCAGCGCGGGGTTCGCAGGTTCGGATCCCGGGTGCCTGCCGACGCACTGCTTGTCAGCCATGCTGTGGCAGCGTCCCATATAAAGTAGAGGAAGATGGGCACGGATGTTAGCCCAGGGCCAGTCTTCCTCAGCAAAAAGAGGAAGATTGGCGACGGATGTTAGCTCAGGGCTGGTCTTCCTCACACACACAAAAAAAAAAATTGTTGAAAGTTAAAATTATATGTAAATTATCTATCATTGTGCTATTTTGAAAAGGGATGATATATAGATATAGACATATTACAAAATGGGATCCTTTTGGACATTCAATAAACTTTAGTAAAATTAAATATAAATGAAGTGATTACAGAGAAATGAAATTTAGAATGAGACCTACTACCCACAGAATGACTAATAATTAAAATGTAAGGTGAGGTATGCAATGAGATGATGAAGTACTGAATGTAGGAGTAAATGAAGTGGAGAACAAAAGGAATAACTGGGTCAATGAAATCCATAAATAAATTTTAAATTTTCTCAAACAGCTTCTTTTTTTAAAAAATAAGCAGGTATTCTTGTTCATTTTCTCATTAGCTATTGCTTAAACCCAGAACAATATATAAGCTAGCTATTTCTGACATCAAATGATGTGTTTCAAAAGGAGCTTGCCAGCAGCTTTACTGGAACATGCTTTTCCCAGGAAAACATATCAAGCAGAAATATCAGGGGTCATGTAACTTAATTTTCTAGCATTTTGATCAATATATTTAAGTTGTTTCTTCCTTTAAAAGAATGAAAACAATTGATATTGATATTTCACTGTGTTCATGGTACCTCAAATTATCATACAGTCTTAGATTTACATCCTTAACCAGAGAGTGTGGTTAAGGGAAGTTAAAAAGAAATTAACAGCAGCACATGGAGCTTTGTGAATATGGTGTTACTTTAAGAAAGAAAAAATATATAATCAATTAAAATCATTTTAGCAATTCCTAGGAAATTAGTAGTGATAGCACATTTTAGTTTTGATGATGTAATATATTTTCCTAAACTTCTGAACTTTAAACTAAGTACTCGGTATACCACACACTAACAAATATACCTAACAATGGGCTCCTGTTCTGCAGCCCCATCCCCTAGATGCCCACATTTCTCTTTGCAGATGACTGGACATAGGCCCAGGTGTCCTTCATGTGATTTATCCTGATGACCATGACTCATATCCCTTAACTCAATACCAAAGGAAGGCTAAAAGAGCCTAATATTCTATTTAGCTCTTTCCATCCCTCCTTCCAGGTCTGTTTTTTTATGCTGACCCCTGACTGTTCTAAAGTACCAGAAAAATACTTTATGCCAGACTTCCAGCCTGGACATCCAACCAGACCATCGTGGCTTACTACTGAGGCTACTCTGATTTCTCCCCCCTTTGCTCTAGCCTGATGTTATGATGTTCCAGTCTATCCAAACAGACTATAGTCTAGGCAAAAAGAAGTGTTTGGATGAATGTTTGAATAAATTAGTCATAAATAAGTAAACAACAAATTAATACAGAGGTAATATTGAACATGTTCCTCCCTTCATTTCCTCCTATGTTTTTTTAATTTCAGACCCTTGTCATCACTCTCCTGGGCAATTGCAATGGTTTACTGATTAGTCTTCCTATGTGTGGTATTGTCAGTCTTCAACTTTCTCCATATTGTTACTAGATTATATTTGCTAAAATACAAACAAGATATTGTTGCATTTCTACATGAAACCTTTCACTTTCACCCATTATTTATAGATCCGGTGTCTATAGCGTAAGGAACCAACCCTAGATCCTGGCTTTCATTGAGTCTCAATGCCAGACTCCAACATGAGTCTCATCTCCTGACCTCATTCCCTATACACTAAATTATTCATCCATAGTGATTTATCTCCTGCCTCTGTGATTTATCTCCTGCAGCTCCTACCTTTCCCACTTCTATAGTGGTTGAAATTTTACTTAAGGTCAATTTTAACTCGCTTTATGAAGTCTTTCCTACTGATCTCAGACCATTGCTTCCTCTTTTGTAGTTCCAGGGTCCTTTATTGATAACATCATTATATCACTGATCACATCTTGATATATTTATAAGGGCATCCATGTGCTTCCCTCACTGGATATGACCTCCTTTAAGACATGCCCAGTATCTCCTTCATCTTTGTACTCTGGATCACAGACAAGTCCCAGCACATTGTAGCTACTCCATAAATATTGGGGAAATAAATAAAACAAAGACACTGAATTATAAACAGTCTCAAACCTAAAGATGAATCATCATTTGGAGATTTTTCAGAAACCTATCTGTGGCAAATCCTGATTCATTACTAATGGAGTGAAAATTAATATTATTATTTTGGAATGCAACTTAGAAATATGCATTCAAGAGTATTAAAACATTCTTATTCTTTCAGCCAGAAAATCTACTTCTAGAAATCAGTTATCAAAAAGAAATCAGAGGTGTTAAAACAAATGGAAACTTTTCAGTTGTTAAGTGATGGATACCAGCTCAAAATAACTTAACCAAAGAAGTGGAAATGGGCTGCTGCTAGAGCTTGAAACAATACTAGAGAATGTCACAAAATTGAAGGAAGAGTTGCAGCACCGAGGACCCGTGGTCAGACAGTAGGGGCCAGCATTCCAGGGCTCTCCTGGGCTCTATCTATCATTTGACTTCATTCTTCAGGTAGGTTTCCTCTTGAGGGAGAAAATACGGCCCCCAGCAGCTGGAGATTCCCATTCTCTCTGCTTTAGCAACTCCAGAGGTAAAAGAATCTTTTTTCCTATTCTCCTAGCATCTATCAAACCAGAAAAGGTATTGGGTTGACCTGCGTAGGTCATGAGAACATGCCTTGACTAATCATTGTTTCCAGGAGAGTTAAATGGAGAGTGCTGGTGAGCCAAGGCAAGGATGCTAGAAGTTTAAAAATAAATGCATAAACAAACCATACATCTACTGTGAGTCAGAAGATTATGTTCAAGGGCATGCATCATGTTATACTACTAAAAATGGTAGGAAAAAAATGAAAACAGACAAAAACCAGATGCCTAAGTTAGTAGTAAGGTTGAATAAATTATTGTGTGCATACATTGAAACATTATACAATCATCTCAAAATTTTCTTTTTCTAGAATTTTTTAAGGATGTTAAAAGATGATCATGATATTATAGCAAAAACAAAATAAAAACATACAAAATATTTGCAGGAAATGTACCAAAAAATAATTGAAGTTAACTTTAGGGTATGAAACTCCTAAGGTTTTTAATTTCTTTTTTATAGTTTTCTGGATTTTCTAAATTTTCTATACTGTTCATTAATTCTATAATAAAATAGTTTAAAATGACTGATAAATATCAGAAAATAGAAACATGATGGCTGGTCTTAGGGCTATCAGATGAGAGTTTGTAATCCTGGGAGAGAAACAATATGGAACCACAGTACTATTTTCTCCTCTACCATCCTAATGGTAGAACTACCGTCTAATGTAGTTCTTGAAGGTTGGGAATATAGGAGGTACATGTTTGTGTTTTTTATTATAATCTGTTTTAGGAGAATGGAGATATTGTCTGAGGCTCTTCTGGAATTGACCTTGGATTTAAGCCATCCAAGAATTAATATGCTGCAGGCAACATCTTCAAAAGCAAACCCAAATTATCTATGTTTATTGACAATGTGAGTTGAGGCAAAGTTGAAAATCCAAATATGTTTTGTAGCTAGTAACAGTGCAGCCCTGGATCTCATTGTCAAATGGGAAACTTATGAAACAATGGACATTTTAAAGAGCAAGCTCTCATTTATTAATGTTTTCTATATTTTGAATTGGGAGGGGTAATGTCAAACCCAATGGGATGACAGCCTTAGGTGAAAGGTGTGAGAACAGGTCAAAGAAATCTAGTTACTCTTCTGATAAATCCAAGACAGAGCTACAGGGCAACAGAAAGGAGGGGTGATCACCGAAGAACACTAAAGAGAACTGGTCAGGTCAATCTTACTCTTGATGAGATGGTTAAAGAATGATAATCAAAAATGGCAACAGACTTCCACCTCTATCCAAGATCTATTAATTAGCTGGATTTACTCTCCTACATGAATGAACTGAAAACACTGGCCAAAATATGTGAAACAAATTTCTTAAGGTATTGAACATCAGGCAATGAGGGACAGTGATTCCTAAGACTTGGGAAATGAACTATTAACCATTGATAAAATGGTCAGGGCAAATGATATTTTTGAAATGTGGCACCAGATTTCAGAGGTTGGAATATGGGATAGGTCATGTGCTATCGAAAATGATGGAGGCACTTAGACTGAAACAAGACTGGGAAGACAGATGAAGGGTCATGTTTTAATTTGGATTTTTCTTTTATTTTGGTTTTTCCTGTTTGTTTGGGGTTTTTTGTGCTCTCCTGGGCTCATTCTTCAAGTTTAGGGATCCGATGGAGAGTTTCTAAAAACAATGCAATTTGTGGTCAAAGATCAGTAAATCCAGGGTCAAGAAAGACGAATTTAAAAAATGATACATGGGCAGCTGACAGTTGTGCTTTTAAAGGGCTATGAGTTCTGCAAGGGAGCTCAAACCAAAGCAGTTGAGCATTAAGATAGGCCTATTTTTACTAAAGAGTTGTTGAGATGTATTTCATTCTATCTTATGCTAGATCTTTATAACTCAAACTGTAGCAAAAGAGTGACAATTGTCCACTGAGTTGGGGATTGAATCATTCAGCTTGAATCTCATATGCCTTCAATTTTCTGAAGAATAGAAGTGAAAAGCAGATGTGTAAGAAAGAGTTCTCATTTATCCTTGTTTGAGGTATTCTTACCGTTATTAGTGACCTAAGTAAGGAGAAATTTAACAAGCTATTAAAATTATTTAAATATTCATAAAAATAGGGAAAGTTCTTTAGTTTCGGCATAAACATTATAGGCACCGCTTCCTACTAAATGTGCTCTTGTTTTTATGGCTTTTATCTGCTCACTTATAGCTGGGATTTCTGCCAAGCTTCTAGTGAAATAAGACGTGCTTATGACTAATACTGAATTTCACAGCTTCAAAAAATTTCAGCTAGATACTTAAGAAACTTGATATCTGAAACTGGATGGCTGAGAAATAAGCCTCTTGAAATATGGAACTTGACAAGTGAAGATTTACTTTCTAATCTTTTAGTGTGTCCAGTGTGGGTGTGGATGGAGAGACTGAGCTCAGGCCTGACGGCCTTGAACATTGCATTGTCATGAAGGCCAGCATCAAGCACTTCTGTAACTATACCTGCTAGCTGGTCAGTACTGTCACAATGGAATCCCAGCGGCTTTCATGTTGCAGAATTTAGAATTTAAAAGCCATTTAAGGGAATGAACATCTGGAAAGAGTAGCACAGAGTGTGCCAAAAATTCTAAGAAACTTTTTACCCTTTTAACTTTTCCACAGCCTTTGTGAGACAGCAGTATAAAAAGAGGGCAGGAAAGGGACACCGCTAAGTTGGCCAAAGGCTTTGGCATGCGTGCTGAGGCACACACCCAGTTGCTGTCCTCTGAAGAGGACTTTGATAAGTCATCCACTTAGGCAATATATCCAACTGTCCTATTTTTTATTTCAACCCAACAAAGAAGAACAACTGGTGTTTTTCTAAAAAGGAAGTAAGAAGATGTGACTTCACTTTAAATGATGGAAGCACTTGAGCGTTTTGTTTTAAGCTATAGTCTTCCTTAGCAAATGATCTGTAGGTGGCCTCTTAGAGAGTATAAAAAAAAAAAAAAAGAAACCACGGTGGTAATTTATCAAGAAAAATCAATACCCCTGGTATGGTTTATCAGTGAGTCAAATATTGTTTGGGTAGATGAGGCTGTGAGAAAAGAAAAATTAAAATAGAGGCATGGCAACAGTAGTAGTCTTATTAAGTGTCCTCAGAAACAGCTCAGATTTGTGGTATTTGTTGAAAACAGATGGTATATATGTTTTGTCAAAATGGCATATCAATCTGGGCAAGATCAAGAGGGGGTTAAAAAAATGAGTACAAGTTTTGGAAGCCAAATAAATAAATTAATTAATTAATCAAATGATTTAAGGAGTAGTACATATGTCTGTTTATGCCTCGTTACCATAGAACCTGCTGACAATGCAATCACAGAAGGTTGCTAAGCAATGTATGCCCTGGTGCCAGTCAATTGACTATAATTCTTTGGAGGGTGCCTTTCTCTCTTTTCTGAGACTATGTGTTGCATTTTGTTGTTCAAAGATGCATTCATAATGCATTACTGCATTTTTTTCTTTTTACTATTTAAGGCTATACTTTAAATTTGTGTACTTTTGAATTAAATATGTGTATTGCTGTCATAACTGGACTATAAAGTCCCTTGAAAAGAAGATAAGGTTGAGAGGTGTAGATATCAGAGATCATTTTCAGTAAGCCGATTAAGGAAATGGGGATTAACTCTGATGCTAATGCAATTTATATGCAGAATTCCTCCTGACATATGTCCCTGGCATCCTCCAAGTTCACATGGTCTCCAGGGAAGAAACCTCATTTTGAGGAATTGGTCAATTTCATCTAAGTTGTCAAAATTGTGTGTGTAGGATTGTTCATATATCCCCTTAATATCTTTCAGATGCCTGCAGAGTCTTTGGTGATGATAGTCTCTGTTTTATTCCTGATATTGGTAATTTGTGTCTTTTCTCGTTTTTTCTTTTTTGCCATTCTTATTAGAAATTTGTCAACTGTATTGATCTTTTCAAAGAACCAGCACTTTATTTTGTTGTTGTTCTCTATCATTTTTCTGTTTTCAATTTCATTGATTTCTTCTCTTAATTATTTCCTTCCTTCTGCTTACTTTGGGATTATTTTGCTCTTCCTTTTCTACCTTAAGTGGGAGCTTAGATTACTGATCTGAGACTTTTCCTTTTCCATAATGAATGCATTTTGTGCTATCAATTTTCTTTGTAAGTGAATCTTATTTTTTCTCCTTTAAGTAGGCATGTTAAGCCTATTTGAATTTTTTACATTGTTTAATTATATACACATAAATGCATATGGTTTTGCACTATGCTATTTATTTTGTTCTCTGTTTCTCTGTCTCTCTGCCTCTGTGTCTGTCTGTCTCTCTCTCGCACACACACATTTTGGATTCTTTTGGTATATAGGAAAGTTAACATCTTTTGCTCTGATTTATGCCATTCAACTACTACTTTTTCAAATCTTTATTCTGTCCAATTTTTAGTTATTGTCTCCTAGTTCTGCATTATGGGCAATATTAAAATTAGCTAAAATTGTCTGTGCCCTACCACTTAATATGAAGAAATATATTTTTATTCACAGTTAATAGCTATAAGGTAATCAGTGAACTTATTCTATTTTATTTACACTTTCCTCATTTTTCTACCATTTTTTATATTTATACTCCATCTACAGTGTCAGAAAGTATAATCATACATAATATCTGTTTTTTCTTATTACCATAATTTTGATTTATGTTTATAGATAAAAATGTATTTAATGTTTACGTTGACACTGCTCCAGTCATTTTAATTGTCTGAACTTATTTTTTTATTTGATTCTTCAGGAAGGGCTCGTGAAAATAATATTCTCTGAACCTTTATATTTTGAAGATAAGTGTGGATGGTGTATTAGTTTCCTAGGGCTGTGATAACAAATTACCACAAACTCGAGTAGATTAGAACAACAGAAATGTATTCTCCCACAGTTTTAGATGCCAGAAGTCCAAAATTAAGATATAGGAAGGGCCACACTCCCTCCAGAGCTCTAGAGGAAAATTCTTCTTTGACTGTTCCATCTTCTGGTGGCTCCTGGAGTTCCTTGGCAGGTTGTAGCATAATGACAATCTCTGTCTTCACCTTCACAAGACCTTCTTCTTAATGTGTTTCTGTGTCTTCTTTTATGTCTCTTATAAGGATACTCATTATTGGATTTAGAGCCTAATCTAAATCCAGGATCATCTCATCTTGAGATCCTTTACTTACTTAAATTTGCAAAGACCCTATTTCCAAACAGGATCCCATTCATATGTACTGGGAGTTAGGACTTGGACCTATCTCTTTGGGGCCACTACTCAACACACTACAGGTGGATATATAAAATCCTTTGCAAAGTTTTTATTTTCTCTTGAGTTTCTTAACTCCATTTCCTGACATAAGGTGGAACTGCTTAAAACTTTGATGACAATCTCATTGTCTTTTCTTTGTGAGTTGATCTTTTTGCCTAGATGCCCAAAGGAGTCTTTTTCCTTTAAAATATAAATATTTTAGTAAAATATATCTCAGTGTTGAATGTTCTGTATCAATTTTCCTAGATGCATAGTGTGCCCTTTCAATGTGTAGTTTCAAAACTTTTTTCATTCAAGAAGGTTTTCTTGAATTAAAAATTGTATTAATTTTATTATTTTTGTATTTTGTTGCCTTGATTTTCTTTTTCTTCCTATTATATGCATTTTGGATTTCTTTTTCTTATCTTCCACATCTACCACTTTCTCTAGACTTATTATATCTTAGTTTCTTTTTTATTTTTAAAAATGTGCTCCTTTCATCTTCTACTTATTTTAAGGCAATTTCCATGATGGTTATATGCTGACATTTATCCTAGTTTACTCTTGACTTCATTTTTTAAAAATTATTTCCTTTCTGTCAACTAACTTTCCTACATCATCTGGTTGAATTTTCTAATTCTGACTTATGCTTTGGTTTTATATTTTTTATATAATTTTAACATAACAAAGTTAAAATATTAAAAATTAAAATTTTAATTTTATTCTATTTTTAAAATATTAATTTATAGTTTTCATCTACTTCATAACCAAAAATCTCTGGAGTTTCTTCTTTTAATACAAGAATGTAATTTTGCTGCCAAAAATTCTTCTCTCTCTCAAAATTTAAGAAATCGAACAATAGGTTTTTAAATAATGTTGAAGCAATGAAGTCAATGAGTAATTATTATTCTATTGTATTTAATTTCTCAGAATTTCATAGGATATTTTTAAAATGAATAGTCATATCATGTCATAATATGTACACATTTGTTTGTATACATAGAGGATGATTGAAAATCCATACACCTTTTATCTAGTAATGCATTAGAATGACATGTTGGCTATCATTTATGGGCTTTCTATTCTGTACCAGGCTTTTAAAATATACCAAACATATTATTCTCTCAGCAAGCCTACAAAGTTATTATTTTATCCATTTTATAGAAGACAGCTTTAGATCTGGAAATATTAATTAACTTAGCCAAGAAAACACAGCAAGCAAGCGGCAAAGCTTAGATTTGGTTCCAAAATCCAATCTTCTAAGCCACTCTTAGACAACCAGTTGCCTAAGTAATCTTCAATTCTGTTACAAGGACACAAAGTGCTATTTTAGGAATAGTTCCTCCTTCTCTGGAGTAGTCCATCCAGCATCCTTGGGCATTAGCAATGATTCTACACAAGTAATGTCCTAGTCTTACTTAACAAGGTCTGGCAACACAGGATTGCAGAAGAGATTTTGTGAAACACATGCACACACAAACACACTCACACTAACAAATAGTAATTATGTAGGTGACCAACACCAAGAAATTTACCAGGCAAATTTCAATCTTAACTGTCCAGCAGCACGTCACTTTTACATTCCAATACATCTTCAGTCTGACCACTTCCCAGCACCTCCATAGCTGTCACATTTAGTCCAAGCTACCTTCATCTCCCATTAGTTTTCTTGCAATAGCCCTTTAAATGGCCTCACTACTTCTACTTTTGCTGCTGTAAGGTTAATTTTCCACACTGCAGCCAAGGTGATCTTTAAGAACATAAAACAGATCATGTCAATCATTTTTCAGAATTGTCTAATGGCTGCTCTAATGGACAATAAAAGGCAAGTTTTTGCACTAATCTAGCTGGATTATTTGTCTTTATTGTTGATTTGTAAGAGTTCTTTATGTATTCTAGATATAAGAACCATATAAAAATTATGAATTGCAAATATTTTTCCCCATTCTTAGGTTGTCTTTTCCCTTTCTTCATGGTGTCCTTTGAAGTGCAAAAGGTTTTAATTTTGATGAAGTCAGTTTATTTTTTTTTCTTTTGTTGCTTATGCTTCTACTGTCATATCTAAAATGGCTTTGCTTAACACAAGGTCATAAAGATTTACTCTTATTTTTCTTCTAAGATTATTATAATTTTAGCTCTTACATTTAGGTCTATAACCCATTTTGAGTTAATTTCTGTGTATGGTGTAAGAAAGGAGGTGCAACTTCCTTGTTTTGCACTTAGGGATCCAGTTGTCCCAGCACTATTTATTGACAAGACTATTCTTTTCCTATTGAATTATCTTGGCATAATTATAAAAAATCAATTCAGCATAAAATATAATATAAAAGTTTATTTCTTCTGTTCCATTGATCTATATTTCTAAGCTTGTGCCAGAACCTGTCTGTCTAGATTACTGTAGCTTTATAGTAAGTTTTGCAGTTGAGAAGTGTGAATCCTTCAACTCTGTTTTTTTTTCAAGATTGTTTTGGCCATTCTGCATCCCTCAAATTCCCATATGAATGTTGTGATCATCTTGTTAATTTCTGTGAAAAACCCAACAGGATTTTGACAGAGATTGGATTGACTCTATAGATGAAATTTTGGAAAATTACCATCTTGACAATATTAAGTCTTCTGCTCCATAAACATGGGAGGACTTTCTATTTGCTTAGGTCCTCTTGAACTTCTTTTGAAAAAATATTTTACAGTTTTCAGAGTATCAGTTTCATACTTCTTTTGTTAAGTTTATTCTAAGTATTATATTTTCTAACATGCTATTATAAATGGAATTGTTTTCTTAATTTAATTTTCAGATTTTTCATTGCTGGTGTGTAGAAATAAAGTAGATTTTGTATATTGATCTTGTACCCTGCAACCTGAATGAAAGCAATCATTTATTAATTCTAGGATTTTTAAAGTGGATTCCCTATGAGTTTCTATATACAAGATCATGTTATCTGCAAAGAAATGTAGTTTTACTTTTTACTTTCCAGCCTGGATATCTTTTATCTAATTTTCTTGCCTAATTGCCCTAGGTAGAGGCAATGCAACGTTAAACAGAAGGGACGAGAGTGAATATCCTTGTCTCGTTCCTGATCTTAGGGGAAAGACATTCAGTCATTTACTATTAATTACAATGGTTTATGTGGGTCTTTTAGGTATGGGTCATATTTTCTTGGATATTAAACATTTTAGGTAATATATTGTAGCAACTCTGGATACTAATTCTCCCCTCTCAGGCTCATTGTTGTTGTTTGCTTCCTTATTTCTTTAGTTATTTCTTCCTTATTTCTTTAGTAGTTTGGTTGGATTATTTTAGTGAAGTCTATTTCCCCAGAATGATGTACCCTGTGATGTAACTCTTCAGAGGGCACAGCCTTGGACATGCACACATCACCCTGGGATGACAGTGGCTTCAGCAGAGCTCTCTTTGTTTCTTTTCCTGATCTCTCTGTCAAGCTCTCTGCTTCAGTTGGATTCACATGCAACTATTAGGCTTCATTTATTACTGGCTGATTTTGCTATTGGTTTCAGTACTGTCTTGAGGCATAAATTGCTCCACAGTCTGATCCCATTACATTCTGTCCCTTTGCAGAGGTAATCTTTGAGGCCAGTCTTTGAGGTTAGTTCCAACCCTAGGAAGACTCTTCTTAGCCATCTCCTTCCATGATTCTCTCTGATATACATCTAGCTGGTTTAGAGTTTAGCTTGCTGTTCTCATTGAGCAACCAGGGTCTTTGTAATTGATTACTACCAAAATCTCCATTGTTGTGGGGAGCACCCTTAGCCTTGAACTACCCTCATTCTGTTCCAAATAAAGTGATTACCCTTGGGGAAAGCTTTAGAGCTCTCTGTTCTTACAGCCCGCCTCTTCCCCTGAGTCAAACCACCACGGATCCAGAGCCGGGGGGTGGGGGGATGAAATGTAGTCTAATTCTCTCAGAGTGGTACGTCTCCTTCATGAGCAAGGTACTAGCCTGAGGTACCAGCCTCTGATCTTCTTGGTTTATTTCTTCCAGCATAGAACCTCCACCCAATAAGTGAGCTTGGGTGATGGTGATTGAAACCCCAGTATTGTTGGCCTGCTATGGCTGGAGTGAGGCTCTGCCCTACAAGTGGAGGCTGGGTGGAGGAAGAGATCCCCCAGATCTCTCAGCCTACTCTTTCCTGGAATATAGCTTCTGCAACTCCAAGCCACTCAGATTAAGAAATATGGGTGGCCTATCCCTCAGGGGGTGATACCATTGTCGTGAACTAAGACCTGGGGGGAGAGAGAGCCCTGTGTTCTTGTCTACATCCTATCATAGTGGACCTTCCATCACACTGAGCCGGGAGGGGGACGTAGTGAAGAGGGTGTGGTTCAAATGCCACAGACTCTCACTACACTTATTGAGATTTGGTAGTTTTTCTTGAATATATTTTTTAACTTGATGCATATCCTTAGAACAATTTCCAGTAATTTTAAATGATTGATTCAGGAATATCTATATAATTTTCACCATTTATGGTTGTTTCACTGAAGAAAGGATCCATAAAGCTCATCTCCTCATGTCGTGATTCCAGAAATCATATTGAAATTTTTAATAAATTTATCTTTGAATTTGTGTTTTGTAAGTGAAGCCACATGGGTCAATGGAGGATGTGACAGGGCTTGAAGCCTTCAGTCAGACTGCCACATCTCTTGTCACCTTCTGGCCTCTTTGGGATAGCCTGATCCTAACCTCTGGTGCTCTGTGATCCACACAGCCTCTCCTTTCCCTTCACCCATCCAGAAATGACTGCTCTCTTCCACCCCCATGGGGGGTGGACCTGAACAGAGGCACAGAGAGTGTTGGGGTCAGGTGACTGTGCCGCATGGCATTCTGGGATAGGGCATGGCAATGGCTCTCCATGCCCCAGGCTGTCAGTGCCACAGCCCATTTAGGGTCAACTTGGAGGTCCAAGCCCTTCACTCACCCCTGATTTAAGCAAGAACTGAGTGTGTCCCAGAGTGGAGGTTTTAAATCCCTTATGAGTTGCTCATCTGTGATCCATGGAAAGTGAGAAGACTAGCTCAACTTCCCCACTCGGAAAAGTCTTGTTGGTTTGGCTGCTGTTGGGAGATGGAATAGGCATCCAGTGGGCCACATGTGCTCCTAACTTCAGTCCAGGTCCCCAGGCGCCTATGAGGGTTAGTACTTGCCCTTCTAGCATTCCCTTACGGGAGGAAATGTGACATTAACTAGCAGAAAAAGAAAAAGAAAACACCGTACCAGGTTGAGAGAGAGACCATGGAAGGAAACACTTTCATATTTTATATCATTATGAGCACTTTTTTTCCTGCTTTTTTGACCTAGAGGCTCCACATTTTCATTTTGCACTGGGCTCCGCAAATTATGTTGCAGCATCTGTGTTCAGACCTTGGGACAGGCTGTTTTTTCTACCTAGAACAGCACTTTCCTACTTTCTCCCTTCCCCATTCACCTTGTGGTCACCCTTACTTATTCTTTGTGTCTTGGCTTGGAAGTCACTTCCTCTGAGAATCTCTCTCCAGTTTTGATCAAGTACTGCCAAGTGCTCTAACACAGTCTCTCCTTCCCTGATTTAATTACCTGTACTCAAGTGTCTATATGCTCAGTTATATTCCATGCAAACTCTTGAAGGCAGAAACTATTTTCTTGTTCTTCATTGTATCTCCAGGTTCTTACATAGTGCCAGGCATCATGTGTTTAATATGTTGCCGTTTAATAAAGATTAAGTAAACAAAGAAGCCTTTCAGATGTGACGTCTGGGCTGACTTCTGAAAGAGGACAAGGAGATGACATGAGATAAGGTGAGAGGAATGGACGAAGGCATAGAGGAGGGGTGGCATAGCCATGCATCCGGGGGCAGCCAACTGTTTCATGGAACTGGAATGTAGGGCACGAGTTGCTGTGTGCAGAGATACCTTGTGCATAGTATTCATAAGATTGCACCTCATCTGGAAGGTAATATGGAGCCACTGGAAGGATTTAAGAAGGAAGTTAGTACATCTTAGTGAGATCACTCTGAGCCTAATGCAAGAAAGCCTGACTATTGCAGCCACTCATTCAGAGGAGAAAGATGAGGGTGTGAGTTAGGGCAATAGAGGCACTAAGGAATGAATGGATTAGAGTGGCCCTTCCTTGTTACCAACGGAACATGGACTATGAAAGAGGAATGACTGCAGGTGTGCTAAGTCAGGTGTCTGGATAATGGAGTTACAGTGAGTCAGGATAGAAGCAGAGAAGGAGGAGCAGGTGTGAATTCAGGAGCATAAGGGAAGATGAGGACTTTGTTGCATGTATGTTGGCTGAAGTGCCTTTGGGCCATACAGGAGGTGAGATGGCTAGTGTCAACCAGGCATACATGGTAGCAGGGACCCAGAGCACCATTCCTCAAGTACATAACAGGCAAACGGGCTCAGGATATGGGTCAGGGATGGTTGCTGCCTTTTGTAACACTGCTTCTGTGGGCAAACACATTGTGAGTAAAACAGCTAACTTAGAAATGGGATTTGAGGACATAATGTATTTATAAATTGAAGTCAGTCTATATTTGGATTTTTATTTGAGTATTGGCGCTGTCACTGAGAGCAGTATAAACATGCAGCACTTGAAAAAAATTGCAATAATAATAATAATGATAATGAAGTCACACTGCAAAGATCCAGCACAAGAGGGGCTTAGAAACTGCCCCTCTACCTCAGTCCTCAACTTCTTCCATCTCTCTCTGGACTTATGCCTATACAAAGGCAATCATATGCTTCGTTCTTTTTTTTTTTTTCCTATTTGATGCCCACATTCATGGGAGAATAGAAATATTTTCATGTGCCTTATTTGCAGCGAGGTTATCCCATATGTCCTGAAAATATCTGAATACTGTATTGAGCCAGGTGACCTATAAGGTCACACACCTATCTTCCACTATATCATCACAACTGCCACTGCTGTGCATGCATAAGCCTGTGCACACAGATGCACACACATACACAAACACACACAAGCACACATCACTTGCTTCAGACCCACTAGTCGATCTTCCATTCTTTCAATGTGCTAAGGTCCCTCAAACCTCCAAGTCTTTGACCATGCAGTTCCACCTGTTAGAATTTCTTTTCCTACTCTTCTGTCTATGTGCTAATTTTTCTGGCTAATCCTTACTTGTCCCTCAAGAATTAGCTCACTTGATGCTAACCCATCCGCATAGGCATCTTCACAGTCCTCAAGCTGACTCAGGAGGTGTTCCATTTCAGTCTCATCATACAGCAGTGCAATGACTGATTTTCTCCCACATGTCCTCTTCTCTGTGCTGAGCAACTTGAAAGTCGGGGCTGCTCAGTGCCTGGACCTTAATATGTATTAAATGAGTGTGTGATCTGGCAATGCTGAAGAATAAGAAGCCATGGGTGAAGGTTAACGGAAATCTTTAAAGTGCTCTTAGAGTGAAGGAATAGAAAGTCCACAAGAAGAAAAATGTGAACAGAGACATAATAAATTTGCTTGGATTAGTTCACTAAATTTCTGCACCCTTTTCAGAAAAAAAGACTTGATTACACAAGTAAAAGCATAAGTAGCCAGAATTGATTGCCTAGATCCAGTTTTATTCCCCAGGAACAGACTGTTGAATTTCTTTGTAAGAAAAGGAACAGGGAGTCTTATTTACTGGTCATATTTATTGGTAGGAATTTTCAGGGATGTTCTTATTATTCATCAACTGCTTCTTATGAGTAAGCCATTCCCACCCTAACCAGGCACCAACAGCCTGGTAACTGGCAGCTGAAGATAGAGTCACCCTACAAGACCGAGAAGGAAACAGGCTTTCTGTTTCCCTGTTAAGGACCCGTGGACATTTGCTACCATCGGGGGCTGCGGTACATGGCATGCAGGGGTCAATAAACCAGGCACTGAGGTCTTGAGTTTGATATCCTCATTGCGCTCACTAATGATTCGTCTTTTCACAGCTGCCTGTGGCAAATCAATGGTAAAGTAATAGAACGTCACTGTTAAAGCCACTTGTGATTACCAGGGAGAAAAAGGGGATTCGTTGGCTGCAGATTACCAGGGAGGGGAGAACTGAAAATCACAGAGCATTTGCAGATTCAGCCTGTATGGCGTTGTTTCCTCCAACACAAGCTCCTTGGGGATGTTTCTACGATGCGGAAATCAGACTATCTTGCCCAAATCGACCCTTTTTGACCTGGTTCAAACACCTGTCATGGGAGTTTTACTTTTTAGTGCACGATATTGTCATGCAAATACCTCAGCATGCTGTGCTGGTCACCATTTCAGATTGTCCCCCTTTGATCAACCAAACTGAAATGCTATCTCTGGGAATTTTTTTAAGGTTTCTCCCTCATTATGCTACATTATCCAGTGAATTTTTTAGTGCTTTAGAGTTCATGGACAATATGTTTTTTGGAAAGAAAGCTGTAAATCTTCACATTTCACTTTAGCACTAAAGTGATGTTATATAAGAAGAGAAAAATCTGCAATCCATCATATGAAGGGAAATTAGAATGAATGCTGCATACAACGTTCTATATAATGGTTTTCTCCTTCCTGTGGGGAACAAGTTAACCAAATTGACCTGAATAGATGCCTAAATGGAAAATATCACAAACAATATTCAGCCATGTGTTGGAAGGAGGATAGGAGGAGGAGAAAACTGCAGGATCCAGCAGTAATTTTAAACCAAGGACTTACAGGTGAATGATCTTTCAAAGAATGATTATGTGGAGATAGGAAACTAGGTATTTAATTCCAAACAAGGCTGTTTTAAACTTTCTCCTTGAAGTGAAATAATATCTGGGTGAAAAATGATTTTGAGAAATGCCCCAATGGGATAGTATTAGACTCCATCCACACCTTTCTGCTAAACATAGGCCCAGTGGATTTGGGGGACTCACCTATAAATCTATTTTTATCTCACAAAATATTTGTTATAACATTCAAAGCATAAGCCACAGTTCAGTCTTTTGCACTTAAGGAAAACACCCTTTCCCTTCAGATGTTGCAAGCAGTGAAGGCATATTGCCCTTACCAATAGAGGGAGGGTCCCATGTTTCTGAGTATCCTGGGCATTAGAAAAGCTACACAAGATGCATTCTGCCAGACATGAATAAACACAGAAATATTTCAAGCTGTTCCCAGTAGACATTTAGGAGCAATTTAAGTTTCTGAGGGCTTTGGAAATAAAATTTTTTGTTATCTCACATGGGATGTGTGCAATCGCAAAATCCTACTGTCTCCTCCCCAGCCTACTGACTCCCCACTCCTAGCAAGCTCAGATAACTTCTCTGGAGAAGGCTTAAATTTCCTTCAAGCCCTTGCCCTAAGCAGCTTTCTAAGAGAGTCATCAGGAAAAGGTCAACATGAGAATAGCTAAGAGCTCTCTGAAGTCCCCAGACCTTACCCTATCACCTGGCCTAAGGGTTCATGGTAAAAACTGGTAAGTCCACAAATTTTTGCCAATTTGAGTTCAACAGACTCTATATCAGCCACTACTCCTAAGAGGAACCCAGAAATGTACCCTTGGAAGGTAACTTAACTCCTGGAAAACAAGACTATCTCCCTCGCTACCAACAACCTCAATAATATTGATTATCATGGCTATCATTTCAGCTCCTGTCATAACGTTGGTAGCAGGAACCGCAAAGGGAATTTGATCCAGCCCTCTGTTTTCAGAATGAAGAGTTGTATTAGCTTAATTTAATAGAGAGATTGGGATCATTTAGCCAACGCAGAGGACACGATAATTAGAATAAGGTTTCATTTATTGTGAGATTAATGCGTGCTAGGCACTGTGCCTGAGGCACTTGATATTATATATCCCCATTTTTCACGTAAGGGGACTGAGGCTTAGGGAAGAGACATCACTTCTCTATAGTCACATGGACTGAAACCTAGAAATTCAGAACATAAATTCAGGCAGGACACCAAAACTACATCCGTATATATAGTTTATTTTCCCCAGCAGCCCCCAGCCCCATCCCCATCATGGAAGCATCACCTCTAATCTTCTGGTACAATCATCTTCGCTCTTTCACTGAAACAAAGGGATTCTAGTGGAGGCTGCCAATCACAGTTGTGTACCTTCCTAGCCACGATGAAAGGTGTACACTCTATGCCAGGGAGTTAGAGTGCTTCTCTGGGACTTCAGCTCTGCTCAGCCCCTCTCTGATGGCAAAGCTGTGAGGATGAGAGCTGTGGGAGCCCGGCTGAAGAACTGTGGAAGAAGGTGGCTTACAGAAGATAAAGGAGACCACCACAGAGAAACAGAGCCTGGCAAAGAGCACATCATTGTTCCCACTGTCTCTGAGGCCTGGCTGCACCGCTGCCCACCTTCCCTTTGGTTACTGGAGTCAGTAAAGTCCCCTTTGTGCCTAAATTTATTCAACTTGAGTTTCCAGTATAGTCTCTGAGTAGAATTTTTAAGGGGAAAAACTATGGATTTTATTTGTTTTGTCTTGTTTTAACCCTCTGCTCCTAATACAGTGTTTGGCATGGAGTAGAAACTGAAAATAAAAACATAAAAAAATAAAATAAAATGAAAAGTAGCCTAAAATACTGCCTCTGCCTCCTCTTTCTTGAATGAATATTCATGGTAAAGTGATATGCTAAATATGCTAACAATCTGAGCAAAACAATTCTAATTGGAAATGAGAAATTTCACTTTACAAAGGAAAGTCAGACTTTCTTTACTCTTTCAGTAAGTTTTCATACAAGATAAGGGAAGTCTTCAAGATAGGTTTTGAAGGGGTAGAAGAGGCAGTTGGTAAAAAAAATGAATTCAGACTGGAAACTTATGTCAGGATGTGGACACTCCCTGTTTTATGATGAGAATCAAGTCATTGGGAGAAGAGAAATAAGTTTTATATACTGAATATTATAATAGCTAACCTTTTTTGAATGCTTACTATGAGCTCAACATAAGGTATATAATGAAATTCTCACAACCCTATCAACAAGGAGTCTAAGTAGCAATTCCCTCCCCCAATTCAGCAAATAAGAAAACTGAAACAGAGCCTTTAACAAAGTGGCCTAAGGGTGCCTTTCTAGTCAATGGTGGGAATGGGCTGGCCCAGGTAATCAAAGTTCATGGCCCATGGGTTTAACAAATTGCTTCAAAGTCTTTAGTATTAGAAAATCTAGGATTAGATAAAAGCCCAAAAAAGAAAACAAACAAAAAAGCAAAATAAAAACCAGAAGGTAATTTAGTTAAGTGAGGTAACATGAATTTTATTGCTTAGCATCATAGGAAATTAAAAATCACAAAAAATAAAGCATTAAATAACACAATATGACAATACATACAAAACATCATTTTCAGAAGTTCCTAGACTATGAGGAAAAAGAGGTGTTTAACTTAAAGTTGATTTCAATCTGGTAGGTATACCTCTCAAAAATAAATGGATTTCCACTAGTTTCTACATGGGATCATAGTTCTGTCTCCTGCAGTAATCCTTGGTATTCTTTAGGAAAGTCTTGATTAAAATGTTATTAATAAGCCCTAGATCTGTTTGGCCAATGGAAATCTCCATACTTGCTTAGGGGCAATTTTCCAAACCAAATCAGAAGTAGAGAGTAATGGCACATTATCTCCTCTCAGGATAATTTCATGTTTGACCCTACAAAACCCAGCAAAACACTGCAAGTGAGTGTTCCTCACTCACATCTCATTCAACTTTCCAGTGGTTCCCAGTGACTTGAGGAGTTTTATCTCTTCCAAAACTCAAGACTCAGCTTTGCTATGTTCTCTAATTATTGCAAGTCACGGGAGCAATTTCTAAGGCAGATTATGTTGGCAAATTCTCCTCAACTGCTTTTTTTAGTATTCATTTTGCTGTCTCTTTTTTTGTTGTTATTACTTTGCAAAGCGCACGATCTGCTCACTGCAAGACAAAAGCCAATCATCAAGAGGCAAGATGGTGGCAGAGAAAGGGCATCTTATTAAGTGATAAGCTAACAAATCAGAAGATGGTGGACTAACATCCTAAAGGACCATCTTAAGTGGGGCACAGAATCTTGAAGAAGTTATATAGGCCAGTGGGTTACAGAGGAAGGGTTTAGGAATGTTAACCTTCTGGTGTTACAGACTGGGAGTCACCACACCAGATCTTTCAGTTGTCATGGGTATCAGCATAGAATCTCTGTAGAGGGATCATCACATTCCTAGGGAACTCAAAAGAAGAAAGTTATCATCTTATCGCAGTTGGGAGGGGCCATAAAACCTACAGAGCATGTATATCTCCTGGAGGGTGCATATCCAGCAGGGTTAGTTAACCAGAGGTCAAAGTTACAATATGGTTTCTCTTCTATAATATGGCTTTCCTTGTGTCAACCTTGTGTTGAGCCAGTATCATTATTGCGGTTTTAGACTTTCTACAAGATGGAGGAGAAGGTTTATGGGCATTGGCCAGATATTTTCACTAGATATAACTTTTGTTCTAAACACCCCATCTAAAGTTTCCAGACTTAGAAAACATTCAACTCATTTCTCACGTGTTGGAAAGATCATTAAAAGAGAAATAGACAATTCTAGGCCAGAGTTTTAAAAATCAGGACCATGTTTCTTGTTTATAATTTACCACTCTCTTGATTATCACTCAGAAACAACTTAAGCACAAGCTAGTGGCCCCCAAATTACTCTCCTTGCCTTTAGCCTCTCCCCCTCCAATCTTTTAAGTTAAGTTGCATCAAGTGAAAATCATTACTAAAGGTAAAAAAATAAAAATTAAACATGTTGCCTAATGCACAATTTCTAACAAGCCCACCTTGTATAAGCAAGTAAATATATTTGAAAAATATAAAAGAAAAAATCAACAATATAGCAAAATTTAATTAGAACTTCAAACGTGATTATTCAATGTTGCTGAGCAGTTAGACCCTATTAATTTAGAGGAAAAGCAAGAATATGCATGACAGAAAATCAAGTTCGTCAATTACTTGCATTGCTTCCCATTCCCTCAGCAGATGTTACCATTTCACTTCACTTAAAAAATTAAATGAAGAAATGCTTCTCACTGGTTCTTGGAAAATTTCCTCTATTTATTGCATGCCATTTAATTTCCCTTCATAATCACCTGTGAAATAAGGGTATCTATTATTAGTCTTAATATTAGTGGGTTTGGCCTATGGCTAAGTAACTTGTCTCCAAAAATATTCACTTGGCAATGCAAAAATAAAATTTTAACTATGGATATGTCTACATTATTTCAAAATAGCAGAGATTCAGCTGGGGAAGAACCACATGAACATTTATGGCATTGCAAAGTCAAACATATGAACTGACTTTTTCTTGAAAATTTTCATTTTGATTTGGGTGCTGTGAGGACATAGCTGAAGCATGACAAAGACTAAGTTCATAATGGAAATTCAGAGCAGCCAATTTAAAAAAAAACACTCATTATGTTGATAATCTGCACATATTGTACTTTTTGACACACACGTATTAACAAAACTTATTTCCTCTCATTCATGGCTTTCCTTTTAATGACCATCACAGTCAAACATTTCCTATGTCTCAGATACAGCAGAGTATGAAATGCCACTCATTTCTTAAGATGTAACACTTTCAGAGCAATGCACTGAGAATAATGAGGAGCTTAATTCGGTGTCATGGTGACAGTTTGGCTCTCTTTGATTTGACATAAATCTAAACTAGAGACAATGTATGTAATGTAGCGAAAAAGAGAGCTGGCTTGGGAGGTCTCCTTGTCACAGCTCTGTCATCCCTTAATGGAAGAGTGTGGAAAAAATCATTTAGCCCCTTTCAGCCTCTTCTGCCTTGCCATTTTCAGAAGAGGGGAGAGAAGGCAGATGGGAAGAGGTTGGGAAGGAAGCTCAAAAAGAAAGGAAGGGTGGAAAGGGAGAGAGGGATGGAAAATATAAAGGAAAGGGAAGGAAATAATAAAATAATGGAGGGAGGAAGAAAGAAAAGGAGAAATAAGTGTAGTTGGCTGAATAATGGCCCCCAAAGATATCAAGATCAAAGCCCTAGATCCTGTACCTCTTACTTTATATGGCAAATAGACTTTGCAGATGTGGTTAAATTCAAAATCTTGAGATGGGCAGATGATCCTGGGTTATCCAGGCAGGCCTAAATGCGATCACAAGTGTTTTTACAGAGAGAGGCAGAGGGAGATTTTACACAAATAGAAGACAAGTAGGCAATATGACTACAGAGGCAGAGACTGGAGTAATGACCAAGGAATTCCAACAGCTACCAGAAGCTAGACGGAACCAGAAACAGTGTCTCCTCTAGAGCCTTCAGAGAGATCATGGTTCTGAGGACACCATGATTTTGGCCCAGGGATACTGATTTTGGACTTCTGGTCTCCAGAATTGTGAGAAAATAAATTTCTATTGTTTTAAGCTGCAAAGTTTGTGGTAATTCATACCATAGGAAGCTAATATGACAAGCAAGGGGCAAAAATGTATAAATATTAGTATTATCATGTATTATTAGTTTGCTAGGGCTGCCACAGCAAAATACCATAGACTGGGTGGCTTAAGCAACAAAAGTTTATTTTCTCTCAGCGATGGAAACTAGAAGTCCAAGATCAACGTGTCAACAAATTTGGTTTCTTCTGAAGCTTCTCTCCTTGGCTTGCAGATGGCCACCTTCTTGCTGTGTCCTCATATAATCACTCCTCTGTGCACGTGCATCCCTGCTGTCTCTCTTTGTGTCCACATTTTCTCTTCTTATAAAGATATCAGTCCGATTGAATTAGGGCTCACCCTAAGGGCCTCATCTCAACGTAATCACCTCCTTAAATGGCCTATAACCAAATACAGTCACATTCTGAGGTACTGGGGTTTAGGGCTTCAACATATGAATTTTGGCAAGACACAATTCAGCCCATAACAGCATGTAAAAGTCATATATCATTTTCTGCTTCATTTAATATCTCCACTGAAATAGAAATGAGATATCTTCAATCTCTTCATTCATTCATCAAGAATTTATTAAGCACCTACCATACGCCAAGTGTCATGCTTTGTGCTGAGAATAACATGATAAATATGACCACTCAAAGCTTTCAGAGTGTAGTTAGTAATAGGTAAAATGATCATTACAATAAAGTGATGTGTTCTAAGTACAGTTATCACTTGGAAGAGGAATCAGCTGTGTCTCAGGTTTGGAGGCAGTAGGGCTTAAACACTATAGAGAAGAGAATTATTAAGTTGGATCAGGAAGAAGATTAAGATTCCACTCATGGAAGAGCTGAGGAATGGTGATCCTCTGAGAAAGAACATGTTCAAAATGTGGAAGGTAGGAACATGTAGAACTTTAGGTAGTTCAATAGAAGCTAGATTCTTGGATTCAAAAGGAGGTATGTAGTAAGAGATGAAGTGGAAGTCTACTCATAAATTCCCTATTGTGCCATCCTAGAAATTTGAGTTTCCCTACAGGCAATGATGGACAAGTGAAAATGTTAAGCAAGGAAGTAATATGATTAGATTTTTATTTTAGCAAGATAGTATGGAGGATAAAGTAGTATGGAGAAGAATTGAAGTTAAGTAAGGTGGAGGAAGTAAGAAAGTAAAGAGGCCAAAGGAGAAATAAGTACAGCCTGCATTAAGGCAAGATCAGCGTGACTGAGGGAACAGTATGAATGTGAGGGATGGAAAGGAAGATAATTGGCTGAATTTAGAACCTGATATGCTATGGGGAGATAGGTGAACAGAATGAATTCAAGCTTCCCTGGATGATGATTTCTTTAATTAGAATAAGGGATATTGTTTTATGGTGGATTTTTGGTGGAACTAATCAACTCCAGTTGGGACATGTTGAGTTTAAGGAACTTACAGAATATCTAGGGGGACATGTCTGCCTGGCAGTGGGATTTATGGATCAAGGAGCCAGGAGCCATGTCTGTGATAGAGATTTAGATTTAAGAGTCATCAAGGTGTAAGTGGCTATTAATAACATTATTGTAGACCAAGTCACCGAATAAGAGTTTGTAGAGTAAGAATGAGTAGAAGGTTGTTCAGGGAATTCTGGAGAAATCAACTCTTCAGATATAAGCAATGAAACATCAAAAGTGGTTAGAGGAGCTGGAAAAGAACTGAAGTAAAATGGTACCACAAGAAACCAAGTTCAGTAACATTCAAGAAAGGAACAGTTTCTGGTGTCAAATACAGAGGAAGGTCAGGAAATATGACAGTTTGTCAACTGCATCGAGAATTAAGAGATCATTAATAATATTGGCAAGAACAATTTCAACTGAGTGATGAGGGAAAAAATAATAACAGTAGAAATATAGAAAGTGGGAAAAGGAAAGATTCATTTTTTTCATCTAGTTTTCAAAGATTTTTGTTATACGACTAATCCATAGATACAGTATTTTATAAAACATCCATGCATTGTGTCAGAATCATACACAAAGCAAACTTAAAAGTCTCTGTTTATGCCTCCCTCTATATTTCCCTCCTTAGATGTAACCACTGTCAACAAATTGATCTGTAACATTCTATTTTATTTATTGTAACTTCATGTGAATGTATGTATTAAGCATGTATTTATCTTTAAAGCAAAACACATTATCTAAAAGCCATAAAGGAAAAGATTGACAGAACGTGCCTTATTAAGATAGATATTTGTATGACAAAATAATTCATAAAGTTTGAAGACAAAAGACTAGGAGAGAATATTTTTATAATACTCAGCTGACAGGGGTGGCTGTCCAGAATGCACATAAATACAAGCAAATTAAGTGGAAAAGCCAAGCAATTCAATAGAAAAATGACAAAGAACATAAACATGAAATTCACAAAAAAAGAAAATATCAATGATAGCTTGCCATATGAAATATATTCAACCTCATTGATTATCAGGGAAATTCAAAATTAAAGAAGAGTCAAATATTTTTCACCTATAAGATTTTACAATAATGTAATCACTTTGTAATTGATTGTTACCATCAATTATTGGTGAAGCTGTATAGAAAAGGGCACTCTCACATCCTGTTGTGAGATTGTAATTAGAAAATTTTAAAAGGTAATTTTTGCAATATCTATCAAAGTGTTAAACACACATATGTTTTGGCCCAGCAACTATTCTTCTAAAAATACTTACACATATGTGCAAAGATGTAATTACTAGGAGGTTCACTGCTGCATTATTTGTAATAGCAAAAGAGAAAAAAAAGAGAATCTACATATCCATCAGAAAGGTAGTGGTTAAATCAATCACTATGCACACACACACAAGCATAGATAGTACTTTCTTATGTTTTTCAAATTTTATCTTATAGTTTAATAGATTACAGTTGACAGCGTTTATTGATTATAACGGAAAATCAGAGGAAGGGGAGGGAAAGTTCACAGATTCAGTACAGTAAGAGGAAAACAGATTGTGATAGGATAAGGGAAAGCTCTGATGCCCTCATATGACCAGGGAGGAGCCTGGAGAGTAGAAAGGAATGTGAGGTCACTCCTTGTTAATTAATGTGAAGAAAATCTGTAGCATAACCTAGAGCAGGAGAAAAATTTCAATATAATAGCAGTAGTATTATTATTCAAAAAAGTGTAGAATAAAATTACACATGCAGAAGGGATATGAATTTCCATGAAGAATGCATTTGTGAAGTGTATTTGATTTCAAATACTTTAGAAGGCTAGCTTCAGATTGAAAGGGGAAGTCTCCACCTCTTATGCTCCCACTTAACGCCACTGACACTGAAGACTCCAGAGCTTCTCCTCCATCCCTTTGGACTTCCTCTCTTCCACTCAAGAAGTCACAGGCACTAAGAGAAGTGTGGAGCCCTCATCTCTGCAAATCTAGGAGAAGAATATCATTGAAGTTCAGCAGCTGTCTGAGGTCATCCCCTTTTCAAGATCCATGGCATGATTTAGGGGAATGAAGGAAACAGGCACTGAGACTGCCTGAGTGAGGCATCCCTAGTAAGGGAGCAAAGAATGAAGACCATGGATGGAAAAAAACTTAAAGGGAAAGAGCTATGAGAAGTAGAAGAAGAAAGGGGGAGAGTTAAGGAAGGAAGAAAACCAGAGTCTATAGCAATTAACTAAATAATTCAGTAATGGATTGCTTAAATTTTTATTGGAATATCCTGTACATAGGAGGTTTAGGGCAAGTGGGTAAAGCGGTATTGAGTACAAGTAGAAGGAGGTCCTCTCATCTATGATTACTTAAATAACATTAGTGTGGAATAAAATTTGGGAGGAAGATCAATCTTCAGAGGACAGCCCAGCAGGAAAACAAGAATTGAATCACACAGTGTAGCAGTTTCAAAATTTTATCATGCGTGAGATGGCCTGTTTCAATACAGAATGCAAACTCTACCTTAGGCAACTAGCAAAAGAAGCGAGAAGTAAATCTAAAGTAACAAGAGGAAAGGAAGTAGAAAGGAAAATTAGAGCAGATATCAATAGAAAATAGGGACAATCAATGAAAATAAAAGCTGGTTCTTTGAAAAGATCAACAAAATTAATAACCGTGTAGCTAGAATAACCAAGAATAAAAGAGATAAAACACAAATCAACAATATCAGGAGTGAAAAAGCAGACAATGCTACTGATTCCACTGGCATTAAAGTGATAATAAGGAATGTTATTAATAACTCTATGCACATGAATTCAAAAACTTAGACGAAATAGACAAATTCCCTGAAAGACACAAAGTACCAAAAATCATTTAAGGAGAAATAGGTAACCTGAATAGTCCCAAATCTATTAAAGAAATTGAATATGTAGTTAAAACTCCTCCAAAAAAGAAAACTGCAGTCTGAGTGGTTTCACTGTAGAATCATTACCAAAGTTTAAGAAAAAATAAGACCATTTCACACAACCTCTTCCAGAAAACAGAAGAAAACTCTTCCAAACTCATTTTATATGGCCATCAGTACCTTAATACCCAAAGCAAAGGCATTAAAATTAAATGCAACTACATATCAATATCTCTAATTAACATAGATGCAAAAATCCGCAAGAAAATATCAGCAAAGTGAATTGAATCCAGCAACATATAAAAATGAAAATACATCACAATCTAGTGGGGTTCATCACAGGAATTCAATGCCAATTCAACATACAAAAATCAATTAATATAATTCAGCATATTAACACATTTAAATACATGATCATGTTAATAGATGCAGAAAATCATTTGACAAAATTCCACATCCATCCATGATAAAAACACTTAAAAACTAGTAACAAAGGGAATTTCCTTATCCTAATTGAAGGAATCTACAAAAACATCCTACAGCTAAGGTTATACTGGAAGCTATGAAATTGAATGCCTTCACCTTAAGATCAGGAATAAGACAAGGTTGCCTTCTCTGACCACTGCTATTCAATATTCTATTAGAAGTACCACCTAGATTAGTAAGGCAAGAAACAGAAATACAGGGTATACCGATTGGGAAGGAAGAAATAAAACTTTCTTTTTTCTCAGATGACACCATTGTCTATATAGAAAATTCCAAAGAACCTACTATAAAACTCCTAGAATAAATAAATGAGTTTAGCAAGGTCACGTGATACAAGGTCAACATACAAAAGTAAATTGTGCTTTCATATACCAGCAAAGAATAATTGGAATTTTAAATTTAAAAATGATAATACCATTTATGATCACACCCCAAAAATGAAGTATGTGGGCACAAATCTGACAAAATATGTGCAGGATCTATATGCGGAAAACTACAAAACCCTGATGAAAGAAATCCAAAACTTAACTCAGAAAGATACTATATATATATAGTATATAATTACTATATATACACACATAATATATATTATACATATTATGTATTATACATATTATACATGTATTATATATAGTATACTGAGTCTATACTGATACAATAAATAAATGATTAAATGAGTGAATGAATTATGGGAAGGAAGACAAATCTTTCTTATAGAAAAATTCTAAATAATTTGTGTAGATACTTCCCAGGAATTGCATCTAAATTCCCCTGACTCCCCTTGAGTGTGGGCAGACTTAGTGCCTTGATTCCAAAGAAAAGGGTATAGACTGGAGGTAGAATAACTTTATAGTCAAGAAACCTGGCAAACACTTAGTATTTGGTCCAGGATCAAGGTTAAAATTGCTAGTGATAAGTGATGTTGATAGCATGCACATTTATATAATGTCATTAAATTGACATTTTACCTCTGTGGTATTCTTTACAAAAACCTATAACCCAGTCTAATCATGAGTAAATATCAGACAAACTCAAATTGAGGGACATTCTACAAGATACTTGACCAGTACTCCTCAAAATCTCAACATTATGGAAAACGAGGAAAGTCTGAGGAAACTGTCACAATCCAGAGGAGACCAAGGCGACATGATGACTAAATGTAATGTGGCATCCTGGATTAGATCCTGGAACAGAAAAGATTTCTTTAGTGAAAAAACTAATGAAATCCAAATGAAGTCTGTAATTTAGTTATGAGTAACGTGCCAGTGTTGTTTTTTAAGTTTTGACAAATGTATCATGGTTTTTCAGATGTTAACAATAGAAGAAACTAGGTGGTGGAGTATATTGAAACTCTGTAATAAATGCAAAATTGTTCCAAAATACCTTTTTATGTAAAAAAATTCTTATTTCCAAACTTAGATAAAAATAGTCCCTAAGATTCCTGAACACACACACACACACACACACAGTATACACATAATAAACACACAGAGATACACAAATTGCTGGGCCTCCAGAGGCTGCCTCAATCATTACCCTAACAGGGGCATTTCTCCCAATGGTTCTCACCTGCCTCATCTGGCAGTACAGGCGATGGAGCTCAGCACACAGATTTCTGGCCTCCTGTCTCTATATTCACGGGGATTCATACAAGGAGCCAAGAAGTGATGGTTTGGGCTGATACCGAGGTTGACCCTAGGGTTGGACCTGGTGTGATACATCTGTTCCGTTTTACCTGCAAAGTAATTAAACTCTATGCAAACCCTTGGGATGCCAGAGCTTTTGAGGCCCAAACTTTCTTGCCATCTGTGTTCTCTGAGAATTATTGAGAGACAGATTGTGCTTGGAAGGCATCCTTCATTCTCCAAACAGGCATTTATCAATCAGCAAATTCAGTGATTTCAAACTCTCCACTCAGCAAACATCACACCTCATTTTGCAGGCTTGGAAGACAGTTCATGGTTCCAGGAGCAGGCTCAGAAATACTTTCGAAAATGTTTTTACATGCCATCCTGCCAAATCCCCCAACTGACAAGTATGCTCACTTCCTACTCACTGCCAGACTATGTTCCAAAGGCAGGGCCAGGAGACAGGCTGTTTACAGCCTCCAAAGCAAGGAAAATTCAACTACTAGAGGCAAACACTTGGGTGAATAAACCCTATGACTGAAACCAACTTGTTATGCACATCTTTTAAGTTATTTTTGGTTGATACACAACAAGAGCAGGCAAAGGTTTGATGTGGGTAAGGGCTAAATAGGACCCAAAGCCTCACTTCCTGGTTATAATAAAAGCAGGCTTCAGATCAAATTTTGGTATATATATATATATATATATATATATATATATACTCATTAATTACCCATTATCAAGTGTCTATAAGGCAGTTCATGCAACTTGGAAGTGATGCTTGGTAATCATATTTTTAACAATATCTTAGATGATCCTGAAGCACACAGAAGTGTTAAAACCACTGCCTCAAGCCGTGCATATATCAGAGCTGATGCCTACCTTAGCTGTCTCCCATTTGGTCTCTGGGAGCTAAAAAAACAAGGAAAGAAGTGATGCAAGGACACCCAGGAAAGGTACTATTTGAGGCAGATTGCATGTGCATTACACATGCTCTTCAGCTTTTTTTTACTTTTTAAAGCACAAAAATTATCTAAGGAGATTAGTTTTAAATATAGTGGTATGGAACCTACCCCAGACATGCTGAATTTGCATGCTTGCTATGGGAGAGTCATATATTTTTCAAAAGCTCTGTGGTCAATTCTAATGCACAGTCATGTTTGTGACTCATTGATGTTGAGCTAGCCAGAAGCCCCTTTCCATTTCTCCTGCTCCAGTTCTACAGCGTCCAGCAATAGAAAGATATTGTGCTTTTCTGTACCCAGAGTTACTATTAATTAGCACTGGGTTCTCAGGCAAGTCATTTAACATATCAGAACTTCAGTTTTCTCACAAGAAAATACTTTAAACATACGTTGATATAGATATCCTAAGTCCAGTCATCCAATTAGCCACAAGTCTTTGTGAAAGGCTTGGCAGGAGACAATATTTTGATAATAATCAAGGCTTTTCTTTTTCCTATTTGTTTTATAATCTGAAATACTTCACCCATTGGGTCATTGGGGTTAATTGATTCTGGCGGGGGGGGGCCTAATCTAGCTGAGAATAAAGATGTCAAGTGAGTTTCTGAGTAGATTTTTTAAACCAATAGAACACAGAAAAGTTATGAAAACCTGGCATTCCAGTAAACTCAGCCTTGAAGGGAATAGACCTAGAGTTTATGCTATATGTATTCTACTCAAAAGGTTGTATAAGGATGTGAGAACAGTTTCCTGTCTCTGTCCTGATAAAAAATCCATGCATTTGCTTTAGGGAAAGAAAAATAATTGGCAGAAGTGATCAAGGAAGTTAATTGTGGATTAAATGTCCCTGGTCTGTTTCATAGGGCTTGTTGTATGATAGAAATCCAGACAGATTTAGTGGGACCCAAACATAAAGAGAGGTTAATGAAAGGTCCTGGAGAAGTCCCAAGGCTACTTTGGCACCTCAGTTTAGAGTAGCAAGTTGTGAATATATGTCCTCAATGTGGTGGGTGGAGGAGCATCCAAAAATGGCTTTTGCCCTTCAGAGGGACATAAAAAATGGCTATAAGTGTACCGGAGACTTGGAGAGACCTCAAAATGAAAGAAAATGAAGACACATACTGATCTGCAGTAAACTCGGCACCACAAAGTAAAGGGCTATGGACGTTTGAGCCACAGAGGCAGTGGATAGATGCCAACCAATAATACCATTTAAGATTATTCATTTTCGGGCCGGCCCAGTGGTGTAGCTGTTAAGTTCGTGTGCTCTGCTTCTGGTGGCCCAGGGTTCACAGTTTCGGATCCCAGGCGCGAACCGAGGCACTGCTTGTCAGCCATGCTGTGGCGACATCCCATATAAAGTAGAGGAAGATGGGCATAGATGTTAGCCCAGGGCCAATCTTCCTCAGCAAAAAGAGGAGGATTGGTAACAGATGTTAGCTCAGGGCTAATCTTCCTTATGAAAAAAAAAAAACAAAGATTCATTTTGGCCAAAGCCAGTTTTTAGTTGGTTCCAGTGTTAAGTTATACATAATAATTTACATATATTCCCAAGTCCCAGCTTATTTATAAGTCCCCCTGGAACATAGATTACTTCCAGGGCAAAGAGAAGGAAAGGGGAAATGGGAAATCCCTGAACTAAGAGAGTGCTACCCTAAAATGGGTTGAGTTTCAAACCAGAATTTACCTTCAATTTGAAAGATTAAACTTTTCACTACTGAACTGAAATGAAAGCTCGAGATCCAATTTTAGTTCAGTTACAGAGGCAAAAAGATAGGGGCATATGTGCCCTTTTTGTGGTTGGTGACTATACTCAAATATTTCTCTACCTAGGACAATTTTGCTTTCCTGATTAAGGAAAAATTATTTACTTATTATCAGATGTCTTTATTCTTTGATGAATATGTTAATTAAGTTTCTGTCCAGGATTTAGTACCCCCAAATAGTGACTATTTTATGCAAAACAGCTCATATAGTATAATTGAATTTTTTGTTTGTAACTCCTCTTTTTATTTCCTACATGATTTAGAATGCAAATGTATAAAACAACAATTATACATCTATGTTAATGTGCATACAATGTATGAAGATGTAATTTGTGACAACAATAACATAAAGGTGGGAGGAGCTGTATAGGAGCAAAATTTGTGTATGCAATTGAAGCTAAGTTGGTATTAATTCAAACTAGATGGTTATAAATTTAGTATGTTAATTGCAATTCCCATGGTAACCACTGAGAAAATATTTTATAAATATACACAAAAGAAAATGAGAGAAGAACCAAAATGGTACACTTCAAAAATTAAACACAAAAGAAGGCAGAAATGAAGGAAATGAGGGGAAAAAAGAATAAGAAACCCAGAAAAAAATAGCAAAATGGCACAAGTAAATCTTTCCTCATAGGTAATTACTTTACATGCAAGTGGGTGAAACTCCACAAATAATAAACAGAGATTTGCACAATGGATTAAAAAAACCACAATTCAACTATATGCTCTCTACAAGAGACTCACTTTAGATTCAAAGACACAAATAGGTTGAAATTGGAAGACTGGAAAAAAAGTTTACACACAAATAGTAACCAAAAGAGAGCAGGAGTGGCTATACTATCAGACAAAATAGACTTAAATTTTTTTTAACTGTTACAGCGGACAAAGGAGGATTTTATATTGTGGCAAATGGGTCAATTCACCAAGAAGACCTGAAGAAATTAATGAAGACCTAAGGAAATGGAAAGATATCTTATGTTCATGGTTTGGAAGACTTAATGTTATTGAAATGACAATAGTACCCCAAGCAATCTACAAATTCAATGTACTTACCATAAAAATTCCAATTTTTTTTTTTTTTTGCAGAAATGGAAAAGCCAATCCTTGAACTCATATAGAATTGTGTGAGGCTCCAAATAGCCAAAACAATCTTGAAAAAAAAGAACAAAGTTGGAGGACTCACACTTCCTGGTTTCAAACCTTGTTTAAAAGCTACAATAACTCAGTGTGCTACTGGCATAAGGAGAGGCATATAGACCAATAGGAATAGTATTGAGAATCCAGAAATGAACCTATATTTAAGGTCAATTGATTTTTGACAATGATGCCAATACCATCTGCCTTAGTCTACTAGGGCTGCCACAACAAAATATTACAGACTGAGTGACTTAAAAAACAGAAATTTTCTCAAGCAGCTCAACTTTTACAGTCAAAAGCTTTGGATGTCAAGAATATTATGTTAGAATTCTAAAATTCTTTGGAAATGCAGTTAACTTTTTTCTTCTGTGCTAAAATGCTGTATTTGTTGAATATTGATTTCTGGTTACGGTAGGCTAAATTATTTAGATGAACCTTCCCACTAAAAATAGCTCAAAACATTGAATAAAATTTATAAAACATCACTTTAAAAACATCAAATAGCAGGTAAGATGATGGAAAAAATTCCAGGCCAAGGTTGTACTTGTAAAGTGAGAACCCAGGGAGCTTAGCAGAAAGCAAAGCAATTTGTCTCACCTCACTGCCCCCTCAATCTTGAGAGATTTTGTGCTTCCTTCATTTTGGGAATTAGATTCTCTGGCTTGTGTAGAAATGAGGGAAAGAGGAAAGGAGGGGTATAGAAGTCAAGACTCAAGGCATGCCCAAGGAGGGGAGTCTGTGATCCAAAAGGGCCACATCCTTAGCATTAGAGAAAATCAGAACTAAACTTAGCCCCAGAGGATGCAGGAAAGTCATCTTGATGCTGAGCAGAGTCTGAGAAAAAAGAAAAAGAAAAAAATCAGTTATATATGGCCATAAACAGTCCTGCTGTAGATTTGCTAAGGCAAAAAAGCATTACAAGAGACAGAGAGTTCAAAAAGGTGAATGATTCATTTCATCAGGAAGATAAAACAATAGCACAGCCTCAACACACATGCATGCACACATTTGTGCGCAAAAACATGTGGGCATGCACGCACACACACACATAGGGAAAATATGCAAAATTACAATGAGAAATGGATAAACCCCACAGCTATCTGAGAGATCTTCGCATATTCCTCTTTTGGTAACAACCACACACAAAAAGTCAGTCAAGATATAGAAGATCACTGACAAACATGGCCTAATGGTTACATGTGTGTAGTGTGTGTGTGTGTGTGTGTGTGTGTGTGTGTGTGTGTGTAAATCACTTCACCTAACAACACAATACACATTATTTTCATTAATAAACAGAATATTTACAAATGTTGGCCATAAAGTTGATGTATTTAATTGTTATAGTAACAAAAAGGAGAGCCAGCCCCAGTGGCTTGATTGTTATGTTTGGCGCAGTCTGCTTTGGTGGCCCAGGTTTGGTTCCCAGTGTGGACCTACACCACTCATCTGTCAGTGGCCATGCTGTGGTGGTAGCTCACATACAAAATAGAGGAAGATTGGCAGCAGATGTTAGCTCAGGGAGAATCTTCCTCAGCAAAAAACAAAAGCAAAAAACAAAGGAAGGAAGTGATTACCATAATAGACAGAATGTTTTGAGTCAGTCTCAGCCTATCAATAGTGATGCTATTAGCTAAGAATGCTGGGGGCACTCACCTGGGCCCATACTACTCATGGTGAGCCCCCACAGACATTGTCCCTTTTGGAGCAAATGCTGTGGCTGGCCTGGCCCTTGTGATACATATAATTGCAAGACGTATGTCAGCAACAACCATCAGGAAACTTTGAAAAAGGAAGTGTTTTTTTTCAAAGTTTTTTTTTTCTCTCCACTCCCAAGGTGGGAAGAAAGCAACAATGGACCTGGGATTCTGCTTTTATTGGTGTCGAGGGTGGGGCCCTAGGGTTTCATGGGCTCACTCTTTACTGGTAAATTTAAAACATAAGAGTGGGAATTAAAGCACAGGAAGGGAAAAGCAGGGTCACTCAAACAAATGGTCAGTTATCTAGAGTTTTCTAAAAAGAAAACTTCATGGGTGGGGCAGCCTGGCTCTTTATCTAGTTGTGTATCAATGAGTTTATTCCAGATGGATGTCTTTGAATTGTATGCCTGGGCAATCAAAAGCTTAATGTCAGGCACTTACTATCAAAAGAGCTAATTGTCAGGCACTTACACTACACAGAATAAGCTTCACTCTGCTATAGGAGAGGAAGGAGGTTGTGGTTGGTAGAAAAATAGGATGGTTACACAGGTATTCACTTTTCAATTTTGAATTAAATTATGCATTTGCATTTTATGGATTTCCTATACATGCCTTACATTTCACAATAAAGTTGATTAAAAATAAGGGCAATCAATATTTTTACCTTCTTCCCAAATAATACAAAAAGTTTAATGCACTTTAATTTAATTTATCCCATTTCAACTTATAAATTATTATTGCCATGCATTTAATTCTATATATAAATCTACTAGACATTATTAATATTTTAACATGGCCAATATGCATCTACTTATGTATTTACTATGTTCTGCTCTTACTCCCTTCTTTCATCTTGGACCTTCCATCTGGAATCTCTTTTTTCTTCCTGAGAGATATACTTAGTCTGAATGTCCTGGCAATTTCTAGTTCTTGACTAGATGTTTACATTTTGATCATTTGTTACAATGTACATGTATGTTTTATATACTTTTCTATATGCAATATAGTAATAAAATCAAAGAAGGTAATTGGGGCCAGTCCAGTGGTGTAGTGGTTAAGTTCACATGCTCCACTTTGGCGGCCCGGGTTTCACAGCTTCGGATCCTGGTCACAGGCCTATGCGCTGCTTATCAAGCCGTGCTATGGCAGGCGTCCCACATATAAAGTAGAGGAAGATGGGCACAGATGTTAGCCGAGGGTCAATCTTCCTTGGCAAAAAGAGGAAGATTGGAAATGGATGTTAGCTCAGGGCTAATCTTCCTCACACACACACACAAAAATCAAAGAAGGTAAAAAAGTAATAAATGTTAGATGTTATTTCAAATATTTTTTAGATATACTAGTTTAACTCTCATCCCATTGTTGGCTGAATATAACATTCTTGTTTTTCTGTTGTCTCTTTCTCCAACATATATTTTGTGTCACAATAAAAAATATTTTTAATGAATTGTGATGCTTTTTTGAGACACCACAATATCCAAAGAGACACAGAGAATTGATCGAAACAGTGTGATATATTTTTGAGGGTCATGGATTTGGAATCTGAAATTTTAGGTTCAGATCTGAACACTGCCATTTTTGTAACTACCTCGATTTATAAAAATTCCTTAACCTACCTGAATTTCAAATAATTCATCTTTAAACTGGAGAAAATAATACCATTTGTGCCTATTTCACAGAACTAGTGAGAAGTACTAATGAAACAAAATATGTGGATAGGATTTATAAAATGGTTAAGTAACACATGATTTTACTATTATTTATGTAGATATGGAGAAGAAAAAAGGAAAATTAAATGTTTTGTGTAAACTGAAGATGAGGCTATATTTAGGTGTGTGGTGAAGCATTATGATATAATGGAAATAGTAGGATGTTTTGAGTCAGATATAATTAATTGGGATTATTTAAATTTCTGCTCTATAGCCTGCTAGCTCTGGAATCTCCTGTAAGTTTAACTTTTCTGAGTCTCAGTTTCCTCATCTCTAAAAAGGAAATAATAATGCTTCACTGATGCCTCATTTATTGTGAAGATTGAATAGGACACTATGTCTATAGTTCCTGGGGCATAGTGAGTGCACTATGTACTCAGCGTAAGTCTCGACAATGCAAATTCAGTAAAAAGAATGGTAAGAATAGAGTGTGACTATGGTGTTGATAGAAAATGGTCTACTCCACTGAAATTGGAGTAGATTCTGCCCTGAAAGTGAGATGAACTGATAAGACTAAATTTCAAAATAATACAATGATAAACTCTGGGGGCATCCTTGGACATTTTTTTAAAAACTGTCCCTTGGCCTTGGACACACCTCTGGGCTTTTTTGAAATTTAGCTAATCAGCTTGATCCAAGGTTTATTTCCTCTTGTCTCCTCTGGCTCCTGCTGACTTGACAGAAAACATTCCTTCCCAGGGATTCAGCCTCTTCTACAGAGGAGGCAGAGGGGAGCATACACCTTTCCAGTTTCACCACCGATGGGGCCAGAATCCTTCTTTCACTCCCACACACAACACCCTGCTGTGGCAATACAAGAGGATGCCAATAGCCTATAATGACTAAAGGGATGATACAAGAACATCACTGGCATGAATTCATATGCTTACCCTGAGTAAATGCAAACCACTATCTTTCAGCTTCCCTGTTTCAATGAAATGTTGAACTTTCATACATGGTTCAATCATAGAGAACACAATATTAATATAATAATACTATAACTCAGTGCTTATCAAACTTGAATGTGCACATAAATCCTCTGGGGATCTTGTAAAAATGCAGATTTTGGTTCAGCAGCTCTGAGGTGCTGTGATCTGAATGTGGTGTATCCCCCCCAAATTAACATGTTGAAATCTAACCCCCAAGGTGGGATGGTATTAGGAGGTGGGGCCTTTGGGAGGTGATTAGGTCGTGAAGTTTGAGCCTTCAGGAATGAGATTAGTGCCCTTATTAATGCAGTCTAGGGTAGACCACCCCAAAATATTCCAAAGAGGCATAGTGATTATTTTGAATTAAAGTTACTTGAGAAACAGCTGGTGCAAGAAGGACACTCTGATCCTCCTCTCTGTCCCCCTGAAAGCAGGAAATAAATCTCCCATGTGAAAGGTAACCTGCCTGCACCAGGAGGTAAAGAGAAATCTTTACCTCCAGAGATAGGGAATTCAGGGCCAAGAAAGCTATGTAAATAAATTCTGCTTAGTTTCTTCACTAATTAATATCCAAGCCTAAGTTTTCTTCATCTTATCAGTTCTTCACAAATTTATTGTTTCTTTGTCTAAAAGGTATATAAACAGCATGCTTTGGTCAATTCTTCGGTCCCATGTCTATGAGACCTCTGTACATACGTAATTAAATTTGTTTTTCTCCTGTTAATCTGTCTTGCATCAATTTAATTATTAGACTATCAAAAAGAACCAAGAGGGGTAGTGGAAAATTTTCCCCTCCATGACATTATAAAAGAGGACCTAGAGAGCTTGATTGTCCCTTCTGCAATGTGAGGATACAAGGAAAATCTGCAACTCAGAAGAGGGCCCACATCAGATCATGCTGTCACCTTGATCTTGGACTTCCAGCCTCTAGAACAGTGTGAAATAAATTTCTGCTGTTTATAAGCCTTTCAGTTCTGATATTTTGTTATAATAGCCCAAATGGACTAAGATATGGGGTGAATCAGGTCTGGAAGAAATAAGGACTGATATTTCTAATACTCTTTTAAACAAACAAACAAGGAAACAACTTCCCTCAATTCTCCTCATTTTTCTCCTTTGTTCTGCTAAGGGGAGCCCCCAGGAAAATGGATTAGGAGGAAACTGAGTAAGATAAACATAGGCAGCAGGGTCTGCCTGTTGTGGAACCATGTAAAATACAGAGCATGGTCCTTGCTCTAGGACAGTGCAGGTTAGGGAAATGTAGCATTGAGAACAGTCCTGGCAAGATAAAGATATCTATACTTGGTGTCCCAAGGGGAAAAAGGATGAAGAGGAGCAGTGTTTCTAGACATCCTTTACTTCCAGAAGACAGATTACTGTACTCACACATCTGAGTACAGAACCCAACTTGGGACTAAGAGACTCAGAGCCTGCTTCTACCATACAGCCTTCTGGGAACCCTTCCTTCAACTCTGCTGTCACTCCACCTCTCATTTCCATCTGGAGATTGTCTATGAAAACAAACACACAAAATCTACATATTTGTGTCATTACTTCTGTCTTCCATTAGTTTTCCAACCACTCCTCACCTACCTGTCATGCCCAACTCCTCTTCCAAAAAGAAACCAATAAATAGTTGAATAAAAAAGACATCCAGATGCAGATAAAAAGAGACTATATTCAAAAGGATTATTGCAAGAGGGAGGAAATGGACTATTACAATATGGGAGACCCTCTTACCATGAGGTCTGCAAGCCTTTCAAAGGTTAGGCAAAAAGGGTTTTTCTTTTATAGGGAGGAGTAAACAAAGCTAGAAAGAATTGGATGTGGGGAAGTGGGATGAAATGGTGCTGTGAATGAATATTACATCAGAAAATGCTTACCTTGAGGCCACTCTGTTTCCAGGAGGGCCTGTATGCTGGCTCAGGCTGAGGGTGGGTCAAATCTCAGGAATCTGGGGAAAGGAAAGAAGGAATATATCCTAGTTTGATTAGCAAGCATTTTATTCCAACCGATCAATAGGAACAAGCAGTTCAGCTAATCGTTTATGAGATCAAGAATGGGAATTTGGAAGGCCTGTGTTTGGCTTTGTCCTAGGTAAATAAAGGAAGCATCTGTGAGTCTTATGTGAGTCATATGGGGAAGGATGTTTCTTTGTAGTAAGCCATTCTCTGAATACAAAGTTGGGGGGTGGATGTTTTTTAGCCATCACTCTTTTCCAGGAGCACAGGTTTCAGATAAAATTCAACACTGCCAAAACCAAAGCCAAAAACAAAACAAATTGAAAGAGGGTAGGAATTCTTTTTTTCTCCTCCCCACTGAGCTACTCAGAGGATGACTGTCAGGGAAGCTGACTGGAGTAGGAGTGAGACCAAGAGGAGATGTGAGCCTCAACAGCTTGAACTAGCCTCACTTCCAGCTGACTAAGGCTTCAGCTTCTCCTGTAACAGGGAGGAAAGACCCCATAGTGCAAATTTAGGTTCATTGACAAAGTGTTCAGTAGGAACCAGGGAACGTGATGGGTGATGATACCTGGGACTGCTGACAGTAGAGGATGGAAGAGAACAAATCTGGAGTCCTGGATCTTAAGGTTCAGAGAGTACATAGGTGTGATACACAGAGACAGGTGTGTGCCACAGCTCTGTGGTCGGTAACGGTGACTTCATGCACTGAGTGTTTACAGCATGCCTGGCACCTGCAGAGCGCTTCACACATGTTTCCACTTTTCAGTTTCTCAAGAATCCTATTTTTAAAGTATCATTTTACAGATGGATTGACTGAGGGCCAAAGAGATTATGTAACTTGTGGGAATTTAGGGAGCTAGGGTTCAAACCACTGTGATACAGTCTAGGATTGCAGCAGTGAAGCAAAGAGTAAATTCATAGATTAGCTTTCAGCTTATTCTTCAAAAAGTAAGGTGATTATTTGATGTGTTCTGATTGCCATATTTTGCTCAATAATGAATAAAATTATGTCTTTCCATAAATATGATAGAACTTACAAAGTTTCTCCATAAAGCAATACTTAGGGAAAAATAAAAAAGAAATCAACCTCTAACACTAGCGGCCAAGGCTTAATGTTTTCAGTAATTTAGGCTTCGTCTGCTGAAGTGCAACACTGGAGTCAGGGTCTCTCTGTTATACTTGTTAGACTGTGTTTGCTCTTTAATTGTGGTTTAGTCATGTCACAACTGAACGCTGGCTGTTTTCAATAGTGAAGATAAAAGGAAATAGCAAGTTCACCAACTGAGTTTCTCTTTACCTTTCTGTTCCCAAGGCTAACCAATTAATAAACCAATGCCCTCTCTCTTGTTGCCATTAGCTAGGATGGTCCTTACTCTCAAAGGGAAAAGCACCCCCAGGTCTATAATTCAAACTGCAGGATTTCACATTTACTTTTATTCACCTTGGGATGTAATTGAGGCACAGTATAACAAAAGCCAGTGTTTGGTTCTCATTTCTTTGGCAGGCAAATGTCAAGAGAATCTTGAAGAAGATCTTGCTCAGAGATACAGACAGACCGGCAGGCATTGGGACTTGGGAAGAACTCTCAGCAGGTGCTGGGCACAAGCCATAACTTGGGTTTCTGATCAGAATACCAATATTTAGTAAGGTAAATAGCAAGAATAGATATGGTCCCCAATTCTAAGGGGGTGGGGCTCAACATTTGTAGGCAATTATTATCGGAAGATGGGGACAAGGATTAAGACAAAAGCTCAGGTGCCAGCAGGACAGTTAACTCAATTCTGACCCCTGGTGTGTTAAACTTTGTTTTCCCCTAAAAGAAGGCAAAATTAACCTACTTTCATTATTCTATCAGCCTTAGATCAGTTGTCAAATGGTGAAAGAGAAATCAAGCAATAAAAGTACTAATCTTACTAGCCACTGTCAACACTGGTTTCATACTTACCATTCATTGTAGAAGAAAGAATACCTGTGTTTTGTTTAGAGAGAAATGTGTTGAGTTACAAATTTATTTTTGCAAAGAGTTTCAAAAGGAAAACTTTAAAATTAAAAAGCTTTCTGATGGACAAGTAAATCAATTTCACATTATAGTAGAGGCATTACAACATTTAGCAAGGACAGACATAGATATTGAATAAAATATCAGAGGGCTAGTGTGTACTTTACAATTTTGATGAGTAAATCCAATTTCCTATAATAAATACTCTAACAGATAACATTTTCTATAAAAAAGCATGCACAACAAAGCCCTCAGTGATTATAGTCTTGAGATTAGTGAGCACATTGCACTGAAGATAAAAATAAAACTCTGAGAATGCAAACAGAATGTTACATAAGAATTTCTTCCATTTGCAACAAATTTTCTCAAAAATCAATTTTACAATGACAGGATAAAGAATATTACAGATTTAGTTAAATCAGTACATATCTAATGCTCTTTATACCTTGTGCCTTTATGGTGATTGATCCATAAACATTTTCCAACCTACTCTATTACCTTTTCAATAAGGATTAATGAAGAGCTCTGTATCCCAGATACTTAAAAGCACTCGTGTCAAAAACAGTTATCTCTCCTAAAGGTTTCTCATTAAATATTATTAAAATATTTGGCTTATGGTTTTATTGTAGCCAAAGTGAATCACAGTTTGGTGCTTAAATATTCCAATTCCACATTATATTCTAGGTACTATGCTTAGGTATTTTACAAGTATTATCTTATTTTACCTTCCCTAAACCTTATGAAATAGGTATTCTTATTTCTCTTTTACAGAAAAGGGCAGTGAGGATTAGAGAGGAGTTGTTTAGCTACCATTTGCCAGAGCAGGGATTGGAACCCAGACAGCCTGCCTCCAACGTCCTCCTTCAGAGTGTAGGAGAGGGTGTCCCAAGACAGTATGAAGCCCAATAAAGACAGAAGCCCAATTTGTAAAAATGCATTCATTGCACAGTCCTCCACACGGAGTATGGTATGAGTGGATACCTGTTGAATAACATAGTATTGTCAGTTACGTGTGTTCCACCAAATTCAACTGTAGCAGACTTTTGAGTTTTCTGCTGAATGTCTGATTTTATAGGTGAAATTGTTTCCAGTGCTTTTGTGAGTTGACTTACAAACTGCAGGGAACTGATGGCATGTCTTTGAGTAGTCTGCTTCTTTTTTTGCAAGAATATATCTGGCTGATTTTTCACAGCAAAAATCCCAGAAAAAAACTTCTACCACATATAACTCATTTGGATTAGATGAATCCTTGGCAATTGAGACAATTTATAAACATCCTTTAATGATAACCACTCTTTCCAGTGTATTAATGGGATTCCTTTACTTTATAATGATTATGTCCTGATAAACTTCCCTGAATCATTTCTGTACATTATACCACATTTTTTATTGAATTTTAATGTAATATTAAAGTAATGTTTGTGTCAAGATATAATAATAGCCCAGACATGTAATCATCATGGCAGCATGAGAGGATCCCTTTGTCTCTCCCCTTCAATCTACAGTGAGTAAAACATCCATAACCCAACAATGGCTACATTGCCCAACACACTAAAATGCTGAAGGGATCCACACATCAGTGATACATACAAAGAGATACCTACAAAGGTGAGTGGATTGGAGCACATAGAGGAGTCAAAACGGGAATGGCAGAGGTGATGCCCAGGACCCTGGACCCCTAGCTGAAGCAGCTGAGTCAGCTGCTTCCAGCCCCAGAGAACCCTGTGGGCAGCAGCAGAGGTGCACGGGCAACTCCAGCTGGCCAGCTGTGGCAGCATCTGCGGCTGTAGGGTGTGGAGCAGCAGTGGAGGTGGAGCCACATGATCTCAGGCCCCCAGTGGCAGTTTAGAGCCTGGTAGCAGTAGTGAAGGCACACACATGACTCTGACATCCCAACTGCAGTAGTGCCTGTGGCTGCAAATTAACAGACAACAACAGAGGTGATATCCCATGAACCTGACTCCCTCCCCACTCTCCTCCTTCCCCTACCATGGTAGTGGAGCTTCCAACCCAGGTGATCCTAGACACAAAGAAGGAATCAGCCATCCCTGTACCCTCAGCAGCAAAGCCAGTAACTGCAGCAACACTGGCAACAACAAGCCATCAGTGATCCCCAGAGGTACAGGTGGTGATGATGAGAATAACAAGGACACCCCTAATAAAGGCAGTGGATGGTGGAACGTGTAGATCCTCAAATATAGCCATAGGCAGCTCAGGTAGGAGAAACCAAACACTAGATCTATAGTGCCAACTACTGAAAAACAAAAGAACCACTTCTAATCTCCAACCAGTCGAATAGTTTGAATCAAAACAAAGCTATACATAAATAAAAGACATGTGTGCTACAACAAATGCACCAGGAGAGGAATAACTCAGTAAGCACCACAAAAAGAAAATAATAATTCTCCAGAAACCAAACTTGAAGTCATGGAAGATTGTGACCTAACTGACAGAGAACTCAAAATAACTGTCTTGAAGAAACTCAATGAGCTACAAGAAAACTCAGAAAGGCAGTTCAAAGAGCTCAGGAATAAAATTAATGAACAGAAGAAATACTTTACCAAAGAGACTGAAACTCCAAAAAAGAACCAAACAGAAATTCTGGAGCTGAAGAACCAAATAAATGAGATGAAGAGTGCATTAGAAAGCAATGGAAATAGAGCAAACCATATGGAAGAGAGAATCAGTGAGCTCAAAGATAGAAAACTAGAAATGATTCAGGTAAAAGAGGAGAGAGAACTAAGATTTTTTTAAAAAAATAGAAATTCTAGAAGAATTATCTGACTCCATTACAAAGGTCAACATAAGGATAATGGGTATCTCAAAAGGAGAAGTGAGAAAGAAGGGAGCAGAAAGCTTATTTAAAGAAATAATATCTGAGAACTTCCCAAACCTGGGGAAAATACTGGATATACAAGTTCATGAAGCTAATAGAACATTTAATTATCTCAACACAAAAAGACTTTCTCCAAGACACATGATAATAAAACTATCAAAAATCAATGACAAAGAAAGAATATTACAGATAGTTAGGGGAAAAAACCAATAATCTACCAGGAAATCCCTATTAGGGTATCAGCAGATTTCTCAGCAGAAACTACAGGCCGGGAGAGAGTGAAATGATATGTTCAAAACATTGAAAGATAAAAACTCAGTCAAATACTCCATCTAGCAAAGTTATATTTCAGATATGGAGGAGAAATAAAGGCTTTCCCAGACAAACAAAAGCTGAGGAAGTTCATCACCAATAGACCTGCCTTACAAGAAATGTTGAAAGGAGCTCTCCTACCTAAAATGACAAGGCAAAGGTATACAGAGCTTTGAGCAAGGTGATAAATAGACAAACAGAATGAGAAAATTGCAGCTCTCTATAAAAATAGGTTAATAAACAATTATAACATAAAGGTTAAAAGGAAACTATAACCAATTTGGTAACAAACTCACAATACAAAAAGGGATACTTTTTGACAACAAAAACATAGAAGAGGAAGAGGAAAAGAACAGAGACAGCACAGGCAAATGAAGATAAGATGTTATTAGCAGAAAAAGGATTATCTCATCTATGAGATCTTTTATACAAACCTCAAGGTACCCACAAAACAAAAATTCAGAGCAGAGACATGAAACATAAAAAAAGAGGAAACTGAGAAAAACATCACAGAAAACCACTAAACTGAAATGGCAGACAGAAACACAAGGAAAAAGAAACAATGGAAATATAAAACAACCAGAAAACAAAAAATAAAATGGCAGTATTAAGTCGTCATATATTCAGTAACCACCATAAATGTAAATGAATTGAATTCACAAATTAAAAGACAGAGTAGCTGGATGGATTAAAAAAATGACCCCAAAATATGCTGCCTCCAGGAGAGCCATCTCAGCTCTAAAGATAAACAGAGGCTCAAAGTGAATGGGTGGAAGATGATACTCCAAGCAAATGGCAGCCAAAAGAAGGTGAGTGTAGCTATACTTACATCAACAAAATAGACTTCAAGCCAAAGAAGATAACAAGAGGCAAAGATGGACATTATATAATGATAAAGGGGACAATTTATCAAGAAGGTATAACATTTATTAATATATATGTACCTAGCAGAGGAGCAACAAAATATATAAAACAATTATTAACAGACCTAAAGGGAGAAACTGACAGCAACACAATAATAGTAGGGGACTTTAATACCCCGCTTATGTCAATGGATAGAACATTCAGACTGAAAGTCAACAAGGAAACATTGGCCTTAAATGAAACATTAGACCAGATGGACTTAATAGATATATATACTATTCCAACCAAAAGCAGAAGAATGCACATTCTTCTCAAGTGCACATGGAGCATTCTCAAAGATAGACCATATATTGGGAAACAAAACAAGTCTCAATAAATTTAAGAAGATTGAAATCATATCAAGCATCTTTTCTGACTACAAAGATGTGAAACTAGAAATCAACTACAAGAAGAAATCTGGAAAAGTCATAAATATGTGGAGATTAAACAACAGCTACTGAACAACTATTGGATCAATGAAGAAATCAAAGAATACCTGGAGAGAAATGAAAATAAAAACATAACATACCAAAATCTATGGCATGCAGCAAAAATGGTACTAAGAGGGAAGTTTACAGCATTACAGGCCTACATTAGGAAACAAGAAAAATATCAAATAAACAATGTAACATTACACCTAAAGGAACTAGAAAAAGAAGAACAAATAAAGCCCAAAGTCAGTAGAAGGAAGGAAATAATAAAAATCAGAGAGGAAATAAATGAAATAGAGACTAAAAAGACAATACAAAGGATCAATGAAACGAAGAGCTGATTTTTTGAAAAAATAAAGTTGATAAACCTTTAGCTAGACCCACTAAGACAAAAAGAAAGAAGTCTCAAATAAACACAATAAAAAATGAAAGAGGAAAAATTACAACAGATACCATAGAAATACAAAGGATTATAAGAGAATACTATGAAAAGCTATACACCAACAAATTGAATAACCTAGAAGAAAAGGATAAATTCTTAGAATCATACAGTCTTCTAAAACTGAATCAAGAAGAAATAGAGAATCTGAACAGACAAATTGCAAGTAAAGAGATTGAAACAGTAATTGAAAACCTCCCCTAAAACAGAAATCCAGGACCAGACGCATTCTCTGGTGAACTCTAACAAACATTCAAAGAAGATTTAATACTTATCCTTCTCAAACTCTTCCAAAAAGTTGAAGAGGAGGAGATACTTCCTAACTCATTTTACGAGGTGAACATTACCCTGATACCAAAACCAGACAAGGACAAGCCAAAAAAGGAAAATTACAGACCAATGTCTCTGATGAACATAGATGCAAAAATCCTCAACAAAATATTAGTAAATTGAATACAATACATTAAAAGGTTCACATACCACGACCAAGTGGATTTTATTCCAGGGATGCAAGGATGGTTCAATATCTACAAATCAATCAATGTGATACACCACATTAACAAAGTGAAGACTAAAAATCACATGATCGTCTCAACAGACACAGAGAAAACATTTGACAAGATTCAGGATCCACTTATGATAAAAACTCTCAATAAAATGGCTATAGAAGGAAAGTACTTCAACATAATAAAGACCATAAATGACAAACCCACAGCCAACATCTTACTCAATGGTGAAAAACTGAAAGCTATTCCTCTAAGAACAGGAACAAGACAAGGATGCCCACTCTCACCACTCTAATTCCACATAGTATTGGAAGGCCTAGCCAGAGCACTTAGGCAAGAAACAGAAAAAAAAGGGATCCAAATTGTAAAGAAAAAGCAAAACTGTCACTATTTCTGGATGACATGATTTTATATAGAGAAAACTCTAAAGAATCCATGAGAAAACTATTAGAAATAATAAACAAACGCAGTAAAGTTGCAGAGTACAAAATCAACATACCAAAATCAGTTGCATTTCTACACACTAACAATGACCTAGCAGAAAGAGAGATCAAGAATACAATCCCATTTACAACTGCAATAAATAGACTAAAATATCTAGGAATAAATTTAACCAAGGAGGTGAAAGACCTATACACTGATAACTATAAGACCTTGTTGAAAGAAATTGAAGAAGACACAAAGAAATGGAAAGATATTCCAGGCTCATGGACTGGAAGAATTAATGTAGTTAAAATGTCCATTTTACCCAAAGCAATCAAGGCAATTCCTATCAAACTCCCAATGACATTTTTCACAAAAATAGAACAAAGAATCCTAAAATCTATATGGAACAATAAAAGACCCCAAATAGCCAAAGCAATCATGAGAAAAAAGAACAAAGCTGGAGGTATCAAAGTACCTGATTTCAAGTACAGTACAAAGCTATAGTAATCACAACAGCATGGTACTGGCAGAAAGACAGACACACAGCTCAATGGAACAGAAATGAGAGGCCAGAAATAAACCCACACATCTACAGACAACTTGACAAAGGTGTCAAGAATATACAATGGAGAAAGGAAAGTCTCTTCAGTAAATGATCCTGGGAAAACTGGACAGCCACATGCAGAAGAATGAAAGTAGACTATTATCTTACACCAGACACAAAAATTAGCTTGAAATGGATTAAAGACTTGAATATAAGACCTGAAACCATACAATTCCTGTAAGAAACACAGGCAGTATGCTCTTTGACATCGGCTATAGCAGTATCTTTGACTATCATGTCTCCTTAGGCAAGAGAAACAAAAGAAAAGATAAACAAATGGGACTACATTAAACTAAAAAGCTTTGCACAACAAAGGAAACCATCAACAAAAAGAAAGGGCGATCTACCGATTGGGAGAAGATATTTGCAAATCATATATCTGATAAGGGGTTAATATCCAAAATATAAAGAACTCATACAAGTCAACATAAAAAATCAAACAACCCTACTAAAAGATGGCTAGAGGATCTGAACAGATATTTTTCCAAAGAAGATGTACAGGTGGTTAACATGGCAGATGAAAAGATGTTCAACATCACTCAGTATTTAGGAAATGCAAATCAAAACCACAATGAGATAACACCTCATGCCTGTAAGAATGGCTATTATTAAAAAGACAAGAGGGGCCGGCTGAGTGGTGTAGCAGTTAAGTCCACACACTCTGCTTCTGGTGGCCTGCGGTCCACGGGTTTGGATCCTTGGCACGAACTGACACACCATTTGTCAGGCCATGCTGTGGCAGTGTCCCATATAAAGTAGAAGAAGATGGACATGAATGTTAGCCGAGGGCCAATCCTCCTTAGCAAAAAGAGGAGGATTGGCAATGGGTGTTAGCTCAGGGCTAATCTTCCTCACACACAAAAAAGACAAGAAATAACAAGTGTTAGGATGTGGAGAAAAGGGAACCCTTGCACACTGCTGGTGGGAATGTAGAGTGGTGCAGCCACTCTGGGAACAGTATGGAGATTCCTCAAAAGTTAAAAATAGAACTACCAAATGATTCAGCTATTCCAATTCTGGGTATTTATCCAAAGAACATGAAAAGACTAATTTGAAAAGATATATGCACCCCTATGTTCAATGCAGCATTATTTACAATAGCCAAGACTTGGAAACCACCTAAGTGCCCACTGATGAATAAATGGATAAAGAAGATGTGAGATATATATATATATATATATATATATATATATATATATATTTATACACACACACACACAAACACACACACACACTCAGCCATGAACAAGATGAAATCTTGCTATTTATAACAACATGGATGGACATTGAGGGTAAGATAAAAAAGCCAACAAACAGCAACAAACAAACACACAGATACAGAAAACAGATTGGTGGTTACAAGATGGGAAGAGGGGTGGGGGGAGGGTGAAAGGGGTAAAGGGGGACAATGTGTTCAGTGATGGATGGAAAATAGACTTTTGGTGGTGAAAATGACATAGTGTATACAGAAGTAGAAACTTAATGATATACACCTAAATTTATATGTTATAAACCAATGTTACCTCAATAAAAATTAATTGTTGACTACTGAAATAAGAAACAACAAAAAAGATATAATAATATTGCATTCAAGAATAGAACTCTTTCATTTATCTAAGGGGAAAGATGACAATTTGGAGATGACATTTGAATTATACTCTAATTTACAATATATCCATGTCTTTAGAAGTTAATAGCTTAAATTCTGTGCAGAAAACAAGAGTTCCACCCACTGGAAGAATAAGAATACTAAGTGATTTTTGAGGGCCCTTATAAACTTAGCTCGAGGCATCACAATCCCTGACTTCAAAATATACTACAAAGCTATAATAATCAAAACAGCATGGTACTGGCACAAAAACAGACACATAGATCAATGGAACAGAACTGAAAGCCCAGAGGTAAAACCACACGTCTATGGACAGTTACTCTTCGACAAAGGAGCCAAGAACATACAATGGAGAAAGGAAAGTCTCTTCCATAAATGGTGTTGGGAAAACTGGACAGCCATATGGAAAAGAATGAAAGTAAACTATTATCTTACACCATACACAAAAATTAACTCAAAATGGATTAAAGACTTGAATGTAAGACCTGAAATTATAAAACCCCTATAAGAAAATATAGGCAGTACAATATATGACATTGATCTTAGCAGCACCTTTTCAAATACTGTGTCTACTTGGGCAAGGGAAACAAAAGAAAAAGTTAACAAATGGGACTACATCACACTAAAAATCTTCTGCAAAGCAAAGGAAACCATGAACAAAATTAAAAGAGAACCCACCAACTGGGAGAAAATATTTGCAAATCACTTATCTGACAAGCGGTTGATCTCCAAAATATATAAAGAAATCATACAACTCAACAACAAAAAAAACAAACAACCCAATCAAAAAAATGGGCAGAGGATATGAACAGATATTTTTCCAAAGAAGGTACACAGATGGCCAATAGGCACATGAAAAGATGTTCAACATCACTAATCATCAGGGAAATGCAAATCAAAACCACAATGAGATGTCACCTTAAACCGCTCAGAATGGCTATAATTATCAAGACAAAAAACAAATGTTGGAGAGGATGTGGAGAAAAGGGAACCCTCATGCACGGCTGCTGGGAATGCAAACTGGTGCAGCCACTATGGAAAACAGTTTGGAGATTTCTCAAAAAGTTAAAAATAGAAATACTATATGATCTAGCTTTCCCACTTCTGTGTATTTATCCAAAGAACTTGAAATCAATGATCCAAAGAGATTTATGCATCCTTATGTTTATTGCAGCATTATTCACAATAGCCAACACATGGAAGCAACCCAGCTGCCCTTCTATGGATGAATGGATAAAGAAGATGTGGAATATATACACAATGGAATACTATTCAGCCATAAAAGAAGACAAAATTGTCCCATTTGCAACTGCATGGATGGACCTTGACGGTATGATGTTATGGTTATTGTGATGTTATGATGTTATGTTATGATGTTATGTCATGGTTTCCTTTGCTTTCCAGTAGCTTTTTAGTGTGATATAGTCCCATTTGTTAACTTTTACTTTTGTTTCCCTTGCCCAAGTAGACATTGTATTTGAAGCAAAATAAGCCAGAGAAAGACAAATACTGCATGATTTCACTCATATGTGGAAGATAACAAACACGTGGCTAAAGAGAACAATTTAGTGGTTACCAGAGGGAAGGGGGGTGGGGGAGTGGGTGAAACGGGTAAAGGGGCACATATGTATGGTGATGGACAATAAATAGACTACCTGGGGTGAGCACGATGAAGTCTATCGGGAAACTGATAAACAATAATGTACATCCAAAATTATGCAATGTTTGTAAGCCATTATGATCTCAACAAAATTACTGGAAGGGGGAAAAAAAAAGAAAAGAGAGTTATATAGGGGTACCGACAATAGATCTGGGGAAGAAATATGAGGCTGGAAGTTGGGAAACTGATATTCTAGTCCCAGGATTTTTATAATAACTGAGGAATCTGGAGGAAGATATAGCCTCATTTAACCTCACTTTCCTATATTCAATATTAGGAGACTGAAGTAAAGCATTTCTAAGATGACATTCAGCTATAAAGTTCTACAATTTTAAAATGTTTGAATCTCATTGCATTCACATGGTTTTGGATTACTTTACTCCTGAGTTTATGATTTTCAATTACTGTGTCAATAATGTAAAGGAAATATAGCAATGAATAACACGTTTTTTCCACAATTTTATGTACCTACACATCTGTTCTGTGAATAGAATTCCAGTCTGTATTTATAGAAACACAAAAAGTAGACAACCAATAGTACATAAAAATGCATTTACACAAGAAAAATTAACTCATAATGCATGCAACCTGGGAGGTACATAAAATATTTAAGTGTAGATACCAATAATCTGGGAAAGAAAGCATCTGATATAAACATGAAGATTACTCCTTCCTTGCTCCTAAAAGAAAATACCACATATGGTTGAGGGTTTTCATCAATATTATTTGAGGTCTAACAAAATATTTGAATATCTCAAATAATACCCAACACAAGCCATTTGATGTTACAACAGAGATAAAGGGGTTCCAGATTTCTGAGAAATCTCACAAATCAGAGTACACACATCTATGAATGTCAGTTTTCAGAATGCTACCCCAACATCTTGTCGTCATGACCTGCTGGCATTTCCGGGATCTCCTTTGTTCACCTTGAGGGCATTCAGGCCACCCTGGCATTGACAGCACCGTGTGAACAACATTATGAGATGGTTAACAGCACTTTCTTGTCCTTTCAGACCGAGTATAGCATCCTTTGAATGTGGTCTCAGCATGAACTTTTATGTCTCACTTAACTCCATCGGGGTCTAAGTAGGATTAGACTCTGGCTATAGAAATACATAATTAAAAATAAGATTTCACAAAAATCAACTAATTTGTTTTGCTGATGTTGATTAGATTAATCAGATTTCTCCCTACTCCTTCTGAATGGAATATTCTGCCACCTCATCCTGTCTGTCTGGCAAACTTCTCTTCACTAGTCCATGCAAGATCAAATGTTACCTCTTCTAGGAAGTCTCCCAAATTCCCTCAGAATCAGTTGCCTTCTTTCCTATCATCTTATAGCATATTGCACACAGCTCCTTTAGAGCACTCAGGTGCTCCGTGATAGTTAGTCTTTTATTTATGTACTTCTCTCTGCTGAGAATTTGATCAAGGAGTAGGCCATCCAAGCACATTCCTGCAGAGTGTCAAGGTGAGAGTGTGATAAAATACGACTGTAATAAATTGGAACTGGATTGCCAGTTAATTCAAGCTTGCCCAAAACTACTTGCATAAATGATGGGATATAAACCAATATAGACTGCCCTCCGGAGTGGAGATTGCAAATGAAAGGATGAAAGGAAGAAATGAAAGAAGGAAGGAGGGAGGTGGGAGGAAGGTAGAGAGGAAGGAAAAAAAGGAAGGAAGGGAGGAAGGAGGGGAAAAAGGAGGGAAAAGAGGACTCCTTTGCCAGTTTGTAATTCTTATACTTAGTGTCATTCACATGTGATTTCATGGCATAGCTGCACGACATCTTACCATCCCTGATATTGGTCAGCTAGTAGGTGAGTGCAGTCAACAGTTGCAACCACTGAACTTCTGAAATTTAGTAATGTGAAAATGGAGTCTTTTTTGCTGGGAATGAGTGGTTTATTGTCTCACTATATTTAAAATATTTTGATGCATTTTAATATGCCTAGTTCAGAAAACTTTAAAATGGAAATAAAAACGGAGAATTAGGGATCAGGAAGTCTATGTAAAACTCACAAACATATTGCCAAATTGAAAATAAGGGAAAAAAAGTTTTAAGCATACCTTAAGACTTTGCAACTATATACATGTAAGATAATTTTATTCTTAGTGAAAATAATTAATGCTATCCAGTTGTGTCAGGAATGAAAGATAATTCCAAATACATAAAAATATATGCATGCAATATTACATCTCTCATTTTAAATATAAAGATATGAGAATAAAAACTTGTAGCCAAAAAATTGGCTTTACCCATTTCTAATGAAATGACGCTAATATTTGAAATCTATAGTGTGTCCATTTTTCTCAGTTCTGCTCTGCTTTTACTAGGGTGGATCATACATTATTTCTTTTTGTCCTCAGGACGTAGAAAAGGTAAATGTTCAACAAATACTTTTTGAGTGATTGAATTGCCACTGTCTTAAATTTTCTCACTTCAAAGACTAGGCCAAGACTCATTACTTCATTGCCACTGCTATTGTCATCACCATCAACTTCAAATTAATTAGATCTAGTCTTTTGTAGATAAATGCTTGTGGTTGCTGACACAGTGAAATTTGAAGAGCATTGTGAAAGCCTTTTCCATCAGAAATAATTCATGGATTCTACATTAGCCAATTTAAAAGGTGATATTTCTTCTAAAATTACTTTGTATGGGTGTGGAAATACTTTTAGTCCTGGAAGGCTGATGACCTGTTCTTTTTGATGGGCATTGCTTCGCAGAAAACCTCAATATTCCATAGATTCAATGGAGCATGGAAATGGTATGGGATAAATGCTATTATGATAACAGATCAGAAAAACTAAAAAGAAGAGTATAATTTTGCAATTCACATATTCGGGATAAGTAAAACACTTTATGAAACTGCAAGCATTGATTTGTATAAAAGAGATAGAGATATTTCAAAGTAATCCTATCATCAATCTTCCCCCACGAAGTTAGTCCTTTGTGTTTCATTGTTACATGGATCATTTTGCCATTCCACTTCATAGTCTGAGTGGAGTCTTCTCCCTGCGATGACTTTTGGGTTAACTTTCGCATTTTCTGGCTTCATGATATATCCTAGACATATTGAGACAAGGGTCATGCAGCATTTTTATCTTTGTTTCCTCTATGATATGTGTACTTTTCTGGCAAAACTGACAATGAGGGTTTGGGCAAGCAATCTGATAACCCTTCTGATGAATGATGTCACCCCAGGTTTCATCCATCTCTTATTGCATTACATTAATCTTTGATGTGAATTTTGACATGCACAACAAATTACTGTGCCTAATTTTCCTGAGTTGGGCTGCTCTCTTTCTGCAAACAAACTCCCGGATGTTGGCTTTGTTGCCAGCTATTGCTGACATTAATGCTAACATTCATGACCATAATCATTGGTGATAACCTCAAGATTTTATTTCAATAATGGGTAGCAATGCAAATATCCAGTGGAAAGAAAGTGGTACCTGTTAGAGGACAAAGGGGCTTGTTCTCACCCAGAGGGCAAACATTAATGTTAACACCTTCCAATAGAATAAACAGGGCTGCGCATTATCAGTTTGTATAGAGGTAGTAACCTGTTTCATCACATCAAATTTCAATGTTGGAATTTGGCTTAAGATTACAACTTGTTGACTTCATAGCAGCATTTCAGAACACAGATGTGGCTATAGGAGTTCTCTCAAAGATAGAGTGTCTAAATAAATTGCTCTGGCCTCTCTGATGGCTGGATGTGATGTCAGGAATCTTAACAGCAGAGTATTCCAAACAAAGCATTCACCATTTTGTATCTAAACTAAGAGCCAAAGTGGAAGTGGAAGTGGAAGCACTACCACACAGAGATCGAGGAGTCAGGGGACCACTTCTGCCCCCAGTGCTGCTTCTGATGGATGTCATTACTGATGTTCTGCAGTCGTTGACGTGGCAATGGCACAGTTATGGGGCCTGGGTAGCATTTTAGTTGTGTCACTCCTGTGACGTTAAATTAGTCATTTACACCTCCTAGAACCTCAAATTCATCATCTGTAAAATATGACCTAAAAGCCCTGCCTTTTTACATGAGTATTGTGAAGAATAAATAATCATTCAAACATATTTTGAAAGCAGTAAAGTATTATAAAAATGTAGTTCATTATTACCCATTCACACATTCCTCCACCAATTCAATATTTACTGAGCATCCACCATGTTCCTCTGGACCTTCCCTTTTGTCTCTCAGGTCGCTGACAATCCCTCCTCCCTCCCTAGCCCTACCCACACCCGCCACCCCCAGCCCTATCTCTGACTCATCCTTCAAGACTCTGGTAAAATAGTACATCTGCTTTTCCTTTCCACTCATGCCCCTCTCTCTAGACAATTGCTCTACCAAGTGCACACCTAGAATTTTATGTTTTATTACAGTTGGTTTTGGACCCCTCTTGTATTTGCTCTCAAAGACTGCAACGTGTCCATGTTTGTATTTTCAATGCTGAGCAGAGGATGCTGGGAGATTGGGGATGTTTGATGGAGGAATAGTGGGAGAAGCGGCCTGTAGGTATAGCCCAGATTATTTTATTATTTCAGGTTCAGTGAATGGATTGCGGGGGTGGCAGGAGAGGCTTAAGCCTATGCTTTGTGCATTACAGGATGCATGCCGGTCCACGCTGCCTAATGAACTAGCTACGTGGGCCACCAGAGTCCTGATTAAAAGAAGAACATAGGAAATTTCTTGGAGATAATCTTTTTTTAAAGAAATCCTTAATCAAGCAGGCAGCTAAGCCTTAATCTGTTGGCAGAGGAATTATTCCAATTCCAGCGTAGGATGATATTCAGATGTGTCTGAAGAGCAACCCTTTACGAACTCGTGTCTGAGCTTGAGGGTAAAATGTGAGCATACTCTCGAAGAGCTAATTTCACTAAAACCTCTTTAGGAAATAAAAGAGTGCAGTGGATCTTTGCATTCCCCGGCTTGCACTCCTCCTACCCTACCTAACAGTGTATAACACAGAAGAGAAAAGAAATTTTTCACAGAATAGAGATTTGGCACTCAGGGACCGTGAAGCATCAGCAGTGATAGCCAGCAGAAACAGCATGGGCACTGGTTATAGCCACGGTGACCAGAAGAAGGGGCAACAATACCAAGCAGTGGAGGAGGGAATCATGCAGTAGCAGTGCCCATCCCAGCCTCTGCAGGGGCCTGACCTGAGCAAGGCGAGGACAGGATGACTGTTAAGTGGCCTAGGACCCTATTCCTAAGCAGCCACCTGTTGGCTCTCAAACCTCCCCTTCCTCTTCCATTTTCTCCAGGAAATCCTGCTCCCCATCCCATGTATCACTTTCATCCCACAGTTTAGTGACTTCTTTTTCCTTTAAGGATGTTATTTAAGTTCTTTTTAGTTTGATTCCTCCCTCGACCAGGTAGACACTCTCAGCCACCTTTATGGCCCTGAAATCCCCTTACAAATCTTCCCTCTTGGGGGCCGCCCAGTGGCGCAGCAGTTTAGTTCGCGCTTTGGCAGCCCGGGGTTGGCGAGTTCGGATCCCGGGCGCCGCCGACGCACTGCTTGTCGGCCACGCCTGGCGGCGTCCCATACAAAGTAGAGGAAGATGGGCACAGATGTTAGCCCAGGGCCAGTTTTCCTCAGCAAAAAGACGAGGATTGGCAATGAATGTTAGCTCAGGGCTGGTCTTCCTCACACACACACAAAGAAAGAAATCTCTCCTCTTTCTTCTAGACCCAACTCAAGTGACTCCCTAGTGACTTTCTCCACTAGGATTGTAGGTGGCATATGCTCAGTCCTCTGGGCCAGGGGCTGGGAATGTAGGTTCTGGAACCAGAGTGGCCGGGTTGCAGTGAGAGCTGAGTTTATTTGCTCTTTGAACAAATTCTTTTCTTTAAATCTCAATTTCTTAATCCGTAAAATGAGGCCACAGATCATACCCTGCCACAAGGTCTATTGGCTGGATTAACTGAGTTAATGCAAAAAGCAGTACATTTGAAGTGCTCAATAAAAGTTAGCTGTGCTTATTATTCACTTACTGACCCCATTTTGTGACCCCACAATCACTGTCATTCCTGATAGACAGTGAACTCTCCGAGGGGACGGGAGGGGGTTCTGTATTTCCTTCATTTTAATATCCCCATTACTTAGCATGATGCTGGGGCCTGGCTTGTAATAGACTTGCAATAAATGACTGTTAAGTTGTGTACATGATTAAATAATTAACTGAATGAAGAACGAACATGGTAGTAACAGAGTGACCTTTTATATTTGTGCAGTAGGTGCTGCCTCCAGGGATGATAAGCGAGTAGAGGAAATGATGCCACTACGGTTGAAGGAAAGTAACTCTGAGGAGTGAATTCCGAGGTTATGTGGTTGGTTCCTTCAAGGGGTCATTTGCACAGCGTGATTTCCTGTGATCAATGGAATCTAACCAGCCGAGAATTTAATGTCTTACTGTTCTTATTAAATTTCCATCAATTGCTTACCCTTTAACCTTTTCTTAAATGATACAGTTTTAAAAAAACTAAATAGTGACTCATTGTCTAGAAGGGAAATATATAAAGGAGCACTGAGAAGTATGCATATGCCTTTGAGGAAGTACATTTTTTATATATACTAGCAATATGCCCTTTTTAAAGAAAACATAGGAGGATTCTCTTATTTGAATAAAACAATAAATATTGGTGTGAACAGTTGCTTAGAGCCTCACTGAGTTTCATGTCTCTTTGTTTGGTCCTGTTCCTCCTGTGCTTTGCTGGTCTTTACATGAAGAGGGAATTCTGATTATTTCATTTTGGACAGGGATAGGGTTTGTAAGTACTATGGGGAGCGCAGCTCAATTAATTTGAGAGCCTCTCACTTGTGAGAAGGAAAAGGGAATACCACGCTTACCTCTAATTTATGGCAATTTTCCACTCTTTTCTCTTTCAATTCTGTCTTCTGTAACAATTAAAGATTATATACCGAAAGAATTCATATAAAATTCCTGGAAAAGTTATTGATAAATTCTTGTTTGTGCCTAAATTAATTTGGGGGGATCAGTTTGTGGTCAGTTCAGTTAATTGGAACAATTGGTCTGTGATCATAATTGAGAGATAAATATATTAACTCCTTATGGTAGAAATGTCTACTTTGAGCAAGTATTTGAATACATCAAAGAAGGATGTTTAGTATAAGCTTTCTCATACTAATAACACTGAAATATCATTGGTACACTTACTCAAACTCATGAAGCAATTTAAAACTTTAGCTAGTTTTTTCTATTGGGTTAATATATCTTTACGACATGATATAATTGGTTATACATTTAAAAACTTTCTAATTGACTATTTATCTTTAGGTTATGCAAATGTTTAGTTTGGTACAAGTATATTTATCTTCGTCAATAATTCAAACAAACACCAAAATATATATATTTCTTCTGGGTAACTATGATATTAAAAAATCTAAAATTCTAGCTTATGCATACATTTTTCTTTTTTTCTTCTCTTTTTCCACCAATTCCTTACACTTAGGCACAAGCCTATTTTTTCTCATTTCACACTCTTCCGCCCAGAGAATTTCCATTTAAGAAACACTATTTTATGAATGTATATGACAATTTTAATATGCAGTGTCTCTTTTTTTCTGCATGGTCTCATATTCTTAGATTCCATCATTATTCCAAATATAAGCATTACTTTGCTCCTGCTAAAACCCATGTTTTCAGTAAATGAATATCTTATATACTGCAAGTTTCAAATCATAAGAGTGTCTTTGTAGTTTACTTCTCAAATGAAATTAATTGGCACTGAGGAGCTCATATGTCTAATTACCCGATAAGGCTAATTGGGTTAATTATCATTTCTATTTCCTGGGGGCAGAAAATTAGAGTCAGCTCCTAGACACACAGTTTTTGTTGAGTCGCTGTTGCATTTTCAGAAGTCTCTGCACCGCCAATTTTAACGGGCCCAGCTCCTCCAAATTGTGGTAATGGTTTAATTTTTTAATGTTGTTTTTTAAGTAGTTTTATTAAAGTATAATTGACATACCATAGGCTGTATATATTCAGACTGTACAGTTTGTTAAGTTTTGACATACATCTGTGAAAACATCACCACAGTCAAGATAAAGAACATATTCATCACCCCTAAAAGTTTTCTCATTCCCTTTGGTGAGTCCTCCCTCATTATTCTCTCTACCCACTCCTGTTGCTAGGTAACCACTGGCCTTACTGTCAGTATATACAGTATTAGTTTGCAATTCCTTCCATATTATGTAAATGAACTCATACAGTGTGCAATTCTTTTTGTCTGGCTTCCTTCACTCATCATTATTTTGAGATTCATTCATGTTGTGGTATGTATCAATAATCCATTCATTTTATTGTCGAGAAGTATTCCTTTGTATAGGTGTATGACAACTCATTTATTCCTTTACCTATTGATGGAGGTGATGGATATATTCTTTATCTTGATTGTGGTGACAGTTTCATGGGTGTATGACTATCACCAAATTCACCTCAATACATTAAATATTTCCAGTGTTTTAAAATGTCAATTATACCTCAATAAAACCGTAAAACAGTAGAGGAGACTGGGTGTGGGATATATGGAAACTATCTTTGCAACTTTTTAAAGTAAATCTAAAACTATTGTAAAAAACTAATCTATTCATTTTATTGTCAAATAGTATTCGATTGTATAGATGTATGACATTTGTTTATTTCTTCACCTTTTGATGGACCCTGCAATTGTTTCAATTTGGGAGCTATTATAAATAAAGCTGCTATAAACACTCATGTACAAGTATTTATATCAATATATGCTTTTACTCCTTTGGGGTAAAATATCTAGGAGTGGGACAGGTATGATAGATATCTATTTAACTTTTAACTGCCACACTGTTTTCCAAAGTGATTGTATCATTTTACACCTCCACCAGTAGTACATTAGCATTGCAGTTCTTGCACATACTCGCTAACATTTGGTATTATCATTATCATTTTTTAAATAAATATTTTAACTCTTCTGACAGATGTGTAATGTTACACTGTTGTGACCTTGTTTAGCATTTCTGGAATGACTATTGAAGATGAACATCTTTCCTGTGCTTGTTTGCCCTCTGTATATCTTCTTTAGTCAGGTGTCTGTGCAAATCTGTGCCCACTTTTTATTGGATCATTTAATTTACTATGAATTACTTTTAAGAGTTATTTATACATTGTAGACACAAGCCCTTTGTCAGATGTGTGATTTGCAAATGATTTCTCCCAGTCTGTAGTTTGCCTCTTCATCTCTTAATGGAATATTTCACAGAACACAAATTTTTCATTCTGATGCAATCCAATTTATCAATTTGTTCTTTTGTGGATCATGCCTTTGGTGTGATATCTAAGAAATATTTGCCTAACGCAAGGCCACAACAGTTTTTGTGTAGAAGTTTTGTAATTTTATTTTTACATTTAGATCTATGATGCATTTTGAGTTATTTTTTTGTGTGTATAACACAAACTGTGGATCAAATTCCATTTTTTAGCATATGGATATCCATTTGTGCCAACACCATATATTGAATAAATTTTTTCTCCACTGGATTGCCTTTGTACTTTACCATAAATCATTTTTTTAAATATATGTGAGTAAATTTCTAAAATTTTTGTTCACTTCCTTTGATCTATTTGTCGACTTTTATGCCAATCCCACTCCGTGTTGATCATTGTAGCTATATATAAGTATTGAATTTAGGTAGTATGGTCAGAGAAGATATTTTCTATTACCTGAATATTTTTGAATATATCAAGATTTGTTTTATGACCCCAGATATTTTCTATCTGGGTAGATGCCCACCATACACTTGAAAAGAATGTGTATCCTGCTATTGTTGATGGAGTGTTCTGTAAATACCAGTAAGGTCAAATTTGTTGACAGTGTTTTTTCTATATTTTTACTGATTTTCTGTCAAACTTACTTTATCAATTATTGAAAAACAGGAACTTAAATCTCTGACTATGATTTTGGATTGTCTAATTCTCCTTGTAGTTCTATCAGTTCTTACATCATGTATTTTGAAGCTCTGTTATTAGATGTGGGAACATAGAAGATTGTTATGTCGTCTTGATAAATTGACCCCTTTATCATTGTGAAAGCACCTTCATTAACCCTGATAATAGTCTTTGCTCTGAAATGCTGTCTGATATTAATATCATCATTCAAATTTCCTTTTGATTAGTGTTACCATCGTATAACTTTTACATCCTTGACTTTTAGTCTATTTGTATCCTTAGAGTTGAAGTACGTTTCTGGTAGGCAGCAGGTACTTGTTAGTGCCATCCAGTCGATTCTGACTCCTAGCAACACTGTGTACAACAGAGCAGAACCCTGCCCGGTCTTTTTGTGCCATCCTCTCACTTCCTGGTGCTGTATCAGACAATGCTTCACTTCGCTGCTATTCGGAGGATTTTCACAGTGAATTTTTTTCTGAAATGGGTGACCAGGTCCTTCTTTTTAGTCTGTCTTAGTCTGGAAGATCTGCTGAAATCTGTCTACTCTGGGTGACCCTGCTGGTATTTGAAGTACTGGTGGCATGGCTTTCAGCATCACAGCAACAGGCAGCCTCCACAGTATGACAACCGACAGATGGGTGGTGTGGTTCCCTGACTAGGAAGCGAAGCCAGGCTGCAGCAGTGGGAGTGCTGAATCTTAACCATTAGATTACCAGGGCTGGCTAAAGCATGTGTTGCATTTTGCTATTTTATCTAAACTGACAACTTTTGGTTTGTAATTTAACTATTTAGACCATTTATACTTTTTTCCACTTTTAAAAGATTTTTGAAATAATTATATACACTTCAATCAATGTTTCCAAATTGTTAAATATTGCAAAATTAGAGTACGATATCAGGAAACGGACATTGGTAAAATATTCGTGTGTAATTCGATGTCATTTTATGACATGTGTAGAACTTTGTAACGACTATCACAATCAAGATATAGAAATAGTCCATCATGGCAAAGATTTTCCTCATGCTACCCCTTTATAATCATACCTACCCCGCCAACATCCCTATCCCCTGCAACCTGTTCTCCATCTTTATAATTTTACCATTTTGAGAATGTTATAATAAATGGAATCTTACTGTATGAGACCTTTTGAGACTGGCTTTTTTCATTCAGAATAATACCCTTGAGATCCATTTAAGTTGTTGTGTATATCAAAAGTCCATTTCTTTTCATTGTTGAATAGTATTTCATGGTGTGGATGTACTACAGTTTGCTTAACCACTCATCTATTGAGGGATGTTATGACTGTTTTGGGTTTTTGATTATTACAAGTAAATCTATGAACAATATATATATAGGGTTTTGTGTAGGCGTAAGTTTTAATTTGTCTGAGATAAATGCTCAAGGTATAATTGCTGGATTGTGTGAGTTGTATGTTTAAATCTCAGAGGCTGAACCAGTGACTAGTTTTGCAGCTTGTTTAGTAGAGGAAGGCAAGGGAGCGGGGGTTGGAAATAGCTTTCGAGTTGCCAATCCACAATATCTTTAACCATATGTTTACCTGTTAGAGCAAGTTCAAAGCACTTTGAATGAATTCAAGCAACTAGTCAAACTTGATTATTTTCATAATTGATACTAGGTTTAGCTGAAAGAACTAAATCAGTTAGTTTTGGCACCTGAAGAAATACCTTGAGAAGAACTAGTGCCTTTGGGAAAATTACACACCAGCAAAATCTTTAGAATGTGCTGTGTGATCATGGCCAGGAAAAGATTCTTATAGTATTTTGCTGCCCTTGTAAGGTAGAAATGTGAGAAAATTCTCTGGCTCAATGCCCAATTTGTGTCAGGCTTCATACTGAGGCAATATGTGCCAAGAAAGTGCATATTTTTTTTTCTTAGCTAGCCAAGGGTGCAGACAAAGTCCGATAATGCCATTCTTTTCAAGGAAGCAAAGATTGTTCATTTGAAACTTGGAGGTCATTAAAGAGTCTCTGTTCTAGACAATTGGAGTATGACACTGTGAAATGAATCCACACTTTCAGAATATGGGTACTTTTGGAAGAAAGGCCTAGATTAAATGTCATTCATTATTTTAGAGATGAAATTAAAAAATAAATTTAAAGTACACTTTTTTGAGCCCGTACAGTTTACTTTATTACATTTCCCCCCCCCCATAGAACTGTTCTTTTTTTTTTTTTCCAATATTACCTGCTGACTGTGTTGGGAGGTAATATGCTGGGCTTGTCTCTGTCATCATGTTAGAGGATGTCACCCAATAGGAGGTCTGCATTACTGAGTTGTACTTCCCCTTGGATATGTCAAACCTGTGGCATTAACTTCTTCTTTTTCAGTCATGACTTCAAAAGCAAATGGACCGATATGTCCAAAGCACACACATGTATATGCCACAAACACACACACACTGACACATATGTAGAAATCAAAGAGAGTGTGTTAATAGAAAGCATTTGATATAGTATTTTCATAAATTGGCCTTTCTAACATGTTTGATGAATTCTAATGTTTCACCTTCTTTGAAACCCAACCATAAAATAAAGAGTGAAGAAGGGATAGCTCTTCATAACAGTATGATTCTAATTAATAATTGGCTAAGGAATAATGGAATAGAAAATATCCGTTTTTGCCTAGTTTCTAAGTATCTCCACACAAGATGCAGTCATGCTTCACTTAATGATGAGGACACATTCTGAGAAATGTTTCATTTGGTGATTTTGTCATTGTGAGAACATCATAGAGTATACTTACACAAACCTAGATGGTAAAGCCTACTACTCACTTAGGCTATGTGGTACCAATCTTATGGGACTACCATTGCATATGTGAAACATCATTGACTGAAACGTTGTTATGCAGCACATTACTGTACCTATTAATAAAAAGGGGAAAGTAGTAACTTCACAGTAAAGGGACCTGACAGACGCCACCTTAGCCAACGGATCAAGGTTAAAATTGCCAGTGTTGAGACATACTGTCTTCCAGCACCTCCTCACGATGAGATGCACTGAGAAGGGCCCAGCATCCCCTCTGACATCTTGAGGGCTCTCGGCAGCCTTCCCTATGAATTCTGGGTGCCCTCACTTCTCCTTCTGCTAAGATGACCTCCAAGCTCCTACACCTTTTAAGTCTATCTAGTCTCAGAACAATTTCTCCAGGAAATTTCTAGGTGCATCCTCTACGCAGCAGGCTGAGTTAGTGTAATTGGGGAAATAAAAAGAATAAGACACATTGTTGAGCCTCCACAAGTTTAGAGCTTGGCCAGGGATGCATAAATAGGAGCACATAAGCCTACAACAAATGTAACTAAATTCTATGATGTAGGTAGAAGCAATATCACCAGCACTGGTGAGCTGGGCCTGGATGAAATGAGACTGGCTAGGATATTGAGAATCTTGCACCTCACATTCTCAGGGAGGACATGTGCCCTCAGATAAGAACCATCAAAACACAAGACAGCATGTGTAAAAGGAGGGAAAGCAGAAAGTTCTGCTGGTCCACTCCCCTGCTCAATTCTCGTTCTGATATTATATCAAGTGTTTCTCCCCCCTTTTATTTCCCTTCAATCATCGTCTCCCCAAAATTGTCCTTCTGCACTCTCTCTCCCCTTCTCAAAAATATCCTTTCTGTTTTTCTGCTTTCAAAATGTTCATAAAAAATTTCATGTAGATGTTGATAATGGGGGGAGGCTATGCACATGTGGGGGTAGGGGTTACATGGGAAATCTCTGTACCTTCTGCTCAATTTTGCTGTGAACCTAAAACTGCTCTCAGAAACAGTCTACTAAAATATTAACATAATTTCTTAAGTATAGTGATATACATAGCCTCATAACTTTCATATTGTTTTGGCATGAACGTTATAATTTTTTTATCTTTAGAATTGTTAATTACTGAAAATTTTATGTATTTGTGTGTAATCTGTGTTCCTATGGGTCCATAAAAATTAAATTACCATCTGTGTTTGAGACTGATTTAAATATTTTCTTGACTGAAGGCCAAAGCATCATCAGGAAGGATCCTTGAAATACCTTCTAACCTTGCGTCTTCTTCCCTTTCAAGGCATTTTGGTAAAGCATCACCTTGCCCCGACACAATGACAGTGAATATTGGTATCACTTATCATCGATTAGTAGACTGTTGCTTTAGATCTGCCTATTAATTACATTGTACTGGTAGTGTTAGAAAACCAAGGATGGAAGAAAGTCATTCAGATGTCTAGACAGTGAGTTACAGAGGTCAGGGTCCCTGGGAGAAAGTGAATTAAAGATTGGCAAAGAAAATGAGTATAGTATGCAAAGAAAGTCATCAGTTTGCCCTTGAAGAGAGGAGACAATACAAAAATTACAAAACAAGCACCATTGCTGTCTAAATTCAATTTTCTCATTTTTTCCGGGAGGTTTAGGTCTGTATCTTGGTCAAAGCTTCACCCTGCTTTATAGCAAATGTTAAAATAAATTCTAGTGAGTATTTGTGTGGTGCTTTACCTTGTACAGATGGCTTTCTCTCACACTATCTCCTGCGAGATAGATCTGGGAAATGCTCTCACTTCATAGAGGAGAAAGCTGAGGCTTAGCAAGGGCCAATCGTCTGTCCAAGTTCACTGGGTCTAGTGCAGAGTGAACCAAGTTCTCAAACCACACCTCCTGCTCCAAGGACCATGCTCTTCCCACAACACCAGAAACTAGCTGGGGAAACAAGCTGTCAATAGTTGTCTGACAGGGTTTTGATCCAGCCTCTCTGTTAAACTTCTGACTCTCAGGCAACCCAAAAATGAATGATAGGGAATTTCTAGTATAACCTAAGAAGATAGAGCCTTGAAGGTGGTCCCCTGGAATAAAGTTTGGAATCAATTAGTGGGATGTCTTGCCAAGCAAAAGGCCTCTATCATGAGGGTTTCAGGGAGAGTAGCCATCTTTTTCTTCCTCCACCCAACCCCCTCATCTTCCTGCTCGGCACTAATTCTGGATGACATTGCCATTTGGGGGAATCAAGGAGGCTGACAAATGTGTTATTTTCCCCCCTAGCTGCTCATTACTTTATCAAGCTTAATTTATATATTGAGTGTGTCTTGCAGAATGGTTCTTAGATATATTCCTTTTCTGATATTCTCCAGGAAGCACAAGAAGTGATGTCGACAGTTCAATAGATTGTTTTCCTGAAGCTGCCACATCTTCGAAGGATGACTAAAATGTGCTGCATCCTGAGAGATAGGAGGGAACGATACCAAACAGTGACAAAGGAACCATGCAAATGTCCTTTCAGAGGCTTTCACTCGTCAGTCAATACCCACTTCCAGATACAATTCAATTCATAGTATTAAAATGTGTGATTATCCTGTACAGCATGCTGTTGGTGAAAACATTTCTCAGAGCTGTTTGATATTTTTTCAGTTTTCAGTATGCTATTTCCATACCTTCTTCCTTTGAGGAAAATGATGATGTCAGATTATTTCTTTTAAACCAGTACGCCGATGGTAAGTGGAGGCTCATTCATACATAGGCTTTGCCGTAACCACTCACAATCCCGCCTCCTGCCTGACTCGTCCTGAAGACTCCTGCAGTTTTCCTGAACCAATCACTACTCATGTGGAACTTTCAACAAAGTATTTACAAACTGTGCCCACGAGGAGTGACCAAATCGAGCAGAATGATTAAGTGTGGAAAGTATCTGAAGGTTGCGTGACCACGATAGCAAACATGATGAGAGCAAGGAGAAAATGAAGGGGTGACATTCTATCATCCTGTGTTCTAATTCCTCGGTGGCACAACCTTTCTGGCTCATATTTTCTATACGCTTAGGTCCCCTTTTCATTTCACTTCATTTTATGCATGTATATACATATTTCTTTTTGGAATTAGAGGCCCTCATTTCTCCCCTTCCAGTCCCATCCTTCTCACTATCATTCCCAGAGGGCACATGTAAACTAAGTGAAACTAAGTTATTTTAATTGCTGTTTGCAAAGATAACACAAATTCCTGTGCAATTTCCCTGTTAGGCCTTGGTTAGTAAAGAAATTCTGAATGCATCTACTGGATTTCATTGTAACGTGGAGATAATTCATCACATTTGAGTGGAAATTTTCTTATAGTCGTTAGAGAGACAGTTTAAAAGTGCAAGGATTTTTTTTTAAGTTTCTATTTTTGACTGATTCACTTGAACGAAGTCAACAGCCTAAGACAGGATGGTTTACATCAATAGGTTAGAGCTGGTTTTCCTAGGACCGTATCTTTTCTTACCAGGGGCTCTGTAAGTAATGAATATTCTATTAGCTGCAATCTCCAGGGGAGCCACAGCAGCTGTTTTATTTATTCATTCGTTTGTTTGTTATCTCCCATAACACTAAACATAGTGTTGTAAGAAATAGGCATTTGATAATTGTTTATTGATTTTACATCTTTGTTTCATGAGGACGCACCTTCGTCTTCAAAATTATTTTTTTAGTATTTTTCTACGTTACTTTAATTACTTTTAGTTTTCATTTTTAAAATACAGAAGATAACACCTCACCAACGAAGATATACAGATGGCCAATAAACATATGAAAAGATGTTCAACGTTGTACTTCATTAGGGAATTGCAAATTAAAACAATGAGACACCACTACAACTTATTAGATGGCCAAACTCCAAAACACTGACAACACCAAATGCTAGAGAGGATGTGAAGCAACAGGAACTCTCATTCATTGCTTGGGGGAATGCAAACTAGTACAGCCACTTTGGAAGACAGTTTGGCAGTTTCTTACAAAACTAAACATACTATTATCACATGATCCAGCAATCACACTCCTTGGTATTTACCCAAATGACTTGAAAACTTATGTCCACACAAAAGTCTGCACATAGAAGTTTATAGCGGCTTTACTCATAGTTGCCAAAACTTGGAAGCAACCAGGATGTCAGTAGGTGAATGGTTAAATAAACTGTGGTACATCCAGAGAATGAAATATTTTTAATTGCTAAAAAGAAATAAGCTAACAAGCCACAAAAAGACACGAAGGAACCTCAAATGAGTGAAAAGTGAAAACCTTAAATAAGTGAAAGAAGCCAACTTAAAAAGGTTATATACTGTATGATTCCAGCTGAATGACATTCTGGAAAAGGCAAAACTATGGAAAGAGTAAAAAGATCATGACTGCTAGGGGTTTGAAGGGAAGAAGGGATGAATAGGTAGAGCATAGGGGATTTTTAGGGTAGTGAAACTATTCCGTATGGTACTATAATGGTGGATACATGTCATTATACATTTATCCAAACCCACTGAATTGGGATGAACTCTTTTGTAAACTATGCACTCGGGTGATAATGATGAATCAGTGTTGGTTCATCAATTATAACAAATGCAGCACTCTGGTACAAGGTGTTGGTGCTGGAGGAGGCTGCGTGTGGGGGATGAGGAGAGAATATATGGGGATTATCTGTACTTTCTGCTCAATTTTGCTGTAAAACTAAACCTGCTCTAAAAAATTATATATGTTTGAATACATAAGATAAACCTTGTATTTGGTATTATTTTATAAAGCATGCACCCATATCGTTTTCTTATGGCACAAATTCGTACATTCTTTGGATTTAATATCATCAGCTAAAATTTTAAAATGCTTCTTGGCAAACTCACATATTGATATTTTACTCCAAAGTTGATCATGTTTTTTGACTTTCAGCTCAGATTCATAGGTCAGAAGTCAAGAACCTAATACACATACACACACACACACACATACACACATGAGCTCTATGGGAAATAAGGTTTCTAGGTGAAATGGAGGTAAGCAGGTTTATTTTGGGATTTCTTTGGTCATTTGAACATGCTCATTTGCTTGACTCTCCAAGAAGAGATGTATATGCAGTGTTTCTAAACATATCTGAGTGATTAACCCCCTTATCAAAGAGCTTCTTATCTGCCAAGTGGTCAAAAAACAAACTTGAGAAAATCAAATAAGAATAGGGAGACCTACTGTCCCAGAATTGGATGCTTGCACAATTCTTTCATTTCTACCATGCACAGAAACTGCACTTGTAAGGTTATCGATTATGTCACATTGTTAAATCCAATGACCATTACTCAGTTCTCATCTTTCCTCTTATAGCATTTGACACTATTGATCACCTCCTTCTTGAAACTTTTTTGGCAACCAGGTCATAACACAGTGTTACTTTATCCTACTGCTTCATTTGTGGCTGCTTCTGTTACCTTGTTTGGAATTCCTTAACTTCTAAATGTTGAAAAACCTTGGAGCTCAGGTCTCAGATCTGTTTTCTCTATCTACGTTTACTCTATTGGCAATCTCATTTAATTTAACTTTAAATGCTCACCTATATCTGGGGATCCTCAAATGTGCATATGACTGATTTCATCTTCGTCGTGCAACAACTCAAGAATAAAATAAGAATGAAGAATTGAGAAATGTCAAGCTTTACATTGCAAAATTCTGTGTTGCATATTCCCTTAAAATAAATGTTGTGAATTGTATTCCCTATTACATACTATCTGTGATGGTTAATTTTATGTGTCAGCTTGGAGGGTGGTTTTGGATGAGATTAACATTTAAATAGGTGTATTTTGAGTAAGCAGATTGCCCTCCGAAATGTGGCTGCATCTCATTCACTCAGTCGAAGGCCTGAAAATGGAAAAAGACTGGTTTCCCTGAGCAAGGGAGAATTCTCCAGCAGACTGCCTTCAGACATCCTCTGCACAGCTGGCTCTCCTGAGTCTCAAGTCCGCTGGCCCACACTGCAGATTTCGACTTGTCAGTCTCCATAGTCACAGGAGCCAATTCCTTATAATAAATCTCTTTCGATACATATACACATCCTATCGGTTCTGTTTCTCTGGAGAACCCTGACTAATACATCATCCAAAGATTCAAAACTGAGCAAACAAAAAAAAAGGAAGGAAGCTTAAATCTATTTAATATTTTCTACTTAATTTTCAAAGCTCTGGTGATGTGCTTTGAAGTAAGCTGTCTTCTGTGCAGCTGTGAGACCCTAGGCATACATCAAGGACAAAACATGAGCTTTTTTTCCACTGAAAACAGGCCCCACGTGGGGGTAAAAATATGTGCTCTACCATGAGAGGAAAAAAAAGATGCAAAACATCAACTATGAATGTGCTTATTTTGAAGAACAAAGCTCTTTGAGTGCTGTAATATATGTGAGGAGAGAGTAATTTTAACCCACTTGGAGAATTTTGAACTTGATAAGGAAGTCTGTTATTGCCTTGGAATCTCCGATTTCTGGCCTTGGTTGACAGCAAGTTTGGAAAAAACACATCCAGGTATATGTATATTAAAAAAAAAAAAAAAAAAAAAAAAAACCTTGGTTACTGCTTCTTAGAATTCTCTGGTTTTAGTATACAATATTCACTCCTGGGCATATTAGAGGGATCAAATGTCTTTTGCAGAAGTATAATACAGCTAACAGACAACAACAAGAAAACATAACAATTATTAGACTTTTACTATGTGATAGGCTCTTTGTTAAACACTATTATACATTATTTCACTTGGAACTTATACCACTTTGAGACAAGTACCATTGTTTCTCCCATGTACAAATGATCACAGTTGGAAACTTTATTAATGGTCATTTGTTAATTCCACTGATATTTCAGTTGAGGAAATAGGTTAAAAGTGGTTACGTGAGCTGTCTAATGATACATAGCTTGCTAATAGTAAAGTTGAGGTCAAAATGCTGGCTGGTAACTTTACTCTTGCTACTGTTTGGATGATGCACGGTAAATCGTTACTGTGCCATTTATTTTGCATTATAGCTGCCTTTTTCAACCAGGGTTTCTTGAAAGAATTAAGCCTTACTGCCCTAAGATATCCATTGTATGTAATGGATAAAATTACCTTCTATATGTCTAGAATTGTACTGACTATATACCACCTTTGGGAGAATTGATAAAATAGTCACTGAAATAATTTTCTGTAGGATTTAATTCTCCTAAGCAATCCTGGCTGAGAAAGGCTGTTGGATTACAGTTCTGAGACTTTGAAAGAGAAAAGCAACACCTGAGAATCTTCTAAAACTAGAGATCCTAAGTCCCACTTCTGATACTCTGATTTATTAGGTGTGACATGAGTCCTAGGAATCTGCATTTAAAAAACTGTCCCAGACCATTATAATGCAGGTGAATCTCTGTGTTTCTGTTTTTTTTTTTAAATTTTTTCAGCTTAAACAACGAAATTTATTTTCTCACATTTCTGGAGGGTAGAAGTCCAATATCAAGGTTTGGTTTCTTCTGAGACCTGTCTACTCGGCGTGTAGATGGCCTCCTTCTTGTTGTGTCTTCACATTATCTCTCCTCTGTGTGTACACATCCCTGGTGTCTCTCTGTGTGTCTTCATTTCCTCTTCTAAGCATACTTTATTTATTTATTCATTTTTATTTATTTATTTGGCTTTTTGAGGGAGATTGGCCCTGCGCTAACATTTGTTGCCAATCTTCCTCTTTTTCTTTTTTCTCCCCAAAGCCCCAGTATATGGATTTGTATCATAGTTGTAGAGTTGTAGCTCTTCTATGTGGGACACCGCCTCAGCATGGCTTGATGTGTGGTGAGTAGGTCCATACTCAGGATCCGAACTGGTGAACCCTGGGCCACTGAAGCAGAATGTGCAAACTTAACCACTACGCCACTAGCCAGCCCCTCACATTTCCTCTTCTTATAAGGACACCAGTCAGGTTGGATTAGGGCCCACCCTAAGGGCCTCATTTCAACTTACTCACCTCTTTAAAGGCCCTATCACCAAATACAGTCACATTCTGAGGTACTCGGGGTTAGGGCTTCAACATATGGATTTTAGGGGACAAAATTCAGCCCATAACACCTGGGTAACTCCCGTTTGTCTTTTACATCTCAGTTTCAATGTCACTCCCTCAGGGAAACCCTCTCATCCCCCAGACTGTGCTAGATCCCCCAGTTATTCCCTCTCATAGCCCACACTTTTTATTCATAGCCCTTATCACAATTGGAATTAGGACCATTGTGATCTGTGCCACTCTCTCCTTTCACCCCCATCCATAAACTCCATTGAAAGCTCTGTGAGGGCAGTGGCCAAGTCTGTTTACCACTGAGTCCCAGCACCTAGCCCCTTGCCTGGACACAGTAGGCACCCAAGTATATGGAGTGTTGGGTTAATGAATGAAGTAATGAATGGACAAACAGAACTGGGAGGGCACAATGTAGGGACACTGCAGCTCCTTTTCATTTTGCCTTGGCTAGTCTGGCCTCCTTTATCAGATAACAGATGTCTTGGGTATCTTGGGAGGCAGACATTTCATCTCCTATACCTGGGCAGGGGAGTCCAGTGTTTTCCAAAGATGCATGTTATCTTTGTTTCAGCCTCATAATGAATAACAGTAATTCCTCCCCAAGAATAAAGTCATCTCCCTGGAAGCAACATAAAACCCAAAGGAAAGGAAACTAACATTACAAACCTACTATTTGCCAAGCAATTATGTATCTTAGTTGATTTTTACATCAGCTCTGCAAAGCAAATATAATTTCTATCTTTATGGGTAATGCAACTGAGACTCAGAGAGGTTAAATGTCATAAACAAAGGCTGAGCTCAAACATGGACCCATGTAAATGTGGTTCCATAGCCCATGCCGTTTCTAACATTCCAAGCTTTGGTGGAGGAGGGTGTCAAGGGCGAGCCACCCTTCGTCCTGAGTGTCAGGAGGAGTGCCCATGACTGCCTCCCTGCTTGCCTCTCAAAGACTGAAGTATAGATGGGGAGAATCTCTTTAAAAGGCGGGGAAGAGAAGAGGTTGAATAAAGAAATGGGACCAGGTGTACTTCCATTTATTCCTCAAATCTTTCTTAGGTGCCTATATCAGGCACAGGGGCTGGGAACAAAATCTGGGTTTTTTAAAATTTATTTTGAAATAATTTTAGATTTAGAAAAAAGTTGTGAAGATAGTCCAGAGAATTCCTGTATACCCTTCACACAGTTTTCCCTAAAGTTAACCCTTTACATAACTATGGTACATTTATCAAAAACCAATAAATTAACATTGGTACATCACTATTAACTAAATTACAAATTTCACTAGTTTTTCACTAATTCTGACTGCACATTGAAAAATTATTTCCTAGAATGTTCACATTTGTGGAAAATGTTGTTTCAAATAGATTTTAGTCGTATTTAAAGGAAAAAGACCTTTGTTCCCTGATTGAACAAATGGAAACATATAGTTTTAGTTTTCCTGAGAGATATATTAGGTTTAACTTTAATAACATGTACATGTGCTATGGGGATATGACTCTATAGGAATTGTGAAATTGAAAATATATAATATCACTGATTTATATAATATATTTACAAAAATAATAGTGAGGTTCATGAGCTAGACCTTCTGACTTATCCCTCCTGGATATATGTTTCCAAATGATATGATTACAATAACATTATTGATAACAGCAAAAACAATATCTAATATCTACTGGGAACATAGCGTATGCCATATACAGTTCTTGTTTTATTTTATTATGTTTTAAACTTTGTTGACATATGATTAACAGAACAATTGCATATATTTAGGTTGTACAATGTGATTTTTTTTTTCAACATGCACAATTTGGTGATTTAACTTACGTCTACACTGTGAACTGATGACCACAATCAAGTTAATTGTGATACTGTGATTTATAGTGAGAAATATGTATTTGATCTTCAGTCTCATTCCTAAAATCCTTGGAATTTCCTGTGCTAGGAGTAATTAAGGTGTCTTTTGTTATATTAATGAGGTGACTTTTGGAAAGCTCTTGGGTAACCTAAGGATGGGGGCTGGTCACCAGGGGAACCAGCCAGAAATAGAGGATTGGAACTTTCAGTCCCAGTACCCATGACCTCAAGGGAGGGGAGAAAGCCTGGAGGTTGAATCAATTGTCAATGACATATGCTTTAATCAACTATGCCTATGTAATGAAGTCTCCATAAAAACCCAAAAGGACAGGGTTAGGATAGCTCCCAGCTTGGTGAACAGGTGGAGGATCAGGGAGAGTGATGTGCCCTGAGAGGGCAATGGAAGCTCTGTGGTCCTTCCCAGATAGCTTGCCCTAGGTATCTCTTCCATCTGAATGTTCACCTGTATCCTTTATCATTTTCTTTTATAATAAACTGGTAAACAGTAAGTAAACAGATTTCCTGAGTTTTGTGAGCTGCTCTAGGAAATTAATTAAACCGAAGGAGGGGGTTATGGGAACTTCATATTTATAGCCAATGGATCAGAAGCACAGACGACAGCCTAGACTTCCTATAGGCATCCGAAAGGGGGAGGGAGCAGTTTTGTGGGACTGAATCTTTAACCCGGGGGGATCTAACACAATCTCCAGGTGGATAGGGTCAGAATTGAGTTCAATTGTAGGACACCTAGCTGGTGTCCCAGAGTTGCTTCGTGTGGGGTAAACCCCCCACATTTGGTGATCAGAAGTGCCAGAAGTGAATGTTCTGTGTGAGCGTGGTAGTAGTGTGAAAGGAAAGGAGAAAGACACAAAGGAGAGAAGAACTGGAGTTTTTCCTACTATTCAGTCAGTGGAAGCAGTGAGTTTTTCTAACATAATGAAACACATCCATCATCTCACATAGTTACCATTGGTTGTGTGTGTGGTGAGAACACTTAAGATCTACTCTCTGCAAATTTCAAGTATACAGCCCAGTATTAACTATAATCACCATGCTGTACATTAGATCCCCAGAACTTATTTATCTCATTAATGAAAGTTTGTACCCTTTGACGAACGTCTCCCTATTTCCTCCACCCCCCAGCTCCTGGCAACTACCATTCTACTCCCTGGTTCTACGATTTTGACTTTTTTAGATTCCACACATACATGAGATGATACAGTATTTGTCTTTCTCTGTCTGGCTTATTTTGCTAGCTACTGTTTTAAGTGCTTTATATGTCTTTATTTATTTAATCCTCAAAACACTCATCTATGCAAACTAACATTAATATTGAAAATAAATTAATATTCATGAGGAAATGGTAACTAGTGGGTAGAGGGCAAGATGAATATTTTGCTCAGTGTTCAGTGCATTCTGATGTTGGTTAGTGCTGGACTTTCTTTATACCATAGAATGAGAGAGCAGGAAGGTATTTAGGAAATGTCTTCTTCACCTCTTAATTTACTGGTGAATGAACTGATGCCCAGAGGTGATAGGTAAATCACAAATGGTCACACAAAATTTCTGAAATGCAGGACTCAATTCTGGTACAATGTTGTAACTTTTACATAATTTACTGTTTCTCTCATCTTATACAACTAAAGGTCGAGAAATAAATAGACCAGTGGAATAGAAACAAGAGCTTAGAATCAGACCTGTGTGTCAAAATGTGAGATATGATAAGTGGAGACAGAATTTGATTGCTTAGTTCAGCAATTCTTAGGGTTGGTCCACAGAAACATGGGAGTCTCTGATACTCCTTCAGGAAGTCTGTAAGGTCAGAAACATTTTAAAATGAATTTATAAATAAAGAATTAAATTATTTTTGGTTTGAAATTTTAATGCTACAATTGTTGATAGATACAACTCACATGGACCAATGATTTTTAGTTTCCTAAATTAAAAGCTATAGAAGCTTGCTGAGACCAAAGACTTTGAGAACCACTGGCTTAGTGACAGATTGCTTAGCTTGGGGAGGACTGGTTCAGTCTTTAAGGAGAAATAAAGATAGATTCTACATGGAATTTACAAAAGAAAGCACATACAAGCACAAATCATCACTATGTAATTTATAAGCATATGCAAGATGTCAAACAAAGTAGAGTAAATATGTTTATGGAAGGAAAATGGGAAAGGGGGTTGGGGTTTAAAGTAGGAAAACAAGAGGAAAATGCTGCTTAAGTGGACAAATGGTAGCGTAGTATGCCATAACTAAAGTGTATTAGTAATTCCAGTTTCTGCAACTGAAGTTGCAATAAAACAAAAAAAATCAAAGAATTCATATTTTTGCTATATTGAATAATGTGGTTTTAACTTCCCTTTTAGTAAATGTAAGAGAACGTTAGAAAACAAGATTCTGGTGTAAAAATTAAGTTATGAATCTGGCTATGAAAATGTCTTAGAAATGAAGTTTTTAAACATTTATGGCTAAATATTTATGACTTGAAGATTAGTTAGTGATTCACCTACATATGAAAAACCTCACTCAGCCCTCTCAATTTCCTAACAAGCTGATGGTAAGGTTCTATTCAAGGACTTCTACTATACATGATATAATTGTCAAAACTCTTTCCTGGTCTATCACTAAATAATCTCTCTCTCTTTACCGAGGTGAAACAAATGTCATTTTGTTCTCATACTAAGAGTGTTAAATATTAATTAAGAGTAATATAAAGCAGTTAAAAATGGAAATACAGAGGTAAAACAGGACTAGGCCATAGTTAGTATTGGTAGTAGACAGTTAAGTTTGTCCTATGTTTTTGATCTCCTTAGAATATTGATAAAATAGTTTCCTTAAAATTTAAAAATTTATTTTTGTCTACAAAGGAAGAAGTTAGCCTTTGTTAGCTCCTTCTCTCTTAGCCTAACCATTGTGGTCTCAGAAATAGACTAACTTAGAGTAATGGTATCCAAAGGAGACATTGCAAAAAATGATCTGTTCCAGTGCAGAAGGAAAATAATAAAACTCTATTATATCAAGTTTTTATCTTTCTTTCATATTTCTCCTTGAATTTTTTTTTTTTTTTTTTTGCGGGGAAGACCAGCCCTGAGCTAACATCTGTTGCCACTCCTCCCCTTTTTGCTGAGGAAGACTGGCCCTGGGCTAACATCCGTGCCCATCTTCCTCCACTTTATATGGGACGCCGCCACGGCATGGCTGACAAGCGGTGCGTCGGCGGGCGCCCGGGATCCGAACTCGCGAACCCCAGGCTGCCAAGCGCGGACTAAACCGCTGCGCCACCGGGCGGCCCCTCTCCTTGAATTTTTATGCTTTATATACTTTATTATACGTGTGTGTGTAAATGTACATATAAATACAAATATATTAAAGGGAATGTTCAAACATTTCTAACTGATGAGATAATTTTTTTCAAGTTTGCAGGGCACTTAGCAGGGTACTTAGATTTTTCTTATTATTGTAGAATTTCATTTATGGGATGGCTGGGTACAACTGGGTCAGCAATTTCAACTCTCCTGCCTAATGACCTTAGCTCTGCTCCAGCACATGAGAACATATCAGAATAGTGGACCCACGTAGAAACATTTGTCTTAATCCCTGTAGCAAATGTAAGAGAATATAGTTTCAAGGCCTGACAGTCCTCAGCTTTCCTTATTGCTCTTAAAGTGCTTCTATAGAAATCTCTACTTCCATCATCTCATCCAGATTACACCTCTGTTTCCACCCCACCCTATATTCATTTTTTTCTAATATTTCCATTGGCATCACTGCCTTTATGCATCATTTTTATTGTCTTCTATTTTGTTTGTTTGCTTGTTTTTAACAGCTTTATTGAGGTATAATTGATATACAAAGAACTGCACATATTCAATGTGTACAATTTGTTGGGTTTGGACATATGCAAACATCTGTGATACCATCACCACAATTAAGTTAATAGAAATAGCTTCTATTTTTAATTTCAAAGACATCCCATATTTCTGGAAAGTATGCAAGTTAGATAGAAGGGAGGGCAAATGTTAATAAATAATAAAATTAGAAAGCACTGATTGAGAAAAGAAGTATAGGTGTCCCTTTATGAATTAAAATAACTATTCCTACATGATCTGGACATTTAACTAATATATGGAATATAGCCTCAGTAAAGCTCTAAGAATAATTTCTTTTTTAATAGCACATGACACAACTTCTGGTTTCAAATTAATGGGGAGGAGTCTGCATCTATCAATGAAAATCTTGAGATACTACTAAATTACTTCCTAAAATCACAGATACAGACACTAAGTTTTCCTTTTGTTATGTACGAGACATTTCCTTCTTTGTCAAGAATTATCATGAATTCAGGTTAAAAATAAGAGAATGCCAATCAAGATACATTATGAAAATAATAAGCAACAAGGTACAGAAACTTACAGTTTTCCTGACAAAATATGATGAGCGGATTTGTTATTTTTGATGGAGTGCCTCAATATGTGTAGTGACTTCAAATATGATTTTGAACAATATTGCCTGGTCCATCTCTGTCCATTCCTAAGAACTTTAGATTGTGAGCACCTGAGGGACAGAGTAGGGCTTGTTAGACTTTATTTCCCCCGTGCCTAGCACAGCGACTGACATATTACCAACAACAGCAAAACACTTAATAAATATTAGTTGAAAGAAAAAAGAAAGAAAGGAAGGAAGGAAGGAAGGGAGAGAGAATACTATTAATGTTGGAAAAGACGATTACATAGCCCCGAGGTATGCAGTAAAACCATATCTGGATTGAGGTAAATACTCAAATTAGTACTAATGTCCCATAGGTGCTTTCTGTCAGAACTGTAGGGATACTGATGAATTGGCTGGTCAGTGGTTCTTAAACCTGGTTGAACTTTAGGGCCACCCAACGAACACCTAGGCCCCACTCCAGACCATTTATGTCAGAATTCTGGGATTAGGGACCAGGTATTGGTAGTTTTCAAAGGTCCCTCCAGGTAACTCTACCGTGCAGCCAGCTTTGAGAATCCAGACTTATGAAACGCCCAGAAATGTTTTGCTGCATTTCCTTCTCTTACTTTCTCATGAGTGTTCTTCTTGTCTGACATAATTCCACTCTCAGCAATCAGCAGTGGTATTACTTTACTCCACTTTCTGTGATATGTCATTTCAGAAGGTCTTGTTCCTCCTCGTGTTCTTGTTTCAAATGCTGTCTGATTTTTCCTAATCATCTGTGCCAGAACAAGTATTTCCTGTGCTTTGTCCTGAGGCAGAGTCACGTGTTGGCACTACAGAGCAGTGATCTGAAGGGTAATAAATATGCACGAAGAAAGAAACGAAGTCATTTTCATCGGGACTCCAAAACATTAAGTAAATCCTCCTTTTGCTTCTGACGCTGGGGAAGTGGCTGTCCTGTCAAGGTTCATCAGAGAATTAGACCCAAGACTGCAGTTTGAGAATTTGAAGATCTAAAGAGTGGAGTTCTCCCTCCCACATTGTAATTTATCTTTTACCATACAAAGATCACGTTGATTTCACTTTGCCAAATGGAGGTCTGTGGAAAAATGGAAACCTCTGTGCTTTGGAAGCATGCCCACGGTAATTCTGAGAATATAATTGGATATGTTTCATGTAAAGCTCTTAGTCTGAGGTAGTGGTGAGTTGCCAGACTAAAGTTTCCTTCAATTATCAACAAAGTATCCATGAACTGAATTTAAAATACAGGAAAAATAATTCTAAACCTCACAAATACAAACCTCAATTCCAAAGTGAATTTTTGACCAACAAATACTAGATGGTATAATATCATATTTTTACATAGAAATGTCTTTTTTCTTTTGCGGAGTAGCCTTTTTCCTTGTAAGTTTTATTTGTTTAAAATTATGATTGAACAATCACAATTGTGTGAAGACATTTGATGGATGTAATGATTTTTATCGGAGAATCTTAGGTTTTCAACCCCATCAAAACTAATGTCCCATTATCACCCTAAAATAAAATTCTTAGGTAATACAATCTAACTTGAACATAATAGTGTATGTGTGTTAATACTCTAAGTGTAATGTAAAAGAAAAATGAATTCATAACAAAATATTATATTTTTCTCCTCAGCACGGCCAGACTGAAGACCTAATGACTGTGGTCAGAAGCTTGCTCTTAGACTGAGAATCACCTCATATACAAACGTTGCTTGAAACAGTAGTGCCGTTTGGGTGAGTTAATTATAACTGGTATTTTCTCGGCTGACGTCATTCTTCGAAAATGGTGAACAGCTGCTCACAATATTCCTTTGAAGAAGGTCACATTAGGTCTAGGCTCAGATAGTCAGAGACTGGATTTTTACCTGAAAGAATATCCAGAGACATAATTGCAATTTGTGTAGAGAACGTGGGAAGCTTTTGTTATGTGGGGCTGCTTGTGTACACATGGATGATTTCTCCCACTAAATGCCAACTGCGCCTTCCGATCATTCTGGTAACAAAAACGTCACTTAACATTACCCAAACACCTCCTCAGGGTGATACCACTACCGTTGGAAATCATTGATATTGCCTTCTCCTTTGTTTCAAATGAACAAACTCTGGTCAAGTCAAGGCCAAATTAGGTTTAAAAATTGAATAAGAAAATACCTTAAATTTGCTATGAGGCACTTTAAACATAGTAAACTCTTCAACATGTAGGTTCCTCTTGCTCTCATGTTGTCTTACTTGTCTTAAGTTCGTATCACACCTTCCTAAATTCAATGGCACTTCTAACTTAGTATTCCTTCTTGACCATTACACTTTCACTTCACTCATGAGTCCTTTCCTTCCTTGGCCAAGGTTCAAGTCCTGAGTCTACCACTTTTTTGCTGCATAGCTTAGGCATATTACTTAACCTCTTTGATCCTCATTTTCCTCACATACAGAGACAATAGCAGTACTTATCTCATGGGATTGTTATGAAGATAAACACGACATAAAGGCTTCTAAGAGTACAACCCAAAAGAATAGTGAGAATAAACTTTCGCTTGCTCAGTCTAGGCAGGGGAATTTGATATCTGAGAGATGGGTTCCATTTCAAATATTAAAGTGGGCTGGATGACCTGTACCCAGTACATAGAAGATAAATAAAGAATTATCAAAACACAAAAAGGCAGTTATATACTATAAATAGTTAATGGCATACATCAGTTTGAGATAGTCTACAAAAGTAATAGACTAGCCAATGGGGACTTTAGTGGTTCAAGTTCATCAGCCAAAACGGTGCCTTCCCTGGATAGAGCTTGGATAATCATTGCCAAAGTTTGTCTGTCCTTGCTTTACATATCCATTGTTGACCTGCTCCACCTTTAATTGATACATATTCTCTTTATTATGTGTGTTTGAATAATATTCAGAGGATCATTATTATTTCCCTTGTGTTCAAGGATCACACTCTCTGTCTCCCCCATATATTAGGTACAGATATCATTGCCCAGTTATCTACGGGAGTAAACAGGGGTTTAACATCCTAATACTGAGACTCATTCCTTTATTCATTCAACTAAACTGTATTAATCTTCTAACAATAACTCTCATTTCTTCAGGTGATGCTGTTGTTATTGGTCTGGGGACTACACTTTAAAAGCCACTATACTATACTCTGGGGATAGGACAGTAAATGATAAGAGTCTCATTATTCAAGACTCCTTCAGGTGCAGTCATAGTACCTGTGATTATAGCACTGTGTTATAAGAGACTCGGTATGAATATTTCAGTATGAAATGGAAGCACATAGCAAAGTACCTAAGCCAGTTGAGAAAGAGTTAGCAAAAGCTTCTCAGAGGAGGTGACATCGTGTAAAGACCTGAACATTGAGTAAGTTGCTTAAGTAAGAGAAAAAAGTTGGTGAAGAGGGCACTATCAGAGACCTAAGTAGTGAGCCTGAAGTTAGGGAAGGGTAAAAACCTTACGAATGACATAACCTCACACATAATGCAATGCATATGGTAAAGGCACACTTTCGGGAAGGAATGACTGATGTAAGACATTAAATCAAGTCCAGCAGAAATTAGGTCTGAGCAGGTGGAAAGCAAAAACCAGAGTTTGAGGACAAAATAAAATTAGAGCTGCCAGTAGTTTAAAAGGAAGAAAGGCTACCAAATAACAAGCCAATAAAGTGGATCCAGATGAATTTATGTGAATGGCATTTGCTAAGGAACATTTAGGGATTTGCTTGACACATTTAGGTCTCTGCTACTCGAAAATGACATTCTAAGCGTTTAACATGTGATAACTTCAACTGGGAATGTTTGCCTCATGGAATCTCTGGGGACAAAAAGCACAGCCAGGATAAAAATCCAAACATTATGCCAATCTTTGACATTTTGTTACTTGGCCTCTTGAATACTTGACAAATCTAAGATTCTAACTTGTTTTGGCAAACACAGGGAACTTTGGGTTTCTGTTTAGATACTTTGGATTAACCTGGAGGCTAGTAAGAAGGAAAAAAAAAACGGTATTGTATTTTATGGATTAGAATGTATGCCAAACCAAATAACAAAAATAAACCGTTCTTTACAATATAACGCCATCCCTGGGTATTAAACAGGAACTGTAATTGTACTGAAACATGAGTCAAAAACTGCAATGGACCACAATAATTTGCTGAACTCTGGAGATTTTTTTGAACTGTGGACTAAACTTGCAAATTAAAAAACCAAAAGCCAACCATTTAGTGACCCTGTTTGAACTAGAATTGAACCTATATTTTGTCTATACTTATTTAAACGTACAAGTAAAATATTTTCCAAACTAAATCTAAAAGGAGTTGTCCTATATTGTGCTTGAGTCTCCAGTTTTTAAATAGACATTTTTTTAAAATGATGCACATCTGTGGTAGATGGAAGTCCACTCAGGTAGCAGGTACTGATGTTTCAGGATCCTTGCTGGAAAATTACCTCTGGCCTCTGAATGGCCCACTGCAAGGCACTGTCTCCAAAATGTTCTATGCCAGGGGAGGTTCATTGTTCATGGTAACAAATAGATCATCTTTGATCAACTGATGGGCTTTGAATAAATGACCACACAGAAACAATCAGACGGGCTACTCACAGTCTCTCTTCATAAGGACTTCTTTTCCTTTCATACGTAGGTCGTATCAGTTTTCATTCTGCTGTACCTTTCTCATCCTTCCTAGTCCTTTATGTCCTGAGGCAGTTTCCCATCTTCTTTATCATGGGTCCGGCTTTTTATCATACTCCAGGATTAGCTCAGAGTGACGGTTACAGGGTGACATCTGGTAATGGTGAATGAAAATGGAAGAGATGAGACAAATAGGCCGTTCTATTTTGCTGGTATAGAGACTGTCAACAGACTCAGTAGTATCTCCTTACTTCCCCCTCCCATTTCTTACTCCAACTATGCTTCCTGAAATGTTTCCTATGGTATTATTTTTATAATTAAATGCCAGGTACTAATTAATCCAGCTGTTTTCCTAAACTTGAGTGAATGGTATTTCAGTATTTTCATTTCCAAAAGCCCAGCAATAACATTCAAGTTTTTACATTGTCCTCTTCAAATTTAAGTTTTGGAGGAAAGAAGGAAAGAAGGAAGGAAGGAAGAAAGGAAGGAAAGGAGGGAGGGAAAGAGAGTGGGATGGAGGGAGGGAGGGAGAAAGGGAGGAAGGGAGGAAGGAAGGAAGGGAGGGAGGAAGGAAGAGAAGGAGGGAGGGAAGAAGAAAAGGAGAAAGAGAGGAAGGAGGAAGGGAATGGATGATGGAAATTGAGGAAGGAAGAAAAGAGTGGGTTGAAGACCTAGGAAATGGTTTCTTTATTGTATTTTTCCATCGTAGCCAAAATCATAAATGTTCAGAAAAACTCCCAAGTGCTATATAATTTCTTTAGGGATAAGAAGAAGGGAGAAAATTTATAAGATAATATTCTATTTATAGAGGCGCAAGGATAAGTAAAAACCTTGGAAATCTTCAACCACTGGTGGCTAAGGGAAATGGGAGAGCAGATCATTCACTTGAAATGGTTGACAAAATAAAAGAAAACAGATATTTAGAAGAGAGGGGAAGTAGGTTTAAGTGGATTAGGCCCAACTTCTATACTAGCGCTTCTCAAACTTCAATATGTATAGAATTCACTTGAGAATGTTGTTAAAATACAGATTCAGATTCAGTAAATCTGAGATTCTTCGTTTCTAACAAGCTCCCAGATAGTGTCCATCCCACTGGCATGCAGATCTCCCTTTGACTAGGAAGGTCCTAAACTTTCTTATCCTTAACCACTCGTAGGCCCCTACCTGTTGTAAATGAGGTAGATATATGCCTGGGTTTCCAAGTTGGAACTCTGAAAGCATTTTTCCAAAATGTATTATTTCCTATGGTGGTAGGAATTTTGGTACTGCACTTCAGGTACAATATGGTGGTAAATAAGCTTTTGTAGAATGACAGGTACTGAGCCAGATAATAAAGCAAATTGGAAATGAATCCATTTATGACCAGATCATCATTTTTTTCAGATTGACTGGATAGGAAAACCAGTGCAGAATTGTGAGACCATGAAGTTCACTCTCATCATATAATTTTGATGTTTTTCACAAGCATATTTTGGGAGCCCATTATCTATGTGGACATTTACTATGCCAGTGACAGTAGCATAAGGGAGATCCAGGTTGGGATTGATGCAGTTTATGGGTTTCATGTAGGTTGGAAATGACAAAAAAATTCTAATTCAGCGTTTCTTTCAGTTTTAAATGTGCCGATACAAAATCTACAGGAATTTCATCCACCACCTTTGCAATATATTATTTTTTTTAAAGATGAGAATGAATCATTCTTGGTAGTCTCCAGTGGTGTAACTGATGACAGTGCATTTAATACAATTGTTGCTTTCTATTTCCAGAAGTGTCTGGTGACCAAAAGAAAAAACACATCCACAAAATAATGGAAGTCATATAACATTATTCCAGGGAATCTGCTTTTTCCTCTTAACTGACTTCTATAAATTTAACTTTACACACAGTGGCAACTTTTGAGTTGCCTGATGCACTTATGTTAAAATGTGTCAAAATATTAGTAAGAAATTTTAAGTCAGTGAATTTAAGTCAGGGATAGACTATTGAGGGTAAAAAAAAAAAAAAAAACAGGAAGTGAAAATATACCAACTGCTATCCCTTTGCCAAAAGCCACATGTTGTCAGCTGATGTGTTCATTTCTCGGTTTCTTTTATTTTTTTTTTTTTCTTTTACTTTAAAAAGATGAACATTTCTCTAAGTGGTAGAACAGTTTTCTCTTCTATTTTCCAGGACTAGTCATTTTGTTTTGACTTATTTTTAAGGCCCCAACAAGAAATGGATTTCTGTTTTAAAACAAGGTACCATTGTTTGACATTTCTTTCATGTTTCCACCTATTAGCTTAATGGAACCCCCCCAAAAAAAGTGTAGGGCAGCAGTTTTAATAGGCAAGAACTTTGGGCCACAGCTATCCTTGGTACTTGCCACTTAAGTGTTAACTAGCTTTGAAATGACCAGAGTAACAAAGCACTGAGCTTTTGCATGATAATTTCAGTCTCAATACATAAACGTAAATTATTAAACTGTACGTCTGTTTTGTGCTATAATTTTCATAGGAAAGGGATAAAAGGAAAGAGATTGTGAGAGGAAATCTACTGGTCTATAGGAAATGAAGAACTATTGGAAGGAAAAAGTGTTTATTCTATTTGGAACATGAATTGTCCCTTATAGGTAAAGTGACTATAATTCCTATTTCCATTTTGGTGTATGCCCATTACCATGATATTCTTCTTTTTTTGGCTGGGAAAGATTCACCCTGAGCTAACATCTATTGCCAATCTTCCTCTCTTTTTTTTTTCCTCCCCAAAGCCCCAGTACATAGTTGTATCTTCTTGTTGTAAGTCCTTCTAGTTCTTCTATGTGAGCTGCTGCCACAGCATGGCTACTGACAGATGAGTGGTATGGTTCCATGCCCAGGAACTGAACCTGGGCCGCTGAAGTGGAGCTTGCCGAACTTTAACCACTAGGCCATCGGGGCGGGCTCATGACATTCTTTTCAGTTTAACATTTGTTCTGGATTTTTCACCTATTATCAAAGTATTATAATTAATTGATATATTAAATTAAGTTGACTTGAGTTGGAAACACCTCTACTGTGTACTTTCAGCTTTTGTCATGTTCTCCTTCCCGGTGTGTGAGATGCATATAAAGAGAGATACAAATGAAAAGATCTCACTTAAACATATAGTTAAATCTAAAACACAGCCATCCACCATTTCCAAGACCTCTCTTTTGCTTATCTTTTCAGGAAAAATGTAATTAACACCTACCTCCCTTTCAAGGACAGAATGCAGAGTCCTTACTGATACAACAAAGCACACTCAGGAGTTTTTATGGGAATGAAGGACTCCATCAGATTTCAGGAGTAGGTAGGAGTAATATTTGAAGCTGCTACTCAGTGATGTAACCACTGTGCCATGGCTAAGTTGTAGTCTAAGAAAGGCCTAACTCTACAGAGCCACTGGGAGATTGGAGCAGTGGTAAACATGGGGATTATAAATTAGATAGACATGAAATATATGTAGAATATGAAGGCTGAGAAATCCTGGTATGAAGTAAAAAGATAATTGTCTGAATTCTCTTGTTATAGTGGTGTTATTATCTATTGTAGTCTACAACTATTTACTTTCTCTGTTTGATAATGCATTTTTATTTTCTATAAATTCTTTTAGCAACAGTGAGCTAATAAAGAAAGTTGGTGCTTAATGAAAAACTAAGTGCTGAATTTCTGTTTCATAGGAAAATTGGTGATAAACCTGTAACTTGTACCATATACTTGTCAAAATTTACTATCAACCATTGGGTTGTTGTAGTGTTATCACTAACCTCATGAAAATCACAAGACACAGATACATCGAAGAAGTAGCAATATCTAATCCAAAGTTAGTAGTTATTTTAAGAAAGATGACTGTTTAATACTCGCAGTCACAGAAGGTTTATTTGCATGTCACTCTACAATGGTTTTCATTTAGATCAAATGACTATTCTTCTAAAGTAATTCTGTTCACCTTCATCTTCAAGGTTTCTTTTGACCACACAGGTAAGTAAAGATATAGATTTCGACCATGTTTTGGCTCTGTGAGCAGAAGAATAATTTCAGAAAGAATTAAATGATGCTAGTTTTCTATCAATGTCGTCAGATGCCATAGAGAGAAAATAAGGCATGTCAGTTTCAATAACACTGATTTTATCATTCATTTTATGGAATGAGATTAAAACTTTTGGAAAGATAATTCTGTCAACTGTGAAATATCAGACATGAATATAAATACAATTGTGAAGTTAGATAAAATGTTTAACAAACAAAAATATTTATGCAGGAATTATATAATTACAAACATGGGTGGAACACATTCATGATTAAAATGTTTGTACTAAAATAAGAAACTATAGAGGAGAAATTACTTGGAATTGGCTGTACTTGCAGTTCTCATATAATAAAGTTAGATTGAGTGCATAAATATAAATTATCGGGGGTTTCTAAAACAGTACTATAATTTTTACAGGATAAGGATACAAGTAGGAGAGTGAGATGAAATCTATTGACCTGTGAAAAGTACATTCATAATTATATCCATTGAAACTATAATAATCTACCAAGCCAGAAGATACAGTTGTTGAAATTTACAGATGTTTATATAAAACTGAGGTTTAATACAAAACATGTCAGTGTTTATTCTGCCTGTTGTCCGTGATCAATCATATTTAAACTTTTTTTAATCAACCTATATATTCTAAAATAGTACTGAACTCTTCTGTAAATGAGTCCTTCAATTTTTTGCATTTTATTAAAATGTTTTTGGAAATCTTTTCATGAAAATATTCACTTAACAAAGAATCAAACAACTTTAGCTCTGAAAACTTTCAACAAATTTAAATTATTTAAAACGAAGTTTGCAAACAGAAAGACCTTGAAATTTAATCCTTGCCAAAAAAAATAACTGAAGATTTTAAATGGGAATGCAAACAGCGTGCAAGGTCTAGCTCTGAAATTCTACAATTTTCTTTTGCAATTAAGAGAATAATAATATAAAGAAAGAGTTAAAGCAATCTCTATTTGCAGAAAATATGATTATATACTGAAAAACACAAAATAATTAATTATTGAAAAATCCAGTACAAACGATAAGAGCTCTTAACAAAGCAGTTTATAAAATCAAAGTAGAACTCAGCCATAAGAAATGATGAAATCCAGCCATTCGTGACGACATGGATGGACCTTGAGGGTATTATGCTAAGTGAAATAAGTCAGAGGGAGAAAGTCAAATACTGTATGATCTCACCTATAAGCAGAAGAAAAAAATCAACAACAAACAATCACGTAGAGATAGAGATTGGATTGGTGGTTACCAGAGGGGAAGAGGGGAGGGAGGAGGACAAAAGGGGTGATTAGGCACATGTGTGTGGTGATGGATTGTAGTTAGTCTTTGGGTGGTGAATATGATGTAATCTATACAGAAATCAAAATATAATGATGTACACCTGAAATTTATATCATGCTATAAACCGATGTTACCACAATAAAATAAGAGTAAAAAAAATTAAAGTAGAAAAAGGAATACTTTCTATCTATTCAAACAAAAATTAGTCAGAAGATATAATGGAGAAGTCTAAATTAATGATGGTTGAAAACACATAGGTTAGACATTAAAAGAAATGCCCAAAACCCATATAATAAAAACAACAAAATCTTCCCAAAAGACATAAAAATAGACTTTAACAAAGAGAAGGACATACCATTTACTTAGGTAGAAAATTTTACCTCATAAAAATGTCAGTTTTTCTTAAGTTAAATTTATAATGTTAACACAAATGCAGGAACCAACCGCAGCAGCCAGTGGGCTAAACTCAGAGTGGTTTGGCTGGTGATCACTCATGAGCCCCAGAGTTAACCTTTTGCACTGACAATTGGGATGTTCTAAAGGGATTAACTCTATAGCTTGGACAATGGGAAACTGAGGGGTGGATGAACATGAATAAGCCTTGTGTGCCCCCTCGCCACCCTCTTGATGTTTCTCGGTGGTGGAGGGTGTTTCAGACCCAAGAGGATGAGAAGGCTTCCTGAGCTGTGTTGCTTGTTGTAGCAGGGTCCCCTTTGCTGGTACATCTTGATTATGCAGTATCTCTGGGTGGAAGAGAGGACTCATAAGTCAAATAAAGAAGGAGAAGTCTTCATCTAGCCACTTGTTGTTGGTGGGGCCTCCCCACTAAGCTCCCTTGCCAGTTCTGCCATGGTATTTTTGGTGGGACTTCTGTTCATGGAGGGGCATGTGGGAATGGGCATTGTGCCAACCTGGGATGCCTTCAGTTGCTAGCTTAGGTTAGGGGGTCAGGAAATGCCAGGCCTGAGTAACCTTTTTATGTTGAGTGAGAGAGTCATAAAACACTCTGAAGTTATGTGTTTCCTCCATTTCTGGACCCCAAACCAGTTTGCCCTTCTCTTTCCACCTTTCAGAGTTCTGTTTTGGTTTTCTCTTGCATTAGTACCAGAGGTTATAGTTATACTTAGTGGAGAGGAACAGAGACGTGAATCTAAGCCATCATTTTTTGGACCAGAAATCTGATTAATCAAAATAGTTGTTTTGTAAGTCCACTTAGTTTTGAGGTAATTTGTCACAAAGGAATTTATAACTTCAGTACTCCCTGAACTTGAAACATTAATAATCCTTTGTCTTGTACTCATAATATGCCTGCTTTCTTTTTTCATATCTTCATCATGACCAAATACAGTACCCCTCCAATATATATACTATCAGCTTTAGTTGTAACTTAATGAAAAAGATATAAAGCGTATGTAATCTCATGGGTTACTTTTTTAATTCCAAATTGCATTGCTAAGATTCATTAATATTCTTACATGTAGTTGTTGTCCAGGCATTTTAATTACTGTATAATATTCCATTGTGTGAATATATCACTTTTATTTATTCATTCTCCTTTTGATAGTTGTTTTCAGATTTTCGCTGTTACGAAAGAGCTACAATGAAAATTCCTATATATATATCTCTCTGTGTGGTATGTGTGAGAGTTTCTTCTGGGCGTGTGACTAGCAGAGAAATTGCTGGGTCATAGGGAATGGGAATGTTCATCTCCACAAGGTATTGCCAACTGTTTTTCAAAGTGGCTATACTAATTTATTCTTCCTCCACAGTGTTTAAGAGATCATAGCAGGGCCGGCCCCGTGGCATAGCGGTTAAGTTTACATGCTCTGCTTCAGTGGCCCCGGGTTTCATAGGTTCGGACCCGACTCTGGGTGCAGACAGACACACCGCTTTTCAAGCCATGCCGTGGCGGCGCCCCATATAAAGTAGAGGAAGATGGGCGCGGATGTTAGCCCAGGGCCAGTCCTCCTTAGAAAAAAAAAGAGGATTGGCAATGGATATTAGCTCAAGGCTAATCCTCTTCACACACATAAAAAGAGGTATGGCAATTCAGATCTTCAACACTTGGTATTATCCACTTAGTATTATCAGATTTCTTACTTTCACCAATAAAATGGGTGCAAAATGACATCTGATCCCGCAATTGATTTGCATGTTCCTGGTCACTAATATGGCTAAACACTTATTCACATTTTTTCCCTATCTACTTTTCCTTTCTGTGAAAGGTCTGTCCATGTCTTTATATCTTATATTGTGTTATTTGTCCTTTTCCTCAAATAAGAGAAATTTGGATCGAAAAGTCTAAGGCACTTCAAAGAAAGAAGACAGCTGCTAAGGTCAAAAAAAAAAGAGACCTCAATTTCGAAGAATAAATAGCCTCCTCAGTTTTAGTGGCTGATGGCCAATTGGTGTTAAGCTGAACTCTGGTGTAAGGAAGAATTCCAAACTAGTTTAGAGTGATTGTTTTTTTAAAGAACCCCCCATTACCTACTGGTTTCTATCTGGATCCAAATCTGAGACCTCTGCTGGGTGCTAACAAAAGAGGACAGAAGTGCCTGGAAATGATCTTGCTAGTTAGATGGAGAGAAAGGACCAGAACTGGGCGAAACTGGGAGGCAGGCTACATGCTAGATGCTCCCAAATGACCTCCGTTTCTGGGTTTCTCGCTTCTTCAGTTATCCGGTGTCCACATGGCACCTCATGCTTTTCTAAGAGTTGTACAATGATACGTCATCCAGGCCTTCCCTCAGGGGGCACTGGCTCAGGCTCCAATAATTCCTCTGTCCCTTCCCTTTGCTATTCATCCCCCAGCCCCATAACCATCAGAACCCCCTCCTGCTCCAGTGGTAATAATAAGAATGCACATTTTTTGAGGACTACCTCTTTACCAAACACTATTCTAAAAGCTTTACTTGAATTTATACATTTTACCCTCAAAATAGCTCTTCCAGGTCCCAATTTGCTGCTATCATCACAAATCACAGCCTCTTTTGTAGAAAGAGGAAAATTAGGCTCAGAGATGTTAACTAGCCCAAAGTTGCACAACTAATAAGTAACAGACTTGGGATTCAACAAATACACACAATCTCAATTATACTTTACAAAGAAAACTAAAGTCCATCTCATGGCTAACCTAACCACCTTACTAAACCAGTGAGCTCTCACCAAAAAAAATGTGTGCTTCAAGTTACTTCTTAATAGAAAAGCAATTTTGAAGGATGAATATCATCACAGATATTACAGGCCAGGAAGTGGCTCCCTGAGGCATCACAATTTCAGGGTAACTATTTCCCAATGGACAAGACAAGCTGAGAGAGAATCCTAGGTGATTGAATGACTTAAAGAAGATAATAGGATTAAAGGTGAGACTCTCAATGTCTGAGTGTTTATGGCACACATTGTAGTGTGTTCATGTGCAAAGTGTAGGCAATTCAGTATCTATCTTATAGTTACTGGATGAACTAAATGATCTAATATAAAAAACTCACTCAACACAGTCACTGGAACAATTTACTCACACAATAAATGGTAGGTGTCATTATTACATTTATTCCAAGAAGTATCTTCATGTACACTTATTTAGATTTCCCAATTCCAAAATTTGAGGATGAGGCAGAGGTTGAGAGAACAACTTTCACCTGTTACCTACCTAAGGCACACCTTCCAAGTTCCTATTTCCTATCCAAGCACCTATCTAGGACGTCTGACCCCTCGGGGAACACCCTGCTCTCTCACATCTCACAGAGATGTGACCTTACCCTCTGGCCTCCACACCAGAATACACATAAGCCAAACATCCCTGAGAGAGACATACATAGGGGGAGTGTGTTTCACTTCAGGAGAAAGTCCACTGTTAAATTTCACTTACATCCAGACTTAACTCACAAAGCAAGGTTTTATGCATCTATAGAAAAATTCTTGTTATATTATAGAATATATCATTTCAAAATAGACTGAACTATTATACTTATTTCACTAAAATACATATGGACTGTGAGGTGCTGTCATACTGAAGGCCCCAGATAGAAGGAACCCACTTCTATGTATAACTTTAAAGGACCGGTGCATGTCAGTCTAAGGTGTTCATTTGTGGCAATCTCCTGACATCTTTTACTGTCACAAATGGACTGCTTATTTCTTTTCCTACTCTGTGATTATGACAGAGCCTCAGTGCTGAAATCAGGGGCTCTGGCACTTTAATGGGGTGTGGGGGAGATCCACCTTTTTTTTTTGCTATGTGTCATTTTTCTTTACTGCATGTAATTTCATCATGATTGGAAACTCAGACTTGTCAACTGTATGAACAAAAATCCAGATAAATCTGACGGCTTTTTTTCCCTACTATTGAACACTTTTACCTCTGTGAATCACACCTATTTCCAAGTCAAAGTTAGTTATTAGTTGGAGAAAGTGCTTGGGGAAAATTAGAAATCTAAACTGTATGGGTAGCAAAGTCTACATCCAAAGACTGAGAAAGATTTCTGCTGAAACAGAATTATTCATATTTTAAATTGAGACATAATTCACTTACTATAAAATTCAGTATTTTAAAGTGCAGTTCAGTTCAGTGGTTTTCAGTATATTCTTAAAGTTGTATAACCATTATCATTATCCAATTCCAGAATATTTTTATCATCTCAGATTAGCAGGCACTTCCTAGTCAGTCTTCCTCCTGCCCTTTGCAATTTGATCTATATTCTGTCTCTATTTTATTTTATTTTATTGGTGAGGAAGATTAGCCCTGAGCTAACATCCATTGCCAATCCTCCTCTTTTTGCTGAGGAAGACTGGCCCTGGGCTAACATCCATGCCCATCTTCCTCTACTTTATATGGGATGCTGCCACAGCATGGCTTGACAAGTGGTGCGATGGTCCGTGCCTGGGTTCCGAACCTGCAAACCCCAGGCCACCAGAAGCAGAGCATGCAAACTTAACCCCTATGCCACCGGGCCAGCCCCCATTCTGTCTCTATTGATTTGCCTATTCTAGATATTTCATATAAACAGAATCATATACTGTGTGGTCTTTTATGACTGGCTTCTTTAACTTAGCATAATATTTTCAAGGTCCATTCATGTTGCATAATGTCTCAGAATTTCCTTCCTTTTTATGGCTGAATAATACTTCATTTTGAGATTATATCACATTTTGTTTATCACTTCATGGGTTGCTGGACAACTGTGTTGTTTCCACATTTTGGCTATTATGAATAATGCTGTTATGAACATTTGTGTACACAATTTTCTGTGAACACTTGTTTTCAATTCTCTTCAGTATATGCCTGGGAGTGGCATGGCTGAGTCGTGTGGTAACTCTACATTTAACTATATGAGGAAATATCAAACCGTTTTCTACAATGGATGCACCATTTTACATTCCACCAGAAATGTTTGAGGGATCTAATTTCTGCACATATTCGCTAACATGTTATTTTCTATTTTATTAAATTATTATTACAGCCATCTTAGTGTGTGTGAAGTGTAATCTCATTGTAGTTTTGATTTGTGTTTCCTAAATGGCTTGATGATATTGATCTTCTTTTCATGTGCTTACTGGCCATTTGTATATCTTATTTGGTAAAATGTCTATTCCGGTTGTTTGCCTATTTTTTAATCGTGTGGTCTTCTTATTATTGAGTTCTTATTGAGTAAGAGTTCTTCATATATTTGGAGTGGTAGATCCTGGTCAGATATAACATTTGCAAATATTTTCTCCCATTACATGAGTTGGTTGTTCACCTTCTTGATAGTGTCCTTCAAAGCAAAAAAGTTTCTAATTTTGATAAAATCAGGCGTCATATCTAAGAAACTGTTGCCAAATTCGAGTCACAAAAAGTGTTATAGTTCCTTCTAAGAGTTGTATAGTTTTAGCCCTTACATTTACGTCTTTTATACATGTTAATTTTTGTGTATAGTGTGAGCTAGGAGCCCAACTTTGTTCTTTCACATGTGGATATCCAGTTCTCCCAGCATCGTTTGTTGGAAAGGCTCTTCTTTCCCCTTTGTATTGTCTTGGCACCCTTGTCAAAAATCAATTGACTATATATGTGTGGGCTTGTTTCTAGACTCTTAATTCTACTCCTTTGATCTATATGTCTTTCCTTATGCCAATACCAGATTGTCTTGATTACTGTATCTTTATAGTAAATTTTAAATTGAGCCTTTTGCATTTCCATACTAATTTTAGGATAAGCTTGTGAATTTCTACCAAAAAAAAGCCAGCTGGGATTTTGATGGAATTGTGGTGAATCTGTAGATAAATTTGGAGTATTGCCATCTTAAGAATATTAAGTTTTCCAAAACATGAACATACAATATCTTTTACTTTATCTAGGTTTTCTTTAATTTCTCTCAGAGATATTGTGTGGTTTTCAGTATGCAACTTTTGTGCTTTTTTTGTTAAATTTATTTCTAAATATTTTATTCTTTTCATACTATTGTAAATAAAAATTCTCTTAATTTCATTTTCAGATTGTTCAGTGTAAGTGTATACAAACATAACTGATTTTTATGTGTTGATCTTGTATCCTCCACTTTTCTGAGTTCATTTATAAGCTCTACTAGATTTTTTGCGAATTCTTTGGGATTTTCTCTATGTAAGGTCATGTCACCTAGGAATAGAGATAGTTTTACTTTTTCCTTTCCGATTTGGACGTGTTTTATTTCTTTTTCTTGTATAATTTCTCTGGCTGGATACTTGGTATGATTTCAATCTTTAATTTGCAAAGACTTGTTTTGTGACCTATCATATGATCTATTCTGGAGAATGTTCTGTGTGTACTTGAGAAGAATGTGTATTCTATTGCTTTGGATGAAGTGTTCTACGTATGTCTTCTAGGTCCATTTGGTCTAGAGTATGATTCTAGTTCAATGTTTCCTTGTTGATTTTCCATCTGGATGATCTATGCATTATAGAAAGTAGAGTATTGAAGTCCCCTATTATTATGGTATTGTTGTCTATTTCTCACTTCAGATCTGTTAGTATTTGCTTAGTATATTTAGGTGCTCTGATATTGAATGCATATATATTTATAATTATTATATCTTTTAAATGAATTGACCCTTTTATCATTATATAGTGACCTTCTTTGTCTCTTGTTACCTTTTTGGGCTTAAAGTCTATTTTTTTTATATAAGTATATATCTTTTGGTTTCCATTTGCATGAAATAGCTTTTTCCATCCCTTCACTTTGAGCCTATTTGTGTCCTTAAAGATGAAGTGAGCCTCTTGTAGGCAGCATATAGTTGGGTCTTGTTATTTTCTTTTATCCTTCCTGACAGGCTATGTCTTTTGATGGGAGCAGTCAATCCATTTACATTTAGAGTGATTACTGATAGGTAAGGACTTACTAATGCCATCATATCAATTGTTTTCTGTCTGTTTTATAGTTTCCTTTTTCCTCTCTTGCTGCCTTCCATTGTGAATTGGTGATTTTCTGCAGTGTACACTTTGATTCTCTTCTCTTTTTCTTACGTGAATATACTGTAGGTTTTTGGTTACCATGAGGATTACGTGGAACATCTTATAGATATAGCAGTCTATTTTATGCTGATAGCAATTTAACTTCAATTGTGTACAAAACTCTGCCATTTTACTCCCCCTTTTATGTTTTCAATGTCACAATTTGCATCATTTTATTCTGTGTACTCAAGAAATTATTGTAGGTATAACTATGTTTAATACTTTTCTCCTTTAACCTTTATCCTAGAGTTAAGTACTTAACACACCACCATATCACAGTATTAGAGTATTCTGAATCTGACTATACACTTACCCTTACCAGTGTGTTGTGTAGTTTCATATGTTTTCATGTTACAGTAGTTACCCCTTATTTGCGGGGGATACATTCCAAGACCCCCAGTGGATGCCTAAAATCACAAATAGTATTGAACCCTGTAGATACTATGTTTTTTCCTATACATACATACCAATGATAAAGTTTAATTTATAAATTAAGCACAGTAAGGGATTAACAACAACTAATAGTAAGATAAAATAACAACATACTATAATAAAAGTTACTGTAGATCTTAGCAACCTCAGCATATGATTTTTTTTCTTTCCTTATTAAGTTGAGAACTTACACCTTTTCACTTAAAGGAAGCACTTCACGGCTTCTCTTTGGCATATCTGAATTGCCAGCATCACTACTCTTGCACTTTGGAGCCATTATTAAGTAAAATAAGGGTTACTTGAACACAAGCACTGCAATACTGTGACAGTTGATCTGATAACCAAGGTGGCTAGTAAGTGACTAATGGGCAGCTAGCAAGTAGTGTATACAGCATGGATATGCCAGACAAAGGAATGATTCACATCTATAGCAGGACGGAGCAGGACGGCAAGAGATTTCAACATGCTACCCAGAACGACGTGTAACTTAAAATTTATAAAATGTTTATTTCTGGAATTTTCCATTTAATATTTTCAGACTGCAGTTAGTTGACCATGGATAACTGAAACCATGGAGAGCAAAACTGTGGATAAGGAGGAACTACTATGCTAATTATTGTCCTTTCATTTCAGCTTAAAGAACTCCTTTCAGCATTTTTTATAAGACAGGTCTAGTGGTAATCAACTCCCCTAGCTTTTGTTGGTTAGGAAAAGTCTTTATCTCACCTCCATTTCTGAAGAACAGTCTGTTAGGTAAAGTATTCTTGGTTGACATTTTCTTTCTTTTAGTGTTTTAATATAACATCCTATTCTCTTCTGGCCTGCAAAGTCTCTGCTGAGAAATCCACTGATAGCCTTATGGGGGTTTCCTTGTATGAGAGATTTTTTTTTTCTTTTGCTGCTTTTAAAATTCTCTCTTTGTCTTTGATTTTAAACAGTTTTATTATAATGTGTCTTGGAGAATATTGACTTTTGGATTGAAATTTTTATTACCTTCATGAAGTTGGGTGTCTAAATCTCTCCCTAGGTTTGGGAAATTCTCAGCCATTATTTCTTTAAATAAGCTTCCTACCCCTTTTTCCCTCTCTTCTCCTTCTGGGACTCCAATGATACATGTGTTTTTTCCTTAATGATGTCTCATAATTCCCGTGGGCTTTCTTCATTCCTTTTCAACTATTTTCTTTTTGTTCTTCCAATTGGATAATTTCAATAGTCCTTTCTTCTAGCTCATTGATTCTTTCTTCTGTTTGGTCAAATCTGATTTTGAAGCTCTCTATTGAATTCTTCAGTTCAGTCATTGTATTCTTCAGCTCCAAATTTCTGTTTGTTCTTTTTTATGCTTTGTATCTCTTTGTTCAACTTCTCCTTTTGTTCTTTTATTGTTATCCTGATGTTGTTAGATTGTCTATCTTTGTTCTCTTTTAGCTCTCTGAGCATCTTAAAATAATGATTTTGCATTTTTTTTGTCAGGCGTTTCTGATCTCCATTTCTTTGGAGTCAGTAACTGGAGGTTTCCTGCATTCATGTTTCCCTGATTCTTCATGTTCCCTATAACCTTGTGTAGGTGTCCGCACATTTGAAGAAGCAGTTACCTCTTCCAGACTTTATGCACTGACTTCAGTAAAGGGAGATTTTCACCTGTGGGTGGGAGCACACCGAAGCATGCTATAACCCTGGCTCTAGTGGTTCAGGTCACAAAGTGTGGGGGGAAGGTGGTGGCACCAGTTCTTGGGGAGGGGCTGATGTCTTTTCAGCTCAGGCCACTGGAGTCCACAGCATTGACAATTGTGTGGTCCTTGGCAAGCATTGCAAGTTGTCTTCAGTGGATGCAAGGGCTTTTGTTGTCCTCAGCACCACCTCCAGGTCCAGCAGCTAGGGACCTGAAGCTGGTGATGTCCACACATTTGGTGTGGGGGCCAGTGGCAAATGCCTGTATAGTGGCAAGTGCTGAGGCCAACTACAGGCTCACTGTCAGCTGTGGTGGCCCTGGCTGTCAGTGTGCTCTCCTGTGGCTACAGTTTCCCTCAGGCATGCACACTGGTGCCAGGTAGTAGGCTGGTGGTATGCAATTGCACAACTGGAGTGGCTAACTCTGAGTGTGTGCATGGCAGTGGGGTCAGTTGCAGGGGTCTAGCCTGGCATCTTGTACTCTCTTAGTGGCAGAGGCCTGGGCTGGCTACTGGTGCTATTCCTGGGCTGGAGGTTGCGAGAGAGTGGGAAGGGACTCAGGTGGCTGACATCATCAAACTTGAATACCTGTGGGGCAAAAGCTGGTAAAATCTGTAGGGAGTATGTGATGGCTGTGCTGGCTATTAGTTTCTCTTTGGTGAAATCTGCTTGGTTTGTCTGCAGAGCAGGTCACTATGAACGACGATTGTTCCTGCTGTGTGGCTGCTATTTGTAGCCCCTGCTTTTCTTCCTTGTTTCTAGCTGTCTCTATATGTCTCAGTTTTGCCAATCTGGGTGGTGTGAAACCAAAGCAGGACCTTTGTGTGGTGCCCCAAAGGCTGGGGAAGCAAGTTGCTCACTGCACTCTTTTTTTCTTGGTGAGGAGATCTAGTTCTGGCTGGAAAGTTTCCCCTTTGTGCTGAACAATGCCAGCTTGGGGAATTGGATGATGCAGGCAAAATGAAGCTGTCTCCCTTCTCTGCCTCTGCAGTTATTCTCAGGATTTTTTGTTCCACTGTGTTGCTGAAATTTCTTAAGTGGACTCCAGAGCTCTCCCAGAGCTGTTTTTGTTTGTGGATAGCTACCTAACTGTAGATCTTTGTGGGTAAGGGGAGGGTGGGATGGAGGCTGGGGTTTCCTATGTCACCATCTTGGTGACATCCTTAGACTGTCCTTACTTATTTTTGTCCATTTGAGCTGTCTTGTATCGAGCGCGGTGTGTTAAAGACTTTTTTATTATTCTATTTATTATTTTCTCTTTATGTTTCCTTTCATCTTTTAAACTTGTTGCTTAATATGATTGCTTCTCTATTAATTGGTGATAGATATTTATGATTATTTCATCTTAATCATGATTTGTGCCTTTTAGCAATAAAATTAGACTTAGTTTTTACATTTAGTGATTTTTGCTTTGAATTCTACTTTGTCTGATATCAGTATCAATACTCCCACTTTCTGGTTTATTTTTCATTTTCCTGGAACATTTTATTTACTCATCTCTTTATTTTTAGTCTTTGTAAATCATTTATTTTTTGTGTGTCCCTGTATACAATGTATAGATTTTTCTTGCTTTGTAAGCCAAATTAAAAATCTTTTTCATTTACCAGGTGGGATAAACCCATTCATGTTTATTGATAAGGCTGCTCTATTTGTTATCAATTCTGTTATGCTACTACTATTATTTATTTTTGGCTGAGGAAGATTCACCCTGAGCTATTATCCATGACAATCTTCCTCTATTTTTTATTATGTGTGCCACCAGCACAGCATGGCCGCTAACAGAGAGGCATAAGTCCGTTCCCAGGAACCGAAACCAGGCCTCTAAAGTGGAACATGCTGAACTTAACCACTAGGCCACTGGGGCTGGCCCTCAACTCTGTTATGTTATCTATGTTATAATTATTATGTGTAACATTTGCTGTGGCTCTTACTCTATTATATGTTTCTTTGTCCCTTTAGTTTGTAAATTTCTTTCAATATTTAAATGATTTGAGGTTACCTTTGCATTTGTACCTTTTTAATGCCTTCATTCACCTATTCCTTATTCAATCCTTCACTATCTCATTTGTTACTTTTAACCTTCTAGCTAATGCCATTAAACAAGCAATGAGCTTATTCTATTTAATTCCTTCTCCAAAATCTCCTATTTTATTTGTATTATTTTTACTTTGTCAGATCACACAACACATAATATGTATATTATACACAATATTATTATTCTACTACTGTCCCCATCTTCTCTTTATGTCAAAGTAAAGTATCTTCAAGTAAATTATATCATCAAGTAAGTTATGAAATGTTCTACATTAAGTATTTGACCCTAATTATCTCTTGTTTGGATGAAGTTCATCATCTAGTAGACTCTTCATGAAAGAATCATGGATACAGATTCCCTGAGCTGTTCAATGTTTAAAAATGTTTTCCTGTAGCTGTGATACTAAGAGGAGATCTTGGCTTGATAGAAGATTCTTGGTTCATGTTTTTCTTTTCCTTGATCATTTAAAAAGTGCTGCTCTATTGTTAATTTGCTTTTTATGCTTTTCCTGAGAAGTGTGATGCCATACTAACTCTCTCGCTTTGGAAAGTTACTTGATCTTTTGGCCTGGATGTCCTGAAGATCTTTTTCTTTGTCTTAAAAATCTAATAGTTTAAATATAATATTGAAGTTTGTCATTGAGGTCAGTTTTTTCTGGTACCTGACAAGCCCTTTTAACACACAAATTCAAGTCCTTTATTTTTTTCCTGGAAGCTTTTCTTGAATTAAATTGTAAGTATTAAGTTCATTCTATCACATTCTTTATCATCTTTGGGGACTCCAATTATACACTACTTCAAACATCCTTGCCTATTTCCCATTTCAGCCACTTTCTCTTTGACCATTTTTCTTTATTTCATTTTCACTCTTTGGTTACATTTTGATTCCTTTCTATTGTCCTTTTATGTTTCATTCAAATCTACTTTTCCTTGTGCAGCACGTAAGTTAGTCTTCATTACTGATATAATTTTGTCTTCTAAGTATTAACAGTGTTCATTAAGCTAATTTAGTGTCTTTTCTTTTTGTATATTTCTGCTTTTAGTTTTTGAATTTCTGCATCAAAGTTTGTATATATGTATATATTTGTGTGTGTGTATATTCAAAGGCTTGTTTGAGGATGTTTATTTTAGAATGCTGCCTTATCAGTTCTGCTTTCTCATCAGATATCTGAGGAAATTTTTCTTAGCTGAATGGTTTGTATTCTGTTTTATTTCTATAGTACTTTTTGATTAGATGAAGAATGTGAATCCATATTTTCCATGGACCATGCTGATGATTTAATGTGTTTTGTAAGATTCCCAGTTCAAGCACACACTTTTCTGTAGTGTAGCAAAACATGATTTCCTTGCTGGGTGATGTTTTCTTTTCCTTTTAAGGGTGACAGAGGTGAACACAGGATTTGAGTGTCCTTAATTTCATTCTTTGTTTTTGGTCTTTAGAGGTCATAAATTTCTCACTTTGCTTTCTCCTTTTATTATGCAATTTTCATAGAGCAACTCTCTCTTTCTTTTAATCCTCTTCTCTTCTTCCCCTATCAAAACATTTCCTTTCCAGGATTGCTTGCTTGAATCAAAGTCACACTTTTAAATCTCTCTCCTTTAGTTTTTGAACTAGTGTTCTGACCTAGCATATGCTTTTTTTTTTTTTTCTTTCAGTTTTTCTTTTTTTCTCATTAGGGTGAACTTTCTCTTTCTGGAGGTAGTTTTACTTCCCTCCTTATTTTTTCACACAGTTTTCCCAGTTGTCCTTGTTCTCTGGCAAGGCTTGTAGCAGATGTAACAGAGTTAGCTCACTGGGATTTGATGTTTAGTTTTCTTTTTTGCAGGTAATTTAAAGTTTGAGCATTCTACACCTTTTAGTTATGTCAAGCACAAAAGATGTGTATGATTTTATGTGTTCTAGTTTTTCTTTACTGTTTTAGAGGATATGTTGGGAATTTTGTAGTTATGCTGATGCTACCCAGAATTATCCATTTTACTTTTTAAATTACTTTTTATTGAAATAAAAACTTACAGAAAAAAGTGAATAAAACATAATTTAAGAGCTCAATAATTTTTAAAACCACCACAGAGATAGAGAAATAGAACACTGCCAGGACCCTAGAAGCCTTACTTTGCCCCTCTCCCAATTCCTAATCTTTTCAACCCAAAGGTAACACTGTCATCATTTATATAAGCATTTATTAGTTTTATTTGTTTTGAACCTTCATATCACTTCAATAATTTTGTAGGCATTATGTGCCTGATTTACTTCTCTCAAAATTATGTGGTGAGGTTCATCTTTGCAGCTGGTACATAGCAATGTTTCAATTCTTTATTGCTGTATATGTACGTTTCAGTTTGAATTGAATTCTGTTTGGATCCTTAATCCTTTGGAAGTCCTTGCTAATACTGGTTTCATTCCATTTTTTTGTCTGTGAAAGTGGAAATTAAAGTGCAAAGATTAATGATCTCATCAAAGTGATCTTGTAGGTCAGTGATTAAATGGGACTAGATTCAAATTTCCTAAGTCCTTCTTGATATAAAATTTTCCTACTGCATAATGATTTATGAAATTAAAAAAAAAGCAATTAGTCATTTTCATTTTTTCCTTAAGGTTATCACATAGAGACTGTTCCTCTCCTTTAAATATATCTCAGAAAACTCATATCCCTTTTTGTCATGGACTTACTTTTTTTTTAACCATAAACCTTTAATCCATTTACCCCTTCATGTTAGCTATAGAATATATTTTTTTGTGATGAAACATACCCTCAAAAACATCAGATGCCCTATAAAAAATTCCAGCAATAAACTCTGTTTTACAAATGTTATTCAAATCAAGTTAAAATCATAGTTGGAAAAATTACATTTGTAATTTTTCATATCAGTATGCCACCCTCCGGGCTGGTAAGCATTTTTCAGGAAGGAATTTCTTTGTCCTTGAAACATATTAGAAAGATAGGGAAGGAGTAATATCAACAGTTTCCCATCCCAATTCTAAAGTTTGTGTTAGGAATTCTAAAAATGTTTCATTCAATTTTAAAGTTTAATACAATACTAAACCATTTTAAAATGGTAAAACATACACACATTCAAATGTATTATAATTTAAATCATAACACATTGGAGACTGACAGATCAATATCTTGAGTTGACAGATTAACCAATTTTGGATACAGATTTTAGAACATTGTTTTTTCTTTTAATTATGCATTGATTATGGATTTTGTAGCTTGTCACTACTCTTTAATAGAAATAAAGGAAGGAGAGAAGAAAGGAAGGAAGTAAAAGAGAGAGGGAGGAAGAAAAGAAAGGAATGAAGGGAAAAAAAGAAGTTATCAGCAGTGTTTTTGTCTTTTGTGTGTGTGTGTGTGTGTGTGTGTGTGTGTGTGTGAGGAAGACCAGCCCTGAGCTAACATCCGTTGCTAACCCTCCTCTTTTTGCCGAGGAAGACTGGCCCTGGGCTAACATCCGTGCCCATCTTCCTCCACTTTATATGGGACGCCGCCACGGCATGGCTGACAAGCAGTGCGTCAGCGGGCGCCCGGGATCTGGGCCCGCAAACCGCGGGCTGCCAAAGCGCGAACTAAACCGCTGTGCCACCGGGCTGGCCCCAAAAGTGTTTTTGTCTTTTAACTCCAAATTTTACACTTCTACATTCCACATGCACTATTATCATGTAAATTCCAGGGAACATTCAGGCATATCAATTTCTTACTTTCTCTCTTCCTAGTAAAATAATCCTGTGCTTGTAATAACAACTGAGGACATAAAATTCTTTCTTTTTTCAACTGTTATTAACTATAGTCACCATGCTGTACATTAGGTCTGCAGAGCTTATTCTTCTTGTAACTGAAAGTTTGTACTCTTTGATCAATATCTTTCCTTTTCCCCCATCCCCCAGTCTCTGGTAACCACCATTCTACTCTCTGTTACTGTGAGTTTGGCTTTTTTTTTTTTTTTAATCCCACATATAGGTGAGATCATACAGTATTTGCATTTCTGTGTCTGGCTTATTTCACTTAGCATAATGCCCGCTAGTTTCATCCATGTTGATGCAAATGGAAGGATTTCCTTCTTTTTAAGACAGAATAATATTCCTTTGTGTTTGTGGGCGGGGGGGATCACATTTTTTTGACTACTGTGAATAATGCTGTAATGAACATGGGAGTGCAGATATCTCTTAGAGACAGTGATTTTATTTCCTTTGGATAGAGGACATAGAATTCTTATTGTTCTAATATAGTATAGTTTTGGCAGTTATAAAATAGTTATTTTGTGCTTTAAATTTTGATGTTTATGAAAAAGAATCCTATACATTATTAAATATTTGAGATTACTTTATTTATTTAATGCACACTTATTTAATTTCTGCCTGATGTCAGGTACTTTTTAGGTGCTGGCAGAAAGACCTCATGCATCACAAGGCTCTCACAAATATGTGATGAATATACAATGTGGCATCATGTAATGAAGAAAGCTCTGAAGAAATATGAAGCAGAGAAGAGGGCTATAGTAGGACAGACTTGAGAAGATGTTCTTTGGATAAGGTACCCATAGATATCTCAGTCAGGGGTTTCTTCTGAACAGAGACTAGAAGGAAGTTGGAGAGGTTACATCATTATTTGAAGAAGGTCATTGTAAAGAACAAGCTTTGAGTGTTTTGGAAACAGTAACAAAGTCAATGAGACTGAAATGAAGCAAAGGAGGGGGAAGAGTCAGGAAAGAGAGCCTGAGGCCTGCCAGGGTAGGTTCATTATAATTGATGTAATTATCACTCTTCTTTCCCCCCACCCCACAGAAAGGACTCAGGACTCAGGAGTCAATGCTGTTTCCAGGGCTGGGACAAGGGAAGTATATCTATCTTGTTGAGTCAGAAAGTAAGGTGTTTTAGAAAACAAATGGAGATATGTTAAGAAGGGATGGAAGCCACTTTAAGGTGATTCCACTGGCCCAATTTGGGAACACTGGAGCATTAACATTAATAATAGCAATTATAAACTATAACCCATTAAACCGATTCTATACTGATACTAAAATATTATAAGAAAAGGAGGAAGGAGTAGCTTTACTTCATGGAAGAATGCTGACTAATAAATCTAGAAAGAATGATAAATTTTGAAAGTAATCATTTTACCACAATCACAGTAATACATAATTGCTTCAGCCAGAAATGGATGCTATAGCCATTGCATGAAAGGTTGTGGGGAACCAGATATTCACACATTTTGTTCTATTTGTTTTGTTTTGTTTGTGATTTAAAAAATAACTTAAAGTCTACCCTCTTAACAAACTTCTAAGTATACAATATGGTATTGTTAACTATATGCACATTGTTGTAGAGCAAATCTTTGGAACTTTTTCATCTTGCATGACTGAAACTCTATACCCACTGAACAGCAACTTCTGGTTTCCCCTCCTCTCAGTCCCTGACAACCACCATTCTACTCTCTGCTTCTAAGAGTCTGACTACTTTAGATGCCTCATATAAGTGGAATCATGCAGTATTTGCCCATCTTATTTCACTTGGTACAAGAGCTATAAGTTTCATCCATGTTGTAGCATATGACAGGATATTCTTCTTTTTAAAGGCTAAATAATGTTCCATTACATGTATATACCATATTTCCTTTATCCATTCATCCATCGATGGGCTTCTAGGTTCTTTCCACTTTTGGTCATTGTAAATAATGCTGCAATGAACACGGGAGTGAAAATATTCCTTCCAGATAACTGTTTTCAATTCTTTTGGAAAAATACCCAGAAATGGAATTGCTGGATCTTATGGTAGTTTTACTATTAATTTTCTGAGGTATCTCCGTACTGTTTTCCATAGTAGCTGCACCATTTTACATCCCCACCGACAGTGCATAATGTTCCAATATCTCCACATCCTTGCCAACATTTATTATTTTTGGTTTTTTTGATAATGGCTATCCTAACAGGTGTGAGATCATATCTCACTGGGTTTTTGATTTGTGTCTCCCTGATGATTAGTGATTTGAGCATATATCCATGTGCTTGTTGGCTATTTGTATATCTTCTTTGGAAAACTATTTGGGTCTTTTGACTTTTTTTTTACCAGCTTTATTGATGAATAATGGACAAATATAATAGTATATATTTAAAGTGTACAAAGTGATTACCTGTTATACATGTACATTATTTAATGATTACCAAGATCAAGATAATTAACACATTCATCTCCTCACATTGCTTAACTTTTTCTTTGTGTGTGATGAGAATGCTTAAGATCTACTTTCAACACCTTTCAAGTATGCAGTACTGTACTGTTAATTATACTCATCATGCTGTACATTATGTCCTCAGAATTTATTCTTCTTATAACTGAAATTTTGTATCCTTCGACCTACATCTCCCCATTTCTCCCTCTCCTCAGCCCCTGGAAACAATCATTTTATTCTCTGTTTCTATGAAATCATTTTTTTCCCCACATGTAAGTGATACCATACAGTATTTGTCTTTTTCTGTCTGGCTTATTTCATTTAGCATAATGCCCCACAAGTTCACCCATGTTGTCACAAATTGTAGGATTTCCTTCCTTTTCATGGCTGAATAATATTCCAAAAAGAGTATTCCCTTTTCTACACAGCCTCATCAACATTTTGTTATCTTTTGTCTCTTGATAATAGCCATCCTAACAGGTGTGAGGTGATATTTCATTGTTGTTTTGATTCGCACTTTCCCAATGATTAGTGAAGGCAACCACCTTTTCATGTGCGTGTTGGCCATTTGTATGTCTTTGGAGAAATGTCTATTCAAGGCCTCTCCCTATCATTTAATCAATTGTTTATTTTTTTGCTACTGAATTGTATGAGTTCTTTATATATTTTGGATATCAATCCCTTATCAGTTATATGGTGTGCAAATATTTTCTCCCATTCCATAGTTTTACTATTCACTTTGTGCCTGCCTTCTCAAAATAGCCTTCCTCAGACTTGGGCTCTACCAGGGTTTTGCAATCTCCTACTTGAATTCCAAAGCTCTCACAATGGCACTTTTGTCTGTGGATGGTTGCCAAATTATTGTTGCTATGGGGGAATATGAGTGGGGGACCTCCTACTCTGCTATCTTGGTGACATCACTCTCTGATAACTCTCTCAATATTAAACATTAGTATTTTATCAGTGCTAAGTTTTCAGAATGAGTTATTCTTTTTGTGGTTATATAGGAGAATGGCTAAGTCTTTAGAAAATATATGTTAAAATACTTATGCATGAGGTTTTATGATTCCTCTCAAATATTTCAGCCAAAAAATGAAGATATATCACATATACATAAAAATGGCAATATGTCATATATTTTTTTTCTGAAACATTTTTATGGGTTGAAACCTACTTATATACTCTGTATGTGTATATGTGTATGCATATATATTTTTTACCATGATATATATATATATATAGACAGACAGAGGTATTGAGAGGCAAAAATTGAGGAAGATATTAACAATCTAGGTAAAAGATATATGGGTGCTTATTTTATTTTTACAACTTTTTCATGTGTTTGAAATTTTTTTCAAAATAAAAAGCAGGGAGGAAATTTTATTCTTTCTGTCATTTTGTATACGTGGATTCTGTAGTCTAGGCAAAAACTCTCTAGTTGTTTATTATTTTGTTATTTTCTTCATGAAGGCTGAGAATGTCATGGATTTTTTATGCCACATTTCAGGGAGATAATTATTTTGATTTCCAGCCCTTCTTTGCCCCTTTATTTTAAGAATGTATTAGTGGATTTTGAGTTGACTCTTGGTGACTCTACTGCTTGCTCTTGAGATTGGGGGCTTTGTGGATGTGTAGGATTGAGCCTATGAAATAAGGAAATTAACTAATGCATCTATCTGAGAGAGCTGAAATTAAATCCATTCAAGCTGTTGGTCAGTACGAAGAGATGGAATGGATAAGATAGAAAGATTTATAATTTGTTTTGAAATTGTAATGGTGTGTCATTCTGTTACTTTGTGATGACGTCTCTAAATCACTGAGCACTTCCCCTCCTTTATTCATTGGGATTTTGACTACATCCATCTCTTACATTTCTATTTCTTTCACCCCTCTTTGTTCTTCCTCAACTCTCCTTTCAGATCAAAGAGAATAGCTGGTAAATCCTATTTTATACAGTTTTATTCATTTTTCATTGGCTTTGAGCTTCCTATTGCTTTACCTTAATTATGTCCATCACAATGTCTTAATTTTTAATCTCATATTTTGATCTACTCATTGAAAAAATGGTTGTGTGCTCACTGTGCTTCAGGTAATGTTCTAGGGGCTGATGCCTTGCTCTTTATTCTTTCCCATAAGTCAGGTCCTATACAAACACCCCAGATATAACCACTTACATGTTGTGAACTTTCCTTCCTCCCTTACCCAAAATAGAGAATCTAGTATTTGAAATTTCCACCATGGGAATTACTCCTTTGAGTTGTCTTGTCATCTCTAGAAGACTGCCTGGCATATAATAGAAGTTGAACGAAGATGAATGAATCAATGAATGAATGAAAATTCAAATAAATTACCTGGGAGTGTTCATCAAATCAAGTGTTACAGATTCAACCAAAAGAATATGACACTGGTTCGCTTCAGTTCAAAAAATATTTATTGGAAGAACACAGCATTGGTAAAAAATATTGAAGAAATTGTGCCAAACTTGGACTTGGAAGGAGAAAACTAGGCAACTGTGAGGAGCTAGGAAATAGGAACAATATCTTTAAGGGTAAATATAGCCCTGCTACTTTCTATTTTCTGTTCCTCTGGTCAAGTTTCAAATTTTGGGGAGAAAGGTTTTGACTGACCTGTCTTAGGTCACATGTTCTCCCTTGGCCAGAAAAATGTCAAGGCATCATGATTGCATGTAATGGGGGCGGGAAGAGAGTCCAGGATAGTATTTTACATTAAAATAGACAACGTTTAACCAGAGAAAGTGAGAATGGATGCTGTTATAGTTTTCTATTGCTTCTGTAATGAATTATTACAAACTTAGTAGCTCAATACAACCAGATTTATTATCTTACAGTTTTGTAGTTGAAAGTCCCATGAAAAATCTCACTGGACTGAAATAAACGTGTTGGCATGGGTGCATTCCCTTCTGGAAATTCTGGGGGAGAATCTATTTCCTCACCCTTTCCAGTTTCTATAGGCTGTCTACATTCCTTGACTCATGGTCTCCTTCATCCGACCTTAAGGCCAGCAAAGGCCAGCCAAGTCTTTCTCAGTTACTATGTAACTCTGACCTTCTCTTCTGCCTCCTTCTTACACTTTTAAGGACCCTTGTGATTACACTGGGCTCACCAGAATAATCTTCCTATTTTACACTCAGCTGATTAGCAATCTTAATTCCATCTTCAACTTTAATTACCTCATAAACAGTCACTTTAATCATCAGTGAATCTTGAACAATAAGAACTCTTGGAAAGGATAATACATTTTGATCAGTAGGAAAAAAGACAACTGATCTTTTGACACAGTGCTGGGGTCACAGTACAGCCCAATTGGGAGGGGATTTGGGAGCATCACAGAATCTTGGTACCACAAAAAGGCATTAAAGCAAAACTTGCACAGATCTGCCTAGGCTCCCCCTGCATTTAATAATTTTTCATGTATCATGAAAGAAGCTGAATGCAACCTACCTACAAAAATACTTAGCTCCTGATGCTACCTTTATGTTGTTATTTATTTTAATCAATGATATAGTATTTCACTCTGTAAGGAAATATCCTATCACCAAAGAAATGCCTTGCATCATCTATTAGAGGTAATCAGATAATGCAGGAAAGAACTTAAAGTTCAAAATTGAATATCCATGATGAAGCTAGGGAAATCTTATTTCATATATGAGTCTATGGCTACTTTTCAGAATCTTTTGCTTTGAGTTATCATTTTCATTGGCTGTTCATTGTCTATGGGAAGATTCTAACTACCAGATGTTGATCTAGAATCCTATTTCTGAAGAATTCTCAATATATTACTGGTTATATTTAGCAACAAAGGTAAATATTATGGTTTCATACACTATTAGATTTGCTCTCAAAATAATTTAATCCAACCTGTTCACATGAGCAGATAGAGGCCCTCAGAGATTAAATGACTTGACCAAGGTCATCCAAACTTCCTCTGTCAAAGTTAGTAGGAGAATCTATCTCTTGTCTGATACCTTAATGTATATGGTGCATTAGTTTCCTATCCAAGATGTTTCAAATTCCTTTGCACACATGCACATGCACATGTGAGCACATACACACACACAAACGCATCTACAAATCAGAAATGAAGAAACTTGGAAAACAAAGATGTATCTATATAATTGAAACCATCTATTTTAAAAAAATTATAATTATTCCTCTGTGTGTGTGTGTATGTGTGAGCATGAGTACATTCAATTCATGTATACATGTAGCTATAAAAGATGAGAGTGCTAATAGGAGATGGCATTAGATTATAAGATACAATCATTCCCAAATCTATATAGTTAGTGTTAAAGACTGACAGATCAGGGGGCATGTACAGACATAACATAACTTAATCTCATCAGAAATTCTTATGAAATCTCATGATTACATCATGGACAATGTATAAAAGATGCTGGTAGGAAGAACAACACATCCAGTTAACCTAAAGACTGATCAGCAAAAACTCAAAATTAGTGAACCTGTCTCAATCTGGAGGACTGAGAAATGTTCACCTTGGTGCATTCACCAGTGCTGAATATCCTTGAAATCTATCCTTAAAAGATAGACTGCAGAATAGTTTCAAGAGCAACTCACAGGAAAGATATTTGGGGGCACAGGGGTGTGAAGAACTGTGAAGGATCTGAGATTTTACCCTATTTGCAAGCTGACAAGTTAGTCTGCCACATTTTCATGGATGCTGGCGGAAGATAAACTACCTCTGAGTCAGAGACAAAGGACTTTATTACCCATAGCACAGCAGGCAGCATAAATTTCATGGTTGCATTGGTTCCCATTGTTCCCCAAGTCCCACTGGATTGATATGGAGTGGCTCCAGTGGATGCTGCACACACAGTAGGGCTGTGTGACAGCTGAGGAGCTAGAATCCCTTAACAGAGGACTGCCAACGAACCTGCCTAACTTTTGCCCAAGGGAGACATTATCTTTCTAGTCCTGGAGAGCTAACAAATCTGTCTTCTGACCAAAGAGTGAGACACTATTTCCATCATCCAAGGGTATTTGCTTACACAAACATCCTTGAAATGAGAGTCCAGAGCAAAAGCTCTCAGTGCCTCTACTCAAATGACATGCAGAAAAGTGAGAGATCCCTGGAAAACTGTTTCCCAGCAGGTGGCTGTGCCATCAGTCATTCAGGAATGTGCACAGATTGCTCCAAATGAACTTCCCTTAAGTGGACACCTTTTAAACTTTGTTGGACCAGAGGATGGGATGTGACAGCTGGCACTTGCTTTCAGGAGCACTCATCCAAAAATGATAAACCTTAAATCCTACATCCAACCTCACAAGCCCTCACAAAATCCCTCAGAAAACTTCAAACGCCCATGCCCCTCACTCCCACAAATTCCTCTTTCTGCGCTGATAACAAGAAAAGGAGGAAAGGAAGAAGAATTTTATGATATAATCATTTTATTGTCCAGTGGTTGTATGGACTTCCTTCCAGAACTTTTTCTGGTTTCAAAGATGAAGGTGGGGTGTGTCACATGGGGTCACACATTGGGCAACTTTCTGGAGTAGGGAGGGAAATTAACCCACTTCCCTACGTGAGAGATCTGGGTGACCGGGTCTGAGACCACGTGGTCAAATAACCATCACATGAACCACTGTCACTTTTTACTGGATTGAATTTAGGGTTTACACAGTTAGAGCTTTTTCCTGGTTCATTATCTGTGCAGGGAGGTAGTAGAGGTAGCAGCACGATGAGCACAGAGCCTCCCCAAAATAGCTAGGGAATCAGTCCCCACCACTATCAACAACAGCCAGATCTGCTTTGGTAAGACAAACAACAAATTCAGAATTGGAGGAAATTCAGAGTTGGAAATAAGTACACCATCCTTAAAACAGTAGTTTATAAATAAGTATCCAACCTACTTTCTGATTTCTGGTTCAACAATTCTTAATTATTTGCCCTCTGCAATTAGGGCAATTAGCATGTTTAAGATCCTTCCACTTTCCTACTTAATTATAGAGGATTTGCATACAAAAAAGTGGCCAAAAGGCCACTTGGTCCCTAATAGTATTTTTAGTTCTTAAAAACTCTCTGCTTATCATTATAAAGTATTAACAAAGAGCAAAATACTTTATTTTATTTTTACCTTTTAACAGAGTATAACATCAAGCAAGGATTCAGCTAAAAGTTCTCTGCCTTCTTTCTTTTGTCACTATCCTCAGCGAGGACAAGCTTAAAATTTTCCTTGTAGCATAAAGAGCAGACAGGGACACTGCTTCATTATCAAGTCAGAAATCACATTCTGAATAAAGACACTTTTGCATATGTTGGTGTCAGTCATTTATTTAAATTAGCTCTTATGTTTTAGATACAAGCTAGGTAATTTCTAATGTGGCCAATTTCTGGAAGATTTTACTTTTAAACGGCAAGTAGGATGTTTTAAGTTTTTTTCTTAACTGATGCATGTTTTGACTTCATATTTGTACCTGCTGCTTTCAGAAGGACAACATCTCTTTTCAGAAGATGAATGATCTTCATAATAAATCAATTAATCTTGTTTAAAATCTGTTTTACACATGAAGATGGAATATATATCTCAGTTACCAGAGAGAGACTAGAGCTGAACACTCATTGAACTTCAAGTTATGAGCACTCCAGATTTATGTGAATTCTTAGAAGCCTGCATCCCATAGCATCTGAAAGTATTCATCTTTGCAAATAAGCACTCACCCCTGCCCAGGCTTCATGTTGCCACTGTGTTGGGGAAGACAGAAATGGAGAAAACTGAGTGGAATTATGTCCTCAATTTTTTTTGCCAAATAACAAATTAGGGAATAGATTATTAGATTGAAATGGGTTTCCTGTGTGGTTTGAGCAACTCCCTGACTGTTTATTGCCCTCATCTACCAGTATAAACCAAGTTATCAAATTGGATTTGGGGCATAAGGCTGGGATTTAGCAATATTTTGTTGCCAACCCTAGATCTAAATACACTGTGAACTTGGGAATATTGATGAATTTTTGTGCGAAAAAGGTAGGGAAGTTTTTACCCCAAAGGGACAGAGTAGCGATTAATGGACTCCTCAAAGTCTATGTAAGAAATCCTGCTTTACGACTACTCACAATTTATTGAAATGTTGATCTACTTTCCAAATGATGTAATAGTGAGATAAATGCAAGTTAAACTTCAATTTAAAATGAAATGGCAAAGAATGTATTTTAAAATCTCTTGTGTGATAGACAACTTTTTTTGCTGATTTCTCCTGTTTTTTGTTTTAACATTTGATAACTTTAATAGGTGAATCAGTTTCAACTGAGATAGAAATTTGTTTACTTTGCTTAGCTGAAATTGGTGCTAATGGCTCTTATTAGGTATATTTTCTGTGCCACTGACAAGTTTACAACTTGTGATATCTGCCCTATGTTATTCCCTTTCTAAAAATTCATCTGACATCATTTCAGTTAGGGAGGAGGAAACATGGGATGCCAAGTCTTCTGCATATTTATCCCAGTGAATCTTTTTAACAAACCCCTTAGGGACATTTTGCTATTGTTCGAGAGGTTGGTGACTTGCCCGAGATCCCATATTTGTTCCGTGTAAGATTCTGGGTTTAGCTGCCTCTAAAGCCTGTTCTCTTTCTACTTGCCCCATCTTCCAAACTCTCTTTGCTCCTATCTTATTATCTGAGCTGCCTGTTGGCTCACTATGCTCAGCCATGGTTTCTGCTCAGAAAAGACATACAGAGAGATTTTCAAAAAGGCTATCTTCAAACCACATTTCTTTTACATTTCCTTTCTTTAAACTTACTTAAAATATTTGAATCCATCTTTAATCATATATCTTTTCCACAAATTATCTCAGTTTTTAAAATTTTAAGCCTCAATGTGCCATACTGATAAAAATGAAAAAAGATGGCTATTAGATTTTATTCAAATGTCAAAAAATTCACAATAAATGCATTTGCTTTAAACAGCACACTTTACTACTAAAACACTACAGCAATGGTGAAATAACCCAGTTTGATGTCAGTAGACAAAAAAAAGAATCAAAAGGTGCAATCTCTTTCAAGTGCAGCTGTGATCTCCATCCATCAGCCCACCTTGCTCTAGCCTGCTATTGTCCTTGGAGTGGGGGGGGGCAGAGGAGACGTTAGGGAGAATCAATAGGTGTTACGGGGTGTTCTGCAAAGGAGCTGACACTTGGCGCTTCATTTACTGAAGGGTGAAACATTGACTGCAGGGCCAGAGGAGGATTGCAAGATCTAAATTGGATTCAAACACTCTCTAACCCTTCAGAATACTATTCACCAGGCTAGTACTGAGTAAATATTTATTGAGCACCTACTGGGGAGAGGCCCTAGGTGGGTACTGGGTTGACAAGATTAGTCCCTACCCTTGAAGATCTAATGATGAATCTTGTGATGAAAGCTTGTTCCTTCAAGCCCAGGGCTCACATAACTGAGTTTTAAAGACATCCCCAGCAGAGAAAGAAAATGGAGAGGCAAAAAAGTATAAATCCATGTTAGAAAAAAGGCCACTAAATGGGGGAAAAATAAAAGTGATTAATATATCACTCCTGGATAGTTTTCCCTGAGAGTAGAATATTTCTAATGACCCTGATTTGTACTTTTTCCCTAAAGCTCTGTATTTCCTAAGCTTTGCTGCTAACCCAAGAATCACCTATGGCTCCACCCCAGACCAACTGGATCAGAATCTGTGAAATGAGTCTGGGAAGCTCCAGTGTTAACAGGTGCCCCTGGGTGATTTTACCTGGAAGTTTAGGAAATATTGCTATAACTGGTGCCTGAAAGTCCGCCATTTAAGCAGCAGGTCTCAAACTTCAGCTTGCACAAAAGAACCTGAATCTCCACTATTTGAGCTTAATCCCTTTCGTTTGACAGATCCTCTCAAAGGTTAGAGGACATTCATGCTAAGAATGTGAAAGCTCCTGTACCCCACCCTCATAGAGTTTGATTGAGTGAGCCTGCTGTAGAGCCAATTAATCTGTTTTTTTTTTAAGGATGTTAAGAGATTCTAATAAAGGCAATCCTTGGAAGGCACTTTGAGAAATATTGGTTTAATTAGGATTTATTCCTCTTGAAAATAAACACATTTCACTCTTATACATTGGTGTAAAAGGATTTGAGATTTGGATTTAATTCCAGATTATAAATCTACTAGAATACAGAGTCTGAGAGGACAGGAATTTTTTTTTTTTCTGTTTTGTTCAGTGATGTCTGCCCAGCACCTGGAAGAGTGGCTTCTACATAGTAGATGCCCCCAAACTATTTGCTGACTTAATGAACTCACGGTGTAGAGATATCTTGTCTCTTACTCTTAACATTCCCCCCATATCTTCTAACACCGTGCTATAACCAGAAAGAATTCACAAATGAATTTGCAAACAGAGAGCAGGAGGGTGGTTGCCAGGAGTAGAGAGGAAAACTCTAAGGCACATTAGAACTTCAGGAGGGAGAAGAAAGGGTCAATAAAGAAAAGCGGGGAGGGATAGAGGCCCCCGTCGACCCCCTCCTCCCCTTCCCCAATCCTGCTGACCTCACAGAGGTATCTAATGTGATGGGAGTCTTAGACACCCATCACTGTTCAGCCTGGGGGGTTTTGGGTTGCCTCCTCTGATGAGAGAGGAAATCCCAGAGGGTGAGGTGAGGCATATAGGAAATAGACAGGAAGCGAAATTTTAGCTTTATCCTCCCCTTCCTCCCTTATTTTCTGAGCTTTCCCTATGTGTGTTGGGATGTATAATCTCATTTGGTGTGTCAACAGGTGGACGGAACCATGACATCAAATTAGTTGGGTTCACTACCCTACCTCAGTTCTTTTCAGCCTTGTATGGAATCCCGTGTCCCCTCGTTCAGCGCCTGAGTGCTCACTTGCTCCTATGTTAGGGAAAGAGAAACCCTGAGTGTTAGTGACCTCACCAACTGAGGGTGAAAAAGGCCAGCCAGTGGTATGCAGATCTTACGCCTTCTGCAAGGGTTGTTGCCAGCAAGGAATGACTCCAAGGGGTTAGAATTGTCCCCTGCAGAGACACCATCTGTTCCTGCCTTAGCTCTGGGTGTGAGAATTGTTACAGGGACACAATAATGGCTCCTCCCAGCTGTTCCTGGATCTGGGACTGTATCCTTTGAGAGCTGCATATTTTCAGGGGCTTGGGGTATAAAGATTTTAAGAATGAGATTTGGATCTAACAAATGGAATGCATAGCAGTGTGTGCTGCAATCACAGGAGATATTTTTCCCCTAATTATTAAGTGCCATGTGAAGGATGAGGGCTAAAAAATGGAATGGAATATATTCAACGAATCAATCATGTTCATGTAGCTCTATTCTGATGCTTTCTAAATGTATTGACCCTAAGAAAGGTTGCACATGTGTTTTTCTTATGAATTTTCCACGACGGGGGCTAGGATTGCTCTTGGAATATGCAGGCTGCCACAAAGTTTCCCTTTGTTCTGCAATGATCTGCACTGTATGTGAGGCTCTCCAGGGAATGAAAAGCCTTATGTCAAAGCTTAGTACAGCGTTTTTTTTTACCTATGACAGAAGACTTTTGAGGAAACCAGCTTTGTTGGTGACACAGGGAACACAGGTAGCTCTAGTCTTCAGAAAACAAGCTTTGGTCCTCCATCATTTCATTTTTAATAGCGACCTCGGAGAAACCACTTACTTTAGAACAATTATACCATGTGTACAGCACATGTGTAGTTTACCAGGCATCTTCACGTGTGTTTTGTGTTTTGAGCCCCACAATGAACTTGAAAGACTAGATTTGTTGTTCTACTTTTTATAATACAAGAGCGAGGCTTATGACTCTCACAATGAATGAGGAATAAAGTCCCAAATTTTGAGCAAGAGGTTTGGAAAGAATGTGCCAGAATCTTTCTCACACTGGCATTTGGATACCTAGACAAATTAGACAGTCACTCAGATTGTTTGATTTAAAGCAGTGGTTCTCAAGGTGTGGTCTCTGGATCAGCAGCCGTAACAATATCATCTGGGAGCTTATTAGAAATGCAGAATCTCAGGCCCCAACCCAGTCCTGCAGGTGATTCTGATTCATGCTATTTTTCCACCTGACTCATCTGTTTATTTTCCATCCCAATTCTTCCATCAACCTTGAAGATATAAATATCCTTATAAGTAACTGTTTTAGTGCTCCAGCCTTCTACTTCCTTTACAGGGCAGGGCAGTCAGTGATTGACACTTCCCCCCAAGGAGTTCACTAGGACCAAACTCCAGTGTAGAGAGGGAGGAATTCTTATCCAGGATTTACTTCATCATTTCTTTAGGGAAAGTGATGGAGACTTGTTTATAATTGGTTTTATTACAGAACGGATCCCTGAAAAAGATTTAACTTCCTACGGTTTGGGTTTTACAGCCTGTCGTTACAAAGGTTGTCACTAAAGCCAGCTGTTGAACAGAAATTAGCACAGGAGTGTTGAGACAAGAGAATGGAGGAGGAAATGCATTTAGAGCTCCATGGTGGGCAGGTGGTGTCCAATCTGATCAAACTAACCTGATGCCATATGCTAGCCATTAATTGAACACTTATAGGTGCCAGGCATAAATTACATTTTAATCCTCCATCTGTAAGGTGTGTGGCCTTGTTTTGTCTATTTGTCAATGGATAAAACTAGGTGGGAAGGTAAATAGCTTGCCTGAAATGGTGGGGCCGAGACTCAAATCTAGGTCTGACTGAGGCCCAAACTGATGGTGTAAACCAGCCTACTCTATTTCTGTACTTGATGCTACTCCCACTCCAAGCTGCTTCCAGTCTCAATCTCCAAACTTCAAGATCATTGAGCAAGAATCTACACCTGATCCATCTTTGTATTTCTCACATGGTTTCACTTGATGATCTGTATATAGTAGGTGCTCAATGGTTGATTGTCAAACGAATGAATTAATACATTTTAATAAAACACATCTGCATCAGGTCCTGATATTTGCAGGAGGCTTGTACACAAAATTAAAAAAAATATATATCAAAAATAAAAGCAAAATCTCTTTCCTTCTTTATTAATAATGTTTTAATAATTATAAATGAAAAGGGAAAGAGTTAATTCAGTGAAGGGTATGTTTTGGTTTGGGGGGAGAATGTGATAGCCGAGTGACAGGCCCCGGTATTGCAGCCCTCCCTGCATCTCCCGCCTTACAGTGGCCTCCTCGTGGGCAAAGTGCACCTCCTGCCCCTTGACCTTCGGCTTGACCCACTGACTTGCTTTGGCCTATGGTATGTAGGTGGAAGTGACCGAGAGCCCTTTCCAAATCTAGACCCGACAAGGCCTCTCATGTTTCTTCCTGCCCTCTTGCACCTCAAGCATCGGCATGAATAGAGCTTTCGCCAGATGCTGCACCTTGAACCTGGGCCCTGAATGAGACATGTAGAGTAGAACTGAGTTAGCCCAGTCTACATTGTCTGACTCTCAGTTGTCTGAGTAATCCCATCCAACTGCAGATCCAGCGAAATAAAAATTTCTGGTAAAGCCACTGAGTGTTGTGGCATAGCTAATGAATACAACAGCTGTTCCCATTGTTTTCAGAGTTAACTGCCAGGGGCTCTAATTCAACAATATGCTCTAATAACAGATAACAATTTGCTCACTAGCTCCCACCTTTTAATTTTTTAAAGAGAGTCAAACCTCAGAGATGACCCAGGGCTGAAAAGCTAGGACAGAGTCAATCAATTGACCAGCCAGAGACATTCCCCAATCTATCAAGAAAAGTAGCCTCCCTGGGCTAACTCCTTAATGTAGGGATTAGATCTATTTTAGCAAGTTAGACTTGGGTTTTCATTTAAAACATTTCTAATATTGTCTGCAGTTTACTTTAAAATATTTAAAATATAGTTTGTGTAATATATATATGTGTGTGTTGGCTTTTAATCTATACCCTGGAGCTCATTAGTGAACATATGAAGCCCTTAATCAAGAGTATACACTATTGGGCCTTGTTACTTAGCATGTCACAGTCTATATTCAGAAATTCAGGCTCTGTCGGTGCCCTTCAACTATCCTTATCTCTTACCAGCACCAGATGGTTTGTTAATTAGCATGATGTAAGGAATGATTTCAATTGCTGACTTGAGTGGTTTTAACATATGTGGATTTGCTAGAAATATTGTCTATATTTCTGCCTTTGCATGGGTTGGGATAAGAGGTCTAGAGAGGCTAGGACCTTTATGAGTGGTGCCCCAGGTCTATGATTATGTCTGCTTCTTCTGTGCAGCCACTTATGGAGGATACTGAATAGTGTCATATCTGTCTTTCAAAAAGATTTGAAGCAAAATGTTTACTGAAATGCCTAAAAGGACAAAGTTATGACTACTTTCTCATAAATATGCTATGCTATCTATGAATTATAACACACCATTGGCGGTGAGGTCCCAAGATCAGAGACCTAGAAACCTTTTTCTATCTCTAACTGTTGGAGACTACCAATATCTACCAAGACAACCAAATATTAATTTAGGTATAACCAAGTTGCCTGAGCTCAGTTATAATTGCTTCTTAAAAAGACTGAGTTAAAAGCTAATCATAAGTGGAATGAATAAATAAAGGGTGGCATATTTCTTTAATGAAATTCTATTTAACAACATAAAAATGCTGCTAAATGCAACAATAATGGTGAATCTCAAAAACACTATGTTGAGCTGTACATTTCACATTAGGGCATTATGCTGTATATATTCCACACCATTTAAAAAATAACTAGACCGATGGCCAACGGGCAGATTAAAAGATATTCAACGTCACTAATTATTAGGGAAATGCAAATCAAAACTACAATGAGCTATCACCTCACACCTGTCGAATGGCTATTATTAAAAAGACAAGAAATAACAAGCTTTGGAGAGGATGTGGAGAAAAGGGAACCCTCATATACTGCTGGTGGGAATGCAAACTGGTGCAGCCACTGTAGAAAACAGTATGGAATTTCTCAAAAAATTAAAAATAGGAATACCATATGATCCAGTTATTCTACTCCTGAGTATTTATCCAAAGAACACAAGAACACTAAATCAAAAAGACATGTGCACTGCTATGTTCACTGCAACATTATTCAAAATAGTCAAGACTTGGAAGCAACCTAAGTGCCCATCAACAAATGAATGGATAAAGAAGATGTGGTGTATATAAACACAGTGGAATACTACTCAGCTATAAAAAAGATGAAATAATGCTATCTGTGGCAACATGGATGAACCTTGTATCATGCTAAGAGAAATAAATACCATATGATTTCATTCACATGTGGAAGATAACAAACACACAAACACATAGATACAGAGAACAGAGTGGTGATTACCAAAGGGGAAGAGGGTGGAGGGAGGGTGAGAGGGGTAAAGAGGCACATTTATATGGTGATGGATGGAAACTAGACTTTTGGTGGTGAACACGAAGCAGTCTATACAGAAGCCAAAATATAATGATGTACACCTGAAATTTACATAATGTTATAAACCAATGTGACCTCAATGAAATTCAAAAAGTAATACTAGCCATAAGAAAGATATCAAGATAATCAGTAGATCCATGACATGCCGGGAATTGTCCTACCTATTCAGAAATGTGATCCTTGCTCAGAAATTCTCCTTCTTTCCAATCAAATTCTAGAATCCAGGCTGCCACCTTCTCATTTTTACACTTATTTTGCAGCTCCCAGAAACTTGATTTATTCACCTAATAGGACAAATAATTACACTACAGGAACAGCCACTCTTTTGCACAACTCCAAGGGTGCTATTCAACAGATTATGAAGAGAATATGTGAAGAGCCCCTGCTGGAATTTTGCAATGACAGATGGCGTGTCCCTACATGACTGTCCTGAAGCTGTCTCAGAGAGGTGAAGTGACTTCACTAAAGTCATGTATATAGCTAACCTAACCATAGCACCCGACTAGAAGATAGAACTCTTTCTACTTGCAATATATTCTAATATGAAATTTTCTTACAGTTTCAGATTTGTTGCTTAAGGTAAAGTAATTCCTTCAGTACATATTATGTAAGTTCAAATTATTTAAAATGAATAATATCTTTACTGATATATTTTTCAAGTAGTTGAAGATTAAATGTAAAATTTTAAATGTTTTAGAAAGTTTATTTTCTATTTTAGAATATGCTATTAAATTGTGAAAAAATAAATTGGAATAAATAATTTATAAACTACAATTTTAATTATAATTCATACTTTTAAAAGCTTAATCTACTCTTTCTAGGCTTAGCTTTTATTTTCCTTAGAACCTTTCTAGTGTGGTCTACATTTGTGTGAACTTTAGAATTCTGAGGTTTCTTCCTTGAACATTCCTCCCATTAATATTTCAAGACAGGCTTGCAGAGCCCCAGCCTGGGTCAAAGTGAAGTGAATATTGATGCTAATATTGCATGCTTTGGCCTGTGTCAGTCAGGATACTGCCTCACCAGAGCTTAAGAGAGATGAATAATACCTGGAGAGAATACAAACCAGAAAAACAAAGATGAAAAACATGTCTAAAGTGAAGAAAGTTTAAAGAAATTACAGTGATTTACTCTGAAGAAGAGAGACTAGAAATCAGAATTCTTAGATTTGGTTTCATTTGAATAGGATTCTTCAAGGGATGTTTTGAAATCCTCATAGATTGTACAAGTTACTTTTTTAAGTTTTTATTTTGAAATAATTTTAGGCTTACAGAGCAGTTGCAAAAATAGTACAGAGAACTCTCATACACCCTTCATCCAATTTCCCCCAATGAAACATCCCACACAACCATAATATGATTGCCCCAAAGTAAGAAGTTAACATTGCTATAATACAACTAAGTAAACTGCACACTTCCTTCATATTTCACAGTCTTTCCACTAATGTCCTTCTTTCTGTTCCAGGATCTAATGTCGGATTCCACACTGATTACATTTAGTTATCATGCTTCCCAAATCTCTTCTAATCTGTGATAGTTCCTCAGTCTTTCCTTGTCTTTCGTGACCTTGACCCATAAAACTAACCATGACAGAGTTAGACTCTAACACTCATTACTCCTTTTGTGCCAAATTGTTCCAGATTTGACCACTGGGGGCTCTTTCTGATTGATTCCTTTGTCCTTTTGACATGCCCCAGTCTACCTTTTTAGCACTTCCCATTCCTTTTGATACCCCAAGAAGCTCTATGCTTGACTTGTATTTTTCCCTTCCCCAGGTCTAAACCAGCCATTTCTCTAAGGAGCCCTCATTCCTATTATTGAAGAATGACATTTAGAAACAAAGACACGGGAACTAGGTGTTCTTGTTGCTACTGAGGTGTCACTGCTTCTATGCTCTATCAGTGGATAAAGCTGGGTCATTTGTATTTGCATAGAAACCTGTATATACACACGTCTGTATTTATTTCCATATCTATCTATCTATCTATCTACCTACTTATCTATACATGAGTTCAGAATGATACTTTTACTTCTAATCCAGCAACACATGGTTCATTCTAGCATCATCTCCCCCTTTTCTGACTTAGATATTGACTCGTTTGTTCAAACCTGATATATATGTAGAGTCATTTCAGAATTGCTGACTTACCTAAATTTCCAAACTAGGGTACAGTGTTTGTGTACCAATTTTTTGGTCTTTAGTCTTATGGTATCCAGTCAAAGCAATGTTTTTTAAAGTCACATGGTGTAGCTTATTTCTTCATCATCACATTGACTGTGGTCATACCACTCATTTGCAGTACGGAGCAATTCATTTGTCATAGTCTGCACTCCACCTTGGTTTCCTATAATATCCTAGTTATTTTTAATTTATGTATGAAAATTCACCTTTTGTGGTATATAGTTCTGAGTTTGGACAAATATTAGAGTTGTGTATTCACAATACAGAACAGTTGCATCACCTCAAAATTTCCCTTGTTGTGTTCATTTGTAGTCAAGCCCTTTCCCAACACCACAAAACTGGCAACTACTTATCTATTTTCAGCTCCCATAGCTTTTCCTTTTCCAGCGTGTCATGTAAATGCAAAAATACATTATGTAGCATTTTAAGTCTGACTTTTTGCATTACTTTGTTCTTCATTAAGGCACCTGCCCATTCTATTTCATAGAAGACATGTCCTTTTACATATATTTTAGAACAAAAAGTCAAAATCCTTAATTATTTTTTGTTTCTTATAGAAAAACATCTTCAGAGATGTTTTCTGAAATTTTCTACATATTGTTTCTTTCTCCTTAAGCTATAGTGTCTTTTGTATTGGATTCATTGTGTTGGTCTTATTTGTTTTAGTTTATTTTCTTAACCTTGAATCGGTAGAGAACTGTTCATTCTCTGATTTTCTCAACTGAGATAAAAAGCTTTGGCTCACTGATTCCACACCTGAGTGATTTCAGTTTCGGAGACCTAAACCTGATGATCAGGTTGAGATGCATGCCACCTGAGTCAATGTGGAATGTCCAGAAGTGGGATATTTGGTGAGAGAAAACAGACACAGTGAGATTATGCTTGAGAGAAGCTGGATCTTCTCCTGCTTTGAATTTCAATTTCCGCACATCAGCAAGTGATTCAGATGCAATTTGCAAGTGTTTTTTGAAGGTGAATTATTTGAAATATTACATTCTGCAACATGTGCTACCCCCAGAACTTTCCCTATGTGTTTCCTGGCTTACAATGCTGCTTCTTAGGCAATCGAACATATTTGGATGTGAATGATCACTTCCCTATATTTGAAGTTACCCTATATTTTGTTCTGAATTGCATGTTAGGATGTGTAATTTCTGAGTGAATTGAGAATAGGTCCTTACAAAGTAAATTTAGGTTATTGATTTTAGATCTTTCATCTTTTTTAATGTAGGTGTTTACAGCTATGAATTTACCTCTGACCACTGCCTTCACTGCATTCCATACGTTTTAGAATTCTGTATTTTTATTTTTATTTATCTTGAAGTATTTTCTAGTTTTACTTGTAATTTTCTTGATCTATTGATTGCTTAAGTGTATTGTTTAATTTCCACATATTTGTGAATTTTCCAGTTCTCCTTTTGTTCTTGATCAATAGTTTTATTCCATTGTGGCCAGAGAAGATGCTTTCTATGATTTTTAAATTTATTGAGACTTGTTTTGTGGCCTAGCATGTGGTCTACCCTATGGATGTTCCATGTTTGCACTTGAGAAGAAAGTGTATTCTACAGTTGTTGGGTGGAATGTTCTATTTAAGTCAATTAGGTCTAATTGTTATATAGTACTCTATATCTTCTATTTTCTTTTTGGTCTTCTGTCTAGTTGTTCTGTACATTACTGAAAGTGGGATATTGACGTCTCCGATTATTATTGAAAAACTGTCTATTTCTCCCTTCAATTCTGTCAGGTATTGCTTCCAAGTATTTGGGGGCTCTGTTGTTAGGTGTGTATATATTTAGAATTGTTATATTTTCTAGATGGACTGAATCTTTTATCAATATATAAAATGTACTTCTTTGACTCATAACAGTTTTTGTTTTAAATTCACTTGCCACAAGATATTTTTTGATTTCCCTTTTGGTTTCTTCTCTGACTTATTGGTTGTGCAGAGTGTGTTTAATTTCCACATATTTCTGAATTTTCCAGTTTTCTTCTTCTTTCTTCTAATCTTGATTGGCAGTATTTTTTCCCCTGGTCTGCAAGGTTTCTGCTAAGAAATCTGCTGATAGCCTTATCAATGTTCCCTTTTATGTGATTAATTGTTTCTCTCTTGCTACTTTCAAAATTCTCTTTCTCTTTGATTTTTGAGAGTTTGATTATAATATGTCTCAGTGAAGATCTCTTTGGGTTGAGTCTGTTTGGAGATCTTTAAGCTTCGTGTACCTAGATGGCCATATCTCTTCCTGGATTTGGGAAGTTTTCAGCCATTATTTCCATCAATAAGTTTTCTGTTCCTTTCTCTCTCCTCCTTCTGGGACTTCCCTAATTCAGATATTGTTTTGCTTGATGGTGACCCATAATTCATGTGGCTTTCTTCAATTTTTTAAATTCTTTTTTCTTTGTTCTCCTCTAACTGGATATATCAAGAGATCTGTCTAATTTTGTAGATACTTTCTTCTGCTTGATTGAGCCTGTTGTTGAAGCTCTCTATTTCATTTTTTGTTTCATTCATTTTATTCTTCAGCTCCAGAATTTCTATTTGGTTCTTTTTTATGATTTGTTTTGTTCATGAATTGTTTTCCTGAGTTCATTGAGTTGTCTATGTGTATTCTCTTGAATCTCACTGAGTTTCCTTAAAATAATTATTTTGAATTATTTTTGAGAGAACTCACAGATCTCCATTTCTTTGATGTCTGTTTCTGGAACATTATTGTATTCCTTTGGTGGTGTCTTATTTCCTTGCCTTTTCATGTTTTTAATGGCTTTGTGTTAATGTCTGTGCATTTCAGGGAGCAGTTACCTCTTCCAGCCTTTTCAGACTAGCTTCACTTGGGAAAGACTTATCTTTGAAGATGGCTGCAAGGGCACCAGCTGGGTGGGGTGCAGGGTCTCTGGTTCTTGGGAGGGCACAGTGCTGTAGTCTCCATGCAGCTCCATTAGCTGAAGTCAATGTCAGCAAAGACTCTGGGGGTCTTCTGTGGCCAAGACTGCAGAGGTCCTGCAGGTGACAGTGATGTGCTGGCACTCAGAGCAGTAGTGGAGCTGGGGCCTGGGTTCAGGCACATGCAACACTACCACAGCATCTGGGTTCTGGGACACAGGTGCACTTGCTGTGGCAGTGGTACCAGTATCTGAGGTGCCAGCCTCTGCAAGTCTCCCATGGAACTGGGGTCTGGGTCTCTGGGGCTCACTGCAGTGACTCGAGCCCCAGGATGGGCGTTGGAAGACACATCATTGGCACAGGCCCTGGAATAACAAAGTGCAGCAGTGGCTTGGGCCGAGGGAGCAGGTTGCAGTAGCAGCATGCTCTGGGGATGGTCCATCTAAGTCCTGATTCTAGCCCCAGGGGGCAGTCGCAGAACAGCAACAGTTCAGTTCCAGTGATGTTGGGACAAAGCTATGATTTAGAACATCAGGGGGGTGGGTACAAAGCAGCAGCAGTGTGGCCCCAATGATGGTGGGTCAAAGCTTTGATTTAGGACCTAGGGGTAGGGTGCAGAAAACAGCAGGAGTGCAGCCCCAGTGATGAGAAGTCAAAGTTGCAGCTTAGGACCCAGGGGTGGGACACAGAGCAGCAGCAGCCCGGCCCTGGAAATGGCAGGTCAAATCCATGACTTGGGACCTGGAGGTGGTATGCCCAGCAGTTGCAGGTCTGGTCCCATAAATGGTGAGGTGCTGTGGCATCCCAATCCCAGAGAACAGAGGCACAGAAGAAACTGGGACCCCTGGGTGCAGAATCATCACAGTGACCACTCCTATCCCGGGGAGGACAAGTAGCAGCGGGCACTCTGGGCAGCTCCAAATGCTGGGTTCATCATTGGTGAAAACTGGGGATCCTCGGTAGCAAAGGCAGCAAATGTCTGTGGTGGTGAGGTTTGCATGGACTCTCCTGCTCTCCTTTTTCCTATAGAGTGCAATCCCCTGAGGGGATCCCTCTTGGCCCTGAGCTGCCCTGGACTGGGGGATGGCATGACACAGGTAAAATGCTTCCTATGCTTTTCTATCCTCGATTTTTAGCTCTGCAGTGTTTCTGCTGCTACTCCATTGTAGTCCAGAGCTTTCCCAGAGCTAGTTTTGTCAGTCTGTAGTTGTTTATTTTTTGTTTGTTGTTTTTGTGGGAGAGATGAGCATTGGGACCTCCTAGGCCTCCATCTTGCTGACATCACATTAATTGACTTTTTTCTATTGTACCATTTTGATTAAATCCAGAATAGGTGACAACTGAAAGAAGGAGGGAGAGGAGAGGGCTATGATTGGTTCAGGATTTGGTTTCCTTGTGGTAGGGAAACAGAGACATATTGTTCTAGTTACTACAGCCTGAGACCCTGGAATTAGGTTAATACCATTTTAGGGTCATCTCTCTTGTTCTATTTTTTTAAATGTATTTTTAAATTCATCCCTCTTGGAGATGCAGTTAATGAAATTGCTCTTCGGTCTTATTCTAATGTCTTCTCTTCTCCTTGCCTTAAGATGCTGTTGCCAATTTGGGGCTCTAGATGTATTTCCTGGGGATTTTAATGGGCAGAGGTGTTGTGGATCAGCCATTACCAGAATGGGGCTCTGAAGTTTATCTTCTCCAAGCCACCTTCAGTCATTGTATGGTTGGGACATTTTATTGAGTGCCAGTTGTCCTCATGTATGGTTTGTAAAGGCAGTGAGATGTGATCCTTCAAGCAGAGGTAGGGACTGGACTCCCAAATTAGATGGGGGCTGTATGGATATCATAGCTGACCCTTATGGGTATATTGCCAGTAGGAGCTCTGATGAGGTCAATTCAGCCAGGGAGAACCAACAAGGCCTGACCAAGGCAAGAGAGACCAACTCGTGAGCCACTAGCTACAGTGGGTAAGCTGCAGCCAGGTGGGTAGAGGGCACTGACCCAGATATAAGAGGAGAGGGCAGGCATCAGCCACAAGGACCCTATCCTCTGCTTTGCCAGGATTCAATCTTAAAGAAAAGAGCCAGGGGCAGGAGGGCAAGAAGTCGGGGGGAGCTGAGAGACTGAAAGAGTTTCACCAAACAAGAGTACGTAAAAGGACTGTATAAATTACTTAAATCAGATAAGTTTAAACCACATTATACACACACAAACACACACACATATAATTGCTTTCAAGTGTCTTTAGTTATATCCTCTCCTTGACTGAAATCTCACTGGAAGTTTTAGTTTCTAGAAAAATCAAATGTATACAATGGGTACTGAGTAAGTAATTTCCATATGATTTACTAATTAAGATTAATTCTCTACTTTTTGGAGATGGGAGGGCTGAGTTTGAACTGCAATTTTACTGTCACAGAGAGTCAAACATGGTAGATATACTTCTATGCTTTCCCTTTTATAAGATGAATAAACGAAGCCTTTGGAGGGAAGGAAATATCTCTACTCGTCTGCATGATTCCACTATCAAGAAGCATTGTCTCAAGGTGAAGGATATCTCCTCAGAGCACTAGAAAGATGGGGAAAACTCAAAGAAGATAAAACACACAAGCTCAGTAGTCAGAGAGCCTTGATTTCACACTCAGAGAGCCTCCTGGAGTCCTGAGGGTGAGCAACCACGTGGAGTTTTCATCTTCAGTGAGAAAAGCGTGCAGTGGCATCCAGCAGTATGCCAAAGATATTGGCTGTAGTCCAATGAATGAATTAGGCTCAAGAGCTTGACTGTCTTTGCATAAAACACCTTCCTAGGAAATACTGACAAGAAATGTAATCACATTCCTCTCCCCTCACACAATTACCAGAAGGGGAATAGAGTTTGAGCAAGAGCGTGACAGCTGTAATGTATATTGTTTATTAAACATACAATCAATCATCAGGAATTTTTATAGAAAGAATCCAAAAATATGTCAGGAAATTTCATTAATTGAGATTAATCTTGGTGTATCTTTCCAAGAGATTTGAAAATAGGGATTGTGTTTTGTTATGGCAGGAAAATGTATGATTTATATGTATGAACTTCAAATTGGCTGAACTGTTGAAGCAGGTCCTTTTCTTCCTGTAGGAAGTGAAAGATCCCTTGATAGAATTTTCAAATAGAACCGGACCTTCTACCGCAATTCTATACAGTAACTGATGGCCATAACTTTTGAGTACTCAGGCATTTCACTATTAGATCCTAATTTGTTGCACTATAAATCACTTTAAGGTAGACATAGTTAATAGACAAAACTAATAATTCTGTCAAATATCTGTCAGGACTCTACTGCCTGATACCTATGGCCTCCAGCTAGTTGAGCATCCCTGCATTAGCAAGGACAGCATCATTAAGTGAGAGGAGAGACTAGGTATGCAGGGCAAACGTGCTGATCAGCTACAAGCTCCTGAGTTTGATGCCCTACATAGTATTCATCAAGGGAAACTTATAAACCTAATAAATTCCACTATGTTAAACAAATTGGGAGATTTTTATCCATCTTGAAAGACAATTTTACATGATTTACTGGAAATGAAAGTAAAGCTATACAAAAACAGTGTGCTGCTGGTAAACTGGCAGAACAATATATTTTGATCAAATTAATATAGTTTTTTAGTCTACCTCCATGGCAAAATATGGTTTATGTAAGGTGAAAGGGTGCAAACCATCTTAAGACTTTTGCCAAATTAAAAAATATATATTAGGCAAACATATATTGTCAGGGTTCAGATGCTCTTTTAGAAGCCTTCCCTGAATCAATATTGCAATGTCTTGTAAGAGAGGGTGAAAAATCTTTCCATGTCTTCATAGACTTTAGGGTGTCAGAAAGCTTGAAAGACTATAGGGATCCAGGTCACTACGACATTTTTAAAGTTGAAAAAAAATTAAATAGAATTTGAATGATCTGGTCAATGTCTGGTGGCAAAGTCAGGAGCAACAACTGAGAGCAGCAAGCATTCACTGAGCACTTACTTTGTGCTGGACACTCTTCTATGTATTTTGCATAGTTAGGTGATGACAACCCTGTGAGGCAGATTTCATCACTTCTCTGGTACAGAAAAGGAAGCTAAAGCACAGACAGTGTGTGTAACTTCTCCAAGGTCGCATAAATAGTGACCGCAAAGCCAGGATTGAAATCTAGACAGCTTGGCTCCAAATCATTTTTGTTTTAAATCTTGTTTTTGGGGGAGAAGGGGATATGATTTCTTTAAATTAGCCTAATTATTGTAGTTTACATACAATGCAATTTCACCAGTTTAAATACACAAATTAAGCGACTTTTGACAAATGTAATACAGTCATGTAACCACCAGCACAATGAAGATGTAGAACATTTCCATCATCCCTAAAAGTTCCTTTGTGCCCCTTTGTAGTCAACCTCTTCGCCCCACTCTTGGTTCTTGGCAAGCACTCATTTTGTTTCTTTTGCTATAGTGACATTCTGTTACAACAATTCAGTTACAATGTTTTGGCCACTGTGAACAAAACTACTATGAATATTCACATATAAGTTTTTTTCACAGACACGAGCTTTCAGTTCTCTTGGGTAAATATCTAGGAGTGATCGCTAAGTAATGGGTGGCAATGGTATCTCATTATGGTTTTAATTTGCATTTTTGGAATGCCTAATAATGTTGAGCATCTTTTCATGTGCTTATTGGAATTTCGCATAGCTTCTTTATTGCAATGTTTGTTCAAATCTTTTGCCCTTTTTTTTAAATTTTTTTATTGATGTCTTAGTTTATAACACTGTGGGGTTTTAGTTGTACATTTTTGTTTGTCCGTCACCTTGTGGATGTAACCCTTCACCCCTTGTGCCCCCCCCACCCCCCTTCCCCTTGGTAACCACCAATCAGTTCTCTCTGTCCGTGTGTTCACTTATATTCCATATATGAGTGAGTTCATGCAGTGTCTGTCCTTCTCTCTCTGGCTTATTTCACTTAACATGATACCCTCTAGGTCCTTCCATGTTGTTGCAAATGGGACAATTGTGTCTTTTCTTATGGCTGAGTAGTATTCCATTGTATGTATATACCACATCTTCTTTAACCAATCTTCAGTTGAGGGACACTTGGGTTGCTTCCACGTCTTGGCTATAGTGAATAATGCTGCAATGAACATAGGGGTGCATACGCGTCTTGCGATTGTTGATTTCACGTCCATTGGGTAGATGCCCAAGAGTGGTATTGCTGGATCATACGGTATTTCTATTTTTAATTTTTTGAGGACTCTCCATACTGTTTTCCATAGAGGCTGCACCAGTTTGCATTCCCACCAGCAGTGAATGAGCGTCCCCATTTCTCCACAACCTCTCCATTAATAAGAAGACAAACCAATTAAAAAATGGGCAAAAACAAATGCTTTTGCCCATTTTTAATTGGTTTGTCTTCTTATTAATGAGATATAAAAGTTCTTTTAAGTATTCTAGATACGAATCCTTTATGAGATATATCTTTTCAAATAGTTTCTCTCAGTCTGTGGATTACCTTTTTGTTTTCTTACCATTACTGACAATGTTTTTTGAAGAGCAGACTTTTAGTTTTTTTCTTTTATGGTTCATTGCTTTGTGTCTTCTTAAGAAATTGCTGCCTAACCCAGCTCAATATTTTCTCCTAGAAGTTTTATAGTTTTCACTCTTACACGTAGGTGTACGATCAGTTTCAAGTTTGTTTGTGTATGGAGAGAGGTAAGAGTCGCAGTGTATATTTTTCCACACAATATCTAATAATTACAGCACAATTTGTTAAATAGACTACACTTTTCCATTGAATTAATGGGGATCTTTGTCAAAAATAAATTCATCATATATGTGAGGCTAATTTCTGGACCTTTTATTCTGTTCAATTCTTCTAAATGCTGATAACACAGTCTTTATTATAGTTTATAATAAATCTTGAAAGCAGGTAGTCCACTAACTTTGTTCTCATTTTAAAAAGAATTTGAATTGTTCAGGACCATTGCATTTCTATATAAATTTTACACTTTTCTTGTCAATTTCTACCAAAAGAAATTCTGGTACAGTTTTGATTGGGATCACACTGAATTTGTAGATTGACATTTGGAAAATTGACATCTTAACAATATTAAATCTTCCAATGCATGAACATGCTATATCTCTATTTTCAGGTCTTTTTAAATTTCTTTTGCAAAGTTTTATAGCTCTCAGTGTGAGATTCTTGCACATGTTTTGTTAAATTTATCTATAAGTATATTTTAGATGCTATTATAAAAGACATTTAAAAAATTTTCAGTTTCCTGTGGTTGTGTTCTAGTAAATAGAAATGCTACTTATTATTGTATATTGACCTTGATCTGTGACCTGGATAAAATCATTATTAATTCTAGCAGTATTTTCTAGATTCTTTTGAATTTTCTTCATAGGTGATCATGTTGACTATGATTAAACACAGTTTTACTTCTTCCCTTTCAATCTGTATGCCTTTAATAATTTTCTTCTTGCCTTATGGCATTGCCTAGAACTTCCAGAACAGTCTTGCCTAGAAGTGGTGAGAAAGGACAGTCTTGCTTTGATCACGATCTTAGGAAGAAAGCACTCAGTCAGTCATAATTAAGTACAATGAGCTGAAGCTCTAATATCGATTCCCTTTATTAGTGTGAGAAAAATGTCCCTTCTCTTAGTTTTACGAGAATTTTTTATGGTGAATGGGTGTTTAATTTTGGCAAACACTCTTTCTTCATCCACTGATGATGTTTGTTTTAATAATATTGACTATTTTAATTTTGAGTGTCAAACCAACTTTTTGTTCTTTTTATAAACCCCATTTAGTCACAAATCATTATCATTTTTATATCTTGCTGTGTTCTTTTTCTAATATTTGGTTAAATATTTCTCCATCTATATTCATGAGGCAAATCAGTTTATAGTTTCTTTTTAATGTCTTTGTCTGGTTTTGGTATCAGGGTAATGACGTCTTCATATAATGAGTTGAAAGTGTTTGCTCCTCCTCTATTTTCTGAAAGAATTTATGTAGAATAAGCATTAATTTTTATTAAATATGTGGTAGAATTCACTAGTGAAGCTATTTGGGCCTTGTGGTAGCTGAATAACGGCCCCAAAGATATCCAGATTCAAATCTCAGGGATTTGTGAATGTTACCTTATACGACAAAAGGTACTTTGCAGAAGTGATTAAGGATCTTGAGATGCAGATGTTATTCCAGATTATACAAGTGGACACTACATGTTATCACAAGTGTCCTTATAAGAGAGAAGCGAAGGTTAGACCATGTGATAGAAGAGCAAAGGGAGGGAGGAAGGGAGAGAGACAGATTTGAAGATGTGATCCTGCTACCTTTGAAGATGGAGAAAGGGGCCATGAACAACGGAATGCAGCTCTAGAAGCTATAAAACACAAGAATACCAATTCTCCCCTAGAACCTCTGGAGGGAGCACAGCCCTGCCGTACATCTTGGTTTCAGACCACTGAAACCCATTCCAGTCTTCTCACCTCCAGAACTGCAAGATAATAAGTGTGTGTTATTTTAAGCCACTAAGTTTGTGGTAATTATTTTCAGCAGCAATAGGGAACTAATACAGGTCTGTAGTTTTCTTTGTCTGAAAAGCTTTTAGTATCAATGCTAACCTTTAATAGATATAGTGCTGTAAAGGTTACTTTTTTCTTGAAACAGATGTGGTAAATTTTATCATTTACCCTTTGTCCATTTTATCACATTTGTCCATTTTATCTAAGTTGTCAAATGTATTGGCCTAAAGTTATTTATAATAATTCTTTATAATCTTTTCTGGTATCTGTAGGATCTATAGCGATATAAGCTCTTTTATTCCTGATATTAGTAATTTTCATTTTCTAGCATTTTCTTAGTCATCTTGACTTATGGTTTGTCAATTTTATTAATCTTTTCAATGAACTAACTATTGGTTTCATTAATTTTTCTCTGTTTTTGTCCATTTTCTATTTTATTGATTTATTCTCTTAACTTTACTATTTTCTTCATTCTGCTTGGTTTGACATTAAATTGCTCTTCTTTTTCTAAGTTCTTAAGGTGGAAACTTAGGTCATTAATGTTATATTTTTATTCCTTTACAGCAATAATTTATAGCTATGTACTTCCTTCTAGGACTACTTTAGCTGCATCCCACAAATTTTAACATACTGTGCTGTCATTTTCATTTACAAAATATTTTCTAATTTAACTTGTCATTTATTTTTCATCCATGTATAATTTAAAGTTTGTTATTTAATTTCTAAATAGCTGGAGATTGTCCAGATATCTTTCTGTCACTGATTTCTAGTTTAATCTCACTGTGGTTATAATATAAACTTTGCATGATCTTTTAAAGTTTGTTAAGAAATATTTCATAACCCATCATATCTTCTGTCTTGGTAAATGTTCCAAGTGCATTTGAAAATAATGTGCATTCTGCTGTGTTTGAGTGGAATGTTCTATAAATTTCAGTGAGATTAAACTGGTTTACAGTGTTGTTCAAATTTTCTATATCCTTAGTGATTTTCTGTCCACATGTTATATCAATTATTCATCTCACTCAAGGTGAGTGTTGAAGTCTTCAACTATAATTGTAGAATTACCTATTTCCTTTTTTAATTTTAATCTTATTTTGCTTCATATTATTACACTGTAGTGTGCAACCACATTTAAAATTATATTCTCTTGATAATCTGAACTTTTTTCATTATGAAATGTTCCTCTTTATCTATTATAGTTTTCCTTGTTCTAAAGACTAATTTCTATGACAATAACACATCCATTCCTTTCTTTTGACTAGCATTTGCATAGTATTTCTATTTACTTATAATCTATCTGTTACATTTAATGTCTTTATATTTATTGTGAGTTTAGATTATAAGCAGTTTTTTTCATTTTATGGGGATTCTATTTTATCTCTAGTATTGGCATATATCCACATACTTAGATATTATATTTTAATCTCTATAAATTCCATTTTGGTATTTTTTTATATCATCTCACTAATATCTGGGCTTGTTTATCTGTAGATTAACAGTTCATATTTTTCTGCTTCTTTACATGGCTGGCAATTTTTGATTGGATGCCTGGAATTGTGAATTTTACTTTGTTGCATAATGGATTCTGCTACATTTCTTTTAAGAGTATTTGACTTTCATCTGGTGTAGAGTTAAATTACTTATAATGCGTATAATCCTTTCAGCGATTGATTTTAAACTTTGTTAAGGAAGGTCCCAAATAGTCTTTATTCTAAGGTTAATTAAATCTCACTAAAATGCTAGATCCTTCTGAGGTCTCTGCCTGATGCCTTTTTATTTTGAGGTCTCTTCCCTTTGGCTGATGAGAACACAAACGATTCTCATCCTTGTATGAGCTCTAGGAACTTTTAGATAACTGTTTACAGAAGTTCTTTCCCCAGCCCTTTGTAACCCTGTCTCTATATAGTTCTCTCCTCTTCAGTATTCTGTCCCTCAAATTCTAGCAGCCTCAACCTCCGAGAACATCGATATCTGTCTTAATCAACTCAGTGAGATCAGTAGGCTCTCTTTGGTTTCACCCTCCCCACACTGTGGCGTGGAAACTGACTCCAGGCAATAAGCTGGAGTAATCGTAGAGTCTCATTTGTTTCCTTTATCTCATGGACTACGATCCTGCACTGCCTGTTGACCAATGCCTGAAAATAATTGTTCAATGTATTTGTCCAGTTTTTTAGTAGTTTATGATGGGAGGGTCATTCTTCTAGCTGTTAATCCTTTTACCAGGTCTTTTTCAGTTGTAATATTCCACATGTTATGTCAGAATCTACTACTAGCTGTGTTATTTGGGCAAATTGCTGAACTTTATTAAAATTTATCTGGGATAGCTATGTGAATAGTATGGAATTGTGTTCTAAGTTGGTTTAAAATTTTAGTTAAGGAGTGAAAATCTTGATGAATACTTGAATATAAATCCTGGTTCCTCAGCAAATTAATGAATATCTCTCACTGTCAGTTCCATATTTTTTAAATTGTTATAAAAATAGTGCCTATTTTATGGAATTCTTATGAAAAGTAAATGAGACGATGTATATTGAAAACTTAGTGCAGTATACCTTATACATTATACATACATTATAAATATATATATATATAAATACATAATATGGAAGCTATTATTATTATGAAATTGTGTCCATTAATATATTTTTATGGAAAAATATGCTACAGAGTAGCTTAATATGTTTTCAGATTGCTACAAGAGGGACAATAGAGATTAATGTACTGACACATTTTTAGCATAAGTTATTTCTTATAGTATTTTGAGTATAAGTTATTTCTTGTGGGGCTGAGAAAGTTTATTGTTTTATTTCCACATGGAATCCATTTTAACAGAAACTCACTGAACACTTATTATATAACAGACACTGTACTGGGCACATAGGATAAGCAAATATTGATGAGTCACTGTCCATGCCATCAAATACATTACGATCTAAGAGTCAACACTTTGAAAGAGCTGCTCTAGTCACAACAGCATGTAACCACTTTAAACTATTCTGGAATAAGACCTCTACCTTTTTTCAATATTTCAAATTTTTATGCCATTTTTATTTTCACCTGAAGTACACCTGCTCATCTTCTATTATCAGTGGATTTAATTTTTTCATGACTATAGTAGTCTCCAGGAAAGAGGGATCTACCCTTCCTGCCCTATGCATCTTTATCCTGACCCAAGTTGCCCCTGGCCTTATAGCACTACATGTTGCCCTTCCCCAGTACATAGTCAATGTATTTTATTGTCATTTTAAACTCTCTCTGTTCTTTTCATTCCCAGTCCTAACTCAAGTTCATCATCAATTTTTCCTAAATTTCGTTAAACAAATATTTGTAAGGAACTCTGCAATAGTCCAAATAGTGTATGATAGAGTGACCAAGCTTTGGGTAATAGTCCATCCTTCTATGTTGGAACCTAAAACTCATGGTGGAGGGAGAAAAACTAAATAGGCATCATGTTGCTATAGAGTGAAAGGAAGAGTCACTCAGCCCTAAAGTTGAAAACAAAACAAACTAATTTGGAAGCAAACGTGATGAGCACATTATGCTTCTAGCTAACCAAAAAAAACGATTCCCCAGAGGAACTTCTTACAAAAGATTGAGCATACTTTGTCCACGCACTGATTTCTTCTGTCATGCTTTCAAGTCTCATCCACATCCACTCCCAATTTCCTGAGATCTTCAAGTTATTACAGAGGAACTCCTATGTGAAAGAATGGGTTAACTTCAACATAACAAATTTTATGAAATAATGTGGTCCTTTTAATGTTTAATTGCACATATTTGCTGCTATTAATTTACTGAACGTGGTCTCATCTCTCATTTGCCATGCTCTCCCATACATGGAGCCTGCTCACGAGTCTTGCTTTGCCTCTTTTCCCCCTTACATCATAATGTTATTCACATGATACTGAAAACTCCACCCTGTGTAATTGCTCACCCCGTACTCCACCTTCTATACGGACTCCCTGGTTACCGCTGCTGCCTTGCATTTATCCACACTTTTGCTTTCATGAATTTGAAATTGCACTGATGCTGTCCTGTTAGGAGTATCTCTCAAATTCCATACACTCAGGGCAATATACAGCATGATGTCTTTCTAGCTTTAGGCTCTTGTCTCCGACTATCACTCTAGTGATATCACCATATCCCTTATATCACGGTGTGCTCCAAACAGGATGATTGCATCAACTTCATTTATTTTAGTTTCTGTAGTCTCCATATTCTGATCCAGGGCATGCTACAATTTTTAAAATCATAAAGATACATATTCTTCAGGAAAATAAGGGACAAAGACTGAAAAAAAGGATTTCTCAGTGTCCTTTATTCCCTTCTTAGTTTCAATGCCTAAAACACCCAGATATTTCCCACATCATGTGCCAACTTTTACCTACAGGAGGAGACCTTTTGTTGCCCAGATCATTCCTGGGTCCTTAACCTGTCATGACTCAGTTATATATCAATGGCAGAGCATAGGAGTACCCTCCTATAAGCATGCACTGTTCCTACAAAGACATGGTGGGAGAGGGGGGTACTCACGTTGTTATGTTGTGTGGGGCAGAAATTATGGGCTAATGGTGGGTGAATTCAAATGCAATGATTTATTGTCTTACATATGAAACAACAGGACAGGAAAGGGCTCTGTGATTTTCCTACTTTTCAAAGGATAAAGAACATGTTCTGAGAAGGAGAAGGGACATTGGTCAGTCTATCTGTGCCAATAGAACTCTGACCCACAGTCTCTGCAGCAACCTGCATGGGAAGCCAAATCATAACCTCTGCCGCAAATAGTCCAGAATGGTCAGAACTTCGTTAATCACTGAAAGCTTCCCTATATTTTTCACCTACTTCCAACTCAGGGCCAACCAGAGAAAGCTAAATATGCTCCCCAAACAGACAAATAAGATGCCTCGCTTCTAGTTAGCCCACCTCCAGCTCTCCCATACCGACAACTTCTAATCAGGACATACTTGAAGCCTTTCTTTATGTAACTACAAAGCTTTTCAACTCTCCTACCTGCCTTTGAGTCTCTGCCAAATTCAGGTGATGGTGACTGACTCCCTTGCTGTAGCAGGCTCTTAATAAACAGCCACTGTTTATTCCCATTGGGTTGGTCTTCACTTATTTCCACAACATAGTATTGCCAACAGGTTTTAGGATCCATTTGACGTTTTCTTAAGGATGCCTTATTACATCATTTGTTCAGATCAAGTCTAAATACCACGTGTTTTTCTGAAGTAGTTGCTTTTATTTCACAGGGAAGTGATTGCATCCTCATTTCAACTTGCACTAAGTGGGATTTTATAGCACTTGCCATTTTATAATGTAAACTCCTTGACGTCAGGACATGTTACTTATTTCTTTGTAATTCCAACGTCCTTATCAACAATGTTTTAAACATACGAAGTGCTCAAACCTGGGACAAGACCTTGGGAGCATAACATTCAGACCGTGAAAACTGATGATATCACCAGGCTACCTAATGTTCCTAAACTCCTCAAATCAGGTGTTAATGCATAGTGCAGTGCCACATTCGGAGTAGGGTAACCAGCCGTCCTGGTTTGCCTGGGACTTTCCTGGTTTTAGCACCGAAAGCACCATGTCCTGGGAAAGCTTTCAGTCCTGAGCAAATGCGAGCAATTGGTCACCCTAATTTGGAGGAGTAAATGAAATAACATGAGTAGCACATTGTCTTGCATATTATACATGTCAACAAAAGGTCATTTTCTTTCTTTCTTCTTCAGAAAATACTCACAGAAAAGGTGAGATGAGCTGACAGTTTTAGAATTAAGCTAGCATCTCATCTCCATCATTATGTAGCATCAAAGCCAAAATTGCACCAGACAACGTTAAACTGGCAAGGAAAGCTTTAATTCGGGCTATGGTGGTAGGGGAGGGAGACTGAACTCAAAGCCTCTGAAACAAAAGGTGGGAGAGGTTTTAAGCACTGGAGTGAGCTAGTGGAAAAGTACTGGAGGATGTTAGGGAGGAGGTTAACCAATGGGATGTGTGGAACACACTGAGTTATTCCTGAGTTTGCAGATGTTCTTCACTGTGGTTAGACCATCTGTGTTTGCTAATTGAAACCCATGAAAGTTAGGCTCTTACCTTCCCAGAGAGGCTGGAAGATAGTGGTGCTATCATGCTATCATCTTTGATATTTACATTTCAAAGAGATGGTTCCCAGGTCCATGAGCAAGATATTTCCTGGATTGCAAAATTGGCAAGAGGCTGGGAGAAGATTTACATACATTTCAAAGGAACTGAGAAAGAATTTACAATTACCTGTACTAGTTTTCTAAAGTAAATACGCTAAGAAAGGAAGGTCGGGGCTAATAGGAAGAAACCTGCCTAAACTTTAGTAGGGCTGAAGGGAATGTTAACGCAGTCTTGATCAGTAGGTGGTATCACTTCTCTCGTTCAGAATCATTGGCATTATTTTCTAAAATTTTCTTGAAAAGAGCCCATATACCATTCCCTTCTCTTTTATTTTGCTAAAAGGGGAACATGCTTTAGTTGTAGTCAACATTTACATAAGGGCATTGTGATATTTTATACTTGAAAAAGGAGTCTCCCAAGACTTTAGTAAGTATCACATAATGAAAACAAAATATTTAAGAACTGCTATTCATACATAACACACTTAAGATTTAACAGCATTTACAATGGTTGACAGGCTTAGGAAACACTCCAAAATTTCTGGCTTGAATCACTGTCTTCTAGGCTTTATCCATAAAGGAACTTTTAAAGTACTCCAGTAAAAGCACTGAGCACTCAGGCCTTCCATCAGCCACACGGTAATAGATGTTTAGACATTGCAGGTGTCCATGTAGGCAAGAGAAGAGCAACCATAAAGCAGGTGGCAAAAAGTAAGTCTGAATTCTCATGTGACCAACCAGACCTTTAGCATTTTAAAACAGTTATTGGACTTTTTCCAGTTGATTTCTTCTTTGCTCCGGTGTCCAGGAAGTTCCTGCCTCAGATTAACAGTGGCTAAATGTTACATTTCTCAAACTGCTTATATTTAACAAGTCTGTCTGCAGATTTTAGAGCTCAGTTGGTTTTGCTCCATTTAGATCTTGTCCTTTGCAGTATATATAGCACTATATATGCAGATAGATAGGATCATGGAAGAAAGAATGAAATGTTAGTTTAAAAATAAACAGATTTACTTAATGCGAATCAACCAAACAGAAGTTGATATGCAAAAATTTCCACACTGCAAGCCTGTGTCCTGGAGGCACGTGGCACAGGCCAAGACAGCACTGGAGGCACAAGAGCCCAGATACAAACCTGCCCTTTGGCAGATGCATGTGCTTGGGCTGCTGTTGAACAGCCAGATGGGCCCAGTCTGACTTCAGAGCATTAAGGGTAGCTCAAATTAGAGGTAATGACATTTGCATTTAAATAGCCCCAAGGAAGAAAAATTCAAAGTAATGTACCTATTAGAACCTAATTATGACTGCATGTTTGAGAAGTTTGACAAGAAAACACTGAGCAGCACAGAAATTAGTAACTCTCATTTTCTCTATGATGGGTATCTGTTAATTTTCTATTTATAATAACTCATAGTGCCTTGATATTTTCAATACAATGCGATCTCTTTCAAAATGTGCCTTTAATATTATGCTGATGCTGATAATGAGAATAATAAGTATTTTGATGCTATACTTATATGATAAGCACCTTAGTAGATATTAATATGTATTATCTTCTTTAATCCTATAAACAACATCAATAGAAAGACTAAAATTAAAAAGAAAGAAAATACCAAGTATTGGTGAGGATGTAGAGCAAACAGAACTTGATTTGACTGTGGATGTGAGTGTAAATTCGTACAACCTCTCTGGACAACTTGGCAATATCTACTAATATAGAACATAAGCGTACCCTATGACCCAGCTATTCTACTATTAGGTATATACTCAGCAGAAGCATACACGTGTTTACCAAAAAACATGTACAAGAATATCCATAGTAGTATTATTGTGAAAAACACAACACTAGAAGCAACTCAAATTCTCACCAACAGTAAAAGGATGTAATAGGGAATCTGACCCCATTTTTTGATGTTTGACTACTGACAGCTTGTATGACTTACCTCTCCTTCCCTTCCCTGTGCCCCACATCTGGGAAAGCTGATAAGAAGACCTAGGTGCTCCCTCCTTTGGCACAGGCAGGAGATCTAAACCATGCAAACCCCTCCTCCACGGGAATTCTTATCCTGGCCCCATCCCCTAGCCAAAATAAAAACCCAGGTGATTCTTCTTTCCTTGCTCCCAAGTCACTTCGGAACTGCTTGAGAGGCTTGCTCTGCTCTCCCCAGAAACCTCAGTTACATAAGTAATAAACCTTTTTTTATCCTCTTGGTGTGTGTTTATGTGGTGTTTTCATTCTCAGACATCTGAACCAAACTTTCTGTGAGGGTCCATCTGCCCCTAGAGGTTACCATAACAATGGGGACACCAGCATATCACCTTATTTCTGTTTCTTAAGATGCCTATCTTGAATTATAAACATTTGATAAAACTTCACAAGAAATTGTAATCTTATTGAATTCAAGCTTTACATTTGATTCATATACGAAAATCTGTCTATGGCACATATTTTTTTCACTTAATGTTTAACTTAAAATTCTCTTAAAAATAAGTCTTCTGGGAGAATAAAGTGAGTTTTGCCATTGTTATTGATTAGATGCAAAAATAATTAAAGGCCAGAACAGTAAGACAAAAAAAAAGGGATCCAAATTGAAAGGAAAGAAATAAAATTATCTCTGCAGATGACGTGATCTTATTTGTAGAAAACTCTAAATATTCCATAAGTTTGTCAGAACTAATGAATGAATTCAGCTAAGTTGCAGGATACCTAATCAAAACATGAAATCAATTGCATGTCCATACACTAACAATGAACAACCCATAAAGAAAACAAGTCAATTTATAATAGCATCAAAAGAATAAAATACTTAGGAATAAACAACCAAAGAAGTGAAAGACTTGTACACTGACAAATACAAAAAGTTGCTGAAAGAAATTAAAGAAGATGCAAATAAATAGGAAGATATCTTATATTCATGGATTGGAAGGCAATGTTGTTAAGCTGTCAGTTGTACCCAAAGTGATCGATGAATTCAATGCAATCTCTTATCAAAATCCCAGCAACGATTTTGCAGACACAGAAAAATCCATCCTGAAATTCATATGGAATCTCAAGGGACCCTGAATAGCCAAAACAATCTTGAAAAAAGAACAAAGTTGGAGGTCTCACATTTCCTGATTTTAAAACATACTGTAAAGCAAGAGTAATCAAACAGTGTGGTACTGACATAAAAACGGTCATATAGGTCAATAGAATATAATAGAGAACCCAGAAATAAACCCTCACATATAGGTCAAATTTTTTTGACAAGGGTACCAAGACCATTCAATGGGGAAAGGGCATTCTTTTCAACAAGTGATGGGAAAACTGAATACCCACATGCAAAGGAATGAAGTTGGATCCTTACTTTACATCATGTACAAACATTAACTAAAAATGATCAAAGATCTAAACTACAAGCACTAAAAAAATATACAACTCTTAGAAGAAAACATAGGGAAGAAGCTTCATAGCACTGAATTTTGCAGTAATTTCTTGGGTATGATACCAAAAGCAGAGACTACAAAAGAAAAAATAGATAACTTGGACTTCATCAAAATGAAAACCTTTCTTTGTCGAAGGGCACAATCAACAGAGTGAAAAAGCAACTTATGGAATGGAAGAAAATATTTACAAGTCATTTATCAGGTAAGGGATTAATATCCAGAATATATAAAGAACTTCTAAAACTCCAGAATAAGAAAACAAACAACTTACTTCAAAAATAGATATTTCTTGAAAGAAGAAATATACAAATGGCCAATAGGCACATGAAAAGATGTTCAAAATCACTCACTAATCATTAGGGAAATGCAAATCAAAACCACAATGAGATACAAGTTCACACCCATTAGGATGGCTATTATTAAACAACAACAACAAAAAAACAAAAATAGAAAGTGTTGGCATGTGAAGAAATTAAAACCCTATGCATTGCTGGTGGGAATGTAATTATGGTGCAGTCACTGTGGAAAACAGTATGACAGTTTCTCATTAAACATAGAATTACCATATAATCCAACAATTCCAATTCTGGATGTATACCCCAAAGAATTGAAAGCAGTGACTCAAACAGATATTTCTATACCCATGTTCATAACAGCATTATTCACAATAGCCCAGAGGCAGAAGCAACCCAAATGTCTATTAATGAATAAATGGGTAAACAAAATGCGGTATACACATACAGTGGAATATTATTCAGTTTTAAAAAGGAAGGAAATTCTGGCACATGCGACAACATGGGTAAACCTTGAAGACATTATGCTAAGTTAAATAAGCCAATCAAAAAAGGACAAATATTGTATGATTCCATCTATACGAGGCACCTAATGTGGTCAAATTCATACAGACAGAACATAGAATGGTGGTTGCCAGGATCTGGGGGAGAGGGATAATGGAAAATTATCGTTTAATGGGTGCAGAGTTTCAGTACGAGACAATGAAAAAATTCTGGAGATGAATGGTGGTGATGGTTGAACAACAATGCAAATCTACTTAGAGCTACTGATTCTTACACTTAAAATGATTAAGTTGGTAAATTTTGTATTATTAAATTAAGTATGTATATTTTGCCACAATAAAAAAATAGTAAATGTAATCTTGTTATTTGTCATCAGGTCTCATTATTTATATGGTGGATTGCAACCACTCAGTTGGCACTATGTCAATTCCATTAATAAATGTGTACTAAAAGGCTAACACATCTGAAATAAAATTAACACTAAGAAATGTACTTCTGCTTTGCTATATTTATGCCAGTGTTTTTAGATTTATTTTCTGAAAGAAGAACATGACACCGTTGGTGATCCAGAGCAAAAGAAAATGTAGATGGACAGCAGTTATTAAAATTTATTTTGTCTTGAATTATCTAATCTGTTCACCTTCAGTCATTAAAGTGATTTGATAACTGCCAGATACAAGTTTCCTTTGGTGCTCAATAAACCAAGAGCAACCTTGATAATTTGACTAATGACCACAGAACTGCTTTGCCCTTATATGACTTCAAGTATTGACTCCAAGAGAGTTTTCTTTTTATGTGGTTGATTACTAGATACCAGAGGAAAAACTAGGGTTTGTACAGCCATGTCATAACATTTTAGGGTTGGTACCTTGAAGTACAACTATGTTCTTTCCAAAGTGTTCTTTAGAACTGCTGTCAGAGATGGAATTCTTTGTTGGATGAATCCTGGTCCAAGCAAGTATATATTTATATTCATGAGCTTAAATAATGGGCAAAGAGTTTCTAGAGACTTGAAGCAAATCCATGCAGAACTAGCCATGAAGAGTTGCATGATTGATGTATATTTGAGTCAATGTTGTATGCTTACTCTAGAGTTACTTAGAACCTCACTCCAATGCTTAATTTATAAGTCTAAAATTAGAAAATCTGTGAATGGATAAATAAACTGTGGTGCATCAATAGAATGGAATATTATTCAGCACTAAAAATAAATGAGCTATGAAGGCATGAAAAGACATGGAGGAACCTTAAATGGATATTACTAAGTGAAAGAAGCCAATCTGAAAAGGCTACATAATAAATGATTCCAACTGTATGACATTTTCGAAAAGGTAAAACTATGGAGACAGTAGAAGAATCAGTGGTTAAGAGGGATTTGGGGGAGGGAGGGATGAATGGGCAGAGCACAGAAGGTTTTCAGGACAGTGAAACTATTATGTATGATACCACAATGGTGGATATATGTCATTATCCATTTGTCCAAATCCATAGAATGTACACCAGCAAGAATGAACACCAGTGTAAAGTATGGACTTTGGGTGATAATGATGTGTCAATGTAAGTTCATTGGTTGTAACAAACATACCACTGTGGTGCAGGACGTCAATAGTTGGAAAGGCTGTTCATGTGTCGGGACAGGGAGTACATGGTAACTCCCTGTGCTTTCCTCTCAGTTTTGCTGTGAATCAAAAACTGCTTTCAAAAGTAAAGTCTATTTAAAAATTAGGAACTCTGCTTAATGAAAAGCAGAAAGTTAAACACTTCATTGAGTTTATTGACTCATTCATTTGTTTTAGAGTTACTTAGAACCAGTCTTTTTATTTTAGGGCATTGAAGATCTTCATTTAGACAGTTAATATGCTACTTGCTACCATGTAATCTTGAGCAAGTCCCTTAACTTAGCTGAAAAGGAAGATAAAAATTTTATACTTAGTTTAATGGCACAATTAAATACAATGGCTAAAATATGCGTAACATATGGAGTAAGTCTTTAATAAATATTAGCTTTTATTTGTTGTATTGAGGCCTAAAAGGGAATCTATACTACTTCAGATCTTTAAAACATTTCCCATACTTACCTTTCATGAAACATATCTTTTATTATACGAAACAAAAATAATTGATGAAGACAAGTCCATGAAAACAGAGGTCAAAAGAGTTGCTTTTATTGACTATTTAATTCTGTTTAAATAGTTGGTTTGGGTTCTGTCCATCTCCGTGTTCATAGACCAGCTCAAGATTAGATCACTCTAAGCAGGTGGTTGTCTGTATTCTTGTTCTCAGAAAGCTCTGTTGGAGGAGAGTTCACATGGATTTAGGCTAACACATTCAATCAGAAATCTTAGATGCCTTTAAAGAAGAATTTGACATTCAAATATTCTACTGGCTATAACCACTATAATGTAATAAATCATCTCAACCCTACCGACCACATTGACAATCCATCCCATAGTTACTGGCGGCAGAATAATATTATTCAAATTATAAAACAGTGGCAGGTACTATGTCTGCTTCCCCACTGTCTGGAAATTTAATAAAATACTTATGATATTTGCTCAAAAACCCAAAGGTAATTGTTAAGTCATTATTACAACATAATATATAGTTGGTAGTTTCAGGATGATGAATACTATGATTACACAATGGTATTTTCTGTCTCAACATATAGTGAGGTGTGTATTTCTTATAAGCTCTTGTAAATTAAAATAGAAAAAAGGGGGGCTTTAAGTTTTATAAGAAACATGGGCAAAATAATACCATACAACTGAGGCCTTAGGTTGTATAAATTAGAGCCTGAGATGATTGTATTAGGTCGACTGAAATATATATTGCATTCTCAGAAAAAAATATGCAGAGCCAAGGTTTTTTATCTATTTCTTTATATTTTCAGTAAACACTCATGGTCTGACTGATCTCAGATGTCAAATAAAGAAAATAGAAATAAAACTATATACAATGCTTCAATCTGTTCTTCTACTGACAATCTTTTTTAGTAATTCCCTTTCCATGCAAAGGGAATTATTTTATTTATTTCAAGAGAGGGCATTGCATTTTCTATTATCTTTATTTTCATAACAATGCCAGGGTTGGTGAACTGTGGGAGTTCTTGCTTCTTGTGTGTGTTTGTGTTCAGGGTGAGGAGATGGGGTGGTTACAAGGAGAGCCTCTCTAAGCATACAACAAAGAAAAAGATTCTGCTGTTTGCCGATTCACTTAGAATCTCCAAGGGTCAGGTGGTAATTTCACTCTGTGAATCATAGCCTTGGACCGCTGCTGCATGTGGTGAAGGCAGCCTTGATTTCATTTACAGGAAAATAAACAATGTTCCACGTCTCTCCGAATAGGCTCCAAACTTTTCCGTTTTTTATACCCTGAAAGCCATTAAATTTGTGTCAGCAAATTTAATAACACATTTTCTGAGGAAACACACACACATACACACATACGTACATATACACAAAATAAAATTCCAATGTTAAGTAGTCTTAAGAGGAAGCCTGAGTAAGTTAATGACTATGTATGTGGATAAACTTTGCATCTCCTCTGACTCAATCCAATTGTATTGAACTCTTTAAGAAAAAGGCACCACTGAGGTCCCTGACTGCCCACATCAGCTCCTGGACTACTCATGTTCCTCTAATGATAGGGTCACAGAAAGGTGCTAATAGTGATCACAGGAAAAATAAAATGTTCTTAAAAATAGATATGAAAAGTGCAGGGCTAAATTCAAAGAACAGCGATGATCACAGGATCACGTTTGCAGAATTATGAGAGTATCACTAGTGCGAATAGGAGCTCATGTCTTCAGTTATGACGGATTAGATCCCAGTATCACCTCTAAAACCTGAAAAGAGTGCATTGAACCTTGGAACACTCTTCCCTTTCCTTGTTTCAGGCTCTTACTTCATTTCCTTCATATAGAGAGAGAAAGAATGTCACCACGAATGAAAGGGCATTTGAATGCTAGAGCACATCACCTCAAGAGATAATACTTTTCTTCTAAAATTATGGAAGTATGTGCAAACTGTAGAGGCATGTGCAAGCAAGATGCACAGAGAAGGCATTTGTTGGAATTTAGGGGCATGATGATACACAGTGGAGTTATACATGGCACGGGTTTGAACAATAGCAATTTAAATAGATGTCAAAACAGAGAAGTAAATACAGTTGCTGAATTTTGTGGGATGGAGACAGGATATGTGCATTATATGTACCGAGAATTCTATAATCAGCATGTTGCTTCTGATAACTGTAAGAGAACAGTCTTGCATGGAGCTGGATTGGATGAGATAAGAAGAGAATCCTGAAGACAATACTTCAGTCCTCTCCAAGTCTCAGGAAGAAGTGGCCAACAGTTGCCACTTTTGCCACAATGCAGTTAGACTTGCATTAATTTGCAATTTGTTGCATATATATAAATACCTGCATTAATTATGCATCAACAATATATATATTTTTCCTTGGCTTGTTTGTTTGTTGTGGTGATTGCTCAATAAATATTTGTTGACTGCCATATTTTTGCTTGTTGCTTAACCAACAATAGTATGCAGAGGACACAAAAATTTCAACTTCTGATCAGAATATTCAGTATTGACAATAAAAGCAGAAAAATCAAAAAGTAGTCAAAAGCAGAAACTCAGCTGTTTAGAAAATAAAAGTATGAAAGGATTGAACTCTCCATCTCTGCAAATTTTAAACACAGTAATTCCGTGCAATACATGGGCATTGTCAGAACCCAAGCGAGCCAATTAATTTTCTAGTCCATTTGAAACTTAATTGTTCCTAGAAAGGGATGTACTGTTTTTTGAGCGTTTTAAAATTGTGGCTCATAAACCTTTTACGTAAAACCATTAAAGGCTATTTTAGGCCCTTACCAGAAAAGGAAGAGACTGATACTAGGGCATGGGGAGGCTATTTCTCTCACTTTTGAAAATGAAACTTAGGTAATCACATCGAGGTTTCATTTTTATTTTGTTATAAAAATATGTCATTGTATTAGTTTGCTAGGGCTGCCATAACAAGTACCACAGACTGGTTGGCTTAAACAACAAACATTTCCTTTCTCACAGTTCTGGAGGCTAAAAGTCCAAGATCAAGAAGTCAGCAGATTTGGTTTCTTCTGAGACCTCTCTCCTTGGCTTATGGATCCTTGGTTGCCTTCTCTTTGTGTCCTCACATGATCACTCCTCTGTGTGTGCACCCCTGGGGTCTGTGTGTCCGAATTTCCTCTTCTTACAAGGACACCAATCTGACTGGATTAGGGCCGACCCTAAGGGCCTCATTTTAGCTTAATTACCTCTTTAAAGGGCCAGGCTCCAAATATAGTCATCCTGAGTTACTGGGGGTTAGGGATTCAAGATATGAATTTTGAGGAAGGGGGACACAATTCAGCCCATAACAGTCATGCTCATTGAAAATAATTCAAAATAGAGGGAAAGCTATAGGGCTAAAAGTGAGAATCTCCCTCTACTCTTCCCTGACTCGCTTACCAGAGGTAAGGTCAACTAATATATTCTTAAATATTTGTGAAAGAGATTAACCAGCTGTTCATTAAACCTATTCTTTCTTCTTCCTGGGCAAAAAGCTAGGCTATATTTCCCAGTCTCCCTTACAGTTAGATGTGGTCATATGACTACATCCTAAGTGCTGTGCTGCACATTTAGGCCAGACCCATAGAAACTCCCATGTGTGCGCTTGCATGTTCTTCCCCTTGCAGTTTGATAAAAATCACAATGTTGAAGATGGCAGTCGTATTTTAAAAGGCCCTGCCTGAATCACTGCTTAGAAGATTGACACTTGCTCAGAATAGAAAAACACATTTTGAATTCTGCATGAGCAAAAATTAACTTCACTTGCCTTAAGCTACTGAGATTTGGGGACTTCTCTGTTATGACAGCTAGCATTATCTTAACTAAAACTATGGAAATATTATAAACTTACACAATACGCATGTACCTGTGCCTCATCACGCTACACACTCATTTCTACAACTTGCTTTTTAAAGACAGCATAACATAAGCCACCTTCTATATAGTTACATAAAAATCTGTCTTTCTTTTTTTAAATGTAGTAAGATGCATAAAATAAGATTTACCCTTTTAACCATTTGAAAGTGTAAAATCAGTAACATTTAGTACATTCACAATGTGTGCAACCATCACCATTATCCTGTTCCAGAAAATATTTATCACTCGAAAGGGGAATACTATACCCACTAAGCAATGGCTTCCCTTTATCCATTTCCCCAGCCCCTGACAACCACTAATCGACTTTCTGTCTCTATTGGTTTTCTTATTATGAATATTTTATATAAATTCAATCACAAAATATGTGGCCTTTTGTGTCTAGATTCTTTCACTTAGCAAAATGTTTTCAAGGTCCACCCATGTTATTGCAGGCATCAGTATTTCATCCTTTTTATAGCTTGATAATATTTTACTGTATAGATACATCACAATTTGTTTATCCATTCATCCACTGATGGGCATTTGGGCTGTTTCCACCTTTTGGCTACTGTAAAGAAGGCTGCTATGAACAATGAGCACTTGTTTTCAATTTTGGGGGCATATGCCTAGGAGTGTTGAGATATACAGTAATTCTATGTATAGCTTATTGAAGAACCACCAAACCGTTTATACAGAAGCTGAACCATTTTGTATCCCTACAAGCAATGTATGCGGGTTCAAATTTTTCCACATCCTCACCAACACTGTCATTATCCTTTTTTAAAAATTATAGCTATCTTAGTGGGTGTGAAATAGTATCTCATTGTGGTTTTGGTTTGTATTTCCTTAATAACTAATGACGTTGAGCATCTTTCCCTGTGCTTGTTGGCCATTTGTGTATCTTCTTCAGAGAAATATTTTTCTCCTTTGTCTATTTTATAATTGAGTTATTTGGCTGTTTGCTGTTGAGTTGTAGAAGTTCTTTATATGTTCCCTACTGGATCCTTATCAAATATATGATCTGTAAATATTTATTTCCATTCTCTGGGTTGTATTTTCACTTTCCTCAAAGTGTTCTTTGATGCGCAATTTAAAAAAAAATTTGAAGTCCAAATTATTTTTTTATTGCTGCTTGTTTTTTTGGTGTCTTATGAAAGAAACAATTTCCAAATCAAAGGTCATGAATATTTAACCTTATGTTTTCTTCTAAGAGTTTTATGGTTAGTTCTTATATTTAGGTATTTGATCTATTCTGAGTTAATTCTTATATATGATGTGAGGTAAGGGTCCAACTTAATTATTTTGCACGTGAATATCCACTTGCCCCAGCACCATTTGTTGAAGAGACTATTCTTTCTGCATTTAATGGTCTTGGCACTCTTGTTGAAAATCAATTGATCATAGATATATTGGTTTATTTCTGGGCTCTCAATTCTATTCCATTGATCTGTATGTCTATCCTTATGTCAGTACTATATTTCTTTGATTATTGTAGCTTTGTAGTAAGTTTTGAAGACAGGAAATGGGGAAGTGTGAGTCTTTCTGTCCTCTTTGTTTTTCTTTTTAATGTGTGTATATTGTTTGTATTCTCTGAAATTTCATTTGAATTTTAGGATCATCTTTTCCATTTTTCAAATAAAAGGCAGTTGGGATTTTTTTTTTTTTGTAAGGAAGACTAACTCTGAGCTAACATTCGTTGTCAATCCTCCTCTTTTTTGCTGAGGAAGATTGGTCCTGGGCTAACATCCGTGCCTATCTTTCTCTACCTTATATGCAACACCACCACAGCATGGCTTGACAAGTGGTGCGTCCGTCCGCACCTGGGATCCGAACTTGCAAACCCCAGGCCGCCGAAGGGGAGTGCGCTAACTTAACTGCTACGCCACCGGGCCGGCCCTGGCAGTTGGGATTTTGACAGAGATTGCATTGAATCTGTATATCAATTTGGTAACCAACAACGGATATGGATGACCTGCTTGTGGAGAAAAGAGCATATGAAAAGACACAAAGGCAGCACTTACAGTAAGTTTGACTCTGGTATTGGGCCAATAACATGAGAGCTAAGCAGCAAGAAAAAAGATTGTGTACAATATAAGGCCTTTAAGTACAAGGATGAAGAACTGGGAATAAACTTTGGGAGTAAATGGGCAACTATTTAGAACTTTTGATCAGGGGAATGAAATGGTCAGAATTGTAATTTCAGCACATTAATTCAACAGTATTATGAAGAAATGAAAGGCTAGGTTCATCCTACCACTTGGGGAGCAAGCGTGATAGTATAGGTGAGAAATTATGAAGTTCTGAGCCAGGGTTCTAATGAAGAGAATGGCAAAGAAGGGATCATGTGACACATGGAGGTAGAATTTCTAATATTGGCAGCTGATTAGATGATGGTAAGGGGTGTGTGTAACAAATTACTCCCCAAACTTAGTGGCATAAAACAATAATACATATTTATTATTTCTTATAATTCCTGAGGATAAAGAATTTGAGAGTCATTTGGTTCGGGGGTAGGGTTCCGGCTTGGAATATCTCAAAAGGGTATGGGCAGATACTGGCCAAGGCTACAGTCATCTGAAGGCTTTACCAGGGCTGGACTATCCACCCCCTGGGTAGCTCATTCATATGGCTGGCAAGGTAGTGCTGGCTGTTTGCAGGAGGCTTCAGTTGCTCTCCACATAAGCTTCTGCATAAGCTTGCTTGTATGTCTTCACATCGTGGTGGCTGGCTTCCCCCAGAATGAGTAATTAGAGAGTCTAAGGAAGAAGCTGTAATGTCTTTTATAACTTAGCTTCAGAAGTCTCACACTGTCACTTTTACAATATCTTATCAGTCACATAGGTCAACTCTAATTCAAAGTGGAAGAAGAGTGTACAAGGGTATGGATACCAGGAGGAGAGAATCATTGGAGGACATCTTGGTGGCTGGCTACCAAAGTGTGGTTTTCATTGAGGGAAGAAAAGCTTTACTTTATGTCCCCAGATCCTAGCCCAGTGCACGATCAATCCAAAAAATGAAGGATGACTGAGCTTTTGAGCTTGTATAATTGAGAGAATTGTAGCTCTATGCTTTATAGAAATAGAGATGGAGAAGCTTCTTTGAAAGGGATGATTATAAGTTTGATTTCTTTTTATATATTTTTTGAGGAGAGAAATACATAGAAGAATGTATTTATTTGATTTTAAACCCTCAAATCTCAAAGTCTAATTGAAAGAGACAAAGTTCAACACATACTCTTCGATATTTCATCTCTTCCAAGTGCACGAATTTAATTGTGAATATGAAGCGACATGAACCATTGCTTCATTTTAGATGGAACTTTTTGCTTTTTGGCAGATGCTGTAATATCGAAGGAACTTGAAAATTTTTTTCAGGAGGGCTTCTTAACGAGTGTGGTGCTCATGAAGATGTGATGAGGGGCAAAATCAATATGATTTCACTTTCTGTGCTATAGGAAAGTTAAATTCTGAAAGAAATCATAATACACTTGCAACTGTTAGAGATGCATTTTCTTTGCCATAAACCTAAATTCCTAATCTCTGCTGTTATTTTATAATGATAACAGGTGATATAACTGCATATACCTAGTCTTATCGCACAAAGCCAGACATTTAATAACACACAGCCTCAGAGCTGTCTCTTGCCTTGCTTAACCCCGATGGGTGCTATTCTTATACTCTGGATTTGAAGCTTCATTATTCCTTCAACTACTTATTAGAACTGCAAATGCCACCCAGAGACTTTTAAATGCAAGTATGAGTGTGCGTGTGGAGGATATAGTTGTTTGCTTGTATCCTGTCTCTTTCCATTGGCAAGCCTCATGCCTTTGTGTTGTTGCAACAGGTGTATAACCTGTCCATTAAAATAATTTTTGAGAGTTGCAAGATAGTTTGCCCTAAACATCCTACCATCAACAGTAAAATAAAACTGCTTTATGGTCTGATTTCCTACCATTCTCCATCCTGGATTAAGTGACAAAAATGATTTATTACACAGTAATGTCTATTTGTCTGTGAGGGGTGTTACTTTTATTCATATTAAAACTAACTGCAGCTTTTATAACCTAACTGAACAATTGTCTAGTTCCTCTTTTTACTATAATTTGAGTAGAAAAATGTTTCTTGGAAGATCCATTTTAGCCCAGGATTGATTTCATGTATTTCTCCGAATGATTAGAGCATCAGTGTGTGCTACCTATCCAGTCTGTCACTGGCTACCATGGGGAAGACTCAGGTGACGCTAATGAATCTTGCAAGTGCAGGGGAGCTGAACAGGCACGCAGCCAGTGGTGGAGCATCCAGGAAATGGTTAACGCAGGAGCTATTCTGGCTGAGATGAAAAGATGCAAAAGCTGCTACTAGCGTTAAACATAGGGCTTCTGTTTTTGTTTTTTTGGTTTTGTTTTGATTTTTTTGTCTGTTTGTTTGCAGTGCTTCCATTCCACTGCATTTAAATATCTAATTTAACATGTACTCATTTTAAGGAGAATAAAGAACACTTTTAACAGTACAAATTTTGGGGCCATACAATTGAAAAGGCATAAGCATACAGTGGTTATTAGTGATAAGAAATAGCCCAACACGTGTAAGTATTTTCCAGGAGATATTTGAGGATCATCCAATAGTAATTGGAAGACTGAGAAGGAACTGTTTTGGATAATATTCAATTCTGATGTACTTCTCAAACAGTCAAGTTGCTCTATGGATTCATACTGAAGCACTTGTCCATCTTTAGTATCTCCCTAAAAATGACAACCAGGTGGATTTAGTCACTTGGATTTATGAATAAAATCTGTGTGTGGCTCAGAGAGAGAAAATGACCTAGCCGGTACTTTTCCTGGGCACTCCTAATGACGTTTTACGTGACTCAATATGTGAGACTTGGAGAGGACCTGGAATCCTACCTCTTTGTGGAGAGATGGGAAAGGAATTCCAACATCGCTACTGTTGAACCAAAAGCTTCACAGCACGACTCTTGGTTTTCCTGCTGTGTAAATTACTATGACCTCAACCTCCAGAGTATGAATCGTTTCTGTCAATTTAGTGTCTGAGTTTTGGTATAAATGCAAAAGAAACTTCAAAATAGAATTGCAAATTTTACTTCGAGAAGTATTTTTCTGGAACGCTATTGAGGTACTTACCTTGGGTTGACTGACATGATCTACACTGGGAGCTGACAAAAGGAAGCTCTGTCCTTGCAATGATAATACCAACTCTTCACTACTGGGAAATGCATGATGCTCTAAGAAATTTTTCCTTTCCTATTCTGTTTCATCTTCTTATCTGGTCCAGTCCCTTCTCTGACCACTGATGCTGACTATAGAATGGCTGATCAGGGTGAATGGTACAGTCTGTGGCAATGGAGACAGAAAAAATTAACTGGTCCCTTTGAGGATAGAATCGGTGGTGTTTCACTTAGTAGTGGACTGAGTGAGCCAGTCACAGACAGTGCCACACTAATGAGTGTTTAAAGTCTGCTTTGTTAATGTCCTAACATGGGAGCAAATCAGATAAAGAGGAGAAAAAAGACTATTCCAGAAATAAGGAATTAACTATACTTGTTTTACTTATAGGTAGAGCTATCACTTGACATCATTTCATCTTCTAGGAAATGCATTGGATACTGCATTTATTTCAGACTTCCAGAGCTACTGCTATTTCTTTGATGCAATGTTTAAGAACTTATCTTTTTGGGAAAAATATTCATTGTTTCAATTATGTAAGAATTCTTTTTATTCAAGCTGATAATACACAAAATAAATATACTGCACTCAAACAAAAACATCCATAGAAATAATGCTGGTTAAAACTGTTGAGTTATTAGTTTATGCTTTCTTCTCTTCTCTTTATATTTTACTCCCTCTCTATTGTAAGAAAAGTCAACATTTGGTACTTCCTTAACTCATGGTAGGTTTGTTTAAACAGGAAATACAACAATCTTCTTGGCTTTTGTTTTCCTGAAGACTATGCTCCTTGAAAAGCAGGAAGAAAGATGATAATTTTGAAAGAAGCAAAAGGGGCTGCAGGAAGGAAATTGAGGTTGATAAGTCGTCTGAGTAGTGGGACTTAATAACTGCATTTTTGCTTCTCTTGGAGGAAAATGACTACCTGGTGCAAATAGGGAGGTGATCCCTGTGCCCCAGCTATGGCATTTATCAAGTTTCATGCATCCTAAGTGCTAGATGCAGTGAAGCTATACAACACTGAGAGGCCATGCTGACTTGGACTATGAGCATCTTAGCATGTGGACCAATAAGCAGAGAGACTTTCCTAAATGTCTTTCTGGAAACTTCATACAATGCTGTGTTGGGAGAGGCCACGGAAAGCGTGATGTTTTAGGGATTCCCAATATTGACTGAGATTGAATTTAGAGGCAACACTGTAGGATGGGGAATGGAAGTTAGACTTAACTTGAGTTGTAAGAAAGTTGTAAGAAAATAAAGGCAGTGTCCACTAAAGTGGAATAAGAATCATATGCGCTTTATAAGTTTAACTTAGTCTTTCTGAGGTTAAAGTGTGTGTGTATATACATATATATATATAGTTATCTGTGTGGGTAATTATCTTAAGCTTTTTTCCAAATGCAAGATATTTAATTTCTGCAGAAAAATAACTGGAGTAAATTGCATTGACCTATTCATATAAAATATCAATGCATTGATATAATAACCAATAAATTAATTAGAATTTATATTGCTTTCTTTTATGCCCACAAGGTATTAATCAATCTAACCATTTAGATTGATGTTAAGAAGAGATTGAATAGAAAATTCTCCACCGTCTTCTTATATGTTCATATAGATTTCTAGAAAAGCTGCCAGACTGTTGGAAAACTAACCAGTATTTTCTGCACTTCCTTAAATTATACCTGAATTCACTCTAGAAAACCCATTAGAACTAGTTAAGCCCTTCTCTTAAAAATAATTCAAGGTCCACCAGTCAGAATTTCTATAATTATCAATTACAATATTTTGAATAATTGGTAACATACACTAAAAATGCAATCTGGGTGAAAGGTGCCCCAATGTCCCTTTGTTTCATTTGTTCTAAAACATAAAATTTGTAGAAAAGTGAATTTTTGTATAGATTCTGCTTTGTGATTCTGAAGAGTATCCATTGAGACTATTTCCACTTTTTCACTATTATAAATAGTACTGTCTTCATTTCTATCTTTTTCTTTTTGAACAGATCCTTTATAGTCAAATAAATGAATCATAGTTTAGGATATATTCGAGACACTTGATATATATTAGCAAATTGCTTTTATCGGTCTCTTATAGTCCCACTACAGTGCATAAAAATATCTTTCTCATTGTACTCTCATGAACATTAACATTAGTATTTTACAATTTATTTGTTAATTTAATAGAAGAAAACTGGAATCTCATTGATCTTTAATATACATATCTTTAATTAGTAGCAAGATTGAATAACTTTCTTATTTATTAGCTAGTGCATATTCTTTTAGGTTACTTTCCTGTTTTTAATCATTTTTTAAATTAAGGTGCAAGTGTTTCTTCCAGTTTTATATAACTCTAAATTTATTTATATATTTTATATAATAAATATATTAAAAGTTTGCTAGACTTGCAAATATATTCTTGTTTGTTCATTACATTTTAGTATTCTTTATGTTTTTTTAACATTTATTATGTTCTTTTCTCATATTAAAGGTTAATAATACAGGCTCTGAGTGACTCACTGTGACTTGAAGGATGCATAGGAAGTTTTCAGGTGAAAAAGGAGAAAGAAAATTTCAAACAGAGGGAAAAGCAAACAGGAGTTGGACCTATTTGAGGAAGTGACAGAGGTGAGTGTTGTTGAAACACAGTAAGTTGAGGAGGTAGATAGGGGCTTTAGCTCAATTGGCCAAATATCAATTTTCTGCAAGACATTTCACTTAAATGTCCAGTTTTCCAAGTTTACTATTCTAAAAGTGGATTTTCTTCATTAAAATTTCATGCAATTTTTCCCAAATGGGACACTTTTATCCTCTTTTTACAATTTCTGAAGATTTTTAATTTACCAGTTTCTTTTTCATTCATAGGAGCATTTTAAGTAGTGTTCATGCTGTTGAAGCTACGGTTCATATTATCTTAGAGCACTTATGAACATTAAGAGTCAGAAAAATATATTTCATAATAAATATAAAATCAGAATTTCATCTGGGAACTTTTCAGTTTATAATACTTTCTCATATTTCCAGTTTTTTTATTGTGGTAAAATGACACATATAAAATTAACTATCTTAACCATTTTTAAGTGTACAGTTCAGGAGTAGTAAGTACATTCATATTGTTGTGCAACCCTTACCACCATCCATCTCCAAAAGTCTTCTAATCTTGCAAAATTGAAACTCTACCCATTAAACAATAACTTCCCATAATCCCTCTCCCCAGTCTCTGGCAGACACCATTCTACTTTCTTTTTTTACTTTATCTTCCCTTCTCCCCCACACTCCAGCCTCAGCCTGTGGTAACCACCATTCTACTCTCTGTTACTATGAGTTTAGCATGCTTTTTTTTAGATTCCACATATAAGTGGTATCATACAATATTTGTCATCTTTCTCTGTCTGGCTTATTTCACTTAACATAATGTCCCCTAGGTTTATCCATGTTGTCACAAATGGCAGAATTTCCTTCTTTTTTATGGCTGAATAGTATTTCACCATATATATACAACACATTTCCTTCATCCATTCATGTCTTTATGGACATTTGGTTGTTTCCATATCTTGACTATTGTGAATAATGCTGCAATGAACATGGGAGTGCTAATATCTCTTCAAGATAGTGATTTTACTTCCTTTGGATATAGACCCAGAAGTGAGATTGCTGGATCAAATGGTAGTCCTATTTTTAAGTTTTTGAGGAACCCCATACTGCTTTCCATAGTGGCTGCACCAATCTACATTCCCACCAACAGTGCACCAGGGTTCCCTTTACATCCTCGCCAACACTTGCAATCTCTTGTTTTCTTGGTGATAACCATTCCAAAAGGTGTGAGATGATTTCACTGTGGTCTTGATTCGCAAGTCCCCAATGATTAATGAAGTTAAGCACTTTTTCATATACTTGTTGGGCATTTGTATGTCTTTGGAAAAATGTCTATTTAGGTCCTTTGCCCATTTTTTAATTGGGTTATTTTTGTTTTTTATTTGCTTGTTTTTGCTGCTGAGTTGTAAGAATTCCTTACATATTTTGAGTATTGACCCTTTGTTGGATATGTGGTTTGCAGATATTTTATTCCATTCTATGTTTTCTTTTCACTTTGTTGATTCTTTGCTGTGCAGAAACTTTTTAGTTGTGACACAGTTTCACTTGTTTATTTTTGTTTTTGTTGCCCGTGCTTTTGGTGTCAGATCCCAGAAACCACCCCAAGACCCGTGTCAAGGAGCTTTTCTTCTATATTTTCTTCTAGGAGTTTTACAGTTTTAGGTCCTTCAGGATTGTGTATATGAGCACTTGGGATGGCCATATCTGAGCCTCTTTATGACTCTTTAAGGTTAAGTTCATCTAATTCACAAAGAGTTTTAGGAATCCCTCTGTAGCTGCCACTAATTCAGCCTTATCAGTAATAAAACTGTTCTTTGATTAATCTCCTTTTTTTTTTTTGCCTATCTCTTAACCAGTTTCTAACTTGGGTGCAGGGAATAGGGATGCTATTCATCAACTACCCAATATTCCAACATCTTGGATTTTTGACTAGAAAATCTTGACCTAATATTTGGGGAAGAAAAAATCATGCTGCTGGCATGTCCTAGGCAGGAGGCATCAGGTTCAATGCTCTTCTATGTCATATGGGGTTTTGACCTTAGTGGGTTGCAGTAGTTTATATTGCAGTAGGTTTTTAACTGGATCAGGCAGGACATGCCTCAGTAAGCAGAAAAAATGAGATACTCTGGCTGCCCTTATCCTGACCTACACTGGCTTAGCTTTTAACCAAGCAGGGTCTGCTGACATAAGGATTAAATGATCAAAGGAGAAAGTCATTTAGTGTTAGTTAAGAGCTATATCAAAACAAACCGAGCTTTCCAAGTGTTTGAGTTTCCTAAGCATTTGTGCATTGGGTAAAGAGGAAGAAGGAAAACTTCTGCTGTTTCCTCAAGCAAATGTACATGATTTTTTTTAAATCTGAGATATAATTGACATAAAATATTGTGAAAATATAAGGTGCGCAACGTGTTAATTAGATACAGCTATATATTGCAATATGATTACCACTGTACTGTTGGCTAACATCTCCATCATGTCACGTGATTATCTTTTTTTGTGGTAAGAACATTTAAGATCTAGTCTCTTAGTAACTTTCAATTATGTAATACAGTATTGTTAACTATAGTCACCATGCTGTACATTAGATCTCCAGAACTTATTCATCTTCTAACTGTAAGTTTGCACCCTTTGATCAACATCACCCAATTTCTCCCACCCCCTAGTCCCTGGTAACCCCCATTTTACTTTCTGTTTCTACGAGTTCAGCTTTTTTAAAATTCCACATATAAGTAATATCATAATCCCACTTCTGGGTATATATCCAAAACAAATGAAAACAGGATATTGAAAAGATATCTTCTCTCCCATGTTCACTGCAGCATTATTCACAATAGCCAAGATATGGAAACAATCTAAGTATCTGTTAACTGATGAATGGATAAAGAAGAGGTGATTGATATATTGATCATTGTCATATATGATTGACAATATAATATATATATATATATTATTCAGCTGTGAGAAAGAAGGAAATGCTTAATTTTAAAACTTACAATAGCAGAAAGAAGCACAGAGGATAGAGTCTAACAGTATGTGTGTTTCGTCAGGCATAAATGAGTAATGCTAGTTCAGAAGCCCCAAGTTAAATTCCTCTTAATGTCATTTTGAAGTATATTGAAGGTTAAGGGGAAAAAAAACTAGATAGTCCAACCTTTGGAATTAAGTGGCTTTTCCATATGCTCAAGTCTGAGACCTCACCACATCATCTCAACTGGGACCTGGATTTATAAATTACATAAATTTGGACCAAGGTTTTAGTGTTCGTGGACCCAGACTGTGTTTTCACCTAGAAAAGGAGGGTAAATTTTTGAAAAAGAGATTTAAAATAAAGACAACATCATATCTTTTGTTGTTAAAGAAACACCAGAATGAAATTGAAATGCCAAAAATTTAGAGCACAAAAATACCTGTTTTTGAAACACTCTGAGAATCTAATTTATTCAAGTAGTCACGGAAGATCCAGAATAGTTTGACATCAATACTTCAGACTTACTCTCTGCATAGGAGCAGTAGGAAAATGAAAGAAAAATAAAGGAATAGGGACAGATTATGCTGATAGAGATTTACTTTAAGAACTTAAAACCAGGTGAGGTAAGTATAAAAGATAAAAGAAAATACTTTTGTTTTTAATTGCCCTTTAAGGAGGAAAACCAGGCAGTCAGCCTTAATGATAAAATAGAGACTGAGTACACATTTTTGCTAAATGTCAAATGAGCAAAAGTTAAAAAACAAGATTTGAGCCAGCTTTGGTGGCCTAGTGGTTATAAAGTTTGGCCTCTCACTGCTTTGGTGGCCCGGGTTCTTTTCCCAGTTGTGGAACCACACCACCCGTCTGTCAGTTGCCATGCTGTGGCGGTGGCTGACACAGAAGAACTAGAAGGGCTTACAACTAGGATATATAACCACACTGGGGGCTTTGGGGAGGGAAAAGAAAAAAAAGAGGAAGATTGGCAACAAATGTTAGCTCAGGGCGACTCTTTCCCTGCAAAAAGAAAAAAAGAAAAAACAAGATTTGGCTAATGACATAAAATCAACCTCTAGGATACAATAATAAATCTGAAATGTTGCTTTAAAACTATTACTATAAAATTATAATTTAAGTTTAATAGTCATTTTTAAGCATGGTGAGCTTCAGGATTGCTCCAGGATTCACTCTACTGCTCTTTTGTGATACTACATACTCACTTTCAACTAGCATTTCTGGAGGAACATCTTACACTTTCTTCTTTTTCACCCTCTTCTTATTCTTTATTGTACATGGTACAAAGTTTTGGAGTTTTTCTTAGGAAAAATTCGGGTGGCAACTTCTGCTGTTACTTCATCCTCACAAGATACAAATAATTTTGAAATGGGGCTTTTATCTGCAAGACCATGTCCTAATTGATATTAAATAAAACTAAAGATGTTCATAAAGCTTATCTCTTTATAAATGTAAGTATGCCAAACAACATAACATAGCCTCTATTATTCTATCTGGAATTGACATATAAATTTAAATACAGATTTCTTTGGCTCAAACAGGATGTAGTATCCTCCATAAAGTTTTCTAGCTAATGCTCCCGTAATATCCGTATTGGCTTTCTAGTTCCTTTTTAAACTATTTGCAAATTCTCAGCAGCTGTTTTTATGTGTCATTCATTATCATTTTCAAATTTACTCTTGCAAAAGTATATAGGAACCTACACATCAACTGAATGACAGAATTTCAATACGTAAAACACATCAAATTTTTGCTTCAAGTTATGCTTATTATAGGGACCTATCTTTGAAAACAATTAATTAAATGTTGAAAATAAATCTGAATTATAGGTCTTGTGTGTATTATTGATTGTTACACTGATGAGAATGAAGTAAGTAGGTAACCACGTGATCAAACACAATTCAAGAATGCCAGAGACAACAATGAAGTAGACATTTAGCACTTCAGTTTTCCAAATTCGGAGACCAAAGCTGAAACCAAATAACGGTTTTTAGCCAAATCCTGAGATCTATGCGAACCCAACTGAGAGATATCAACTTAAAACTACAGATACATCGTGCATAGTATAGCCAGTGTGGAACAACCACTAGAAGATTACATTCTTCTATAACATACATTTTTGCTCAATATTATGTTTCCAAATTTCCTCTGCCCTTCACAGCATTCCACTGAATATGCAACTATTTATCCTTCCTTCAATTAATGGACACATGGGTATTTTGGCTATATTTTCCTTTTCTTTTTCTAGAAATGCTGCTTTGAACATCCTTGTTCATGTCTCTGTAAACATGTGTCTCTTGAATATATACATAGGAGTATAGTTTTTGGTTTGTAAAGTTTGTGCATCTTTCATTTGTCAAGTAATGTAAAATTGTTTTCTAAGATGACGGTAATATTTTCCTGTCTGTAGGAGAGACTAGTAAGGATATCCAATACTTATTTCCCAGGCTCCCTTTCAGCTCAGTTGCTGAGTTCTGACAAGTAGAATGTAGGCAGAGGTGGTATGCAATCTTGAAAGAGAAACGTGTACCCTTCTCCTTCTCATTCTTATTTTCTTCTGGCTAGAATGAAGATTGGATGGCTGAAGGGTGAGGAATCTTAGATCGTGAGTGAATAGTCATGCCTTGAGGATGATGGGAAAAACAATAAGAACAACAAAAATAGAAGGAGTCTGGACCCCAGATGATACTAGGACTCCTTATTAGTGATGGCCTTGTAATGTTAATGTGAGAGAGAAATAAGCCACTATTTAGGTTAAGTCACTGATAGTTTAGGTTTTCTGAAACACTCAGCAGAACCTAATAACAACTAACATACATTCTCAACAGCAGCTTATAAGTATACCCACTGGTCTTCATTCTTGTCAACTCTTGTTATTATCATATTTTCTTCATTTTTGAGGATTTGATGAGTCTAAAATGGTCCTGAATTGTGGCTTTAATTTTGATTTCTTTATTATTACTGAAATTAAGTATCTCTTTGTATGTAAATTGGATGTTTCCATCTGTGAAATAACTGTTCTTGACTTTTGACCATTTTTTCTAATGAATACTTTCTGTTTTCATTGATTTTCAAGATTTTAAAAATGTGTAGCCTGGATATTAATTTTTGTTGGTCATATACTTTGTAACTATCCAAACCCAGTTTGTGGATTGTATTTTCATTTCCTGAAGAACAGAACTTCTTTAGATAAAGTAGCTGTACTTATTAATCTTTCCATTATGATTTATGGTTTGTATGTCTGATATACCATGATGTCTTAAATCACATTTTCAAATTTATCTTTTAAATATTTTAAACTTTGCTTTTCACATTTCAGTCTTTAGTATGCCTGGAGCTGACTTTTTGTGTGTATAGTATGAGATAGGGATTAAATTTTTTTTGTCCCATATGAATTCCCTATTATCTCAACACCATTTCTTGAATAGTCATTTTTGTCCTCGTGGATATAGTGTAATCTTTGTCATAAATCAACTGACCCATACAGGTCTGTTTTGTGATCTCTATTTTTTAGGTCTATATATCTGCACCAACATCACATAATTTTAATTAATAAAGCTTTAGAGTAAGGCTTGATTTAAGATAGGATAAGTATCCTAATTTCTTAGTAAACATTTGTTCCTTCAATCCAATCGCATTTCTAGGAATCTAAGATTACATGTTCACAAATATAAAATAATATGCACAAAACATGTAATTTTGTTAGAGGTTGCCCAATTTACCTCCATTTCACTTATCCCATTTTAATCTCTCAGCAACAATGTGTGAGAGAGACTATTGACCCATTGGTTTGCCTTTTCTTTGAAAATAATTGAGAGTTTCTTAGTCACAGAACAAAACAAAACAAAAATTGCAATATCATTTTGGAAGTGTAATAACTGGCAATCGTATTCTTAGAGAATCAAGAGAAATAAAAACATATATCAACAAGATATATGTGACAGGATGTTCATAACAGCTTTAATCATTTTAGCAGAACTTAGGAACAGTACAAATGTTTATCAATATTGTACTACACTTATTCAATGCACTACTAAAAAGATTTGAACTTCTGATGCTGACAACCATGTAGAAAAGTCTCAAAAACAAATTGTTAATCAAAAGAAATCAGACACAAATGAGTACATACTGTATGCTTCCTTTCACATGAATTTCTAGAACAGGAAGAAGTAAGTGATGATGACAAATAAGATCAGAGTTTGCCTACGTCTAGATTGGGAAATTTCTTAGAATGCTGAAGGAGGCATATTTCTGGAATGATAGAAATGTTCATTATCTTGATTGGGATGGTGGCTTAAATGGGGGTATATATTTGTCAAGGCTCACTGAATTGTATAGTTTTAACAGGTTGAATGTTTTGCATGCAAATTACACCACAATTTAAAAAAATAATACTACACATGTAAAATTATTTATTTGTAGAAGAATAAAGTAAATTTTGGAAACTGTCATGGGGCAACATCATTTTGACTTCTGTTGGGAAATAGTTCTCCACAGATCTCTCTCATTTATGCATGTCTTGTGGCTGAGATACTAACTGCCCTCTGTTCCAAACGGTCTTTTCAATAAGACTTCCAATAAATTCCCTTTTGACCTCATCTAGCCCAACTAAGTTTCTGCTCAAGTGGGGTCATGACTTTAAACAGAAAAATGCTTATGAGGATGGAAAAAAAAATTGTCACTTTGATAATGTTTTTTGTGTGTGTGTGAGGAAGACTAGGTCTGAACTAACATCTGTTGCCAATCCTCCTCTTTTTTGCTGAGGAAGATTGGCCCTGGGCTAACATCCATGCCTATCTTCCTCTACTTTATATGGGATGTTGCCCCGGCATGGCTTGACAAGTGGTGCATCAGTCTGTGCCTGGGATGAAGCAGAGTGCGTGAACTTAACTGCTACACCACTGGGCCAGCCCTCTTACTCTCTCTCTTTTTTTTTTCACCCTCCCCAAAGCCCCAGTACATAGTTCTATGTTCTAGTTGTAAGTCCTTCTAGTTCTTCTATGTGAGTCGCCACCACAGCATGGCTACTGACAGACGAGTGGCGTGGTTCCAAGCCAGAGTGGAACATGCCAAACTTTAACCACTAGGCCATCAGGGCTGTCTTGATAATTTTTTTTTGTAAATCTAGATGTTTAATAGGGATATCAGCTTAATTTACAGTTATTAATAGCAACTTTTGGAGAGAAAAGTGATGGAGTATGATGCAAGAAGTGAAAGAAATATATATTTATTAATCTACAACTACTTACAATTATTACCAAAATTATAATAAATGCAAAATCCTTTTGGAAAATACGTTGGACACAGAAGATTACAGTGCAGAGCATTTAAATAATGTACTTATGGTTCTGCCTTAAATATGGATCTTTGTACACATTTAATCCCTAATTCCTATTTAAATGCCAATTGCATCCATTATATGTATATATTATATACCTATCATATATATAATATAAACATATATATTAAACATGTATATGTCTAATAATGATGACTATGATTATTTAGTATTATTTATGTACACACACAAATATGGTAATGAATCCCCACAGCAATCTGGTCATTCCCCTCTCCAGTTTATGTCTGATGGAACAGTGCCTCAGAGTTGTTAGAATCTCACAGCTAGTAAGTGTCACACTCAAGGTTTTCATTGAGATCTATTTAATTTCAAAGCCTGCAGTTTTTCTGTCACTTCATACTTCTTCTCTAGCAATAGGAACAGGAGTATTAAAGATTAACTAATTATAAATAAATAAGTTCGTATATCTCTTAACTCACTATTGACAATTGCTTTCAAAATTCCTTTTGCAGTTATAAATTATTTTTCACCATAAGAAGTACAAAACTGGTTTCCTGTATGTCAGCTCTCTTTATCCATGCCTCTCTATCTTCAGCTCCTTCTCTTTCAAAGTGAAAATTGCATGGCTAAACAATTGCCTGCCTAGCTCAGAATCTCATCTAGCTCCAATTTTGTTCAGAGAGAGGTGTACATTGATAAGAATTTTATCTCTGAGAGTTTCTACCAAGTCCACAGCTGCTTCTTTACACAACGAGCTGCCTCACAGTTGGTGAAAATGGGGCACTAAATAACAATAGCCAAAGCCCTGTTATATTTTTCCTCCAGTAAATAAATAATGAGAAATCAATGGAGAAGAACAGGTCTGGGATGGATTAACAATAATGGGAAGATTTACCATAAAGCTCAAACTTTAGGGCCCTTCGCTTGCACAGGTCCCTTCCAAAGCTCTGTCTAGTTATAATAAATTTATATAACTTTTCTTAAAGAGTTCCCTCACCTCAAATTATATATGCTTTATGTCCCACAAAATCTAGATTCATTTCTCAAAAATTTAGAAGTGACATGAATATGTCTAGCTCAAGTACAAGCTCAATATCAAGAGAAAGAAAGATAGTGGGAAGGAGACATACAGAAAAGGAGAGGAGCAATAAAGGGCAAAATGACAGAGTTGATTTTTAAAGATGGAAAGTTTGGGAGTCATCAAGAAATCACTGAGAAGAAGAGATTGAGGGAAAAAATGCAATGAACATGGGATTAGGGACTAAAGAAATATTTGTCTCCTCTTTCACTTGAAAGCATTCCTCAGCAATAAAATTCCCTCATTAATCCCCAAACAACTGACCTCAAATATATTTAAATTTCAGTTTGTTATAGAGAATATTGTGCAAAATGTTAATTGGGAGTTGTTTACCTTTTTGTAATTCTTAAAACTAGTTGCACATGAGAAGCTACAACTCAGTTGCACATCAAGGACACATCATAGGTAAATAACAAAATAGAACAAGCCATGTAATGATAGAAAAATAGCCTTCATCAGAGAGATCCAGAGCCTTCTGTCTCCCCTGATATATGAACAAAGTCCTGACGCATCTCAATTCTGAAATGCATTGTTTGTTTCCCTGATACATGCACTCAAAGAAATTCTTTTCTTCTTTTTCCTTTTTACTGAAATTGGAATAGCTGAAAATAAAAGAACAGAATGACTCCTTTTTGCCTAAACATGCTCTTGTTTTGTTCTGATTTGTACTAATGTTTTGTCTCTATGTTACTTTTCTATGGTCTTTGCTTATTCCATGCCATTTTATCTCTGCTGTCGATGTATCTTAATTTTGCCAATTCCCGAAGGCCTTTGAAAAAGCCATAAATAGAAATGCATGAAACTGTAATTGATAATGTTTAACTGAATTATAAAGGTCTTTGGTAGCAAAACAATGGAATATTCCATTTTTCTCAAAGAAAAATTTGCATGGGACCCAAAACTCTTTAGTACTGAAGTAAAGAGTCATGTTTCAAGCAGAAGAGAGAAAGATTGGATTGGGGAGGGGTCCATGAATTAGAAAGGGACTTAGAAAAGTAAAAGAGCCACAAAGTACCTTTGTCTTTTGAAGAGATATAAAGGGTTTGGAAGACTAGAGAGAATTTATGAGCACAGCAGAGGGAAGATTAATTTCACTCAGAAAATTGCAGAGAGTGATCTGAAGAAATTAAGAAGGAGAAGAAATTTCTTATCAATAATTCTAAATCATCCTACGGAATAATTTAAAAATTTTTAGGGGCCTCCTGGTGGCGCAGCGGTTTAGTCCGTGCTTGGCAGCCCGGGGTTCGCCGGTTCGGATCCCGGGCGCCCGCCGACGCACTGCCTGTCAGCCACGCTGTGGCGGCGTCCCATATAAAGTGGAGGAAGATGGGCATTGATGTTAGCCCAGGGCCAGTCTTCCTCGGCAAAAAGGGGAGGATTGGCGACGGATGTTAGCTCAGGGCTGGTCTTCCCCACAAAAAAAAAAAAAATTTTTTAAGTTTAAAAAATTTTGTTAGTTTCAAAGATACGTAATCAGAGTGGTCTTATGTATTTTAGGCCTTCTACCTAGTATCTGTGGCAGCTTCCTCTGTGTGTGTGCGTGCTTATCTGTGTGTGGAGAAGAGAGGAGTGACGGTGACAGAATGTCAAGGGTAGAAAAAAAGATTTTTTTCCAGCTTTATTGAAATATAATTGACATATAACATTGTATAGGTTTGAGGTGTACAGTGTGTTGACTTATTACACTTATATGTTGCAAAATGATTACCACTTTAGTGTTACCTAAAATTTTGATCATGTCACATAATTACTATTTATTTTTGTGGTGAGAACACTTAAGATATACTCTCTTAGCAACTATCACATATATAATACAATATTGTTAACTATAATTACCATGCTGTACCTTTGCTCCCCAGAACTTATTCATCTTGTACCTAGAAGTTTACCTGCTTTGACTACTATCTCCCCATTTCCCCCATCCCCCCCAGCTCCTCGTAACCAGTATTCTATTGTTTCTATGAATTCAGCTTTTTTAGATTCCACGTATAAGTGATATAATACAGTACTTGTCTTTCTTTGTCTGACTTATTTCACTTTGCATAATGCATTCAAGGTCCATCCATGTTGTTGGAAATGGCAGGATTCCTTCTTTCTCATGGCTGAACAATATTCCAGGATCCTTACCTGATGTGAGTGAGGAATAATTTTTATTGGGTCAACCTACTGATATTTTAGCCCAATGTAACATAAATAATACATAAATTAGTACCTTTAAGTGGAGTGCTTCTGTAACAAAGCTAAAATTTGCCATTGGATGTTGAGAGTAGGAGTGAGGTGGCAAGGAACCTAACATCAGAGTCTAGAAAGATGGCACGTGTTATATATTAACAGAACAGTTGGGAAAATTGTTGCCTGAAAAAATAGGAGGCAGACCAGAAACCACTAAGCTTATAGCTTGAGGGAAAGAAGTTGAAAAGCAAATTTTTAATAGCGCAGATTGTTAGTAGCTTTATTTAGTTTAAAAAATGGGATAGAGCTGAGGTCTGGAAATAAGATGTCTACTTTAAATATAAATGAAGTAGAACAGAGTCCAAAAATTCGTAGTCTTACAAGTTCTGGAAGAAAAACAAGAGCCTCTGGATTCCAAACATATATGAGAATAAAAAAGGCTTTGATCAACAAAGATCTAATGAGATTTCTCAGTTGAACAGACTCTGCCTTATAGCAAAGGTCGGATTAGTGGTATGGCTTCTCCTATTCAAATCTAATAGCCTCAAGGTATCTTCCATTAAGTTGACAGAAAGAAGCAAGGGGTGAATGAGTAGAGAAATAAGGCAAATATGAATGGCTAGGAAAGAATTGTGAAAGACCTCACTGGCATGTGGAACTGCCTGGAAAAATGCAGATCAGAAGCCTACTAGGGTTTTGAGGAAACTGTGTTACCAAATCAACCAAAATCTTCATCTGCAAAAAGAAAAAATATTTTAACTTTTCAGAGAGCCTTAAAATAACCATAGCATAGGAAGGAGGCTACAACAGCTGCACAGCACCCTAGGAAGGCGTGCTCTCCAAAACTTACTTTTGATATCACCAAGGAGAATCATGGACAGGGAAGAATCTCAGAGAGTAAAGCCAGGGGTTAAGAGAAACAGTGGACTAGGGAGTTCTTCCACAGAGACCAGAATCTGGACTTTCACAATGTATGCTCATTGGAATTTCATAATTGAATACACCAAGGAGTGCTGTGTGTTCTCATTTGTTCCCTTCTAATTATGGATAGTTATTGTTGTGATTGCGTCCCTATTTCAACATTTTTTATTGTGTGAGGTAAAGAGAGCAGACTACTTCTCTTTTTAGCTCATAGGTTGCCATAACACAAGGATCCTTACCTGTGTTGGATGTGTCAGACTGTGCATCATCCAGAGATCCTGCACTTTGAACTGGATACAGCAACTGGTGGAATTTTGAGGTCTCTTCCTGGAGAAGGGGAATATGTTTTCTAGGGATGTAGGGAAAGATATATATGATAAGCAGAAGGGTAGACTCTTGTAGAAACTGACTAGATTACTCACCAAACCTGTTCCCTTTTCTGAGGCAACTGAAACTATATTCTAGTTGCTAAGCTGTATTTCCCAGCCTCCTTGAATCTGTGTGGGACCATATGACTAGTTCTTGCCAATGGAAAGCAGGTGGCAGTAGTATGTCGTTTCTGAACTGAAAGGCATTTAAAAATGGTTATGACTCATGTTCACTCCTCACACTCACTCCTTTTGCTGACTGGATGTTATAATGGCAATCTTGAAACCATTTGTTCAGGATGCAGTTACACAGTATGAAAACAGCTTGAAGACTTCCATCACCTTTGGAAGAGAACCACCTGACCAGGCTTTGCATGAATGAGAATTAAATCATTACTATGTTAAACTCCTCAGATTCTTTTTGTGACAAAAAATAATGTTAACTACCTAGACTGTACCACTACAAATATAATGTTGCACCCACAACACGTTAAAGTGTTCTTCCTTGGCTGATTCTCTGTCCCTACAAATGAAACTTCAGGGCTTATTTGCATACTCCAACAGAGACACATTCCTACTCATATATCCTAGACCAAAAAAATAAAAGATTATTCTCTTGCTGGGAAGGTGGCACTGCTTTAGTAAGTTAGCTGCTTCATTAAAAGAAACACCTGGAGTAAAGGAGGGACTTGCCTGGTCCATATACTATCTGTTGATTTTTTCCTAGGAAATTAGTGACAGATGTTAAAGAGGAGGGAAGATTGAGAAAGAGACTCAAAGTGTCACTCTAGTGGGCATCTCCTCAAGGAAGCATAAGTCTGGGGGTAGGTTCACCTGATGGCTCAGCTTTAGTACCTTGCATTAACTTCTCAACCTAATGAAACCTTGCTTCCTTCTAGAGTATTTACATATCTCTGCTCTTATTACTGTGATCATTGATTCCTAATTGACAGATCCTAATGGCACTTTTCAGTCTTTATTCAACTTGCCCTCTCTGTTGTGTTTGATTGTCACTGCTAACAATCCTTTTCTTCACAATCTGTCATTTTTTCATTTTATTTGTTCCAGGTTTTGCTCATATCTCAGATCTCTCCTCAAGGTCAGTCAAAATATAATTTTTCTCTTCCATCCATTCAAATGTGCAGTTTATTCAAAATTCATCCTTAGTCCCCTTCTCTAGGCACAAGCCCATATTTTAAATTTCGACCTATAAGCCAATAATCCCTAAGCATTTCCCTCCAGCCAAGACCACTGTCCTTATCTCCATACCTTAACACTCACTTTTTCATATAAACTTACAGGTATTAGTGAGGATTCTCCAGAGAAACAGAACCAATATATATATATGAGGAGATTTATTATAGGAATTAGCTTACTTGGTTATGGAGGCTGAGAAGTTTCGTGATCTGCTGTCTGAAAGCTGATGGTGTAATTCAGTCTGAGTTCAAAGGCCTGAGAATCAAGAAGGGACTGATGGTGTAAGTCTCGATCTGAGTTTGAAAGCCCAAGAACCAGGAGCAGTGATGTCCAAGGGCAGGAAAAGATGGATGTCTCAGCTCAAGCAGAGAGAGCAAATTTGACCTTGCTCCACTTTTTCGTTCCATTTGGGCCCTCCATGGGTTGGATGAATGCCCATACACATTGGGGAGGAACATCTGCTTTACTCAATTCACCAATTCAAATTCTAATCTCTTCCAGAAACACCCTCAAAGACACACCTAGAAATAATGTTTTAACAGCTATCCAGGCATCCCTTATCCAATTAAGTTGACACATAAAATTAACCATCACACTAAACATTTCACATTCATCAATTTCAGAGGTGTCTCACTCACTCAAACTCTACTATTTTCTAAACTTCAACTTTTATCTTGTTCCCTCAAGTCTGTCCTAATCTTTACAACCCAAACTTAAAAGGCAGAAACCTGAACCAGAACCAATTGGTTACCAATACACTCATTTTACCATCATAATATATCTCACATCTGTTCCCTTCTCTCTGGATTCACTCCTGCATCCCACTTGGCACCAACATCAAGTGCTTTCATTTATGGCTGGAACTATTCAATGGTATCTTTATAGTCTTTCTGCCATTTTCAGCCAGCACAAAACCAAATTCCACACATCCAGAAGAGGAACTGGTCTAACATGCAGATCTGATCATACAAGTAACCTGCTTAAAACATTTTCTCCCCATTTTGATAAATGCAAACTCTTCAATGTACCAAGTACCCCTTCTTTCTATAGCATTCCTGAATCTTGTAGATCAGTGGATCTCAAATTTTTTCCAGCATGAGACACTTGCATGAGTGACATGTCCCCTTGTCCATACCCAGAATTTAATACCTGTACACAAACACACACACCAAACATTTTTCAGAGGATTAAAGAATACACAGTATGTATTTTTTTGTAACACTTGCCTTTCTCCTTATAAAAATGTATCATAGGCAAAATTAAAAGGAAAATTAAGTTTAATCTCAATTTTGGAATACTATGGTTTTTCTTCTTCCTCTCAGCTATTAGAGTACTTTGTCCTGGAAGTGACATAGATAAAGAAGGATGAGTAAATGTTCTGTGCAATCCCTTCCTGCTAGCTCTAACACCTCCTCATTTGCTCCACCCAAGAAAACATCAGAAGGAAAACGAGTCCAAGTAAAGATATAAAAATAAACCTGAATACATTCTAAAATATAACAAAAGGAAATCATTTACAAACATGGGTGTTTTTTGTTTTTGGGTTTTTTTTTTTTTTTTTTTGCAAATTACTAGTGATGCTTCAGGAAACAAGTGTGGTGATGGAAAAATGCTAATGACAGGCAACCAGGCCTTCTCTCCTCCCTCTGCCATGCTCTTACAGAATCTATGGATACTGCTTACACTTAGCACATTTCTTGTGAATTCTTTGTTGATAGATCTGTCTCCTCTTAACTTAAATATTGTAATTTCCTTCAGAAGAGGGACACTGTGTACCATCTTTTCTCTCTGGTTCCTAGAAAATTTTATAGAACATGGAGATACCTAATAAATATTTGCCCAATGAATGAGTGAACAGATATTTTCTAGTATTTTTACTAGTATTTTCATTTTTGTTTCTCCATAAAAATAGCAGTTATATTGGTAGTGGCAGAGTCTGGGGTAGTTAGCTTTAGCTTTTGTCACAAACAACTTCAAAATGGTAAAGCACTGCAAGGCATCAAGCAGCAATTTGAAAATATACGTTACTCTGTGTAGACACAAGTAGCAGACAAGATCATGGGCTTAAGTGATATTTATTTCATGTGTAAGTTGCATTTCATTGGAGGCCCTTCAACAAGAGAAATGAACTGTCATACCTCATGTTTGACAGAGTATTACTAGATAGGATAAAAGTAGTTAGGGTACTGTGGATCTAGCACCGCTGAGATCGCAAACATGTGCTCTATTGGGTTGCCCAGTACATTAACTTGTTTTAATAAGTGCCCATTTATTTCACTCCTGCTTCTTTTAGAAACTGTCATTTTCTAAATGTCAATGTAGTCAATATTCTTATGCACGGCCAGGCTTTTAGGGCATGGAACTAACAATTCATAGCACCATCTTCTATTTTTGTGCATAATAGTAGGGTATGGTGGCAATCTCCTGGTCAATAAATTCATGTTTTCTCACCTACCCCTTTTTCTGATGTGTGACTCATTTGCTACCCTTCACAAATTTAAATCCTTTTTCGCTAAACAACAGGGTACATTGTTTTTCTCTCTTTATCTTTTTATAATCTGCTCTGAATATCTGGTGTCAAATGGAATAACTGATCTGGTACCCCTAAAAATGACCACATTTGGTATTTAGACTCATTTCAATGACAGCAGAGCACACTGAGGATTTTTTTTCTTTTATGTAAGAAGAACAACTAAATGTTGTCTTTGACTAAATGTCAAAATCATGAGTCATTTCATTTTTTAGCACAAGCAGGAAAGGTTTGACTTCTCCCTAAAACTGAAGCAGAAAAAAAAATATGTATATATGTTTGTGTATACATACACGCATATTTTACAACGTATTTCAGCATCACAAGCAGTAGGTACTATTGACAGCATGGAGTTTGGAGGTGACTGGCACACTGTGTAACCAGCTAATCAGTTTGTGGGGAATTAATTTGTGTCTCCCAAGCTAGGAGGTGGGGAGGAGGAATAAAGAAGATATTATAATTCATCATTCCTATATTGTTTGGGCATAAACATTCCTGGAACTCTCCTGCATAGGGAAAAAAAAGAAAGAATCAGTAAGAAGAGAAAATAAAGAAAATCAGAGTAATCCAGTATGATGTACATTTTTGCCTCGGTGATATATCATGTTCATTCATTTCAGTCCAACAACTGTTGCTTTCATGCTTGTTCAGCCCTTCTCTCCCTGATGAAGACTGGTTATCTGGTATTGATGATAATTATGTAGTATTTCTGACTAACAGTCTCTAAGGACGGCTCTTTTCTTGGCAGAGATGACAAGAAACAGCAGGGAGACTTATACAGGATGAAGTGGAGGGAATACAAAAGGTGAGTTTGAGCACAAAACAGGAAAAGAGGGAGAGCAGTAAGAAAAAGGCCTCTCAGAATGTTAATGCTTGATGGATTTTAAAGATCATTGTGTTCCATCCCTTTGTTTTTCCATCTGGAGAAACTGTGACCCATAGATATTGAAGGGATTGTTGAAGGGCACAACAATTTCCAGATTCGATATCTTTTTATTACTCTTAGTTGCCCATAAAAACCGTGAGTGGAGAACTAATCCCAGGGTTGTTTCTTCATCGCTGACTATTCTACCACCAAGGAAAAGTTTCAGTCTTAAGACAATTCTGTCTCTGTGCTCACTCGGATGTTCTTACTTTCTCCCTCCAACTCTCAATGATCAATTTTGAGTAATTCTGCTTAACAGAACTACCATTCTAAATGGCTACTTTTGCTAAAGGCACCAAGATGTTACAAAAATACCTCATTTTTTACCTTTATTTTACTTTTCTAGACTTGAGAAAAAGCCATTTGAAACAAATAATTTAGTTGTGGTGATTTTTTGGTTGTCTTTGGCTCTCAAAATAAGGCCAAAATTAATCTATTTCATATATAAGAGCCGTACTGCTGAAAAACCAAATCTGTGTGGATTTGTGTCAGGGTTCCAGGCATCTGCATTACCACAATCATTTCCTATACTGAGGGACGCTAAACTGGACAGGGGTGAAAGCGGGGACTGCCCAGGCAAACCCCATTGTGTGTGGCTGCCCAATCTATATCTGCCTAGTTTGATGGGAGCAATTAAACCCATTTCTTTGTTTCCGTTATACTGAGATTCAGTCTTTTCAGTATCTGCTATCTGAACACTTTGATCCTTCCTAATGATGACAATCCCCAAATTTTCCTATGCCCACTGGCTATGGAATTCTAGTAAAACTCCCTGATGCTGTGCTGACATTGGTTCCAACAAAGATTTTTCTTTTAATCTTGCTTGATTTTGATTCTGACACTAGCGTTCCTGCCCTTGATATTGGCCCTTGTTGTCTTCTCTCTTGGGTGACAAAATTCTGTGAAAAGATTAATAAGCTGTCTTTTACCAAGATTCTTTAGCACTAGCAAATAAAAGAACTTAAACTATTCAGATGATATCATTTTTGACTTCAAAATTTGGTCTCACTATTCTCCATCTAACTGGAAAATAGGAAGCTCGCATAGCTGAAGTGTATTTCTAGATATTAAGTTTGTAACAAAATTGCTAAATCGTTGTGTTTAATTGAAATAATTTGCTCCTGGACTTATAATCAGGAATTATTCAAAGTCTTCTAAGACCACACATTCACTAACTGTCTAGAATGAATAGAGAGGCATACCTGCATTTTCAGGATGAAATATGCTGCTTCAAATCAAATGGGTCTAAAGTATTCACTAACTTTTATTATTCAAAACTTTATCTCTCTGAACAATTGTTTTAATGTATAAAAAAGGAAATTACTAGAGCACAAAGCATTTTAGTTTTTTTCTTCTGACAACTGGATTATCTAAAGTACAAGCAACAGTACCATGTATCTAGAATAACACATATATGATATAATTGCAATGATTATGAGATGAAACAAAGAGAGCCAAGAATTATTCTTTTTACATTTAGTTTCTTTGAGGATGACAAGAGACAATAATATTTGAAAACTTTTTACATTTATCACATATCTGATTTTGGTGAATATTTAATTACCTGGATTTTTATTGAAGGTTTAAGCTTTTAGATTACCATCAAACACGAAGCTAAAATTTTTAATTCTGTATCATAAATTTCTGCACCTCAATGTCTTAGGAAAAAATTGCAATGTTCGTCATTCAATTTTGTAAAATATTGATGAAACTATGAGGACTTCATGAAAGTGACATTTTATTCTCTAAAACTGAATCTTAGTTCCTTTTAAAGATGGCTGAATTTTCTAAAATAAAGTGTAATTACAGAAGTTAACTTTTTAAAAATCATTAAACAAAATATGACTGACTATTGAAAGTATTGGACCCAGAAGTGATAGAACCACAAGGAAAGAACTCTAGCATCTGTACAGTAGTGAAAAATCTAACGTAGAAACTTAGATTATTGATTTTAGATTTTTCTTCTTTTCTAATATATGCATTCAATGCTATACATTTCTCTCTAAGCATTGTTTTTTCTGCATCCTACAAATTTGGTAAGTTGTGTTTTCATTTCCATTTAATTCAAAATATTTTAAAATTTCTCTTCAAATTTCTTCTTTGACCCACGTGCTATTTAGAAGTGTGTTTTTTAATCTCTACGTATTTGGGGATTTTCCAATTATCTTTCTATTATTACTTTCTAGTTTAATTTCATTGTGATCTGAAAGCAGACATTATATGCTTTCTATTCTTTTAAATTTTTAAGGTGTGTTTTATGGCCCAGAATGTGGTCTATCTTGGTGAATGTTCCATATGAGCTTGAGAAGAATGTGTATTCTGCTGTTGTTTGATGAAGTAGTGTATATATGTCATTATACCCAATTGATTGATGGTGTTTTGGGGTTCAGCTACCTCCTTACTGATTTTCTGCCTGCTGGATCTATCCATTTCTAAGAGATGTATTGAAGTCTTCAACTATGACGGTGGATTCATCTACTTCTCTTTGCAATTCTATTTGGTTTTGTCTCACATAGTTTGATGCATTGTTTTTAGGTACATATGCATTAAGGATTGTTATGTCTTCTTGGAGCACTGACTCCATTATCATTATATAATTCTCTTCTTTTTATTCCTTGCCTTTAAGTCTACTGTGTCTGAAATTAATACAGCTACTTCTGCTTTCTTCTGATTAGTGTTAGCATGGCATATTTTTCCCCATCCACTTTATTTTGAACTTATATGTGACTTTATATTTAAAGTGGGTTTCTTGTAGGCAATATACAGTTGAGTCTTGTTTTTCGATCTACTCTGATGCCTCTGTCTTTTAATTGGTATATTTAGACCATTGACATTCAAAGTGATTATTGATGTAGTTGGATTAATATCTACCATATTCATTACTGTTTTTTATTTGTTGCCCTTATTCTCTGTTCCTATTTTTGTCTTACATTCTTTTTCGGTCTTTTGTGATTTTAATTAAGCATTTTATATGATTTCATTTTCTCTCCTTCCTTAGCATATCTGTTATACTCCCTTTTTAACTTTTTTTTAGTGGTTCAGGCATTCATTCTGATTGGTCAGAGTTGAGGACATATCAGTTGTTAAATATTTTGAATATCACTGTTGTGTGGACCAATTATCCAAAGATATCTACCCAAATGATTCAACTGTATTTGTTGATGTTGTTTGTTTCTAGATAGTGCTTCTACTACTACTATTACTATAAATATTACTTACTCAAATTTACTGAAAGCTTTGTATATTTCCTACCACAATCCTATGAGATATTTATTATTATCCCTGTTTTTTATATGAGGAATCTGGGGTTCAGAAGAGATAAATAATTTGCCTAAGGTCACATGACTTCTTGGTGGCAAAACAAGAACACCACTTCAAGTTCATCTGACTCCCAATAATGTGTTAATATTACTGAACTATCCAGCTTTTCCAGTGAGTGAGTGAGAAAGAGAAAGAGAGAGACGGAGACAAAGAAAGAAATATAACAGCTTTCATAAGTCAAATTAACTAATATTAAAATTAGGACAACATCATATATATGAGTGTAATGTAAATGGCAATTAAATAAAGAAGGGATGGCATATGTTTCACTTGATCCAGTAGTTTTAATAGAATGAAGATGGTAATGCAATGTAGTACAATCCATTTGGAAAGCAATTTGACAGCATATACCAACTATTTAAAAAATATTATTATACCTCATTTAATAGTTATAATTCTAGGATTATTTCTGTATAAAATGCAATTAAATATTGAAAATGTACATGCATGAAGTTAGATGATATCTGATTTGTCATAGTGAAAAATAGGAAAACCTAAAAAGATAAAAATGGAGAGTGTTGGTGAGTAAAATATAGTACACCTTGATTGATTAAATATATAAAGTCATTTAAATGATATTTCTAAAGAATGTTTAAAATATTGAAAAGAATTCTGTCATAATGCTAAGTGAAAAATAAAATCAGGATACAAAATTGTGCATACGCTGTATAACCATATTTACGTAAAACAAAAATATCTACAAAGACAGGAAGGAAATACATTCAATGTTAATAGCTTTATTTCAGTGGTACACTAGAGTTGAGTGTTTTAATTTTTTTCTCCTTTATACATTTCTATTTCAAAAAAATTCTTGTGATTAATCCTCGTGTTCAACAGATGTATATACCATTATGCCTGCCTCTGCTATATCTGTGTATGAGATATTAGTCATTAGCTTATAACTAAGCTTTCAACACTTAGAGGGCTTTAGGGTAGTGTTACTCTCTCCGATATTATTTACCCAAATAGAGAACACTATACTCAGGTTACCTATGGTCCATATTTGTCAATGACTTTATCAAACCTTACTATACTACGTGAATGTAATTAAATACTACTTAGGAATATAGATACATCTTATAGGGAATATTTATATTCAGTTATAACTTTTTCAAATACTTTAATTGGTGTTAACTACCACTAATCCAACCTAGAGCTTATATTCAGATATTGATGAAACTGAGGATTTATAACTGGATTCTGTTGAATGTAAAATCTTCTATGTGATTATGATCTAAGGTTGGGAGTATGGGTCCTGGGGACAGATTCCCATGCTACATACACCCCTGGGAAAAGACATTTAAGTTCTCATTGCCTCAGATAGCTTATATAAAGCAGAATTATATCTATCTTGTGGGACTGTTGTAGGAATTTACTGAGCTAACACATGTATAATATTTACATTTAGAACAGTTCATCATAATAATAAAAATATTTTGTGTTTGCTGTTACTATTATTGCCCCCAGTTTTCAGATTCACCCTGTGTTCAATCATCTCTGAAATGTCTCTCTGAGCTGCTGTCAGTAATTCTTCCACAGTCAGGCTATTTGGTTTTTTTTTTATTCTGTTAGAGGTGATTGGAGTAGGGATTCTCAATTGTTTCCTTTTCCCTCAGCACAGACTAGTGATGTAGACACTTGGTCTTTAGTAACAAGTTAGAAGGCCTCACTTGAACAGTAGTTCTCAACCTGAGAGCCATAAGCCATACTGATAAACACTGAATGAAATCAGCAGATTCAGTTCACGTTTCTGGAACCTCAGCTTGGCTAGGATTTTCCCTGCTGCTATCTTACTTTTTTCTACCTTAACAATTCTAGTTTTCTCTCCCCTAAGCCATGAAAATGAAGAAAAATAATCTGTTAAAAAGACTGTCTTCAGAGTAAATAAAATTACACATAGTTGGGCTCTATCCCGTCAAAGGAAACTATTTTCTTATCATTCTTAAAGAAGAGTAAAAAGGCCTTTTCCCATTCTCCTTCCCTCTCCAAGATGGTTATGTTTTTTCTCTTAAATTTCTACCGTTAGGAATGCCTAGTAGATGTAGTCGGAATCTAATATCCTCTTAAGAGCACTTAAAGCAATCTTAGCTCTTTCTCGAACTTTTGCTTTCCTCTAAGCATCAGGCTCCTTCTTCTTCTGACACTTTGCCCCTGCTGCTCCTGTAAAAGCCAGCTCAGCCCAGATTACTTTTTTTCACAAACCACCACACTATTGTTTCCATACTTTGTCCTGGTGAGAATGGCCCTCACAAAGAAATGTGGTGAGAAAAATAAATGTTGTTTTGCCATAAACAATGTAGTGGTTAGAGAATGGTATAAACATCCATCAATACACCCCTGGGAAGTTTGCCTTATCTGCTCAAGGTGATCCAAAAATCTGCTGTTAAAGAGAAGAAAACCATAAATATGTTCACTGAACCAGACTCAACAAAGTTGTCTTGAGGCGAGACCTTAGGGCCTTCTCAGGCCTTTGCTGATCATGTGCACAGCCCTGCACGTGCATATGGTTCTCCAGATTCCCACCATTACATCAGAGCTTTCGAAAGCCCCCTATGAACATCTCATCCTCCAGATCTCCCATTAAAGTTTTTGGTCAGTCTCTTGTTTGCCCCAACTTGTATTGCCCTCTTTGGCAACAGTGGCCTTAACCAACTGCTGCTTTTTTTTTTTTTTTTCTTTTGACATGTGCCCTTAGATAGGACTTTTTCCACTGAGTGAGTTCTGAGATGAGTCAAATTGCAAGAAGCCTTGCAAAGGGGCCTTTCCCAGGGAACTGCCAGAGAGATAGAATAGTGGCAATTCTCTGCTGGAGGTGGTGTGCTTCATAAGGGGCTGCAAACCTTTTCTACTTCTCCAAGTGTCTGCTAGGCTGCTTAGGTTTTCACAGCTATCAGGGTTGTTGAAGCTGCTGGTGGTCAATGTTATCTTGGAGGTGTGGAGACGAGGATGGGGTTAGGGAAGATTGCATGTCTATAAAGCTCATTGTTCTTTCCAAGAGTCAACTGTTTCTCTGGAGGAAATGCTCCTCTGGTTATGGTAGGACTTTGTTTAATTTTCAAGGTTCTGAAAAGGTTGATTTTGACAATTTGAGCCAGTGTTCTTATTTTTATGGCTTTTTGGTCTGCCTTGCTCCATCACTCCAGACTTCCCACCCCTCCTCTTGCTTTTTGATCGCCTGCTGGTACCACACATTGGTCAAATATGCAAGCAAAAGACAAATAGCAAGGGTTCCAGGTAATGCAGTCCACAAAAGCAGTCTTCCGGAACAAAGAGAAAGGTGGAGAAATGAATGGAGTATGCCTGGAGGAGCAACTGGAGAATATCCACCGCACCATTTTTATAGAAATTGATGTATAAACCAGAATACCAATTTCTGACTTCACAATCAGAAATAATGTTCACATGCCTTAGAACACTTATAATCAAAATGACTAGGGCATCCTCTCTCTGTACATTGGAAGCAAAATTATAATCAGCAGTCTGCTTGTTTGGCGTGAAATCTGAAAATGCAAGCAAATAATAATGTCAAGCTTAGTTTGCTAACAATTTCCATGCCTGAAGTAGGAAGATGCTTGGCATTAGAACCATCTTCTCCCTGAAAAATACTTGGATGGGTACTGCCAATGGCGTTTTGAAAAATCACCCTCCTTTTCCTATATTTTTTCAGCTAAGTAAACTCCATTCTTATCAACACCATTTTTCAGATGCACACTTCCTCAGATAAAGTCTTACCAAAATGGAGACATTCCTCTCTCCTGAAGTTTGCTTTCTATATTTTCAAGTAATTTTCACTCACTAGTTTTATCCTTAAAATCTCAGAAAATTATTTCATTTTCCATATTTTAAAGTTATGGGGTAAGATAATTTCATATTTGCTTAGGATACTGTCTACATTGGACTGGTTATGTGAGTCCTGTGTACTCAAGAAGATCCAGCAATTTCCTCTGAAGAAGATGAGAATCTTAAATGTGTCCATTAACCCAGGCTTAAGAGAGCTGTTTGGACCAAAAGAATCCTTATTAGAATTTTCCCATAGCACAAGTGGGTAAGGTGGTCTAGAAAACTTAACACAAATAAAAATTTAACAAAAGATTATTTTTTCTATATTATAGTTTTCTATGGATCTGTCAATTTAAAAACCTACAGACTATTAGCATATGAAAACTAATTGCCTGATTATAAAAGCAGAAGTTATAAAATAGTTTTTATAAGTCAGCTTTGGCTAATTTGTGCTATAGTAACTTTCAACAGGAAAATCTCAGTGGCTTACTGCAACAAAGATTTATTTTTCATTCAGTTTACACATCTCTTATATGCCAGATGTGATTTTGTTCCAGGGGCCCTGCTGAAGATATTTCTAGTCTCATGGGAGATAAAAAAAGATATGAATAGTAAGACCCATTCTGGCCATAAACTCTTCTCCTCAGAAGTGACCCAATTGACTTCTACTTACAAATCATATGACCAAAACAAATCATACGGCCAAGCTTAAACCCACGGTACAGAGAAGGGTATTTTTCCACTGGGAGAGGGAGGAAAAGAGCAAAGAAACGTGATGAATATGTTTGACAATAATGCAATTTACCATTTTCTCCTAGTCACCTACCTTGAAAACCAAAACTATGAGTCTTTCCAACGCATCTATGGTACCTATTACATCCTCCTTATTAGGACTTATTGGCATGAATTATTAATACAGTGCACTAATTGAATGTCCTATAAAATTTTAGAGGCATATAATGTCCCTGTGGACTAATTTAGTGAAAAAGAGAGTTGATGATATAGATCTGAAATGAATTGATGACTGCTCTCCATGCCGAGTGCAAGCATGCTATTCTTCTGTTCTTTCCCTTTTAACAAAGAGGGGCGGAAATGGCTGATAGATTACAAACTGCACACCAAGCCTGTATGGATTTGCTCAAGCAGAGAAAGCATGTCTCTAACAGTAATTAGACTTACCATAATTCACTGTTATTCTTCACAAAAATGTTTATCTTATGCTTAGTCAAAACGGGGCATGATGACGAGAATGTAACAGAAATAACCACCTCTGCACAATGAATTCAGTCTGGCTAACTGAAGTGAAAGTGGTTTATTAAAGCGCCTTACAGGGGCTGGCCCGCTGGCGCAGCTGTTTCGTTCACGCTTTGGCAGCCTGGGGTTCGCGGGTTCGGATCCCGGGTGCCCACCAACGCACTGCTTGTCAGCCGTGCCGTGGCGGCGTCCCATATGAAGTAGAGGAAGATGCGCACAGATTAGCCCAGGGGCCAGTCTTCCTCACAAAATAAATAAATAAAGTAGCTTACAGAGTCTTGTGAGAACTAGAGAAAGTCTAGAGTCTAGAGGCCAGCGCTCTAAACCGAGGAACACAACTGTCTTAACTGGGAAAGTGCCAGCTGCTGCAGCTGGGAAAGCAACTGGCACCAGCAATAACAACTAGGAACTTGATTTTACAGCCACTTTCCAGGACCAACGCCATTTCTGTGATAGCAAGTCATCCCTTTTCTGACAGCTAGATGCCTCTTCTGCCAACAAATCCAGATAGAATGGAAGCTTCCTATTGGTCCCATTTGCTCACACTGCTCAGTTTTGAATCAAAGTCTCCCACGGTGTTCCTGGTCCATAGAGCCAAGTTCAGATGCTTCTTCCTAGCTGAAAGAGAGGTTTGGAATATGAAATTCTGGTTTTTATGTTTGTGAGATATATAAGCTTCACAATACAAGAATTTCCTCAAATACAGTAAAACTATCATTAATTAATGAGCAATCATGAATATGACATATACTTTTATACATGGAAGTAACTGACTAAATATACAAGAGAAAATTGAAAGGTAAAACTGCTAGAGGGAAGCTAAAATGAAACAAAATTATTGCAACAGCAAAAGTCTGGAAAGCTTCAATAGAAGGATACAAGACTGAAAGCTTTGCTCGCCAGGTAAATTTAAACTAAGATAGTTGGTTGTACGTTTTTAAAAGGGACAATTTGACCTTAAATTTGCCAAATACAAAACAAATCCAGACTTAGTAAGGAAACGCTTTATTCAAAAAGATCATTGTAAAGAGATTATTGCAATAGAATATTCTGAGCACAAAACCTGCAAGCATCTCAAGAATTAGGCAAAAGGAGTTTTTCTTTTATAGAGAGGAGTAAACAAATTGGATACGAGGAAGAGGGATGAAAATGTGGCGATCAGATAGTAGATCAGGGAATATTTAACTCTGAGTCCAGCTTATTCTCAGGAGGGGCTGTTCATGAGGGGTTGTCTGCTGGCTCAGGCTGAGTGTAGGTCAAAGTTCAGGGACCTGGGGGAAGGAGAGAACCTTAACCAATGTTTGGTTAACAAGCATTTTGTTCTGATTGATGGGGGTTGGGGAGAAATAAGCAGTTCCACTAACCATTTATGAGAAAAAGAATGGGAATTTGGAGAGACTGTCTGGCCTTGTTAGAGGTAAACAAGGCGAACATTCGTGAGTCTTACCTAAGTCATATGGAGAACAGTGGTTCTTTGCAGTAAGGCTTTGTCAGGAACAAGAATGGTCCGGATGAATCCTTTAACCTTCATTGTTTTTCAGGAACACAGAGCTCTGCTATAATTCAACATTGTCAAATCCCTTGCCCTAGCCAACAGAGTGTAGAAACTACTCCACCCCTGCCCTCCAGGCCTAGAGATTTACTCTTTCTAGAGGTAAGCCAGAGAGGATATGGATTTGAGGGCACCAGGCACAAGTGAGGACTGGAGTGAGATGTCATAGGGAAAACAGGGAAATTAAGTGAGACCTGTCAATAGAATGATGAGAACCCACCCCTCCACACAAGCCCCCTTCTGCATTCAGTCTGAAAAACTATAAAATAGGTCCTAACTGGCCCAGGAGCAATGGCCTACAGATACTGTAATTTGTAGAGCCCTTGATGAAATGATTGGAATCCTAACCTGCCAATTTGTGAAGACTAGTTATTTTTTAAGCCCCATCCATGCACAAATACTATCAGCATACTTACATCTCACTCCTAACTTTAAATGGTCAAACAAGGATTCTGAGTCTTAGGAAAGCCCTAACAAGAAAAGCTGGTAGAGGTGGAGAGAAAGGGAGAGAAGGAAGGAGAGAGGGAGAGAGAAATAGAGAAGAAACTTATTAAAAACAATTCAGGGAAAAGAAAATAATATTTTTATAAAGCTAAGGAAAATATTGTCTATTAAAGAAGCAATAAATGCCATTAAATGTTTTTAAAAAGCAACTTTAGAGATCAAGAAAAATATCTTGGAAATGGAATTAAAATGTCAATAAAAAGGTTAGAAGATAATATCAAGGAAATACTTTATAAAATAAAGAAAAAGATAAAGAGTTGCAAAATGGAAGGAAGAAAACTTAGAAAATTAGAGAATAAATCTGGAATGACTAAAATCTGAATAACAAGAGTTTCAGAAAGAAAGAAATAGAGAAAAAAATGGCAGGAAATTATAAAAGAAATTTCTCCAAGAAGACTTTCCAGAAGTAAAGGAAATGAATTCCTTGGATTGAAAGGGCCCATTCAGTGACAGGAAAATTAAAAGCAAACAAACAAACATACAATTATAAAACACCAAGGATAAGGAGACAATCTTAAAATATAACAGGGAAGTGGGATTACAAGGATCACGGGTCAAAATGGCATTGGACATCTCTTTGGCAACATTGGAACCTAAAGGATAGTGAAGAAATACCTGTAATATTTTTAAGGACAAATTATTTCCAACCTAAAATATTGTACCCAACGAAATTATCAAATATGAGGATAGAATAAAGGCATTTTAGAAGGTGAATGGTCACTCTAATGGATAAGGAAAGTTACTGGAGGACATGTTCTACCAAAGGTTGAAAGTAAATGATAAAAGAGGAAGACATGGAATGTAGGAAATAGGGATACAGCACAGTAGAGTGGTTGGTGAAATTCGGAGGCTGATGCTGAAGGGAAATTCCAAAAAGACAGCTGTAAGCAAGCTGGGAGAATAATTAGCCCAGATTGGAGAGGAAGGATGGAATGGTCAAGGAGAGACAAATCTGAGAAAATGGTGAAACTGATAGGATACCTGATGCATTTGAATACTTGATTGGAGGTTTAGAGTTCTATCGAAAAGATTGGAGAAGAGTTAATGGGGAGGTATTTAAGTAAACGTGATTGTGTTATAATGAGGCAGATCTTATAATCAAATTCTACACTAAATGCTGTGGAATTTATAGGGGAAAACAGTTCTGCCCATGGAACTCTTTGCAAAGAAGATGTGACCATTCATTCAATCACTTATTCAACAAATGCTAGTTAGGGTCTAATATGTATCAGGCAATACTCTAGGTGCTGAGGATACAGCAGGGAACAGTACAGACAAAAATCCATGATTCCTTACGGACCTACAGTCCAGTGAGGGACAAGAAAGAAAATTAACAAAGTGAATAAACAAAGTCATGGTAAATGATGTTAAATGCCAGGAAGAAAAACAAAGCATCATTTAGGATCAGGGAGTGCCAAAATGGTGAAGCAGGGGAGAAGAGAGGGGGTCTTAATGGAGCAGCCAATGATGGATAAGGGAGCCTGCTAGGTTGAAAAGAGAACTCATTGTTTCAGGAGAAGAGCCTGCCAATTGCACAACTATCAATTATGCTGTTCCATGGATGATTCAAGCCACTTGTTCTGAGATCCGAGAAAGCCGAGTCAGTCCTATAACTGATTGAATGGCAGTTTTTTCATCATCCCAGCTGATCGATAAGCATCAACTGCAGACATTTGTTTGATTGTTTCTTAGAAACAGGCCATTTGTGTAGTTCTCAGTGCATGGAATTAGCTTGAATAACTAAGATGAAGCATTATCTAGAATTGGTCATAGTTTGGTATAAAGATTTTCCAAATGGACTTTGTAGTCAATAGGTATGAAGTTAAAATTCTGGCTCTGTTAGAATTTACTTTCTCAGTGATTTTGGAAGAGTCATGGACTGGGTTCTCCTGATTGCAGAATCTGACTTGGAGTTTGGCAGTTAGGATGTTTAGTAAGGAGTACCCTGGAGATCAACATCTGGGGAAAGGAGGGGAAAGAAGGGTGGGGTAGAGGGAAAAGTCAAACTTCAGCGCAGTCTCAGTGGAGACCCCAACCATTCCCCTGGGTAGCTTGGGCACTGGGAAAACCCTTCAGAAATGTCCCAAGTTGGGCCAAGATAGGTATTTTTGTATACCATTTCCTTCATTTATTTCAAAACGATATTTATCAAGCGCAGAAAATCCATTTGATTGTTGGATATAACAAGGATTATGTTAACATATGGATACAGCTTACTGGCGTGGATAGAATTATTCTGAAGCATTCTGAATAACACAAAGGTAGCAAAAATAAGGAAATAACTCTAATGGAAAGGGAGATTTTCCATCTGGAAATTTTATACCAGGATGAGAAACTTAGCCACGGCTAGCATTTAAAGGCTACCCTGAGTGCATTCAGATATTTTAAACTATTTTTAGGCCTCATTGTCTCCCTGACAATGCTTTTCTATTTTGAGGTCATAGGAAAATTGGAAACCATCCTGTACAGTGGTTGCATTTTAACTTGCAGCTTATAAAATACCCATTTCTAGATGAAAACAAGGCTTTGTAATCAACATTCAGTCTTAAAATGTGGCTTTGTTTTTAGAGAAGGACATGCTGCAACTACCATTAATCATTCAGTCCATCAAATTATAAAAATAAAATAATGTTTTTTTCATTTTTTCGTGCATGACTCTTATGATCAAGTAAGACCAATATTTAAAATAAATGAAAACTAATCTGCAATTATTATTCTTGTAGGTATACAGAAATGGTATACAAATTTAATTTGTATAGGTATACAAATTTGGTAGGTATACAAATTTAATTAATAAATCTATATAATGACAAATATTAATGGATAAGCTCCTACATATTCTATACTATTCTGAGGATTATGTTGAAATTCACTTTAAATATTACATATAATCTCTGCCCTTATATTGCTTATTACCTAGTTATTGAAGACCCAAAGAATCTGAAAACAGTATTGTTAAAAAACTGATATGTATCTGTCAGGGTTTTGTGTTGAAAACTGAAAGTGACTTTGGCTTACTTAAGCAGAAAATGAATGTATGGCAAGGATATCTGTCAGCTCACAGAACTGACAGGATGTCTGGAGAACCAGGCTCAGAAAATGAAAACACAGGGATGCTTGTATAAGAACAAAATGATACACGTTTTTTTCTCTGCTGCTGAACCCAGCCCCTTGCACCAGATGCTTCCATAGCTTTACATCTCATTGTCCCTTTCCTTCACCTTTGTGACACTCTCTCAAAATTTCGATTCCCTAATCACAGAGTTAAGTTGTGTTAAGTTGGTTGCCAGGGGCAGAGAAAGAGATTCTCCTTATTTGGTCTTTTTAGTGAGAGTTTGGGTCCTGTCTTTTACAAAGATTCCCATTAGGGAGGTTTCCTCCAAACTAAAGAGGAGAATTGGGTGCTGGGAAATTAAAAAATGACAAATTTTCACTACAGTGTGAGCGTTTTGAAGTTTGTTCTAGTCTAGTGGACAAGGATGAATAAAGATGGAGTAGCTAGGGAAGGACTTCATGGAGAAGGACTGAACTAAGATGCGTTGGCCCAGTGTCAGACAGTGAGGTCAACGGAGTGGAGCAAGGCTGAGGAGAGGCGGACCTTGGCAGTCCTGCATGTACAGAAGCCCTGGTTGCTGCAATTCAAGGAGAACAAGCGATCCCCTACAACTCCCTGAGATGCTTTCACCCTCCTCCTTCTCCCACTCTGACTGAGTAGGTGCCCCCAAATCATGATGAGGCCTCTGCAGCCTGGCCATAAAGTCCATGGTGTTTGCGAGCCTGATGGGACCATGGAGATCACCCGCACTGAAAGACGTTCCTTATTTTAGAGGACAGATTTGAGGCCCAGAGAGGGAGACTTACTCAAAACTGCTCAGTCAGCAGCAGAGTCAGAATCGGAACCCAGCAACTTGGCTCCAAGGCTGGTGCTCAGTCTATTAAATTTATTAGATCTGTCACATCTTCGCTACACTGAAGGTCACTGCTTTGTTCAGGTCCTCAATTGGACTGTTGCCTTGGCTGCCTAAATTGTCTGTCCCCCTTGGGTCACTGTAGCTCTATCCTGATGTCACATTTATGTTTTAAAGTGGAAGAACTGACCATGCCTTAACTTGCAGTGATTTCCCAAAAGAATGAAGTTGAGACTCCTGAACCTAGTTTCTGAGGCTCCAGCTGCCCTTTGGGCCTCGTCACCTGCAACTCCCCAACTTTAACTCTGAGCGTCGAGTCCTTGTGACACTCCTTCCATTGTTTGTAGTTCCGTGAACAAAACTTTACTCCCTTCCTGTGATTCCTTCAGCCCTTTCTTTCCTGTGAACTCCTTCACATTTCAAAAATCAACTCAAATATAATTTTCCCAAACAAGATGCTGCAGAGTATCTCAGAAAAGCATTGGTATAGCATTTGCTGTGGTCTCACAGTATCTTCATACACTCAGCCACTGGAGTCCCAATTGACTGTGTTTGTTTGAATGTGTCTCTTCCTCTCTATATTGGAAATGTCCAGGACACATATTGTATCCTCACACCCAGGTCAATTTTTAGAAAATACCAGGCAGTCAATGAGTAATTCCAGATAAGTAGTCGAATCAACCCACCATATATAACTTCCAAGAACTTCTACGGGCCCAGGAACATGGACTTGGAAAACATCTTCTGTGTTTTGACCTAAATTTCTCCTGAACTGATTAAAGATGATTTATACTTTGGAGTTCTAACCCGATTGTAACATCTTTACCCTTTTAGAAATCAAAGAGTAAATGTTTTCACAAATATAACTTTGTCATCATTTTCATTTTGAGAATGGACTCAGTTGTATATATTTTTATGAAAAGATGTTTCCCGAAACTGAATTAATACAGAATCTATTAAGACTCTGAGTCACATCATGAGATGAAACCTATACTCCTTAAAACAAACTAATGTAAGAGTTTTTAAATATATAAATTCTAGAAGCGTGGGGCACTGTTTAAATTCTGATCTATCAGTGTTTTATGTGCTAAACCAAGTTTTATATGGTGACTGTCCAAGAGAGCTGTCAATAAGAACTGTACTATTCTATCTTCCGTCTCCCTTTCTTTACTTCCTAACACTGACTTAAAGAAGTAAGAAATAGGGATAAAGAGAAAAGGGAGACGGAGAGCAAAGAGCAGTGGGAAATTACTCTGGCAAAGTGAGAACCTGGGATGATTCACTCCTTACCTCGAGTTACACAGATTTCAGAAATGTATGAATTTGGGAAATGAAGATTTTATAGGAGAAGTGCTCAGATTCTTAAAGAGTAGAACTAAACTCTTATTTTCTATTCCAGTAATAAGTGACATATGTCGCCCCATCAGAATCTGGGAATATAAAATGACTAAGACCAGTTACAACACTAAATGCCACAATGGCACGAAAACCACACTGACAGGTTTATGAGAGCTCTTAAAGGACAGCTGTGCCTCCCTGCCGCCTTTCCACGGAATGCACATCAATAGAAAATGACATTTCAGCATTGCACTCTGGTGAATATTAAATATCAAATGCTTCTCAATGCTGGCAGTAAGTGGGCCGCATTGATTTTTTTTCCCTGACTCTACTGGCATCCTGGTAATGAAGCCCGCCTCTGTGGACTTTTTCTGTGTATGCTAATATGCACTGTGGGAAGAATGTATCATATCAGAGCCCCTAACCCTGTGAGAATAGTTTGTGGATAGAGAACATTTGCTCTTAGAACCACAGCCCATATTGAAACATCTGATTTAGGAAAGTATCGTACCTGCCACAAATTTACATCTTATCAAAGTGAGTTTGCATCTTTAGAGGTCTGCATTATGTCAGATCTATGTCCATTATAGAGACATAAACTACTACAATGAAAGATTATGAAGGGATAGTCCTCAACAAAGTCTTCCCAGTTGCAAACTATCATGCAAAGCACTGATTCTCAAACTTGTCTGCATGTTGGAATCACCCGGGGAGTTTATAAAACTGTGGCTGACTCGACCCAACTCCCAGGGATTCTGATTTAATGGCATATGCTGTGGCCTTAGCATACAGATTTTTAACTGTTTTCCAAGCGATTCTAATGGGCAGTCCAGATTGAACACTACTGAAGTAAAGAATATGTGCTGTAGTTCAAACTTAGAGAAGGTATTCTTCCACTGAGTTAGTCACTGATTATATTTGTCTATGCCCTGGCTCACTCACACTCACATTCACATGCTTGATATGCTTTCTCAGCTTCTAGTAGTGATGGGGTGTGTGTGTGTGTGTGTGTGAGTGTGTGTGTTTGAGGGAGTAGGATGTGCATTACCAGAGTTTGGGAAGGAGCTAGTCACTTAGAGTATTTTGCTTTATTCATACTTAACTTGCTGATATTTTTCTGGAAACCTAAATGAGCATAGACCTTTTCAGAAAACTGTTGGCAAGAGATGGTCATCTTTTTATATTCTTCATTGTTATAAAACTGAATTGATTGTCAGGTTGAACGATAAGTAGGCTCATTATTTAAAATAAATAGTTTGGGGTAGCATGAAGTGCTTGGTCTACTTTCTGGAATTCACAATCTGGGTGCTCAGCAGACCACAGAGGAAGATGGCTTAGATGGATAGAGGGACCTTCCTAGCTTTTCCAGTACTGTCTGGCCTGCTTTTCCCAGAATCAAAATATATGCCGACCCAAATGAAGCCACAAGAGGGTCACAACTGAATCAAATGATTGTTCCAAAACCCAATAGATCAGGGTGGGGTGCATGTGGGGAAGGGAGGCAGCAGTCTAGCAACACTCCTTATACTGCACACAGAGACACACCCTACTGCCTGGGTCAATGTGAGCCATGGGTGAAGGATGGGAGTGGAGGGATAAGGTCCTCCAGGGATACTCCTTAGGCCTCCTCCACCATAAGCATGATCCTTCTTGATGCTCCTAACTTGCTCGTTCCAACCCTTTCCCCAGTCTTCTCTCATTCAACAATTGGCTTTCTGTGCTTTCACTTGCCCCAATCTTCTGGGCTATTGCCTCTGCCTAAGAAAATCAACTTGGCCCCTTAAGACTTGTAAATATGGCAATTTGGTTATAATGAATGTAAATGGCATTTGATCTGCCCAGTCACTGCCCAGAGGGATAGTGGTGAGGGGTTTCTTTTGGTCCCAAGAATGGAGTTTGAAATAGTGAAAGCCTTCTACTATGTTTCTTTTTCCTTAAAATATGTCTGAAATTATTCATATCTCAATTTACAGGAGACAATTTCCTTTCAAATATTTCCAACTGGGCCACAAAAGAAATTTCTCTTCCTTATCTCCTTTGACTTTGACCTGATTTCTAACTAAATAGTACCTTCTTATATTAAGAGAGTTTTTCCCCTTTCCCTTATCTGGTGTTGTTATAAGCTTTCTTGTATTAACTATTAATGAAGGGCATCATGCCCAGATTGCTTCAATCTGATCCCTAAATCCAATGTGTCTAAGAAAGTCAGAGGAAACTTGGTCCCCCCCACCACATACATTATCAACGTAGCCCACTATTTCTTACCACTGACGTTTACTTAAAGGTGTGGAGTTCAGGCAGCAAATGACAGAGGATAATGCAGTACAACTTCTTACTACTCAAAACAAGTATCTACACAATGAATCTAAGTACAAAAGGACAAAGACTTACTTGCAATTTTAACAGAAAGAATAGGCTCCACAACTACATTACTACCTATGCTTTGTAGCTGATAATGATGACAAATCTCTCTTGGTACTCTTTTGTAGGAAATAAAAAGCCAGTAATTCATCTGTCATCACACACAAAGACACAATAATGGGATTATCACTTAGCATAGGGTCCTGTGTAGAATAGGCATTCAAGAAATACTTGTTGAATGTATGAAAATCAGAATATTTTGCTAGAGTAATTATGACTTTGGTTTTGTTCGCAGTCCTGAAAGTACCACATCCAATGAGTGGAGTCAGCTACTGAGCATGTTGACAGGTTGTAAACATTTGTGACCTACCTTCATTTGATTAAATCACAAAATGAATTGCTTGGAATCTTAAATGTGTATGGAATGTGAAAAGTGGGGAAAATACTGTATAGATTCAAACTGTTCAAAGCCAAAGACATGAATAATCTTCCTAAAAATGGAAAAATGATAGAGAAAGCTCATTCATTTATGAATGCAATTGTCATTCTTTTAGCTATGTTATGTGCAGTATATCCCATATCCTTCTGTATGGAAAAGGAAATGGATGTAAGACTGTTACTGATCTTCTGCCATTAGTAGATAATGAAAAAATTGGAAAAGAGTGAAGCACATACCAGGTCATCCATATATACATGACCAAGAAGCCTAAATTTGCAATTCAATCTTAAGGGAAAGATAGGCTTGACTGACTCTCAAAATGACTCAAAGAACAAGTCGTTCTGTACCAGACATCTGTTGCTACAACCCTTCCTTTATATGTTATTTGCAACACATAGCAAGATACAACCATTTTTGAAAAAGTGTTTGAATTTACCTCTGTTGAGATTAAGGAAATTGCCAAAAGGAAATCAATCGCATTTGTGATTGCTACAACTCATCATATCAACACAAACTACACACCCCCAACACATACATAATTTAGGCTGAAATATTAGCAAAAATTATTAAGGATACTGTCTTAGTCATTTTGGGCTGCTATAACAAACATATCACAGACTGGGTGGCTTATAAACAACAGAAATGTATTTCTCACAGTTCTGGAGCCTAGGAAGTCCAAGATCAAGGTGTTGGCAGATTCGGTATATCTAGTCAGGGCCTGCTTCCTGGTTCATAGATGACTGTCTTCTCACTGTAACTGCACATGTCAGAAGGGGCAAAAGAGCACTCTGAGGTCTCTTTTATAAGGGCATTAATCTCATTCATGAGGGCTCCACCCTCAAGACCTGATCACATCAAAGACGCCCCACCTATAAATACCATCACATTGGGCTTTAGGATTTAACATGTGAATTTTGGGTGGACACAAACACTTAGTCTATAGCAGATGCCTTGACATAGATTGTTGGCCATTAAGAATTGCTGGTTTCTCATTTCATGTTTTACTCTAGGAGTCAGTTCCAAGAAACGGCATCGGATCTCAAAGTTGGCCTCAATCATATTTGTCCAACCTCAGTTGAGGAGTTATGCCATTAAAAAAAGATAATTTTCAGAAAATAAGCCTTAATTTATATTCTTCACTCAAGTACATCACAAAAATTAAATCTTCTTTAGGAACCATGAATCTAGATAAGGTGACTCCTGACACATTAAATTTGGGGTGTTAGGGGGAGTAAACTGCAGGGGACATAGGAAGAAAGGAGTATGTTTGGGATCTTGCCATGCCCAGGGTGATATTACCTAAGGGTGTTATGAATGTGTCAAACATAAATGAAAAGATGAAGCACATGTGGAGAAAAATTGGTGTCAAACTTAGGAAATTTGGAAGCATACATATCAGGAGAAATGGTAAGACAATGAGATGAAGATAAAATGGAAAAAAATGAGTTTGTTAAAAGAAATAAAAAAGGAAACAATGGAGCTAGGAGAGAGATAGGATCAGATAAGAAAATAGTTTATTCATTTGTTCCTTGAACTACTGCTGTGTCAAGCTCTGTATTAGATATTCAGCAAAGTTAATGGACAAGAAAGTTATGTTCTCTGTCCACAAACCCTTAGGTGAGGTTTTTATTTGGAATCCTGCTTAGGTCATCTCTTAAATGCCAGGTTCAGCAATGTATTAGGGTCATGAGACGTGTTTTTTCAAGACACAAAGTGCCTATAGGTCACTGTGCAAGTATTTCTCTAAAGGTGACTTGACAACAGTAGTCACATTAGTGACATCATTTTTGGAGTCGTTAGACTTCTTTTTTGTTGTAGTTGTAGCTATTTATTTTTTAAACCCCTTGAGCACTCATCAGGAAGAAAGTAGAGAAAAACAGTTTTTCTCTAGTATACTACAGCGTCTAGTTGGAATTCCACAGATACAATCCTGAGACAGCCTTGCATAAGGAACCTCCTTAATTGAAAAAATAATATACCAAATAAGAAAAAAGATACATTAGCAAGAAGACTGGGCAGGATTCCGCTCTACTGTACACAGGGTCGCTAGGAGTTGGAATCCACTTGACGGCACGAACAACAAAAATATACATTTAAGGTTATAGTGTTCAGATCTTTCTAGGTTCGATTCTCTTGAGGTTCCACTGTTGCTGACTTTAATAATTCTAGGAAGCCAGAAGGTTAGTCGGAGACATGCAGTAAAAAACAAATGCTGCCTTTTAAAGTTTTGCTCTTTCTTCCATTCTTTTAATTTTTTTTCTTCTTCTGAGCAAATCAAGACAGTGTTCTGCTTGAAAATAAATTCGCATGATGAAGAGTAGTGCTTGAAAAATTTCAGTAAATCCAGAGAATTGGTGGTGTTCTCTGGGCAGTTAGCCAGTCACCCTTGTTATCTAGACTTACACAGCATGCAGTGATAACACCAGATGGTCCATTTTCCCATCTGTCCGCAGCCACTCAAATTCTTTCCAGAAAGAAACACTTGGGAATTCCCAAGCTTGATATGCCAAAAGACAAAATTTGAAATGCAAGTGAAAAATAGGAAGAATGAAGAGTTTCCTTCCAGGTGCATTTTTTTAAGTCACCAAAAATTAATGAGAATTTGCATTGTGATTAAATTGCTAGTATTCATTTGGGTTACTGATGAATATTGGCCAATCATCATTCTATTCACTGTGTGAGTGTCCATCATTCTATTATGGGTAGAATTTGCGATAGAGTGTCCAAATTCTATTAAATGGAATTTAGTAGTGAACGTCTATCCTTATCTTACCAGAGCTTCACTCAGCTGCACGCACTGAGATTGCTCAAATTGTAGGTTCAATCACATCTAGCTTCTGATCTTGATTAGATCTTCACCAAGGTCAGTGACATATTAACCTCATACCCAGATATGGCAAATATAAAGAGGTAATTAAAGAGATAATCTTTAATCCTTATATCTGATGTGCCAAGGGTGCCCCAAGTTGCAGGCTCCCTACATTTGAATTTTCCAGACACAGGGTGGCTTCTGCTCTGGTTTCCTATTTTGTACACTAGTTTGTTTTTTTTTTTGTAAGGCCAGTTTGCCTTTTTCCAGTTAAGCCCTAGTGGACCTTAACGCTAATCTTTCACAAACAGCTGTTCAACTCTCCACTTCTCTTCACAACCTGCTTACCTCAGTTATTAGGAAAGGGATGCTGAGGCATAGGAAGGGATGCTCAGGCCATTCTGGACTCCTGAGGTCTTCTGCAACATCCCATGGGGTGACAGCCTATAGATTCCCCTCTAGCTTCTGAAGAAGCACTGACATAGAAGAGCTTCAAAGGATAGCCAAATGAAAAGACAGTTCCCTTATAGTCCCACCCTCTGTCTAGAAGTGCACTGGGGCAGTATACAGGGTAGAAGATTTTCTCCATTGCAAACGCTATACTTCGTTTCCCTTCTCACCACTTCTTTTTTCCTGCGTCTGCTTAATTCTTTCAGGATGCATTCTTTAATTTTACCACCAGACTTCTATACTATCCTCCTGATTCCCAAATCTTGACTCATTTCTTCTGGTACAGCACTTCCAGAATGAAAACTTCTAGTAGTGACACCCCATTTGGCATGCAGCAAACCATGGCTACTTCCTCCTCTTATTCCTGTCCTCAAAGGCGGCCTCCTTCACAGGTAGCCCTGGTCAGCAACCTGTGGACAGAGAGATAATTCTACTGGTTGGAAAAATTGATGCAGATTGAGGCAAACTAAAGGGGAAAATTGTAAAAGGTTAATTGTTAGACTAAACAATCACTAATTTTTCCAAAGTATTCTAGAATCTATGATTCTAACTATAGCAGTATATTTTTAGAAGGAATGGATGAAGATGGTTTCTGGTCAAAAATTGGAGGTTGTACCCATAAATTTGAGGTGAATTATTCGAAGAGTGTTAGGTTTAAAAAGGGTACCTCATTCCAAGGGATTAACAAAAACAGAATTTTCAGAGTAAAAAGATAGAGATAAGGACAAATGTGTTACTGACACTTAATTGTGGGTGGAAATGCTGAAGGTTAGTTACAAATTTATGTCCAACCCTGGGATAGATGCTCCTGGATTTCTGTGCGCAGCAACACAAAATATCTAAAATGGCAAATGGAAAATAATTTAAACCTCAGGACTCGCTATGCTGTGGTTTATAGAAAGCCAGAGTCAAGTCTTGGACAAGGGGCTTTGCATGAAATCTAGCATTGCCATAGAAAATATGGCTAGACACAGCAATTGGCTGTTCATGCTGATGCAAAGAAGTTAAATGTAAAGCTGATCTCAGGGCTTCGGAATTTAGAATATTGGTTGTAGGTAATCTTTTGAAGATAGAGGGTAGGGAGTATATAGATAGGGGATTCTGGATCTACTCCTTTTGTTTGAAAATTTTCCTACTAAATACATTTACTGTACTCTCTCTGTGGCAGTTATTAGTGAATATTTTAAAGCCTACATTCTACTAAGGATAGCTCTATGTGCATAGCTTATACTGTATATTTCCTTATATGTACCTTTAGATAAATTAGAATATCAGATAGGCTCCCGGAAGTAGAGAAAAGACTCCTTCAAATGGTCAAATTGAACATAACTTAATGAATGGACAATTTCCATAGGCTTGGGCAGGTTTAATGAACCAACCAACAATCATAAAGTCCCCAAAGATTAACCTCAGTTGAGAGGCATTACTACTCATGCCTGAGGTGGCACAGAGAAGAAATGGTGTTAGGAGAGTCTGGTAAGAGCTGGCTGTGCAGACTAGGGGCTACCAGAAATGAGCTGTGGCCTTAAAGGGATGCAGCTGCTGCCAAAACCCTGGTGAGGTAAGGAAGGATCCAGGGATGGGAAGGAAATAAATACTCCACAATCCCTTCCTTTGATCTCCTGCTCGTTCCCCCCATTGGTCAAAATCAAGACAGGACAAAGGAGCTCACAAGACACAGTTCATGAAGGTTAGCCTCCCAGGGCACAGAGTAGGGCCCAAAAGTAGAAAAATTAGAGACCATGCATTTTTTACTACTCTTGACTTCTCTCATACCATTCATACTAGTGATTTCAGATTTCAATAAATATTTGTTAATTGGTGAAAATCTATTCTCTTTTTTTATTCCCATTGTTTTTTCTCTATTTCAGACTCTTATTGTTTCTTCATTAAAACAATCATCTAATTTATTCACCTCATTAACTGCCTCTGGCCCAGTGCTAATCATGACACTCCCTTGATGTGAGTGTGTCCCCATTGCCTACTATCTAATGGCCCAGTTCATGTAGAATTTCCACAAGCTGTATGTTATATCCTTGTACCTAGAGTCTATGTGTCTAGAGACAGTATTTTATTAAATAGAACTGTCTGTGCATATTGTAATCCTTTAGTGAGAGAGCCACGTTTTCTGTGGGAAGGAGATTTCTCTTAAAGAATACTCAATAGGTTTCCGGTTGTGTAAAATAATTTGGACCACTTGTCCTCTCAAGTCTGTGGCTCCTTGGTTCAGTGGGAAATGTATCTGGTGGAACCACTCACTCACTCATTCACCCATTTGTTTATTCATTCAATAAAGATTCATCCAGTTACCTACTATTCGTCAGACATTGCTAGGTACTATGGGTTTAAAGTGTGTATCAAGTAGCTTACCCTGTAGCAAGAGTTACAGCTGAGTTAATCAATGACTGCAACCCAGGGTACTGGGTGCTGAGGAAGGCTTATGCCCAGGGTGAATGAGGGGAACAGCTGCTCCACTTGGGAAGAGGAAGGAATAGAGATATGAAGATGACCAGGCTCATATTTAAGATGCCCAAGTTCGTATTTAAAGGATAAGTACACTGAAGATCAAGTGCAGGAGAAAGACCAGGACAATATACAAGATTCAGGACAAGGAATCACAGGTGATTCAGTATGGATATAGAGAGCAAAGGCCATATATGATAAGCCCACAAGTAACACCATGCTCAATGGTGAAAGCTGAAAGTTTTTTCTCTAAGATCAGGAAGAAGAAAAGGATGGCCACTCTCACCAGTTTTATTCAAAGTAGTACTGGAAGTCCTAGCCAGAGCAACTAGGCAAGAAAAAGAAATAAAACTCATCGAAATCAGAAATGAATAAGTAAAAATTTATTTGCAGATGACATGACGTTATATAGAGAAAACCTTAAAGACTCCACCAAAAACCTGTTAGAACTAATAAATGAATTCTGTAAAGTTGCAGGGTACAAAATCAATATAAAAAATCAGTTGTGTTTCTATTCACTAACAATGATCTATCAGAAAGAGAAATTAAGAAGACAATCCCATTTACAATAGCATCAAAAAGAATAAAATACTTAGTAATAAATTTAACCAAGGTGGTGAAAGATCTGTACACAGAAAACTATGAGCTACTCATGAAATAAATTGAAGAAGACACAAATAAATGGAAAGATATTCCATGTTCATGGATTGGAAGAATTAATATTGTTAAAATGTTCATACTACCTAAATCCATCTACGCCCTCAATACAATTCCTATCAAAATTTCAATGACATTTTTGACAGAAATAGAAAAAGCAATTCTAAAATTCTCATGTAACCACAAAAGATCCTGCATAGCCAAAGCAATCTTGAAAAAGAATAACAAAGCTGGAAGCATCACATTTCCTGATTTCAGACTATATTACAAAGCTATTGTAATCAAAACAGTATGGGTTTGGAATAGAAATAAACACATAGATTAATGGAACAGAATAGAGAGTTCAGAAATAACCCTCCACATATATGGTCAATTAATGTATGACAAAGGAGCCAAGAATATACACCAGGGAAATGAAAGTCTCTTTAATAAATGGTGCTGGGAAAACTGGATAGTCAAATGCAAAAGAATGAAACTGGACCCTCTTTTACACCATACACAAAAATCAACTCAAAATGGATTGAAGACTTGAACTTAAGAACTGAAACTGTAAAACTCCTAGAAATAAACATAGGGGATAAGCTCCTTGACATCGGTCTTGGCAATAACTTTTTGGATTTAACACTAAAACCAAAGGCAACAAAAACAAAAATAAACAAGTGAGACTACATCAAACTAAAAAAGCTTCTGCTCAGCAAAGGAAACCATCAACAAAATTAAAAGGCAACCTATGGAATGGGAGAAAATATTTTTTTCAAATTATATATCTGATAAGGGGTTAATATCTAAAATATATACTCATACAACTCAATACTCCCCCCAAAACAATCCAATCAAAAAATGAGCAGAGGAATTGAACAGACATTTTTCCTCAGAAAACATACAAGTGGCCAACAGTTACATGAAAAGGGAGCATCACTAATCACCAGGGAGACACAAATCAAAACCACAATGAGATATCACCTCACACTTGTTGGAATGGCTATCATTAAAAACACAAGAGATAAGTATTGGTGAGGATGTGGGAAAAGGGAACCCTTGTGCACTGGTGGTGGGAATGTATATTGGGACAGCCACTATGGAAAACAGTATGGAGGTCCCTCAAAAAATTAAAAATAGGGGCCGCCCAGTGGCGCAGCAGTTTAGTTCGCGCTTGGCAGCCCGGGGTTGGCAGGTTCGATCCCGGGAGCTGGCCGACACACTGCTTGTCAGCCATGCCGTGGCGGCGTCCCATATAAAGTAGAGGAAGATGGGCACGCATGTTAGCCCAGGGCCAGTCTTCCTCAGCAAAAAGAGGAGGACTAGCAATGGATGTTAGCTCAGGGCTGGTCTTCCTCACCAAAAAAATAAATAAATAAAAAATAAAATTAAAAATAGAACTACCATATGATCCAGCAATCCCACTTCTGGGTATATATCCAAAGGAAATGAAACCTGGATCTTGAAGAGATATCTGCACCCCCACATTCATTGCAGCATTTTTCACAATAGCCAAGATATGGAAAAAAAACCTAAGTTTCCATGAATGATGAATGGGTAAATAAGACATGATATATATGTGTTTTATTGTATGTATATACACACAATATATATACAATAGAACATACACACACACACACATATATACAATAGAATATTATTCAGCCATGAGGCCATGAGAAAGAAGGAAATCTTGCTATTTGTAACAACATGGATAGACCCCGAGGGCATTATGCTAAGTGAAATAAGTCAGACATAGAAAGACAAATAGTGTATGATCTCACTTATATGTAGAATCTGAAAAAGCCAAATTCATAGAAACAGAGACTAGAATGGTGATTACCAGGGGCTGTGGGGTGGGGGAAATGGAAAGATGCTGGTTAAAGAGTACAAACTTCCAGTTATAAGATGAATAAGTTCTGGAGATCTAATATACAGCATGATGATTATAGTTAACAATACTGCATTATATTCTTGAAAGATGCTAAGAGAGTAGATCTTAAATGTTCTCACCACAAAAAAAGAAATGGTAATTATGTGACGTGAGGTGGAGTTAGCTAATGCTATGGTGGTAACCATTTTACAATATAAATGTATCAAATCAACACATTGTACACCTTAAACTTACACAATGTTATATGTCAATTATATCTCAATAAAGCTGGAAAAAATAAATTAATGTAAATAAAATTAAAAATTCAGTTCCTCAGTCACACTAACCACACACACACACAAAATGCAATCATATGACAAGATGCTCAAAATTAGACACAATGAAAGAAATACAGAATTAAAATACTAATTTATCTTTTCAGAAGGATACAGATATTTGATGTTTGATAAAATCCAGGTTTGATTAGGGATGTATAGACAGGAGAAGATTTTGAATCAAGCAGATGGTAAGTGTCAGGGCTTCCTATTGAGAGGTTTTCTTGGTGAGAAAATGCAGAAAAGTCATAGAATCTACCAAAATGTCCATATAGTGACAAGGGAAGATTACCCATTTACCCTGTCGACTGGTTTTAAAGCAGCTTTGAGCTACAAGTCTTAAGTTGTGTATTGGTCACATCCATGAGTCACCTGTCCAAGATACATACACACATGCACATATAAGGCAGCTTAGGCTGGTTAAACAGTCAGACTCTGGAGCCATGTCCCCTGGACCCAAACCTGCTGTATTTCTAACTAACTATGTGATCTTAGCCATGTTACCTAATTGTTCACAGCCTCTGTTTCCCTACCTGTCAAATGGAGGTAATGATACATCTACACATGGGGTTGGGTGAAGAGTAAATTAGTTAATACATTTAATACTTAACTGGTCTGGCACAAAGAAAGCACTTTGCTATTATTATTATCATCACTAGTTCTATAATTAAAATATTAAAATACATAAAATATTAACATTGATTATGGATATTGAGTGATGAAGTTATAGGTATAATCATGAAAAATTAATATGTTATTAAAAGGTAATAACCATTCTGAGGAGTAAGTCATTAAATGGTGAGCGCTTCTTGGACCCAAACAGAGTTGGATCTATGGTAACACTGAAGAGTCTGAATGATCTTTTTTAATGTATTTAATATTTGAATAATTTCCACATTGTGGAATGTGTAAAACTGCACAAAGAAAATGGTAAAAACCACAAAATCCAAAGACAGACACCATTACATTTTTGTTGTAACATAATTCTAGGAGGTTTCTGTGAACCATATGCACCTGGGTTAAGTGTGGTGGTGACTAGATGGAGGCAGTGCTGCCACCTCGGGACTTGTCCAGCCCCATCTCCCCGGAAATCTCTCATTCAAGACTTCACCGGCAATGCTTGTGGTAGACTCTTCAGGCCAAAGAGGGAAGTTCTTTCCTGCTGCCCCTCTCTCAGACTTCTTTTTTTTGGAATCGACTTTTCCTAATTTCACTTTCTCTCTCTGTCTTTCTTGCTTTCTTCCTTTTTCCTCCCAATCAAGGCTAAAGGAATAAGAAGCAATTATTAAATAACCGAACCTTGCCTTCTGGGCAAGATTTAAATCTGAAAAGTGTTAATATAATATAGCATATACAGATGTGTGTGTGTGTGTGTGTGTGTGTGTGTGTGTGTATGCCTGTGTGCTAATTCATCTCAAGGAATTTTAGGGAAACTACTGTTTTTTGGTTGGAAAGACTGGAGGAGTTCAGAAGATTGATGCTGGCCAAGTACAGATTTTCCAGTTCAGATATTTTGAAAAAATCATCCTTCATTGTAGTAACGTAAAATCCTACACTTGAAGTGTTGGACTTTAAAATACTTTTAAAAAAATATTAGAAGAAGGGGTTAAGTTGCTGCAGATAAGGTCAGAGTATATACCATATATACTATACAATATATATTATATAATATGCTATATAATATATATCTTTAGTATACATAATATATATACTGATATGTTATACTTCTATTGAACCCCTGAAGAGTGTCCTGCTCACTCTGAAGCCAGAGTCGTAGTTTCTCTCCACCAACAATAAAATATGTGTAATAAGAATCCACATTTATAAAGAGGAAGAAGGGAAAATGCATTAGCGCTGTGCTGTTTCAAAAGGCAGAAAAGGCATTTGATCAGATGATTGATTCTCATCTGTCATGAAGAGCTTTCTTATGAAGAAAAAAAGAATCTCACTATGTTTCTAATAGTAAAATGGCCAATTCTCATTTCCTGCCTAACGAATTATTTACATACTCCACTGAAGGCCGTTTATACTCCATCTACACTTAGGCAATGCTCCAGAAGATGGCGCATTCATTTATAAGAGAATCTCCTCTGAATTCAATACATGCTCTTCATTTACTCTGTGAAAACGTTGGTGTGCTCCACCTCAGAGAGGAATGAAGATTCACGTTATGACACATCTGCTCTTCTGGGATCATAGAGCAACGAGTGAAGTGAATTTTTGCAAGGATGCCATTATTTGATCAATGGAAATAGAATAGATAATTCAGCACCAAGCAAGAAAGAGCCATTGGAATCCTAAGGCATGGCCCAGCCCTTTATTCAGGGTACTCTGAGGTCCTGTTGCCATTTCTTGACTCTTCCCCCACATTCCTCCTCCCTGATCGTCTCCCCCAGGCACTAGCACTCTTTGACCTAGTGGATGTTCAGTGGAATTTGGAGGAGGTGGCAGCCTTTAAACTGAGGATGGTGCTTTAAATATCTTGGGAAACCTTCCAAGTGACAAATTGGTTATTATTTTTGGGCTTCCTTCTTTCCGAAGGCATGTATTGACAATACCTAGCTCACTCATATATAGAGTGCAGGTTTTCCCCTCATAGAGAAGCCCTGTTCCTGCTCTACATGGTATGTGGGAAGAAAGATGTATCTTGAAAGCCCTGCAGGCTCCTCCAGTCCTCTGCCCTTCATTACAGAGACAGACTGGGAGCCTTGTAATAACAGTAGTAGTGGCAGGCTGGTCCCCAGCCAGAGGTCCCAACGCAACAAGGGGAAATACAAGTAAAATGGAGATCAGCTGCCTCTCAAAATGCTCAAACTGCATTGTGTTTCTTATTTCACATAGCTAGCAGTGTTAATTTCCCCATTAACTCACTAGCTGGAGTGTTTGTGATGACTTTCCTGATTTTACAGCAACGTATCACTTCCAGTTATCAATTTGATATTAGCTTTGAAATAAAATGCCTCTCTGTGTAGAGTAAGGATGTGATGGTGAAACTAACGGAGAAGTGGGCAACAGTATGAATGCTTTGGCGGACTAACATGTAGCAACAAGGAGTTCTAGATATGATTCATTAAAATTTGCTATAAATCAAGGCCCTTTTCATGAATGGTAAAGTTGGCCACATTTTAATGTGACTTGGAACAGCCACAATCTCCTGAGGAATTCATCTGAAAATTTAACATTTTGGTGGAAGTTCCATGGTGTAATGGTAAGCACTCTGGTCTCTGAAAATTTAACATTTTGTTGTAAAAAAAAAAAAAACCCTTTAAATGATTAATCCGGTGACTTTACATCTCTAAATATTTTCTGAATTTTAATAATCCAAGTGCCAAGACTGTGGCTATAACGTTTTGCATTTTATTATCAATAAATTTAAAAGTTAAAAAATTTTTATTTTGTAACTTCATGGAATTTATAAGATATCCCTAGAGGTAAATTATTTTTCTTATTTTATTTTTAAATTATGGTGCAGTAAAATTGACTTTTTGTTGTACAGTTCTGTGAGTTTTAACACATGTGTAGATTTGTGTAACTACCATCACAATCAGGATCAAAAACAGCCCCATCACCACAGAAAACTTCTTCATGCAGCCTATTTGTAGTAGTCAAATACTCTCCACCCAAACCCCTGGCAACCATTGATCTGTTCTCCATCTCTATAGCTTTGCCTTTTTCTGAATGCCATATATCATATACAAGTATATTGTATATATGTATATATGATTATATATTGTATGATTATAAATACATGCATATATACATGTGTACATTATGTACACATGTATATAATGATACGCTATATAACCTTTGAGACTGGCTTCTTTCACTCAGCACGTGTCCAAGTTGTGTGCATCAATAGTTCTTCCACTTTATTGCTGAGTAGTAACTTGTTGTATGGATGTACCTTACTTTGTTTATTCATTCTCCTGTTGATGAGCATTTGAGTTGTTTCCAGGTTTTCTCTTTTTTTTATTTTTTTGGTATAACAAATGAAGCGGCTGACAGACTAGTACAATGACCCCTAAAGATTCGCACCCTTGTATAATCCATAGGCCTTGAATGTGAGAGAGACATGTGAATCTGATTAGGTATCAATTCTGTGATTAGGTTATCATATATGGCACAGTTTACTCTAAGAAAAGGAGATTATTCTTAGTGGATGTGTTAATCTGCTCAGGTTGCCATAACAGAATACCACTCACTGGGTGACTTAAACAACAGAGATTTATTTTCTCACAGTGCTGGAGGCTGGAAATTCAAGATCAGTGTGCCACCAGGGTTGGTTTCTATTGACGCCTCTCTTCTTGGCTTGCAGGTGGTCACCTTCTTGCTGTGTCCTCACATGGCTTTTTTCTCTGAGTGCACACTCTTCTGGCATCTCTTACTTTTCTTATAAGGACACCATTCCTATTTGATTAAGACTCCATCCTTATGAATCACTTATCCTTAATTACCTCCTTAAAGGCCCTATCTCCAAATGCAGTCACATTGAGGGTTGGGGCTTCAACATATGAATTTTGCGGGAACTCAATTCAGTTCGTAACAGTGGGCCTGACCTGATCAGTTGAACCCTTGAAAGGGATCGGGCTATTCCTGGTAAAAGGGGTGAGAGAGATTTGATACAAGGGAGATTCCCCACTGCTGGCTCTGAAGATGGAGGGGACACATAGCAAGGAATGTAGGCAGTCTCTAGGAGCTGAGAAAGGCCACTGGCTGACAGCTAGCAAAGAAACAGCAACGCAGTCCTAAACTGCAAGAAACTGAATTCCACCACAATCTCATAAGCTTAGAAGATGACACTGAGCTCCAGATAAGAACACAGCCTGACTGACATCTTGATTTTAGCCTTGCATGACCCTTAGCAGAGAACCCAGCCATGCTGTGCCTGGACTTCCAACCTACAGACCGTGAGCTAATAAATGGATGTCGTTTTAAGCTGTAAGTTTGCTGTAACTTGTTATGCAGAAATCAAAAACTAATATATATTTTAGTACCTGAAAATGATCTTTGGGTCTATGCCTTTGCCAATAACACACTGCCTTGATTACTGTAGCTTTATAGTAGATCATAAAATTGGGTAATGTGAGTCCTCCAGCTTTGTTTTTCCTTTTCAGAATTGTTTTGGCTATTCTAGTAATTTTGTCTTCCCGTGTAAATTTCAGAATCAGTCTGTGGATATCTTTTTATAAAAGATGTTTACTGAGATTTTTATTGGGACTGCATTAAATCTTTAGATCACTTTGGTAAGAAACAGCATTTTAACTGTAGCGAGTCTTGCAATCCATGAACACAGATGGTCTCTCTAATTATTTGTATCCTGTTTGGTCTCTTTCATCAGTGTTTTGCAGCTTTCACACACAGATCCTGCACATATTTTGTTAGATTTATACCCAAACACTTCATTTTTTGGTGCTGTTATAAAAAGTAGATTTCTTAATTTAAAATTCAAATTGTTTATTGCTGGTATATAGGAAATCAGTTGACTATTGTACATTGACCTTGTTTCTGAGACCCTGTTAATTTTGCTTATGGTTCCAGGAGTCTTTTTTTTTTTTTTTTTTGAAGATCTTTTCATGTTTTCTATATCGACAATCATGTCATCTACAAATAGAGATATTTTTATTTCTTTCTTTCCAAACCATATACTTTTATTTCTTTTTCTTGCCTTATTGAACTAGCTAGAATTTATGGAACAGTGTTGAATAGGAGTAGTGAGAAAGGATATCCCTGTCTTGTTTCTAATTTTTACTTTTGTTTATGGCTTCCAAATTAAGCCAGTAACATTCCTGAGGAGCTCATTCTTCCCTGCTGATAAGCAAATATTCCTTGTCTCTGTTTTAATATATTGAGTGCCCATATATGAGTTGGTCTGTTTCTGTATTCTCTATTCTATTCTGTTTGGTCTACTTTCTATCCAAGCACCAATCTCACACATTCTTGATAATCATAGCTTTATAGTAAGCCTCAATATTCAGACAGGCAATTTCTGTACCTTGTTCTCCAGGAGAGTCTTGACTCTCATTACTTTTCCACTCCATATAAATTTTAGAATCAACGTTTCATTTTTCACAAAAATACTTTTGGGATTTTGACTGGTATCCCATTGACTCTATACAATAATTCAGGTAGAAGTGATATATTGACAATATTGAGTTTTTCAATTCATGAAAATGTGTATCTCTTCATTTATTTGTCTTCTTAAATTTCTTATCTTAAGGGTTTCCTGTAGAGGTGAGGGCCAGCAATACAATGTTGAATAGCCATGTAGAGCATCCTTATCTCAAATGGAAATCTTTTAAAGTGTCACTCTTTAGCAGATTAAAGAATTTCCTTTCAACTCCTAGGTTGCAAATAGGATTTTTTAACTTTTTAAAAATTTTATTGTGGAAAGAACACTTAACATGAGATCTACCCTCTAACAAAACTTTAAATGGACAATATTTTTTCCTTTTTTTTATTCTGCATGTATATTAAGTTTTATCAAGTGATTTCTTTCATTAAAATGATTTTATGAATTTTCCATCTTACAATAATGCAATAATTTACATTAGCTGGCTTTCTAATGGTAAGTTAACTTATTCTAAGTGTATTATTCTTTGTATATATTGGAGATTCCATTTATTATTATCATGTCTAGGATTTTTGCATCTATGTTCATGAGTGAGATTGACCTATAAGTTGGCCTTCTTGTGCTTTTCTCCTCAGGTTTCTGTATCTGGAGTCTGGTAGCATGAAACTGAGTTGAGAAATGTTCCTTTTCCCTGTCCTCTGGAAAAGTGTGTGTGAGATGAGAGTCATTTGCTCCTGATCATTTGAGAGCACTTCATATGAAGCTATCTTTCACTCATCATCCAGGCAGCAGCGTTCCTTGCAGTTCCTGAGGATGGGGACAGTGTGGGCAGCTTTGACCCTGGTTTTCACTTACCCTGACAGGGTAGCCCTTGTGGAACCAGATATGAGGGGAAGATTCCTATTAGTCTCCAGGCTCTGGCAGGCCTGCACTTTGCCCTTTGTATCCTAAACCAAGATTTTGAAAACTTAAAGTCAAATTCAATAAATTCCCTGGGACAAAATTTGCTTCCATGCTCAGATTAATTATCTGTTTCCAGCCTTCACTCACATTTGTCCTGATCATTCTTTCCTGTTTTATCAGCTTGGCAATGTTTTTAAGAAGGTTACTTTTTATATTTCATCTGGCAGTTTTGGTGGTTTTTGGCAAGAGGCTCACTCTGAACACCTGGCCATCTTTGATACCAAAATAGAAGTTAGATTTGGACTTAGATTTCCATGAACTTTAGTCAGTGTTTCCTTTCCAGAAAAAGAATTCTTTTTGGATCAAGAAGAATTTCAATTCACGTCAATCTCTTTTATATGCCAGCCACAGTGTTGGAATGTGGATGGTACATTTATGAATAAGACCTTCAGAAATTTCCTTTCCAACAAATGTAACAAACATTAAGGACTAGCAAGAACTTCGATTCTTTTATATTACTTTTTAAAGACTTTGTTTGTTTAGAGCAGTTTTAGATTTACAATAAAATTCAGAGGAAGGTACATTGTGCACAACATCCTCGCCAGCATTTGCTGTTATCAGTGCTCTGGATTTTGGCCATTCTAATAGGTGTGCAGTGGTAGCTCACTGTTGTTTTAATTTGCATTTCCCTGATGGCATATGACCTGGAGCATCTTTTCATTTGCTTAGTTGCCACCTGTATGTCTTCTTTGGTGAGGGGTCTGTAAAGGCTTTGGTCCCTGTTTTTAATCAGGTTGTTCGTTTTCTTACTGTTGAGTTTTAAGAGTTCTTTGTAATGTTGGTTTTAAAACTGCATATAAGAGTCACACAAGTAACCCTGCTTAGTATAGTTTTACATAATGTTGTAATTTAATGTTGTATATATTAAAGATAAATAATCTTTAATCAGATGTATCTTTTCCAAATATTTTTTCCCAGTCTGTGGCCTCTTTTCTAATTCTCTTATATTCTGTTTCACAGAGGAGAAGTTTTTAATTTTAATGAAGTCTAGCTTACCAATTTTTATTACTTTTTAATTTAGACCTCATTTGTATTTCCATTCCTTCATTTATTCTTCAGAATTGATTTACTATAGGTAATTTCAATGTTACCCCTGCTCCTCGGTGCAAGACTCAGACTAAGATCCAAATTTGTGATTGAGAGTGATTAGCCTGAATTGTGCTATCCCCACAGAAATAAACAGAGGGATACATTATTACCAGAGAGAATGCAGGAGGATATGAGAGCAGTCCCAGCAACATTGTGCAGTACTGTCAGGAGCGTGATAGTGTTCAGGCTAGCTTGAATCTTGGGTAATGTAGGTTAGGAGGAGTGAATGTTCCAGGGTGGAACTCCCTGGTGAAATGTAATCTGAACACTAGTTTGTGGGAAGAAAGAGAGGTGGACTGACTGTAATGCACCTTTCAAGCTCCAAAACTGCAGGGGAAGCCCATAGAGGTGGGACTTGGGGAAAAGCCAAAAAGCACTCCTCGTACAAAGGGTCTTTCTATACTGAATAAAAGACAAATTTAAAACATAAGCCTGTGTGGAACTGAGGTGAGTCCCCACAGGTTGGTGAATTCCTACTGACAACTGGAAGAGGGCAAATTCTTTTAAAGTTTCTCAAATTTGTATCTTCAAACAGGCCAGATTTTATAGTTTCCTACTGTTAAAATAAACTAGTCTCTGTTGACTTGCAATAATCAGTCTTTTATAAGTTTTGGGGGCAGTGGGATGTTTATCTTTCCATTTCCTCACAGTTCATGATTGAGCACATGCAAGTAATATAAATATTAGTCTATAAAGATATATCAACATATCATTTATTTTTGGCAGCTGTTTATACAAAAGAATTTCAAAAACTGATTAAGAATTAGTTACATATTCTTATGGGGTATTTTTCTGGCTTTGAGCAAACAAAAGCATATATCTGTAAAGTTTAAAAGGATTTTTCTTGTCTATCAAATTTATATTCAGCAAGGATTGGAAGCACAAACACACATACATCCATTTTATCAAGCTAGGTAAAGTGAATACTTGAGTATTTGAAAATGGGAACTCATTTTGAAAGTCTTGCTTACATTTGAGAAAATAAAAATCTAAAATTTGCAGTTTACTAACCAGAAACGTAAGTGAGGTAAGCCTACTTGACATCTGGAAACTTCATGCATACAAAGTTATTTCTTGTTAGTGAAGAAAGAAGACGTGGTCTTCAAAGCAGCTTCGGGCTTCAGCACTTACTGGGTGTAGGTCAGGTGACCTAAGACCAGGTGGAGGTTCAAGTACTGGAGATCTAAGAACTGAGTAGCTAGAAAGGGGTGAGGGAACAATTCTCTTTCTAGCTCTCCCAAAATAGCACATTTTTTCCATAAGCAAGTAAATAAATGTAAACTAAGACTGATTAAAGCCCACTTCCTAAACTTTTACTAGGCAAATCATCTATATTAGTTTTAACCTTTACCACAACCAGGAAAAATAAGCACTATTATTACTCCCATTTTACAGATAAACAAACTGAATCACAGGCAAGTTGTCTAAGGTTACATAACTAGTAATTGTAAAACTAGAACTTGAAATCATTTATTCCTGACTCCAAATCTTGAATCATTTCCACTACCCTGTCAGCTTAATGTTTAATGTTGTGATCAAAGAAAATGTGCATAGCTTCACTTGACACATATTTAAAACTGCATATGAGAATCACACAGGCAACCCTGCTTAGTATAGTTTTACATAAACTATATTTCCAGTGTTTCTTCTTTCTTTGATATCTATACTTTTCAGTGTTGAACGTACTATCTGAAATTAAGTGCAGCTTACTCTTCCTTTTCATATTAAATATTTACAGTCTTAGGTCTTACTTGATGTACCTTTCTCTGAGTCTTTTCCTCCTTGCTGTCTTCAGAATGGCCGTGGTTAGAAATAAATGCCTCTAAGTGCTAAAGTTAAGAAGAAATAAAATATTTGACTGAAACTTCTTCTCACTATAGTGATTTTATCAAAAGGCTTAAATAACATATATTTGCTCTTTCTTTGTTCCACAGAAGGAAGAGAAATGAAATAGAAAAGTATTCAGGAGGAAAAGAGTGTGGAAAACTGAGGGAAAAACATGTCAAGACAAAAATATAATGACTTCCCCTTTGGACCTCAATGCTCACACATGGATGAGAGAATTTTGGCATTCCTGGTGACATGAGTTTACTGCTTGTTTGGAAAATCTTTTAAATGTAATTTTTACTAATGGGGAGAGATTTCTGGACAAGGAATTGTAAACAGACTTGATTAAACAAGAGAATGGACTTGATTAAGTGTGGTAACGTATGTAAACATTCATGTTATCCAAAAAGGACATAATTAACAAATATTCCTCTTTATTTCTCTCCTTTATTTTTAAAAATTATTTTCTCTAGAAGCTCTCATCTTGTACAGAAAGCACTGTTTGGAATGTTAGATAAATTTGTTTTCATATCCTGATTCTACCTCCCCATAGCTATATGATACAGGGCAGACATTTAAATTCTCCAAGCCTTAGTTTCTTCATCTGAAAAATGGATTCACAGGGTTATTATGAGTCCTACATATGACACTGTATTTAGGGAAAATACATACTAAAATGTCTGTGATTGGATTACAATTATTCAATGGCACACTGTCAATAGGGAAATAGAATTCCGAGAAATTAAATTTACATTAAACCATTTATTTAGGTCTCTGTGAGGTTGCAGGAAAGATTCAGGATCTCATGAGAGACCCTGAACCAGCCAGGACTACCCAGATAAGCCATTCTCAAATTCCTGACCCACAGACACTGTGAGATAATAAATGTTTGTTGCTTTAAGTCACTCAGTTTTGGGGTAATTTTTTTTACAGCAATATTTAACCAATACAAATTTCTTAAAGGATATACATAGGATTTCTAAATGCAGTTGACTACAATTTGTGTATATGTTAAAGTGACCAGTGAAAGAAAGAAAGGCCTAGATAATTATTGAAGTGATGTAGGTATGAGGAATGGGATGATAATTTGAGAATATAAACAAGACTAACTTCAAGGATATAAATTAACCCCTCTTGCTATTGTTTGTGTTTTTTTTCAATCGCATTTCAAAGTAAGGATGTTCTCTTGACTAAAGGAACTATCTTTTGACAGAAGATGTAGTTTATGTTACATGAATGATATTTTTGGTGGTCAAAAGGAAGTGTCAAAGCCCAGTAGTCAACGACAACTAGGAAGACACCTGTAGTCCAACAAAGTCAGGTTTATTTAATAGACTACAGCAAATGAGAACATGTCCTACCTGGAACCTTGGGAAATCTCAGTAATGTGGATTTAAGAGGGGCTGTTTATAGGTCTGGGCTTGTGTTTGATATTTCCAAGGGAGATTATGGAATCCTGTCTTGGATTGGATCTTGTCAAGAAGAAGCAAGTGACATCAGCATCATGGCAGAGTGAGATTCCCTCTTTGAATCTCTGCCCCCTATGACACAACGAAAACATCATTCACATTCCAACAGAGCTCAATCAAACACTATGAAGGACTTCTGAGAAACCCCTGCTGCCATACATCGGACGGTGGAGGCGCAGGAAGCCCAGGAGGACGGGAGGAGAGGTAGGAGGTTGTACTCCCCCTCCCCAATCGTTCGGCAAAGACAGCGCGGTTCACGGACAGAGGGGGGAGGGACGGCCCACAGTGGGGAAAACTATTGCCATCCAGGTGCTCTCACAGACTGTTGTGAGATCCCCACTGGGAAGCGACGACGGACTGTTTAGGGGGTGTAGCAAACACCCTAAGAGAGCCAGAAAGGAAACCCCCAGGTCAAGCAGGAGAAAGAGAGGACCCCTCCCCCTACACACCTGGCATTACAGCATAATCCCTGTGGGGGCTACAGCCGCCTCAGAGCAAACCGCTCACGATCTCCATCCAGTGGCAGCAGGGGGAAACTGCAGGACCAACTTTATCATGAGGGGAAAAAATAAAGCCGTCCCCGTCGGATCCTTGCGACAATTTGTCAGGGCTACAGACCAAAAGGAAAATGACAAACACCCAGAAACCAACCCTGAAGGCACAGAATTTGATAACCTGAATGAGAGAGAATTCAAAATAGCTATCATAAACAAACTCAACGAAATACAAGAGAACACACAGAAACAAATCAACGAATTCAGAGATTTTGTCACAAAAGAGATTGAAACCATAAAGAAAAACCAATCAGAATTATTGGAGGTGAAAAACAAAATCAACGAGATAGTGGAAAAAATGGAGTCTTTAAAGAGCAGAACTGACAATATGGAGGAACGAATTAGCACTATTGAGGATAGCCATGCAGAAATGCTCCAGATAGAGGAGGAGAGAGAGCTAAGACTAAAAAGAAATGAAGAAATTCTTCGAGAAATATCAGACTCAATGAGGAAAAGCAACATAAGGATAATAGGTATTCCAGAAGGAGAAGAAAGAGAAAAAGGAGCAGAGAGTTTGTTCAAAGAAATAATAGCTGAGAACTTCCCCAACCTAGGGAACGAGAGGGAAATAACAGTGAATGAAATCAATAGATCACCTAAATATATAAACAGGAATAAAAAATCATCTCGCCACATAGTAGCAAACTTGAAGAATACCCGTGACAAGGAAATAATATTGAAGGCAGCTAAACAAAAAAACAAAATAACATACAAAGGAAACCCCATCAGGCTCTCAGCTGATTTCTCAACAGAAACTCCACAGGCTAGGAGAGACTGGAATGATATATTCAAAATCATGAAAGACAAAAACCTTCAGCTGAGAATACTTTATCCAGCAAAAATATCCTTCAAATACGATGGAGAAATAATAACTCTCCCTGATAAACAAAAGCTAAGAGAGTTCATCACCATAAGACCCCCACTACAAGAAATGCTCAAGAAGGCCCTTAGGCCTGAAAAAAAACAAATGAGAAAGGGGATACAAAGATTTCAAAAGGAGAAAAGCAAGGCGACTAAACCAGAACAAACTACAGTTGGATAACATCAAAAATTAATTCAAGCTCATCACTGGAAACACACATTCATGACAAAATCTGGAATAAAGAGATAACAAATAAGGAGGGGAAGAGGTAAGGGATTGAATCGACCCAGCCTCAGGAAAAAGGAGGCATCCGAAAATGTACTTTCTTATCCAGGAGATCACTTATATAAACCTCACGGTAACCACTAAACAAACAACCAGAAGAGAACCACACATGACAAATAAAGAGAAAACCAAGAGAATGAGCATGCAGAAATACCAAATTGAATTTGCAGTCCGAAACACAAGGGACAAGAAACGAAGGAAATGCAAAAGAACCAGAAGATGAACAATAAAATGGCAACATTAAACCCTCATATATCAATAATCACTCTAAATGTAAATGGATTGAATTCTCCAATCAAAAGACACAGAGTGGCAGGATGGATTAAAAACCAGGATCCAACAATCTGCTGCCTCCAGGAAACACATCTCAGCTCTAAAGACAAACACAGACTCAAAATAAAAGGATGGAAAACAATACTCCAAGCTAATGGCAAACAAAAGAAAGCAGGAGTAGCCATACTTATATCAGACAAAGTAGACTTCAAGATAAAAAAGGTAATGAGAGACAAAGAGGGGCAATATATAATGATAAAAGGGACACTTCACCAAGAAGACATAACACTTATAAATATCTATGCACCCAACACAGGAGCACCAAAGTACATAAAACAACTGCTAAAAAACCTTAAAGGAGATATTAACAATAACACAATAATAGTAGGGGATCTTAACACCCCCCTTACATCAATAGATAGATCATCCAGACAAAAAGTCAATAAGGAAATAATGGACTTAAACGAAAAACTAGACGCAATGGACTTAATAGATATATACAGAGCATTCCACCCCAAAAAAGCAGAGTACACATTCTTCTCAAGTGCACATGGAACATTCTCAAGGATAGACCATATATTAGGAAACAAGGCAAACCTCTGTAAATTTAAGAAGATTGAAATCATTACAAGCATCTTTTCTGATCATAATGCTGTGAAACTAGAAATCAACTGCAAGGAAAAAACTAGGAAAGGGACAAAGATGTGGAGACTAAACAACATGCTACTGAACAACCAATGGGTCGTTGATGAAATTAAAGGAGAAATCAAAAGTTATCTGGAGACAAATGAAAAGGAAAATACACCATACCAACTCATATGGGATGCAGCAAAAGCAGTCCTGAGAGGGAAATTCATAGCAATACAAGCTCACCTTAACAAACAAGAAAAATCCCAAATAAATAACATTAAATTGCACCTAACAGAATTGGAAAAAGAAGAACAGACAAAGCCCAGAATCAGCAGAAGGAGGGAAATAATAAAAATCAGAGCAGAAATACATGAAATTGAAACCAAAAAAAACAGTAGAAAGGATCAATGAAACAAAGAGCTGGTTCTTTGAGAAGATAAATAAAATTGACAAATCCTTAGCCAGACTCACTAAGAAAAAAAGGGAGAAGACTCAAATAAATAAAATTAGAAATGAAAGAGGAGAAATTACAACAGACACCACAGAAATACAAGGGATTATTAGGGAATACTATGAAAAACTTTACGCCAACAAATTGGACAACCTAAAGGAAATGGACAAATTCTTGGAAGCGTACACCCTCCCAAAACTGAATCAAGAAGAAATAGAGAATCTGAACAGACCAATCACAAGTAAAGAGATTGAAACAGTCATCAAACACCTCCCAAAAAATAAAAGACCAGGACCAGATGGCTTCCCTGGAGAATTTTATCAAACGTTCAAAGAAGATTTAGCACCTATCCTTCTCAAACTATTCCAAAAAATAGAGGAAGATGGAATACTTCCCAACACATTCTATGAGGCCGACATCATGCTGATACCAAAGCCAGACAAGGACAATACAAAGAAGGAAAACTACAGGCCAGTATCACTGATGAACATAGACGCAAAAATCCTCAACAAAATATTGGCAAACCGAATACAGCAATACATCAAAAAGATCATACACCACGATCAAGTGGAATTTATACCAGGGACACAGGGATGGTTCAACATCCACAAATCAATCAACGTGATACACCACATTAACAAAATGAAGAATAAAAACCACATGATCATCTCAATCGATGCAGAGAAGGCATTCGACAAGACCCAGCATCCATTTATGATAAAAACTCATAACAAAATGGGTATGGAAGGAAAGTACCTCAACATAATAAGGGCCATATATGACAAACCTGCAGCAAACATCCTACTCAACGGGGAAAAACTGAAAGCCATTCCTTTGAGGACAGGAACAAGACAAGGGTGCCCACTCTCACTGCTCTTATTCAACATAGTACTGGAAGTTCTGGCCAGAGCAATTAGGCAAGAAAAACGAATCAAAGGACTCCAAATAGGCAATGAAGAAGTGAAACTCACTATTTGCAGACGACATGATCTTATACATAAAAAACCCAAAAAATTCCATCGGAAAACTACTAGAAACAATCAACAACTACAGTAAAGTGGCAGGGTATACAATCAACTTACAAAAATCAATTGCATTTCTATACACTAACGATGAAACAACAGAAAGAGAACTCAAAAAGACAATCCCATTTACAATTGCAACAAAGAGAATAAAATATCTGGGAATAAATTTAACCAAGGAGGTAAAAGACCTATACAATGAAAACTATAAGACACTATTGAAAGAAATTGAGGAGGACATAAAGAAATGGAAAAATATTCCATGCACATGGATTGGAAGAGTAAATATAGTTAAAATGTCCATTCTACCTAAAGCAATCTACAGATTCAATGCAATCCCAATCAGAATCCCAATGTCATTCTTCACGGTAATAGAACAAAAACTACTGAAATTCGTATGGGGCAACAAAAGAGCCCGAATAGCTAAAGCAATTCTGAAAAAAAAGAACAAAGCTGGAGGCATCACAATCCCTGATTTCAAAATATACTATAAAGCTACAGTAATCAAAACAGCATGGTACTGGTACAAGAATAGACACACAGATCAATGGAACAGAATTGAAAGCCCAGAAATAAAACCACACACCTACGGACAGCTAATCTTCGACAAAGGAGCAAAGAACATACAATGGAGAGAGGGAAGTCTCTTCAATAAATGGTGTTGGGAAAATTGGACAGCAACATGCAAAAGAATGAAAGTAGACCATCTCCTATCACCATATACAAAAATCAATTCAAAATGGATCAAAGACCTGAAAGTGAGACCTGAAACTATAAAACCTCCTGGAAGAAAATATAGGCAGTACACTAATTGAGACTGGACATAAAGGGATCCTTTCAGATTCCATGTCTACCCAGACAAGGGAAACAAAAGAAAAAATAAACAAGTGGGACCTCATCAGACTAAAGAGCTTCTACAAGGCAAATGAAACCAGGATCAAAATGAATAAACAACCCACCAGCTGGGAGAAAATATTCACAAATCGTTTGTCCAACAAGGGATTAATCTCAGTAATATATAAAGATCTCATACAACTGAGCAACAAAAAAACAAACAACCCGATCAAAAAATGGGCAGAGGATATGAACAGACATTTTTCCAAGGAAGAGATCCAGATGGCCAATAGACACATGAAAAGATGTTCAACATCACTAATCATCAGGGAAATGCAAATCAAAACTACACTAAGATATCACCTTACACCGGTTAGAATGGCTATAATCACAAAGACAAATAACAACAAATGCTGGAGAGGTTGTGGAGAAATGGGGACCCTCATTCACTGCTGGTGGGAATGCAAACTGGTGCAGCCTCTATGGAAAACAGTATGGAGAGTCCTCAAAAAATTAAAAATAGAAATACTGTATGATCTAGCAATCCCACTCTTGGGCATCTACCCAATGGACATGAAATCAACCATCACAATAGGCGTATGCACCCCTATGTTCATTGCAGCATTGTTCACTATAGCCAAGAAGTGGAAGCAACCCAAGTGTCCCTCGACTGATGAGTGGTTAAAGAAGATGTGGTATATACATACAATGGAATACTACTCAACCATAAGAAAAGACACAATTGTCCCATTTGCAACAACATGGAAGGACCTAGAGAGTATTATGTTAAGTGAAATAAGCCAGAGAGAGAAGGACAGACACTGCATGAACTCACTCATATATGGAATATAAGTGAACACACGGACAGAGAGAACTGATTGGTGGTTACCAAGGGGAAGGGGGGTGGGGGGGCACAAGGGGTGAAGGGTTACATCCACAAGGTGATGGACAAACAAAAATGTACAACTAAAACCCCACAGTGTTATAAACTATTAAGACATCAATAAAAAAAATGGTAAAAAAAAAAAAAAAAAAAGCAGCAGCAGCAGTTTAGCAATTAGATTCTCAGTAAACTTCATCCACAAGGTAGGGTAATAACACTGGCCTGGAGACATCATTAATAAGAAAGCAAAATTACTCAGAAAAAGGGGTGTTTAGTCCTATTTTCAGCTGTGGTGTGGCCTTGTGTATAAACACTGTTTACATGACCTTGTCCATGTCCCATTGGAAACACTCTTTTACCAGTAGTGCTGATTTTCACTTTCTCAAAAGAATATTGTGACACAACCATGAAGTGAAGAGTTTTAAGAGCCAGCATAGGTCCACTGGGTTGGTGCATGCTTTTATCTGACTTCTGATCAGTCGACAAATACTTGAAATAGTAAAGCAGGACAAGGCCTTAGAAATTGTCATTTTATGGATGGGGAGCCTGGAGCTTAGGGAAACGGTGACTAGCTCAGGATCATCCAAGTTGTTTGTGCCAGAGGGAGGATTAGAACCTAGATCTCTGACAGTTAGCCCAGGACCCTTCACATGAAAACAGTCCACCCTTGTACTCACAGTGACTGGAGCATCAGGGTCAGGTGTGAAGCATTTGCAAGTGATTTGTTACTGATCAGAGTTAAAATACTGAAGGGTGCTCTATAAAAATTTCCCACCATAAAAATTTCAAACATACGATCAAAGTAAAATTATCTCTTGACTTCTCTTTAATCCCTTCTCTCATCCCTACGACTATATAACTTTATTATGAGTTCATTCTGTATGGATAGAAATGTACATTTGACTGTTATGTAAATATAATAATATAGTAGTACATATTTGTTTGCAATTTGTTGGCAACCAATAAGTTGGTTTCCCCCCGCAACTTATAATACATCTTAGAGATTGTTCCATATCAGTGTCCATAAAGTCTGGAAACACAGATAGCATTATTTTATTATTTTACAGAGTGAAGATGTCCTGGCTTACATTCTATATACTTTTCTACATCTCCAGATTTTATGTACACTCTATAAATAGACCTACCTTTTTTTATGTTAAAAAATTAAAATAGGTAGCTATTTAATTAAAACATTCATAAGTATTTTCATTCAAAAGTTATCTTGAGTAGTAAAGGTATTGAGATACATAATCAACGTGCTAGGTATTGTTTATGAGAATTTGTAGGCTATTTTTCCTGTGGGTCATGAGAAACATGAGAAAAAAACACATAGTTTGAATACTACTTGTCTTAGTCCATTCAGGCTGATATAACAAAATACTACAGACTAGGTAGCTTATAAACAACAGAAATTTATTTCTCACAGTTCTGGAGGCTGGGAAGTCCAAGATCAAGGTGCCAGCCTGGCCGAGTGAGGGCACTCTTCCGGGTTGCAGACTTCTGGTTGTATCCTCACATGGTGGAATGGGCCAAGGGCCTCTGTGGGGTCTCTTTTGTGAGGCACTAATCCCGTTCATGAGGCTCCACCGTCATGGTCTAACTACCTCCCAAAGGCACCACGTCCTAATACCATCATATCGGGCATTAGATGTCAACATATGAATTTGGGGGAAACACAAACATTCAGATCACAGCACTGCTATGTTATATCTTCTTTCTGTCTTGATCCTAAAGGTACAGTTCACAAAATACTGCGGATCATAAAGAAATAGGATGATAAAATATCAAGTAGCAGATTGAAAAAGATACACAAATCATAATATCCTAGTCTTGACTTCTAGAGGCTTAAGTGCTCCAATATTGAATGCAGGACCAGTGAGGGATTTTCCATTTGTCCCCTGAGAGCTTGTTATATCATTGCTGTGCTGTATGGGGGTGAAGCAGTTTCTTAACCTAGTCCATCTTACCATGGGATCATTTTACAGCTCTCTAGGCTTATTTTATTTTATTTACATTCTTTTCCTGAACCTGGAAACATGAGTAAAGCCAGCCTGAAGAATCAAGTCTCTACCTTTGGAATCCAGCTTTTATGTCTTTTTCATTTTTCTTTGTCCAGTCTCGTGTACTTTGTTATTAATCCACAATAATTTGTCCTTCCATATGTTTCTCTATTTCTTACAAGATAAAGGTTTCATAGGAAGAGATTCTTTATGCAGTATGTGGAATTAATTCCACCATGGGATTTTAAAACTTTCTTTTCTGTTTACTCCCATATTTGGGTCTACATTATACCTCATTATAAAGCAATTAAGCTTTAAAATGGATAAAATACAGAAGGAGATAGCGTAGCATTATTTCATTTAATTTAGGGTGTTTTAATGGCACATTAAACACGTGCAATTCACAATGACCATGATATATGTTAAGTGAAAAAACCGAAACAGGAACTTTTTTGGTAAATATAAAAAATGAACTTCTAATCACAGCTATTTTTAATGTGTTCACTCTTCTATAAAATTATAACATGGCAACTGTCATTGGGAACATGCTCTATTAAGAATAGTAAATTAAGAGTCTTAAATTAGTTTCTCTTGGTTACTGAGATTAAGATAAAAAGTCAAAAGTGCATACTGCTCATATAACTTTTTAATTAAACTGTGATTATTATGTGTCATAAAATGGCATGTTACATGCTGTATTTAATATGCCCATGCCAATTTACATAAAAGAAATACCACTATATTTGCTTTCACTAGGTAATCTCTATCCTCTGTTCCACATTTTTAATGAAGTCTTTTTTTTTTTTTTGGAAGATTGGCCCTGAGCTAACATCTGCTGCCAATCTTCCTCTTTTTCTTTTCTTTTTTTTTTCTCCCCAAAGCCCCAGTACATAGTTGTATATCCTAGTTGTAGGTCCCTCCAGTTCCTCTATGTGGGTCTCCACCTTAGCATGGCTTGATGAGCAGTGAGTAGGTCTGCGCCCAAGATCTGAACCAGGCTGCCAAAGTGAACATGCAAACTTAACCGCTACGCCACCAGGCCGGCCTCCTGTTCCACATTTCTAAAAGAGTATTTTCTAGAATGGCAAGTAGGTCACTGAACGTTAGGTTATAAAGGCTGTGAGACCATGCAGAAGTAGTCTACTTTAACTGACCATCAATTGCTTATAAACAGACCAGTAACTAACTGGTTACTACCAAGCAGTCTGACTGAGTTGACTGGCTTCCCACAGAATTAAAATGCATTGATTCCATCAAAAGGATGAATTGGCATACTGTAGACTAAGATAGAATTACTAGTTCACTGAATTTTAGAGACAGATAAGACCTTAAATCACGTTTCTCGATCTCAGCACTATCAATATTTGGGGCCAGATAATTTTTTGTTGTAGGCGGCTGCCCAGGACATTGTAGGCTGTTTAGCAGCATCCCTGGCTTCTAGCCACTAGCAGCACCAGCAGCACTCCTCCTCAGTGGTGACAACCTGAAATGTCTCCAGATGTTACCAAATGTCTTCTAGGGGACAAAATTGCCTCTTTTTGAGGTCCACCACCTTAGAGAATATCTGCTCCAATACACTAATTTACCAAACGAGGAAATCAGAAGCCAGGTATATAAAATTACTTGGCAAAGATCACTAAAAGAGTCATATGAATATTATTCTGATTGAATAATCATTAAACATTATTATTTCCAATTCCACATTCATAAAATATTTTATAAAGCTCACGTAATAAGCACATTCACTTGATTTGGGGGTTACTATCTCGATTGTGAATTTGAAGTAAATACATCTCACAATATAGGTTTAGTAAGTTATGTTCTCCTAGATAAACCAAAGCTTTAGATGCAAGTGTTTTACTAAGGATTTGCTTCCAGGACAAACTATTAAGGGAGTAAAAGAGGCAGATAGAAAAGGGAGGAAGGTAAGTAAGTGTATAATTTCAGGTGGGGTCTCAGACTCAGCTTAATCCTACAGGGAGCTCTGGAGCATAAAGTACACCTCAAAAGTGTTTTGGCCTTGAGGCAAAGGAGCTCTTCTGTCCTTGATTATGGGCCATTCTGGGATTGGATGCGGAAATGTATAATTCCTAGGCACTTCCAATACTCTGTACTGGGAAGAAGGCCATGGATTGCCTGAGGAGCCACGGATTGTCTGGGGACGTGGAGGGGGTGGGAGGGATATAAAATTGCCAGACATTTCTGACTCTGTGTGAGCAAGGAGACTCCAGTGCCCAAGGGTAATCCTCTGAGGGTTAATGTATGACACCTCAGTAGTAAAGCATGCAGAGGCCTGGAAAGGGATACTCAAAGCTGGTAAGTGGTCTCTGAGGCTATCTGGGCAGGGCGCTAACAGTGTCTGCTCCAGTGGTATTGCGGAAAAACCAGGGGCTTTAGAGACAGAGAAATATACAATCAAGTTCTGGCCTTGCTACTTCCTGCATGACCTTGGGCAAACTACTTGAATTTATAGACCCACAGTTTCTTTACCTTTAAACCTGAGGCAATAACACCTAACCTATCTCATGTGGTGCTGTGAGAATTAAAATATATAATAAATACAAGATAGATACCATGTAACAAGGCTGTTACTGTGCTTTTTAATTCATGAAAAAGTATATCTTCCCGTTTGTTTAGGTCTTTTAAAATGTCCCCCATTAAGGCTACAAAATTTCTTTGTAAATGTCATAGACATGTTTTGTTAGATGTATTCCAAGATACTTGACATTTTTAATCCTATTGCAGATGGTATTTCTTTTTTTTTCCTAAACCACAACCATGTGTTTTGTCATAGAGCCTCATCTTACATAGGCAGAAACTGAGGCCACGAGTGTTAATCCAGCTGAAACCCTTCTGTATGGAAATATGAGGCCTGGGGAAATGATAGTTCCCACCTAAGAGCTGAATCTATCTTTAACGTGAATAGTTTGTACAACCAGGTAGGGGATGAAATTTAGTTTGAAACAATATTGATTGTTCTTTTATTTAATTTGCTTTTATTTTAAACTTGCTAACATCTGTTGCCAATCTTCCTTTCTTTTTTAATTTTTTCTTCCCCAAGGCCCCAGTACACAGTTGTATATATTCTACTTGTAAGTTCTTCTAGGTCTTCTATGTGAGCTGCCACCACAGCATGGCCACTGACAGACGAGTGGTGTGGTTCTGCACCGGGAACCGAACCCAGGCCACCAAAGTGGAGCACACCAAACTTTAACCACTAGGCCATCAAAGCTGGCTTGCAGATGGTATTTCTTAATTTCATATTTCAACTTTTTTTCCTGATATGTAGAAATACAATTGATTTTGTTACAAGGAATTAATATCCAGAAAACTCTTATTATTTCTTATACATTTTTCCTTAGATTATGTTGGATTATTCACATATACAATCATAACACTTGTGGATAATGACAGTTTTGTTTCATCCTGTACAATTTCAATATATTTTGTTTATACTATCTGCCTTATTGTGAAGGTGAGGATCTGCAATACAATGTTGAATAGCCATGTAGGACATTTTTGTCTCAAATGGAAATCTTTCAAAATTTCACCAGTGACTGATAATCTTTAGCAGATTAAAGAACTCCCTTCTATTACTAGGCTGCTAAGAGGATTTTTCTTTTTTCATTTATCCTGAATGTATGTTCCAACTTATCAAATGCTTTCCTTTCATTAAAATGGTTATATGAATTTACTGCTACAATAAAGCAATAATTTACATTAACTGACCTTCTAATTATAAATTATCTTGCTCCAAGTGTATTATTCTTTTTGTATATTGCAAATTAAGTAAACTATTATCAGGTCTAGGATTTTTGCATCTATGTTCATGAGTGAGATTGACCTATAAGGTGGCCTTCTTGTACTTCTCTCCTCAGGTTTCTGTATCAGGGGTCTGATACCATGAAACTGAGTTGGGAAGTGTTCCTTTTCCCTGTCCTCTGGAAAAGTGTGTGTGAGATTAGAATCACTTATTCTTGATCATTTGAGAGCACTAGAAGCCATCTTTTGCTCATCATCTAGGCAGTGCTCTTTGCAGTTCCTGAGGGTGAGTACAGTATGAAGCAGCTTTACCTCTAGTTCTCCCTTACCTAGGACTGCCATATTTAGCTAATAAAAGAGATGGGCATGGGACCAGCCCAGTGGCATAGTGGTTAAGTTCACATACTCCGCTTCAGCAGCCTGGCGTTCGTGGGTTCGGATCCCAGGTGTGGACCTACACACGACTCATCAAGCCATGCTGTGGCAGCATCCCACATACAAAATAGAGGAAGATTGGCAAAGATGTTAGCTGAGGGCCAATTTTCCTCACCAAAAAAAAAAGCAGGACACCTAGTTAAATTTGCATTATTTTAATTGTTTGTATTAGTTTGCTAGGGCAACCATGGCAAAGTACCACATACTGAGTGGCTTAAACACCAGAAATTTATTTCCTTACAATTCTGGAAGCTAGAAGTCCAAGATCAAGGTGTCGGCAAGGGTTGGTTTCTTCTTAGGCCTGTCTCTTTGTCTTGTAGATGGCTCTCTTCTCCCTGTGTCCTCACATCATCTTCCCTCTGTGTATAGGTGTCCTAATGTCTTCTTATAAGGACACCAGTTATATCAAATTATGGTCCACGCCCACGATCTCATTTTAACATAATTGCCTCTTTAAAGACCCTGCCTCCAAACACATTCACATTCTGAGGTACTGGGGGGTGGGCCTTCGGCATATGAGTTTAGAGAAGACACAGTTCAGTCCATAACATTTTCTATGCATATATACATTGAAATAAAAAGACAAAATTTTTTCATGGATATACCTATACAAAAACATTATTAGTTGCTTACCCGAATTAAATTATAAACACCTAAATGAGGTACCTCTTTCTTTAGTTATATTCCACTGATGACTTATGTCTCTTTAACAGTTTCTCGTTTTACAAAATTTGCTTATAAAATTTCTTGTAGTTTCAGTTTGTCTTCCATTTACATTGTAGCATAGCTTTTACAGTGGTCACTTTCAACTTATTTCGTTATTTTGTCCTTTGGAAATTCATTAATGAGAAGATATGCTCAACATTAGCATTATAAGCTGGTATACTGAACATACACTGGCATAGTTAACCAGTCTGAGAACTGCTCTTCAAATTTGCTTTGTTGAATCACGTCATACTACCTTTCATGGCATAGCTCACTTTTCCATTGTCCAGGATTGTGTTGCATCTCAACATTTTTTTTTAAAATGCTCACTGATGAAAAGGAGCATTGTCCTTAATTGTTACCCTCTTCTTCTTGTTCCCATGCTGGAAGAATATTCAGTAACATCCATGTCACTAAATCAAATTCTTCAAGTGATGAAATCCATTCCAAACGATAATCTTGACAAATTCCATAACAATTACCCACTTCAAGTCAGAATTTCTTTTCCTGTTCATAAGTAATGTTGTTCATTTTAAGAACAGCCTTGACACATAAAGGGAAACATTTTTCATCAATTCTTTCTCTAACACATTCAAAAATTTCCTTTAGTCAATGGAGAGTACTTTAATAACACTGTTCTTCTTTCAATGCACATAATACTATTGCTAGAGAAATATTGAAAACTATGAAGAATAAATAAGTAGACTTTTCTCCGTGGCTTTAAAAGTCAACAAGAATTTGGGGTGCTTTTTCTTCAGAATTAAAATGTGATATCAGTGCTTCAAATAACCTGAAGAGTCTTTCAACTGCATTTGTTAAAGAGAGCCAATGGATTTTTTTAATGAGAATTCTGAATGCTAATAAACTCACCCAAATCCTTTAATAACTCAGTTCAAAGAATATAAATGCTGAAGTAAGAATCATTTTATGACGATTACTTTAATTTCAATAAAAAGGACATCAGATGCTGTTTGAGTTGCATTATGCAGAACATGGGAAGTACAGCCAACATCTACCATAGAATCATGCATGCTTTACATCAACTTTACCCAGTTAAATTCATTAACTCCTAACTGAAAAAAGAAAGAAAGTCTACAAAAATTTGCCATTGTTTCTGACGTCAGACCTGCAAAGGACTTTACTCATAATAGCCTTATAAGAGAGCCTTTTTCTCATGAGGAAACTATTTCACAAGCAAAGGAAAAATGTATTCTATATTGTCATTACATGCATCCATGCATCTGTGGCCATGACATAAAAAAGGTGAAGCATTTAGATCTTTGATAATCTCTGTAATAGTAAATGGAGATATTATATTTTTTATTATTGCAGTAGATTTGGTCTTGGCACTTGAAAATTTGCTTTCAACTTGTGGTGAAAGATTGATGATGATACACAGTGTAGCAGGCCATTACAACTTCTGCTGTGATTATTTTACCTTCTTAATCTGAATGTCTCTTAAATAAAAAATGCATTTTTTAAATGTCATTAGTACTAGTTACAGAAATCATATATCTCTCATGCTCAGTTGTTAGTATATGCTGGTTTATATCTGACTTTCCACCATTTCCTGTATTGAATGAACAATTACATACTGCACAAAAAGCTTTGAAGGGACTTGTTCTTCATTTAACAAACGTCCACTGTTCATAAAATTTGTCACAACATTATGCTTGTGTTTGGGCATTTCGAGGGTCAAATATACACAAACAAAAATAGATGGAAGCAATCGTTGCAAGAATCTAAAAGATTGAATTTGAAAATCTCATGGCCATGTCAGTCAGTGTGTCTGTGACTCCCAAGTCTGAACAAGTCAGTAAACGGGGTCGAATGGTTGAAAGGGTTGTGAACACTTGTGAACTAAGAATAACTTGAGCTTGATATGTGATGTAAAAAAGGTGAACTTCCCATTTGCGTGAAGGGAGGACTGTACATGCAAGGTGCAGTCTCTTTTGTTTACAAAGCCAGAACTGATCTTAGAATCAGTTTTGATTAGCTTGGGGATTCAAGAATCAGTGGATATTCAGAAGCAGGAGTGTTTAGGGGCTGACAGACTTTCAACTGTGTTCCTGTGGTCACTAGAGTAAGGCTGCTATGGACCCACTGACTTTCGGAGGCATGGTCCCTGGATAGAAGAACCTGCTGAATGGATGCTGTCTAGAAGTGGGAGGCTGTTGCTGATTGGCTGACTTTCAGGACAGGTGTGTGTCGGGGTATCACTGATTGGCTGATTTTCAGAAGCCTGGAGCTGTCATTGATTTCCTAACTTTCAGAAGCTTAGTTACTGGAGACAGTCATTGATGGGCTGATTGTACTGATTGTACATCTAATTAATGGTAGTTACTTGTTCACAACTTGGGACTTGGGCCAGAAAACAGGCTTTTTCTCTCTTGAATATTTCCTTTATTTAATTCTAAATCCTCCCTTTTGATCTTCCTGCAGGCAACCCTCTGGAGAGATCAGATCTTTATTTGTGGAGATACGATTTTCAGCTAGTGTTGCCTCAAGTGATTTCACTGTCCATTACTATGGTTGAAAAATAGCTCTAACTGCTAATTTTTTGTAACTTATTGAAAAAAACTGAATGCAGACATTTAAGGTGTCCTGACAAAAGTCAATATAGAATGCAGGACAAAATCTCATAGAATACTTGTCCTATACGTTCAGGACAGCTGGCAACTCTAGATGAAGTCCAGGTCTGAGGCAGGTTCTTCTAGCACCGAGCTTTCTCAGCAGTGCTCAGAGGGCACCCTAGAGTTCTGTGAGGAAGAAGAGGCTGAGAGGACAGGACTCTGGGTTTGCAGTCCCAGTCCCCACTTTTCCCAGACTGCTTGGCCTTCCTTATGTTCATGGATTGGATTTCTGGAGAAAGCTTCAGCTGGAATAAGCAGTCTCATATCTAAAATTTTGACAATCGCTGTCCCTGAGTTAGATAAAAGATGTGTTGTGAAGTCCCAACCTCCATGGACCTGGGCCCAAGATTGCCTCCAGTCCCTTACTCTGTATGTTATGAGAAACTCAAGTTATTGCAGAGTTGCCAGCTGCCTAGAACAAACACATTAGTTAGAGCAGATAAGCGCCTGTGTATTTTGGGTGTAAGCTCAGCCTTGGGCAAAGGCTACCAAGAGTAGAGTCCTAAAAGGGACTTGAGGCAGCATATGTGAGACTGAAAAATCGTGATATATAACTTTATATATGCTATGAACCACAAACATGCAGGCATAGCCAATAAATAAGCAAAGACACAGATATATGCTTAGAAAAGAGAGCTTAAGGAAACAAAGGAAAACTTTCTCTGATTGGTGAATTTCTGGGTGAGTATTTTCTCTCTTTTAAGCTCTTCCCTGGATTTATTAAGCTTTGTGTAATTTAGTCTCCAACTGTGTTTTTAGGAGAGAAGATGGCATTCTATAGCATGTAGGCTACTATATACACTACACTTGATTTTACCTCCTCCCATGGCATCACAGGACCTCTCCCGATGCAGCCAAACCTAATCTGCAGCCCGGGCCCCTCTCCTGATGGCCAGACCCAGGCCCTATTGCCCACTGGACATCTCCACCTCGACAGCCGGCACAACCTTACCATCTACATGGCCCACACTGGCCTCATCCACCACACCCTTCCTCATCTTTATCTCTAACTCAAATTGCCACCGACTCAACCTCCTCCTTTATCCTCAGTCTCAGCTAAGAGGAACAGCTTCTACCTAATCAGCCAACCTTCGGAACTCAGAGCCATTATAGACTATCCCCCACTCTTTGACATTGTTCCTAACTTCCTAAAACTCAAATCTGTCTCCTCCTCACCATCCTCACATCCACAGCCTGGATCACAAGTGCCTTGCCATTTCCTTTTGTTTTGTTTACTTAGTGTTTGCCCTCAGCATATGTTCAATCAGTGCTTGCTGGATGAATGAATCAATCAATGAATCAAAGTATCAGAGGTAACATTCACTGATTCAAAATAACACTTGGTAGGGTCTTCTGCCTCCATGGAAGAAACCTGGAGTGTTGCAACAACTTATCTAACTTGAGAACTCCCACAGGAATCTATCATCAATGTGATCATCAATGTCTCCTTCCCAGGCCCCAACACCCTCATCTTGGAGGTGGGGATGCCGGCAACAGGATTGTACATCATGCTTCCCTCATTGGATCCCACACATTCCATCGTTCCCTCTCAGCTTAATGAGGAAGTGTGCCATCTCCATCAGCCCACTGTACACCCTGCAGATGTCTGGTCCTTGGCCCAATTCCCTATATCATACAGTATCTGGTGGCAACACAGGCCAGCAAACATGGCCTCAGGACACCCACATCCAGTGTGCCAAAAACTCAGGAAGCATGAGAAGGCAGTCTGAGTTAGGGACACCACCTGGATTGTTTTTCAAGATACGTCCACACCCAGCCCTTTGCCTGTAGTCACTGAGCTAATTAGCCCCTAAGACATCCCCCCTCCAATTTCCCCCTCCTTGCGACCACGTAGCCTCTTCCACTACTCATGGTACTCCTGGCCTGTCTCAACTGTCTGTCATCATTCACTAACCCCACCCATTCACACAGCCCCAAGCTCAGAGGAGGGGGTCCACTCTATACAAGGTAAGAAATAGCCATCTCCAGGAGACATAAAGAGCTCCCAGCCCATGTACATTGGCAGGGATACACTGGACCTGGGGTCATCAAGAAATGTTGCTCTACTAGAACCCATCAATAACATCACTAGGTTATGCGGAGGAGCCAGCTATACTCTGCCTGACAATATATAGAGAGGATTTTAAAGTAGGGTGGAATGTCTGATATGCTTGGGGTTCTTTCATCCAGTAGACCTGCCAGCTTAGATCAGTCGAAAATTTCCAGCTGATAGAGGTGAGTCAGAAGCTTTCCAAGTCTTTATTCATGTAAGTGTTCCTGGATGCCCCACCCTGATCCACTACCTTCCCTCCTTATGGTCACTTCTCCACATGATGCTGAACTCTAGGTTCAGATCCCTGGCTGCCAGCCTGTCCTGAGATCTGCGGACTTGGTTTTGCTTGTGGTCTCTCTCATGGACTCTGGAAATTGCTGTCCCCCACCATCCTCCTCATGCCCTTCACTAGCTGAAAGTGTCCTATCTGGTCCCAATCTCTGACACCTGGTCATTCTAACCAAATCTTTATTTCTCAGTGAAAAAGGAAAATATCTTGTTGACATCAGAATTTTAAGGCATGTTCAGAAGAATCCTGTGGCTCAGAATATCACTGCAGAAATCTAGCTTTATATGCGCAAGAGATTAAATTAATTTTCCACTCAACCTAATTAGAAAACAGGAAAATACAAATTAATATAATTGTGAGACTATTTTTTTAATATATAGGTTTGACCAAAAGTTAAAGGATTAAAAAAACAAAATGTGAGAGTGTAGGGTGTTTACATACATTAATTTGTGAGAATATGAATCGGTAGATTTGTGGGGTGATATTTTGGCGATATTTATAAAAATTTACCATTTTCAAACCCTCTCCACTTTATCCCAATTTCTGTTTGCTATGTCTTTGCTATGCACATTTGCCCAAGAACTGATGTCCGAAGATGCTGATCTCAGTTCTATTAACCACAGAAACCAATGGGAACTACTTATGTATCCATCAGGAGGAGAATAGATATATTAATTATGGAACATACACACTTTAGAATCTTAGGGAGTAGTTAAAATAATGAAGGCGATTTATATGTGTTGTCATGGAATGATGCATTCATTTTACTAAGTGGCAAAGGCAAGTGGGAGAACAATATGTACATCACTACCCACTATGTTAAAAAAATCACAATGTATTTTTATAGCACATCTATGAATTAAAAAGCTTCAAATTATCTTTAAAATAATACACACTATACTTTTTTGTTGTAGTTACCTCTGAGGTAAAAGCTGAATTTTGGAGGAACATTGTAAAGGGAGGGGAGAGATTTATGTATGTTAGAAATATGTGCAACAAGAATATATGCACTATTATTAGCTTTGCCATTAACATTTTTAAAAGCTTAACAACATAAATAGTACCTGTTTATTAGTTAGATAAAATAACTGCTAGCTGATACAAAACATAAAAGCTGAAATCTGAATGGCTTAACATTACAAATGTTTATTTCTCATGCACATAAAATTTGATGTGATTTGGCAGGGGATCTTTGCTACGGGGTGACTCAGAGACCCAGGCTGCTTCCATCTTGTAGTTACACATCTCAGCATGGGCTTTCCATGTCTGCTACTGAGTGGAAGAAAGAAAATGGAGGTAGTGTCCTGGATTTCAAATGAGTTGGCCTGGAAATGACAAATGTTGCTTCTGGCAAGAGTAGTGACATGACCTTTTTTAGCTACAAGTGGATTGGGAATATAATCTTCCTGTGAACCCAGGAAGGAGAGCAAGACAGGATGTGGGTGAGCACTTATAGCCTCTCCCATTAACTGTTACATAGTAGGTGCTCAATAAAAAGCAATTATTACATTCATTAGGACAACAACTCTCTTTATTTTCTGGAAGAGTTTCTGCGAAGGCCATATTGGCCTTGCAATTCGCCAACTTTTTTGAGATCCTACTATGTGATGAGTGCCTTCAAGTACAGGATCACATCTGATTTTCAAAAGAACACTAAATCTCCACAGGAAAAGTTTAACTTTCTTCCCTCAATAGCGCCTTTCTGCACTGCCCTTTGCAAAACCTCTATAATCTCAGTAGGGTGAGAATTTTCTCTTTCCGTTTGGTTCATGGTCAATATCTTAACTTGGGAGTCGCTGCTACATGCCACATCACTGAACATGCCTGAACACCTCTACAGGTGCCACTAGGAACACTGAAAACCAGGATTTTCTGCTGGGCAAAGTACACAGACAAGAGGCAACAGAAGGATGATGAATTGTTATTATTTTTTAAGTCAAATATAGCATGTAGGCCAAGGGACCAATCCTTGGCATCTCCATTACTTCTACCTCCTAGGACTCCAGGGTTACAGGAATTCAGACTTGGGATTTATAGATGTTTGCTTACACAGTGATTTCCATGGTCTTTCCCCATCTACCCCTTAAGGGGGAGGCTTTGGGCTTTGACCACCTAGGTGTGCTCACTCATTGGTGTATCTTTTCAGTGGCTAGTCTCAACTATGACACCCCATTAAAATCCTACTGCAAATATCAACGTGGTTTCAAAAACTTCTCTTGCTTCAGGTTTACATCCCAAGGACCAGTATGTTCTGTGCCAAATTAGACTCTACTCACAAGCCCATTTGTAAAATGCTTTGAGGGTGTGGTGAAGAAGCCCACCAGGGAATGACCATGTACCTCAACTTCACTGTTCAGACAGCTTCACATACAAGGGGGTGTTGCTATCAGAGGGATCCCATGGTGAGAGTCAGCCAGGAAATACCTGCAGGGATTTGGAATTCTCTAAGTCAGGGGGAAGGCCGGTGATTCTGGGCTGCACCGGGAGCAGGATGCAGTGTCCAGAGGAGGACACAGTGAAGAGCTGGTCACTTGGTCAGCAGGTCAGGTTCCAGAGGCAGACAGGAGGGTACACTGGGGAAGACCCAGGGGAAGGGAACTGTAATGTGGAAAAGTGCTGGGACTAGACACACGTGCCAGCTACTGAGCAGAGGCAGCTCTCAGGGGCTGAGGCAGCAACACCCTGGGTAAATGAATCCCACAAACAATTCCCAAACTGTGTTTGATTCTCATTTTCACATTCCTTCTTTATACCTGCTTTCAGTACTTTGGCTACAAGCTCCTTTTTTACCCCCTAAGAGGCATTATGGAGTAGTAAGAAGAGAAAGGAATTAACAGGCAGAATGTTGACCTCAGGCTGGGAGGAGTAGAATAGCGTGGGCTGTAGAATTCAGACCAGAAGTCTAGTTCCAACTTTGTCACATACTAGGCCTGTGAACTTGGGCACATTCCCAAGCTCTCTAAGCGTTGTTCTTCATCTGTGAAATGAGCTTGATACGCCCTGCCTTGTCTGTGGGACTACTGGGATCTATGTGTTGTTTATACAGCCCCTGGCAAAGTGCATGGTGTGCATTGGATCTTTAATGTTTGGCAGTTATTCTATGATTATTTTGACCCCAGACACGAGCACCTTCCCCTCCGGGATTTGTTTATCCAGGAGACGTCAGGGAACATGCAGTGCTCTCGGACATGGTACACCAAATCAGCCAAAAATTTAGCTTAGCAAGAAAACCTTAGTAAATCTTCCTTATTAGAAAATAAGTTATTTAATTTGGGTTTGGAGGAGCATTTCCCAACTGGATGCAACTCAAAACTCCTAGAATTTGTGTCAAGGACCAACTCCTTTCCTCCCTCCCAGTTGCCCTTCCAACAATCTATCCCTATTGTCATTCATTCACCCCCTCCAAAAATCTAGGCCTTGGTTAGAGCTTACTAAATTATATTGAACATAACATTTAAAATGTTCCTTGAGTGGTGCAGGTTCTGGATCTCCCAGGCCTGGGCAGAGTGCCAGCCCAGGGGCTTCCAGGTATCTCATCTCAAGAAAGTATCACCCTTATTTCTCACAAACTCCTTAAAGATGATGCTCATAAAACACCTGATTTGTGCACTGTGTTCAACTGCATTTGAACAAGAACACAGGATATCTTCCATTCTTGTCCCAAGTGGGATCTGGCTTACCCATGATGCCTGGTAAGAAGTCAATGGTAAGAACTGTTTTCCACTCCAGGCTTAAGTCTCTCAACTCTGAGATACACCATCTGAGGGTCTGAACCCTACTCACCATTCCCACAGCCGCGTCTAGTGTACCATGCAGCTTAATTTAAAATTCCCTCCACTGAAGGACTTGGAGTTTCCCAAGGTCTCAGCCTGCCTTGTCTTAGGATATTTACACTTGAATGCCCTCATATGGACCCTCCCTCCCCCGCCTCCTGACTCTTTTTTACTCTTTCTTTTGGTATTAAAGGATACCCACCATTGTCTTTACATGATTCCTGCTCCAAGACTCTCAAATTCTACAAGTGGGTAGTGAGTCTTATTTATCCTAGCATCCCCAGTACTAACAGAGTGCTTTCCAAAGAGCAAATGTTGAATTAATGTTTGGGGAATAAATGAGCCAGTGTACATGGGTCTAATTTACTAAGATTTATTTCTCATATAATCTTAAATAAACTAAGCAAACACATGTATATGTCATTTAATTTTACAGAATGGCAGATTAAAAGGGACAAGGGAAGCCAAGAATTGACCATCTTTTAGGACCTTTTCTTGATCCCAACTATTTCACTGCTGAGTTCTTTGACAGCTCCAAGGAAATGCCTATTCAAATGTCATGTTATCTTTTCCAGATCATGAAATAAGATGGTCAATTTCACAATATGTTTTACACACAAGCAAAACTTGTATTCTTGGGCCAGCCCCAGTGGCCTAGATGTTAAGTGTGGTGCACTCTGCTTCAGCAGCCCAGGTTTGGTTCCTGGGCATGGACCTACACCACTCATCCGTCAGTGGTCATGCTGTGGTGGTGGCTCACATACAAAAAGAGGAATATTGGCAGCAGATGTTAACTCAGGGCAAAAAACAAAGCAAAGCAAAAAAACTTGTATTCTTAAATTTCAAAAATAGCAATAAACCTATGACCAATGTCATTCATAAACTTAGATTCTGAAGCTAATTAAATGTTATATTAAAAGGAACAACGTTTGAAAACTAACTCTCCCTAAAAAGATAACCTCCATGTTAACTGTATAGAAGAGAGACACAAAGACGTTATACAGTGTTCCCTACAGCTGCACCCCAGCCCTCCACTACTTAGAAGATTGACTACTCTCTTCTGTGACAAAGTGAAGAACCTGTCTGACTTCACTAGGGGAGAGAGGAGGTACTGGACTGGCACTGGAACTTGCACTGGCTGTGGCAGTAGTGCCAGCCCTGGCTGCAGCTCTGGCTTGGGCTCTCTCTTCCTCATCTCTCAAAGCCTCCTCATACTGGATTGGGAAGCAAGTGGGGTCAGACCCATGGACCTTAGTCAAAAACTCCAGCAATTTCATCTTGCTGGTTTCAGCATGGGCTCTTGGACCCCACAGGAATTCATAGCGTGGAGGATCACTGTCAGCCACCCGCCGGTACTCCAGGTACTTTTCCTGCACCAAATCTCTGGTGATGAACTCCCTGGGCTCCCCAAAAATAAAGTGCTTCCTCCCAGAATATAAGTCCATCATATTCAGCATTTCCCAGATCTCCTCCTCAGTGGCGTGATTGCCCTTCATGAAGATCACACCCAGGATAATTATCAGGAGGCTGGTCTTGGGCATGCCCTCTTCTCCACTCAGCCTTCCATCATAGGTGAGGTCTAGTTTGTTAACGAGGGCATAGCAGTGGCTGGTGGGGTCAACTTCCTTCAGATCAATGCCAAAGACCAGCTCTACACGCTCAGAGGCTCTCCTAAAGATCTCAAGGAAGTTATCCTCGTACTCTCTGATAACAACATCAATCATGTCTGCCTCTGTGATCTGCTCTTTCATTTGATACTTATGCAGCAAAAACCGCGCCAACAAAGACACCTTCTCCTCCAGAGGGTCTACAGGCAAGTTCTCAGTTTCTGATAGGGACTCTGAAGAAGCTGAACTACCCTCCTTTTCTTGGCTGCTGGAGCTCTCGTCTGATTTGCTTGATGAGGTGGCTATGATGCCACTGGAAGATGAGTGGGCACTCTGAGGACTCTCAGGAGTACTGGGTGTCTCAGCAGCCGGAGCTTCCTCCAGGTTGCCAGGCATTGGAGGATGGGAGGAGGAGGGAAAGGTCTCCTCCAGAGCCTCAGAGACCTGGGCAGCCTCCGCGCCCTGGGTCTCACTGTGGGCGTGATGTTGTTCCTCTGTGCAACACGTAATCTCCTGACCCTGAGACATGCTCATTCTTGTCAGTGGTAGTAGGCAGGAACGTGGGCAGGAGGGTGGACGATTGGGAACCATGACCTAGGGAGAAAGGGAGTGTGTGAGTAGCCTCATCTGGTAAACTCAACTGTGGCGGCTCTGATAAAGAATGCCTCCACCCATCTTTTCCTGCGCAGTGCTCTAGAGCCTCATAGGTCTCCTGTCCTGACCTGTAAGAAGCTGAAGGAGGAAGTGAGAAGGCTCTTCAGCGTGTAGCCAGTCAACTCAGCTCAAGGCTTCCCAGAGCTGATAACACGGAAGGTGGGTTCAGGTTCTGTGGGATCCCTTCTGTTTTGGGGTGGGTGGTCCCCTCTGCCTTTGTTCAGAATCCTCACTGTGACCCCAGGGAGTATCTGAGACTCCTCCCTCTACTGACCCAAGGATTATCACCTCAGAAAGAGGCCTTCATCTCCTTGAGACACTGGAATTAAAAAGAACCACGAGGGCACCTCAGACTGACAGCTCTTTTCAGAGCCTCTCAGTCCAGAAAGTCACAAGGGTGACAGATACCGAGGGGAAGGAAGTGAGGGGGCCGCTCTTTAGGCCATACCTGCCTGGGCCTCCAGGAAGTGACAGAGGAGGGCAGCTGTCTGTTGGAGCTCTGTTGTTCTGCTGTGTGTGGTCCCCTCAATCCTCACTCAGGATCATAACTTTGACCTTGATAGAGACCGAGACACCCCTCTCTGTTAACTTGAGACAATAGCCCTCAGACTCACATAGGCAAAGTCAGAAAGCACCAAAGTCTGACAACTATTCCAGGGCCTATTTAGTCTGACAACAGGAACAGGGCTCTTTGGGGTCCCCACTGTTCTGGAGTGTGTGAGCCCCCCAGTCCTTATTCAGCATCTTACTTCGATTCCTGGCAGGACCTGGGATTCCTCTCTCTGCTTACTTGAGGCTGCACCTCTCAGAACAACATCCTTACCGTCCTCAAATTCCCCGACAAAAGTCAGGAAAAATCACTCCTGGCTACCTCCTCCTCCTCCGAGGGCTGACAACAGAGTTCTGAGGGGTCTTCTCCATTCTGGGGGAGATATCTCTTCAGTCCTCACTCAGCATCTTACCTTGACTCCTGGCAGGGTCTAGGACTCCTCCCTCTGCTCACCTGAGGCAACACTCCTCAGAACAGGCTTCAACTCCCTGTAAACCCAAGGTAGAAGTCAGGGGGCAACTCAGTCTGACAGTTATTTAGGGGCCTCCCAGGGCTGGAGCAGGGTCTGGGCTCTTATTTGTGAGACCTTCTCTGTTGTGAACTGGGTGGTCCCCTTCTTCCTGGAGGAGCGACCCCACTCAGTGCTTTACCTTTAAATCTGGTAAGGCTTAGGGCTCCTCTCTCTGCTGAAACTAGGCCTCTTCCCTCAGACGAAGGCATTCACCGTCCTCAGACTCCCGAGGCAAAAGTCAGGGGAAGCCAGTCCCTGCCAACCCCCCTCCTCCCAGAGCTCACCATGGAGTTTTGCGCACCCCGCTCCAGTCTGGTGTGGGTGGTCTCCTCCGTCCTCACTCAGAATCTTACCTTGCTTCCGGGCAGGGTCTGGGATTCCCCCTCTGCTCACCTGGGGAAACACTCCTCAGAACAGGCCTCTCTTTCCCGCTAACCGAAGATGGAAGTCAGTATGACAGTTATTCTGGGGATTCTTAGGGCCGGAGCAGCGGCTGGGCTCTTGCCTATGGCATCCCCTCTGTTCTGTGGCGGTGGTCACTCATTCCCCATTCGGCACCTTATCTTGAACTCAATGGTGCCGGCCTCCGCCTTCCGCTGACTTGTGGCCACGCCCCTCAGACCAAGGCCCCCACCGCCCTCAGATTCCCGAGGCCCAAGTCAGTGGATGCCTCGGTCTCACAGCTATTTCGGGGGCTCCCGGGATGACAAAAGGGACGAGGCCTCACTTAGTGAGCCCCCCTCTATTCTGGGGTAGTTGGTTCCCTCATTCAATGTCCTCACCTTAACACTTGACCAATCCTGGGACTCCTCCTCCCGCTGACCGAGACAGTGCCTTTCAGGGCAGGCCTTCACCCACAATTCCCCGAAAGTGGAAGTTAGAGGAGGTCCCTTCCGCTTTTACTCCCCGTCCCGCCCCCTGGTGTCCGGGTGCCGCCAAAGCCCAGAGCAGGAGTAAGGTTCTGTGGGGCTACTAATATTCCGGAGTATTTAACCCCATTCAGGGTCTTCACCCAGAATCCCTGCAGAACCAGGGATTCTTGGCTCCACTGAACTGAGGTTGTGCCTCATACACCAAGACCCTCACTGCCGTCAGACTCTCAAGAGGTCGGGGTCGGAAGGAACTTCTGTGTGATAGTTATTCTGGAGTTTCCCACTGCTAACAGTGGTGGTGGAACTCCTGGAGCTCCCTCCAATCTGGTGTCAGGGATGCCCTCAGTTCCAAGTCAGTGTCTTACCTGGAACTTCCACGGCCCCGGACTCTTCTCTCTGCTAACTTGAGACCGCACCTCCCCAACTCAAGGCTCTCACTGCTTTAAGACTCCTGAGGCCAAAGTCAGGAGATGCCACTTTAGTCACCTCTGCACGGAGTCTCCAAGGGTTGATAGCAGGGTCGAGGCTCTGTGGGGTCCTTCTCTAAGGTAAGTGGTTCCCTCAGTCCTCACTTAGGGTCCATACCTTCGTTCGAGGCTTTTTGATTAATTACTTCCTAGGCGATGCCAGCTTCCTGCCAATCTCTATGCATTTGCCCCACTGCAACTCTCATAGAGATTGAGTCCAAGTTCCAGGCTAGATGCTAGGTGGTGAAGCTACAACACAGTGCACAAAAAAACACACTTTCCCACGGGGTCCCTTCTCCAGCCAGCTGTGAATCTTCTATTCTAAGACTTACTTTCCACAGGGAAGAGCCATGCATAGATACATTGTTAAGGGGTCTTGCCGCTCCCATATGAAACATTGCATCACTTCATATAATCGTGAAGTGAAGGAGTTCTAAGAGCCTGCATGGACCCATTAGGTTAATGTGTGCCTCCTGACTTCTGATTACTGGATAAATAATTGAAATAATAAAGCAGGACAGAACCTTAGAAATTGTCATTTTACCGATGAGGAACCTGGAGCATAGGGAGGTGTTGAAGTATTTTGCAAGTGATTTGTTAGTAACTAAAGTTTAAGTACTTAAGTGGTATTCTATGACTATGCTCTCAGCACATACATTTCAAACAATACAATCAAAACAAAATTCTCTCTTGCCTTTTCAATCTTCTCCATCACCTGCACCACCATATAATCTTATTATAAGTTAATTTTGTATAGATATAACTGTGCATTTGATTTACATAAATCAAATTTATATAAATTACATAAATGTAATAATAAAGTACATATTATTTTGCTATTTGCTTTTTCCTCCAATTAATAATCCATCTTGAAGAGTATTCCATATCAATCTTCAGAGCGGCCCTAAAGTTTGAAGAACAGATAATATTATTTGTAAATTGAAATGTCTTTGAGGACATTCCATATATTGTGTATATTTCTAAACTCTGTAAGCAGTCTATATATAGCTCTGCCTTTTTTTATTTAAAAAGTAAAAAGATGACTACCTCTATAATTAAAACTCTCATGCATATTTGTCTTCAAGTAATTTCATGAATGGAAAGAGTGATGAGATATATAGTTAGTGTGCTAGGTATTGCTCATGAGAATTAGTAGGCCATTTTTTCCACGGGTCATGAGAAATGTGAGAAACAAATAAATTAAAGGTTGAGTACTGCTATACTATTCCTTTCTGTCTTTTATAGACTTACCTCTTGATTTCCATTTCTTGATCTGCGTCAGTCCACAAAGCTTTATTGATTACAGTGATGAAATATTCAATAGTGTAATGTGAAGCGTATGCAAAATGTAATAACTTAACCCTGATATTAATCCCAATGGCTCAAAGGTTCCAACACAAGATCCAGTGAGAGGTTTCCCATTTGTTCTTTGAGAGTTTACGATTTTATTGCTATGCTGTCTTTGAGTAAAACTGTTTCATCACCTAATCCATCTTTCTATGGAATCATTTTAAAGCCCTTTAGATTTATTTTGTTTATTTACATTCCCTTTCTGAGACTGGAATATGACAGTAAGGCAGAATTCATCTTTTATGCCTTCCTTTCATTCCTTTTATCTACTCTCATGTACTATATTATTAGCATAAAATAGATTTAATTCCTCTATTTCTTACATGTTTGGAGGTTTGAAGAAAAAGATTATTTATAGACTACGTGGAATTAATGCCACCTAGATTTTTAATACTTCCTTCTTTATTTTCTTCCAGTATTTGAGTCTATGCTGTCTCATTTTAAAGCAAAGGTACTTTAAAATGGGTAAAATGGTGAATTATACTGTTCAATATGATGTATTTCAATAGCATATTAAACACTTAAAATTGAAAATAGTCATGCTACACTTTAAGTCTAAAAGCTGAATAGAAATAGTTTTTTCTTTAAATTTAACAAGTGGATTTCTAATCACAGTTGTTTTCATTTCTTTTTTTTTCAGTTGTTTTATTGACATCATAATGGTTTATAACATTGTGTAATTTCAAGTGGACATTATTATTTTTCAGTTTCTGTTTAGACTGCATTGTTCTCACCACCAATAGTCTAATTTTTATCCATCACCATACATATGTGCCTCTTTACCCCTTTCGCCCACCTCCCAACCCCCTTCCCCTCTGGTAACCACTAATCTGTTCTCTTTATCCATATGTTTGTTTATCTTCCACATACGAGTGAAATCATGCGGTGTTTGTCTTTCTCTGTCTGGCTTATTTCGCTTAACATCATACCCTCAAGGTCCATCCATGTTGTTGCAAATGGGATGATTTTGTGATTTTTATGGCTGATTTATATATATATATATATATATATATATATATATACACACACACACACACACACACACATATATATACCAAATCTTCCTTGTCCATTTATCAGTTGAAGGGCATTTGGGTTGCTTCCATGTCTTGGCAATTGTAAATAATGCTGTCATGAACGTAGGGATGCATAAAATTCTGAAATGTTCATTTCAAGTTCTCTGGATAAATACCAAGTGGGCGGGTAGCTGGATCATACAGTATTTCTATTTTTAATTTTTCAAGACATGTCCATACCATTTTCCATAGTGGCTGCACCAGTTTACATTCCCATCAGCAGTGTATGAGGGTTCACTTTTCTCCATGTCCTCTCCAACATTTGTTATTTTTTGTCTTGGTAATTATAGGCATTCTGACAGGTGTCAGGTGATATCTCATTGTAGTTTTGATTTGCATTTCCTCAATAATTAGTGATGTTGAAAATCTTTTCATGTGCCTGTTGGCCATCTGTATGTCTTCTCTGGAAAAATGTCTGTTCATGTCGTCTGCCCATTTTTTGATCTGGTTGTTTTTTTGTTGTTGTTGAGTTATATGAGTTCTTTATATATTTTGGAAATTAACCCTTGTCGGATATATGTTTTGCAAATATTTTCTGCCAGTTGGTGGGTTGTCTTTTCATTTTGTTCATGATTTCCTTTACCTTGCAGAGGCTTTTTAGTCTGATGTAGTCCCATTTGTTTATTTTTTTTCTTTTCTTTCTCTTGCCGAAGTGGACATGGTAATCAAAAAGATGCTGCTAAGACCGATGTCAAAGAGTGTACTGTCTATATTTTCTTCTAGGATGTTTATGGTTTCAGGTCTTACATTCAAATCTTTAATCCATTTTGAGTTAATTTTTGTGTATGGCATAAGATAATGGTCTACTTTCATTCTTTTGCATGTGGCTGTCCAGTGTTCCCAACACCATTTATTGAAGAGACTTTCCTTTCTCCGTTGTACATTCTTGGCTCTTTTGTCAACGATTAACTGTCCATAGATGGGTGGCTTTATTCTGGGCTTTCAATTCTGTCCCATTGATCTGTGTGTCTGTTTTTGTGTCAGTACCATGCTGTTCTGATTACTATAGCTTTGTAGTATATTTTGAAGTCAGGGATTGTGATGCCTCCAGCTTTGTTCTTTTTTTTTTTTTTCAGGATTGCTTTGGCTATTCAGGGACTTTTGTTGTTCCATATAAATTTTAGGATTCTTTATTCTATTTCTGTGAAAAATTTCATTGGAATTCTGATTGGGATTGCATTGAATCTGTAGATTCCTTTAGGTAGTATGGACATTTCAACTATGTTTATTCTTCCAAACCATAACATGGAATATCTTTCCATTTCTTTATATCTTCTTCAATTTCTTTCAATAATGTCTTGTAGTTTTCAGTGTATAGGTCTTTCACCTCTTTGGTTAAATTTATTCCTAGTTATTTTATTCTTTCTGTTTCGATTGTGAATGAGGTTGTATTCTTAACTTCTCTTTCTGCTACTTCATTATTAGTGTATAGAAATGCAACTGATTTTTGTAAGTTGATTTTGTACCCTGCAACTTTCCTGTAGTTGATTATTTCTAATAGTTTTCTGATAGATTCTTTAGGGTTTTCTATATATAGAATCATGTCAACCATAAATAGTGGGGTGAGAGTGGGCACCCTTGCCTTGTTCTTGTTCTCAGAGAGATTGTTTTCAGTTTTTCACCATTAAGTACAATGTTGGCTATGGGTTTGTCATATATGGCCTTTATTATGTTGAGATACTTTCCTCCTATACCCATTTTATTGAGAGTTTTAATCATAAATGGATATTGTGTCTTGTCAAATGCTTTCTCTGCACCTATTGAGATGATCATGTGATTTTTATCCCTCATTTTGTTAATGTGGTGTATCACAATGACTCATTTGTGGATGTTGAACCATCCCTGCATCCCTGGTATAAATCCCACTTGATCATGGTGTATGATCCTTTTAATGTATTGCTTTATTCAGTTTTCCAGTATTTTGTTGAGGATTTTTGCATATATGTTCATCAGTGATATTGGTCTGTAATTGTCCTTCTTTGTGTTGTCCCTTTCTGGTTTTGTATCAGGGTAATGTTGGTCTCATAGAATGAGTTAGGAAGCATTCCATCTTCTTCAGTTTCTTGGAATAGTTTGAGAAGGATAGGTATTAAATCTTCTTTGAGTGTTTGATAAAATTCTCCAGAGAAGCCATCTGGTCGCAGACTTTTGTTTTCTGGTGGTTTTTGATTACTGATTCAATCTCGTTACTTGTGATTGGTCTATTCAGATTTTCTGTTTCTTCCTGATTCACTCTTGGGAAGTTGTATGAGTCTAAGAATTTATCCATTTCTTCTAGGTTTTCCAATTTGTTGGCATATAGTTTTTCATAGTATTCTCTTATAATCCTTTGTATTTCTGCAGTGTCCATTGTAATTTCTTCTTTTTCAATTCTAATTTTGTTTATTTGAGACTTCTCTCTTTTGTTCTTAGTGAGTCTGGCTAACAGCTTGTCAATTTTCTTTATCTTCCTAAAGAATCAGCTCTTAGTTTCATTCATCCATTCTACTGTTTTTTTAGTCTCTATTTCATTTATTTCTGCTCTGATTTTTATTATTTCCCCCCTTCTGCTGACTTTGGGCTTTGTTTGTTCTTTTTCTAGTTCTGTTAGGTGTAGTTTAAGATTACTCATTTGAGATGTTTCCTGTTTGTTGAGGTGGGCCTGTGTTGCTATGAATTTCCCTCTTAGAACTGCTTTTGCTGCATCCCATAAGAGTTGGTATGTTGTATTTTCATTTTCATTTGTCTCCAGGTTTTTTAAAATTTCTCCTTTGATTTCTTCATTGATCCAGTGATTGTTCAGTAGCATGTTGTGCAGTCTCCACATATTTGTGCCTTTTCCAGCTCTTTCTTGTAGTTGATTTCTAGTTTCATAGCATTGTGGTCAGAAAAGATACTTGATATGATTTCAATCTTGTTAAATTTATCGAGGCTGGCCTTGTTTTCCAACATATGGTCTATCTTTGAGAATGTTGCATGTGCACTTGAGAAGAATGTGTATTCTGCTGTTTTTCGATGGAATGATCTATATATACCTATTAAGTCCATGTGGTCTAATTTTTCATTTAAGTCTACTATTTTCTTGTTGACTCTCTGTCTGGATGAGCTATCCATTGATGTAAGTGGGGTGCTGAGGTCCCCTACCATTACAGTGTTGCTGTCAATTTCTCCCTTTAGGTGTGTTAATAGATGGATTATATACTTTGCTGCTCCTGTGTTAGGTGCATATATATTCATAACTGTTATGTCCCTTTGGTGGAAAGTCCTTTTTGTCATTGTATACTGCCTCTCTTTGACTCTTTTTGTTTTTTTATCTTGAAGTCTGCTTTGTATGGAAACACCTGCTTTCCTTTGTTTGCCATTTGCTTGGGGTATCGTCTTCCATCCTTTCACTCTGAGCCTGTTTGTCTTTAGAACTGAGATGTATTTCCTGGAGGCAGCATATTGTTGGGTCTTGTTTTTTAATCCATCCAGCTCCTCTGTGTCTTTTGATTGGAGAATACAATCCATTTACACTTAGAGTGCTTATTGATATATGAGGACTTCATACTGCCATTTTACCTCTTGTTTTCCAGTTGTTCTATATTTCCATTGTTTATCTTCCCTTGTATTTCTGACTGCCATTTCAGTTTGGTGGTTTTCTTTAGTGGTTTTCTCTTTATTTATGAATTGTGCCTCTGCTCTGATTTTTTATTTAGTTGTTAACATGAGTTTTGTATAAAAGATCTCGTAGATGAGATAGTCCATTTTCTAACAGCCTCATATCTTCATTAGCCTAAGCAGGTTCCATCCCTTTGCTCTTCCCCATCTGAATTATTGTTGTCACAAATTATTCTGTTTTGTGTTGTGAGTTTGTGACTAAATTGAAGTGTCTATAGTTATTTTTGATGCTTTCCTTCCCTGTATGTTTTAGGTTATAATTAAGTGTTTGCTAACCTGTTCTGATAGACAGCTGCAGTTTTCCGATTTTTTTTTCTGTCTATTTATCTCCTTGCTCAAACCTTTGTAGACCTTTGCCTTTTTGTTTGAGGTATGAGGCCTTCCTTTATCATTTCTTGTAAGGGAGGTTTAGTGCTGATGAACTCCTTCAGCTTTCGTTTATCTGGGAAAGCTTTTATTTCTCCATCATACCTGAAGGATAGTTTCAGTGAATACAGTATTCTTGGCTGAATGCTTTTGTCTTTCAGTATTTTGAATATATCATTCCATTCTCTCCTAGCCTGTAAAGTTTCTGCTGAGAAATCTGCTGAAAGTCTGATAGGGGTTCCTTTGTAGATTATTTTCTTCTGCCTTGCTGCCCTTAATATTTTTTTTCTTTGTTGTTGTTGACTTTTGCCAGTTTTACTATTATATGCTTTGGAGAAGGTCTTTTTGCATTGATGTAATTAGGAGTTCTATTGGCTTCATATATTTGTAAGTCCAGTTCTTTCTCCAGGTTTGAGAAGTTCTCAGCTATAATTTCTTTGAACAAGCTCGCTGCTCCTTTCTCCCTTCCTTCTCCTTCTGGAATACCTATAATTCTTATGTTGCTTTTCCTAATTGTTAGATATTTCTTGAAGAATTCCATCAATTTTAACAAATCTTAGTTCTCTCTCCTCCTCCACCTGAAGTATTTCTATATTTCCACCTTCTAAATCACTATTTCTGTCCTCGATGATGTCAGCTCTATTTTTTAAGGATTCTAGATTTTTTTGTGTGTGTGATAAGGAATATTGGCCCTGAGCTAACACCAACTGCCAATTTTCCTCTTTTTGCTTGAGGAAGATTGTACCTGAGTTAACTTCTTTGCCAATCTTCCTCTATTTTGCATGTGGGATGCTGCCATAACATGGCTTGATGAACAGTGTGTAGGTCCACACCCAGGATCCAAACCCACGAACCCCAGGCTGCCAAAGCAGAGTGCATGACTTTAACTACTACACCACTGCCTTGGCCCAGGATTCTAGATGATTTTTTATCTCGTTAATTGTATTCTTCATATCCAGAATTTTTCTTTTTCTTTTTTTTACAGTTTCAATCTCTTTGGTAAAGTATTCCTTCTGCTTATTAATTTTATTCCTGAACTCATTGAACTGTCTTTCTGAGTTTTCTTGTAACTCATTGAAATACTTTATGACAGCTATTTTGAATTCTCTGTCATTTAGATTGTAAATTTCTGTGGCTTCAGGGTTGGTTTCTGGAGACTTGTCATTTTCCTTCTTCTCTGAATTGTTGCTGTAATTTCTCATGGTGTTTGATGAACTAATCCTTTGCTGATGCATTTGTGGTAGTATCAGGTCACAGGTTCCACCTGCTACCACTGGTGGGAAGCTGGAGCTGTGTTTCTGATCCCACCCCTCTCTGCTGGAAGTTGTGTGGGTATAGCTGATACTCCCACAGGCCAGGATAGCGTTTGTGCATGTGCTGGACTACCACTGCCTCTGCTTACAGTCACACCAACTGCCATAATCACAGTTGTTTTAATGTGTTCACTGTTGTATAAGACTTGACCATTGTTATTGGAAATAAGATGTATTTATTTATTTATTTTTTGTGAGGAAGACCAGCCCTGAGCTAACATCTGTTGCTAATCTTCCTCTTTTTTGCTGAGGAAGACTGGCCCTGGGCTAACATCCGTGCCCATCTTCCTCTACTTTATATGGGATGCCCCCACAGGTTGGCTGACGAGCAGTGTGTCAGCGGGCGCCCGGGATCCGAACCGGCGAACCCCGGGCTGCCAAGCGCGAACTAAACCACTGCGCCACCGGGCCGGCCCCCGGAAATAAGATGTATTGAGAAAAGTAAATTAAACTATTAAATTACTTTCTCTTGGTTACTGAAATTAAGATAAAATGTCAAAACGTGGATACTGTTGTTGAAACAGTCTGTGGTTGTTTTGTGTCATAAAATGGCCTGGCACATATTGTATTTAATATGCACATGCCACCTAGATAAATAACACTAATCTTTCAAAACAAAAAGATGATATCCGAATAGATGAAATGACTTGGTCAAGGTCACTAAATAAATTACACACATATTGTAATGTATTGACTGATTAAATAATCATCTCATATGATTTATTTTAATTCCATATTTATAATGTGATCTAAACATTTCATTAAAAAACATATTCTCATGATCCTGTGGTTAAAATCTAGATGAACTCATGGTGAAATATCCATATATATATATATGTATATGTAATTTATATCATAATATAGGTGTCTCAACTTAGAGTCTCCAAGAAGCAGACCTTGAAAGAAAATTTTTGTGGTAGTGATTTATTAAAGAACTATCCACAGGGTAAAACCAGTAAGAAAGTGGAGGCAACATGATAGAAAAGAAGAAGCCAAGCAAAGATGTAATTTTAGGTGAGGTCTCAGCCTGATCCCATGGGGAGCTCTACAGCATAAGTTAAATCTCAGATTTTGCCTTACCTTGTGGCAAAGGAACTGGGCTTTTAAACTCCCACACCAGTCAGTCATTGGCTATATGTCATTCTGGGATTAGGGGATGGTAGGGGAGCAAGGCATGGTAATTCCAAGACATTTCTGACTCTCTGTTCAGGCAAGGAGACTCCAGTCTCCAAGAGCAATCCTTTCAAGGTCAAAGGTACAAGCATTTAATAGCATAACATGCAGAGGCTAGATGAACACACAAAGTTAAGAAAAGGAATCTGACAGAATCAGGACTGGATACCAACAGTGCCTATAACTTGGTATTGTGAGGAAAACATTGGACTTTAGAGATAGAGAACCATATGTTCAAGCTCTGGCTTTGCTCATCAGGCATAGCCTTTAGCAAGTTACTTGGGAAATCTATGCAGATGTTTGTGAATAAATCCTTTTCATTTTTATTTCCAAACTATAGTGTGATGCCTGGCACATAGTTGGCATTCAGGAAAAGAGTGTTGAATAAATGAAATCAGTAAACCTACTTTTATATAGTTCTAGTGGGATTCAGCTTGTTGGGTTTTATTGTTATTGTCGTTTGTTACTGTTTTATTTTTATTTTTCTAGCTTTTCATGCATATAACTTTACTTCCATGGTTTTGATTCACATCTTACTGGAACACTGACTATCTCTACCCTAGAATTGACTCTGGGATTAATTTTCACATCATAAGTCTGTGATTTATATATATACACACACACACACACACACACACACACACACACACACATACATGATTTTATATATATATATAATATATATATATCACTAATATTTATTTATTTATTTATATTGAGGGGACGTAGCAGCAAGTCTGCCACTAGTCAAGAAGGAGCCCAAGGTTTTTTCCTGCTCTAATCAGCCAGATCCTAGGAAGCAGATTTGAACTCTGGACCTTGAATTAAGTTCCCCACAAGGATATTAAGAAAAAAATTAAAAATATATTTGATTAGCTAATTATTTTTAAGATAATCAATATTGATCTACCAGGTAAGACTTAAATGGAAAAGCCATAGAAAATAGAGATTATGAATTTATTGTTCTCTGCCTGAAAAGATGAGGGAAGTTTTAACTTACATTTACTCTGAGAGGCTGGAAACTTATTATAAAATACTCCATTATTAGGTTTCTCTAAAATCTATTTTTATTTGGTTATTTCTTATACCTCATGGGTCATTTGTTTCTCTTTAGATATTGATGGCTCCGAGATAGTGCTTCTCAAACTTATTCAGTGACCCTAGGAGGGAAATCCACAACCTCCTATGTCCAGAAATGCACAACAACAAGAAATGTTTATTGAGAATGTGCTTGTGCCCCGTGCAGTAATGAAGATTATCTCATTTCATTTCTTATTTAATCATCAATACAGCCCTATGAGTTAAGGACAACAATCATGCCGATTTCACAAATGGAGAGATTCAGGCTAAGAGAGGTTAAGTAACTTGACCATGGGCATGTAGCTAGGAAAAGGCAAAACCAGGATTCACACCTAGGTGATCTGTAACCAGAATCTCAGTTCCAGCTTCCACAAGGGAGAGAAAAGTTTGAAAGTCTGCATTAGAACTGAAGGTGGTTCTTTTTGGGGAGTCCAGCTTACTTTAAAACCTGGGAAGATGAAAATATAGAGAGAAGGCTCTGCTCCTCAAATTGATATAACTTGCACCCCCAGCCAGACCAATCAGAGAATTTTTTACTCTCCATAACTTTCTTAAGATATCCTCCTGACCTATTCTTCACTCCTAATTCCAGTGGACACAACCACTTATTTGTGAAACATCATTACAAGGGTTTGCACAATGACAACACATGAAAGCCCCACTTGGTCTCCTTAGACACAAAAGAAGAACTAACTTAATGTGAATGAATCATTGGAGGACTGAGGTTCTTATAGTAAAGGTAAAGGTTTTAAGAAAGCTTTTCATTTACTTTTAAAAAGACAGATTTTAACTACTATTTTAGGAGATCAGGCCCTTTTCAATAGAAATAGAGCATTGGACAAGTCCTAATTATGTCATTTTCACTAAGAAAGAAATTTAAAACAATTTCACTGCCTATAATATGGATATGTAATGATTAAATGAGAAACTCCATGAATTCATAAAGGAAACATCACCAAGTGCGGGGAGGGTAAAGAAGCGAGCAGAGCAACAGCCAGCAGTGAGAAGTCATTGGGTTCAGTGAGGCACACATGCAAACTCTCAAATCAGACCTGGGTCTCTGTGGACCGAATTAGATGTTAAAACTGGCTTAGAGCTGGCATTAGGGAAAGTCTTGCTCTTCATTGGGGAACTCTTTACTTTATCCAAAATGCCAGAAATATACTAGGAAGGAACATAAATCCTGCAGAAAACAGACCTTCACATTGGAAGTGTTAATCCCAGCCAAGTAGGAAAGTTTTTTGTTTTTTTCTATCTTAGTACTAATTATGGTGATCCTGGGGGGAAATGGATTTGGAGTAAACACCACCTGCATTGGCAGCTGAGAGAATGAGACAGGAGAATTTGGCATCTGAACCCCATTATGTATGTGGCATTATGAGTAGAATCTGTGAATTACATCTGTCCCAAGACTGTGGCTCTTTATTGCTAAAAACTCATATTGACAGAGCAATTATGGATGGAAAAGACTCACTCATTTATCTAAGCTGGGCCCCAATCTGCCCTGTGCTGTATATCATGCCATAATTAAGTTAATTGAGGCAATCTAATTCCTAATGCTCTGAGTATAATGCTTGACATTCATGGTGTTCACAGTTTTTGTCCACAATCCTAGCTCAGGTCATGAAAACAGGGAATAAAAACAGGTGGGGTAAGAGTCAAGGTGGGAATTGGTAGCATCAGTTACCTTGCTTTCTGTTCTCATACATACAAAATTGGGAAATGGAAATATTATTTTCATGGTCATGCTGGGGTGAGTGCACAGGAGAATTCTGCTAGTCTGGGCAACAAGCTACATGAGTCGTGAAAGGAACAGAATAGAAGGCCATATTTCCTGCTGAGATTTATGTTGGAAAATTGTTGCTGCCAGGACCGTGGGTTATACTGAGATGTTTTCTGAGCTTCCTCTGAGTTTTTAAATAAGACCAGCCTTCCAAATTCTGAGAGCCATAGAATTGCCGTTCTATTTCCTTGGTTAGGAGCAATTAATCATGGTTGTATGCCACCAACAAATAAAAATATTTTTCTTTTAGACAGGCAGGAAAGTTGGAAAGGAAGTCAGGAAGAGTGTTCCACTCTAAATACATCTTTATTTACTTTAGATTCAGTGCAGGATGTTTGTTTTTTATTAGTACACTTCCAACAAGAGGGCTGAAAACCCTGAGGCAAAGGAAGCCCATTACACTACAGTCCTGGGGTCCCAGTCACACCCTCTTGCTAAAATTCAGGGATGTCTTTAGTGCATTCTTCTCGCAATAGTAATGCGACAGACACTTCACTTCCAGCAGAAAGACACAAGGGTTCCCAGACTGGTGCAATCCATAGACCTGTGGTGTGGTATCTGGTTACATTTACCTTTTCCCAGATAATATTTTACACAAACTAGCTGCAGTTCTGCTTGTGAATTTTAACAAGAGAAGATTTCATACAAACTTGTTCCACTGTGCTTTAAATGCCTTCCAACAAAAGTAGTATGTGACTTTTTTTCATTGATGGGAAAAATGAAATTTCAAGATCCCAGACTTCACCCCTTCCTGGTCCAACTGAGGTTTGGTAGTGAACAGCCTCTTTGGAAGGGAGCACATGGATGCTGTCAGCAATCTTAATGCCTGCTTTATCCTTTGTTGTCCACTAGTGGAAACAGTTGGGTTGAAAATTTTAGCTGAGCTACAAAATATCTAGCATCTGCAATTTAAAAACAAAGCCAAAAAACAAGCACACAAATCTCTCTCGGAAAATATGTCTTCTTTAGCATAGTGTATGAAGCAAAGATTGACAATGAGAGTGTTTTATTTATCTATTTTTCGGATGAGGGAGAAATATTAAATGAAGTCTACAAATAAGTCTATTATTTTTGCTACTATTATTTACTATTATTGCTTATTTTGTTTTATAGCTCAGGGATTTTACAAAAAGCCCTGTAAACTCAAACTGCTGTGTTTTAATATTGCTCTTGCTCTCCGGCAGTTCTTGCTCTCTGGCAGTTGACAGAAAATTTTCACTTATATTTGATTTCATTTGTGTTGCATTTCTGCTTTAATGAAGGCTATGTGACCTGTGGTTAACATGGAATGGGTATATATACAATGGAATATTATTCAGCCATAAAAAGTATTAAATCCTACCATTTGCGGCAACCTGGATGGACATTGAGGGCATTATGGTAACTGAAATAAGTCAGACGGAGAAAGACAAGTACAGTGTGATCTCTCTTATATGTGGAATCTAAAACACCACCAACAACAAACAAAAACAACAAACCAAGCTCATAGATAGAGAGAACATATTGGTGGTCGCCAGAAGTGGGAGGTGAAGGGTGGGCGAAATGGGTGAAGGAGTCAAAAGGTACAAATTTCCAATTATAACATAAACAAGTCACGGAGATGTAATGTACAGCATGGTGACTATAGGTAATAATACCATATTGCATATTTTAATGTTGCTAAGAGAGTAGATCTTAAAAATTCTCATCATAAGAAAAAAAATTGTAATTATGTATGGTGACAGATGTTAACTAGACTTATTGTGGTGATCATTTCACAATATATACAAATATCAAATCATTATGTTGCACACCTGAAACTAATATGTTATATGTCAATTATACCTCAATTAAAAAAAACTGAATGGCAATAAAATTTTAAAACCCATTCATTTTACAATTTAAATAGAAATAATCCTTGTATTCAGTAACCTCCAAGGATTATTTCATCTAAGCTCGCCCCCAAAACGTTTTGCCCCCAATAGGCTTATATCTAAGTAGTTTTATAGTTTAATAGTTCTTATATCTAAGAGGTTTCATGGAATCAGATCTCACTGCAGATAAAGTAAATTCTACTTTTGTTTTCTATTTTCCTGTTGTCCAACAAGTGTTTGTTAAATATCCGTTTTGAGCAAGTCACTTAACCTCTTCATGCCCCAGACTCTCCGTTTCTAAAGGAAGGTATTGGACTAGATAATGTCTAAGATAATTTGAACTTAAATTTATAATTTTGCCATAGGCTTAGGATCTTTCTAAACACCCAAAAGGGTTATGTATAGGAGTAGATATCATGACCAAGTGGAAAGATAATGGACTTTGTAGTAAAATGAACATATTAATATCTAAATTCTGCTTTTCTGTGACTTCTGTGAGCCATAGGTTTCTCACCTGGCAAATGGGTACACTATTACTGTCCTTACAACATTGGAGAATTAAATTTGAATAAATGGCAAAGTCTGTAACACCTAGTAGCTCAATAAACCATAGTGGCAAATCTCTCTTGCCTTTGCTCAAATTGCTCACACTCCAAGTACAAAGAGAAGATCTCTGCAACAAAAGAGATACATAGTAATGCAATGTTAGAAAATGCTATATGAAATGAGCAATTTATACATAATGGACATCTTAAATATGTTTTGCAACAAGAGAGTTCAAATGAGGCTTAGCTGCATCAGCTCTGCTTAATTATAAACTCTGATCCTTACTTATTCCTGATTATTGCCTTGACTTGACGTTTGTTTTTGGTGCTTCTGATTAACTCTTTGTATAATAATTAATCAAGTGAGATCTGAATCCATTTCCTCATACCACCAGGGTTAGGGATATTTAGATCAGACATAGGAGCTATGGATAGGATATGAAATTTAAGTTCTGAATTGAGAGATAGATCACTTGCTGAAAGGAGCTAGAAAACAGCTAGAAACACAGCTAGAAAGTCCACTTCTTCACCCTGACCTTACTTTATAAATTAATTAATCCCTGCTGACTGAGGCACCCGGTTTCCCCACTGAACACTGACAATTCATTAAAGATAGAAAAAATAAAAATAAAGAAATAAAAAGTCAAGAGACCAGAAATCCTTTATCAAAATCTCCTAACAGGAAATTTAACAAAAAATTCATTGAGTGTTTTGAGATGCTTAGAATAAAACGTATGCAAATAATACTGATAAAAATCCAGAGTTATCAGTAAATCACACTGAGAACTCTGTTCTCAGAGTTATCTGTAAATCAAACTATGTAGTTGGTTCTGCATAATTTTGGAGGACCTCCAAAAATCCTGGAATTATGACATTTTAGAATAAAAGGCAATTCAGTCCAACTACTTTATTTTAGAGATGAAGAAACTGAGACCCACAGAAGTTAAGTGACCTGCAGATTAGCATATAACTCAGTAGTTAAAAGCAAGGATCTGCTTTGCCATTTCCTACCAGTGTGCCATTAGCAAGTACATAGCCTTTCTATGATCCAAGGTACTTATATGCAAAATGGGGCTAGAATAGTAAATACCCCATAATAATTGGTAGAACACATGTAAAATGTTTAGCAAAATGCCTGACGTATTAAATACTGTTATTATCATTATTAGAATGGGGACTAACATCTGGCATTATAATGATTTATAATCTGGAATGATGAATGGGAGGAGTCTACTTCACCTATTAATGAAGTTGAAGAAAATTTTAGATCATGCTTGTGATCAACCTTTAAACTTGCATGTAGTAGAGATAGCAATGCAGAATATTTTCCTCAAAGACATGTCTTTTTGCTAAAAGCCTTCTGTTATAGCAACCTTCAGGGAAATTCCCCAGTAGATATAACAACTATTTAGAAGAAGTGAAATTTGTTTCCCGGTAAGTTCATAACAAATATTTATTTTCCCTGGAAAATCCAGATATACTTAGCGATTTCAATCCCCTACCTAAAAACAAATAAGCCCAATAAAACAAATAAAAGAATAACAAAGGCTTCAAATATTATTGTCTTCTGGTATTGAAGAGTCCTTTGTTGTGATGTTATGTGGCCCTGAAAAACCTAGACACATTTTCAGTTTTATACCCAAGGAAGTCTTTATAAAATAAGAAGGAATATTATGTAGATCTATCTTACTTAAGCATTTCTGCTTCCTATAAGTCTTTTCCCAGTTGTTAAGCTATTTCAATACCCAAATGAAGGCTCATAGGGTAAAGGGATAATATTTTAAATAAACAAGCCAAACTGCATTCATACCCATTCTAATTCTGAACTGTACTGTTTAGACAGTCTTTTCAGAAAAGACATAAGAACCTCTGTGTCATTCCTCTTCTCCAATTCTCTCATGGAGAAAAGCCAGGGCTCTCTTGGATGGAGGCAAAATTGTATCCCAGTTGGGTGGTTGCCAGAAGCCAGGTCAGTGGTGAGTGGTCCTAAGACTATGCGGTGTCATAATGGAGCCATGGATGTCAGAATGCCGAAAGTAGAGCATGACCCAGGGCACCCAAAGGCTGCAAGAGCTTAGTTAATCCACTTTGAAGCTGTAGACGGGGTTCTGGAGAATGTGTCCGAATAATAGGCAATATTATCTGATCCAGCCTTCCATTTGGCAAGGAGGTAGATATTATTAGAACAATCATCTAGTAATGTAATTTGAAGGTTTTTTTCCTTATTAGAACCAGAAAAAGCAAGACGTGATTATTCTCATTCTCACATGCATGTACACATCCTATTTATTTTTTCCTAACTTGGAGTTAGACTTGCCCCCACTGAGTAGTGCACTTTATACCCTGCAACACACAAGTAACCAGCAGGAAGTGCTTTATGGAGGATGCTAACTTAGTTCTCATAGTTTCTCTATAAACGTATTGAGAATCCAAACCCTTCCCATTATGATCATTGCTCAATTTACCAATAATATATTTCATGGTCTATGTCATGGTCCATAATCTCTTGAAAAATATTTAGATATTTCTATTCCCTCAAATGAAAGTTACACATTTAGTTTTCTATATAATTAATCTAGAGTGAATTATTTCCAATAGTCAGTTATGAAAATTACAAACACCATATTCAACCTTCATGTAGTGAATAGTATACTCCATCTGAAAATGTAATTAGATGCATCAGATAAACTAAGTCCCAAGGAAGGCATATTTGCTTTTAATTTAATTTCCCAATTGTAAGGCCACGAAATGGCTCATAAAGTTGTTATGCCCATTATTATCAATGATATTATTCAGGATGAAACAAATATTTGAAGCATTTGTTTTTATGCTATTGCTTATTTTTTTCCTGACACAGTGATTTTGAAGTAGCTACATGGACTGAAACCCATAAATTATATATGTTTGAGAAAAAATAAATTGGGAAAAGTCTGGACATTATTGAATTTAAAAGGTTGATTCTTTATTAAAGAAGGCTTTTGGTAAGAGAAAATGTATTATATTATAGAACCAATCAAACTGGCATTTGCTCTGTGGTCCCTAGAGACTTTCTGCTTGTATCACGTGGAAGACTGACTTGGCCCTCAGCCTCAGGGCCAAGTTGTTCTACAGGTTGAACTCTAAGTCTCATTACATGATTAATGACATCTGCAATAAGAGTGATGCACAGTTAAGTTTGTGGTGCTTCTACATAAATAGGTTCAATGTTAAAAGTTATAAATTATAAGGGACACAATGCTCTTTTAGGCAACCAGGAAATCACTTTTCCTGGTGGGCTTTTAATAACATTGAATTTATCAAGGTTTGACATTTCTACTGTTATTTCCTCTAAGCTATCAAAAAAAAAAAACTGTTTATCCACAATAGCCAGGATACTTTTTTAAGAAGAAGAAAAAGATGGGGTGGTAATATCAATACCACAGATAGATGGTTCCCAGAATATATCACATTCCTTCACCAAATCACTTTACATGAAGCATCATGGATGAATGTAAGCGCTTCAAATGCCAAGGTGACTCCTATGATGAAACTGCACTTGAAGATGGAAGATAAACTGAAAAGTCGTGGGCAATACCTGGATAACCTTTAGGAAGCTTATTTACATTTCCAGCTCACATCCTGGAAGGTTCTTTCATCCCAGTGGGAAGGTAATTTTGAGGGATATTTTGCAAGTGGAAGTTTTTCACATAGGCAAGTTGATTGATTCTTAAAGTTGATCACCTATTAGAATGTGTTTTAAGCCACTTTTTTTTTTTTTTTGTGAGGAAGCCCGGCCCTTAGCTTACATCCGTCGCCAATCCTCCACTTTTTGCTGAGGAAGACTGGCCCTGGGCTAACATCTGTGCCCATCTTCCTCTACTTTATATGGGATGCCACCACGGTGTGGCTGACAAGCGGTGCGTTGGCAGGCGCCCAGGATCCGAACCTGTGAACCCCGGGCTGCCAAGTGCTGACTAAACCGCTGCGCCACCGGGCCGGCCCCTAAGCCACTTTTTAAAAAGACTACTAATGCACTGCTGGACTTTAATAGATAATTTTAAGTGTACAATTCAGTGGCATTAAATACACCCACCATATTATACAACTACCACCGCTATCTCCTTCCAAAACTATTTCATCACCCCAAACAGAAACTCTGTACCCATTAAGCAATAACCCCCTACTCCCCCTCTCCACAGTCTCTTGTAATCTCTAATCAACTTTCTGTCTCTTTGAATTTGCCTAGTCTGGATATTTCATATAAATGTTATCATACAATAGTTATTTTGTGTCTGGATTATTTCGGTTAGCCTGATGTTTTCAAGGTTCATCCATGCTAGACCATGTGTCAGAACTTCATTTCTTTTTATGGCTGAATAATATCTCATTGTACATATATACCATATTTTGTTTATCCATTCATCTGTTGATGCACTTGTTTTGCTTCCAACTTTTGGCATAATAAAGGCAAGCAAAAAATAGGAACTATTTCAACAAAATTCAAATAAAAATACTCTTAAGTGGCTCTTTCGTCAGTCTTCTAGTAATATAATGCTTATCTTGTCGTGGCTGAGTTTACTTTAATGCATTATATTTAACACACTAGATATAAAATGCAGACCGCTTGTGGGACTACTGAATATATTGTCACCTTCACAGTGTATTACTGAATGTCAGGATTTTCTGAAAACACAGTCAACTTCCAAAAATAAGTAGTTTCAGCTAACACCAAACACCCACTGAGTAAATTTGGCTCATCATAATCCATGCGTGATTTTTCTAGTCTATGTAAAGAAGCAATCAACAAACTAACAAATGAAAACAACCTCACCAGTCACTACTGCTCACCATATTGCTATATCTGATGACTATTAGTCTTCATCTTATTTGAAATATGAGCGTATTTTGATACAAGTAACCTCTTCCTTTTCATGAAAATACTTTCTTCATTTGTTTTTTGGACATCACAGTCTCCAGGTTTTCATTCTCACAGGACACAACTTCTCAGTCCCCTTTGCTGCCTTTTCCTCTTCTTCCCTACCTTTTTAACATTGGAGCTCCCTAAAGATCAGTCCTGAGACCTTGTCTCCTCTCTTCATTCCTCTCCTTGCTGATGTAATTTCAACTTAGAATTCTGAAAACCATCCGCATCATAACGAATCCCTAATCATATCTCCAGTATGGGCACTTCTCCTAACTTTAGACTCATAGCGTTCAATTGCCTATTTGATGATTTCCCCTTGGATATCTAACAGACGTTTTTAAAAAAGTGTCTGAAATTGAACCCCTAATTTTCCCCATTGGTCTGCTTTTTCCAGTCTCAATCCCAACTCCATCTTTCCAGTTTCTCAGACCAAATTCCTTGGTGTTATTCTCAATTCCTCGCTTTCTCTTATCTCTATTCCCAATCTGTTAGGAAATTCCATTAGTTCTACCTTCACAATATATCCAGACTCTGATTAATTCTTTTTTAAAAAACACTTTATTGAGGTATAACTGGCATACTAAAGCCATCTGTATTTAATGTATACCACTTAATGAATTTGGGTAAGTAAATATACACCTGTGAAACCATCACCACAATTTATGCCATGAATGTACTTCCAACACAACCACCCTATTTTCAGTCACTATTGTTTCTCTCTCAGATTACTGTGAGAGTCTTCTCCCTGATTCCACTCTTGCTGCTTTACAGTCTGGTGTTAACACAGCAGCTAGAATGATCCTATTGAAACTCCATTGGATCATCTCACTTCTCTGCATAAAGTCTGTCAATGGTTCCACATTTCTCTGAGAGTAAAAGCCCAAACATTTAAAATATTTAACAAGGCCCTATATAATCTGGTCCCTTTCTAACCTCATTTCCCAATTTCCCACTACTCTTCTCTCTGGTCACTTTGTTCAAGCTATAATGTCCTCTTCAAAGACCCCAGGTGAGCTGCTGCATCAGAGATTTGGCCCTGGCTGTTCCCCCTGTATGAAACGCTTTCCTCCAGGTATCTGTGTGATTCATTTTACTGTCTTATTCTTGGCAGGGATGCTGCCTGTTGGTATGAAGGTTGTGCTTTACACCAGGGCACCTGGATGCTAGGTAAGTGGTTGCAGATCCAATGCCCCCAAAGTATGCCTTTGCACTTGTGGCCCAGCGCAGATCTTGCTTCTTAGTTGGATGCATCCTGACCAGTCTCAGAAGTCCTGGTTTTCCTTACTGTATTAGCTATGTATTTTATTTTCTGTATTCTGATGCTTTGACATCTGGGACTTTGCTGACCCTGGAGGGACTGGCCCTCCCAGGGCTAGCCAATTCCTAGAGATAGTAAAGGATTTGCCTGCAAATGTGCCTTTCATATGGAAAAAAACCAATCCAAAGCCCATACTCCCCAACTACCTCCTTTACCTAGCTCTTAGACTCTAGGCCACTGTCCATCTACCCTATTACCCCAGGGCCAGATACCAAACAACTAGGGACAGCCTGTATATCCCAGAGCCTGCTGAAATTATTCAAACTAGCCAATCCTAAACCTGCTTATCATGCCTGGCCAGAACCTTCTTATGGAAATCACAATAAAGCCTCTTGCTACAGTTTCCTCTCTCTCCCCTCTGCCTTATGACTGACACTGGTGTTTCCCTGTGTGGCCCCCCATGGCATTGCATGCCCTCTCCTCTTGGGAACTGTGGATAATAAACTATATTTTCATTGACAAACATCTGCTGATCTGTTGGCCTTACTATACCTCATATTTTCTGTTAATACACAATATTTTAAAACACTTAATCTATTCTAATTTTTAAATAGCTCATATAATCTTCTCACATATATATCATTTTCTTATTTGTTTATTATCCATCTTCCCCACTTGATCAATGAAAGCAGGAATATTTGTCTGATTCCCTCTGTGATGTATCTCCCAGCTTCTATAATGGTGTGTAGCACATAGTAGGTGTCCATTAAAAATCTGTAAATGAATCAAGAAACAAATGAATGAACAGTGGCAGTCAAGAGTCAATTTATATATATTTCAAAGGCATACACAATACTTTTCAGTATTTGTTTTCAATGAACTCTATAAAGTCACTAAAAATCAAGGCACCTAAATGAGCAAAATCAAATTTGAGAAAAACAAAATGCATATAAGTATGGGTGTTTTACTAAGAAATGAATGTTTATGTGATACTCTTTTAATTGAGATACATTTGTTGAGCTGGCTTATAGTAAATATTAACTAAATATTATATATACCTACACCTATAATACATATTATTTATAGCTTATCCTTGCCCTTATTGCCTGTTAAAGGGACTTCAAATTATTCAGGTAGCAGGTAAAAACGGAACCCCAAATTATTCAAGAAACATTATAGCAGGTAGAGATCCCTTGATTTCAGAGAAGGTGGACACCTCCATTGCCACTTGATCAGCGTAGATAGCACTAAGCAGAGGATTTGATGGAAAAAGCCTCTGGATAAAATGCCACAGATTTTCACTGTTCTTACCAAGATACAGTAGATTTTCTTTAATAAGTGCTTCTCAATTTGTCGTATGTCTTTGTCAATTTCCAGAGTCTTTATGTGGTTGTTTTTGACAAATTTGTCCAATTTTATAAATGTTTCTGGAGAGCGGATTTGGGGAGCTCTTTCCTCAGCCATTCCATCCATTCCAGAAAATCCACACCCCTGATATTGGACTTTTATATATCCGTGGCATGTAGTGTGGGTGAGCTAGCTCTATGTAAAGGACAAGGGTTATCTTAAAAGATAGTCCAGATAATGCTAAACTAGAATAGTAGTGGTTGTAACAATATGATGTACCCTGTAGAAATGATTTGGCTGGTAGAAATGGCAGGACATTTTTGGCTACTGATTGGATTTGGCAGGTGAAAAAGAAGGCAGGTTTCATCCTCATCTCTGAGATTAAGAAATAGGAAAGGCATAGGATTGGGTCTGGATAGGAGACTTCAAAGATTTCATGGCATAGGTAGGTGGATATGCCCAACAGATTGTTGAAAATGTGTGCATAAAGAGAAAAAAATAAAATACATTATAATTTCAACATTCCCAAGGAATATAGTCTGAGATCTGAAACTTCTGTAAATCTCTAAACATGGGTCTATCTTAGTATCAAGGAGCAATTATGAATGACTAGATAAACAATGGTGAGAAGACAAAAGAAACAGTGACAGTGCTCTGGGCTCAGTCACTGGCTACATGTCTAGGTTCTTGCCTTGCTGTACTTAGTGTTCATATTCATGCTTTATGAAAATCACAATTACTTCCCATCCTGGACATCTGTGCTCATCTCAAATAGTTTAACCGTGAATCTCAGGAGCCATAACATTTAGTCAACAGGATGCCAAAGGGTCAAGAAACCATTTCCTCTGGTCAAGAAACCATTCAGTCTCCCCTAGATCTTCGGTCTCCCTGATCTTTGCATAGTCTTCTCCTGACCCTTTTCCTTTCCTGCCATCTCTCTTATATGTACTCTTTATACAAATGTTAAAAAATAATAAATAAATATAACAAATATGATATGAAACAAATAAAAAAGCTTTTTAACTTCAGCTGTATAAGAGGAAACCAACTATCATCAATTCTACTTGATTTTGTGCTATATTCTTGGTTTTTGTTATTTCTTAGTGAACAGGGCCCCTTAGTTATCATTATTGTATTTTGCAACATAGAAAACTCAAGGGCATATATTTAATGAAGATGTTATTATGGTGATGAATGTTATTATTAAGATGTCTTGGAAAATGAATTGATAATAGCTAAAATATAAATGAACTTCTCTCTTTTGAAAATATTTTGTTTCTCTTCATTCTAAAGATGTTTGTATAGGATACCAACCAGCAATACCCATAGCAAGACACTCTTTTTCTAGTACTTTTACTAGTACTGCTGTACTTGCCTTGGATACCATGAGTTATTCATAGATCAGGACCACTCCATTTGAATTCATACTATTATTGCAACAATTTCAAATGATATATGTTTGTGTATATGCACACATACATACATACATGTATCTGTGTGTTCCTGAATTTTTTTTTTTTTTTTGCTGGGAAAGATTCACCCTGAGCTAACATCTGTTGCCAATCTTCCTCTCTTTCTTTTTTCCCTCCCCAAAGCGGCAGTACATAGTTGTATATTCTAGTTGTAGGCTCTTCTAGTTCTTCCATGTGAGCCGCTGCCACAGCATGACTACTGACAGACGAGTGGTGTGGTTCCATGACCAGGAACTGAACCCAGGCCGCTGAAGCGGGGCATGCTGAACTTTAACCACTAGGCCATCAGGGCCAACTCCTGAAATTTTATATTATGAGTTATATGCTGTTATATATAGCCTTAGGGAGACCCAGTTTCAAGCCTAAATTCTGTGTTTAATTCTTCAAGAGACAGATAATATACTCTGGCCTTGGCCATAAGGGTAAACATGAGTGTTTCTTATCTTTTATAAAACAATGCTTGATTTCTCATCAAGATGGTATGATGAGTTCACACTTTAATTAATATATGTCTCTGCTTCAAGGAGATAGTAAATGATAATGCTTAAAAATAGAAAAAAAATGGTATAGTCAGGCCAAAAGTAACAAGATAAAAATCGTCAAGGACCATAAAGAGAAGAGCAGAACAATTCAGTCTCTAGGTCACACAAGTACTCCTTGAGTTTTGGAGAATGGGAGTATCTTCCAACTCCATGCTTGAATCCAGAGGCTGAGGGGTGTTCCCTCCACTTGTCAAAGGAGACTGAAAATACTCTTGTGGAGGCACTGTTGTCCAACATATCCTTGTGCTAATGAACTGCTTGACGTTTCCAGCTGGCTGAGAGATGGGATTTGCAATGCCCCCAAGATCATAGTGGGGCTGGAAACCAGAGATGACCATGTCCAATCTTGTTCTGGAAAGGGTGGTAGAAGTGGGAGTTCCCTAGGGGCCTGTAGACCAGGTGGAAGCAACTGCAAAATCTCTAAATAGGAAAGGAAGACCACACAGAAATGGGGCATATTTACTTTCCATTGCTGGCGTAACAAATTACCAGAAATTTAGCAGCTTAAAACAACAACTATTTATTATCTTCACAGTTCTGTAGATCAGAAGTTCGAGCAGGCTTAACTGGACTCTCCATTTAGAGTCTTGTAAGTGCAAAATTAAGGTGTCAGCTGGGTTTGGATCTTATCTGGAGGGTCTGGGGGAGAATCTGCTTCCAAGTGCATTCAGGTTGTTGGGGAAATTAGGTTCTGTGTGGTAGCATTGAGACCCCTTGTCCTAGCTGGATGTCAGCTGGGAGTCATTTTCAGATTCCAGAAGCCACCTGCATTATTCGGCTCATGGCCCCTCCCATTTTCAAAGCTATGAATGATGTGTCAGATCCTTCTCATGCTTCAGAATTGCTCTGAATTCTTCTCTTGCCTTTCTCTTCTGCTGCCAGCTGGAGAAAGTTCTCTGCTTTTAAGGGCTCATGTGATTAGATTAGGCCCACCTGGATAATCTCCCTTTTAAAGGTCAGTTGTGTCAAATAACATAACACAATCACAGGAGTGATATCTCCTAACATTCACAGGTTCCAGGATATATGGCCTGAAATTCTGGAGCTGTATTCATTTCCTGTAGCTGCTATAACAAATTACCACAAGCTGGGTGGTTTAAAACAATAAGAATTTACTCTCTCACGGTTCTGGAGGCCAGAACTCTGAAATCGAAGTGTCAGCAGGGCACTCTCTGGAGGCTCCAAGAGAAAAGCTATTCCTTGCCTCTTCTAGCTTCCAGAGGCTATTGGGATTCCTTGGCATTCTGAGTACATGTCTCTCTGCTCCATTTTTGCATTGCCTTCTCTATTATGTGTGTCTATCCAAAATCATATAAGGATACCTGTGAATGTACTTAGGACTCACCCAGATAGTCCAGGATAACCTCTTTTCAATGTCTTATGTGTACGTGCCATCAAGTCGGCTCCGACTCCTGGAGACCCTATGAATGAGTGATGTCCACAGTGCCCTGTCCTCAGCAGCCCTCCTCAGCTCCTGTAGACTCATGTCTATGGCTGCCTTTATGGAGTCAATCCATCTTATATTTGGTCTTCCTCTTTTCCTGCTGCCTTCTACTTTTTCCAGCATTATTGTCTTTTCCAAACAGTCTGCCTTCTCATGATGTGCCCAAAGCAGGACAGTCTCAGTTTTATCACTTTTGCCTCCAGTGATAGTTCAGGTTGAGTTTACTCTAGGACCCACTATCCGTGACTTACTCATATCTTTTGCCATATAAAGTAATATTCACAGGTTCCAGGAATTAGGAGTCACCATAAATCCCACTATAGGGGCCATTCATAGAAATTCTGCCTACCACAAGGCAAGAGGAAGAAAACAAGAAGATAAACTAACAAAAAATCCCATTCAAGACTTAGTCTGGTGACTAAAATTAAAAGTTACATGATAAAATCCAATGCTAAGTATGAACAAAAATCTCAGAATATGATGCAATTCCCACTTGCAAAATAATTGATGGAAGAGCCTGACAAGGAATTTGACATATGCAGGTCTGAGATGCCCAAACAGAGAGATGAAGGAATACTTGTTATAAAAAAGCACAATTTGGAATACAATTAGTCGGAAATGAAAGGATAGTAAAAATACGAACAAAACTAAATATTATGAATATGGAAAGTATTTTAGTTGAAATAAACCTATGATCATTATTAAGAAGGATAAAAGTCTCCTGCTACCCCTAATGTGAGATTCTATATGATTTCTGCCCTTACATGGAGAAATACTGCCAGACAAATAGAGGAATATATCACAAATGTGGATCTCTACCAGGGAAGATTTTTTTCCAGATTATAATTACATAAAGACTACAGTGTGTTTTATTTTATAGCAAATATAAAATTATAAGTTTCTTAAACTTCAGCTATCTCAGCCCTATATTCCCACTGTGAACAGGGCAAAGATGAAGAGCCCTACATCAACGGTGAAGTGGTACAACCACACAGGTAATTTAAATGATGTGAAAAGGAGGAGCCCTGCACCATCAGTGCAGTGGTGTGACTGGACAAAGGATGTGAATGGATCAAAGAAGAACAGAATACGGGCAAAACTCCCATTCATCAGTGCACCGGTGTAACTGGGTACGTGATGTGAACAGGGCAAGAAAGAAGAGTCCTGCCCCATTGTGGCAGTGGTGTAACTGGACAGGGCATATGAATGGGAAAAAGAGGTACCCTGCACATTCATGCAATGGTGTAGCTGGCCAGAGGACGTGATTACAGATTATAGGAAGAGCCATACTCCGTCAGTGAAGAGGTAAGGGGACAGGGGATGTAAATGGGGCAAAGAAGAGGAGTACCAAAATGCCTGTGCAGTGGAGTGACTAGACAGAAGAGACCCAAAGGGCAGCCCTATGGCGTCAGTGCAGTGAGGTGTCTGGGTGTGGAATGTGAATAGGGCAGACAGGAGCCCCAGTCCACAGTGCCACTGTGTAACTGGGCAGAGAAAGTGAACAGTGTAAAGAGGAGGAACTCTACGGTATCAGTGAACCAGTGTTACTGGGCTGGGAGTGTGACCAGGGAAAGGGGAGGGCCCCGCGTCATCAGTCCAGTGGTGTAAATGGACAGGGCGTGTGACAGGACAAAGAGGAGGAACACAGGATCATCAGGGCAGTGGATGACAGGGCAGATGAAGTGAAACATGGGATAAAGGAGCATCTCCCAAACAAAAGTGCACTGATGTGTCTGGGCAACGGATGTGAACAGGGCACCATCAGGGCAGTGGTGTAAATGGACAGGGTATGTGAACAGGGTGCAGAAGAGGAGCCCACCTCATCAGTGCACTGACGGTACATCAATGTCACAGAGTGACTGGACAGAGGAAGTCTAAGTGGCACAGTGGTGCAACCCTGCCCGTCAGTGCAGTGAGTGCTCTGGGCTGGTTTTGAGAATGGGGCAAAGAGTAGGAAGCTCGAGCAATCAGTCTGGGAGGATAACCAGTCAGGGGATGCTAATGTGGCCACAAGGAGGTGCCCTGCACCATCAGTGCAGTAAAGTCACTGGGCAGAGGAAGGAAAAGTGGTCATGAGGCCCAACTCTGTCCTCAGTGCACCGAGTGTCCTGGGTTGGTTTGTGGATGCACAAAGACGAGGAGTCCTGAACAGTCAGTCCCGGGGGGAAAGAGGGAGCGGATATGAATGTGGCAAAGAGGGGGAGCCCCACACCATCAGTGCAGTGGCGTTACTGGACAGGAGATGGGAACAGGGCAAGGAGCCACACCACGTTGTTGCAGTGGAGTGAGTGGACAGAGAAGGTGAAAATGTAAGGAGGAGTAGGCTCTGACCATCACTGCAGTTGATGTTAGTGGACAAAAGCTACAAACGGAAAAGACAAGGCACCTCACATCATCAGAAGTGTAGTTTAAGTGGTCAGTGAATGAGAACTGGAGGAAGAGGAGGAGGCACACACCGTGAGAAAAGTGATGTGGCTGGAGATAGGATGTGAACAGGACAAAGAGGACAACTCTGCCCCAGGAGTGAAGTGCAGTAACAGGGTGAGTGATGTGAACGTCGCAAACAGGAGGCACACTGCACCATCAGGGCTGTGGATTACCTCTCCAGTGGATGGGAAGCAACCAATGATGAGGAGCTTTGCACCATCAATGCAGTGGTATAAATGGAAAGAGGAGATGAACAGAGCGAAAATGACGAGGAAGTGCAGCATCAGTGCAGTGGGATAATGAGACAGGGGAAATGAAAAGGGCAAAGGGGAGGATATTTGCACCACTAGTGCTGTGGTGTAACTGGATGAAGGAGGTGAACTGAGCAAATAATAAACCTGCGGACTCTCAGTTTGGTGGGTAACTGACAGAGGATGCAAATGTTGCAAAGAGGAGGTAAAGCAAAACACCCTACAGCATTGTGTCAGGGCAGTGATGCAAAAAAAGGCAAAAAGGATGATTCCATACCCACATTGCACTGGGGTAAGTGGGTGAAGAATATGAATGATATAAAGAGGAGGGTTCTCACACCATTAGTGAACTGGTGTTACTGGGCTGGGAATGTGATCAGGGAAAAGAGGAGGAATCTGCACCATCAGTTCAGTAGTGTAAATGGACAGAGCATGTGATAAGGACAAAAAGGAGAAACACAGCATCATCAGAGCAGCAGTGCCCCTGGGCTGGAAATGTACAGGAAAAGAGGAGTATCTGCAAACCAACAAGGCGTTGGTGGAACTGGGCAAGGAACAGAAATAAGACAAACAAAAGGATCCCCAATCTGTCACTGCGATGAAGTGACTAGACAGGGTAGTGAAACAAGTAAGGAGGCACAGTGCTGCAATAGGTATGCTGGGCAGGTTTTCTGCACAGGACAAACAGGAGAAGGCTTGAACCATCAGTGCAGGATGGTAACTGGGCAGGGAAAAGGAACTGGGCAAAGAAGAGGGTCCCAGGACCATTAGTGCAGTGGTATAACTGGACAGCGTATGTCATTTTGGCAAATAGAATAAGCCCTGCACCATCAGGGTAGTGGTGCAAGTGTACAAGCAACGTGAACAAGGCAAAGAGGAGGACCCAGCACCACCTCTCAGTACAGGACAGTGGGAACAGGGCCCAGGACACAGAGATGCAAACAGGGCATAGTGGAAGAGCCCTGAGCAAGAACCCATGGTGTGGCTTGGCCAAGGATGTTAGTGGGACAGAGGAACAACCCCACACCATTAGTATAGAGGTGTAACTGGATGGGGGATATGAACAGGGGATGTGCTGCATTCCAGCAGCATTGCTGTGGTGGTGTCATTGAACAGAGTATTTGAATGGGGCAAAGAGAAGTAGCCCTGCCCCATCCATGCACTGGTGTCACTGGTGTAACTGACCAGGGGGTGTTATCTGTGCAAAGAATAGTAGCCCTGCACCAGAATGTTTGTAACACCATAAGCAGATAGAGGCTGTGAACAGGACAAAGAAGATGAGGCGCCATCCATGAGTACAGTGATGTACCTGGGCAGGAATGTGAACATAACAAATAGAAAGAGCCCCACACCCTTGGTGAGGTGGGACAACTGGACTAGAAATGTCAGTGGGGGAAAGAGGGTGATCCCTGGTCTATCAGTGCACAGGTGGGACTGGCCGTGGGATATGAGGAGGGCAAAGAGGAGGGGTCCTACCTCAAGAGTTCAGTGGGGATGTGAACAGACAAAACAGGACAATCCTCACACCATTAGTACCACTAGGTGTAACTGGACAGGACCCGTAAACGGGGCAGAGAGAAGAAGCCCCAAAGCATGAGTTCAGGGATGCAACTTGGCAGGGATACGGGAATGGGGCTAAGAGGAGGAACAGCGCAACGCCAGCACAGTGGTTACATCGCATGAGATGTGAGCGGGACGAAAAGTAGCAGGTGCAGAGCACCAGTGTGGTGTCCTTCCTGGGTTGACGATGTGTCCAGGGTACAGGAAGGCATCACCAGTGCAGTGGTGTAAGTGCAAGCGGGTCTGAATGAGCAAAGGGCGACCCTTACAGCATCGTTACTGTGGTCACGTGCCTGGACGAGGCACGTAAAAGGTGCAAAGAGGAGGGTCACCGTACTTCAGTGTGGTTGTGTAATGGGTACAGATGTGAGCAGGGTAAGAGGAGCAACCTGACGCCATCAGGGTACTGACTGAGTGCACAGGGAAAGGAGAGTTGCGAGGAGGAGCAGCCCCACGTCATCAATGCAGTTGTGTGAGTGAACAGGGAGTGTGAACAGAGCAAAGAGGAGGATCCTCACACCATCACTGTGCTTGGCCAGAGGATGACAAGAGATGAGCAGACCCATACTATCACTGCGATGGTGAACCACCCCTGGTGGGTGTGAGCAGGGCAGAGAGGATGAGGCCCGACTCATCCGTGCCATGGCGGCCCTGTGCAGGGACTGAAAGGCCGGAGGAGGTGGGACCTGCACCACCGCTGCGGTGAGTCACTGCACAGAAGGTGTGAATGAGGCAACGAGGAGGAGTGTGGACCATCAGTGCCGCGGTGTGACGTGGGAGAGGATGTGACCATGCAAAGAGGAGGAGCCCTGAAACATCATCGCAGGCTCTAATTTGACGGGGCATTGACAGGGCAGCTAGGAGGAGCCCCTCAACATTGGTACAATGGAGTAACTGCGCTGGATATGAAAAAAGGCAGCTAGGAGGAGCCCCGCCACCATCAGTGCAGTGGAGTAACTGGGCAGTTGATACGAACTGGGCAAATAATAGGAGCCCCAAAACATCAGTGCAGTGGAGTAACTGGGAAGACACCTACCTATGCACTGCTCTGACTGGCTCGGCATTCCTGCCTCCGTACTATTTGGGGGAAGCCAGGGATGACTTTGATGCAGGCAATGCAATCCCCTCCCAAGTCAGTAAGAATTGTAGTGCTGCTCTACAATACCCCGGGAGAATCACAAGTTTGCCTCCAAGACAGTGTGATTTGTAGTCACAGTGTCATAAAACATTTCATCTGCAGTAGACTGATCTGCTTTCCAGGGTGTGAGGTGACCTGACGGACACTACTAAGATAGTTAATGGAAAAGCAGTTCTCCTGCCGTCCTGCTCAGAGCCTGTCATGTATCATGTAATATATCACTGAACACTCTGAAAGCAGAGGTCCTAAATCTTCAGACATTGTAATTGTCCGAGATATATACCCTGATGTAAATATGCACAATGGTTACACTCTAGAATATTCTATAACTAATGTGGAAACCAAGTCAATGACCCAAATCAGCCCAGTCATAGTGACTAAAAGTCACCATGGACTATCTGGCAGCCTTGACAAATTGAGTTTCAGCAGAAAAGAGAATGGATCACAAAGCAGCCCCTGCCACCATTGGCACCTTATTGACATTTCTGCAGCCATGGCCAGGAAATCAATGGGCTGTGAACACTGAATTATTCTCTTATCCCTGGAAGTGATCCCTGCAGGCTGAGCTGCAGGAGGTTAGCAGAATGACTTGCAGGAACATACACCATTCCTGGCTGCTTCTCCTTCTGCTCTGGGAATGGAGGGACTGCCTTGGGTTCAAGGTTGTGGACCTGACATTTGAAAGAAGCACCATGTTCACCATGGAGCCATCTATTTAGCCAGCTGTCTCTCTTACTACATAGCTGTGCTATGTTAAACATGCCAAAGTTAAAATAAATTGAAAAAGATAAGTCACATCAATTGTGACAAGTGCAAACTCTAAACTTTTTAACATAGTTAAAAAGTTAGGGGGGAGGTGCACAAGGGTAAAAGGAGAATAAGTAAGTTTGGGGGATGGAGTGGGTTAACCTTGAGGGGTGTACCCAGGGTTCGACAGGACCACCTTGGACAGTTGTGCAGTTTGTGCACTGCGGAATGCTCAGTCATGGGGGTGGGGTGGGGATGCGGAAATCTAGCCTGGACTCTCCTCTCCAACATGCAAACCCCATGCTGCATCTGCCAGAGGGGACACTTCTTTCTGATTCTTCTCACAAGGGGAAAACATTTTTCATGGGGTGGGGTAGGAACTTCTAGAGTTCATTCTTCTGGAGACAGTACCTTTTCACTCTGAGGAGCTACCTCTTTCTAATTCATCACCCCAGAAGGGAACCTTTCGTTTCTTAAAAACTCTTCCTGCTGGGAGCCTTTCCTCCTTACAGTGAAACCAGCAGTCTGTTCCCTCAACCTGACAGCACAGAATGCTTTCCACTAATACACACAAAAATGGTATATAAGTTGCTGGTGACCTGGAGTTCGTGGTACCGAGGGGAAATTCCTGATGCAGGGCAGCTAGTTCACATTGTCAGCTACCAAACTAGCTAATAAACTGAGGTTCTGGGTTATCTAAGTATGCTGATGCCCTCCACTGTCCCGGCCACCCACGCCCTTCCCCAGGATCCAGTGACTATAGAGTCAGTGCCTCACACGGCTGGGGCCCTAAAGCACCTTCTCCAGCCCTACTGATTGGCCAGTACTTGCACCATATTTATTGTTGAATGTTTCTAATAACATCCTTCATGAAAGGCTCAGGAACCCCCTTCAAATTCCAAGACCCATGAGCCCCATCCCCATCTCCTCGGATATTTTGTTAACTGGTTGACATTAGTTTAGTCCAGTCTTGGAATCCATGACTATTTCAATGTTAACAATTACTCTCTCAGAATTCCTGAGCAACAGCATCCCTGAGAGGCAGCCATGGGAGTTGTCCAGGAGGGGCACAGCCAGGCTTCGTAACACACATTGCTGAAGAAATTAGCCCCTCTCCGAAAGACTGCGCTGTCTGTTGGGAGCTATGGAAAAAAGCACAAGTCTCAGTTGAAACAAAGATATTTAAGGTTGTATTGAGCATAAATTGTCACACTTTTCAAAAGTATGCTATCAACACCCTTCGACCTGCTGTTGTCTCACTGCCCTGCTGAGTCTCCCTGAGGGGTTCCCTCTGCCACCTGAGCACCTGATTCCCGCACTTCGCTGCTGACCACAGGGCAATTCTTGGACAGTGCCTTGGTCTGAATATGCCAGCCCCAAATTCATATGTTGAAAACCTAATGCCCAAAGTGATGGTATTGGGAGGTGGGGCCTTTAGGAGGTGATTAGCAGGGCTCTACCCTCATGAATGGGATTAATGGCATTATAAAAGAGGCACCAGAGAGATCCATTGCCCCTTGGGCCATGTGAGGACGTAGTGAAAAGGCACTGTCTATGAAGCAGGAAGCCCTCACCAAACACCAAATCTGCTGGTGCCATAGTCCTTCCCAGCTTCCAGAACTGTGAGAAATAAATTTCTGTCGTTTATAAGCCACCCAGTCTGTGACATTATGTTATAGCAGCCCAAATGGGACAAGACAGATGGGCTCTTTGGTTTTACAGTAATTTACTATAATTTGGATACATTAAGAATTCGGTGTGTTGTGGTCACCCAGCTACTGGCTTCTGAGCACTCCCCTCCTACCTTGCTGCAACACAATTCTTTGTAAATCATACCTAATTTTATATCCTGAGCATGTGGTCTTATTTTCCACAACAAGATCAGCTCCAAGTGCTGAAAACACACTCCCACAATGCCTTTTATAGCCAAGACCACCTGTGGTAGAAAAACAAGGCAAAGAAATTTCTAGCTCTCGCTAGAGAAACTTAGTCACAGAGGCAAAGGCTAGCATAGCCCTTCATCTGCCCTCTATGGGCTATCCTCACCCAGGTCCTCCAGCCCTTGACCACCTCTCAGTGCTGTCTTAGTGAGAACTGCCATTGATCCATGCTCTCCCTGACCCTCTGAAATACCGACCACTAACCTATGGACTTCTGAAACCTGTCCTTGCCACTTGTAGCAGACTCTGCTTACGCCCCACCCCCCACCCCCTGGTGCCTTCCCACCGCAGCACAGGCTCTGCGACTTCCACCTGCCTGAGGACTTTCCTTGGCAGCCAGAGCCCACTCTGCCCATCCAGGCCAGCTGCAAGAGCCAGAGGATTCATGACTTGGGGAGCAGCCCTCAACCAATGACTGATGGGAGTTGGAGTCTAAACAACCCACCTCAGTTGTCCCTGAGAAGACATAACTCTGAGGTGCATGTGCGACACTGACTCCAAGAGTCCCCAGTGGGATTGAGCTCCAGCAATGAATCCACAGCAGTAACTTGCTTGATATTGCCCCTTTTATTGGCTGCCTTCCCTTCCCTGTCTCTCTCTCCTCTCCTGGGCTGCTTGAGATTACCCCCATCCCAAATATAAATACTTGCACTTCAATTCGGTCTCAGGTCTTCTAGGGAATCCAAACTCAGACACTGCTTCAGCTTCTGCACCCAGTGCCGGATGATTGGCCCCACTAGTTGTTAGCACCAGCATCCCGCACTCTTGACATTGGGGAAGTTTATAGGAACAAGACTGGAATCCCATATCTCTAAGTCTTTCTCACAAGGGAGGAAGTATATAAAATGATGCTTTTCTAGAACTATTCCTGCTCTACGGAGCCCAGCACTTTATGTTTTCTAGGTCTGTCATGAAGAAACCATAGTATTACATGTTTACTTCCTTTGCCTACAACACAGAACAGGGACAGGTTTATTCAAAAATGGCAAACTGCAGGAAGCATGTTCCTTGTTCTATCTGTGCAACCATCCTGATAGCCTCGTGAAGGGGCTACACTCAGTAACCCCAGCAAAACCCAGGGGTGCTGGCTTCTAGGTACACCCTTTGCAGAAGGTCAGTCACACTGCTCTGAGACTTCTTTGAACGCTGCTCTTTCCAGTCCACTGACGCCCATGTACAAATCTGTCACGACCACGCAGACACTTCTGTCTCATCAGTGCTTTTCAGTAACACTCTTCAGGCCTGACAAACTTGAGGAATGTAAAGAAAAGCCAGACCATGAAACACTGCTTAATTAGAAAGAAGTTTATCTTTACACTTGTTTACATTGCCTCGTGGCTCCCCTTTTGTCCTTTCAGTGGTTTATGTTGTTTCCTCCCCCAACACTCTTGCCCTAGTGTTCAGTTCTGTTACATGTGTAATTACAGATACAATCAATTCATACTGCAGAGCCATTTCCAAAGGACTTTGGATTATATAAGAGGAACCATTAAAGACTGGGGACCTAGTGGGAAACCTATAATTTCCCAGGTAAGTTTCATTCATTCATTTATACATTCATTCTACAAACATTTGTTAAGTATTTACTAGGCACCAGGCACTGTTTGAAGTATTGGTGATTCACAGACTTAATCCTTGTTGAGAGGTTTATGTTGTCTGTTGGGAGTTAACATTAATAAAGAACTCGAGAGTGACGTCAGCATCATGGCGGAGTGAGATTCCCTCTTTGAATCTCTGCCCCCTACGACACAACAAAAACATCATTCACATTCCAACAGAGCTCAATCAAACACTACGAAGGACTTCTGAGAAACCCCTGCTGCCATACATCGGACGGTGGAGGCGCGGGAAGCCCAGGAGAACAGGAGGAGAGGTAGGAGGTTGTACTCCCCCTCCCCAATCGATCAGCAAAAACAGCGTGGTTTGCGGACAGAGGGGGGAGGGGCGGCCCACAGCAGGGAAAACTAGCGCCATCCAGGTGCTCTCACAGACTGTCGCGAGATCCCCACGGGGAAGCGACGACGGACTGTTTAGGGGGTGTAGCAAACACCCTAAGAGAGCCAGAAAGGAAACCCCCGGGTCAAGCAGGAGAAAGAGAGGACCCCTCCCCCCACACACCTGGCGTTTCAGCATAATCCCTCCAGGGGCTGCAGCCGCCTCAGAGCAAACCCCTCGCGATCTCCATCTAGTGGCAGCAGGGGGAAACTGCAGGACTAACTTTAATCATGAGCGGTAAAAATAAAGCCGTCCCCGTCAGATCCTTGCGAAAATATGTCAGGGCTACAGACGAAAAGGAAAATGACAAACACCCAGAAACCAACCCTGAAGGCACAGAATTTGATAACCTGAATGAGAGAGAATTCAAAATAGCTATCATAAACAAGCTCAACGAAGTACAAGAGAACACACAGAAACAAATCAACGAATTCAGGGATTATGTCACAAAAGAGATTGAAACCCTAAAGAAAAACCAATCAGAATTATTGGAGATGAAAAACAAAATCAACGAGATAGTGGAAAAAATGGAGTCTTTAAAGAGCAGAACTGACAATATGGAGGAACGAATTAGCACTATTGAGGATAGCCATGCAGAAATGCTCCTGGTAGAGGAGGAGAGAGAGCTAAGACTAAAAAGAAATGAAGAAATTCTTCGAGAAATATCAGACTCAATGAGGAAAAGCAACATAAGGATAATAGGTATTCCAGAAGGAGAAGAAAGAGAAAAAGGAGCAGAGAGTTTGTTCAAAGAAATAATAGCTGAGAACTTCCCCAACCTAGGGAACGAGAGGGAAATAACAGTGAATGAAATCAATAGATCACCTAAATATATAAACAGGAATAAAAAATCATCTCGCCACATAGTAGCAAACTTGAAGAATATCCGTGACAAGGAAATAATATTGAAGGCAGCTAAACAAAAAAACAAAATAACATACAAAGGAAACCCCATCAGGCTCTCAGCTGATTTCTCGACAGAAACTCTACAGGCTAGGAGAGACTGGAATGATATATTCAAAATCATGAAAGACAAAAACCTTCAGCTGAGAATACTTTATCCAGCAAAAATATCCTTCAAATACGATGGAGAAATAATAACTCTCCCTGATAAACAAAAGCTGAGAGAGTTCGTCACCACAAGACCCCCACTACAAGAAATGCTCAAGAAGGCCCTTAGGCCTGAAAAAAAACAAATGAGAAAGGGGATACAAAGATTTCAGCAAGGAGAAAAGCAAGGAGACTAAACCAGAACAAAATACAGTTGGAAAACATCAAAAATTAATTCAAGCTCATCACTGGAAACACACATTCATGACACAATCTGGAATAAAGAGATAACAAATAAGGAGGGGAAGAGGTAAGGGATTGAACTGACCCAGCCTCAGGAAAAAGGAGGCATCTGAAAATGTACTTTCTTATCCAGGAGATCACTGATATAAACCGCACGGTAACCACTAAACAAACAACCAGAAGAGAACCACACATGACAAATAAAGAGAAAACCAAGAGAATGAGCATGCAGAAATACCAAATTGAATTTGCAGTCCGAAACACAAGGGACAAGAAACGAAGGAAATGCAAAAGAACCAGAAGATGAACAATAAAATAGCAACATTAAACCCTCATATATCAATAATCACTCTAAATGTAAATGGATTGAATTCTCCAATCAAAAGACACAGAGTGGCAGGATGGATTAAAAACCAAGATCCAACAATCTGCTGCCTCCAGGAAACACATCTCAGCTCTAAAGACAAACACAGACTCAAAATAAAGGATGGAAAACAATACTCCAAGCTAATGGCAAACAAAAGAAAGCAGGAGTAGCCATACTTATATCAGACAAAGTAGACTTCAAGATAAAAAAGGTAATGAGAGACAAAGAAGGGCAATATATAATGATAAAAGGGATACTTCACCAAGAAGACATAACACTTATAAATATCTATGCACCCAACACAGGAGCACCAAAGTACATAAAACAACTGCTAAAAAACCTTAAAGGAGATATTAACAATAACACAATAATAGTAGGGGATCTTAATACCCCCCTTACATCAATAGATAGATCATCCAGACAAAAAGTCAATAAGGAAATAATGGACTTAAATGAAAAACTAGACGCAATGGATTTAATAGATATATACAGAGCACTCCACCCAAAAAAAGCAGAGTACACATTCTTCTCAAGTGCACATGGAACATTCTCAAGGATAGACCATATATTAGGAAACAAGGCAAACCTCTATAAATTTAAGAAGATTGAAATCATTACAAGCATCTTTTCTGATCATAATGCTGTGAAACTAGAAATCAACTGCCATGAAAAAACTAGGAAAGGGACAAAGATGTGGAGACTAAACAACATGCTACTGAACAACCAATGGGTCGTTGATGAAATTAAAGGAGAAATCAAAAGCTATCTGGAGACAAATGAAAAGGAAAATACACCATACCAACTCATATGGGATGCAGCAAAAGCAGTCCTGAGAGGGAAATTCATAGCAATACAAGCTCACCTTAACAAACAAGAAAAATCCCAAATAAATAACATTAAATTGCACCTAACAGAATTGGAAAAAGAAGAACAGACAAAGCCCAGAATCAGCAGAAGGAGGGAAATAATAAAAATCAGAGCAGAAATAAATGAAATTGAAAGCAAAAAAACAGTAGAAAGGATCAATGAAACAAAGAGCTGGTTCTTTGAGAAGATAAATAAAATTGACAAACCCTTAGCCAGACTCACTAAGAAAAAAAGGGAGAAGACTCAAATAAATAAAATTAGAAATGAAAGAGGAGAAATTACAACAGACACCACAGAAATACAAGGGATTATTAGGGAATACTATGAAAAACTTTACGCCAACAAATTGGACAACCTAGAGGAAATGGACAAATTCTTGGACGCGTACAACCTCCCAAAACTGAATCAAGAAGAAATAGAGAATCTGAACAGACCAATCACAAGTAAAGAGATTGAAACAGTAATCAAAAACCTCCCAAAAAATAAAAGCCCAGGACCAGATGGCTTCCCTGGAGAATTTTATCAAACGTTCAAAGAAGATTTAGCACCTATCCTTCTCAAACTATTCCAAAAAATAGAGGAAGATGGAATACTTCCCAACACATTCTATGAGGCCGACATCATCCTGATACCAAAGCCAGACAAGGACAATACAAAGAAGGAAAACTACAGGCCAATATCGCTGATGAACATAGACGCAAAAATCCTCAACAAAATATTGGCAAACCGAATACAGCAATACATCAAAAAGATCATACATCACGATCAAGTGGGATTTATACCAGGGACACAGGGATGGTTCAACATCCGCAAATCAATCAACGTGATACACCACATTAACAAAATGAAGAATAAAAACCACATGATCATCTCAATCGATGCAGAGAATGCATTTGACAAGATCCAGCATCCATTTATGATAAAAACTCTCAACAAAATGGGTATAGAAGGAAAGTACCTCAACATTATAAGGGCCATATATGACAAACCTACAGCAAACATCCTACTCAACGGGGAAAAACTGAAAGCCATTCCTTTGAGGACAGGAACAAGACAAGGGTGCCCACTCTCACCGCTCTTATTCAACATAGTACTGGAAGTGCTGGCCAGAGCAATTAGGCAAGAAAAAGGAATACAAGGACTCCAAATAGGCAATGAAGAAGTGAAACTCTCACTATTTGCAGACGACATGATCCTATACATAGAAAACCCCAAAAATTCCATTGGAAAGCTACTGGAAACAATCAACAACTACAGTAAAGTGGCAGGGTATAAAATAAACTTACAAAAATCAATTGCATTTCTATACACTAACGATGAAACAACAGAAAGAGAACTCAAAAAGACAATCCCATTTACAATTGCAACAAAGAGAATAAAATATCTGGGAATAAATTTAACCAAGGAGGTCAAAGACCTATACAATGAAAACTATAAGACACTATTGAAAGAAATCGAGGAGGACATAAAGAAATGGAAAAATATTCCATGCACATGGATTGGAAGAATAAATATAGTTAAAATGTCCATTCTACCTAAAGCAATCTACAGATTCAATGCAATCCCAATCAGAATCCCAATGTCATTCTTCACGGTAATAGAACAAAAACTACTGAAATTCGTATGGGGCAACAAAAGAGCCCGAATAGCTAAAGCAATTCTGAAAAAAAAGAACAAAGCTGGAGGCATCACAATCCCTGATTTCAAAATATACTATAAAGCTACAGTAATCAAAACAGCATGGTACTGGTACAAGAATAGACACACAGATCAATGGAACAGAATTGAAAGCCCAGAAATAAAACCACACACCTATGGACAGCTAATCTTCGACAAAGGAGCAAAGAACATACAATGGAGAGAGGGAAGTCTCTTCAATAAATGGTGCTGGGAAAATTGGATAGCAACATGCAAAAGAATGAAAGTAGACCATCTCCTATCGCCATATACAAAAATCAATTCAAAATGGATCAAAGACCTGAAAGTGAGACCTGAAACTATAAAACTCCTGGAAGAAAATATAGGCAGTACACTAATTGCGATTGGACATAAAGGGATCCTTTCAGATTCCATGTCTACCCGGACAAGGGAAACAAAAGAAAAAATAAACAAGTGGGACCTCATCAGACTAAAGAGCTTCTACAAGGCAAATGAAACCAGGATCAAAATGAATAAACAACCCACCAGCTGGGAGAAAATATTTGCAAATCGTTTGTCTGACAAGGGATTAATCTCAGTAATATACAAAGATCTCATACAACTGAGCAACAAAAAAACAAACAACCCGATCAAAAAATGGGCAGAGGATATGAACAGACATTTTTCCAAGGAAGAGATCCAGATGGCCAATAGACACATGAAAAGATGTTCAACATCACTAATCATCAGGGAAATGCAAATCAAAACTACACTGAGATATCACCTCACACCGGTTAGAATGGCTATAATCACAAAGACAAATAACAATAAATGCTGGAGAGGTTGTGGAGAAACGGGGACCCTCATTCACTGCTGGTGGGAATGCAAACTGGTGCAGCCTCTATGGAAAACAGTATGGAGAGTCCTCAAAAAATTAAAAATAGAAATACCGTATGATCCAGCAATACCACTCTTGGGCATCTACCCAATGGACGTGAAATCAACCATCACAAGAGGCATATGCACCCCTATGTTCATTGCAGCATTATTCACTATAGCCAAGAAGTGGAAGCAACCCAAGTGTCCCTCAACTGAAGATTGGTTAAAGAAGATGTGGTATATACATACAATGGAATACTACTCAGCCATAAGAAAAGACACAATTGTCCCATTTGCAACAACATGGAAGGACCTAGAGGGTATTATGTTAAGTGAAATAAGCCAGAGAGAGAAGGACAGACACTGCATGAACTCACTCATATATGGAATATAAGTGAACACACGGACAGAGAGAACTGATTGGTGGTTACCAAGAGGAAGGGGGGTGGGGGGGGCACAAGGGGTGAAGGGTTACATCCACAAGGTGACGGACAATAATGTACAACTAAAACCCCACAGTGTTATAAGCTAAGACATCAATAAAAAAAAAATAAAAAGAACTCAACACTTCCATCATAATTCATGTCACAAATCAGAGAAATAAAGTTAACACTTCAACAAAATGAAATACCCTTAATGTTTAACTGGACAAACACCATGACCCTTTTCAAATGTAGGCTAAAAACGTACCTTTTCACATTATACTTTCAAATATCCTTTTGGAGTTTACTAATTTATGACTATATGATTCAACAATCTACCTTGCCCTCCCCTGTGAAGCAACACAACCCTTCTCCCTTCTTCCTGAGTATCCAAAGGCTCCTCCTCCCCTCTGACCATGAGGCAATTCTTGGAGAGTGTCTTAGGTTGTATCACGTATAGAAGACAGTCTGAAATTTTGATGCATTAAGAAACCAAGGTGTGATAGTGTCTCAACTAATGGGTAGTAATCACTAAAATGTATGCAGTTTTTATTAAACCACAACCCTTTTTTAAAAATTAAATCTGTGTTTTCCACAACAACATTCATCAAAGGACCCCTCAAGCAATAGTAAATGTCTAACTGTGGTGAGTGCGATGATGGAAAAGAACATGGTATTATAAAAGTTTATAAAAGAGTGGTAGAAGATTGACTTCTGGCATGACAACATGAGGAGCTCCACTGACTTGCTGCCCAATGAAACTGGGGAAAACTGCAATAAAAACCAACCACTTTAAAGCTTCTTGACAGGATCCTAAGGACAAACAGCAGATGAAGAAACATCTATTCAAGAAAATCAATAATAGTTTGATAAGAAAGGGAAGATTGCAATAGTCGAACCAAGCCTGCTCCTTTCCTAGACCGTCCTAGTTCAGTGAGGTGTGGACTGCATCCAGCCTGCTGCAGGGCTCCCTCTCACACCAGCTTCCGGCCAGAGGACTTTCTTTCTGGGCATCTTTTCTCATCCTACCACCAGCTACCTGTTGCAGAGGCTAAGTCACAGCATAGTGAGGTTGAGAGGTGGGCGCTCCATTCTGCAGAAAGTAGATTAATGGTTACTTAAGTCTGGGGGTGGCAGTAGCAGGGGAATATGGGGGTGATAGACAAAGTGTATGGGGTTTCTTTCTGAAGTGATGAACACGTTCTAAAATTGAGTATGATGATGTTGCACATATCTGCGAGTATACTGAAAACCAATGAATTATACATTTTAAATGGGCGAATTGTATGGTATATGAATTGTATCTCGATAAATCTGTTTTTAAAAAAGAGATGGTTAAGATGTACTGTGAATGTAAGAATTTCCCCTAGAAAATGAGGCACTACTGAAGAGGGAGTAAAGAGTTATCTTGAGAAATAAACACCAAATCTAGGATCAGAAGACCTCGTTTCAAATCCCAGCCCAGCTCCTTTTTAGTTTTATGGCCTTGGGCAGACTATGCAACCTCCTTTTGCCCCAGTATTCTCTTCTGTAAAATGGAAATGATAATACATGCGATAAGAAGCTCAAAAGGTTGCTTTCACAATAAAATTCATAGAATAAACCCACTTTATCAATAGCAAAGTAATATATAAATGCATAGCCTTCTTGTACAAATTTCTTGATTCCTCAGATGTCTCCAAGACAAGCAGAGACTGAGTCACAGTATTTTTTAAATGCTTTCTATAATACAAATGCAAACTCTTTGGTTCATGTTTTGGGAGACAGAGATGAGGTATTTCCCCTTCTGGAGATACTCTGGTTCAGCCAATTATCTAACTCCATCCCTTACTCCAAAGCACAATACATACGTTCCATGGGCATACACAATACTCCCTATTCATCTTTTTCACTACTACAGTGTATTTTTCAGAACCCATGACAGAAAATGTTCTCATACTAGTTAAATCAAAGAAGATGAATATGGTGTATGGCACGAAAAGAATGGTATAAGCTGTCTTCAGATATTGCTGGATCTGTATCTGATCCAGGGGATTGAATTATGTCATCAAGATTTTCTCTTCTTGAGGGTATGATGTTAAGTGAAAAAAGTCAGACAGAGAAAGACAAATACTGCATGATTTCACTCATATGTGGAAGGTAACAAATACATGGATAAGGAGAACAGATTAGTGGTTACCAGAGGGAAGGGGGGTGGGGGTGGGTAAAATGGGAAAAGGGGCACATATGTATGGTGATGGACAATAAATAGACTACTGGGGATGAGCACGATGAGTCTATCTAGAAACTGATGAACAATAATGTACACCTGAAATTGCACAATGTTTATAAACCATTATGATCTCAATAAATTTACTGGAAAAAATAGATTTTCTCTTCTTTTATCCTTATGTCAGTTTTGCTTTTCTCCTTGTTGCATTTATCCCTAGATCATTTATTCCCATGTGGAAGCAGAGATGCTGCTCTAAATACACAGTACTCTTAGAGCTAGCAATTCTGGACACAAAATAGCCTCTCTTTCCCAATAGTTGCAACAAGAATATTGGAGGGGAATCTGATTGGTTTGACTGGGTCACTAGCTCTTCACCTCTGACCCAATTGCTATGTGTACCTGCACATGTATGTGTGTAGGGGGAAATAAGGTATTCTCATGAGTCAAACTAAATCACGTATCCACTCCTATGATAACTTGGCTACATAGGAGAACAGCATTTCTTAAAAAGAGACAAAAAGTAAGGACATCACCAATATTGTGGAGTCACAAATTCCAGCCTCTGTCCTCCTACAGAAAATAACAATTAGACAGCTATCCACAAATGAAAATAGCTCTGGGAGAACTCAGAATTCCACGTCAGAAGCTTAAGCAACACAGTGGAGCAAAAAACCTGAGAATAAATGTGCAAAGAGGGCAGGAAGAATAGTTTCATATTGCCTGCATCATCCCATCCCCCAGGCTGCTTCTTTTCAGTACCAAGAAGGAACTCCCCAGTCCAAGACAGCTCTCCTCACTGGGAAAAAGAGAGTGGGGGTGACTGTAAGGCTACAGGGATTAAGAAGAATCAGGGAAACATGATACCACCGAAGGAACACAGTAAACTTTCAGTAACTGACCACAAAGAAATGGAGATCCATGAATTGCCTGACATAAAACTAAAAATAATTGTTCTAAAGATGTCCAGAGAGCTACAAGAGAAGGGAGTCAAAGCATACCACTATAGAAAATCATCAATTCATTCACAAAGAAGATGGCAAAAAAGGAAGAAAGGAGCAAAGGATCTGCAAAATAGACAGAAAACAACTGATAAGATGGCATTAGTAAGTCTTTATCTATCAATGATAATTTTAAATGTAAATGGATTAAATTCTCCAATCAAAAAATATAGAGTGGCTAAATGGATTAAAAAATAAGACCCAACTATATGCTGCCTACAAGAGACTCACTTCAGCTTTAAAACACACACAGGCTGAAAGTGAAGGCATGGAAAAAGTTATCCCATGCAAATGAAAACCAAAAGAGAACAAGGATAGCTATACTTATATCATAAAAATAGATTTTAAGTCAAAAACAATAACGAGGGATAAAGGTCATTATCTAATGATAAAGCAGTCCTATGAAGAAGATATAACAATTCTAAATATACATGCACCCAAAATCGAAGCACCTAAATATATTAAGCAAATGTAACACATATAAAGGGAGAAATAGACAATACAATAATAATAGGGTACTTCAATACCCCACTGTCAACAAAGAGTGTATGATCCAGACAGAAAATCAATAAGGAAACATTAGACTTGAACTATACTTTACACCAAATGGACATAACAGACATACATAGAATGTTCCATCCTATAGCTGCAGAACACACATTCTTCTCAAGTGCACAGGGAACATTCTCCAGGATAGATTATATATTACATCACAAAACGAGTCTTAAGAAATTTAATCTTTTAAAATCTTGAAATCATATCAAGTATCTTTTCTGACCACCATGGTATGAAACTAGAAATCAATAATAGGAGAAAATCTGGAAAATTCACAAATATGTGGGAATTAAACAACACACCACTGAACAACCAATGGGTCTAAGATTAAATCAAAAGGGAAATCAAAAAATATCTTGAAACAAATGAAAATACAAAATACCTAAACGTATGGGATACAGCAAAAGCAGTTCTAAGAGGTTAGTTATAGTGATAAACATTTACAGTAAGAAAAAAGAAACATCTGAAATAAACAACTTAAGTTTATACCTAAAGGAACTAGAAAAAGAATAACAAACTAAACCCAGAGTTAGCAAAAGGAAGGAGATAATAATAAGAGCAGAAATAAATGAGATAGGGGATAAGAACACAACAGAAAAGGTCAACAAAACTGAGTTGATTTTTTGAAAAGATAAACAAAATTGACAAAATTTTAGCTAGACTTATTAAGAAAAAAAGAGAGGACTCAAATAAATAAAATTAGAAATAAAAGAGAAGACATTATAGTTGATATCACAGAAATACAAAGGACCTTAAGAGACTACTATGAACAATTATATGCCAACATATTTAACAACTTGGAAGAAATGGATAAATTTGTAGAAATATACAACCTATCCAGACTGAAGCATGAAGAAACAGAAAATATAAACAGAACAGTAATGAATAAGGAGATTGAATCAGTAATCAACAACTTCCCAAAAAAGAAAATCCCAAGACCGGATGGCTTCCCAAGTGAATTCTACCAAACATTTAAAGAAGAATTAATGCCAATTCTTCTCAAACTCTTCAAAAAAAATGGAAGAGGAAGGAACAATCCCAAACATATTTTATGAGGCCAGCTTTATCCTGACACCAAAGACAGATAAGAACACTATAAGAAAAGAAAACTACAGACAAATATCTCTGATAAATATAGATCCAAAAATTCTCAACAAAATATTAGCAAACTGAATTCAACAGAATATTAAAAGGATCATACACCATTATCAAGTGGGATATCTCCCTGGCATGCAATGATGGTTCAACATACACAGATCAATAAATGTGATACACCACATTAACTGAATGAAAGATAAAAATCATATTATCATCTCAATAGATGCAGAAAAAGTATTTTAAAAAAAGACAACATCCTTTCATGATAAAAACCCTCAACAAATCAGGTTTAGAAGGAACATACCTCAACACCATAAAGGCCATCCATGTGTGACAAACGCACAGTCAACATCATAGTCAATGGTGAAAGACTGAAAGCCTTTCCTCTAAAATCAGGAAAAAGACAAGTGTGCCCACTATCATCACTCCTATTCAACATAGTACTGGAAGTCCTAGCCAGAGCAACTGGGCAAGAAGAAAAATAACAAAAGGCATGCAAATTGCAAAGGAAGAACTAAAACTGTCTGTTTGCAGATGACATGATCTTATACATAGAAAAACCTAAATACTCCAACAAAAAAACTGTTAGAATTAATAAACACATTCAGTAAAGTTTCCAGATCCAAAATCAACATAAAAAAATCAGTTGCACTTCTATACACCAACAAGAAAATATCTGAAAATAAATAAGCAATCTCACTCCTAATAGCATCAAAAAGAACAGAATACTTAGGAACAAATTTAACCAAGGAGGTGAAAGATCCATACACTGAAACCTATAAGACATTGATGAAAGAAAGTGAGAATGACAGAAATAAGTGGAAATATATCCTGTGTTCATGGACTGGAATAGTTATATTGTTAAAATGTCCATACTATCCTAATCTATCTACAGATCCTATGCAATCCCTATGAAAATTCCAATGCATTTTTCACCAAAATAGAAAAAGCAAGCCTAAAATTAGTATGGAACCACAAAAGACCCCCAAATAGTCAAAGCTTTCTTGAGAAAGAACAAAGGGGGAGGCATCATATTTCCTGACTTCAAACTATATTACAAAACTATAGTAATCAAAGCAATATAGTACTGACATAAAAACAGACAGACCAACGGACCATAATCAAGAGCCTAGAAATAAACTGACACGTATATGATCAACTAATATTTAACAAAGGAGCCAATGAGTACTTGTTGGGGAAAGGATAGTCTTTTCAATGAATGGTGTTGGGAAAACTAGATATCTATATGCAAAAGAATGAAATTGGACCCCTATCTTACACCACTCACAAAAATTAACTTGAACTGAATTTGGAACTTAAACAGAAAACCTGAAACTGTAAAATTCCTAGAAGAAAACATAAGGGAAAAGCTTCTTGACATTGGACTTGGCAATGATTTTTTTGATTTGACACCAAAAGAACAAATAACAAAAGCAAAAATTAACAAGTGGGGCTACATCAAACTGAAAAGCTTCTACATAGCAAAAGAAATAATCAACAAAATGAAAAGGCAACCTACACAATGGGAGAAAATATTTGCAAATCATATATTTAATAATGGATTAATATCCAAAATACTTAATGAACTCATACAACTCGATAGGAAAAAAACAAAAGCAAGTAATCTGATTAAAAAATGGGCAGAGGGGCTGACTAGAGATTTTTCCTAAGACATCCAGATAGCTAATAGGTACATGAAAAGGTGCTCAACAACACTAATCATCAGAGAAATTCTAATCAAAACCACAAAGAGATATCACCTGATACCTGTTAGAATGGCTATATCAAAAAGACAAAAGATAACAAGTGCTGGCCCGGATGTGGAGAAAGGGGACTCCTTGTGCACTGTTGGTGGGAATGTAAATTGGTAGAGCCACTATGGAAACTGTATGGAACTTCCTCAAAAAGTTAACGATAGTACTACCACATGATTTAGTAATCCCACTTCTGGGTGCATATCCGAAAGAAATAAAATCACTATCTCAAAGAGATATCTGCAGCCCCATGTTCATTGCAGCATTATTCACAATAGTCAAGACATGGAAACTATCGAAGTGTTCACTGATAGATGATGAATGGATAAATAAAATGTGGTGTATATATAATGGAATATTATTCAGCCATAAAAAGAAGGAAATCTTGCCATTTGTGACTACATGGATGAACCTCAAGGGTGTTATTCTAAGCGAAATAAATCAGACAGAGAAGAACAAATAGTGTATGACTCACTTATATGTGGAATATAAAAAAGCCAAAGTCATAGAAACGGAGTAGATTGGCAGTTGCCTAGGGCTGGGGAGTGTGGGAAATATGTTGGTCAATGGGTACAAACTTCCAGTTATAAAATGAACAAGTTCTGAGAATATAATACATGTTCTATATAATATAATACAGAATATCTATAATACAATATATAATTAATATAATATATAAAATTTAATATAATATAATGTACAGTATGGTGACTTTAGTTAACAATACTGCATTGTATACTTGAAAGTTGCTAAGAGAGTAGATCTTAATCGTTCTCATAACAGGGAAAATGGAAATTATATGAGGTGATAGATGTAACTAACTTATCATGGTAATCATTTCACAATATATACATGTATCAAATCATCATATTGTACACCTTAAATTTACACAATGTTATATATCAATTAAACCTCAATAAAGCTGAAAAAAAGTAACAAATGTCAAATACATGTAGTAACCATCCTGTTTACCTTTTTTCCCCTTCTATTATACAGTGAAAAAGGAATTTCAGGAAACCTAGCTTACTGATATAAAGTGGGACTTTTTTCCAACACATGGTGAAAGTAGCTGAAAAATGTGTTTGAGAGTCACTGAAAGCCCTCCATGACCCATTTAGAATCCTCCTCTCTGTGTGTATGTGTATGTGTGTGTGTGAATGTGGACGTGCTTACCCCGAGGAAACAGCAGCAAAAATGCAAGTACTTAGAGCTCAGACTCTGGAGTCAGGTTGGTCACGTTTAAATCTTGAATTCAATTTACAAGCTGGGTTATCTTAAATTATTCCATCACTCTTAGACCCAGATTCATAACCATTAATATGGAGATAATACGAGCACCTACTTCAGAGGATTTTTGTAAGGATTAAGTGAATTAATTCACGTGAAGGACGGAGGGCGAGACTTGGCATATAGTAAGTAGCAGTTATTGCTGTAATTTTAATAACTATTTTTTGTAATTATTGGAAGCAAATACAGTCACATGAAATGGTAGTGTATGTTCCTGAGAATCAACTGCAAAATTGCTTCTTTCTCTGGTCCTCTCTGTTTTCCAAAAATCATTATCACTATAACCACTTGGTGGTAATTCTCTAATAAGTAGAAATGGCACAGCAAAAGTAAAACAGAGTGAGAGAGCGAGAAAGGGAGAGGGAGAGAGGCTTTTCCCCTAAATTCTGATTTATAAATTCCAAGGGAAGAGAGAAGAGCAAAGCTAGAAACCAGTCAGGGGACCTGCGCCAGTCACAGTGTCTGCAGCTCTGCCTCTCGCTGTGAGATTCTGACCTCTGCATATTTACTTTCCTCCTGCTTCGTGCTCTGATTTGCATCATGAGGCAGAGCCACTGTGTCTCATCAATTAAAATAGGTTCCCAAATCCTCAGCTGCGAGTTTCTCACAACTCCTGGTTTCAGTGTGATGCATTTTTATTTTATAGTAAATGTCAGTTTTCATCAGCTCAAATGTCCTCATGACATAATACGACTTGAAGATATGCAAATACCTTCTTACCAGATACTTCCAATTAGGTAGAGGTCTTGGGTGGGGAGGTACTCCCTAATTACTTCTGAGGTAATCAGGAGAAATCACACTTGATTATATGCTGTAAATTGGCTTCCAGAAACTCAAGGCTAGCATTAATCACCACGGGGCTTCTGGGAGGCAGGCTCCCAGCTTTTCTTTTCCTGAAAGATACTTCATCCCTCTCTCCCTCTCCTCTCAGTTTCTTCAAGTCATCTCCTCCCCCTTTATATTCATGCTTTGTAGTCAGCCAGGAACCTTGCTTTGCATTATAAGTGGACCACCAACCAGGCTGAGAGAGAATGCTGCACAGTTCCGAAGGTACCCAAGAGTTAAATCTCAAAGCAAACACACAGGTGTCAGGCGGCTTTAATGGGAAATCATTGGGAAATGTCACGAGTACTGGCATTATGGTTAAAGGGAACTTGTCAACTGGTGGGGAAGTGGCAATGATGACATCTGGCTTGTACACGAGAGGGCTTTAGTGCTACTAACTGAACTGAAGAGAAATCCCTGAAGAGCTACGACCATGAGCACGTGAGGCCACAAATCCAGTTTTGTATACTTTCACCTGTCAATCTCTTCGAGCCATTTCAAGTTAATGACTCTTAGTTTGATTCATAATTGTTAAAACTTCATGTTTTTAAATCTGATAGAATTTGAGTTAAACCACGCTTTTGGAGCGACAGTAAACAGTGAAGCTGTGAAATCCAGGGAACATTCTGAATGAGGATTAGCCTGTCTGAAGTTTTTGTCTCTGTGTGCTGTTTGCCTGAATCACTTCCACTGTCCTTGACTCAGGTATAAATGCAGGATTCGGTGGATTTTTCTACCCCTGATTTGCAGGTCTCCATGGGTTTTCTCCTTGAATATGGATACAACGACCAAATTCTATGCTGTGATTGCAGGGGTCCAGGGAAGGGTGTCAAATGTCTCTTTGGTTCTGACTCTACTAAAGTAGAATAGAACTCGATCCACATGGCAGTGTTCAAAGCTTGAGTGATTTAGAAGGTGGGTGGAGGTGGTACTGTTAGGTTGTGCTTTAGAAATGGGGACTGTCTATTTAGCTGGATCAACAAGGCCATAGTAAAGGCTTGCACATCAAGCAGTTTGGGCTTTCTAACTCTGCATTCACCAGAGGTGCACAAAGACTGCATTCTGTTTTCAGAACGTGTGAATTTCTGTGTTCAGAGACAACTTAATCGCTCGTCTTTGCCTTGCAGCCCTTCAGAGGGGGCAGAGGGTAGAGCCATTCAAAGTCCATCCCAAAATCCCAATCATATGATTGTTCTCATTTGAAATGTAACAAAGGGTCACTTAGGGCCGAGGGGATGAAAGATGGTTCAAGCATAATCTAGGATTAGGCAAGAGATGGTAATAGGGAAATGTAATGTCTGATTTACTCAGCATAAACAGTGAGAAAAATAATTTCAAGACGAAATCAGAGCTCTGTACTATCCCTCAAGAAAGCTAATTGGGCAAATTGTTCAATTTAATTACCCAAAAGCAACTTAAACTACCTCTGTTTGACAGTTATTCATTATGCAGACCAATGAATAGCATAGTACGCTAACACCACCCAATTCCAATGTCATTGTTTTAATAGAAAACAACTGACAATTAACATTTATTCTCTGTCTTACAGACACACACCAGTAAGAATTGCTTATTGAAGTTCGTGGGATCAATATAATTGCCTCTTCTTCCAGGTAAGATTTTGGGTCAACAATGTCTATTTCATGACCCAATGTTATTGACCTGAGGTTTTAGAAGATTGTGTTGGGAAGGAGCCTTCAACTTAATTAGAATATAGAGTTTACCTGCCCTTGGGGCTGATATGGTAGCAGGGAGAAGAAGCTAGAAGAGATGTGTTAACGGACAGGGTAGACCAGTTGTGTTGGTGGTAAAGGACTCTAAACATGGCCAAGCAGGACAGGAGCATCATAACGGGTGGAATGAATTACTGGCATTTGTACTGGTTCACATTGCACTGCTGGCCTGCAGGGTACACAATACAAATTGGGCTCAGCTGCTAATAAACAAAACAAAGCACGAGATTTTTAAAATAATTAAAAGGAAACTATAGCAAACCAGTCATTGCATGAAGGTAAGAAGAAACTGAGCAGGGAACTCAACCTCTGTGTAAAATTATGGCTTAAATATCCCTTCTCCATGTCTTAGTTTTCAGTAGGCTACAATTATAAAATGAGGAAATAAAGGGTTTGCTGTGGTCTTTGATAGCTGCAGCACAGCAGGATTGACCCTGTTGGAATCACAAAACAATGCCAAATCACATGATCACTAGCTCAAAACACCATAAGTTGCTTTATGAGCAGCATTGTTTAATTTTCTTTTGGTTTGTTTAGTTTATTTTGTTTCTGAAACTGGCATTTTAAATTTTTTCTGAACAAAGGAAACAATAATTCAAACATGTTTCTTCCTGGGGTGATGTCTCCAGTTCCAGGTCAAAATGCCTCAGTAACACATTTTTTTCTAGCAATTGACCGGAATAAGCTTAAGGAACTTTGCAATAGACACCCAAGATGACAGGACAATAGACTGTATCAGTTCAGTTGTCACCGGACAAGGTAAGGGTTCCCTATGGCTATGAGTGAAACACATTCTTTTTTGGCTAATGAGTTCTGAACAACCAACATTGGCCCTACAGGCATACTCTCCTCTATTAAGAAAAGAGTTCTAAGAAATGAGAGCATAAAAAATTTGGAAGCCTGACCTAACTTTATGCAAAATTTTCATAGCCCTAATGTCTGCATAACATGTTTAATAATTATAAGATTTTTTAAACTATGCATATTCCTAATCTATTACTTTCTGTCAATCTTGATTGACTCCAGAAGATAGGGAGTTATGGAATGTGTGAAATGAAAACTATTTGGGGCAGGGGAAGATGCAAACATATGACACAGACTTTACAAACTTCGTGCTAATCCAATAATTATTTGTTGAAATTTTTGGCAAAGATGTGCTTTGCTTTTTGTTAAATCCTCACTTGAAGACATTTAAATAATTAGTCAGGAGGTTTTTCACTCTAGCAAAGTAAAGCAAAATTATTCAAATACTGTGGCAGGAATATTAGCAAGAAGCCTGTGCTAATGGTAGAATGAAGATGGTAAGAATGACCTATTTTGTGCCTCCTCACCTGTCAGTGGGTCCTATACCTGCTTTGTTACTATTGGAGGACCTGAAGGTAAGTCTCTTAACTGGATGCCAATGGGCCAAAATTGGGTCTAGTGCATAAGCAGTGGAGTAGGCAACTGCTGAGTGAAAAAAGCATCTTATAGCTTAAAAACATCTCTTTGCTGATATCTCATTTAGTAATATCACTCTTTATGATATCACCAATTACTGTTCACTAATCCTCCTTCCCTGTTGACTGGGTCCATGCAAATGAGGCTGAGGTAGGGCAGAGAGGCCAAGTACCTCTCACCCAATGTTGTGTTATGTGATGTGGTGAGTCTATACTGGAAGTCAGGTCCTAAAAGAGTAACTGGATAAACTGCCCAAAACAGTCAGGAATGGAGTCTCTGCCTCAGTGACTGGGAGGGGTGAAGGAGGGAGTGATCTTGGTTCAAATACCACAGATTTTCCCTTTTCTTACCAAATTTTCACAGATTTCCTTGATGTTTCTTCATTAACTGTTTTTCTTTAGGGCCATTTCCAGTGGGTTTTAAAAATACTTTTCATCTGTTTCACTGGGCAATGTATCAGCAGAGCCTGTCACATTGTTATTCTGAAAATCAAACTCACCTCATCATATCCTCACTACCATTCTTAGTTTTCATCAATTTCTGAATCAAAAAGAAATTCTGAACAAATTACTTTTTTCCCTAGCTTTATTGAGGTATGATTGACAAAAAAATTGTAGGGGCTAGCTCAGTGACACACTGGTAAGATTTGGCACACTCCACTTTGGTGGCCTGGGGTTCAGAGGTTGGGATCCCAGGTGCGGACCTACACCATTCATCAAGCCATGCCGTGGCAGTGTCCCACATACAAAACAGAGGAAGATGCACACAGATGTTAGCTCAGGGACAATCTTCCTCAAGCAAAAAAAAAATAGGAAGATTGGGAACAGGTGTTAGCTCAGGGCCAGTACTTCTTATCAAAAAAAAAATTGTATATTGAAGGAGTACAATATATTGTTTTGCTATATCTATATATTTTAAAATGATAAACACAATCAAGCTAATTAACATATCTATCACCTCACGTAGTTACCTTTTTTGTGTGTGTGGGGAGAACACTTGAGATCTACTCTTAGCAAGTTTTAAGTATACAATATATTGTTATTACTATAGTCACCATGCTGTACATTAGATCTCCAGAACTTATTCATCTTATAACTGAAAGTTTGTACCCTTTGATCAATATCTCCTCTCTTCCCCAACCCCCCAGCCTCTGGTAACTACCATTGTACTCTCTGTTACTATAAGTTCAAAAAATTTTTTTGATTCAACATATAGTGAGATCATGAGAATTTGCCTTCCTGTGTCTAGCTTATTTCACTTAACATAATGTCCTCCAGCTTCATCCATGTTGTTGCAAATGGCAAGATTTCCTTCATTTTAAGGCTGAATAATATTCAATTGTGTGTGTATGTGTGTGTGTGTGTGTATATATACATACATATGTACACTATATTGTATATGCATATCTTTATCCATTCATCTATTGTTGGACACAGGTTGTTTCTATGTCTTGGCTGCTATAAATACTGCTGCAATGAACATGGAGGGTGCAGATATCCCTTTGAGACAGTGATTTCATTTCCTTCAGATATATACAGAGAATGGGATTGCTGGATCATATGGTAGTTCCATATTTAATTTTTTGAGGAACCTCCATGCTGTTTTCCATAGTTGCTGTACCAAATTACATTCCCATCAACAGTGAACAAGGGTTCCCTTTTCTCCACATCCTTACCAGCACTTGTTACCCCTTGTCTTTTTAATATTAGCCATTCTAACAGGTGTGGGGAGATATCCCATTGTGGTTTTGACTTGCATTTCCCTGATGATTAGTGATGTTGAGCACCTTTTCATGTACTTGTTGGCTATTTGTATATCTTCTTTGGAAAAATGTCTGTTCAGGTCCTTTGCCCATTTTTCAATCAGGTGTTTTTTTTTTTGCTGTTGAGTTGTATAAGTTCCTTACATATTTTGCATGTTAACTCACTATTGGATATATGATTTGCAAATATTTTCTCCCACTCTGCAGGTTGACTTTTTATTTCATTTATTGTCTCTAATTTGTTGGTGTGTTATTGTTCATAGTAGTCTCTTATGAGCCTTTGTATTTCTGTGGTATAAGTTGTAATGTCTCCTTTTTCATTTCTGATTTTATTTTCTTGAGTCTTCTCTCTTTTTTTCTTAGTCTAGCTAAAAGTTTGTCAATTTGTTTATCTTTTGAAAAAAACAGCTCTTAGTTTCATTGGTCTTCTCTATTGTCTTTCTAGTTTCTATTTTATTTATTTCTGCTCTAATCTTTATTATCTCCTTTGTGCTAAGTTTGGGCTTAGTTTGCTCTTCCTTTTCTAGTTCCTTGAGGTGTAAAGTTAGGTTGTTTATTTGAGATCTTACTTTTCTCTTAATGTAGGCATTTATTGCTATAAACTTCCCTCTTAGGACTGCTTTTGCTGCATCCAATAAGGTTTGGTATGTTGTGTTTCCATTTCACTTGTCTCAAAATATTTTTTGATTTCTCTATTGAGTTCTTCTTTGACTCTTTGTTTTCTTGGGAGCATATTGTTTAATCTCCACATATTTGTTAATTTTCTCATTCTCCTCCTGTTATTGATTTCTGATTTCATATCATTGTGCACAGAAAAGATGTTTGATATGATTTAAATCTTCCTAAATTTGTTAAGACTTCTTTGTTACCCTAACATTTTATCTATCTTGGATAAGGTTCTGTGTGTGCTTGAGAAGAATGTATTCTCCTGCTGTTGGATGGAATGTTCCGTATATTTCTCTTAGGTCCATTTGGTCTAAAGTGTAGTTTAAATCCAATGTTTCCTTATTGGCTTTCTGTCTGGATGATCTATCCTTTTTGAGAGTGTTGTAGGTAACATCTAGATGGGTCTTGTTTTTTCTAATCCATTCAGCCACTCTATGTCTTTTGATTGGAGAATTTAATCCATTTACATTTAAAGGAATTATTGATTGGTGAGGATGTATTACTGCCATCATGTTAACTGTTTCTATTTTGTAGATCCTATGTTCCTTTCTTCTTTTCTTGCTGTTTTCCTTTGTGAGTTGATGAATTTCCTTAGTGGTAAGTTTTGGATTATTTTTTCTTTATCTTTTTTATATCTTCTATAGGTTTTTGTTTTTTGGTTACCATGGGCTTTTGTAAAACCTCTTATAGCTGAAACAGTCTATTTTAAGCTGTTAACAACTTAACTTTGATTGCATACAAAAGCTCTACACTTTTACTCTTTCCCACACATTTTATGTTTTTGATGTCACAATTTACATCTTTTTATACTGTGTATCCATTCACAAATTATTGTAGCTATAGTTATTCTTAACACTTTTGTTTTTTTACCTTTATACTAGAAATATAAGTGATTTAAACACAACCATTACAACATTAGAGTATTTTGAATTTGAATATATATTTACTTTTACCAATGAGTTTTATACTTTCATAGGTTTTCATGTTACTAATCAGTGTTCTTTCATTCCAGCATGAAGAACTCCTTTCAGCATTTCTTGTAAAACAGGTCCAGTGGTGATGAAGTCCCTTAGCTTTTGTTTGTCAGGTAAAGTGTTTATCTTGCCTTCATTTCCGGAGGACAACTTTGCCAGGTATAGTATTCTTGGTTGGCAGTCTTTTCTTCCAGCACTTTAAATATATCATCACACTCTCTCCTGGCTTGTGATGTTTCCGCTGAGAAATTCGCTTATAGCTTTATGGGGATTTCCTTGTATATGATGAGCCTCTTTTCTCTTGCTGCTTTCAAAATTGTCTCTTTGATTTTTGATAGTTTGATTATAATTTGTCTCAGGGAAGTTGTCTTTGGATTGAACCTAATTTGGAACCTTTGAATCATGTACCTATATGTACATATTTCTCCTCAGATTTGGGAAATTTTCAACCATTATTTCTTTAAATAAGCTTTCTACCAATTTTTCTCTCTCTTCTCCTTCTACAACTTTCATAATGCAAATATTAACTCTCTTGAGATGTGTCATAAGCCCCATAGGATTTCTTCATTCCTTTTTTTTCTCCTCTGACTGGATAACTTCAAATGACTTATTTTCAAGTTCACTGATTCTTTCTTCTACCTGCTCAAGTTTGTTGTTGAAGCTCTCTATTGCATTTTTTTTTTTATTGCAGTCATTGTATACTGCAGTTGCAAAATTTTCCTTGGTTCTTTTTTACATTGTCTATCTCTTTGTTGAACTTCCCATTTTGTGCTTGTATTGTTTTCCTGATTTTCTTAAATGTTTTATGATGTGTTTTCTCTTATAGCTTTCTGAGTTTCTTTTTTTTTTGGTGAGGAAGACCAGCCCTGAGCTAACATCCATTGCTAATCCCCCTCTTTTTGCTGAGGAAGACTGGCCCTGGGCTAACATCTGTGCCCATCTTCCTCCACTTTATATGGGACGCCGCCACGGCATGGCTGACAGGCAGTGTGTCGGCGGGCACCCGGGATCTGAACCAGCGAACCCCGGGCTGCCAAGCGCGGACTAAACCGCTGCGCCACCGGGCCGGCCCCCTCTGAGTTTCTTTAGAACAATTATTCTGTATTCTTTCTCAGGAGTTTATAGATCCCCATTTCCTAGGGGTTGGTTTATGGAAGTTTGTGTTCTTTTGGTCATGTCATGTTTCCTGGGTTCTTCCTCATTTTTGTAGCCTTGTGTAGGTGTCTTTGCATTTGAAGAAGCAGTCAGCCCTTCTAGGCTTTATGGACTGGGTTTGATAAACAAAGACTTTCACCTGGTGGGGGGAGTATGCTGGAGCACAGTGTGGTACCAGGTCTAGTAGCCAGAATGCCATGTTTGGGGGCATGTGTTGTCTCTGGGTCCATGGAACTGTGAGGTCTCATCACCTCAGTTATCTGGGGCCCATGGTGTTGGTAACTCTGTGGTCTGTGGAGGCAAGAATTTCAGGGGGCTGGCTGCAAGGGCTGTTGGAGTCCTCAGCGGCACCTCCAGGTCCAGCAGTAAGAGACTGGGGCAGATAGGGATGGGGCCAATGGTGTGTATGCATCTGGCTTTAGGGGCAGGCTGTGGGTACACATGTGTCAGCAAGGGCTATGGCCAGCAGCAGGGTCCAGGGCTGACTGCAGGTGCAAACACAGCTTTGGTGGCTGGAGCTGGCAGTGTTCATGCTCACAGCTGCTGGGGCTATCTGTGGGTGCATACATGGCTGTGGGGGCCAACTATGTACACATGTATAGCTACAGGCACCAGGCTGGTGGCATGCATACACATGGCCTCAGAGGCTATGACCAGCTGTGGGTGCATGTGTGGTTGCTGCAGTGGGTCCTATGGCCCAGACACTTACAGTGGTACTGACTGGGGTGGCTTCAGTGGCGAGGCAGGGATGAGTTCATGCAGCTGGAGTTGCAAAGGGAAAAAACTGTGAAATCCTCATGAATTTTTTTTTTCATTTGGAATTATCATCATTGTAAATACTAAGGACTAAATTCACAAAAGAGAAGGTAGAGTTCAATATTAATTTTGTGAAAAATCTCTAGGATTATGAAAAGTATTTACTATTTGATAGAGTAATTAGAGAAAAGAATAAATTAAACATTTGGAGGTTAGATTCTGCTATTAAGGAAGATATACCCATGACTAGCTAATTACTGAAGTAAAAAGGATGGTTCCTCCACACTGTGCATTTTTTCATAATTACAGCTCTGGGTAGCATTTATCTTAATTAGAAGTGTTGAGTGTATTGAGAGACACTGCACATCATCCCTCATCTTGTATTCATAACTATTATGGATGCTATTTTGTTTTAGATGTTTCAGATTAGCTAGGCAACTAAACAATGAACATAAAAACCTGGGAGATGCGTGTCCATCAGATACTTTTTTCATAGTTAAAAAAAGAGCTTTCTTGGGAAAAAAATTTTAAACACTTATAGGCTGATATATAGGTCTCTTTCAAGAAATGTTAAGTATTTTAATAAACTATAATTGAGTGTACATAGTGCCAGTGAAGATATTAGAAAAAGTCATAATCATTTGTCAAACCATTTCAATAGGATTGTGAAAACAAAAATGCCTGCTGTTTTAATTTCCTATTGCTATTGTAAGAAATTACCAAAAATTAGTGCCTTAAAACAACACAAATTTATTATCTCAGAGTTATGGAGGTCAAAAGTATAAAATGGATCTCACTGGGTTAAAGTCAAGGTGTTAGCAGGGCTGCATTCTTTCTGGACACTTGAGAGAAGACTCTATTTCCTTACATTTTCCTGGTTCTAGAGACTGTCTTCATTCCTTGACTCATGGCCCACTTCCCTCTACTTCAAAGCCAGCAACATTTGGTCAAGTCCTCATGCTGCCACCTCTTTGATTTTCCCTCTTCTATCTTGATCTTCCACTTATAAGGACCCATGTGATTACATTGGCCCATCTGGTTAATCCAGGAGGATCTTCCAATCTCAAGGTCCACTGATTAACAATCTTAGTTCCATCTGCAACCTTAATTCCTTTTTGGCATGTCACCTAAGATATTCACAAGTTCCAGTGATGGAACTTGGACATCTTTGGGTGGGGCATTATTCTGCCTACTACGCGGCCAAAATATCTATTTACTAGTTGTCTTAGGTAAGAATACATGAAAACTGTTAAATTTGGGGGATCAACAAAAAACTACAATAATTAAATAACCTCTCCCTCACATGCACAAAATATGACTATAAAATACATGAATGACTAGTTTCTATGGGCACATATAATATTTCACATGGAAATGAGCGTTTTCCATCCAAGGAATCATCATGTGATGATAAACATGTTCTAGTATTCAAAACATGTAAGAAATCTTCTTTTGAACTTGTGTTTGTGTTTGTAGTCCCTCATTAGAGTTTCCTGAATGATAAAATACTGTCAATATTTTGGGGAAGAAGGAGTTTTATATTTGGAAATATAAAGATAATATTTTGAGTCACATCTAGTGAAAAAGTGACTGACTTCCCCAAATTATACTGTTTGCTATTGTTTTTATTATTGTTAGTTTTGTTCAAAAGAGCATGGCCACAAACTGACAAGACTGAGTCTGAAGGCAATCCCAAAAGAGGAGATACGAAAAACAAAATGAAGTGGAAAGTCAGTAAGTCTTTATTGGAATAGCTCTATAAGTTCTTAATGTGGATATATGAATTGACTACTCTTGTTAGTATTCATGAAATTGGCTATATAGTGCCATTATATAATTGAGCCATATGTTAAGCACTTAACTACAGACCTTTCATTGCTTAAATTCTCAAATTATTACCATTACCAATGTGTTTATATATAATATATAAATGTATACAGTATATAAATATTTATATATTTATATCTTTAAAACTGACACCGTTATATGTGTTTCCTTGCTTGTGTTGACTTTAAAGAGTCACTAATCTATACTTAAAAGCAACTAGAAATTGCTTTGGGATGAAGATGTGTATGATGAGTGCATTTAAATCAAACATAACACAAGGAAACCTTTTCCTGTTGCTTTCTCTACCTTTTTCAGTCATATTTAAACTGTTTTTAAGTATTCCCAGTAAAAGACCCTCCTGCATCTTTTTCTCTAGCCTGGATCTACCTATGCTGGTGGTTGCATTTCTTCTTCTCAAACACCTCTAGTGATAGGAAAGTCACTGTTTCTGGAAGTAGGCAACTCCACTTTTTAATTGCCATCAATTGTTAGAAAGCTTTTCTTGAGGTCAAATCAGTCTCTTTACTGCTTCTCACCATTGGACTTTATTTGCCAGTATGGATCAATTTCTTCTTCCATCTGGAGGCCTCGTTGGTTCTTAACTGAGAGTGCACATCGAAATCACCAAGAGAATGACAAGAAAGAATGAGTGGTAGATGGGATGGGAGGGAGAAAGGGAGAGAGAGAGAGAAACATATGCCCAGATCCTTCTTTAGACTAAAATGAATCCAATCTAGGGGTAGAATTCAGACACTTCACTAACTCACTTATTTATTTATTCATGCATACATGTCATGAATTATTACCATGTGCCAGTTACTGTTCAAGAGGCCTCCAGGCGGAAGAAGAAATTGATCCATACTGGCAAATAAAGTCCAATGGTGAGAAGCAGTAAAGAGACTGATTTGACCTCAAGAAAAGCTTTCTAACAATTGATGGCAATTAAAAAGTGGAGTTGCCTACTTCCGGAAACAGTGACTTTCCAATCTAGGGGTAGAATTCAGACACTTCACTAACTCACATTTATTTATTTGTGCATACATGTAGTGAATTATTACCACATGCCAGTTACTATTCAAGATGCTGGGAACACATCAGTGAACAAAATATGCAAAAAATGCTGACTTCATAGAATGTACATATTCAGCATTTGGGACAAAGAATAACATAGCAGTAGAGAGTGTTTTACTTGTTTATTCAAGTGGTGCGTATTATTGCAATAAGATAATTAGGCCCTTTGTGGGGAAAAGCCACAATATACTATGCATTAAACTAAATCTACTTCCTATTAGCATTGTACTCAAGGTATAGTCATATCTCTCTGGGAAAAGGTGCAGTCTTTAAGCAATAGGTTTACTTTTTAAAACTATATTAAAGGAAATTGATGTAGAGCAGGTCAAAACTGAGCTGGTCCATGAAAACGGATGTGCAACTTGCACTGCTGTTCAAACTACCCAACTTCCAATAGCTCACATCTAGGTCCTCCAGCTCACCTGTGATTCATGTGTCTTTACTCAAATTAAGCACCCCCCCACAATAACCTCTATAAATCAAAAGCTGTCACATAGCTATTCCAGTAACAATGGCAGTGGAACTCGATCTTTTCTATTGGAAATATGTGCACTTTAAGATACGTGGCCTATGGTATTTTAAACCAGAGCAGTTTAAAACACAATCCATTAGGGCTGAATTGTACAGGCCTTCAGTCATTTGAGGACTGAGTTCTGTATGAGGAAATGGCCATTGTCAAAAAAGAGTGACAGAGAGAGTTTTTATAACATGTTTTAGGAGAAGAAATGTGGTTAATATGAATCTGTGGGAAGACTTCCTCTAAAAAAGAGCAAATGGCATCAAATTGGGGTAAATATCCTACATACACAATGACAAAGGAAAGTAAATGGAAAATTAGAGCCTTGGCACTTAACTGTATCCAAAAGAAACCACTAGTCTTTTCATAAAGTGCTATTTAGTCTGGCAGTTCCTAAAGCTATAATTTTCTTCTGGTTTCTTTTGCCTCCTAAATCTAAGATCCTCTGGAAAATAAAGTAAAGAACATTTTTAAGAGATCTTCCTCCCCTATGTTCTCTGTAAATATAATAAGATTAATCATGTATCTCTTCATCTTCTCTGAGTGATATTTGATTTGGATCTTCTATTCCTTTATTAACACTCTGTGTGACATTTGCCATCACTGTGTAGGTCTGGGTTTGTAAGGTTAGCACTTCAGAAATGGTTGATTTGCTTCCAGGCACTGTGTCTGCACTTCAAGGAGCTGAGTGGAAATTATGCCTCAGGTTATAGATGAATGGATCAATAAACTAAGATTTCCCTAGCTGTGTATGACAAAAAGCATTGATAGGAGCATAATTCAATCAATTATATTTTTTCTCTGAAATTAAACTATTTATTAAAATATTGAATGCACATTATTAATCTTCTTTCAGCACTTATCTTCCATTCTACCCCTCTTCCAGTAATTTTTCCAGGGTGAAAATTTTGAAATTCATATTGAGACATGTTTTTCTACTACCTAAATCCATTTAGTAGTTTTTGACTTATATCACAATAAAGGCCCAAATCTTACACATGGACTAATAGACAAGGAATGGTTTGACCCTCCCCACCATACACCATGTTTTCCGCTACTGTTTTCGCTCCAGCAACTCTGTCCTTATTCCAGCTTTTCCTAGGGTCAGTCACCTCACATAGTTGTAATTTTAAAAATGACTTTTTAAAGGCTGGAAAGATTAAGTTAAAAGAATAGAACAGCCCAAATAAATTTATATGAAAATAATATTTCAGTAATTTCTCAAAAATATAATCTATATTCTTTGCTAAAATTAAATAATTGGCTTAAAGTATGTCAATATAGTTTTGGAAAGGAACTATAGATATACACATACATACACAAAGAGATTTATTATAAAGAATTGGCTTATGTGATTATGCAAGATGACAAGTTCCAAGATCTGTAGTCACTTAGCTGGAGACCCAGGAGAGCTGATGGTATAATTCAAGTCCAAATCCAAAGGCCTGAGAACCACTAGTGCTGATGGTATTGTTCCAGTCAGAAAGCCAGCAAGCTTGAGACCCAGGAAGAGCTGATGTCACAGTTTGAATTCAAAGACAGGAAAAAAACTGATGTCTCAACTCAAAGGCAGCCAGGCAGAAGCAATTCCCTCTTATTCAGTAGAAGCTGGATGAGGTCTACCCACATTAGGGAAGAGAATCTGCTTTACCCAATCTATTGATTTAAGTGTTAAAATCAAGAGAGTGACATCAGCAAGATATTAACTAAACTTATTGTGGTAATTATGTCACAATATAGCCATATATCAAATCATTATATTGTAAACCTTAAACTAATACAATGTTGTATACCAATTACACCTCAATAAAACAGAAAACAAAAGAAAACAAAAATTAAAAAAAGGGATGGCACTGGCATAAAAACAGACATAGAAACCAATGGAACAGAATAGAAAGCCCAGAAATAAACTCATGTATACTCATGTATGTACAGTCAATTGATCTTCACAAGTGTGCCAAGAACACACAATGGGGAAAGGATAGTCTTTTCAACAAATGGAGTTGGGAAAACTGGATATTCACAGGCAAAAGAATTAAGTTGAACAATTATCTTACACCAAACAAAAATCAACTCAAAATAGATGAAAGACTTAAAGGTATGACCTGAAACCATAAAATTCCTCAAAGAAAACAGGAAAAAAGCTTCCTGACATTGGCTTGGCAAGGATTTCTTGGAGTTGACACCAAAAGCACAGGCAGCAAAACCAAAAATAGAGAAAAGTGGGACTACATCAAAAAACCTTCTGCACAGCAAAGAAAACAATCAACAGAGTGAAAAGACAACCTATGGGATGAGAGAAAATATTTGCAAACCATCTATATCATAAGATATTCAAAATACATAAGAATCTTCTACAGCTCAATAGCAAAAAAACAAACAACTTGATTTTAAAAAAATGAACAAATGACTTGAATAGACACTTCTCCAAAGAAGACATATAAATGGCCACCATGTCTATGAAAAGGTGCTCAACATCACTGATCCTCAGGGAAATGTAAATCAAAAACACAATGAGATATCATGGCACACCTGTTAGAATGGCTATTACCAAAAAAAAAAAAAAAAACACAAAAGATAATTGTTGATGAGGATGTGGAGAACTCTTATACACTGTTGGTGGCAATGTAGAATAATGCAGACACTATGAAAAACACTATGGGGCTTCCTCAAGAAATTAAAAATTGAACTACCACATCATTCAGCAATCCCACTTCTGGGTATATATCCCAAAGAATTGAGATCAAGATCTCAAAGAGATGTTTGCACCCTCATATTCATTGCAGCATTATTCACAATGCCCAAGATATGGAAACAATGCAAATGTCCATCAACAGATGAATGGATAAAGAATATGTGGTATATACACACAATGGAATACTATTCAGCCTTAAAAAGGAAGCATATCCTGCCATTTGCAACAACATGGATGAACATAGAAAATATTATGCTAAGTGAGGTAAGCCAGTTGCAGAAGAACAAATACTGCATTGTTCTGCTTATGAGATTTCTTAAATAGTCAACCTTATAGAAGCAGAAAGTAGAATGCTATATTCTACTATAAAAGTAGTATAAAATCATTTATTCTATAAGAGAATAAATGTTAAACCCACCCAAAAACACCATCATGGGAACAACCAGATTAATATTTGACCAAATATCTGGGCACTCTGTGGTCCCATCAAGTTGAGACATAAAATTAACCATCATATGGGTAAATAAAATATATTCTTTTTTCTTCTTCAGTTTTCTAAATTATTATTGATGGTGTATGCAAAAATTATGACTCTGGGTTATGTGGTCCTCAATGTATGTAGAGATAATATTTATGACAATTATACCATAATTGGGGAAGAGTAAAACAGCATAAAGGAAGACAAAGTTTCTACGCTTCACTTGAACTGGTAAAATGTTAACCATAGTAGATTGATTTCAATACCTATTGCTACTGCTAGAAAAGTTACACAAAGAGATACACTCAAAAACATTAGATAAATCAAAATGGAATTCTAAGAAATGTTTACTTTACAGGAAGACAAGAAAAATGAGAACAGAGAAATTAAAAAATAGAGCAAACAGAAAACAAAAAATAAAATGGCATATTTAGGCCTTAAAAATATCAATAATTGCATCAAGTAAATGATTTAAATAGACCATTTAAAATACAGAGATTAGCAGAGATTATAAAAATACATAACCCATCTAAATCATGTCTACAAGAATTGAAATTAAGTAGAATGACATAGGTAGACTGAAAGTAAAAGGATGAAAAGAGATATACCATGCAAACATTAATCAAAAGAAAGCAAGAATGGATATAGTAATATTAGATATAGCAAATTTCCAAGTAAAGAAAATTACCAACAGAAAGGGTTATTACATAATGATTGATGAGTCATTCCACCAAGATGACACAGAAATTCTAAATATCTACACACTAAAAAAGAAGTGAATAAAATACATGAGGCAAAAACTTATAGAACTTTAAAAAGAAATAAACAAATCAACAATTATACTTGAAGACTTCAACACCTCTCTCTCAATGATTGATAGAACAACTGGACAGAAAATCATCAAGGATATAGAATAATTCCACAACACCATCAACAGGATCAAATTGACATTTATAAAACATTCCACTCAACAGTAGTAGAATGCACATTTTTTTCAAGCACTCACAAAACATATATCAAGATAGGTCTTATCTTGAGCCATAAAACAAATCTCAACACATTTAAAACAATGGGAATCATATCGAGTGTGTTCCCTGACCAAAATAGAATCAAATTAGAAATCAATAACATAGGATAACAGGAAAATATCCTAACACTTGAAAAATAAAACATAATGCAATTCAAAATAATCAATGAGTAGGAGAGGAATTTTAAGGGAAATTTCAAAAATACAGTGAACTAAATAAATATACATCAAAATTTGTGGGAGCAGCTTCTATAAAACAGAAGAGAAGAGGACATTTCCAATCCACTTTATGAAGTCAGTATTACCCTGATACCCAGATCAGACAAAGACAGTAGAAAAAAGTAAACCACAGACGAATATCTCTCATGATCTCTGATACAAAAATTCTTAACAAATTATTAGCAAATAAAATTCAACAATATATAAAAATAATTACACAATGTAACCAAGTGAGGTTTATTTCAGGGATGCAAGGCTGGTTTGATGTTTAATAATAAATCATTGTAACATACCACATTAACAGGCCTCAGAAGAAAAATCACATGATCATATCAACCGATGCAGAAAAAGCATTTCACACAATTCAACACCCATTCATGATAAAAACTCTTGGGGAACTATGAATACAGAGAAACTTCCTTAAGTTTATAAAGAGTATGTACAAGAAAACTATAGCTGCACTCACAGTTACTTGTGAAAGGCCGAATGCTTCCCCCTATGACTGGAAACAAGGCGAGGATTTCACTCACACCACTGCTATTCAACATAGTACTGGAAGTTCTAGCTTGTAAAATAAGGCAAGGAAAAGAAATAAAAGTCATATAGATCAGAAAGGAAGAAATTAAACTGTCCCTATTTGAAGATGACATGATGGTCTTCACAGAAAAACCAAGGAATGTATGAAAAATCTCCTAGAACTAATAATTGGGTTCGGCAAGATCACAGGATAAAAGGTTAACATACAAAATTTAATTGGATTTCTATATACTAGCAATGAACATATGGAAAAAAATTTTAAATATTATACCATTTGCAATCATTTAAAAAATTAAATACCTAGATGTACATGTTACAAGACTTACACATTAAAAACTACAAAATCCTGATGAAAGAAATCAAGGAAGACCTACGTAAATGTAGAGACATACAGTGTTCATGGATTGGAAGACTCAACATAACAATGACAATTCTCCCCAAATTGATATACACATTTAATACAATTCCTATCAAAATCCCAGCAAGATATTCTATAGGTATAGATGAGTTAATTCTAGAATTTATATGGAAAGGTAAAGAAACTAGAAAAGCTAAAATAATTGAAAAATATATAAAAGGGGAGGAAGCCATCTATCAAGTTTCAAGACTTATTATATAGCTACAGTAATTAAGACTGCATGGTATTGATTTTAAGATAGATACATAGATCAATGGGGAATAGAGTAGAGAACACAGAAACAGATCCGAACAAGTGCAGACAACTGACTTTTTACAAAGGTACAAAAGCAATTCAAAGAAGGAAGGATAATCTTTTCAACAAATGGTGCTGGAGCAATCGGATATCCATAGCAAAAAAAAAAAAAAAAAAAGGGAGAGAGAGAGAGAGAATCTAGACTTATGTCTCACACCTCATATAAAAATCAACTCAAAACTTATCAGACTAAATGTAAAATGTGAAACTATAAAACATTTAGAAGATAACAAAGAAGAAAATCTTCAGTACCTAGGACTTGGTGAGGAGTTTTTAATATGACACAAAAGCACAATCCATAATAAAAAAAAAAAATCAATAAATTTGACTTCATCAAAATTAACAACTTTTGCTCTGTGAAGAACTCGAGTAAAAGCAGGAAAAGGCAAGCTAAAGACTTGGAGAAAATATTTGCAAACTATATGTCAGACAAGAAGAACTCTTCTCAAGACTATATAAAGAATTCTCAAAAGTCAACATTTTCAAAAAATTCAATTAGAAAATGGACAAAAGACACTAAGAGACATTTCAGTGAAGAGGTTTTATGGGTGACAAACATGTGAAAAAGTGCTCAACATCATTAGCCATTAGAGAAATGAAAAGACCACGATGAGGTGTCACTACACACCTATCAGAACAGCTAAAATAGCATACAGTGACTATCAAATGGTGGTGAGGATGCAGAGAAGCTAGATCTCTCATATATTGCTCTTGGGAATGTAAAGTGGTACAACTCTGAAAAGTAGTTTGACAGCTTCTTAATGAAACTAAACATATACTTATGATATGATACAGCAATCGCACTCCTGGGTGTTTATCCCAGAGAAATTAAAACTTACATCTGCACAAAAATCTGCACATGATTGTCCAGTGGCTTTTCTACGAAACTGGAAACAACCAAGATGTCGCTTAATCGGTTAAGGGTTAAGCAAACTGTGGTACATCCATATCATGGAATACTACTCAGCAATAAAGTGAAACAAACTGTTGATACACACAGCATAACATTCTTGAAACGACAAAATTATAGTGATGGAGAACAGTTTAGTGGTTGTCATGGATTAGGGATTGTGGGAGGGGAGAGGAATTGTGACTATAAAGGGAAGCATGAGGGATATGTCTATGGCAACGGAATAGTTCTGTATCTTGATTGCAGTGGTGATACACAGATCTGCAACTGTGACAAAATGACATAAAACTATACACACACATTATACCAATGCCAATTTCCTGGTTTTATTATTGTATTATAGTTATATTAGATGTTACCATTGTGGGAAATTTAGTGAGGGGTACATGAGACCTCTCTGTACTATCTTTGCAACTTCCTGTGAATCTATAATTATTTCAAAATAAAAAGTTCAATATTGGGGCCAGCCTAGTGGCTTAGCAGTTAAGTTCACGTGCTTCACTTTGGCGGCCCAAGGTTCACAGGTTTGGATTCCAGGGGCAGACCGATGCACCGCTTGTCAAGTCATGCTGTGGCGGCATCCCGTGTAAAGTAGAGGAAGATGGGCACGGATGTTATTCCAGGGCCAGTCTTCCTCAGCAAAAAAGAGGAGGATTGACAATGGATGTTAGCTCAGGGCTAGTCTTCCTCATACACACACACAAAAAGTTAAACATTCAGTAAAGCTTCTCATAAACTAATTTTAATAAGGATATTATTTGGTAAATGACTGATTTTAAATAGTATTTTAAAATATTTCTTTATAATTTTTGTATATTACATATTGATGTGTTATTTATTTTTAAATTTAATTCATATTTTCACCAAATGCCTAATGGCCAACTATTAAAAGTCAATATTTGACTGAAGCTGATGCTACGCTAAATATCATTACAGGAAGAAATGATGAGATGCAACAGCAAAACTGAAATTCTATCACAAATAAATATTTTATTATTAAAATTAGTAATTAAAATAGAAAATTTTGATATTATGGGATAGGAACAACAGTTTCTCGGGACTATCCCCTGCTACATTGCTCTTGCATTCATTATGCTTCACATTTGTGATACTAAGTAGACACTCCCTTTCCACTAAGGCCAATGGAAAGCCAAAATTTTTTTCTGAATGACTCTGCTAGTGTAGGTTACCACTTGTGGAGCTGTTATCAAGAAGTTACTCCTATTTCATTAAAGCCATCCCACAAGCTGTTCAGTAAGATGCTTTCTAGAGACAAGTTTATATCTTGAATTTATGTCTTGGGTAAATTTTAAAAATCCTTTACCTTCAATACTGGAAAAGATTGTTGGTCTGTAGCGATCATTATAATAAACTTTTGTTGAAAATCGCTTCGATAAACACATTACTATAAGAAATTAACCACTCAATGGCTTCTAAAGTCTGTCGTTTTGAAATGTGTTTAGTGGGAATAAAAAGTGTGAGACCTCATTTTTCTTTAGCACTTTCTCTTTAAGTCACACTCTCTATGGTCATTTGTATTTCTGGATTTAAGATTTATCATGAACAATGTTGCATATGACTTTAGATTTATTTATGCTAGTATAATTTTGTGGTAGTAAAGTTAACATGCTGCGTTTTAAGTCATCCTCTCAAAATTTGAAGATTTCACAAATAGGACTTTTTCTCTGGAACAATTCATGACCTAATGAAATGAAATAATTAAATGTTAAATGCAGTTCTTAAATCTTATTTTATTTAATGTTATGAGTACTAGTATAAGAAAAAAACTACAAAGTATTATTTTATGATCTAGTAACCATTATTGTCTCGTATTATTTTGTAAATTGTTATAAATATTTGACGCCTTAAAAGGGTTATAATGTCCTTCATAAATTGTCTACTTAATATACATTGACAATATGTGCATTTACTTTCAAATAATTTTCTTTTTTACTTAACTGCTATATAACTATTTGTATGATTTATTGCAGCATTTTATTCTTACAGTGATAAATACACCTATATATCTCAACTAACTGATAGAATATCAAATAGAAAAATAATAATTCCACTTCAAATTACATTTTTAAGGTTCACATATTTGTGAAAGTGAACATTCAGGTATTCACATATTATTTCAAGAGACATTTTCTCTATCTTCCAAGGTTGTTCACTCTGAAAACATCTTAGAAAAGATAGTTCTGAACAAATGCTTCTGCTTGCAAGATGTGTAGAGAGACATCAAAGACCCATGGAGATCGTCTCCCAACAGAAATATCCATATATTCCATTTCTTATACATAATAATAATAATAATTACGTACACATATGCAGAGCTTACTGTGTACTAGCATTATTCTAAGCACTTTTACTTATATTAACTCGTTGGATCCTCCCCACAACTGTGTGAATTAGGCACTACTGTTTCATAGATTAGTATACCGAGGCAGCTAGGTTAAGTACCTTTCCCAAGGTCACACAGTTAGTAAGTGGCAGAGCTGAGACATATCCCCAGGTAACCTAATTACTATATTGTTCCCTTATCCACTATGCCATACTGCCTTTATAAGTTATTATTTACATATTATGTTATATGCTGTTATATGATATGTTGATATCTCAAATTATTATTTTTTCTTGTATACAAGATGGCAGGCCTTGTCCCTTGGAGAAATCTCTGCCTCAAAGTGGCTCCCCCACGAAGCTAAAGAAGCTATGAACAATTTATCTACTGTATTCATCTACTGCAGTAGGGAACCCTTTAGAATAGTACACACAGAGAATATAATTAGAAGACAGTCAGCAGCCACACCACAACAGATGAGAAGTTTTGGTCTGGGTCTCATATTCTCACTCTCTTTGTTCAAACTTTGACATGCCCTATTCTCTCTTTTTCAGTTTCTCAAATCTGGCTGAATATTTGGCACTGTACTTACATTCAGTATTGGTCTCGCAAACATTTTTGTTTTAATTGGTCTTGGCTCTTTGAATTTAAATAATTTTACTAACATACAATCCCTGATTCTCTGTCGCTACCACAGGATATTGTGAAAGGTTCAATAAAATCTCTTAATGAGGTTCATACACTGTCTTTCTGTGCTCTTCCTCTCATCCATTATTCTAGTGAAGAATGAACCCTGTCAAAATTATGAAGTGAGATGAGTTTGACTTGACTTGTTATTAATTAATCCATAATGGTGTTTGGTAAGCACCACTCCATGCCTAAGTCCTCATTAAAGCTTTTGACAGGAATTAGTTTATCTTAAGAAATGCATTAACTTCCTCCTTTGCTGAAAGCATGACTGTGAGAGAAAATTGCATGGCAAGGGCATTGAGAAGTAAAGATGTGGGCGTTGGTACATTTGTGTGCCTGTGAGGTGGAATCAAAAGGTTCTTGGTATCATGGAAAGAATATCAAATTTGTAGTCAGACACCCCTATGTTTGAAACACAATAATAGGCAAGAGAAAATGAAGGAATCAATGTCCAATTGGCATTAGCATTAAGCTTCCCTGAGAAACCAAGATTTCATATAAGGACACAGGGGATTTGAAGAGTGGCACAAGCACATACAGAGTTTGTGAAAGAGAAGCAGTGAAGGCCAAAGAAGGCCTTTATTTGTGCAACAGATTTCCCGGGAGTCAGGCTCTTGCACACACAGTAATCATCATGAATGTCACACAAGATAAAAATGTAGTTGTATTTAATGTCGATTTCCCAGATCTTTTGAATGCTGACTCTTCATTAATCCCTTCAAATCTTCGTCCTAGTTCATCTCCACAATCAGCTCATAGGATTGTTTGTGGCTTTGCTTAATCTTGATTTTTGACTATCCAATGGTATATTTTCCCCTGCCTTTGAACAACTTCTACTTCATTTGATGATTTATTTATGTTTCTAGAATATGCTTACTGATATAAAATTTCTCTTTTATTCCCTTAGGACACACACATTGTAGAATATAGTATAAACCTTTTCCTTACCTTTTGTGTTATTTCTATCATGTACACTTTAACTCTCTTCAGAAGAAAAAAATCATTAAAATGATGTTGGAGATTATGCAGGATTGACCAAAACATAGCCGAAGCAATTATTTTCCTCACAGAAAGTCTCAGTTGTCAAACAATCAAATAGATGACTACATAATTGATCCTAATTGCTTGTTAAGATGAAAGCAACAACTAGTAAGATGACACCTTGATTCAGATCAGTCATTTTAATGACTGAATCAGAGCTCTGCAGTGATTCAAATTTGAGGAATTAACTGTTGCTGAACTGAAAAGAAGTAAACCAGCTAGTAAAGGATACACCTTTTATATATGACATATGTCAGAAATCACAGTGAGAGAGAGTTAAGACAAATAATATTAATATTAGCATATAACAATTGTACAACACAATGCCACTTACAAAGCACTTTCACATTTGGCCCAATTTAATCTTCATAACAATCATATTAGATACCATTGTCCCTATTTTATGTTAAGAAATTGTATTTCAGTGTAATACAGTTTGAATGCCTTACGCAAAGTCATACATCTGACTGCTACAGTTCCAACTGAAGCCAAGTTCCGAATCCAGTGACTTTTCCACTGTTGCCAGTTGCCATCCACAGACATCAAATCATAACTTTTCAAAAGCTATATCATTTCTAAAAATTCATTCTCATTAAGTTCATTTGTATTTTTAGACCTAGATCGTAGATAGTTTCATAGTTAACATTGAGAAAGATGACCAGTTTTCTGGCATCATAAATTTTATAGAGGTTTATAACAAACTCACAGTTCTATTGGCAATTTCAATGGAAAGTCTCCCAAATTACATCTTATGACTGTTTTGAACCAAATATAAAGAAGTTTGAGTGAGCCTTTCTATCAAAAGATTTTTACCTTATCAGATGGACACCTCGTTCTTCTCTAATGTGTCAGGAGACTATAAATGTTCTTGACAGACTGATTAGAGTTATCAGCTATCCTGGTGATGAGTTTTCTGCAGCCAGTTTTTTTCTTTCCATTTTCATAGATATTCTCATTGTTTCTTAACAATTTATCTAGAGTCCTTTGTTTTATTATTTCCTAGTTGATTCATTAAAATAAAATCAGTTTCACACATAATTACGGTCACTATTTTGATTGTTTGACTCTTGAGCTACTCACAAAATATTCTGCTATATACTGCAAGTATTCCAGATCTTTTAGCTATGTTCATTATATGTACTTCATTAACTATAGCTTTTTCAGAGGAGGCAAGTATCTGAAGCTACTAAACACATATGATGGTGACTCTATCTTCACAGGAGTGAGAGAGTATATCGACTGGGGATGCTTAAGAAGCAGAAATACTGCCTTAAGGCCCAGGCAACACAGGCCCTTTCCTAGCCTCTCTGACTGGGCTTCCTGTGGGACAACTAGCAATCCACTTCTAGCTCACACTCTGGGTACTCATGTCCCAGGGATTCCCTTCTCAAATGGCCCTGAATCCCCTTCCAGGGCTGTGGGGGCTTCTTCCTGGGCCCATCATGCTGAGTGCAGACCTGCCTCAGGTGTGCACACCCCTAGGCCCAAGGGGTAACCAAGTGGCAGATATTAGTGGGGAAGTGTAAATGAAGTTTTAACCTGTATATGGGGGTGTCCACGTGAGTGCAAGGCCCATCTCAGTGTGGGAAGATGCAAAGCAGGGAGAAGAGAAGGGGAGAGAGCCACTAGAGACCGGTGGTACACTTTTTCTGTGCTGCTACCTTCTAACCTAGAACTCCAGAGAGTCTGAGAATTCATCATTTGAACCTGTGCTTCCAGGTGATTAGGAAGGTACCTTGTCAAGGTAGGAACATAGAGCACATTTTACTTAACAGTTTCTTAGTGTTATTTATAACTTTTAAATACATGGATTTATGAAGTGTGGGCCTTCATTTGTTCTCTTGTTACAAGCCCCACAAATGTTACAGGTGGCCTGAGCAAGGGTGGCATTACCAGACAGGGAATTTGCACTTGCTTTGACAGCATATTGAATATGATATGATAACATCAGAAAAGTAAGTCATGATGACTATCAGAGCCTTTATTGTTTCTCCTTAGATTTAAATAGCTTCCCAGCTTTCCCCCTGTAGCCACAATAAAAGTAAGATAGCACTTCGGGAAAGCCCTCATTCCAAGTAATGAACCAAATAGTAAGAATCCAAATGCTCAGTAGTCTTGAAGTGAAAATTCAGGTCAACTCAATCTAAAATTATTCACCCATTCAACAAACATGTATCAATCATGTACTATGTAAATGGAAGAGATTTTTTACGATGTGTTAGGGGTAAAAAAGATGAATCAGGCATAGTTTTCATTTTCCTGTCTAATTGTGAAGATCAGATGATCATGTTAGTGACTGTAGTATAAGGCAACAAGTACTATGTACGTGAGAGGTAGAGTCATGATGCTATGGAGGTCTAAGGCAGGCAAATTGTTGTGGGGATTGCATGCACTGCTTCAGTTGTGCCATTCACACTAGAATCCTCAAAGCTTGATGCTGCCTGTTCTTTCTGTTGATAATAGTCTTACTGTATTCATTTTTGTAGCTAAGTTCTACCTAATTTTTGAAACTCAACCCAGATATTACAGCCTCTGCAAGGTGCATTTCCCAACACTGTTCTCCCTCGCCTGAGGCAGCTGCATATCCCTTGAGCTCCCAGAGTGCCACGTAAACGCACTTCTGCATTCTAAGAGTTTGCACATCTGTCTATCCACCAGAATTGAGTTCCTTTAGGGCACAATGGCATCTTCTGTTTCTGTACGTGCTCTGCTACATACAATGTCTGGGACATGTGAGGAACGACCTGAAGGCCTGCCGAATGACTGAGGATTGGAGGAGTACAATAACTATATCGTAGAATACATCAAGATGGAACTTGAAGATGAAGAAAAAGGGAAACTATTTGAGGTAGAGGAAATATCATGAGCAAAGCACAGGCAGAGACAGTCACCTAAGGAGGACAGCAAGTAGCACAGTTGTGCTTTGTTCTAGGTTTGGGATTTGGGAAAGATTTGGGAAGTCATGCAGACTGAGAAGGCTTTTGAATATCAGGCTAAGGAGTCGTCACCTATTTGTTAGGCAATAAAGTGTCAACGCGTTTTTTGGATCGGTAGAGCTCCATCAATGGAACTCTACGAATTTAACATCATGGTTTGGCTAAAAATGCATAGGAGGAGAGACTAGAGGCAGCAGATGAACTAAGAAACTCGTCATCCAACAGTCATTTATTGAGAACTTAGTAGTTAACAGGCCCTGTGCTAGGATCTGGAGACAACAGGGCACATAAGTGATGATTCTGTCTTTGAACTCTCACAGTCCAGCAGGGGAGATTGACTTTAAAAATAATAGCAAAAGAGCCAGCCCTGATGGCCTAGAGGTTAAAGTTTGGCACACTCTGCTTCAGTGGCCCAGGTTCAGTTCCTGGGTGTGGAACCACACCACTCATCTAGATGTCAGTAGCCATGCTGAGGTGGTGGCTCACATAGAAGAACCAGAAGAACTTACGACTATACACAAGTATGTACTGGGGCTTTGTGGGGGAAAAAGCAAAAAAAAAAAAAAAGAAGATTGACAACAGATGTTAGCTTAGGGCAAATCTTCCCCAGCAAAACTAAATAAATAAATAACAGCTACAGTACAATGTGGCCAGTATTCTTAGGAAATTTGTTACAAAGATAGTATAAGCATAGAAAAAGGATCCATTCAATTCCATAAATGAAGACTTGAACTTGAGGGAAGTGATGCTGGGAGTGGAGAATGAGGAATGATGTTGAAATAGATTGTAGAGTTTCAATGAAGAGGACTTTGTGTTGTGTATGCAATGGAGCAAAAGAATTTCAAATTTGGCTGTGGTTAGAGTCTAGTCTTTACCTGTAGGGAATAAAGTTCCACTAATCAAGTCAAGGAATGCAAAAGGAGGGATTGATTTAGAAGGAAATATAATGATTTGATCATCTTGAGACAATTATTTCTTTGGGACCCCAGGCAGAAATAACAGCACAAGTTTATTGAATAAATTATGTCTCATGAATCTTCCAATATATTTTCTTCAATTACCCCATTACACAGCATAAGGAATTATACAGCATAAGGAATCACTGAAGTTAAACTAGTATGCAGGCAGCTGCTCCATTTTGGGACACCAAGAGTATAAATTTAGGTAGAGAAAAAGTGATAATGTAACCACTGAGAAGATAATGTACAAAACTAACACTAATTACACAGGATGAGAAACCAATTTAGACCAGACATTGACAAATAAATATCAATATAACTGCTGAGAGTGAATCCACTTTAGGAATTTGGGCTAAGATGGTCTTACCTACAAAGCCATGCACCTTGCTATGCTGAATTTCTAGAAAGCTACTTGAAGAAGGACTCTGATATTTCCTCAAAGATAGCAACTTACTGTACCTGATTCGTCTTTCTTGAGTTTGAGGAAAGAATTTCAGATGGGAAAAGCAGTAGGGCAGGAGTCCTTTCCCTTTTAAAGCACATGAGTACATCCGTCACATCTTTCTACTCACAAAGGCAAGAATAAAGCAAAATCATTGAGTTTATTTGCTTCTAGTTCTGGCCCCTATTTTCAGCAACAAACAAGTCTGCCAATCAGTGTCAGTTTTGTCCGGAAATTTTGTGACATGAATGCCTGGAATGAGTCCAGTGATTACATTCCCATAGACTACTGAGAAGTTGTTGGAGAAATCACTCTGTAGGAGTCATTACAGAGACTTGCAGTCTGTTTGATAGATATCCAAGGCAGTGACCCAGAGAAGGAAGATCAGAATCTTTCTGTATCCTATTATGGATTGGCTGAATTAATGCGTGTGATTACTGAACTTACTATACTTTAAGACAGGAAAAGGAACACGCAATTAAAATTAGAAGAAATCAACTCAAGAAATCCATGTGCTCAATTAGATTTCCAACACAACTTCCCTTATCTTGAATGCTAGTTTCATTAATACATTGTTTACGTGGAAAGTGATTGAATTAGTCAGGATAAGCTAGTTAGTGCTCCAGAAAGAAACGATCCCAAAATCTCAGTGGCTTAAAACAATAATAGTTCATCTGTACCGTGGGTTCTGCTGAGGAACAGTAGATGCTCCAATTTGGAGTAAAATAAAAAGAGACACTGAATTTTAGGAGGGATTTGGTATAACGGAGATTCCCGTAAGGATGGACAGCAGAACATGAGCTTGGAAGAGAGGAGCGATTTCCTCGTGCTGACCCCGGAGCCTCTCCCGTGCCCTTCACAGATTCCACTTCATCAGTGCTTGTGCTGGACATTCCAGAAGACCCGCAGGCTAGGGTCTGAGTGATTCCTGACATCACTGCATTCCGGTTTATGTTTCTATCGGATTTTCTTTTTCTAATGGTTTCAGCATAAGGAAAGAAAGGCGTCTAGTTTAATTTACAGCAGGGCCTATGTTATTAAACTCAGACAGATTTATATTAGTTAAATGGCATTTAAAATTAAAATTATAGTGGTTTGTTAAGAGGCCAAGAACAAATAATAGTTTAAATATATATTTATTTAGGGACCCTGATCCAATTTTCTCAAGTTTTGAACTATATTACATTTTAGAAAAGACAAAAGTTCCTTGGCCCATAAGATGGTCTGCAAAAGTTTATATACTTTTAAATAGTAAATCAGTGGCATTTGAAATCACTTCTAATATAAGTTTAAAGGAGAAGGAAGAATATAATTAAGCTAAAAGGTTATTAATAGCTAATATGTTGTCTTTGAGAACTCTAATAGGCTAATATTACCCAAGCCCATCTGGTTCCTTCTGGAAATGCATCGCATGTTGGAGGGATAAACAGAACATCGATGCAGCATTAGAGATGACAGAAAGTCCTGGGAGACGCCAGGAATGGCTTCTGATTTGCCGTTGTGGGTTTTAAACCCTTGTATCTGAGCCCCATGCCATTATCATTTTAGGTTCCGTGCTTTGTAGAAATGCAAGATTTCCTGAAAGTAGGAAATGTTTTTTTTTTTAATTCCCAGAGTTTCATTAATAAAAGATTTGTTGTCTTTGCCTCTATATTCCAAAGGATCTGAGAAACCCTGCAGCTGTGATTCTGCGAGTGCAGCCTTGTCTTTTTTCCTCCTCTGCATACTCCTGATCACATTGATTCCTCGTGATTAAAATTGTAACGTTCATGTAGTTCTGAATAAAATAAGCTGCATTTTTTGTTTGTTGGGGTTTTTGGTGAAGAATCAGAGCAAACTGCAGAGATTGCTGGGCCCGGTTGTTAGGATCCCATTTCTACTGTGCTCTAATACAATCTCCTTTCCAGGCCTCCCCCCTCCCCAACCCAGGTCGTTAGTTGCTGCCTCCTCATCACTCCATAGCACTCTGTAGTATTTGCTCTGAGACTCCCTCACCCCAGAGTAAACAGACCATCTTATCCAGACAGTGTGCTCCTTCAGGACAAGGACCGTGACTGCTCATCTGCTTACACCCAGGTCAGCTCATTGCATGAAGTGAAGAATGAATTAATTAACTGAAAGACCAACCGGCTAGCTTCTAGCTGTTTGGATTCTAGTCCTGCCTTCACTCCAATTTCCACAGTTATAAGAAGGCAAGGAAAAGTGTTCTGTCTCCTTAGTGAGAAATACCCATCCCAGGTTTCTTCCAGCTCTAAAAGTCTGTATTCCTAGAAACTGAGACTGTTCTTGTGTCTGCTTTACTGCCCACCCGCAGCTCTGAGGAGAATGTGGAGCAAGCCTGCCTTTCTCTGGGCGTTGTGTCTTCCTACCGCCTCCTTAACAACTGAGTTCTCACATCGGGTACCCGCCCCCCCGCCCCATCACTGACTGGTGTGCAGTCTTTTTTTTATTTGATGAGAACAGATAACAGTACAATATTTCCTTTCAAAACATCTAAAATGTAAAATGAGAAGAAACGATAGAAAAATTATTTCCCTCCCATGGAAGGGAGTGTTTTATGCTTAATAAAGAGAAGAGTAATAACTATCAGAGAATAAATGTTCCAGAGAAATGTAGAAAGAGATTCTAGACAATAAAGCCTCTCCTTACAAACAGTGAAACCAAAAACACCAAAGCAGTGCAGAATTCTTGCTGTTAGTTTTTTCACTGAAAAATTAAAACTAGAGTAATTTTAGTTAATAAAAATTATTTGGACACCTCTGTTAATCCAGTATTTGTTTATACATTGCATTGCCTTGAAAGTCTACATTTCTGATCAAGGTTGGCTGTAAAATTATTCAAAAACACATGATCCATTATTAAAAATCAGAGTTTATATTACTCACAAGAACAAAGTACCATCTTTTCTTTAAAAATAACAGAAAGTAACATATTTTTTGAGTCTATAATAATCTGTCACTCAACAAACAATTTTTGAGGAGCTACCAGAGGCTAGACATCAAGGTCCTGTGCTTAGTTAAGGGCATGCCCACGTGAATAAGACAGGGCCCTTGTCACAATGACAATGAAAATTAATGATTGAAGCACTGATTCTTGCGGCAGCCTAAATTTGCAGTACTCAAATCACTCATTGATTCATGAAAACAATTCACTAACATGCCAGCGAATACACCAGATGAACTGGGGGACTTACCACCGTTTTTCATCCATCCACAAGAACATAATCACCAAGGCTGCCGAGTCGTTCTCTGTCTTGTCTGCGGCTGTATTTCCTGTGCCCAGAGCAGTGCCTGGCACAGAGTAACCATAATAAATGTCTGTAGAAGGGAAGAATGAATTCACTCCACAAACATTTCAGTTCACTCTGTATTAAGAACCTGTGACAAGTTCTATGGCAGTTTGTAAGATGAACACACCAGGTCATTGTTTACTGGGGACCACATGTATGGTAGGAGCACAGTCTCTGGAGTCATATCCCTTGGGTTCAGATTCTAGCCCCAAACTCGCCAGCTGTGTGACCTTGGGTAAGTTTCATAACATCTCTGACCTTCGGTTTGTACATTTGTCATTTGGGACTGGTAGTCATAAATCTCCTCCTCACAGTTCCGTGTGAAGTTGAAATTATGTAATCTATTTTCAGTGCTTAGCAAAATGCCTGGGCATGATAAACAACTGTCCTGTTTGTGATACTGTTCTCATCATTTAATAACATTCAACTCATCTGAATTAATTCATGTCCCTAAAATGTGAAATTACCCTGGAAGATGAAAATTTCAAATGATGTGATTGATATCTAGGACATAGCCAAGTGCCTAAGGCACAGTAAATTACAATCTAATTCACTAGAACAACAAAGAACCTCGGAAAATCTGATTTCCAGGATTGGAAGTCCTGCAGAAGTTCCCTCTTCATCTTCTGCTTGTTGCACATTGCTTTCCTGGCACGTATCTTACAGTCCGACAGGCAGCATTCAGTCGTTCTCCCTTCCTCAGACGCATGGATGAACACAAAGCCTCTAGAATCTGTGAGGGATTGAAAAGAAAGGAGAGAAGGGTGTTCAGGGCCCTGCCTAGAGAGTAACAGAAAACAAACCAGAGCTCTGCAGGGAACCCCATGACAGGGCTACAGGTGTTGTCATTTGACAACATTCCTGGGGGACTTTTGTCTCTCCCAACCTAAGTTGTCAATGAAAACTGAGAGGAAAACGTGTGCCCGTGAACCCGGAAAAGACAGTGTCTTCATTGTTGACCTAAGAAAAGATTAAATGAAAATTTTCTAGAAGAGCTGTGTCCTCCACTTGTCTCTTTTGGAAATAATTTTTAAACAAGTTTTAAAATTGATGTGTATTTACAATAACTTTATTACAGTTTGTCAAAACAATGCAATATCGTTAAGTGCTTATGAAAGGTAAACCCATAGCAGGAATGAAAGGACTGAAGTATCAGGATGTCACAGGATGCCATATTATAGACGCATGATTCCGGGAGACAAGTCATACTGCCTGCTGATGGAATGTTGCTGTTATAAAACTGAGGAACTGCTGGCCACGCTTGAAGTTCCTCTTTCTCCCAATCATTGATTCTGCTTAGGAGAAATCCAGCAAGCTTCATTGTGAGCCTAACATTGGGCATAAAGTTCAGTCATTCATTGAAAAAACAAAATAACTGCTTTACTTTATTCATACCTATGTCATAAATGGATTTTGTGCCAACATTAGAAATCAATTCTGATGTGGATAGTAAAATTCCTAGCCCATGCTTTCAAGAGCGGAAGTGTTAAGCCAATGTCAGATTCAAATTCACGTTGTAGAGTTGGTGTTCCACCTACCTAAGTGCCCCATTTGTAATTTTAAATACTTCTTGAGTTTCCATACTAAGTAAATGGCCTGTAAGCTTTTAATAGATGCAGAAAGGTGTATTTCTAAAATCTGAGTGAAAAGAATGTAGTAGGAACTCGCATGTCTTCCACCTTCTTTCCTCCCAAGTTTGCCACTGAATTCTCCCACATACCTCACCTCACTGTGCTTGCCAAAGCCACAGATGCATCGACATCACCTGGCTGCCCAGAGCTTTATCTATTGTGGCAGACTAGGATACAATTCACACAAAAATATGAAAAGGGGCCAAGCTTGCTTTTGCCACTATTCAAGCTTTCCTTTCCAAATTACTCCCTGCATGTGAGTTATACACCCATCTCTCACCAGCACAATGAACCCTGTGTCATGCTGTTTGTCCAAATTGTGCATGCTCTCTTCCCCCCCCTTTCCACATTTACCCCCTCCAAGACAGTCTTTTCTAAGTAGAAACATCAGAATCTCTTTTCCTTTTCCCCAAATAAGAGTTCTCCCATTTTGTCTCTTTTCTTCATTTGCCTGGTATCTTAGGATTGTTGTATACAGTGAGTTTGAAAAAGCATCAATGATTAATCACCCCAGATGTGTATTTGCCATATGAAAAGAAAGTTCTGAAGCTATAGCTATAGTGACTTGCCCCCAAAAAAGGAGTTTTGAAATTTCAGATCTTTGTTTAAATGGCAGGATTTTAGGATATGGTCAGGAAAGACATGAGTCATAGGTATATCTTTAGAACTTTCAAGCTGCCTGTGTGACATCAGACTCCACTGAGGCCAACTGTATTTGGAGTGGGCAGCATGGAACATAATTAGAATATAGTAGTTCGTGATTCAAACTTACACCCACAAACAATAGCACTGTATTTTTATAGAATATATTATCCTTTGACAAAAAACTAGGTGATTGAAGGACAGCAGGTTCTATACTTTTAGAAGTCTATTTTCAAGACAAAGACTTGTCTCTCTACTCCATCTTTCCCTAAATTCCAGAGGAAAAGCAAAGCTATGTCAAATAGAAGTATTTAGCAGGATTAGAAAACAAATAAGGAAAGGGAACAATATTTTTAAGTGTCAATTCTCCTTAATATTAATCTATAAATTCAATATGATTCCAATAAAAATCCCAACAGGTTATTTTTATGGAACAATACAATTGATTTAAAAATTAATATGGAAAGTAGAGGATGCTAAAAGAGACAACTCTACAGAAGAACAAGGAGGCAGGAATTACCTTACTAAATATCAAATATTAATCAAAGCAGTTGTTATTGGCAAAGAGAAACACATAAACCTATGAAACACAATAAGATGTTCAGAAAGAATCCCAAGCATATCTGGGAATTTGATATGTATTGGAAAATACTTCAAAGGAGAAGAATGGACTATTTAAAAAATCACACAAGGACTATTGGCTTTCCATAAATTTCTGATCGATTAATGAACTAAATGTGAAAAAAATCAAAACTATTGTAAAGAAGTAAAATAACTTCATGACTTTAAGGTTGGGAAAGGATTTCTTTATTAAACATAAAATAATCACAACTCATAAAGATTAATAAATGTAACTATATTAACATCATGACCTTTCAGAAGAATGAAAAACCAAAAACCGTAACTGCAACTTTTGTAAATTCAACTGCATCAAAATGTACAACCTCTAGAAAAAAATGTACAACATCTCTGTGACTAAAAGCCTAAAACATTAAGACATGTGACAGAGAGGAAGAGATGTGTGCAAAACATATTAGGCACAAAATATAATCCAGAATATATAAAGAATACATATAAATCAGCAAGAAAAAAGAAAAGTCATCAAAGGACATCAATAGGAGAGGGAAATTAAATCATGCCTCCCTAAATGACTTCATCTCCCAAGTAAGCAAGGAAACAAAAACAAAGCAATATTATTTCACACTAGTTAGTAGAGACCTCCTCCAAAATATTTCTGATGATTTGAGGAGGCAAAAAATATCATAAACTCTTGGTGGTCACAATTTAAAGGAATAAATGAGACCTACAAATTTGGGGTAGAGATGTTATTCATTTTATTATTAAGCAAATAAAAGAATCTATAGACTACCAAGTAGGGTATAATATCATAATTTCAATAAAGAAACAAAAAAATTTTACACATTTATGTACTTAATATCATAGAAAAATTATACTAGGAAATAGAGTAATTTATGAATACTGACTTTCTTTGATACATGAGTGACAAAGAATCAAGGAGAGACAATTAATTTGTAATATATATATTGCTTGAATTATCATAAAGACGTTTATTATACCTGAAAATTTTAAAAGCAAATTGAATGGAAAAAAATACAAACAATGGAAATATGATAAAATTAGTATCAGAAAAAGTTAAATTTAAGTTAAAATATCAAATGGGATTATTTTTATTGATAAAAAGTATAACAGTGGAGACATAATGGTCAACATTTACAAAATAGCAATATACTGAGCAAAGTATGTTATCAATAAAAGGACAATTTAAAATAACATAGTAGATTAAAAATTTTTTTCACAGCGATGTTTGTTTTAGTGAAAAAATGTAGTTTGTGGTAGAGACGGCTAGCTATCTGTCACAGATTTGCTCTCTCTTCCATTTTGAAAAGGTTTTAGCTATAAAAAGGAGTGATGAATGCTATTTCTAGGCCTGATCGATAAAGATCTCCCAAGGGAGCTCTCTCATGCTCTCCCAACCTCTAGCTGAATGCAGTGGACTGAAGGACTCTAAAGGAAAGCAGAGTCACAAGATAGTAGGGGCCTGGGTCACCAAGTAAATAGCCTTCCATTAACCAGAAACATAAGCAACAAATAAAGTTTTATTGAGTTAAATCACTGAAATTTGGAGGTTTGGTTTTCATAGCAGTTAGATTTATAAGTGAATTGGTTAAATAAATTATGTTATATTCATACAAGAGAAAAATAAGCAGCCATTTCAAAAGATGATGTTGTAGAAAGAATCCCATGATATATTATTACATATAAAATGTAGATCTCAAACAGAATGCATATATTATGCTATTTTTAAACAGAATCTGTATTGACCTACATCTACATCTATGTATGTAGACATATACGTATTTATATCCATGTATACATGTCTAACTATTTGTGTATAAACACATAGACAAAAGTCTGGAAAAATAAATTCTAAAATGTTAACTGTGGTTATTTCTGGACGGTGACATTATGAGTGATCTCTGTATATATATATAAAAATATATGAATAACTTTTAAAATAAAAAGCAAAGGTGTTTTAAAATAACTTCCATAGCTATGCCAATTTTCCTGCACATCTGCCCACATGGCAACATCAGCTTAGCTGACCAAAAAAGTACCAGGTGATATATACATGGGCCTATTCTGAGCAGATGAAGTAGGAAATCTGACTTTGTTCCAGCGCCAGTGTAAAGGGTATTATGTGCCAGATGGCAGCATATTATTGAAACTCTTCCCTTATCCCCCAGGCTTGGCCAAAGCACATGCTCTGCTCAAGTGAAGCATGCATAGACTCCTAAACACTCACCTGTACGATCTGACTCAAGAGGGAGATGAAAAAAAGAAAGAACATGAACTTCTTACGTGATGGGACAGAGATTCACCATCTTGGGCACTAACTAATTAACTGGGTGAGAGATACATATATAAATGGACCTAATAAAATGCAGATTAACATTTTAAAAGATGCACAAAAGAAGTGTAGTGGGAACTCAGGATTTACTAAGGTCAACAGAAAGAGCACAGGGATCTTAAAGGGAGACTTATGATCTGTTTATATGGTGTGTAGGAAAAAAACAACATGACAGATTTTAGAACTAAAAGTCATTCAGTAGTAGTCCATACTCAGCAGCCTTTATTTTGGAATTTTGCAGGCATTCCCACTAACAAACAACATGCCTGCACATCCATTTGGAAAATGAGTGCTATAATGGGTCCAATGCACTGAAAAAAACAACTGTTTTTGATGATTACTTTCTTGTCAAAATTAGAATCCATTTTAAAGTACTTTGAAAATTGCAAAACATAGCCCAAATTATAGAGAAAAAAATCTCTCTATATATACAGTATATACATATATATATATATACAATAAATATACTGTATGTAATGAATACATGTGTATATATTCACTAATTTTAAAAAGACTCATTAAAATCACAAAAGCATTGAGATTGTTTTTGGTTATTTCTTAAAGTATTATTGTCATAGTTGTGATTATTATTATCAACAGCATTTTCTTCCTTCAGAGGGCAAAGAATCCCATAATTTTCTAAGAATATTTTAAAATTTCAAGGTAGAAGTGCAAATATTGAAAGCCTATTTAGCTCCCATTTATAAACATTCAAAATTCACCCTTTGAACATCTATCTAGTACAGCTATGATAGTTCTAGCTTAGATGAAATAATAGCTTTTTGGTAGTGGAAGGAGACATAAATTTTAGTTAATTGCTACATGTTTAATTTAGTAGTTGACTTTATATGTAAAATAGAGATAATACCAATTTCATAGGTTATTATTAGAATCAGAATTAACACATAAAAATCTCCTAACTAGATACCCTAGTAATGATGATACCCAACACTCATAGTTCTTGATATGAGTCAGACCTGTTCTAAGTGCTTTTCATGTATTAACTCAATTGTTTCTCATAGCTACTCTATGAGGTAGGTACTACATTTAGTCCTCTTTTACTGATAAAGGAATTGAGGTACGTGAAGGCTGAGTAACTTGCCCATAAAAGTGGCAGCCTCAGGATTAGAACACTGACAGTCTAGCTCCAGGGACTAGATTTTTGTAATGTCTTTTCATAGTACCATATAGCAATTGGAATAATAATCATTGGGAAAAAATGTAACAAATAAGTAACCTCTAAAGCCACATTAATTATATCAAACATTCTGATATGAACATTCATTCACTGATCTAAAACAAACCAAATTGGTCACCTACTGAAATAATTTGACAGTGCATGGAAAATGCAGTGGTGAATAAAACATAGCCTTTACTCATGGTTAGCATTACCTTGAAGGAGAAGTTACATAATTTCAATATTCTATGAGTGGTAGATTGGATTATTGCATTCTTCTCTCTCCTCCACTTGGGATGGTATATACTTTCCGGCTACACTGTCTTTGGGCTTAGTGGTATGACTTACTTTGCCCAGTGGAATATTAGCAGATTTGCTCATGCCATTCAACATGAGAAGAATGTTCCCTGGGTAGTCATTGGTCCAAGGAGAATATTTGGAATTTTTCATGGATCTCCTGCATTTCTGCATGTCTTCTGAGCAAAAGGGATTAACAGCTTTGTTCCAGAATATCTCTGTCTGGATACTTATAAAGCAAACAGCTTTGAAAGTTAGAGATTATACCTCCCTCTGAAGCACAGGGAAGATTCCTGACCAAAACAATAAAGATAATGTCTCCTTCTGGGGCAATGGTTGGGCTGGTTTTCTTGGAGCCTCCTTCCTAAACTCAGTTCCTCAACTTTGACACAGGCCCACCAGGCACAGAGCATCCACCTAGGCCTGCCTGTACATCATCCCCATGGAGTTTAGGGGGCAAGGGAAACCAAGGTAAACATGAATTTCATGCTATCTGCTGTGGTATAAACAATTAAAAATACAATAAAATAATACTAGTAGTGATAATAAATAATAAAGTCCTGTCACTGACCAAGGAGTCTCGAGTCTTCTGCCAGCATCTATGGAACTGTGGCAAGTAACTTGTTAGCTTATTAGTACAATAAAATCTCAGACACTTCATAGTTATTGGCAGAGGTTAGAAGTCAAGTGAAGCAGGTCTCAATCTAATCCCTTTCTTGCAGTTAAGTTCAGCCCACCTGTAGCTTGAAACAAACTCCAGCGAATCTGGTTGAGATAGTTAAACCACAACTGAAACAAAGACACATGAGTGAGATCCATATACTTATTATTTTAAGACACTGAGTTTGGAGTGATTTGTTATGCAAAATTTTTGCAGCATTAGCTGACTTATATCAACAGAGTATACCATGTGCTATGATAAGATAAAGCATAGAGTATAGTAATGGGAGAAAATGACAGGAATACCTAACATGGAATTATATACTCTGACAAGTACCATGGATATTAAAACAATTGTAAGATTTTATATCATCTGCCTAGCATCCACAAAAACAAATTCTGTGCACTGCTTGGTTACAGGATTTATAAATCACTTTTTTCTATTTTTTGTTTTTAAAATGTAATAAAAGCATCAACATGTTAAATTGAGATAAACATACTGAGATATATTGAGTTGAAATTTCCCAATCTATTTCTCAAGCTGAATCTATAAATCCTAAAATATGGAGTTAATTATGGAAAAATATCTGACATGAAGTTTAATATAGTAAGGCTTGGAAGGAAAGTATAATTAAACTTTATAAAACTACAAATGATGTAGGAAGGTCTCTAGAGAAATGTCTATTTCATCAAGCAAAATGTTTTCTCCATGATATTCTGTCAAAATAGGCATGGGTACAATCGAAAAGAATTGTTGGCCCCTTTTTGCTAAAGTACCCATAATCATGAGATAGAAACGTGTTAACATTTTAATATTTCAAGCATAATGTTCAAATAACTAGACAGGGAAAATGATCTTCTTAGGGCAGCTTATTTGGATTATCTATTGTTTGGTGCAAATACTTTTGGTTAATTGGGCAATTTTGTTACCTCCAGTGAGTTTGTCAATTGATGATAAGAATGTTATGTGAACATCATCCGGGCAAAATAAGAAATGGGAACTATTATTCTTCTTAACTAGATCTTTTATGTGAAGCTCCCTTTTAATACTAGGGCATCATACGCAATTCTGTGTAAGCTCTTTCCTCTTAGGATTTCTGAACTCAATATCATATCTGCCATGGCTGCATGTACACATTATGAAAGCAGGATTGGCTTACTCGCCTTGTCTCTACCAACTGAAAAATTTAAACAGCAGTTGCCATTTCAAGAAATCAGAAAACAGCATCCCGTTCTGCTCATGGATGACACTCTGCTTGTGGGTGACATTGTAAATATGGTGTCAATCAAGGATGATTTCTAGGCAAAGGTTTTGCCTAACCAGGAGAAATTTGAAAGGCAAAGTACTAACGCATCCATCAAGAAGTGTTCACTGAACACCTGCAGAGCCCAATATTGTAGGAGATGTTTTAAAGAAAAGGATACTGGTACTATCTAGCAGCTCAATCTCTTTTCTGTAGTTGAGGGAATGGAGCACAGAGCCTATAAGTGATTTGCTCTAAGTTATAGAATTTGGCGGCGGGCTTGGGAACTCAGGTTCTTTCCTCCTGGTTATTGGCCTTTCCCTTTACATTAATTCTCTCAACCAACTTAGCATCTGCTCTGTATCATCATATTAAGTCCTGAGGACACAGAGATAAAACAGGATATGCACCTTAACCTTGAGAAACTCAGGGTTTAATGGGATGGACAGATGTATAAACATTTAAATAAAGCATAGTCAGAGAATGACTCATCGCAAGTAAACATCACAGCCCTCCAGTGGTGCATTCTTAATGAGACACATAGCACTATGACATAGAAATTACAGAATATTGAAGTGGGGAGGTTGAGGACAACTTTTTGAGGTAGATCTCAGCCTGGGAGGTTTTGTCATTAGTTAAAAGCCAAAGCAGAGAAAAGAAAACATTCTAATCTATTAACAGGCAACTACAGCAGGCAATTTTCAGAGTGCTAACATAGCATGGGAAACAGAACTTTCTTAGGTTCTATATTTTAAGACTCCATGTGGTAACAACTGGGGACATACAGCAAGACCTGTATGAGTCCAGTTTTTAATACTGTATACATTAAAATTCCAAACTTGAGCCTATGCAAGAGATTGAGAATTATCAACGATTATATTTTATTCCTGATACAAGGAGTTAACCAATTTGAATAGCATAATTGTGGATTTTTTTTAAAGTATGGGACCCAGAAGAGGACCACAGAAGATGAAAATACCAGGACAATGATGTAGGTGAAGACCAGGGCAGAAACCAGACACTCCTGACTAGTGTTTGACTAATTTCCTTTATGGTTGAATAATACCTGTTTAGATGGAGTATAGATCATGATCAGAAACACAGTGTAAACATATGTTATGTGAATGTATATGCTTGATTTTATTATGCAGTAAGTAATCCACATAGATATAGGTAATTTCATAGAGTGAAATTATTGAAGTAATCTAGAGACAGATAAATACATAGGTATGTAAATATGGATATATAGACCTTTATAGATTTGTATAGATAGATAGCTACAGATCAGTATATGGTTATAGATAGAGATAGCAGTTTACCACAAGTTGAAGAGGTTCTCAAGCCCCCCAAATGAACTATGAAAACCCTTACAGGAAAGAAATATCAATATTTAGGAATAAACAAACATTTTTTAATAAGTAGTTTTGAAATAAATTAACTTGAATAATATTAATTACATAATAAACACTGATGTATAAATCAAAAATTTTACCCACTGGTAGAATTAAGTGACATAACTAAATTTCTCTTAGTCTTGCACAGACTTGCGACATACATAAACACTATACTTGCTCTAACTTATTCTGTTGAAGGAACAGTATATTTCAGGAACATTGAAAAAATCTAGAAAAGAGAGCTTTGCACATCTTCAGAAGTTAAATGGGGATAGTATTGCTTACTTTACCGGGATATGGTGAGGATTAAATGAGACTATGTAAATCCCCTGGCAGAGGATGGTTGTTTAAGGTTAGCTCACTTCCTTAGCCCAGCAGAAAGCCTTATTTTTAAGGATGCAACTCTGCCAATGCATAAGAGCAACTGCAATTTTAAAAAAGGAGGTATTGACTTGTGGAAGAAGGATGAATTAAGCAGAGCCATAGCTCAATATAAAAATAATTTATTCTTTAGAAAGAAAAGGAGGTTTGTTTGTGAAAATACCATACCTGTGTGTCCATAGTAGTTAATTTCTAAATTGAATTATAATACTACGTTAGATTTTAAAATATTCTAGTCACAATTTTTTTAAATGCCTATATATAATTTTTTTTAAAGTATCCATCTAGGGGCCGGCCTGGTGGCGGAGCGGTTGGGTTCACGTGCTCCACTTTGGCAGCCCGGGGTTTCACAGGTTCGGATCCCAGACCCAGACTGACGCACCGCTTGTCAAGCCATGCTGTGGCGGCGTCCCATATAGAGTGGAGGAAGATGGGCACAGATGTTAGCCCAGGGCCAGTCTTCCTCAGCAAAAAAGAGGAGGACTGGCAACAGATGTTAGCTCAGGGCTGGTCTTCCTCACACACACAAAAGTATCCATCTATATATTTAGACTTATACAATTTATATTTTTGCTAGCATTGTAAATGGTATCTTTTGTTTCATTAAATGAACTAATATGTTATTATTGTTACATACGAATGGAACCGATTACTGCACTTCATTTTCTATCCTGTGGCCATAATAATCATATTTTTATTAATGTTCATTCCAATTGTGTTCGAGCCAGTTCCCTAAATGTGTTATGTAATTTGGTCTCCTACTTTCCAAAAGTTAAAACTATTATTACACTTTTTTGCCTTAAGGTATTGGCTAGAATTTATAGAACAATGTTGAAAATAGCAGTGAGAATAGGCATTTCTAAATTGTTCCTTAACATTAAACCTCCAAAAATTCACTACTGAAATAATTTTTATCACATTAACGATGTAAGTTTCAATCCAGGTTTAGTAAGCATTTTTATTTTGAAAGGTTTTTGGATTTTATCAAATGGATCGTTATGGTCAATTTACATGATCCCGGGTTTTTTTGGTTTTTTATTGTTCCTATTGGTATACTATATTAATAATTTTAATACTGTTAAACTGTTAAATCCTGGAGTGAAACCTACATAGTCGTTTCTTATTATGGTTTAATAAAATCATGGATTTATTAAATATTTTATATTTAACTTATTAAATTAAACAAATGTTTTATTAAAATTATTGGTACTTTTAGAGGATATTTGCATCTATCTTGTAATAGTCAGCTTTCTCTGGATAAAAACGAAGTAATAAAGTACTCCAATATGTTTGTGGCATACACAACAAAGAATATTTTTTTCTCACTCCTTCACAAATAACATGTTGACTGCAATTCTGTGGCTCCAATCCAATGTCTTCACCATCCTGGGATTCAAGCTGAGAGAGCAGTCCTTATATTTTGTATTATTAGAGGGAAAAAGGCAAAAGAGCTGGTGAAATTCAGCAATAGCGCTAAACCTTTTGCTGGGAACTGTTATACAGGATACTCACATTTCATTGATCAAACCAGTTACATGGCCAAGCATGATATTAATGAGTTGAGGAATCATATTTCTCCCTCAGGGAGATACTGCATATGAATGACATGACAATGGACAAGGATATATGATCTTCTTACAGGGAAGGGGTATGTAAATAACGGAATAATTATCCAATCTAATCTATCACAATAATCATAAATAAGAGTATTTAGTAAGATTCATTTTAGTTTTTTCTTTGTCAGGTTTCATGTTGCCTTTTTCCAGGTATGCTAGCCTTATAAAATAAGTTGGAAAGATTTTCAGATTCTTTCCTGGAATTATACACACACACACACACACACACACAGTGGATTGTTCTCATTATTCTCGGCAGTTAGTTTCTCTAAAGTCATCACAAACACTGAATTAGCGAATACTGAACCATGGCTCCTAGGGGAAATACAGCATTAGATTTCTGCAAACCTCTGGTCACATTTTTGTTAACCGATCAGTACATGAACTTGTTTTACGTGTATTTCTGTTTAAAGATACCTTATTTAATATATATTGTTGATTCATTAACATTTAATCCATAGCCAACAACACTATAACTCATGCCTGGATAAAGTTTATCTAACACATGTATTTTCTCCATAAGACACATCACAGCCGTTTTGCACTTAGGAACACTAGACAGCACTTCAGCACTACACTTGGGGGTATTTTAAACAAGAAAATCATCAAAAAGCACAAAAATGTGGCACTAAATGGACTGCAAAAAGGATACTTGTTTACATTAGGAGATCTGAACTCCCCATTTCTCCCCCGCCCCCAGCCTCTGGTAAACACCATTTTTACTCTCCATGTGTACGAGTTTGGCTGTTTTTAGATTCCACATGTAAATGAGATCATACAGTGTTTGTCTTTCTCTGTCTCACTTATCTCACGTATCATAGTGACTTCAAGCTTCATCCATGTTGTCACAAAGGCAAGATGTCCTGCTTTTTTATGGTTGAATAATATTCCATTGTGTGTGTGTGTATTTATATACACACACCACATTTTCTTTGTCCATTCATCTGTTGATGGACACTTGGATTGTAAGACTCACTTTTAATTTTACAAATGTTTATGTTTTTAAAATTTTTTCTGCATATTTATATGTTTAAATGACTTTAAAGTTTTTAAAGGAAGGCATACTAGAGACAGAAATACTGACTGCGCAAGAGTCAATTCTGGTACCTCAGTGGACACAACTCAATTCCTAAACATAAGTGGGAAGATTTTTCTGATTTTGAAGCAGCAAAATAATGCAGATCTTTTATGAGCAGCTGTAAAGGTTGGAAGTGCCCAAGGAATGATTATTCTCTTCAGCCGGCTATGGAAAAGAGCCCACTCCTGGCACTCTCTCTGAGTTAAGATGAACAATTGGATATCATTTACATAACTTTTTATCTGTATGGAGGAAATGTAGATGCATTAGTAATATTTCTGTCACTGTTGCTATTTTCAATATTTTGCCATTTTTAAACATTATTTACCCATATGGGCTTAGATTATGTTTTGTTGGAAAAAAATAAAGTCATAAGATACAACTAACCAGAAGAAATGCTAATACTTAGAGCTTTCATCTTTGTCCATAAATTGAAAACAATACTGAGGGACTTAATATGATTTGATTTTAGGAAATATGTCAATTAAAAAGGCCTAATATAATCTAATTTCAAACTAATATCATGCAAAGATCCACAAAGACCGGTATTTTTTTTTTTCATTCATTTGGTTTTCCTCATAAGAATCAATGCTGGTCTAGTGAAATGACTCATCCACCATTATCAGCCAGAGCACTACCTATCAACAAGTCAGTTAAATTAATCTTTGCACTCTGTATAAAAAGATATAAGGGACTAGTTCTAATACTGCTAGCTTTGATATCATGGGCTTTCTATGTTATGAGCTAGATCAACACTGTCAATTTCACATGGATTCTTAAGTAACATTATAGTGATAACAGTGTTCAATCAAACACACTGACTTGCATTAAAATAATCAGCCCCAAAGAGGAAAGGTTCCCTATGATATCATCAGTCTGCTGAAAAACTTCATTTCCTAAGTGAAATCTCAGAAGCTCAGTAAGATAACTAAAACATTTAAAGCATCATTCTGTACATATTTTCCCCTTCCTCCAATACACTAAAATTGGCAATAGACCAAGAATATGGTATTTAAGAAATTAAGCTAAATTTGTTTAGTATGCCATGAAAGGGAGTCACACCTAGGTGGTGAGCCTAGATTTCTATTTCCTTGTTACTTATAGGTTATGATTTATTCTACTTTTAAAGGAAGAAGGGAAATGGCAGGAGGCTACTTACCAAAGTTTATTACCCCAAAATGCTTCCTTTATTCTATGGCCCAGATCAAGTCTCTCCACAAGTTCTGCAGATGTGTCTTAGAGTCCACCACAGAGGAATGAGATTGTCAGGAGGGAGGGAAGAGGAGAAAGGAAGGCAACAAAGAAGAGCTGTACTGCTCACCACTTTGTTTTGTTTTGATCTCCAAAAAAAGTGGAATCTTATAACCAATAAAATGAATATTCAGGAATTTAGAATTTTCTGAATGAAAGTAAATTAATTCACTGGTAACCAAAGCACTTCATTAAGTACTTATTGATTATTTTTGACTGCACTGAAGGACCAGATTTCAATCCAATTCTGTAAGTTTCTCTAAATGAGGCTGCATAGGTGATTGCTCACTCAATAGATATTTCTTCATTTCATCTTTGCTGAGAGCATTTTAATTTTCTTTGTCCAATTTTAAATGTCTGTGATGTTTGGAGAAGACTGGATCCCTACTCAGACCCAAGGGTTGTTTCCTGATTTGTCTCTAAGTCTATTATGACAGTTTTCTTTTGCTTGCTAATTGTCCAGCAGTGTGATGCAATTCTGGCCAATGAGATATGAAGAATATTTGCATAGGAATTTATGGGGAATTTTTAATCTACCTTATAAAGGGAATCAAGACAGGGAAATTCCCTCTTACAGACATTTTAACCTGAATATGATACCTGGAACTGATGTTGTCACAATGCAGCAATATGCTGATAATAGTAGAGAAGAATGATGGACCTTGGATAATGCCATTGAATCACTAATTCAACCTTGGAATGACCTGCTATCCAGAGTTTTGGTATATAGATCCATTTACTATTGCTTATAGCCAAAATTATCTCCTGTGGCAAAAAATATTTGCTACATCATGGACATAAGTTACAAGTAATGATTTATTAAGCTAAGAAAATTGGCTATGGGAATAGCATGATGTTTATCTACAATGTTGATGTGGAAAAGTAAATGAGTAAGAGTGTCTAGGAAAATGAGAAAAAGAAATAGTGAAGGTAGACTGGCCCAACAACATATTAAAATAAAATAAAGAGCTATACAGAGTATAGTCTAATAACAGAGATATGTGTATATAGGAACTTACCATATCATAAAAGTTTCATATCAAATCAGTGGAGAAAAGACACATCAATAAATAAATGGGTTGGGACAACAGGCCAAATTTCATCATTTCTCCTTATTTCAAACAAATTCCAGAAGAATGGAAAGAAACAGTTTAAGTGCTAATAAAAATGGATGGTTTTCTAAAACTGTCATCTGGGAGTTGGGATGCTCTTTCTGAGCACCATTAAAGAACATGCAAGCTTGGTTTAATAAAAAACTCGTCAATGGAATTTTCACATTAACAGAAAGAAAGGAAAAATATGTTATCATCTCAATAAATACAGAAAATGTATATGATAATTTGAATATCCAATTATGATTTTTAAAAAGCTTTATTGGCTAAAAATGGAAGGAAACTTTGTTTATCAGAAAAATAGTAACTACCAAATATCTACACAAACCTCACACTTAATGGTGAAATGTTAAAAGCTTTCCCTTTGAGATCAGGAAAAGACAAGGGTATTCACTCTCACTGCTTTCACTCAACATTGTACATGAGGTCTTAACAGTAAGGCAAGGAAAAGAAATAAATGTTGTAAGAACTTCAAGGGAAGAAATAAAATTTCACTATTTGTCAACAATATGATTATTTATATAGGAAGTCCAAAATAACCTATAGATAAATTATTAGAATTAAGTGCATTTATCAAGATTGCTTTATAATAATCAATACTCATATACTATCATATTGATACTTATATACTATAGTATTAATACTGTGCAAGAATTAATTACATTTCTATAAATAAGCAACATAACTAGGAAATAAAATTAAAAACAAAAATATCATTTGTAATAGCATCACAAATGTAAAATACAAAGGAATAAATTTAAAAAAGGTTTTCAAGAACTCTATTGGAGGAAAGTATAAAATATTATAGACATAATTTAAGACCTAAATAAGTGGAGGGGTATACCCTGTTCATGAACTGGAAGCCTCAATATTCTGAAGATGGTAATTCCCCCCAAATTGATCTACTGACATAGTATGGTCCCAATCAAAACATACATTTTGTAATGGAACCCGACAAGACGTTCTACAATTTATTGAAAATGCAAACGGGCAAAAAAATAAAGATATTGCTCATGTACAGTGGACGTATATATGAATGAATGTTCATGGCATTAACAATTGAATAACAAATCGATGGAAACAACTGAGAATAAATCAAATGTGGTATTGTCACACAATTGAACAGGATATAACAATGAATGTGAATGAACGCCATTAATCAACATGGATGACTCATAGTTAAGCAAAATACGCCAGACACAAAACACTGTCTGATCCAATCAAATAAAAATGTTTTAAAAACAGGCATAATTAATGTTGGCAATGCATATTTAAGCAGAAAAATCATAAATAAAAATAAGGAATTATTACCAAAATCAGGATGGGGTTTTCCTTTGCAGAGGAGGGAGGAAGAGAGTAGTGATTGGGATGGGGTGTGAGAGAGCTTCTTGGTGCTGTCAATATACATTGGTGATTAGTTTATGATAAATTATTGAGTTGCTCATTTACATTCCCTGAACTTTTCTGTATATATGTAATGTATTTCATGATAAAAATAGGCTAATTTTGCTTATATAAATTTAAAACTTCTAAAGAGTAAAAAAATAAATAAAAAGACAAAGATAAAGGATAAATAACAAAGTGAAAAAATATTTCCCACATGTGATGGGCAAAGGGATTATGAACTACCAAGATGAAGATCTATTAATTTTTATTTGAGTCTGTTTCCCTGGCCCTCTAAAAACCTTAGAGCTTCAAGCTACCTTTCTGCCAATGTTGGAACCAGCACACTAGAGTTTTGAGGGTTTTCACTATTAGTGCCATAATAAATGAAGCATAGTTAAATGTGCAGAAAAAGTCAGTGTCTTCTTGTCTTTGATAAGGAAGACATATTCTCCTATATTTTTCCCTAAAGTTTTTTTCAAGAGACTATTCAAGTAGGGAACACATGTGAACTAACTAAATGGGTGTTTGGGCGTAGAAAACAGTGACTTGAGATTTATCCACAATTTAGAGGAATGGGCTGGGCAAAAAAGGCTGTGTTTGGCATATGGGAAATGGGGCTTAGTAAAATGAAAGTGGTGGAATGGATGAAGAAGATGTGGTATATATATACACAATGGAATGTTATTCAGCCATCAGAAAGAAGGACATTCTGCCACTTGCAACAACATGGATGGACTTTGAGCACATTATGCTAAGTTAGATAAGTCAGAGAGAGAAAGACAAGTACTATATGATATCACTTATGTATGGAATCTAAAAAAAGCCAAGCTTGTAAAAACAGAGAGTGGAATGATGGTTACCAGGGGATGGGGGTGAGAGACAGGACAGATGTTTAAGGGTACAAAGAGCAGTGAATCAGCCCTGGAGGTCTAATGCACAGTATAGTGAATATAGACAACAGTATTGTGTTATAATGATCAAACTTGCTAAGAGACTAGAAGTTGATTGTTCCACCTACTAAAAAGAAATGATAATTATGTAACATGATAGAGGTGCTAATTATTGCTACAATGGCAACCATATAACAATATATAAATGCATCAAATTAACATGTTGTACACCTTAAATTTACACAATGTTATATGTCAAATATATTTCAATAAAAAATAAAATAAAATTTAAAAAACTTAAAAATATAATAATAAAGAAAGAAAGTGGTGGAGATCAGAGGAGAGACCTTTTCTACAGAACCACTATCTTTTTCTCCCACCTTAGTGCCCCTATTTTCACTGTTTCGATGAATCATCACTGAAGATCCCTCCCCAAACCAGTATTATTTTTTGGAGAGGAGCAGAGATCAGAATCGAAAAGGTACACACTTGGCAACCCTGAGCAGAAAGAGTGGCAATATTTTCAGGACAGAGTTACGGAAGGATGGGTACTGCTACCTGGGAGGCTGAACATCATGGGTAAGAAATAGAAAAGAAGCAGGCATGGACACAAATATGAGTGAGGATCTATGTTCAAATGACCCCAATGACAATATATTTTAAAGTAGAAAGACGCTGTGAGGTAGATTGGGTCACCATGGATACAAATTAAGGTCAATATTATACAATATCTGTCTGATAAATTATGCACAAAAAACTGATTGCAGAATCTTAGCCCCAATAAATCCATGGAGAATATCAACACTCTCCCATTAAATTTAGGGTAAGGACAGAGAAAAAGAAAGCCACAACATTTTGGTATTATAATCAAAAATTTTATTTAATTAAATTTAATATTTAAATAAAGTGACTGTAATTCTCACTGAACATAAAATTCCCATATTAAATTATTTAAATTTATTTCTTTTAGATTTTGTTTCTTTCTTCTGATTGAGACTCTGGAAATTGTAGCTGAGATCATTACTAGAAATAGTGCTCTCATGCCAAAAAAAGAAGAAAAACTGCAATAAGGGAATTCTTTAATAAATGAATTAGGGGTTAATGATGTAACATTCAATATCCTAACCAATAATCTGGAGTGGAAAGATTCATATTTTAAGCCATATCCAGCAAAATGGACCCATATTCAGCATATATATGATAAGCACTAGGAAAAAAAAAAGTTTTCCTGACTTTGAAAATAATAATGTAACTGATGTTTAAAGTATTTTCATCAGCAACTCTGTGAAGACACAGCTTGAGATATGGCAAGTTTGTGAACTTGACTTATGTGAAGGTTATGATTAAAGATTGGGAAGTGTTAGCAAGATGTTAAAATGTCTTGTAGACAGTTTGACAAAGCCACGGTCAGAAAGAATGTTCAAGATCAGAGGTGGAAGTCATAAAACCTAAGGAAGAGATACTAAAATAAATTTCAACCTCAAGTAACTTCATCTGAAGATATGTTCTCTCGCACTCAGAAAAAAATACATACAAGAATGTTCATTACAGCATTGTTTTTAATAGTGGAAAATTGCAGGCATATATCCGAAATATCCATCAGTAGAAGAACAAACAATTTTCAAATCCATATATTGGGATAACATAAAGATATTAAAATGAATAAGGTTGATCTGTATGTGTTGATAGAAAAATCACAGAGATATGTTGTATGAAAAAACATATGTGTGACCCCTGTATGCATTACACCTCTGTATATCAATATGTATATATAGAAAAAGTTTGGGGTATCTTCCTCCAAACCATTCTTAATAATCTGGGAGGGGAGGTCACCAGGGAATTTCATTATCTAGGTCACATATTTCATAGTGTTTAGATTTTACACAAATTCATATTATATTGTGTTTAGGAAAAAAAGATGAAAAAAAAGTTCATTAGATTTGACATCCGGATTGCGTTTGCAATAGGCTGTGAATTTGGATTGTACAAGATCTATAGCAGATTGTGTCCAAGGTAAAATTAGGCTTATGTCTTTTTCAGAGTTCATCAACTTTAATGGCAAGGATTTGGGGGGGAGGCAGCCATAATAGTCTTGGGGCCCTAGATCTGACCTTTACACAACAGAGAGAAGTAAAATACTTTTCTCCACAAAGCAAATATGAGAATAAAATTATTCAGGTGTAATCTTGTTGAAATAATCATTCCACTATAGTGTTTCATAGACGTGGGACTCCCTCCCTATTTTAACTGATGAGAAACATTTAATTTTAAGAGTTAATACAAGAGAGCAATGTTACCAGGAAACTTATTTTCTAATGTATTTTACACTGATAGCCACCATCTTTAGGGGTTGTTTTGTTTCTTTGTGTTGTTGGTGGTTAAGTAAACTTTGTATTGAATTATAACAATATAAATATTGTAAATGTATAGCTCAAAGAATTTTTTTCAAGTAAGCACACCTGTGAAACCACCACCCAGATAGAAATAAGGAAACTTACCTTCACCTCAGAAGCCTTCCTTGAACCTCTTCAGTCTTTATTCTCCATAGGTGAACAGTGTTTAGACTTTTCTCATCATGAATTAGTTTTGCATATTTTTGAAATTTATGTAAATTGAATCATACTGCATGTACTCTTTTTAGTCTAGCTTCATTCACTCATTCATGTTGTTGCAAGAAGTGATGTTTGTCCATCTTCATAGCTGTATAGTATTCCATTTACATGAATATACCCAATGTACTTCTCTTTTCTGTTTATGAAGAATGGATTTCTTCATTTGATGCTATAACTCATAACACTGCTATGAATGTTATTATGAATGCAGTTTAGAACACATATACACATTTCTTCTGGGTATGTATTTAGAGATAAAACTGTCGTAACATAGGGTTGCATCAGACCAACTTTAATAGATAATGCCAAATAATTTCCAAAACAGTTGTGGTACCAATTTACACTTCCACTAGTGTGGCAAATATTTTCTCTCACTCTTTACTTGACTTTTCACTCTCTTAAACATGTCTTTTGATGGATAGAAACTTTAATTAAGTCTATTTTATCAGTCTTTTGCTTATGCCTAGCGCTCTTTGTATAATATTTAGGAAATCTTTGCCTATCCCCAAATACATGAAATTATGCGATATTATCTTCAGGAAGTTTTATTATTGTACCTTTCATGTTTAGAGCTACATACAATCCATCTACAATAGATTGTTCCTATGGTATGTGATAGAGGCCAAGATTCTCTCTTCTTCATTTTATTCATGTCAATATCCAACTATCCCAGCACAATTTATTAACAAGATGACCCAAAGCAGTGTCATCTCTATCACAAATCAGGTGACTGTATATGTATGAGGCTGTTTCTTAACTCTATTCTGTTCCTTTCATCTATTTGTCTATCCCACTGTGCTAATTACTCTATAAAAAGTAGTTTAAATCCCCCAACTTTGTTACTCTTTGTCAAAATTGTCTCACCTATTCTTGATCCTTTGCATTTCTATATAAATTTTAGAATTAGCTTGTCACATTGCTCCCTTGCTGTGGAATGAATGTTTGTGTCTCCCCAAAATTCATATGTTGAAGCCTACTCCCCAATGTGATGGTATTTGAAAGTAGGACCTTTAGGAAGTGATTAGGTAATAAAGGATTAGTGCTCTTATAAAAGAGACCCGAGAGAGCTCCCTTGTACCTTCTGGCCTTGTGAGGACAGAGCGAGAAGATGGCCGTCTATGAACCAGGAAGCAGGCTTTCGCCACACAACAAATCTGCTGGCACCTTGATCTCAGACTTAGCCTCAAGAACTGTGAGAAATAAATGTCTGTTGTTTATAAGCCACCAATCTATGGTATTCTGCAGCCTGAATGGACTAAGATATCCCCCTCCACCACCATCAATGCTTCCTGGGATTTTGGTTCAGTTTGCTCATTCTCGAGACTTTCAAACTACGAATATATTTTAAGACTCTTTATTTGGGTCTGTTCAACTGTCTTGAGGAATATTGTGTGGTTTTTAAAGTAGACATTTTAAACGTCTTTTGTTAGAATATTATTAGGTAGTTGATGCATTTTAAAACTATTATGAATACTTTTAAATGTTAATTTACTATTTGTCACCACTAAATAGAAATCGATTGATTATTGTAGGTAAATTAAATTATTGTAGATTATTGTAGGTAAATTGCATCCAGTAACTTTTTATTAATTCTAATAGTTTATTAATAGATTTCTTGGATTTTCTGTGTATACAATCTTCCTCTATCTGTAAGCAATTATAATTTCATTTGTTTCTTCCCAATCCATGTATTTTTAATTTTTAATTTTCTCAACTTATTGCACTGTCTAGGACCTCCAGTATAATGTTAAGTAAAGGTGGTAATTATAAGTAGCCTTTTTTTTTCTGATGATAGAAGAAAAGCTTTAACAAGATCATCGCTAAATATGATGTTTTGTTTTGTTTTTATAGATGTTCTTTATCAGATTAAGGGTATTCCCACCTATTCCCTTCTATTCTTTGTTTTGTAAGAATTTTTCTTTATTTTCTTATTTTAACCATATTTAACTGGTGTTTAAATATGTCAAAGGATACTTTTTCATCTCTTAGTTTGATCATATGCTTCTTCTTTAATCTGCTAACTTGGTGAACTATATTAATTGAATTTTGAATGTTAATCCACATTTGCATTCCTGGTACAATTGATTCTGACCCTTTGTATGTCTTTGGATTTGATTTGCTAATATATTGCTTATTTTTTATGCATTTATGTTCATGAATGAATTTGGACAGTAATTATCATTTTGTAGAGACCTTGTCATATTTTGATATTGCGTTATGTTAGCGTTGTAGAAGAACTTTGGAAATCTTCCTTTTTTTATGGAAAAGTTTATATAATATTAGTGTCATTTTATTTTTCCTTAAGTATTTGGAAGAATTCAGTGAAGTTGGAGTTTGCTGTGAGAGTAGGTTTTGAATTACAGACTCAAATTCTTTATTAGATATAGAACAATTCTGATTCTCATACTCTTACTCAGTTTTGTTAAACGATGTTTTCAAAGTACTTGTTTATTTCATTTAAATTTTGAAATTACTGACACATCGTTTATATCTTCCTCTAGTTTTTCAACATGTATAGAATCTATAGTAAAATCCCTTTTTTGATTTCTGATATTATTTTTGCCTTGTATCTTTTTTCCTTGATCCAAGGGTTTATCAATGTTGTTATATTTTTAAAGAATCAACTTTTGGTTTTGTTGATTTATAGTATATTTGTTTCCTATTTATTGGACTTCTGCATGTATCTTTGTTATTTTGTTCTACTTTCTTTGGATTTAATTTGCTATTCTTATGGCTGCTTGAGATAGATATTAGAGTGTGGATTTTTAGCCTTCTTTTTAAATATATGCACATGAGTCTGTAAGGTTTTATCTATGCATGGCCTTAATTGCATCCTGCATATTTTTATATGCCAAATATGCTGTCATTCATTTCCAAGTATGTTCTAATTTTCATTGTGATAACTTGTTTGATCAATGCTTTATTGATAACTATATAAATAACAAATATTAAGGGAGTTTTCTGTTTATCTTTTTGTTATACATTTCTGGTTTAATTCTACTTTCTGCAGAGAATATAATCTCCTTTGAAATTTATTGAATCTGTTTCATGATCCATAATATGGTTAATATCGGTAACTTTCCAAGTATACTTGAGAAGAGTATATCTTTTAGTTTTGGGGTCTAACATTTTATAAATGTCAATTAGGTCAAATTCAGTAATGGTGTCAATTAATCCCAATCAGAATCCCAGCAAAGTTTGTCTATGTATTCATAAAAATATGATTCTAAGGGGAGAGAAACAGAAAAGGTCAGTCCATCTTAATGTATTTCATTATTCTTAGGACCTTGGTCTCACAAGTCTGACTTGTTTTATTGCCTTCTGATGCCTTTAAACATCTGTTCTTTGTATTTTATCCAGCTTTTATAGCTGCTCTCAGTGAAAGGGTTTTTCTGATGTAAGTTACTCTGCCAAAACTGAAAATGGAACTCCCCAAACACCATATTTTCACTGATGGCATTACTATTCCCAATGGAATGAACTATTTTCCTAAAAGTATCGCAAAATAAATCTGTTTCTAGGCTGAAAAATTTTTTTCACGTTGTTTGAATTTGTTATGTAATTATTTAACTAGTGTGTTTCTAGAAAACAGAATGGATAACAGGAGAATATAAATCAAAGCTCTTTTAAGGATATAGGGATTATTCACATGTAGGGAATGGCAGCATGTACCTCATATCGTCATGTTTCACAAAGGCTCACCCAACTATAGGTAGAGCAAACTGCTTTTCTTTGGGAGACATGTCGCCCATGGCTGAGCCAAAGCTAAGCAAGGCTGACAGAACATAGGAATCCCACGCATACCAGCATCAATAGTTTTTCTGCCATAAACTAATATGATCAACATATGTTGTAGATGTGTGTGGTGACTGTAAATGTGTGTGTTTGCATGAACATGCCTGTGTGACATGACTGTAGGTATATATATTTATGTGCCTACAGTTTGTGTAATGGCCTATATATGGCCAGTCCATCTGTAGACATCTGAGGAGAGCTATGTGTATTTCTGGATAGTTGTGTGTGGGGGCTAGGCCTGTCAGCACACAGATGTACACCTGGCATGGGTCAACATGTGTCTGCAGGGGTCACTTGATAGTCTAAACACTGAATATTAGTATGCTTTGGCACCTTTATGCCCAACACACTGTGACCTATTACCTAATTCCTTATGTTTATGCCCATTCTCCTGAAAGGTCTCCTGCCTCAGTATACAGAGAACATTCCAATTTCTGCAGTATAAGAAATACCTACTTGGCCCTTGACTTCTGCGAAACTCCCAAACTCCTGTCATCTTCCACCCTTAGAATCTGGACTTCCATCTTTGTATTTTCAGCTGCTGTTACTTGTTCAAACAAAAAGCCTTAGACCACATACGCCTATCTGACCACCAATGTGGCCTCTTCCCGTAGACCCCCTGTTACATCCATGAATTGCATCAGGCTAAACACCGCTGGGGCTCATTATGACCCTTTGGACATTATTTTCAGCAAGCACACCACACATTTCCTGCTCATTCACCTCTAACTACTATTACAGTCCCAGAGGACCTTCCTACCATTACAGACTCAATGGGACTTGTGGCTGAGTCTACATGAGGTACAATAGTAATGATCATTCACAAAGCTCATTCTGAAATTGTTCACAATGCTATGCTCACTCACCATTTCTAGAGCCAGCAAAACACTTCTATAATCTAAGCCTAAATACAATAATAGATTATTTTAATTGCACTGTATGAGAGTAGGAAAGGTAGGGAATGATTTAAAATATTTATTATGGTAATTCCTTATACATTCCCTGCCCAACTGAATTGATATTACAGATTAAGAAGTGAAAAGAAGCTTCAACTACACTCATAATAAAAATGATAATCTCTAGAATTTTAATGAAAAAATCCATTATTACAATTTTCTAGAAATGGGAAAATCCCTGCAAACAATTTAAAATAAGAGATTCTGAAATTGGCCGAATCTTGTATGGAATGAATGTAGTGACCACAAGGAGACATTGTGGGTTCACTGAAAACAAGTAAGACTAAAATAATTGCATGTGTCCTTCTTAGAGAGTATTACTATATTAATATTCTAAGTGAATGCTGTTGGCAGTAATTTTTTTTTTCCCAAAAAGATTCATGAAATGTAACTTTCAGAATCATTATGGAGAAAATAGAGAAACATGGACTAAAAATAATTAGGTAGACTTACAGCTGGTTGAACGTCCATATCCAAAGAGTATTAGTTAATGAATCAGAGTTACCCTGGGTCAGATATCTTAGCAAGTAGCTCTTGATCCTATGGACTTGGCAGCCTTTAGGGAAGTGTTGTTGCTCCTAACTTTCCCTCTGGTTCCATCTAGTGGCTGATTATGCATTAATCAGTTGTCATCCCATTCATCTTGCTTTGTGTTTACATTGAGCATCAGTTATGTAAGAGAGCTGTGACTATATAACTTCGTGTGGGGTTGCTTAGCCACTTCCTGGTGCATCTTAAATTGCCAACACTTACAACAAGTCTATCTTCAGGACCTCGGTTACGCTCCAGGTATTTAGGTATAAGCTAAATGAGTCCACTTAGGACAGTCAGAGAGTTGGGGATCACTTTATATTAAATATGATGCAACTCTTGTGAAATATATATTTTTGCTTTCTTCTCCGAGGCCTAGCCTTTCCTGCATCACCCATTTATTCTGATTCCCCTCATATCCTTGGACTCTTTTCTTCTTTTATGGTCTCCTGGTTAACCACTCTCATTATTCTCACAACACTAGCACAAATGTTAACCCCACATTTTGTTTGTTTAGAGTCTTGTGGATTATAAGCACATTTTTGTATGTAATTTTATTCAAATAGACAGGAAGGTTGGTAATATCTCCTGGCAGACGAAGACACTAAGGCTCAGGGATGTTAAGAATACTGATCAAGCTGTCACAGCTGGTTTATCATGAAGCCTGAGCTCCAGCCCAGTCTTCTTCCTTTTTTTAACAGCATTTCTAACAATATATCTTTTTTCAGCTTTATTGAGGTATAATTGGCAAATAAAATTGTAAGATATTTAAAGTGTACACCGTGATGTTTGGATTCCAGCCCAGTCTTTTGAAGAATCATCTAGGTCCCCTTCTCCTTCATCATACTGATGAGCAGAAAAGTCCCACTGTCCCCAATAATCTAATGGCAGGGAGCTTCTTGAGTGCTTCCACCTTCTCCTCTAGCTGGGATTCTAACACATCAATTTTGATCAGCCTAGTCATGGAAACAAACATGCCTCATGCCCCATGGGTCACTGGGACAAATTCTTCAGAGCACAGATTCACTGGGTCTCAATTTGAACTAGAATACAGTGTCTTTTCCCCCAGAAACTTCTCTAGTAACCACAGAAGAAACTATCCAAATGCCAACAATTTGTATGGAGAGAGGCTGCTTGTATTTTTACTTAGCATCACCCTTTTCCTATCTGCTAACAGCAACCTGCCATAGTATATCAGGAATGAAGAAAGTTTCCAGAGCTCCTTCAATACACAGTCAACACCTGTCTTCAGCACACCGTCATCATACTCATCATCACAGATAATATTTGTTTGTGGCCAATAACTGTGCTAAGTGCTGTACACTCATTATCTCAGCTAATCCTTCACAATGCTGAGAGGCAGGAATTATTACATTTAGACTGTGAGTAAACTGAAACTTAGTAAAGCTAAGAAATCAACAAAAATCATAGAGATAGTAAATTGTATAGCTGAGATTTGAAACTGGGTCTGTCTCATGCACCTAGCACCCAGTACAATACCTTTTACCGGTACCCAAGTCATGCAGCAGCAACAGCAGCAGTAATATACATCTTCCCCTATATCTTCATTCCTGGTCTTATTGTATGATAGATTTCTGCTTGAGATGAAATATTGAAGCAAATGATCTCCTGGTCTTAGATTCTATGAACCAAATTGTGAACCTTGCCCTACACAAGCCTAAGAAGTAGCAGAGTTTTGGTAAATGTATGAAGAGTAAGCCAGACCCCACACTTCTGTGATGAAAAACATTAATTCCAGAGCTGCAGCCAAGAGAGTTTTGCTTTTAGTTTGAAAGAAACTTTATGTTACACAATAAGCCAGATGGAAACATCGATGATATTTGCCAACATGGCTCAACACACTTTAGTAGAGAATTACCAAGCTCTTGTCGTGATGAAAAGGAAATTGGAAGGAGGTCAAGTGTTAGCATCCCCCTGTACATTGAGCCAATGCTGCAGGTTTTGGATGATTTGCTGTAAATTCATTTTTCCACATCATGGCTTCTTGAGGTTTGGATTGTTTGCTAGTTGTGTGGCTTGTAACTTGAGAGACACAAAAGAAAGTTCTTTTGAAAAAGGAACTTATTAAGGAAAGAAAAATAGAGCTAGTTATGTTGTTAAACTATTTGGGGTTGGACAATATCTTTAACAATGTCACATTATGGTAGATAATGTCCAATAGAAGCATGTAGGATAGTGGTTTTCTCTAATGGTGCATGAATATTTGCATATAGTAAGTACAATTAGAAAAATCCTGAAAATATGACAAAAAAATGGTACTCACAATCTGGATTGTCATATATTTTGATAGCCAAGACTTTAATGAGGCTACAGTGAAGGCATAATTTGAGGAATGCTAAAGTTTTTAGATTTCCTCAAGGTTATAGAAACAAAGAAAATCCAGTTGGCCATTTCTATGCTAAGTGACAGTACAAAATACCTTACACCTCTGTCTAGTTTTGTTGCTCTCTAATGCTATTTTCATAAAAATTGCTGATGACACTGCATTAACAAGTTTTATTTTTACTGTCAGATATTTTATGTGCCTGTCCAGATGCAATTATAAACTGAAAAGCCAAAATTATAATCCATATATCATGTCTAAAATAACTATTACTTTTCCTAAAATGTTACTAAAATAATTCCCAAATAATTCTTTATTGGGTTTTTTGAATTTGAATAGGTGGAGTAAATCTCACTGACTGAAATTAAAGGCATATAATAACTAATTGATAAACATTTAAATTTGTGGTTGGAAGATGAGTGAAATTAATATTCCAAACTGGACCCACAATTCATTAATTATAATTGTCATTTTCTACTATGCTGATGGAAGACATCTATTTTATTTAAGATTAGATGGACGTAAGATGTTATGTAAGTGAACCACTAATTTTCTCAATGGCTTATTTTATTTCAGTTTCTGTATAGATTGCCTAGTGCTCACCCCCAATAGTGTAGAGGGTTTTTTTTTTTTTTTTGCTGAGGAAGATTCACCCTGAGCTAACATCCGGGCCAATCTTCCTCTATTTTTTAGTATGTGGCCTGCCAGCACAGCATGGCCGGTAACAGAGTGGTTTAGTTCTCACCCAGGAACTGAACCCGGGCCCAGGCCACCAAAGCGGAGCATGCTGAACTTAATCACTAGGCCACCAAGGCTGGCCCCCAATCTTCCTCTATTTTGTATGTGGGTACCGCCACAGCATGGCTGACAAGTAGTGTAGGTCCACGTGGGGGATCCAAACCCACGAACCCAGACCGCTGAAGTGGAATGCACCAAACTTAACCACTGGGCCATGGGGCTGGCTCCCCAAATAGTGTAGTTTTTATCTGTCACCATACATATGTGCCCCTTTACCTCTTTTGCCCTCCCCACACTGCCTTTTCCTCTGGTAACCACTAACTTGTTGTCCTTATCCATGTATTTATTTATCTTCCAGGATGAGTAGAATCATATAGTATTTGTCTTTCTCTGCCTGACTTATTTCACTTAGTATAATACCCTCAAGGTCCATCCATGTTGTTGCAAATGGCACAATTCTGTCATTTTTATGGCTGAGTAGTACTCCACTGTATATATATACACCACATCTTCTTTATCCATTCATCCCTTGATGGGCATTTAGGTTGCTTCCAGGTCTTGGATATTATAAATAATGCTTCAGTGAACATAGGGGTGCACAAATCTTTTTGAATTGTTGATTTCCTATTCATTGGATAAATACCCAGTAGTAAAATAGCTGGATTGTGTGGTAGTTCTATTCTTAATTTTTTGAGGAATCTCCATACTGTTTTCCATAGTGGCTGCACCAGTTTGCATTCCCACCCATAGTGGGAATGCGATATATGAGGGTTCCCTTTTCTCCACATCCTCTCCAACACTTGTTATTTCTTGCCTTGTTAATTACAGCCATTTTGACAGGTGTGAGGTGATATTTCATTGTAGTTTTAATGTGCATTTCCCTAATGGCTTATTTTAAAAATCATCTACCAAGGTAACCGGAAAAGCCATGCCTTTCAGTTTGTTCCCAATATACAGAATCACTGTGTTGCTTTCTCTCCACCTCTGATAAGCTAATCAATGAATTTTATTTTTATTTATTTATTTTAAAGGAAGACCAGCCCTGAGCTAACATCCGTTGCCAATCCTCCTCTTTTTGCTGAGGGAGACTGGCCCTGGGCTAACCTCATGCCCATCTTCCTCTACTTTATATGGGACGCCGCCACGGCATGGCTGACAAGCAGTGCGTTGGCAGGCACCTGGGATCCGAACCCGCGAATCCCGGACTGCCAAGCGTGAACTAAACCGCTGCACCACCGGGTGGCCCCTGTCAATGAATTTTAATAATCGTATCTACCTACACTCTTGCCAGGTCAGGCAGGAGTATTATTCCATTTATCAATGAAGGCACAGCACTAAATGGTGATTTTATTATGTATGAATATGCTCCAATGACTGACAGACCTTTGATTTAGAACTCTGAGTCATGGGCTATTGTTTCTTCTGGTGAAAGCCAGTGCTGCTCAGTTTTCAGCTCCAGGTGATAAGATAATGATCTGCACCCCTACCTCAAGCCAATAATCAAACACAATGTGGCTGCAAGGTGCTTACAGTGACTGGATGCCTCTCCACGAGGCATATGGAGATAAGAACATTGTTTCTCCCTGTGCACAGGGTCTGCCATAGCCTTCAGAGACATCAACATCCTTCTGTTCATCAGATGCTTAAAGAGAGTTGCAGTGGGGTCACAGATAAAGAAGAGCCTTGGGCTTAGATTTGTATCTTATAGGTTATATATAAGCTCCTGAAGAGGAAGTACTGCTGACATATTTGTCTTTCACATCCTCTGGTACAGGTTGGGCTCACAGCAGGCATTTAGTATATTCTTGCTGACTCGTTTCATTGTTTTGACTCCTGAGCAGCCTAGTGGCATACAAATAGAAAGTATATGAGGTTGTGACTGGTATATATGCTGAGATTGGCTTCTGGTTGCCGGAAATAATCATGGACGAGACGGAGAATGAAGGTAGGGGTGTGTGTGTGTGTGTGTGTGTGTGTTAGAGAAGGAGAGAAAGTGAGAGAGAGGTAGACTCTTCCCAATTGTGTTTCAGGAGCACATATTGCTGCCAGATTCAAGACTGCATGAAAAGCAAGTCTGAAAGCATTTAATCCATTCCACTTATTAATTAAATTCCTCTCATCTTTGGGTAAGCCAAAATGCTGTAATAGAGAAATTAATATTTCAAAATAAAAGTGTAACATCTGAATGCAAAGCATAGAATAAAAATACATTAGTTATCTAGTCATGATAGTATTTTGGAGCTAAAAGAGACTTCAAACATCGTTTATTCGAATTCCTTTATTTTATGACTAAGAAAACTATGGCTCAAAGAGGGGAAATAACTTCTCCAAAGACAAACATCCAGAAAGGATCAAACTATTTTGACCTTCAGTTCAGTGATCCTTGTACCTCATTAGGCTGCCTTGCATGCTGTTGGGTCACTTTCCCATTTCCAACCTCATGTTGCACATCAGTGAACTCACCAAAGCAGCGGCATGGATGGGAAACATTTTTTTTCTGCTCTTCATTGGGTATATGTAGATCATTTCTCCCAAGCCCTGTGATTTAGAAAGATACTTCTAACCCATCGTTAATTTTAATTATTTTTAGATTATCAGTTTTTACAATCACTTAATGATTTGCAAATTTAACTTTTAGACGTTTCACTGGATGGTTGGTCATTCTCTCTTAATTTTATCCACATTAGAGAGATTTGTCTGTAGTACAGAGTTTTTAAAAGAAGGCCTATGACTTCTTTTTGTCTGGAAGCAACCAGGACAATTTATATTCTTGTAGACACAGAATACTTGCTTTGGGGTGATAGTATAGGCAACATTTAAGATCATGCTTATCAAAATACAAAAAGAAAGCTGCACTTGGCTTTGTGTCTGGAAATAATGGTTGCTCAAAACAAATAAAGCTACTAATTTTAATAATAATATCACTAATTTAGGATTCTCGCCCTCAAATTTTCTTGTCCTGCATCCTTTTCATATCTGATTTCTGCTTTCATTTTGTATCTATCATCCACTAGTTATTGGTGATTATCACCATGTGCTTAGGAAATCAGGAAACCAGCTCAACAAAATGTTAAAAACACATTCATCTACCATCAAAAATAGATGTGAAACAACTCATCATAAATTTACATAGTTAAGAGTGGCAGCTATAGCTGTTTGCTCATTCCCATATTAGGATATTCAGGTTTTCATGGTGTTATCACCTGCCAACCGATTTCCTCCAACTTCATATTGCTTCTAAAATACAATCGATTTCCTTGGTTTAATGATTATTTGTATTACATGTAAATGGAAATTTTTTTCTAATGAGAGGTAATAGTTTTCTTTCAATCATCAGAAAATATGGAGATGGCTATTTTAAAAATATATTTTTAAGCATGAATAAGGTATTGAGTTCAAGATGGGTGAGATAATAGATACTTTGGGTCACAATTTAGGAACTGTATTGTGTATTTTCTGAAAAATAACCACACAATATTTTAATAATAATTTTGGAGAAGTCAAATTATATGTAAGGATGTCTTTTGACTCAACGATGGCAGAAACACATGAACTGTGAACTGCTGTACATTGAGAAAACAAAAGAAACACACTCTTGGTAATAGAAATAAAACTCCCCTCAACGGTTTCCTAGCAAATCACCATCTAATTCTAATGCCAGAATAGATTCAACAAAGTTTACCTAATTTATATTTTATGTTACTATTATAGTAGCCTGAGAGTTTCTCAGTTGCCAAATTATACTTTACTTATACTGAGCTCTTGGGCAGTTAAAACGCGGGGGTTTGTTCATTTTATTGGTTGGTTGGTTGGTTTGGTTTGGGATTTTGCACATGAATTTTAAGGTAATTCTTCCTTATCGTACAATAGATATTTTGAACGTAAATGCTAAATGTTATCATCCAAACTATTAGTTATGCCCTAAGCTCCAGTAGTGTGCATATAAGAAACATGCATGCCCTTTGTCATTAACTGATTCTCTTCCTCTCTCTCTCTCTGTCTCTCTCTCTCTGTCTCTCTCTCTCTCTCTCTCTCTCTCTCTCTCTCACAGACATACACACACACATTATGGTTGCCTATTTACCTGTTAGTACTCCTTGAAAATAGTTATTCAACAGAAAATGTATTTTCTACCATGCTACATTTTTCTAAATTTTCTTCATAAGTTTTGGAAAAGACTTAGCTGCACCTAAAATCCTAGAAATCTGAGGCGGCATTCCCCTAACCCACTTTTTTTGGACTCCTGTGAACAAAAGGAATGAGGTCAGTTTGAGGGTGTGACTTGTTCTTAATAAAGCCTAAAGGTTCCTAGTGACCACAGATGCTGTTTTTTGTTCTTTTGTTCACAAACCATGCGCCTGATAATCCATTTTGGAGATGATTTGCACAGAGAAACCAAAGTCACTTATATTTAGAGGTCAAATTCTACCCTTTCCCTTTAGGATCTGGTGTTCTGACATCTCTCTTATTCCCTTCATGTCTTAAACATGGCTAAGACTGTTCTACTATCGCTTCTGCAAGAACTTTCTCAAGTGAAAGTTATCTGGACTAGAGGCTTAAAAACTCATTTTAAGGGTCTAACAGTGCTTTTTTATACTTTCGCGTACATAGGAATCACTTGGGATCTTACTAAAATGAAGATTTTGGTTCGGTGGGTCTGGACTGGGGCTTGATGTTTTTCACTTCCGACAAACAGGTGATGCCTCTGCAACTGGTCCGTGAACCATAATTTGTATAGCAAGGAACTGAGCAGTTATTCTCAAACGTGACTGCTCATTAGAATCACCTGCAGAGCTTTAAAATAAGCAGATGTCTGGGTCCTACTCTCTCAAATTCTGATTTAATTGGTCTGAGAAGTGGTCTGGCCATTGAGAATTTTAAAAGTTCCCAGGTGATTCTAATGTGCAGCCAAGGGTGGGAATCACTGTCACTTTTAGCCGTCTTTGTACCAGTGCATTTTCTTTGATGGATAGAATGGAAGCAAGTTAGAAATTGTTCTTTCAAAAGCAACAGAGAAAATTGCTTTCATGGAGCCATATTGATGATTATAACAAGGCAGGAGCAACATTTGATTATACGCATGCCCAGTTCTACTGCTAGTATGATAGGACCCTGCAGCTGTCAGTGTGGTCCCTGGATTATCACTTGAGAGTTGTTAGAAATGAAGAATCTTGGACCTCACTGCAAATAATGAGAGTCAGTACCTGCCTTTTAACAAGATTTTCCAGGTGATGTTTATGCTCATTAAAGTTTGAGACTCATTGCTCTAGGAGCCTCTGTTCGCTTGGCAATTTCTCTGTACCAAATGCATGGTGCAACCAATCAGCCCCATCATAAAGGCCTTGAAAGTGAAGATGGGAGAGAGAGAAGCCAATCAAAGGTGAATGATTGAAAAAATGCTTAATATAGCCTAGCAAGTAAATTTGAAAACATATCCACAACCAAGGTAAGTTTCAAATCTGTCAAGGAAGTATTTATGTAGCAAAAATAAGTAATTATTGTTGCTAGTTTATGCAGCCTTCATTTTTTCTTTCTTTTGGTGATTAGTTGTGTAGATGTGCTCTAGAGCTCTATAGCTCTACATCAGTGGTTCTCAAATTGGAGCAATTTACTCCCCAGGAGACATCTGGCATTTTGGTTGTCATAACTGGGAAGGGTGTGTGCAAGTGGCATCTAGAGGATATAGGCCAGGTATACTCCTACCAGGGAGACATCCTACAATACACAGGACAGACCCCTACAATAAAGAATTATCTGGCTCCAGATGTCAATAATAATACTGAGGTTAAGAAATGCTGGTCTACAGCATATCAATTTAGGGGGATATATATATATATTTTTTTTCTTGAAGAGGCAAAATCTCAGTTGTAAAAGTGGAGTAAGGCAGTTAAAATTTCCTCTGGAAAATCACTCCAATATGAGAAGCTGAATGATCAGGATAATAGAATAGCAGTGATCTCAAGATGTGCAAGTTGGTATGAATGCATATGTAGCCCTGGGGTGTAAAGTTCATTTTCTTAGTGCATACATTAAACACTGCTGATTGACATTGTAAAAGTAGTCCAGTAACAGCTCACTGTCTGCTTTTTGGTTCTCATTAGTGTTAAAAATGTCATAACCCAGTAACCACTTAGTAAGCACCCTTGTGCTGGTGGCATTGAATTAGTCACTCCACAGAGGTCAATTTCCAACTTTAACCACTTGTGGGATTAATTCACAATTTGTAAAATACACAATTGTGAAGCCTTCAGAGAAGTTCTCCTGGTTGTGCTCTATGTTGTCATCTCATGTGATCATGTTTAGTCTGTTAGGAGTTGTTGAGGTTCTGCTAAGGAAAACCAGTGTCGCAACAGCCAGCCTTGGACACTGACCAGATTCCTTGTATAGAAACGGGGTCTGTTAACTGTCAGAGCCAGGACTCTGTAGTGAGGTATACAACAGACATCGACGGAGGCAGTTTGTTGGAATACGAAAGCTAGGAAAACGTAGAGACCTGACACCAGAGATCTGACAGACTGATGGTGTAGGCCTCCTTAATTTCTCTGCCATCTACCTAGGCTTGCTGTACGTCCCTTGTCTCCAAAGTTCAGAACACATCTTTTAGGGGTGTTCCAGGTGACCCTATGGTGTGCTGGAGGAAAGTATTAGACCTTCCAGTAACAATGTTCTATCTAAAAATGGAAAGCAATGAGGTTTGCTAATGATTGATATATGAATTTCACACTTGGTTTGTCTGCCAGATGTTCAAGTGTCACACTGTGTCCTGAGGAAAACCTGGAGTCTGTTCACAGCTGTGACTTTACTAGTTCCTTTGCTTTCAACATATTGCAACATATTGTGGTTTAAATGTACTCAGGTATGTGATTTTACCATCCTAAATGGTAGAATGAATCTTCATAACATTGTTTATCCGAATGGGGTATGAGCATAATATCTTATGTTTCTCATCAAGATTCACTGGTTAACTCCTGACAAAGCACAAAAAGAGTAGTTGAATTTAGATATCAACTTTTTCTTTTACAAAATGATTGGAGTTAATTTGCTGACCTTTTCAGAGATGACCAGTGACTGTCAGTAGTTGCGACCTTTCAGGTATTTAAAGACACACACAAACTCACATGTAATCTGTCACTTTATATTAAGTGGGTTTTTGTAAAGAACGAGGGGGTAGTGTTGTTGAAAATGACTCGTACTGTGCAGAGAATATTGTACGAAAAATGGGGGGGGGATTTTTTTCCCATTTCTGGGTAGTTTTGTTGCTGAAAAAGATAGGTATCACATATAAAAACTCTGGGGTCTGATTACTTTAAAAACTAGACATCAACTTTCTAAATTATTTAAAAATTTCCCCAAGGAAGAGTTTCAGTGGAATTTCAATGCCTTTCACAAAAATCTTTTGTTCCCCTACAGAGGTTCATTGGTTGACTTCTGACAAAGCACCAAAAAAGCATAGTTGAAATTAGACCTATTATGCTTTTTTTTTTTTGGTAACAAAAGATAGGTGTTAATGTGCTGACATTTTCAGAGATGACCAGTGACTGTCAGTAGTTCCTATCTCATGGATATTTAAAGACAGACACACTCATATTTAATCTCTTACATATCATAAAATTCACCCTATTAAAGTACATAATTTGGTGATTTTTTGCTATATTCATAGACTTGTCCACCCATCACCACAATCTAATTTCAGAACATGTATGCCACCCCAAAATGAAACCTGTACCTATTATCGGTAACTTCCTATTTCAACCTACCCCCAGCCCTAGGCAATGTGGTCATAAAGGGCCACATACTAAGAATATGCAAAAATAACTTACCTGTTTATTCCAGGGAATGGTTTCTCCTGGAATATAAGACTGTGAATCAACTAAAATAATCCAAAGCTTTTATATCATAAACTATGCCCAATCTTAAACGGTTCTCCACTTCACAAGGACAGCCTTAAAAACCAAACCCAGAGTCTAAACTCCTATAAATATTCTCTCTTGACTTCTCCTGTTCTGAGACACTACTAAGACTCTGTCAAGTTCCACAAGTCTAATAAACTTACTACAATGAGTCTAATAAACTTAACTTTATTTGATCCAGAGGTGTTCTCCCTTACTGCAATGAATCCGATAGACTTAGCTTTGAGAAACCCATAGATGTTTCTGGTGGGCTCTTGGAATCCACATTTGGCAGTCCGCTTTCTCTCCCAGTTGGGTTTCTTGGGCAAGAGTCAAGATAGCTCCAGCTCTCTCTTGCTTAAGGATCATGGAAAACACTCACACATTCTTTCCCCTTGTCAAACTTTTGGAGTGCAGGCTGATTATAGTATAGTCACTTTTCCTTTTCTTTGCCACCGAAGAGCTCACCTTCCTGTCTTACTTGCCTTCGTGGTTTCCTAATCAGTAGTGATATTCCGGTCCACTGTCACCTGACAACCTCAAGGAACATATATGAGGGTCTTGGCTCTCTGAAAACCGTTCTCTTTAAGCTTGAGGTAGGATCCAGCCATGCCGACCTTGGGATTGCTGGGGGGCAATGAGTGAGACTACAGCATGGCAACAGCTTCCTCCAAAGAAATTTCCTCACAAGTCCACTCTTCAAAATATGCTCAACTCTTTAATGCCCTTAGAGGAGTTTGAGATTTGAAAAATTAGCAACTTCTTATTTTCTTGGAAAATTTGAATTTGGTATGGCAACCACACTTTGGAGTATTGTATCTATTGCATCCTGGTGCTCCCATTGTGACATTCAGCTATAGTCATATTTTGGGGTAAATGTACTCAAGGCTTATTTTACTAAGAAGGATGTGCTCTTAAAAATAAGTTTGAGGACCAACGATCCAGCCCAGTGCTTCTCATGCTTTAATGTACATACAGAACTACCTTGGGAATCTTGCTAAAATGCACATAAGCAGATTCTGATTCAATGGGTCTGGAGTGAGGACTGAGATTCTGCATTCCTAACAAGCTCCCAGGAGATGCCGATGCTGCTGGTCCTCAGACCACACTTGGCATAGCAAGACTCCAGACAGCCTCCCTGTCTCAGAGGTTGGTTCAGACTTGTGAATTCTCTGAGCTGGAAAACTGAAAACAGAGCAACAACCAGAATGCAATCACTCATCCCCATGTTGTCCAGGCAAGAAGACGAAGAGCAAACATCTGGGTTAAGAATTGGGCAGAATATGAGACATAATAAAATTGAAAAATGGTGGTGCAGAGACAGGAGGATTTGAAAGGAGCCTGACTGGAGATGTGAGACACAATAGGCATGAGAGAAGAATGGGTCAGAGGGCAAGAGAGAACGGGGAGGAAGAACACAGGCAAGACCAACATAATCTGGCATTTCTGGCCCACGTTTCATTGGGCAGACACACTTTCAAATGCCAGCTTTGTTGCGTTCTTAGCAATTTTTTGTTTTGACGGATATTAAAAGAACTTGAGGAGGTAGGAGATGTTCTGATAATTGGGAAGACAAAGGTCCAGCCTGGGCACAACATACCAATTTTTTTCTTTTCTGCTTATTTACACACTCACTGCTGCTATGCCACATTTGGGAAATTTCCTTTTGAGGAGTGTCCAAACTGATAGTACAAGTATTGCAGAAGTTGGAAACACAGAATGATACAAAAGTCCAGCCTACACAAAAATAAGTTTAATTTTCTTGTAGGTTTGCTGGGGCTAGAATAATTTCCAGTGTTTGCCCTGTCAAAAACTATTCACCATTGTGTGTGTGTGTAGTTAATACAGAAATTTTGAGGAGGGCATGGGGGTCAGTCATTTTCAGCAGTGTCTTTTGAAAGAGCAAAGATGATACTGAGCAAACAAGCAGTGCCCATGAGCAGGAGTTTCCACTGCCGGACTTTCGTGTTCAGGAGGAACTGGCCATGTTCTGTCAAGATCTCTCACAAGCAACAGTGACAGTCAGAGCAGGTCACCTACATACCATGTTCCCCCCCTTGTAAATAAATATATTGAAACAACTGTTTAAGTGAGGCACGTTGCAGGCACCACAATCATCAGTGGCTAATGAATCAGTGATTCTGGTCCAATGACATAACCAAAAAAAAAAAAAAAAAACAACAAATGAAAAAACCCAGTATATTTTGAGTCTACTGAACTAGAGAAAAAAACCCTTTCACTTCTCAGCTTTAAACACATTTTACAATGGTTCTATTTATAAGAGGCTGTGGGTTATTTCAGAGGTAACTTACCATCTTGAAAATTGAAAAATGAATTTGATTCCAGCTAAACAACATATGCAGTTGCCATAAAATGAAAATCCTTACAAAACATATATATAACAACCTAAGACTAACATTTACTGTCTGAAATCTATGCCTCGGTTAATTTTTAAAAATAATTTTCCAAATCATTATATTTATATGCTGGTATCCTCCTTATTCTCATTTCTGTCTCTTCTTTTGGGAACAGTATTATAAGTGGTTTTGTGATAGAAAAAAATTAATGCAGATGAATCATGATTCTTTAAATGAATCTTAAATCTTATTAAAACAGTTGAGTCATTTGTGTTTCCCTCCCACAGGGGCAATAAAAAATTCATTTAGTCTAAATTATTTTTCCTTTTTCTACCAGTTTCTGGATTTTTTAAAGCTGAAGAAAACATCAGAGCATCAACCTCTAAGGCACTGAGAACCTGTATGTCTGACCCCAAGTGGGAAGGATGCAATTGGCATTCTTATATGATGGTTTTAACTTTCTTTTACATAATGAAACATAAAATGTTTGAGAGGAGAAAATAAATTATGTTGATATCCATTAAAGTAACTAAAACCTTGGACTTCCATTTTTTCTTCATTTTCTGATTATAGGCTTTTTTCTCTCTCTACCTATCCACACTTCCCCGATGACCCACTCTTGTCACAAAAAGCCCACTTTTACTGATTAACTGAATAAATGATTACAGATTTTGTACTCTTCAGCATTCAATCATGTTTATTTGAGAAAAATCCTGGAAGGGAGCCTTTTGGGATAGATGTGTATGGCAAGTCATTGAAACCAAGACAACAAACACATTTGCAACATATGTCCACATATTGATCCTGGGTTGTAATAACAGTGGCTGCATAGTGCTGTTTCAACTGGATATTTATTCACCCAGGGGTATGTAAGCCTTGGGCTGATTCTGAAGGAGAGAGTGTCAGATCTCTAGCTCCCATGGAGGTGTTAATTCTTTAATGTTTCTGGTGCGGAGATAATAAATTGCCTTAGAAATTTGAAGTTTGGTTCTACTATGTTAATATTCTGTACCTAGCTTAGGGACTGAGAACATCTGTAAAATTAAACTGGAATATTACCAATATAATCTTGGGTTTATAAAAACATATTAGAGTAACACTGCCTTTGGTGCTTAGATGGTTAGAGAAAAACTATAAAGGAACCTGTGCAAAGGAAAGTGGTTTCCTGTCAATCTCCAAGACCAGTAATTGAATTGAATTGGCATTGTGTGAAAATAAAGGCATCCACAAGAAACCATGCTTACTTTGGTGTGAGTCCCTCCTAGGCCGACAAATGCAGTAGCGTCGGATTCCAAGAAGACAAGGCCTACAACATCCACAGTGTGAAGATGAGTTCATTCCTGCAAACACATACATCTCAATCTGTTCTCTGCCAAACAGCTGTGAGTATAAAGGAAAATCTGACTCACTGGGTTGATTTTGGTCCTAATTTGTCCTTGGGAATCAGAGATTTGCTTAACTTTAGCATGACAATGTTTTATAAATGTCTGCCATGAGTTTCATCCTCTCATCACTCAACTTAACACAACAGGGTTAAAATTATTGTTGGGAAGGCAACGAAAGATAAACAATAGGGCAGGGCAGCATACCTTAGATGACAAATGAGCAATGCTGATCTAGGAATCTATATTTCTCTTTTGAAATTTGTTCTAATATTATTATCCTATGAACTGGAAGCTTTCTATTCCTGCAGGGGTTACCCCAGGATGTTTTTCATAGTTTCTGGTTCTGTAAGTTCTCTACTATCCCTAAATGCTATTTAGAGAAATAGTGTTAATTTCTTTCCTAACACTTTACTCTCTTCTGTGAAGACCAAGTGTTCTGAATGTTTCTCCCTCAGTGCTGTCCTTGACCAGTGGTTCAAATCTTTGAACTACTGAGAATTATCTATTTTCTGCATACATAGGTGCCTCAAACTCCCCGACTCATGGTAAATAGCTTCCCATTTTATATCCTGACTTGTTGGAGAGAGTACACTGTTTTTTTTTTTTTTAATATTAAGGTATTAGAAACAAGAATAACTGCAACAATACAAAACCACAATGTTTGAATAATTTTACCTCAAGTGATAAACAATATTTATAATGATATCAAATTAACTTACAAAGGGAAAGTGATTTTCTGACTATTTTAGGAGAAGGGCCAATTTTGGCAATGGAGCATATTTATGAGAAATAATAAAAATGTTAACATCCTGGCATAGAATTCTAAATAAAATCCACCATAAGATATTTTAAAGTGTACGTAGGTTTATTTTTTGGGTTTTGGAACAGAAGATAGGTGGGTGGAAATATGTAGGAGCCAAGTAGCACAGAGAACACACTTTATTATTCATTATGGTTTTGTGGAGAAAATTTACTAAACGAGCTGGGCAACAGCCAGTAGAATTAGCAACAATTCTTTGTGATAAGGATCCAATGATGCATGGGAACTCATATTCTTGGGACTGTACTGTGAAACACAGAATGAAATATCAACATCAAAGAAGATCACCACTTAGCAGGGATTTGTGGTTAAGCAGCATCTTTCTTAGAAGTAACTTACTAATCTCTACTGATGAACATATAACAGTTATTTAAACACCCACTGCTTTTCTTTTGATTATAGCTATGTCAGAGAGACAGTTCTTCCAAGTTTCCAAAGTTGACTGTTAACTTATGATGCCTGACCATCAAGAAGACATTTTGAATTTCTTGGTCCTTAGCACCATCCATTGAGAGAGATAGGATCCACTCTATAACTGAAGATTACCTGACTCTCTTGTGTTATCTCCCAACATTAAAAATGTTCTGAGACAAAATTCTAAATGGCTGAAACAATTATTTCTTTTAGTCTCACAAAGAAATTCATGTACACCTCATTTTTTACATAATTAGAGAACCAAATATCCAAAATATTGAGTCACTTGAGTAAGTGCAATATCAATGGCAAGTTTAGATGAGAAAATGAAAGACTACATTATGAGCCAAGGGATTATGAGTGTTAACTGGGAAACTGGGGAGAATGGAGACTTTCAGGTAATTTTTGCCACCAAAATCAGTCTCCTCCAATATTTAGATCAGAAAGAAATAAAGAGTATTGTCTCTATATGACAGCATATGACAGATCCCATAAAAATGGCACAAACTAAGTCATATATTAACAAGATCTGGAGTGATCAGGAAAGTCAACAAGGTAGAGGAGGCCAACTAGCCTTAAGGATAGGTAGATTTTAATAGAAGAATGAGGAAGATTGAATTCTATACAAGGTAAACAATATGGGAACAGAAATGAATGCAGTAAGAATGAAGCATCATCAGAGAATGATGAATATTTGAGTCTGGCTGGATCACAGAGCTCTTGCACCAGAGTAGCAGGAAGAAACTTTCTTTTGGAGAATTTTGATGGTCAGGTGAAAGAATATGGGCACATTTTATGTACATTTCTTTTTTTTAAACAAACAATGGACACTCTCATTGAGGCATTTCAGGAAGATAAATCCGGGAGTATAAAAAAAGTGAGTTAGAAATAGGAGACTCTGGAGGCCAATAAGAAAAATATCAAAATAGCTTCTGCATGAAATGATAAGGTTTAGGCTTTGATAATGACAATGGCAAAGAAAGGACACCACCACTGTGAAAGATCGTGAGAAGGAAAAATTCATTAGGACTTAATGGACTGGTCTTGGGAAGGAGAGAACAAAGTAAGAACAACAGGATTTCAGAAAATAATGACTTTGAGATAAAATTAATTTTAAGAGAGAAACAGAAATTACAGAAAAGAATTTGGTTGCTTTTATATGACATACTGACTTTGAACCAGGGTAATTCTGTCAGTGTCTGTAAGACAACAAAGTGACAATTCTAGTAGTAATTTTTTTTGTTAAAATTTTTTAACATAAAGAACATGAATATTTGTTAATTCTTGGTGGTAAAACACAGGTGTTATTTTTTTCTCTGTAATTTTATCTTTTTTTTCATTTTTCAAGATAAAAAAGAAAGTAAATGAAGGCAATAAGAGTAAATGAGTGTGTTAAGAAATGAGAGCTCAAGGAGGAATAGGTTAGCTTCTTCTTAGTTTGGAAAAAGATAAGAATATATGTAGATAAGAGGAAACTGTCACTTAGTACACGAAAATAAAAAAGATCGAAGATGGTAGAGAGAAAGGAAAGAACTGATGGGGCAATATCACAGAGGCAGTCAGATTTCATGGACTCAGGAGCACTGGTAGCTTTGAAAGGAAAGTGGGAATCCTCCTCTGAAATGAGGGAGAAGGCTGAAATTTACAGAGGCATTTAGAAGTAATGAGGAGGGGAGATGATTAGATATGGATTTTCAAAATATATGTACTCAATCTTTCAACTATTTTGCAGATATATTCATTTATTAAGAGTCAGATGCTGTGATTAAATTATATCTTTGAAGAGTGTATGAAGAATGAAGTGGCTTCTATGGTCATTATAATAGAAATTCTACAAGAAGTATATTTTTTCTATCGTTGAGGAGCAGTGAAGGAGCATTTGGTGTTAGACAACATTAATTTGTAATGGATTTTCAAAGCAAAGGATCATAATTTTCTCCAGATCAACTCCTGACAACAAAAGCTTAGTCATTGGCATGGCAGATCTGGTAGTTCAGAGTGAGAAAGTTTTTATGTGAGAAAGAAAATAAGAGGCCTGAGCATTGACAACTGGTAGTTGGCCTTGTCGCTACCAGACAGGCTATAGTAGATTCTTGCTGAATATAATTTCATAGAACGTCAACATTGGACAAGGATTCTCTGTGACGGTGATAAAGCAAGACAAAAAGAAGACGACTTGATGATCATGCTGCAACAGAAATTTAAACAGCAACAACAAGAACAAAGCCCCTGTGCACCCACGAAAATGACCAAATATCCCCCTCTCTCTGCTAACTTGAATGATTGCTACTTATTGCCCAGTGACAATTCTAACCCTGCTCAGATCCTTCCACCTAGAAAAAATTGCTCCTGCTTTCTGCAACATGCACTCCAGAACAGACATTCACTTCCTTGGAGCCTCCCTAAAATTAATTAGCATAAACCCAAATCCTAGAATAAACCCCCAACTCTCTCTTATTGGAGTGTTCCACTGTTCCTCATGGTTTAGCCTCCCTTGTTGGAAAAAATAAAGTTAACTTTGTTGACTATAGGTATTCCTAGTGGTCTCTCACTGGAGGGCATTAACATAGGCACTTTCATTATTAGCACAACTAATCATAAGTACAAGCTGGGAGGGCAAAAGTGAAACCAGAAAGGATGCTGATAGATTGAAAGATGTGGCTAGCACTCCCAACAATGGTGAAGAATTGGTGTAGTGTGTGGGAGACCATGGACAGGGAACATAAAGAGAGGACAGACTGCACTATGATGATGACAATTTGTACTGAGCACTTACTATTTATAGCTCCAAGCACACCTTCTTGCATCAGTACATGTACTCTGATCAAAGACTAATTTTTACTTTAAAGATGGAGCTTAGAGCAAGTTCTTTGATCTCAAGGTGAGTAGACCTTTGCACATCAATTCAGACACATAGAGTATGTTAGAAACACAACGTTGCTTTAGTGTTCCCTCTCTTTCTCCACTGACATGGTAGGGAAGAAAAGGGGGATCCCTGGCCAAATAGAGGAACTGAGGGGATCACTTTTTCTCCTCTCTTGCAAGGTAAAGTATCTCAAATTAAATGAAATTTATTTTGTCGTCCAGATACCATTCTCAACCACCAACTTGTCAATGGAGAAAAAAAATGTCACTAAATATCTAATCTGGTTTAAACTTATTCTGATGAAATAGCATTGAGCAGCATCCTTTAAAAATGCAGATTATCAGATTTGGAATAAAATATTTAATCTTTCAGAGAGCCTCCCTAAGGAGCGTCCCCTGCTTCTCTCCCTAAGGTGGTGTCAGGGTATATGGACAGTGGAGTTTTAAGGATCTCCCTGACATGAAAATGAGCCAAGGTCCTCAGGTGTGGTGCCTCCTATTCCTCTAGTCCCTGTGACAAGATTCCTTGTAAACATGGGTGTGGTTAACCTCGCTAACAGTATGACTAAGATTTGCAATTGGTTCAGTTAGTGATCTGGTCTCTTTTAACTTGGTCAGAACAATTGGACATCAACTTGCTCTCCAGTGGCAGCAGGTTACTGATTGCAACTGATCACCCATCACAACTGCTGACTTAACAGCTACAGTGAGCCCCTTATCAGGCCAGCCGGATCTCAACCCAATGCCTGTGCCATTGGGAATTGGGGTTGGCTCAGCAAAGGAAAACTTCAGGTCTCCCTTCTGTCATATCCCATTATCGGCCAAGTTCCTAGAGTCTTGTTCAAGGTTGATGGGAGAGGGGCAGCCCAAGAAGTGACCTTTTCTTGCTCTCTCAATGGAGAGTGAAGGCAGGAGCCCCCTTCTCAGCCTTTAATGTTGACCTTATTTAGCAAAAGCACCTCCTTCTTATATCCTGTAGCCACAAGCTGGGAAATTGGTGACTACTTCCTTCTTTCCCTCCCTCTCTCAGTTTCCTCTTCCTTCCAGTCATTTCCTAGCCAGAAATGGACAATATTTCTCTATAGATCCCCTATGCTCTATTTTCCTTGTGCCACTAGGAACTAACTTTAACAGCCTAAAGTTCTACATGGGTGGGGTAAAGAATAACTATAAACTGGCTTCCTTAGGTTGATGCTTCATAGCCTAAGATTTGGAAAATCCTTGCTAAAGACAATCCTGGACTTGCAACGCTGCCACCTTGTGGCATAATCCAATTTATAATATTATTAACTATTACCTAGGTCTTCTGTAACCAGTCACAATTACATCTCAGGCAGATGGATGCCTAAGTCAATTATAGTTTACAGAGAAAGTAAAAAAGAAACTAGCCTGTTAGTTCAGGAGAACTGATTGATAAAGAAATTGTGATAATGGTGTCAATTTGTGATAGCAAAACAGAAACCAAGGAGATCACTAGGGTTTCTGACATTGTGGATCTTGACATGTTCTATTGGGTCTGAGTATTTGGAGTGGAGCCGGGGTCCTCTGATTTTTTTCTGTTGCCAGAGGGACACTGGACTGATAACTCTGAGAGAGACAGCACTATACAAAAGTTTTACATCCCAAGAGATTTACTCTCTCTTTTAATGTTAATGAGCACAGCAGTCAGTGATAAAGACATGTTTTATATGTATATTTTGGATTTATTTAAAAAAAACTTTGCCTATAGTCATCTCAATGAATGATTCTATTTTTAAATCTACAATCTAAATTCACTTGCTCTATAATTTTCTGTTGTGACTATTCTAGAACGATGAGGAAAATGCCAAGCATAAGATGTGAGCATTTCCCTAATCAGAGCAGAGAAGTGAAGATTTTAATAAGTCTATTTAAAATGCTCTGGGGTCTGTAATAAAAATGCTAACACAACACAAAATATACTATTAAACATATTTACATACTAAATATCCCCTAATGTTGTACAAGTACTAAATCTTAACCAAAACTGGTTTATATTCTGTTACTAAAAAATCCATTTTTTCTACTTCATGAATTATTTCAAAGGTAATTTTCACCAGCATGTGACTGTAAAGTGCTGGTATTTTTAATCTTCTGTAAATACATTCAAAATTTAAGCACAATGGGAAGTTTCTTCTATGTTGGAAATTTCATACAGCTGTGCTCAGCAAAAGAAGTTGTCTTTCCAATTGAACATATTAATTTAACTACAGTAAATTAAATCCCATACTATAGGACGCCAACCTGATTTAAAAATTTGTAGTTCAAAGGTTAAAAATTACTCTGGTTTCAAATAAAACATTAAATTGTAGAGTACCAAATAGGATAATCATCTTAATATCAGTTGGGGGATCAAGTTACATGCATTTGGAAATGACTGATTTACACATACACAGCATAGAGTAGTACTGATTTAGCAAATGAGCTCCATTTTCATTAAACCTATTAAGACGGACATGCACACTAAAAGCCTGCAAAATATTCACTATATTATATCATAGATATCCACTTAATAAAAATACCATAAGTATTATAATTTCCATAAATTTTATTACTTCTCTAACCGTAGAAATATTTTGAGTCTTACCTTGACTAACGGCAAGATCGGACTATGGAACGTTTTCAAGGTTTTATATTTCAAAGGGCAGGGAATACTCTTCCAGGCAGTAATTTCTAGGAAGCATGATATATAGGAGCAGGAGTCATAAAAGCCAATCCTTTGATTCTCTCCAGTAATCTTATGTGCCCACAGTAAAAACAAACCTTTCAATATTTGGAGCCATGTCATGAATAAATTGGTCTTTTGATTTAACCCTACTCAACCAGACAGATCACCAACTGAATAAAATGTGAAATAGTTTATGAGGTGCTGCTATTGACTGATGCATAAAGGCAATAAGATGCATTGGAGACCATGTTCCACTTTGCTGAGTTAACTAAGGGCACTAGGATTATTGCAAATGTCCAGAAGCCCTAATCAATGTGTTAGATGCAGAGAAGCCTTAAAATTTTAAACTATCATCAGCAACAAAGACTGAAAGCTCTTATTAATCTAAGCATAACACATTGTTCCTTTAAGCATAAAGAAATAAAGGCAGAATCCAGCAATGATGCATAACTTTTGGGACAGAATACAGTGACAAGAAGACATGGAGTTCCAGGCTATTAGGTTGCATGCTGTGTGGTGATGTCAATCTGTCGGTTGACAAAGGCTCAGTAGAGTATGTGAGACCTAGAGAGGGAAAGGTAGTCATCTGAAACAAATAAGAATCAACATCGAAAAGCAAGATGTGTAGGATGTTTTGAAAGAATGTCTAAAAAATTCTTAGATACCTTCCCTATTAAAAGGTGAAGTCTAATTCCCCTCTTCTCGAACATAGGCTTGACTTCGTGAGTAGCTTTTAACTAGTAGAATGTGGCCAGAATGATGCTGCATGACTTGTAAGGCTAAGTTTGAAAAGGAAATATAGTTTCCTCCTGGCTCTTCCTTTTTCGAGATGTTTACCATTGGAACCCAGGTCATGTGAAGAGGCTCTGTGTAGGTGTCGCAGTCAACAGCCACTGCTGAGGTCCCAGCATGCAGCCAGAATCACCTGCCAGCCATATGTGAGTGGAATTCTCAGAAATGATTTCAATCTCTGTCACTGTCCAACTGCATGAAAGACTAGAAGAAAGAACTGCCTAGCTTGGTGCAGTAAACACCTAAAACTGTGAAGAGATAAGAATAATAAATGACTAGTGTTGTTTTGCTTCATTAAGTACAGGAGAGTTTTTATACAGTAATAGACAACTGAAACCAAGATATTTGCAAGGATAATGATCCTAAGAGGTGGCTTGTTAGGACATTCCTGTTGAGATTAGCATCCTACCCTTATTCTCCAGGGATTAAAGCAATTCTCAAGTCCCTATCAGAGACACTGAAATGCAATTCATGTAAGACAACATGTGACTGCAGGTAATGGTGACATGCTTTGTGTAATATCTCCTTCATATGAAGTGAAGTGATTTGTATATAATCTATAAAATGTGGAGCTAAAGAGTGAGAATTGTTCCGATTATGTCCAGCACTAAGAGAAAGTGTGACTTGATCATATGCCATGAATATTCTAGACAATTTGGTAGGTATACTCTTGTGCTAGAGATAGGGGATATCCGTGTACAATAATCTGACAAAACTAACCATGTAATCATTTTTATTTCTTATATACTTATACCACATATTGTTTCAGAAAAGATCTGAGGAAGCTTAAAAGGATATACCCTTTGGAAAAAGCAGCATGATAAAATGTGACACGAATTGGACTTAAATTATTTTAAATCCAAAATAAAATTGGAAATTTAGACAATTACATAATTCAAAGAGTTCATAACATTAAACAAAACAATTGTTCAGGAGTACACTTATTCTTAGCATAAAAAAATGAAATGGAATTATTTTTCTTTCAGGGAAGGGTCATAAGAAGAAATTATGTGTTGTAAATGAACAACATCTTTTCAATTACTACAAGTTTTAGAATATTTCTTTTTCTTTCTGTCTTTCTCTTACTGTCTTACAGTTTAAATTAAATAAGCAATATCTTTTTCACTAAAAATAAGCAAACAATAGGAAGATATATAAATCAAAGATGAAAAGTACCCCTTTATTTTTGCCCCTATCCTTGCCACCCAATTTGAAATGTCAATTTCATCAAACAAGAAATTTTGAATTATATTTAATTTCATAGATTTATTTATTCCTGCAACAGCACCACACCGTTTAACAGGTTATTTCTTAGACTGCCCTTCAATAAGGCTGGTGGTAAAACATTTCTGCATGTGTGAGCATCAGGGAAGGAGGCAATATAATGTGATCTAGGCATCAGATCTTCTGTTATGACAATCTAAGACTTCATTTTAAAATATCTGGAAAAGTATATGTACCACATGTCGTTCAAACAACACTCATGAAATGTTATTTTTTATCAATTGAATTGGTAACAAATAATGAATGGTGGTGAGCATAAAATTATTGTATCTAGTAATTATCTAAAATGCAGTTATTAAGTATTCAACATTAGTTCAGGGTCACAGGTCTTATCAGCAACAATGCAAGGGTGTAGGTTTAATGTTATTTTGTGAAACCATAATATGGATCCATCTGGAATAAAGGGATACTCACTTTCTCTGAGGAGAGCTGAATGATGTAGGGGCATACCTGCTTGAAGCGTCAGGCTCCCTTCAATAACCTATTTGAATTGACTGTAATTTATAGAGGATTGGGTGACCAAGGCCCAAGGGTTCTGCTCCATGGCTCTAGTCACTTAGTGATTAGCATTACCTTCATTTGATTTTGCTTAATAAGTATGGTTCAGGTATCAATTTCCTACAGAGAAAGAAGAAACAGATCATTTGGTATGAGTAGTCATGTCTATTCCCAGTCTTATTTCTCAATACAAATTAATTCATTGGCATTTTATCAAATATTTTCCACATTTTCAAGGAATGTATTGTTGCCCTAGTACCTAATTACACTTGGCCAAGTGAATAGAATCAAATGATAAAAATATGTTGTATTGTGAATGATTTCATCCCTGCATGTCATAAATATTAACTATGCTTGGCATTATTCTTGATGCGCTGGCTGAGGTTAGAATGTTTTGGAAGACAGAAAGACCAAGTTCTTCTGCTCTTCTGGAATTTATATTCTATTTGGAAAAACAAACAATCTATAAATAAATATGACAATTCCAGATGATGATGAACATTATGATGCTTTAAAACTGAGTTTTGACTTTGGAAAATGATCTTTTGCCTGAAAACTGTAAGACTAAAGACAGAGGAACTGAATATAAACACTGTAATCTAGTTTTAGTAAAGTTGTTTCTCCTGGAGATACAGGTTAATAATTCTGAAGTTGCTACACATGTATACTGGGATTGAAGAAACACGTAAATGAATGGCAGATGGTGGGAGTCAGCTTTCTCACTGTTGGAATAGGAGGTCATAGATAAGCAAGGAGGTAGAATAAACCCTTTGATACTGGATTGGAGTTGGAAACATCAGTATAAACTCATCTTTAGCTTAATATAATGCAGATGCATAGATACAAAAAAATTTAGATAAGTGTGTCTATGCGGTTTAATATGCATAAATATGCTTTCTAGCTCTGTTCACTGAAAAGGTTTATAAGCAAGTGTACCTCTATAGCAACAAGCATACTCAGTGCCCAGATAATGATTTCTAATACCACTTTCCAGTTAAAGGAACTAGGACTTCTTGGAGAAATGTTGGGGCAGAGAATATACACAATGAGCCTTGGAGTATCTTATACTAACAGGAAGTGTTCAAAGAACAAACGAGATGAAGGCGTATCAAAGGGACACAGGAGCCAATGTGAAAGAGTTCCCATCAGGCAAAGCTGGAACAATCTGAACCACACAAAACATTGCATGGTAATGGATTATAACCCAAAATATTAAATAAATGCCAATGAGTCCATACAAAAACAGAGACCCAGTGGTGTGCTGGTAAATGTTTAATATAAATAAATAATTGAATAAGTAAATGGGGGAGAGGGGACAAATCTCCGGTACAAAAGAATAATTTATGTAGATACTCCCCCCTCATGGAAGTGAAGCTTAACTCCCCACTCCTTGAGTGTGGACTGTGCTTAATGACTTTCTTCCAAAAAGAACTGTGATGGAAAGAGGTGGGGGAGGGATTAAGAGTGGAGAAGCCTGATAAACACTGTCTCAGCCAGCTGATCAAGGTTAGCATGAACAGTGATAATGCATGTTGATAGCATGTACCCTTGATATAATCTAATGAGAACGTCACTTCACCTCTGTGGTCTTCCTCCCCAAAACCCATAACTTCAGTCTAACCATAAAAAAAATTCAGAAAAAACCCTAAATTGCAGGACATTCTACAAAATACCACACCAGTACTTCTCAAAACTGTCATGGTCATCAAAAATAAGGAAAATCTGAGAAACTATCAAAGACTAGAGGAGGCTAAGGAAATATGAGGACTAAACATAATGCAGTATCCTGGTTGTGATCGTGGAACAGAAAAGGATATTAGGTAAAAACTAGTGAAATCCAAATACAATGTGGAATTTAGTTAATAGTAATAGACTAATGTTGGTTTTCCTGTTGTAAGAAATACATCATAGTAATGTGAGATGCTAACAATATGGAAAACTGGATGTGGGATATAATAGGAACTCTGAACTATCTTTCCAAATTTTCTGTAAATCTAAGACTATTCTAAAATTAACAGTTTATTTAGATTAAAAAACTGAGTTTTGTGAAAATAGAGTGACCAAGAGGCAGAACAAGTTGGTTTATTTTAGACTGGAGGTAGTCAGAGAAGGCTTTTATGAAGAAGTAATATTTGAACCTAGTCAGAGCCAGGGATGCAAAGTTCTGGAGGGAGGGCATTCCTGGTAGAGAGACTAGCAGGTGCAAAAGCTTGAGGGAAGAACGAGCTTGGGGTGTTTAAGGAATAGCAAAAAGACCTGTATGGCTAAGAACATAGCATATGAGTAGAGAAACCAGTACAAGATGAGAGCAAAGAAGAAATCAAGGGAGCAGAATATGTAAGGCTTTGCAGGCCATATGTCTTTCTCTCATAATGGACAAGAAGCTACCTCGGCATAGGGCATGTGACATCCTTTTCTCCCCTAACTCTAGCATGTTGACTCATAAATACAGTATTTTTTTTTTTGAATGACTAAATTCCAAACTGAGGAAAAAAACATAGGCCCAATGGTATGCTGGTAAATGTTCAACAACTGATTCTCTAGAGGAAAATAAAACCCAGATTTGTACTGTTGACCAATTTCCTTGGTATAAATAGTCCCGCCACGGTCAATTTCAACCTACAATGTGATATCACTGAATGAGGCCTTAGGAAGAGATGTGTACAATAAGCTCTCCAGAGCTAGCATGGCTCCAGCACATCACTGCACAGAGACCACTTCAGATATCTCTGAACAACACCCTCATTTAGCGCAATTCTCAGTTGGCTATGATGCCACCTGTTCAATCAAAAGCACATATATTCAATCACAAACACATATTCCCCACCTTTTTCAGAGAGACATTATTAAATGTCTCAAATTACAAGTCAAATAAAAGTTACCCAGAAAGAGAAAGTTCAGTTGATAAATCCTTTAACTTGTTCTCGGTGAACTAATTTTGTCTCCCCCCAAATCGCCAATTCCTTGTCACAGTACCCACAATTAATCTCTGCCTGAATCATTTCCTAAGGTTTTCTGAGTATTGACAACTTGTCCACCAATCTTTTCTTGGACAAATTATAATCTTCACATTTTTGAAGATCAACATCTCCCACTTCTTTGAAACAATACCACTTTTGTGTCAATGATTGCTCAATAATTACTGGCAGTTAATTTGGTAACTTACAGCAATGAGTCCCCTTTTAGTTTAAGTAGCTGGTTGGAATCACCATCCTGAGGTCCTGTAATTTGGCCAGCATGCTAATATTGGAGAGCTCTTCCTGGAACTGGATATCTCTTCCTTGGATGCAGCTGACAATGATGGACAGCAACATAATGAAGCAGCTGCTCTGTGCCCTGCTGAGTCAAGAAAATGGAGGGAGCCAGGGCTGAAGGAATGTCATAGGACATAGAGAAAGGCAGCATCTACAATAAGCCATTCTAACCAAAGCATACAAGAAGCTGTAGTTCTTTGTGAATACTCTCATATCACAGCATGGACTTACAGTCATCATTAAATTTTCCAAAGTGTGGAGCAGGTCTTATGTGTATGTACAACAAAACTTACTGCAGACCATATTCCAATGGTGTACAAGATCAGCAGTTACTAGTAGTGTGGTCTCCAAAGGAGATGAAAGAACAGCTCACAATACAGGTTTAGAGTGGGATCACTTATAAAAACTCATTTAACCCTAAAAATACCCTTCTGATAATAATATGATCCCATTTAAAATACAGGAAACAATGCTCAGAGAGTTAAACCATTAGGCTGAGCCATATAAAATCATCACTTTTGTGGGTCAGAAATGCAAATATCAGTAGTTTCATATTCAGTCTATTCTGGCCAAAAGTCACAGTATTAGTAACAAAGCAAAGACCTCAGTTGAACCAAGGTCTTCTAAAACCAGATCCTGTTCTTTTTCCATTTCACTACCTTGCATTTTTAGGATGGCAATTTTTTAGCTTATAAACTTCTGGAAAATGGGGTTTCTGACTTTTTATATGCGGCTTGAAAACAATAAATGGTCCAAAAATTATTAGAAAATCAATCATATTGTTCATTTAGGATTATGTTGACAAGAGTTGTTAGCCCTATTGCTTATCAGCATTGTCTGGAGAGATTAATAAAATGCATACTCCTAGGCCACATATCTGATGATTCTGATTCAGGAGGTTTGTAACAAGGCTCAAATTCTGTATTTTTAATAACCATATAGCATGCTTCTGATGTACCTAATTCTGGAGAAGTATTAGGTAATCACTGAAATAAAAAAAGAGACAGATGGAATGAAATGGATTTTTCTCTTTGTGCAGAGTGTTACAGCACCATGCAGACAAACATTGAGTCTGAGTATTGAGTTTGGACAATACAAATAGGCAATTCATGATGATTAAGCATGGACAGGCTGATATACATCCATACACAACTGGCTATGACTGCATCTTCAGTTCAGCCTTTACTGAGAACAATTGCTATGGGTTTGAGTAAATTGGAAAGAGTCAATTCCTTCCTTCTTTCTCACACTCTCCTGCTCCCTCTTCTCCAACATCACCAGCCCCCATTTTCTATTCTCCTTGACATTTCCTGAAGCCAACAGCTGCCATTAAGTAAGTGTGACCAATCAGACTTCTGGTGGGAGAAACATCCCAGAGATAAACCATTTTTCACACAAAGTGTGAATAAACTAAAAACTCTTTATTTTCATATCACATTAAAAACCTTGCTTGTTAACTAAAGAAAATCAGTATCTCAAGAGACATCATATACAGATAAACAGCAAATAAAACATAAATAAAAATAATAAAATAAAAATAAGGTATCTTTCCTTCCTTCAGATTTATGTTCTATTTTCTTCAGCCATTAGTAAATTGGCCTTTTGTTTCCATAACTTACCAATTTTAGCTCATAAGCTCTCAAAAATAGCGTATGATTATATTTCCTCTGTCATTCGTCAATGTCATGGGGATCTGGGGTGTTCTCTACATAAATCTCTTCCCTCCCCATCCTCCGACACACACACACACACACACACACACACACACACACACATCCATCCTGTTTTTCTCTGTTTCCATCCCCCCACTAGGGGACTAGTAAGGAGCAACAAGACTTAAATTTTCCCTTCTTTAGTTTAATCATTACGTACTGTTTGCATGTTCTAAATACTTAGATGAGATTTAAAAACAGCCACTAATTTATTTATTTCTTTTACTGAGTGCATATCACATAGCAGATGCTGTGCTAAGCCACTGGGATATATCCCTTCAAAAAGCCAAGCGTTAATCATGACTTCTTGAGCTTATGTACTAGGAGGGAAGATAGACATTAAACATTTCATTGAAACCATGATGATTGTTATGAAATACAGAATACCACCAAGGGAGAGTGTAATGGGGAGACATAACCTAACCTGGGATTGAAAAGAAGGCCCCCATGATGGCATGCTTGGCATATTGGTAGGGGCAGAAGCAGCAAAGGGAGAGTGGCAAGAAATTAGGTCAGGAGCAGGGGCCAGACACTGGAAGGCTAAGCAGCATTTAAAGCCCTTGATGACTCATTGAAAGGTTTAATATAGAAGAGTAACATTAACTGCTTTCATTTCACTTTTGGTTCACCATCTTCAAATGAGTGGAATATTTTCTTCCCAATGAGCTACCATGTATATAGGGTCAATTTTCAAAACTATTTTTGCAACTGGCTAAAATTGCTTAAGTGTTTAAATCTACTATTTGTAAAAGCTAGTTTCACCCCTCCTTAGTGTATGTTTATACAATAACTATGTTTCCCAGGTGTTTGTGAAGCAATTAATAACAGTGCAGTGAGTTAAGCAATATGCTGATGGGTCATTTTACTCCAAGTTAATATTGACTCATGGGTGAGAATTCCTGGAATCCATTGATTCCAGGAGATCAATACATCACATGTAAGAAGTGTCAATTTTTTTGTAGTTTATTGATGATTTCATGTGGTTCAGAAACCAGTCTCACATAAATCATGATATATTTAACCTCAGTAGCATCTTTCAGTGCATTTATACCCTCAATATCTCATCTTATACCTATGTTAATGTTCCTACTTGCAACCATTATTTTAAAATGAGAAGGGGATTTAGAGATAATTGAGTCCAGACCACTTCCATTCAGAGACATCAAGAGGTTCAATGATCAGCCCCCGACCACACTTGAGTTAGGATAGAATGGGGCTGTACATGCTGGTCTCCTGATTTAGTTTCAAGGTTTCTGACCATGCCATGCAGCTTTTCCCAGTCCGAAAACGTGGGTTCACATGCCATCCTCAGACAATGGAGATTAAAAATGTGGGGCCCAGGACTCGTTACAATAGTTACTATATCAGTAAATTTGATGTAGGATATATATATTTTTATGCCAGCTAACTGAGTTTAAGGACCATAATCAGAAAACAAAACCAAAACAACCCCTTCCCAAATCAAACCCCAAACTTTAGTTCCCTTCTTGAAAAAGACACAGGTCGCTTAGACCTTTGCACATAAAACAGGTGTATTCAATGATTATTAAGCTTCAAATGTTGGTATTAATTTCCACTAAAATATTTTTTCCTTTTTAGTAAAAGAAAATGTATTACTAAAAAATTCCAAGGGTTTTACAGAATGTGCAATGACTTTTATAAACCCACAACTTGATGGTATAATATGAAATGAACTTAAATTGAATGCACACAATTTCCTTTAAAGATAATCTAATTTTGAAAAAGTTAAGGAATAATGCTTGACAAAATCTTTTGATTTTATTAGTCCCAAAATAGCTTTTTAAAAATGAGTACAGCTGCCGGCCCAGTGGTGTAGTGGTTAAGTTTCTGCACTCTGCTTCAGGGGCCTGGGGTTCACCAGTTCAGATCCTGGGTGCAGACCTACACACTGTTCATCAAGCCATGCTGAGGTGGCATCCCACATAGAGCAACTAGAAGGATGAACAACTATGACATACAACTATCTACTGGGGCTTTGGGGAGAAAAAAAGGAAAAAAAGGAGGAGGATTGGCAACAGATGTTAGCTCAGGGCCAATCTTCCTCAAAAAAAAAAAAATGAGAACAACTTGAATTTGCTGATCCTTAAAGAGGAACCTGTTGCTTCCACTCATTTCGACAATAATAATTTAGCCGGGTTTTTATTATTTACTCTGATACACTCTGTAGGTTATGTACTCCCTGGGTGCTCAATAAATGGTTGCTGTCAGACTGCCTGACAGATATGTTTGATCTCCTAAGCTCTACTGTAGTGGGCACAAACAGATACACAGATGATGAAAGGGAGTAGCTTACAGATTTAGGAAATGAGGCAGGGCACGGGAGGAGGTTAGGGCTCATCAACAAGCTGAGTCACTGAGTCTTTTGTGCTATTCGAAATTCATGTCTGTCAGTTATTTGGAAGCATATGTAGGGAATTAGTGAATCTGAGGTACATTAAAAAAAAGTGTTACAGATTATTATTATTAGATAAACAAAATAAGGTTCTATCTTGGCCTTTTGTTTTCCTCCCAAACGTTTTTATAAATTTCAAGAGGAAAGCAAAACTTACTAGTAGTGCAACCTAGGCCCTAGAATACACCAAATATCTGTAATCACTTCCCATGGGCCAGGCTCTGTGCTCTGGCTGGGCATGTAATGACAGAGAAGACAATTTCTTCTTGGATGAGCTCACAAATCAGTCACACGGGCATGGCGTCTCTCTCACTATGGGCACCAACCTATATTGACCATGACTTTTATTTTCTATATTCTCACAATTAGACATCTTTGGGCCTTGTGGACTCTGGAGGGACTGCTCCTCCCAGGGTTAGCTAATTCCTAGAGAGAGCTAACAAATCACCTGGGAAACATGCCTTTCGTCTGCAAAACAATCAATCCAGAGCACTTGCCCCCAATCACCTTGATAGGCTCTTACACTCTAGGCCACTATCTCCCTGCCCTCATCACCCAGGGCCAGATACCAGACAACTAGGGATAGCCCCTATGCCCCAGAGTCCACTGAAATTATTCCAACAACCCAATCCTAAACCTGCTTACCCTGTCTCACCAGTTCCTTCCCACAGAAACCACCATAAAGGCTCCTGACAATGCTTTCCTCTTGCTCCCTCTGCCTCCTGACCAACCCTGGTGCTTCCCCACGTGGCCTGGCATGGCATGCTGTGCCTTCTGTTTCTAGGGATCTGTGAGTAGAACAAACTTCTTCCCTCATGACAGTCATGTCCATGTCTGTGTGTCTTACCATTCCTGATTAAAACGAATTCTGGCTACCCTTAGAATACAACTCCGCCAAACTGTTCTTTGCTTTCAGCTAAGAGCTCTGAGATAATTTGGGGGTGGTGGGGGTCAAGAGTGTGGATGACCAAGGCAGCAAGCATCTACACTGTACAGCTAAATGAATCATGAATTCTTCGTAGGCAAAGGAAGGAAAAGGCCATAAAATAAATTCAAAAGAACTAGATCCCATGTATGTCCAGTGTATGAAAGGCCATAACTATAAAGCATTTATTAAAGATAAAGCTTGAGTGTCAACCTCCAAATAAATTTCAAGGAATGAGACAGTTTGTCCACATGGGTCAGACTATGCTTATCATTTCTGTTTAATCCATTCTTTGAAAATCTTGTAGCAAGGTTGTTCAGAGCATGGGTGAAAACATCTGTGGTCAGAAAATACTGATGGTAGTAGCTGAAAGTATTTGTACTTTGAAGGATTAGATTGAACCCCAGGACTGAATAATTTTTACATAGTTATGAAAATAATGGACCATGTTAAGGAATTAAAGGTTTGCAGTCATATATACTTTAGGAATCAAAAATCAATATTAATTCACCTTGTTAAAATGCTCTCAGTGTGCTCAATATTTTAAAATACATTTTGCCTACTCTTTAGAAATAGACTTATGATTATGAAATGGTGATCGAATTAAATGTGCTTCTTCTTGTACAGAAAGAGTAGTAGTAAGAGAAAGAGGATGATTTTTTACTTTCAGAATGAATGTCAGAATTCTCCCTTCTCCCAGCATAGAAAAATGCTCATAGTTTCCATGACCCATTTGCATGAAGACCATTTATAACGCAATTATATGCTTAACAGTAGCCGTGATGTAGGCCTTCTTACACCTGGTACTACCAGATCACTTGCTCAACATTTGGCTGTTCCTACCTTTCTACATGCACGTTTCATGGACATTATTGAGCAGACAAGGCAGATGTCGTGTGCTTTCTTTTTGTTGTTTTTCTCACACTGATTAGGTCTGTGTAGATATATGACAGAGTTTCAGGCATTATTCAGTTAATCAAACCAATAAAGAAAGCAAAAGAAAAAGTAGCCTAGAAAATTGCATTATGAAAATTCTCTGTGAAATGTTCAGTGTTCAGCATAGGGTTCACATCATTATGTTTATCCTGAGAAAGCATCCCTTGAAATGCTGCAGCTGTGGAATCTGATGAAAATCCAGAGCATCTGGGCCGGGACATTCATGCCGAGACCCTGGTGCTGGCCCACTGGTGGGCGTGGAAAATGTCTACCACTGTCTTCAAGAACATTCTTTAGACATTCCAGAAGCATTATGACTGGCCCCATGGAAAGATACATTTATCAAGGCATTGCAGCAGATTGCAGTTGATATTTTTTCTGCAGTTGATGTGCAATAGAATGGAATGACATTCATTCTAAAGTCAGAGGTCTTAGCTATGTAAGAAAAGAATATGCATAATAAAAATCAATTGCTAATACAGAGATGGAATTCTGACTGGTCTATTGTGGCAGCAAACCATCAAATGTGAGAAATTAGAAAATAAACTCTCACAGGGATGAAAGGAGCCATGAAGCCTACCCATACATTAGATGCTTTGGGAAACAGTGAGGAACTTTACATATATTGAGTGACTAAATTGCTCCATGTTCTGTGCTAGAGGCTTTGCCTATGTGATCACATTTTAATCACCACAATAGCCCTATGGCTAATGATAATAACAGCAATAATAATATTGATACACTTTTTTGAGCACTTGCTATATGCTAGGTACTAAGAGTTTTACATATATCAACTCAGTATTCAATTTTCTCAACAAAGCTGAGTGGTAGGACATGTTATGGTCCCCATTTTAGAGTTGAAGAGACAGAGGCACAGAGAATATGTAACATTCCCAATAGCCAGAAAGTCTGAGGGACCCAATACATGTCATGTAAGAAACAGAGGATTCAGTAAGGAGAAGGGAAGATTCAAAATGGAATCAGGTTGATGGCCACCTCCAAATATATGGATGGCTGTCATTGAAAGGAGGGATTAGATTGGATCTCTATGGCTGAAAAACTTCTTGCCATGAACAATGAATGGAGAGACAGGATGACATTCTGAATCGCTCAAGACTGAACACTGGGAACTCTCCAGCAATCACTCCATCACAGAAGAGTTCAAGTAGAACTAGGCAACCACCAGGCAGAATAAAGTGAGGCAAATAATCCAACCTTTCAAATCTCAATACTCTAAGTTCGAATCTTGGATTTGCCACTTACCGTGTGACCTTAGGAAGCCACTTAAGCACTCTGTGACCATTCCCTCATCAATACAAATGGAACAAATAAGGGTACCTGGCTCACAAATACCAATGTCTGCTACATAATAAGCTCAGTACAATGCATCACTTGGCAAACATGCCAAGGTCATTTCGACAACAGGTTTATATTTAGCACACTTCTAAGCTGTGAAGTTGTAGTATGCCCTGACTAGCTACATGCAAAAAATATATACCTGATAAGTTTTTTCCTTATCTTTTATCTTTTCGGCTTTTATGTGGATTTCATTATTGACAGTTCTGTGAGAATTTTATATCTAAGGTCAGCACAAAGAAACCAATGGTGTTTGTATTTAGGAGATTCTGGCTCATGATTTCTGTTTCTGTGAGAAAGAATTCTAAAAATTTTCTTGATCTCATGGTGGTCGCAGTGGGTATGAGGGGCTTTCTACATATCGGGGGGATGGTGTCTAACTCTTTACTTACTTATTCTGCAGTTTTCCTACTAGTGTGATTCATATGCAGAAAATCCTTTTTGTGGATCTGTCCTTTTCTTACATTTGTCTGTTGTGACATATTTTCCCTAAAATACAGCTGCCAGTTTGATCTACATGCTGCGTCAGCTGGAGGGGTATGAAATGCCTCTCTCACGATTCAGCTGGTCCAATGGAGTGGCTTTGATTTTCTTTCCCAGCTGTTGTGTAAATTGGCTTCTCCTTGAGTGTATTAGAACCAGTTTATATTTCATTGCATTTAATAGCTTTAGAATTACCAGAAATAGCTGTCATAATAAACATGAAAATGAGAGCACTCATTCTTTTTCTTGAAGATAAGAGACGCAAACTCTCTTCCACACATTTCATCCCCTACTCTGACAGGTGAAGGCAACTATTGCACAACAACTACAATTCCAAATTTGCAATCAAGTATTTGCGAAGGTTCTGGAAATCCTCCTCCTTTAATTCTTCCCTGATTTAAATATTACTTGCTTCATTTTCTTTATTTTAATTTTTCTTTCTCCACGCACTATTTATCTGTATGAAAATAATTCTTCACCTCCTCAATTTCACACAGAACAACAGATTAGATGCATATGACACCTACTTTCTGTGCTAAATATGATCTATTGCTAGGGAAAAAAGAATGAGAAAATGGGGACTAGAGAAACAAGGATGTAGAATTTGAGACATATGGTGAATTTCCAATTATTCCATCCTGTGTCCTCTCACCAACTCCAAGCCACACAGGCCATTTACTGTCCCTTTCAATCCCTTCCAATCCAGCAAGTTTTCTCTAAGCTTCAAAATGAACTTTCTTTAATGGACCTTAGAAATCTAATTATTTTTTACCAAAGATAAAGCCTTTCATTTTCTAAGGATGAACCAAGAGCCCTAAAGAGAAATAATCATATGGAAAATATAACATATGGAATTAAAAGTACACAGAAAACAGTTGTACCTGAGATACCTATCATTTTGGGAGAGAAGATTATGCCCTGGGTCTCTGAAGAGTTGGAAAAGGAAGATGACACCTCTGTAGACAAACTAAAGACAAAGCTTTCTCCAACTCTTACTAGAAATTGCCCTGTCCTTAATCAGAATTCTGTCTCCAATCTGGCCTTCAGGTTATCACTGAAGGCATCCTTTAGTTTAATCCACATTCTCTGAGTTGACTCCACTTATTTGGCCCCAAAACATCCCCATGAATCTAGCTTCCTGGATTCTTCCCCCAACTCTCAAACTTGAACATGAAAAATGTTTAAAATCGTATGAATACTAGTTCTACTTACCCATAATTAGACACAAAACATACTTCCTTGTGCCCTAGAAGGAACAGTCCACTTGATGTTCGATGAACTTACTTAAGATATTTGGGAAACTACATAACCTTTGGAAAGGAATGGAGATCTATTGATATCCCGAAAGTTATTAAAAATAATTCCAATCATTTGGTGTTTCATTTTCCATACCAGCTAAAACTCCAGCTTGGATCCAGGACATTGGCTGCCACACCAGGCCTTGAAGGATTTGCACATTCCCAGGACAGTAGTTCTTTTCATTCACCCTTGGGTTTTTTCATTCACTTACCAAAGGTTTATCTACCTCTGCCCTGTCTTGGCCTATTACAAAGGAATGTAAAGAGAAGCAGTCATCCTTTTGGCACGTATAATCCCAGATGGACAACACTGTCAACCTCTACTGAGGTTATTTTAACTGTCTCTTTTATGACGTGGATTTTTTTCTCTCTCTTTCTCCTTTAGTTCTGTTGATTTTACACTCAAAGTATTCATTTTAACATGGTCAGCTCAAGCTGATTCTTTTAATGGTGCCAGGTGGCATGGCTTGAGTGTCTGACCTCCCTTTCATTAAAAAAGTTTTATTTGCACTGAGCCAGCAAGCCTTCTATTCCAGACCCAAACGAAGAGCCGAACAGGCACAGGACACTTGGTCTGTTTGTAAGCATCTGGTTCAAGTGACTTTTGACTGCACCAAATCTGTCCCCACCTGTGAATTCACCCTTGAAACTGAGCTAAGGCAGTAGGAGTCACAAGGGCAGCCAGGGTTTCCCTGAGTCACTGCCAAGTTTAGGTTTCACATCTGATAAGAAGGATGTTTTCAGCCAAGTGACATCTCTCTCATAGCAAATGCAAAGTTGTTTAAGTCACTTTAAGAACCAGAAAAGACTTTGTTTAAAAATTGATTTATTCATACAGTGCAATTTTGGAGTTGATAGTCTAGTTTAGTTCTGCACAGTTAGAAGAAATAGAAAACACAACTAGCTTTCATTCTTTGGGATGCAGTTGTCTCAGTGAAATCATATGTCTCCTGAGAAGACACAATCAGATCTGTCTTCTCCTTAGAAATTTTAATTTCCTATCTATACTGTGATAAATTCCCCCCACGTGCTAAAAACAGATACAGTGCAGTGGTAGGTCATGAAGATCTCAGGTTGCTGCCAAGACCTACAGGTGTGCTGGTGGCTGGAGAATCCTGCCTTTTCACTACAACGTGAGCAATTTCAGTGCTTACATGTCACCACAGTTCCATTGTCTCCCTCATGTTTATTCATATCTTTTGAAAATGTTTATTTTATGGTCCCAAGAATAGCAGCACTGTTTGTTCTTTGATCATTCATAGTTGCCTCAATATTTATAAGATTATATGCATTGTTTTGCATTAAACAGTTTTAGAACTTTAGAGCTCAGGGCTAAATCGTAGATTACCAAGACAGAGGGAAGAATGCCAAAATATCCACATTTGAGGGGATCTTTTTGTTATTTTCATCTCTCAAACTGGCAATTAAAAAATAACAAAAAATAAACAAAAGACGCAATCAGTTATAGCACTCAGGGTGGATGAGTTTCAGGACAATGAGATCTTTAACATGAATCTATAGTATGAATGTTCATCTGATTATATAACCATTACCAGTTTGTCATTATTTATTTGACTTTCTGTCTTCCACCTAAGTGGGTAAGTATCATGAAGGCTCAGGTCTCAATTCTATTGCTGACAATTAAAAGAGTTTCCTGGACATCACGTGCTCTCAACAAATATTTGTTGAGTGAATGAATGAATGAATAAATGCATGAAATGCAATTAGACAGTTGTCAAAAGCAGTAAAATAAACTTAGAGCCTTTGCTCATGTCATTCTTTTCAGGAATTTATTATAAGAAAGATACTAAATGAACAAAGTAACTCAGTGTAACATTTTTAACATCCCCAAACTAGAACAGCTGACAGAATTTCCCGACAGATTAGATATGGAATATGAGCAAAAGAGAGGAATCAGCAAGGTTTTGGCCTGAGCAATTAGAAGAAAGGAATTGCCATTAACCATGATGAGGAGACAACAGCAGCTGCTGTTTACTAGGAGAAATATCAGGAGCTCTGTTCAGGACATACTAAGTTTGGACACATAAACAATTGGATACACCAATTTGGAGTTCAGGGGAGAAATACAAGCTAGAGGTATAAATTTAGTAGTCATCAGTCATGAAATTTCATACAATCACCTAAAAATTAAACATAGATAGAAAATAAAAGAGATCCAAGGACAAGGCCCTGGGACATTCTACCATTTAGATGTCTTGGAAGCAAAGGAAGAACAAGTAAAAGAAACCAAAAAGCAGTAGTTAGAAAAGTAGGAAGAAATTCATAAAAGTACATTGTCCTGAAATCCAAGAGATGAAAGTGTGGCAAGAAGATCTTGACCAACAGTGGTAAATTCTACTGCTAAATATGATGAGAACTGAGAAATGGCTTTTGTTTTTCAAGAAGGTCACTAAGGAGAGCTTTCCTGTGTTCCCAGTGGTGTGCAGGTTGGGCACAAGAATCTGTTGTTAAAGGGCCATAGGCAGAATGGGTACAATTTGATAATATTGCCCTAGGAACCAGTATGTACGGCTTGGTGATAGGCAGGCAGGGAGACACTGAAGGTAGGTCAACACAGAGGATCAGTTGCCTTACAGAAGCAGTGGTATTAGGCAAAATTATAAGGATGACAAGGATATCCCAATGTTCCTAAGTTGAGTTACTTGTTAGAGATTCTTCTATACATCTACAAGAAGATGTTCTGCTTTACCTTGATTACCTCTTGGGAACTCCATTTACTTCACTATAAAATGAGTGTGTTTAGGTTCAACTTATGCATTCATTCAATCAACAAATATTTATAGAGAACTTACGACGAGCCAGTCATTGCTCCAGATGCTGGGTAGAGCAGTGAACCAAGCAGACGTAATTCCTGGAGCTTACATTTTCTTGGTGGAAAACGGAAAACAAAGAAAGAACATATCTATGTTATATTAGATGGGGGTAAGTGCCATAAACAACAATTAGGTAGGGAAGGGGGATAAAAATGCAGGGAAACACGTGATTCAATTTTAAAGAAGGAAGTCAGGGAAAAAAGGTGACATTAATACAGAGCCCTAAAGTAGGTGAGTGAGTAAGCCATAGGGACTTACCTGAAGCAAAAGCACTGAATGCAGAGGAAAGCCTATGTAAAGGCCGTGAGGAAGGAGTGTGCCTGGTGTGTGCTACAGGAACCATGAGAACACTGCTTTGGCAGGGGGATTAGTAGGAAAATAAAGCAAAGATTGAGGGGAGAGTGGACAGTTAAGAATGTGCGTATAAGGCTTTGCATGTTAAATAAAGGGCTATGGCATTTACCCTCATGAAGAGGGCATGCCCTGTTTGCCCTCGCAGACCCCCTTTCCACCATTCTCCTTCTGCCTTGGGAGATGGAATCTGTAGACTCACCACCCTGGATCCTTTGCACTGTAGCTTTCATTTGGATCTGGCCACTTGGAAGGATGCACTGGCAGGAGAGTGGAGAAATAAGAGCCTCTGTCCTGGTCATGTGTAGGTGCAGCTTCCTTTGGGCATCCTTCTTCCATGGCTCTAGCTCTCAAGGCTGTCCTGGTGAAACTGTTACTTCCCTTTACCTATTCAGACCGGGATGAGGAAAGTCTTCCAGCTGTTGCTGGTCTCTGCTTGTTTCGCTGTTCTTTATTGTTTTCCTTAACTCTATAAACTCTAAAAATAGCCTCTTCATTAGACTCTATTCAGTTAGATACTTTGAAAGTGCAATCTTTTCTACTCTGCCAAAATCTGTACTGAATGGAACAGAAAGCCATTGGAGGGTTTTGAGCAGAGGGGTAACACGATCTGACTTATGTTTTAAAAGGATCATGTTGGCTGCTGTTTTGAGAATTGACTCTAGGAGACAAGCATATAAGCAGGGAGATCATTTAATAGACTATTTTAACTATCCAGGCAAGAAATGATGATGGCTTGGACCAGGATGGTAGAAGTGGAGATGGAAGAAATGGTCAGATTCAGGTTATGTTTTGAGGCTATATCCAACAGGAGTTGATGACAGATTAAATGTAGGTGTGAGAAATATAGGCGAGAGAGAGAGTGAGTGTGTGTGTGTGCATGCATCAAGGAAAGGCTATGCAAGTAAACAGGGAGAAGGCAGCCATCTACAAGCTAAGACGAGAGCTCTCACCAGAAACCACCATGCTGGTATGTTGATCTCAGACTTCCAGCCTCCAGAACTGTCAGAAAATAGATTTCTGTTGTTTAAGCCACTGAGTCTGTGGTATTTTGTTGTAGCAGTCAGAGCTGACTAGTATGTGATCTAAATGCATGGTTGCTGTTTTAAGTCACAATATTTGGGATAGTTTGGTGCATATCAAAAGTTATCAGATATTCATATATAGCTGATTTATGCATATATATAAAATTTTAAAATAATTGGAAAACAGCCCAAAATATTCCTCCAAGTGGTGGTGGGACGGGATGAGATTTCTGTAATTTTCTTCTTTTAGTTTATTTTCCTTTTCTTCGATAGGCATTTCTTTTTTTGTAGTAAAACACATAAAACTGTCATTAAAGTGAAGCAATATAAGAGACTAAATTTTGAAATAGCAATGGAAATTAAAGATGAGAAAAAGACAATCTAAAGCTGAAAGGAATGTCCACTAACTGTGGGTTGGATTGAGAAAGAGCATCCAGGGACTTGAAACTTGTACCTCCAGAACAACAGTACTAAAAATGGCTATAAAGAAGGTCTGAAAAGGCTTTGCCTGCTGTCCATAGGTGATCATGGCATAAGACACAGAGATACACAAACCAATCTCCCCTATTACAGAGAGTCAAGTCCCTCCATCTTCCCCACTCCAGCACCCTCAATGACTAATAGCCTCAGTGTGTCTTCCAGACACAGAACCAGGCCAACGAAGAGAAGGGAGAACAGAAGCACATGTATCCTGTTACACAGTTTCTTTTGCTGGAGTAGCTTTTCTTGAAATGAAAGTTAATCCAAAGCCTGGTGTGTAAAACACAGATCAAAGCTGAGCTGCTCTGCTTGAAGAAGAGGTTGGAGAAAGAGAGGAGTGGTGTGGTCTTTGGAAAATTGAAATTCTATTTCTAGAACAAATTCTCCTCCTGCCTGTCTGATGCTCTGGTATCATTATATCCTCTAAATAAAAGGCAACGAGTCTCAGACTGGATGAAAAATAAAGATCTGATTACAATTTCTTAGAGTAAACAACTGTTTATTGACTGTATCTAAATAAAAAAGAACAAGCAACTTTTTACTGCTTATATTTGAAGACAATTATGCAAAACCCAAGAGAACCTTGAAGAATATTTTCACCAGAGGAATAGGAAATAGTCTCTTAAGAGGATGAGTTTGGAAGAGGATGATACACATTTGGCTATATAAGTAAGGGTATCTTAATTTTTACATTGGTAAAGATAGTTTAGATTTATATTTTGTATACATTGGTCTACCATAAAGGCAAAACCAGAAATTAGAGGACACAAATTCAATTATTCAAATGTGTAATTGTCAACTATGAGTCCAGCACCATGCCTGATATAGGAAACGCAGATTAGAACAAGACATGCCCTTGCTTTCAATGATTTTTTCCATCTAATGGGGGAAACAAGGAATCAACAATTATAATAACAAAGTGATAAGTACTACAACAAAGGTGCAATGGCAGCAGAAAGAAAGGCATCTTGAACAAAGAGGGATAAGGATAAGGTATGGAAGACGCTCCTGTGGAGCTGACACTTCAATTCAATTTTCAAGAATTAGCTAATCAACAGGCATAAAGTTTCAGCTAAGCACGATGAATAAGTTCTAAAGATCTGCCATACAACATTGTACCTAGAGTCAACAGTAATGTATTGTATACTTAAAATCAGTTGAGGATAGATTTCATGTTAAGTGTTCTTACAATAAAAATTTTTAAATATATTTTACACATTTTAAAATAAAAATTTTCATGAAATAAAAATATTTTAAAAATTAAAAATAGGTAAGCCACAGACTGGGAGATAATATTCCCAAAACATATCAGATAAGAACGGGTAACCAGGCTATATAAAGAAGTCTTTCAACTCAGTAACAAAAAGACAACCCAATGAAAAAAATGGGCAAGGATTTAACTCACAAAAGAAGACATATGAATGGCCAATAAACACATGAAAAGATGATTAACATCATTAGTCTTAAAACAATGCAAATGAAAACCCCAAGGAGTTACCCTCCGTAATGGTTAAAATTAATAAGATTGACAACACCAAGCATTGGTAAGGACGTGGAGGAGCTATAACTCTCATACATTGTTGATGATAGTGCAAAATGGTGTAACTACTTTGGTAAAAGCTCTGGCACTTGCTTACGAAACTCAACACTCACCTACTCTCTGACCCAGCAGTTCCACTCCTAGCTGTTTACCTGAGTGAAATGAAAATAAATATCCACGAAAACACTTTTACATGCATGTTCATAGCAGCATTATTTGTAATCACCCCAAACTGGAACTTGCTCAGATAGCTTCATAAAATAATGGATTTATTCATGGTATGAATTTCCAGAACACATAAAACTGATCTACAGTGATAAAAAGTCAAGACTGGTTTTCTCTTGGGTGTGTGTGTAGGGTTTGACTGGGAAGGAGTAGGGGGGTACTTTCTGTAGTGATGGTAATATTCTATAGTGTGATAGGGGTTTGGGTTATACAGGTGTACACATTTGTCAAAACTCAAGAAGCATATATTTAATTTTTGTATGTGTGTGTGTGAGAGGAAGATTGTCCCTGAGCTAACATCTGTGCCAATCTTCTTCTATTTTGTATGTGGGACGCTGTCACCGCATGGCTTGATGAGCAGTGTGTAGGTCTGCACCCAGGATCCAAACCTGCAAACCTCAGGCTGCCAAAGCAGAGCACGTGAACCTAACCACCATGCCACTGGGCCGGCCCCATATATTTAATATTTTTGAACATCATTATATATAAATTTTATCTTAAAATTTAAAAGGCTGTAAACAAAAAAATAATTAGTAAATAAACCTGGGCAAGGAACAGTAGGTCTGGAGGTACAGAGGTGTCAAATTGAATGATAGGTTTGGAGAACTACAATGATGTTGTCCACTAGCTAGACAAAGAATCTTGCTTCTCACGTGTTTATAGCTCCTCCCAAGAGAAAATTAGCTTTCATTATCTTCCATGTGAAATAAATACTGATAGGTTTGTAACAACTCCAAGGGAAAGATGCAATCCTTTAATGCACAAAAATGCCTTCTGATACGTCTAAATAAGCTTCTATCATTCTTTTTGACCTTGTATGGACTTCAGAACCTGAGCAATAGTTCAGGTCTCTATACCAAGCTCCAGCATCATCCTAGAGGGCTTCCATATCCATATGAATCTCCTATCCAATTTCCTATTCACCAAGCTTCTTGATTTCCTGGGTACTCAACCACCAGTCTAATATGGTCTCAAAACTGGACCTTGCCACATATAAAATTAATAACCCTCAAGTCTTAAACACCATTTGAAACCTTCTCTAAAATGATATCTCTTGATTTTCTTTCTACCTCTCTGATCATGCCTTTCCAGTTCCCTTTGCAGGCCTCACTAGCTCAGTCTACACCTAAAGTGTCATTAGCCAAATTATTCTGTTCTTGGCTCTATTTGTCACTATACACATGTTCCCTATCCAATCTCACCCATGCTCCTGGTTTCACCACCATATATGTTGGTGACCCTCGAATACCTATTGTTAGCTCAGATCTCTCTCTTGAGCTCCACCCTAGTACATAAGCTGCCTAATGAACATTCTTACCTAGATATCCCAGAGGGGCCTCAAATTTACTATCTCAAAAAGAGCTCACTGTCTTTCGGCAAATCTTTTCCCTATTTTTGTGTTCCTCAACCTGGTAATGGCAATACAGTCATGAAAATGAAAGTTATCACTTATTCCTGCATTCCCTTCACCCGCCTTCCACATCAAGGGCTGCGTCCTGCCACTTCTGACATCTTTTTTTTTTTCCGGCATATAATACACTTTATTTAAAATTTTTCCAGTGTTATTGATGTATAATTGACAAATAAAAATTGCATATATTTAAGGAGTACAACATGATGTTTTGCTATACATACATATTGTGAAATGATCACCACAGTCAGGCTAATTAATGTATCCATCACCTCCCCTTGGTAAGTGAGTAGATCTTAAATGTTCTGACCACAAAAAAGTAATGGTAATTACATGACATGATGGAGGTATTAGGTAACACTATGGTGGAAATCATTTTGCGATATATAAATGTATCATATCAACACATTGTACACCTTAAACTTACACAATGTTGTATGTCAATTAGATCTCAATAAAGCTAAGAGAACTGCTCTCTTAGCAAATTTAAAGTATAAAATACAGTATTAGTCACCACGCTGTACATTAGATCTCCAGAACTTATTCATCCTGCATAACTGAAATTTTGTACCCTTTGAGCAACATATCCATGTTTCCCCACCCCTCAGTCCCTGACAACACCATTCTACTCTCCGCTTTCATGAGTTTGACTTTTTTAGATTGCACACATAAGTGAGATCATGCAGTATTGTCTTTCTGTGTCTGGCTTATTTCACTTAGCATAATGTCCACTTCTAAGACCTTAATCTGACATAGAGAAACAGAAGAGGAAGAAGAATCATGGATATGAGAGAAGAGGCAATGTGGGTGAAGTCTATAAAAATTTTATAAACCAGATATTTTTGCTTTAGATTTAAGATTGGGAGATTTTTGAAAATGGTTGTTACATTATACATCTAATTAAACTTATCCCATTTTACCTCCTATACTAGTTTCATATTACCACTCTAGCAAATTACCATAAACCTAGTGTCTTAAAACAACCCAAATTTATAATCATATAGCTCTGAAGGTTGGAATTTTGAAATAGTTCTCACTAGGCTAAAATCAAGGTGTCGGCAGAGCTGCATTCCTTCTGGGAGCTCTAGGAGAGAATTCATTCCCTTGTGTTTTCCAGCTTCAATAGGCTGCCTGCATTTCTTGGCTCATGGCCTCCTTCCAGCAATCATACTGACCTTCGCTTCCCTTATCACATTTTCTTTTCTGACTCTGACTCTCCTGCTTCCCTCTTTCCCTTATGAGGACTCTTGTGACTACATTGGGCCCACCCAGATAATCCAGGATGATCTCTCCATCTCAAGACCCTTAATCACACCTGCAAGTCCCTTTTGCCACGTAAGGCAACACATTTGTAGGTTCCTGGGATTAGGACATGGACATCTTTGGGTGGCCATTAGTTTGCTTACCATACCACCACATGGCAAAAACACTTTGTCACTACTTTAGATCTATCCATCCACCCATCCATTTTAAATGGGGAAATGCAGCATGTGCATAGATGTGAATTGACTGTTCATATCTCTGTCTTGACTCTGTCACTTTGAACATCTATTAAACTCTCTGAGGGTCAAGGCTATCAATTGAAAAGCTGAGGTATTTTGCCCATCTCTAAGTTCTGTTGTGGAGATTAATGAGATAATGTAGGTGAAAATATATAGAGAAGTACCTATTACAAGCTATTAACTAAAATAGTAATAATAATAATAATGGCATTCTGTGGTGAGTGCCAAAAATTTTTAATAAACATTAGTTATACCGAAGTACATAACATAGGCATAGAGCTAGATTGAACAATTGTTATTAATTCAAAGAGAATTAATTTGAAATACAATGTTGTTGAGAACCATTGTTAAGAATTACAGGGTCTCTTTATTCCGGTTTCTTATCAATTCTGTCTCAACTTCATATCACTGATGAAGGTTCTCAACTTTCTTCTTAGTATTTTCATGACAGAGAGCGAGTTGGGTGGACCCAGATATTTCCAGAGTTACATTAGATCAACAGAAATTTCAGATTAATCCTGGAATTTGTATACTCAACGCCAATCTTCTAAGGATGCCTTTGGGTGAGTATAGTTTGCTTTTAGTTTGGGCAGATCTTCTTAAAATTATACCATATCAATGGGGAAGATATTTGGTAGTTTAGGCATATCCTAAGGTTTGTATTCAATGACAGCCACAGACTTACAGCATTATTCGTACTCACAAATCCTTTCTTTTTCCTTTTAACTAATTTTTATTGAAGTATAATTGATATGTAACATTGTATTCGTTTGGGTGTACAACATAATGATTCAATATTTGTATATATTTCAAAGTGATTACGACAATAAGTCTAGTTAACATCTGTCACCATACATAGTTACACATTTTTTTATAAATCCTCGAATATCTTCAAAAATTCTAACATAATTCCCAACAAATAGTTCTAAGATTCTTCAGAACAGGTGATTCCTTTGATTTCAAGGAAGTCTGGTAATGGGAAATAAATGCAGTCTCCAGATGTCATCTGCTCCATCCACGTGTCCAATTTGCATCTGCATACTTACACTCCTGTGAATAAATAAGCACTCTTTCTTTTATTCTGGAATATTATTCTTTCAGACTTAAAGTTTTAAGTTTATTGTGTCCCACCGTCTTATACCAGCAAGAACAGTAGTAGAAAAGCAAGAACAGCAGTAGAAAAGCCCCAGTATACTGAGTTTGAATCCCAGCTTTTCTGCTAAGAATTGTATTGCCATGGCAAATTCCTTCAATGTTCTGAAGTTCAGTTTCATCATCCATGAGGCTGAGAGCATGCCCACCTTGTATCCCCATAAACTCATACAGTGCCAGGCACACTGAAGGCACTTAATGCAGATTTAAAAATGAATGCATAAAATGAGAATAATAACAACTATGTTTAAGAGTTATTATTAAGAAAAGATAATGTAATTGCATATGTACAGTTCTTAGAAGAGTACTCAGCATATAAGATATTTAATAAATGGCAACTCTCTTCCATATTGTATGTTCAGCTCAATTGTTCAGTACTCCCATACAGTCAAATGATACATTCACCTATCGCCAAATATACCCTAACTTGATACAACCCTGTATCTTTGGGGTCTGTACCCTCCAGCATACGGCTCAGGGCCACAGGCAGTCCATCTGGGGTATCAGGGAAAACATTACTTCACTAGCTTGGTCACACGTGATTAGTAGAACACAATGCACAATTGGTAAGAAATTTTAGATGTTTAGATTAAACAAAGAAGAAACAGGTTAATTGGTCACGGGTTTAGTGCCTGTATTGAAAGGTAGAAACATTTTAAATCAAGTTTCATGTTAAAAGAAAAGGTTGATGTACTTGGCCGTCATCAAATCATTTGCCACAGAACTTTATGTGGCAAAATTTGAAGGTTGGATCATTGTAGGTGTGAAGTTAGAGTTGTCCTACATTTTCCATTTATTGGTTATTTTTAAGATGTTGAGATAGAGTATGGATATTTTGCTTATTTTAATGGGGTCAAATGTCAAGGTTGAAAAGCTTTACTGAGGTAATTTCTTAAACCAAAGTCTTTGGGGGTCTTCAGGGACTCTGAAATCCAACTTGAACTCTTAGTGGTTTACAAAATTTTACTTTCTTGCTGGTATAAGACAGTGGGACACAATAAACTTAAAACTTTAAGTCTGAAAGAATAATATTCCAGAATAAAAGAAAGAGTGCTTATTTATTCACAGGAGTGTAAGTATGCAGATGCAAATTGGACACGTGGATGGAGCAGATGACATCTGGAGACTGCATTTATTTCCCATTACCAGACTTCCTTGAAATCAAAGGAATCACCTGTTCTGAAGAATCTTAGAACTATTTGTTGGGAATTATGTTAGAATTTTTGAAGATATTCGAGGATTTATAAAAAAATGTGTAACTATGTATGGTGACAGATGTTAACTAGACTTATTGTCGTAATCACTTTGAAATATATACAAATATTGAATCATTATGTTGTACACCCAAACGAATACAATGTTACATATCAATTATACTTCAATAAAAATTAGTTAAAAGGAAAAAGAAAGGATTTGTGAGTACGAATAATGCTGTAAGTCTGTGGCTGTCATTGAATACAAACCTTAGGATATGCCTAAACTACCAAATATCTTCCCCATTGATATGGTATAATTTTAAGAAGATCTGCCCAAACTAAAAGCAAACTATACTCACCCAAAGGCATCCTTAGAAGATTGGCGTTGAGTATACAAATTCCAGGATTAATCTGAAATTTCTGTTGATCTAATGTAACTCTGGAAATATCTGGGTCCACCCAACTCGCTCTCTGTCATGAAAATACTAAGAAGAAAGTTGAGAACCTTCATCAGTGATATGAAGTTGAGACAGAATTGATAAGAAACCGGAATAAAGAGACCCTGTAATTCTTAACAATGGTTCTCAACAACATTGTATTTCAAATTAATTCTCTTTGAATTAATAACAATTGTTCAATCTAGCTCTATGCCTATGTTATGTACTTCGGTATAACTAATGTTTATTAAAAATTTTTGGCACTCACCACAGAATGCCATTATTATTATTATTACTATTTTAGTTAATAGCTTGTAATAGGTACTTCTCTATATATTTTCACCTACATTATCTCATTAATCTCCACAACAGAACTTAGAGATGGGCAAAATACCTCAGCTTTTCAATTGATAGCCTTGACCCTCAGAGAGTTTAATAGATGTTCAAAGTGACAGAGTCAAGACAGAGATATGAACAGTCAATTCACATCTATGCACATGCTGCATTTCCCCATTTAAAATGGATGGGTGGATGGATAGATCTAAAGTAGTGACAAAGTGTTTTTGCCATGTGGTGGTATGGTAAGCAAACTAATGGCCACCCAAAGATGTCCATGTCCTAATCCCAGGAACCTACAAATGTGTTGCCTTACGTGGCAAAAGGGACTTGCAGGTGTGATTAAGGGTCTTGAGATGGAGAGATCATCCTGGATTATCTGGGTGGGCCCAATGTAGTCACAAGAGTCCTCATAAGGGAAAGAGGGAAGCAGGAGAGTCAGAGTCAGAAAAGAAAATGTGATAAGGGAAGCGAAGGTCAGTATGATTGCTGGAAGGAGGCCATGAGCCAAGAAATGCAGGCAGCCTATTGAAGCTGGAAAACACAAGGGAATGAATTCTCTCCTAGAGCTCCCAGAAGGAATGCAGCTCTGCCGACACCTTGATTTTAGCCTAGTGAGAACTATTTCAAAATTCCAACCTTCAGAGCTATATGATTATAAATTTGGGTTGTTTTAAGACACTAGGTTTATGGTAATTTGCTAGAGTGGTAATATGAAACTAGTATAGGAGGTAAAATGGAATAAGTTTAATTAGATGTATAATGTAACAACCATTTTCAAAAATCTCCCAATCTTAAATCTAAAGCAAAAATATCTGGTTTATAAAATTTTTATAGACATCACCCACATTGCCTCTTCTCTCATATCCATGATTCTTCTTCCTCTTCTGTTTCTCCATGTCAGATTAATAGATTACCTCAGTTGAATCTTCTATAAATAGTAAACAAAAGGGTAACACAAGCTGAAATATAACATCGGGAGACTAAATTTAGCTACTGCAAGCTTTTCCTCCCAACAAACCCTTACAATCACACTGGTCAACATTTTCTGCCTAGCCCACCTTTGACTATCCACCTACAAGCCTTGGGACATGAGTGTTCCACTGTTAGCAATGCCTCTCACATCCTCTCTGCTTAGATAAATTCTGCTATGTTTTCAAGAAGCCTTTGTCAAGTTTGAATCCCACTTTGTCCATAGTATCTTTCCTGAACACCAGGATAGTTTTTTGTGCACTCTTGTTTATCCCAAATACAATATAATGACCTATGCCAGATAATATGCCAAGCACTCTCTGCCAATACAATGTCCACTCTGACACAGATAACTTCTCATTTCGAATATTTGTGTCTCTTCTCTCCAATTAGTCTACAGATTCTTTGAGGAGGGTGAGAGGTGCTTATATTAATCACACTAAGAGTGGTTCCTGCTTCTCAGCTTGTGACTGTCTAAACTTCATTTTTCTCAACTGTCAACACGAGGACCTGTACACAGATCTCCATGGGTTGCTGTGAAGAGCAATTGATGTGGTGCGTGTAGAATCTCTTAGGATAGGCCCAGCATGAATTAAACAATCCGTGATTATTAGATTTTTACCTCCTCCCTGTTTATAATAAGTGATTACTAAATATTTGCTGACTTGCAATTATAATACGTCCTTCATCACTCTTACTAGGGTCCATCCAGATTTTTTAGAACATGGACCAGAGTTATTATTAAAGCCATTTCAGATCCTGTTGAATAAAATTTAAAAACAAACAAAGATATGACCACAATCCTGCAGGAAGACATGTACCTGGAGAAAAATCTGAATGCCAATTTTGAACTGCCCTTGGGAGGATTCTGAATCATGCTGTACCTTTCTGTTCTCCTCCTGATGTAGCAGTTCAATAGTTTTATGGCTCTGGTTTCAAAGAACAGACAGGGCACACAGAGGACATCACATTTGATTCTCCAATTTCTAGTTTGGCATATGTCATAGTATACTTTGAAAGAACTTCCTGGCCTTGAGATTAATTATACTTGCCAAATAGTCTCTAAAACCACTGTATTTCACTCCCACACTTTCTTCTCATTCCCTCCCCTTGACTCCTTACTCTTTATTTGCAGGTGCCCAAATTGGAGCATGACTGTAAATATCAAATTTCAAGCAAATCTATCAATGTAGATAGCTCTGTTGTGTCTCGAGGGCCCACCTACACTACTCATGAAATAAAACTGCTGCTTTACAGACAAGTAGAGTGCTTTAAAATAATTTATCCAACTCTTTTTTCCTCTTAGAAATTTAAACGTGCCTCAAAAGCCAGACACGATATTTATCAATTTGTCTTACATTGGAATTTGCATGATCTGTGAAGCCTGCTAGGAACAGCATTTCTGTACTGAATTATTACTGAAAAGTTTTCATATGTGTATATGTTTTTTTTAAATCAGAATGCTCTTATTAAATTGGCTGCAAAAAAGTAATAAATGTGTGTTCTTTTGGCAGTATGCTTAACCTGAGAACCTCATTTTTTGTGTGTGTGTGTGAGGAAGACCAGCCCTGAGCTAACATCCATTGCCAATCCTCCTCTTTTTGCTGAAGAAGACTGGCCCTGGGCTAACATCTGTGCCCATCGTCCTCTACTTTATATGGGACGCCACCACAGCATGGCTGACAAGCAGTGTACCCGCGGGCGCCCGTGATCCGAACCGGCGAACCCCGGGCTGCCAAGCGCGAACTAAACTGCTGCGCCACCGGGCTGGCCCCAGAACCTCATTTTTTATATTATCCAATGTTCTAGTAGAGATTACAGATCCTGTTCTCCATTTGATTCATCATCCATACACATTTAGTTTAGATAATTAAAGGCATTGGCTTTATTTTTTCCCCTTGAAATGCTCAATACAAAATTCAAATATTGTGTTTCCTGGGATCAGTATATAACCTCTTTGCCCTATCAGTCTCACTTCTCCTTTCAGCATTACTGAGGATTCTAGGGATTCTTGAAAGGAATATTAATATGGATTCAATTTATTGGTGACATAGTTAAACCCTTAAATTCCAGCACAAGTGTGAAGAATAGACAGCCAAACTGTAATAATGAGCTTTCAAAAGGATATAAGAAAAATGCTCTCATGTGTATTGTAAATTTTCCTTTCAGTACAAATAAGCGCTGTAGACAAAAGACCCCTGATCACTGCCCATAGAATGATTGGACCACATAGCTAATGTTGAGTTAGGAGTTTAAATTTAAAAATTAAATAAAATAATAATAATAAAGCTAAAGAATCACATTGATGTCAATTTATTAACCCATCAGGTTTTTCTGATACTTCTGTAAATTACTGTTGGGAGTATTTTGGAATGGATGTTACATCTGCTCTGCAGGCAGTTTAGAAAAAAAAGTCAAATTACTAAAAATACCCCTCTCTCCTCATACCAAATTTAGGCACCATTACCCATCTTCAACTATCCACAATAGCTACATAATTGACTGATTCACTTCCTCGATGTACATATGTTGAATGAAATATATCTGCTTATATATTTCAAATAGTCTGTACTTACTCACTTAGGGCCACGTTACACACCCACACACACAGATTTCAATGTAGGCTCCTATAAGCTGGACTGAGGAGGTTCATGACTAAATTCAAAATTTTAGAAAATGTTAATCAATATTTTCTCAATATTTTAACTCCACGTGATTTTTTTCCTCTAACTTTTGGCATCAAATGTGTCTTGTCTGCCAGCTTGCACTAATATAGCCTACAACATACTGAGAACTGAATTACAAAGTACAAATGCCCATTTCTACTGCTTCTTGGTGGGTATTTAATGGTATTACATAATAAATGCCATTATTCTGCTCAGGTGGAGAAATCCTCTCGATGCTAAGAGCTGTAAAACTTCTTCCATCATCACTCTGCTCAGAGTCAGGCCACAAAGCACCAGTGTGAAGCAAATGTGAGTCCAGCTGAGAGAGAGAGTGAACCCCACCACTATACTTTTGGGCAGACTTTCTGAGGTTAGCAGGAAAGACTCAGCACTATCTGAGATCTATGGCAATTATAATAGTAGTTCATGATAACAGTCAGCATTTATTGAATGTTTACCAGGCCCTATTTTAAGCATTGTCTTAGGCTACACTCCCCCAGAAACAGACTCTGAGGCAGAACTTGTATGTAGTAGTTTTACCGGAGATTCTCTTGTTACCAACTCCTGTGAGGGGGTGAGGGAAAGAGGACTGGGCAGCAAGAGAATTTGAGCACAGCAGCTACAACAGAGGCCTCAGCCAATGCCACTGGGAGCTTGGAAGTTGGATGGCCCTTCAGAGTTGCCCTGAATTGAGGCAAGAGGATCAGACAAAATTGAGCAACTTTTGGCCTTGTACTGACTCTCAAGATGGGGCACAACCTTGTTCGATGAGGACTTGCCTTCAGATGAGGGCAAGTTCCAAGGAAGGACTCATCTGTGAGCCATCAGCCACCAACTCCCAGCAGCTGTGAGAATGAGTACCTCAGGCCTGAAGCAGGTATCTGTGTGGTGACCCACAGCACCCACCTTATGCGCCTTATATGTACTATCTCACCTAAACTTCACAGCCGTCCGACAATGCAGATGCCATTCTTTCCCCACTTTACAGATGAGGAAACTAAGACTCAATTAGTAACTTAGGGAGCCAGGCCTTGAGCCAAATTCAAGCCTTTAGTCCCCACTCTCTGAAGGCAGGGTGTGGCAATCTACAACCCTCAATTAACATTTGATGAACTTACTTAAGAAGACAAATGGGGAAGTAACAGATTATTTCAACTTTATAGCTTTGGCAAAATGTCTAGCTTTTGAACAGGAATTGAAATCCACTGGTCTCATAAAATTTATTTTAAAAAAATCACAAACCATCACTTGGTGTTTCTATTTCCCTGCCAACTAAAACTCCGATTTGAGTGAAAGCTGGGTGGTGAGTATGAAGAAGTTCATTATATAATACTTTGTACTTCAGTAAAAGTTTAAATATTTTGAAATGAACATCTTTTTTAAAGTTACAAGAACCATCATGGTTTACAGGTAAGTTCTGTATGATATTAAGAGGGAAAAAGTTAGTTTCAATGTAATCTAAAGCATTCCAGGTGAATAGAAAAAGATGAAAAGCTCTCCAATGTATTTTATGAAGCCAACAAGACTTTAATGTTAAATCTGATAACAACAGTTAAAAGTACAGCCCAACATCACTTATGGATAGAGATGAAGCACTCAAAATAAAATATTAGGAAATAAAGTCAGAAGAATAGCACATTATGTCCAGGTAGGGTATCTAGGAACGCAAGGATGGGTCAATTATCATAAAAGAAATCAATAAAATACATTCTATTGAAAAGTAAAGTAGGGGGGCCAGCCTGGTGGTATAGTGGTTAAGTTCGTATGCTCCACTTTGGCAGCCCGTGGTTCGTGGGTTCAGATCCCAGGCATGGACCTACTCACTGCTCATCAAGCCATGCTGTGGCAGCGTCCCACATACAAAATAGAGGAAGATTGGCACAGATGTTAGCTCAGGGACAATCTTCCTTAAGCAAAAAAAAGAGGAAGATTGGCGACAGATGTTAGCTCAGGGACAATCTTCCTCACCAAAAGAAAGAGTGCAGTCTTTAAAAGTAAATGCATATGAAGGGTACAGTTGACCCATGGGCAACATTTTTGAGCACTCACTTTGTGCAGGAAGCTGGGAAGCATACTTCGCAAAGCCGAGCAGCAGGTGTGCATTCTTTTGTACTAAGAATAGCACAGGCAGTTACACCAAATTGACAGCATCATGCTAAAGGCAGCTGGTTTCTCAGTGGAGAAGAGTCTACACGAGGTTTAAAACTATGAGAACTGAGTTTTAGTCCTGATGATTCCTCTGTTTCACCCTCATGTGGTTGGAAAAATCACTTACCTTCTTTGAATTCCAGTAGGAATTCAAAACTCACTGAACATAATAATTCCTTAAGACTGGATTATAAAAAGGATCAAAAATATATATAAAAGTGTTATCTGAATGTAAGACATCATTATTAAAATAACTACTATGTACAATAGAAAGCTGATAAAGGAGTTAAACATAAGTTTGTTTAAAATTACATCTTCTAGGGATGAATGGGAATGGCAGATAATGTGTTTTTTAGTCATTCCTACAGTTAGTAGACCAGGAAGTGAGCTGACTCTCAGCTATGTCATGAACTCTGAATGAACTTTAGTGGGTCTTACAGCCAAAATCAGTTTGAAAATCTCTAACAAGAAAAGGATGGGGGAAATAATCTAACATGAAAGGGATGGGAGAAATAATCTCTAAATCCACTTCAATTCTCAACTTAACAATAAACAATTAATTTGATGACTTAAGTAAATATTATATGGATGTTACAAACTGTGGTTTGGCATAATGAATGTTTGAATCTTAAAGGACAGTAGAATCTGAATTAGGAGACAAGTAACCACTGACTGATAATTTAAAAATAAGATGCCACAATTTATTAAAACTGCATTGCATGGCCGGCTCAGTGGTGTAGCGGTTAAGTTCGCATGCTCCACTTCAGTGGCCCGGGGTTCGCAGGTTCAGATCCTGGGTGTGGACTGATGCACTCTTTGTCAAGCCATGCTGTGGCGGCGGCCCATATAAAATAGAGGAAGATGGGCACTGATGTTAGCCCAGGGCCAATCTTCCTCAGCAAAAAAAAAAGAGGATTGGCAAGAGATGTTAGCTCAGGGCTAGTCTTCCTCACACACACACAAAAAAACAAAAAACAAAACTTCATTGCAGGGACTCTGGTTTCAGCTGAGACATATAAAGAGCTTGGAAGCCATAATTCCCATCCTTACAAGAAGAAAAAGTTGGACAAGCTGACCATCAACAACTTTTCTTGGACACATCAGAGAACTGAGATTATAGGCCAAACTACCATACCAAAATCTACAGAGATGGGCTCTTCCAGGGAGGGAACTTGGGCATTTAGTTATCTGGAGCAGAAGCCACTGGGCAGATGCATTTAAGTTGGAAGGTACAACACACTAGAAGATTTGCTGAATTACTGGAGGCTGAGTGTGGGCTATCATGAGAGTGAGAAGCTCCTGGAAGCCAAAGTCATGGGGAGGGACCCACACTTTTCCAGATTTATCCTATAGAAACCCACCAGGCTCTCACAGAATCAAGAATCCTCAGAAAGCTCCCCCCATCACATGGCCCTAGCTGGTGTATGGGAAGAGTAGCCATTGTAAAATCCACTTAGACCCCTCTCTCTTAGAGAACAAGAGGCTTAATCTCCAGGAGGTCTGGCACTGACAGCTGGCCTCAGGGAAATTACATCCAAGCTGGTTAAAGGGAACTCTGCCCTGCCACAGTCTCCCACTATCACGTAAATAAAAAAGTAAAAGGTTAAATGTACAGAGGAGAGGACCTCAACTTCATAGACTGAGGACACCAGAAGACAACCATTGCAGCAGGGAAGGATTAGAGGGCATGGGTTGCAAAAGCTCTACATCCAGAGAAGGGATGGAAACACTTGTGAAAGCCACCTCCACTAGGGACAGGCCCATGGTACACTCCAAAAACTAGGATTTCATGGAAGATTAGAGAAAGCTTCCCCTCCCCGACACCCTCCCACTACCATAATAACAAGCCTGCAGGAACAGTAATAGTGAATTACACCTGGGCGAATAGAAAGAGACAGAATCTCTGAGGAGCAGCACAGAGGGAAGCCCTAAAGGCAAGAGGGGAGCTGGAGAGAGAGGACACTGGAGAGGAATTTGAAACCTCCGGTACTCATAACTACAACAAACAGCAAACGCAACCCAGCTCCTGGCCAGACTAAAATAAATCCTCACATTAAAGGTCTATTTAATTCAGTATTTAACACTTTATACAACATGTCTGGCTTCCAGTAAAATATCACAAGGCATGCCAAAGGCAAAAACAAACAGGTCTGAAGACACAAAAGCAATCAGCATAACCAGACTCAGATATAACACTAATGGTGGAATTATCAGACAGAAATTTAAAATAACTATGATTAATATGTTAAGGCTCTAATGAAAAAGGTGGACATCATGCAAAACCAGATGTCAGCAGAAAGATGGTAACTATGAGAAAGTACCAAAAGGAAATTCTAGAAACAAACAAACAAAAATCCCACAGTAACAGAAAAGAAAAATTTCTTTCATAAATTTCTTTGAGTAGACTTGACAAGGCTGAGGATGGAATCAATGACCTTGAAGATAAGTCAATACAAATTTCCCAAACTGAAATACAAACAGAAAAAAATATGAAAAAGAGAATAGACATCTAAGAATTATGGGACAGTATGAAAGAGTGTAACATATGCAAAATTGGAATATTAGAAGAAAGAGAGAATGGAGCAGAATAAATATTTGAAATAATAGTGCCGGGTTTTTTTTTTTTTTTGGTGAGGAAGATTGGCCCTGAGCTAACATCTGTTGCCAATCTTCCTCTTTTTGCTCAAGGAAGATTGTCACTGAGCTAACATCTGTGTCAGTCTTCCTCTGTTTTGTGTATGGGACACCACTACACCATGGCTTGATGAGCGGTGCGTAGGTCCTCACCTGGGATCTGAACCCATGAACCCCAGGCTGCTGAAGCAGAGCACATGAACTTAACCACTATGCCACCGGGCCAGCCCCTGAAAAAATTTTAAAATTAGTGACAAACACCAAAAATCAAAGAGGTTCAGAAAACACCAAGCAGGATACATATCACACACATACAAACACACACTACCCTAGCATTATCATATTCAAACTGCAGAAAACTAAGGACAAAGAGAAAATTTTTAATGCCGCCAGAGAAAGGACCAATAAAATCTATAAAACTCCAGCAATCAGAATCAACCAAAGAAAATTAAAAAGAGCAAAGGTACAAAGTGCCAATATTGGTAATAAAAGAGGGGTCATCACTACGGATCCCAGAACATTAAAAGGATAATAAGGGAATACTATGAACAACCCCATGCCCATAAATTCAGTAACTGAGATGAAACAGACCAACTCCTTGAAAGACACGAACAACCAAAATTCACTTAAGGAGAAATAGATAACCTAAATAAACCTATGTCTGTTAAACAAATTTAATTAGTAGCTAAAAGACCTACCAGGCCCAGATGATTTAACTGAACTCTACCAAACATTTATAGAAGAAATAATCCCAGTACTACACAATCTTTTCTAGAAAATAGAAGAGGAAAGATCACTTCCCAACTCATTTTATGAGGCCAGCAGTAATCTAAAACCAGAGAAAGACATGCAAGAAAAGGAAACAGCAGACTATTATATCTCACGAACATAGATTAAAAATCCTTAATAACACATTAGCAAAAAACTGAAGAATATATAAAAGGAATTATGCACCATGGCCTAGTGAGGTTCATCCCAGGATGCAATGCTGGTTTACCCTTCATGAATCAATCAATTTATTTCACAGTATCAACAGGCTAAGGGAAAAAAATAACATGATCATATCAATAGATGTAGAAAAGTATTAAATAACATGCAAGACTCATTCATGATAAAAATTCTCAAAAACCTAGGAGTAGAAAGAAATTTTCTTAACCTAATAAAAGGTAGGGCCAGCCCTGGTGGTCTAGTGGTTAAGATTCAGCACTTTCACTGCGGCAGCCCGGGTTCGTTTTCCAGTCTGGGAACCACACCACCCATTTGTCAGTTGTCATACCGTGGCGGCTGCGTGTTGCTGTGATACTGAAGCTATGCCACTGCAGGTATTTCAGATAATAGCAGGGTCACCCATGGTGGACAGGTTTCAGCAGAGCTTCCACACTAAGACAGACTAGGAAGAAGGACCTGGCCACCCACTTCCAAAAAAACTGGCCATGGAAACCCTATGAATAGCAGTGGAGCATACAGTGCCGGAGGGTGAGAGGATGGTGCAAAAAGACCAGACAGGGTTCCGCTCTGCTGTACACAGGGTCGCTAGGAGTTGGAATCAACTCCATGGCACTAACAACAAAATAAGGGGTAGGTATGAGAAACTTACAGCTAACATCATACTTAATGGTGAGAGACTTAATGCTTTCTCCCTTAGGTCAGGCACAAGACAAGGATGCCACCCCTGCCATTCTTATTCAACATTGTACTGAAGTACTAGCTAGTGCAATAAGGCAAGAGAAGTAACTGAAAGTTAAACAGATTGGAGAGGAAGAAATAAAACTGCCTTTATTTGCAGACGAGGTGAATGTCTATTGAGAAAACACTGAAGAACCTACGAACAATAAAATCTCCTGGAACTAACATGCAAGCTTAGGAAGGGCAGAGGACACAAGGTAAATAGGCAAAAGTAAGTAGTTTCCCCAAATACCAGCAATGAACAAATGGAATTTGAAATTTAAAAAAAATGAATACCATTTATAATAACACGAAAATAATGAAGTACTTAGGTATAAAATTAACAAAATATGTATAAGATCTATATATGGAAAACTACAAAACACTAATGAAAAAAACATATACATATATTCTTAGCTCTGTTCACTGCGAGGGCCTAGAAGCAATTACATCCCAGTTGCAATGAACATAATCAGCATCCAGATCTTGGTTTCCAGTACCATTCTCCGATAAAAAGAACAATGGCTTCTTGAAGAAATGGCTGATTGTAGGGCAGAGGCAGAGAACATACAAGATGAGCCTGAAGCCACTTTTAGTGCCATAAAGTAAGGGAGTGCTTATAAAACAAAAGTACTGGGCATGTCAAGGGACACAAGAACTAACTGAAAGAGCTCCCAATGGCCAAAGCTAGAAAAACTTGAGCAACAAAAGATATAAAGTGGCATCGGATTATAACCCAAAGCACGAAATAAATTTCCGTAAGTCCGTACTGATATAAATAAATGATCAAATAGATAAATGGGGGAGACATATCTCCCATGAAGAAGAATTCTAAATAATTTACTCAGATACTCTGCCCTCAAGGAGGTGGAACATAACTCTGCACGCCTTAAGTGTGGGCTGCATATAATGATTTCCTTCCAAAGAGTGCCGTATGGAAAGGGGGAAAGTGAGTAACTTTACAGTGGAAAAACCTTACAATCGCTACCTCAGCCAGCTGATCAAGGTCAACATCATCAGTGGCAAGTCACCTCAACAGTCTGTTCCCTTGATATGATGTAATGAAAACGGCACTTTACCTCTGGGGTTTTTCTCCCCCAAACCCATAACCCCTGTCTAATCATGAGAAAAATATTAGACAAGCCCAAACTGAGGGACAATCTACAGAATATCTGATAAGCATTTCTCAAAACTGTCAAGGTCACAAAACACAAAGAAAATCTAAGGAACTGTCATATATCGGAGGAGGCTAAGGAGACATGACAAAATGTAATGCAGTATCCTTGATGGGATCCTGGAACAGGCAAAGGACATTAGGAAAAGATGAATAAAATCTGAATAAAGTATGGAGTTTACTTTATCCTAATGTCCAATGTTGGACTTTTAGTTGTAACTGGTGTACCATAGTAATGTAAGATGTTAAGGACAGAGGAAACTGGGTGTGGGGTATACAGGAACTGTCTATTAACTAACTGTAATTAGTCTATTTTTGTAGTAGTTAGTGTCTATTTTTGCCACTTTTCTGTAAATCTAAACCTATTTTAAAATTAAAGGTTTAACTTTTAAAAAAGTGGACAAGTGCTTTGGAGATAAGTAAATGCAAGAATAGGAATATGGAGTGCAAGATAGGGAGGGTTTGGAAGTTGGGAGCGGGCATCACTGATAAAGTGACACTTAAGCAAAGACTTGAAGGGGATGACAGAGTTAGCCACACAAATTTCTAAGGAAGAGTGCCACAGGCAGAGTGAAGCATCAGTGCAAAGGCCTGAGGTAGGAGTGTACCTGGTATACTTAGAGAACAGCAAGAAGGTCAATTGCAAATGCTGCATAGACCAAGGAGGGGCAGGAAGCAGAGGAGTGAAGAGAAGAGGCCAGAAAGGTAACTGGTTGTAGAGGAGAAGATGATGTAGTCCATTGTAGTCCACTGTGTGATGTTGGCTTTTAACGGCTTTGAATGTAATACTGAGCCATTGTTGAGTTCTGAGCAGAGGAGACCCATCACGCAACTTAAGTTTTAAAAGCATCCCTCTGATCCTGGAACAAAAAAAGACATTAGTGAAAAAACAGTGAAATCAGAATAAAGTCTGTAACCTACAGTTAGTTAATAGAAGTACATCAATATTAATTTCTTAGTGTTGAAAAATATAATGTGCATGGTTACATAAGATGTTAACATTAGGGAAACTGAGTGAAAGGTATGTGAGCACTGTCTGTACTATCTTTGCAACTTTCCTGTAAATCTGAAATTATTCCAAAATAAAAGTTTGTTAAGAAAATAAATTGTATAAGAGGAGGCCAGATCTCACGTTAAGTGTTCTTACCACCAGAAAAGGGGTAGGGGCACAAGGGAAATTTCGGAGGTGATGGATATGTCTATCACCTTGATTGTGGTGATGGTTTCACGGGTGTATGCATATGTCCAAACTCATCAAATTGTATACATTAAATATGTGCAACTTTTTGTATATCAATTATACCTCAATAAAGCTATTAAAATAATAGATTATATTGTCATCTTAAGAAAAAAGGAAATTGCATTTTAGGAAGGAAGGAGAGACCGTTTATTACAGCCAGTCTTCGATCCACCACACGCCAATCCTTAATGCCAGTCCTTAACACACCAAAATCACAGGTTTCATTTCACACAGAAGGATGGCCAGAGACTCATTCTAATACTTGCCTTGTCAGCGCTGAGAAGGGAGGTTGGAATTCTGTGGGTCATAAGTAAGCAAACTTCAAAAGATTATTTGAAAGTGAACGAACAACATGCATGTAAAGAGCTCCAGGTATGTGTCCAGTAGAACATTAGGATCTAGGAGGGGGTATTGTTTGTCCAGAGGAGGGAATCCTTAAATGTCCCTTAGTTGACACTTCACTGCATTTCTCCAACTATTGAATTCAGATTCTCTCTAAACATCAGTGGGCTGATTTCTTCATCACTTTACATTCCACCACTTAATTTGTTCCCTTGCATCAAACATCTTAGGTTAGATAAGTTGCCTTATCTATAATACTGGCATAATACTATAATACTTAGTGGTCAAGGGGCAAGGATTTAAAATGGATGGCCATTGACAGTCCCAGAGCTTCATCCCCTTCCCATCTAAGGTGCATAATTAAATTGACACTTGCTTGAGGTTAAAGCTTTTCTGCATTCACTCTGGTCACTTTTTCCCCTTTAGGAAGGGCTGCTTTCTTTCTTAGAATCCCTTCTTTCTATGCTACATTGGTCAAATTTCTCATTACTTGCAATTTAGCAATAACCAAATAATGGCATTTGCACTAATATGCAATTCATACCTATTTGTGGAGGATGGGAAGGAAGACTTTTTGACCAGAGAAAATCAAATAGATCTTTTCTGTTAAGCTGCAATATCATCCTCATTCCTAGCCGTGAAAATATTTTCCTGAGATGATAACTCATCTCACTGAACTCGTGTTCATATGTGGTATCAAGTGTAAGTGAGTGACTTGTCAAAAGCATGACTGGTTGCTTTTTCTTTTTCTGCATGCCATATCCCTATTAACCTTTCCTTGGGACAAAAATGAAATATTCTAACCTATGAAGTGATAACTTATTGAAAACTGCATGGATCACTTTCATTTTTTTATGTAAAAGGATACTTCTTTAGCATTGTATTCATTTATCCCCAGGAACTCCAAAGGCTCTGAAAGACATGAATGAGCTTCACGTTACTGTAAGTATTTTTTAACATCTATTAATTATTCAAAGTATGCTAAAGGGTATTTCAGAGACACAGCAAAGTATTTCAATAGATACTTCCAAATATCTTTTATGGTTCTTTAATATTTATGAGGCTTCTACGATGTGTTCTCACCTTTATAAAATGCAATGACCCTAGATCTCTTCTATGGAACATCACTTGCCTTACAATAAACAAATAGATACAAAAGCTGGGCTCACTAGCTTAAGTTCATCTTTTATGAGATTAACATCTTCAAGCAATCTGTAGAATAGAGAAAAAGCTAAACCCATCTAGTGTTAATAAAAATCGGACCTTATATTTGTAACGCTTTATAAATTATAAATCACCTTTTCATAAATTAACTTCTTTGAGCCTTACAACAACTCGGAGACATAGTTAAAACAGGTATGTTGTCTCCATTTAATAGATGGGGCAACTAAAGCTAAGAAAAATGTCATAACTTCCCCAAAGTACACATGTTAAAAAGAAAAATGAGAATAATAACAAAAAAACTAGTCTTTGCTATTTGATCCAATGATCAATGTCAGGCTAGAGAACTTTGAATGGAATTACCTGTACTAGTATGAAAATTGTTATCACTCTGTTTTCTCCTTTCCCAGGGGAAATTGGATCAGAACTTAAGGTAATTTTGTAATCATATATCTTCCTATCTATATATTAGAAATTACTTGAAAGCACACTCACTTGCTTTCAAATCACTGTTAAAAAAAAGAAGTATAAACCAATAGAACTCATTGTGATAGTTGATATTACCTTAAAGGATGGACAACTGTCTCCCCAAATTAATGTGTTTAGAAGAAATTGTACCCATCTCCCAGAGAGTCACCTTTTAAGCCCACAGATGCCCAGCAGATGCTCTACGACTAATATTCCTGGAAATTCTGGTGTGATCTGTGTATTCTAAAAGGGTGCTTTACCGTCATAAATACTCCAAAGGTGAGGATGGGAGACTGGAGGGGAGGGCGGGGCTTTCACGCTGGGCCCATTTTCCAGGTAGGGTGACCATACGGATAACAGAAATAGAGGATAATAAGAGGAAGATCAGGATTAGTACAATGCAGACCCTTTTAGTTATAGTTCTACAACTACCTCACTAATCAACTTTCATCCTTCACTATTCAATTTAACCCAGTCGTCTCTGCAAGTTTCAGTAGAAAATAGTCTTCACCCTACCTCTTGTGCATTCAAGACAAATGCTTCCTAATATTTAGATTAGCCTGACTAGCTCACTATTTAGTTAGAGAAGCATAACTTGCAACAAAATAGTGTTTCCTAATAAGTAAACATAAAATGTCTTGCCATGAGCTCTAAGTACTTCCTTTGAAATAAAATGACAGATCGGGATTGCTCATCTATTATATACAAAAAACTGTCTTTTACACAATAATCATCATCATTGTTGGTTTTCAATAATAGAAACAGTATAAATTCCTGATTATTATATCAAAGTTTGCAATTAGCTAAACTAGGATAAAATTAAGTTTTATCATCTAACCTTGGAACCTGCTGAATCTTAATTTTTCCCGTGATGTTTGATATGGCTTCAATCTGTAGCTACGAAGCAGGAAAAATTTTTACTTTTTATCAGCAAAGAATTGTAGGTTATAGTGAAAAAGAAAACAGTAACCTAAGTAGTTTGGGGCTATCATTGCAAATTTTATAGTCCAACACATGAACCAGTGGGAGTTTTATTTCATTATCAGTATTTGGAAATCCATTACAGAAAATAGTGGTGGAAGAATCCATTCTATGAATTTTTCATGTTAAACTCCCAGTTCACTTTTTTTAATTTTGGAAATAAATGTCTGATCTAAGGTGTATATCCGTTCCTGAATTTAAATTAAAGGACCATAATATTTCTTAGTAACAGGTGTGCTAAAGATAGATTTTTAGAGGCATCAATAATATTGATTGTCCTTGTGGAAAATCAGTCTGTCTCTACCCATCCCAGGGAATATTACTCAGAGCTCTTCTCTGTCCATAGTTTAAAAAAAAAATCTGTCAATTTTATAGAAATTGACTTATTATCTTAACCTAGGTGTAATATTTACCTTTCTTCACTATTTTTTAGCCCTTTCAGTATTACCTCTAACAATGCCATCGATGTTTGCCATCTGAATATCATGTATAACCTCTTCACTACTTTGTCGGTTCTGTAAGAATTTTCCAGAAAATTCATTTCTTAGCATTCCCTTCACAACAGATATCCTCCTCCATGTACCACTCAATTTCTCTTTTCTTCTTCCCAGAAAATCGTTTTGGAAACACTTTGGACTTGCTGTCTCTACTACTCCTCAGTAACTCAACTGTCAAAGGAAGATGACGTCATTGTTGCTAAATCTAACATTTACACCTTTGTTATTTTTTATATATTTCTCAGCAGTAGTCAGTATCGCTGACCATTCTCTCCTTCTTGAAACACTTTTCTTCCCTGTCCTTCATTACATTGCACTTCTTCCTGCCCTATGGTCCATCCTAACTCATTCTACTTTATTGGCTTCTCTATGAGGTCTCCAAGACTCAGTCAGTGACCATCTAGTTTTCTGTATCCACCCAGTCACATCTTGTGGCTTTTGATATCATTTTTGTACTACTGACTTCCAAAATTACCGGCCTATGCCTGAGACAAGCTTGGTATACCAGACTCATTTATGTGCCCACCAATTTGATATATCCACTTGGATACTGGACTGAGCACGCACTTTACAGAACATTCCAAAAGAGAACTCTTGATTTCACCCTCTACCATACCTGCTCCTCCCTGACGCTTTCCAATCTTAATAAAAAATTTATGTTGCACAAAAGAGGAGAGATTACTGCATCAAATTTCTTGAATAGGCAGAAAGAAATTACATCTAGTGCACAAGTGGAAGTGTTAATCTTTGCTGGGAGAACAGACAGTTCATAGTGACCAAAAAGAAAGCAGGGTGTGTGGACACAGACGCAGGCAGTGATGGTGGGAGTTTGTGGAAATGATCTTCTTCCACATTCACTCAAAAGGGGAGCAAGGTCTTCAGCTAAGATCCATTGTGGAGGAGGAGTGGAGCATGACATCAAAACCACATCAAGCTCCAGGGCAAGCTAGTGAACTTCTTGTGTAGTGATGGGGCATCCTTTCTGCAAATGAGACATGGGTCTGCCACTGTTACCTGTCACATGGAATATTTCTGCAAACTTCACCAAGCAGCTAAAGAAAAGTACTCTGAAAACTTTCAATTATCTGTCCTTGGAAGAGTGCTAGTCCATCAGTATATAAAAAAAAGTTTGTTGCAACCAGGCTCAATGAGTTTCAGACATATTCTTTTAGGAGATTATTGTCAGGAATCTGGCGGAACAGCTGCTCTTGGACACCTCAGTTAAGGCAATGGAGGACAAAGGGAAATTGTAGGACAGCACACTGGCAGACCACGAGGAGTGCGGCATGGCATGAGGAATATGTTCTCGGGGAGTACAATATTAAGACATATAGTATTTTTATTGAGCAAAAAAAAAAGAGACTATGCTGTCTAGAAGATAAAAACACAAACTGGCAAGCAGTAGGGATGGATATACAGATATCTAGCATAACTCCAAATCAAAAGATAGAATTTCTTCATCTGGCTTAAAACAAAGGTCCAATGTATTACTCTTAGCTTGTAAACTAATGACTACTGATTGCTTATAAGCTTATCTCAGCAGCATCACAGATTCATAATAATCAGATAGAAAGTTCTCAAAGGTCACAGAACATTCTCTCAATCTGGGAAGTATCACTTTTAACAAATAACCATGGAGATTGTGCAAGAAAATTTCCTGTGATGGGGACCAATGATCTATCTGGAGAGGCAGTGTAGCTTAGTGGTTAAGAACATGTTTTCTGGAGCTAGACTGTCTGGATTCAAACTGTAATTCTGTTATTTGATAGCTGTGGGACCTTTGAGCAAGTTGCTTAAACTTTCTGTGCTTCAGGTTCCTCATCTGTGAAAGTGATAATAATAATATTAACTGTGAGGATTGTTGTGATATTTCTGACTTAATACAAGGCTTAGCTCAGTGTGAAATCTCTGTAAAACTAAAGCAATCATCAGAAAGATCTTCAGTATACTGTTTTTCAAAATATATATCTTGTTACTTTAACCTATTGTCCCTAGTTATGAAATCTGAAGCAACCTAAAATATGTTTCAATAATTCCTTCCTGATCTGATCTTCTATCACTTTTCAGGGCTATATCTTTGGTTACATTTACACAGTTATAACGCAAATTATAATTATTCTGAGTATTTCTTGAAAAGAGCACCCCTTTCTTATTCATAATTGGTCCCTTCAGGGCCCCATACTCAATACTTGATCTGGAATATTTGCTCAAGGACTGTGCGCTGAATGACTGGCAACCGTTCCAATTTTTAAAGACAACTCTTCTGTGCTTTTTATATGTTCTGATCTCTAAGCTAAACATTTCCAAAATTTTCACTAATTTCTCATATGTCATCATTTTAAGCTCCCACTCAGCTTCCTTTGAACATATTCCAGTCTTTCAAAGATCCTCATAAAATGTGGCACCCAGATTGAACCCAACATGCCACATATGGCCTGACAAATACTGAGCATTCTGGAATTATCAGTTCCCTGATGTGGACATTATTCTTCTATATATGCAACAAAGAACAAAATACATTCCAAAGAATAGCTGATTTATTAGTATTCCACCACTAATGTGTTCTCCCAACAGATGTAGTTCATATGGAAAAGCATTCATCATTGGCACTTGAAATATATTGCATAGCTTTTTTTTTTTTTTATAAAGGATTGAGGCTGACTTGATATCTAAATATCTACATGCTTCTAATTCACCTTACTAAGGTCACCTAGAGAGTCATACAGTCATGAATCACTGTTAAAGTATCTAAAACTATGGGCTGTACCTCTCTTGAGGGTATTTGTTTTTTTGCCACTAAACACACACATACAATAGATTATGGAATCTTTATTGAAAAAAATTGGGTGATACCCAATATTAGCTCATGAGTTATATAGGCCAAGATCTGATCAACCAAGTTAAGGTTTCCTTATTTTTTCAGCTTTACTGAGGTATAATAGACAAATAAAATTGCATATATTTAAGGTGTACAATGTGATGATTTGACATGTATATATTGTGAAATGATTACTACAATCAAGTTGGTTAACACATCCATCACTTTGCATAGTTACCACTTTTGTGTGTGTGTGTTGGGAACATTTAAGATCTACTCTCTGAGCAGATTTCAAGTATATAATACTTATATCAATGTTTCTTCTTATGGAATAGTCTTAGTGAATTTACTTTGGGTAAATAGTGGTTTTTAAAAAACATATTAAGATCTTTTAAAAGTCAGTGACTATAGAAATCCTACCACACAAATTTCTTTTGTGATAAGCCAGAGCTTGGACCAGCAACAATGAGATCAAAAGCGTCCTTAGGAGAGTAGTAAGCATAGGCTGAGATAATGCTCTCATTATAATGCACACAATTTTCTAGTAGTTTAATTTTATCACTATTGGAAGATATCCATTTTATCAGAAGATGGATATATATATATATATATATATATGGCATATGTACATACCATTTTATCAGTTAGAAGATGGATAAATATTTATATATGGCATATGAATATATATAAAATCAATTTATTTTATAAGTGAAGAACAAACTCAAAATCCCTTTGGTACTGTCATTTATAGTGACAAAACAATTAGAATAGAAAGCACATTACTTTTTTTATTAAAGTATAATTGACATACAATATCCTATTAGTTTCGGGTGTACATCACAGTGATTCAATATTTATATACATTATGAAATGATCACCACAATAAATCTAGTTACCATCTGTCACTATATAAATACTATTGAGTATATTCCCTATGCTGTACACTACATCCCCATGGCTTATTTATTTTATAACTAGAAGTTTATACCCCTGAATTCCCTTCACCTATTTCACCAGCCCCCTGAACCCTCCCCGCTCTGGTATCCACTAGTTTGTTTCCTGTATCTATGAGTGAAAAACATGGATGGATCTAGAAAGTATTACGCTAAGTGAAATAAGTCAGACAGAGAAGGACAAATACCATATGATCTCACTTATATGTGGAATCTAAAAAACAAAACAAATGAACAAAAATAAAGAGAAGTCAATACTTTTCAAACAGGTTTATGAGAATATTATTGAAGTGAAATCTTGTGTTAAAATTTCCTCTGGACTGAGAAACATGAAATGCAATAATCAGAAAGTGACATAAGTGAAAAACATTACATTCATGGGCATTAAGCCAGGGTTTAAAAAGTAGACATTATAGGGAAAAAAATATAAAAGGGACAATTAAAGTATCAATGCCTTCGGCATCCATTTAGGACACTATTCATAGAATAGTGTGATTTTATAATGATTTAGGTCATTCTTCCATATGATACCATTAGGTAAAATGACAGTATTTTCCCCCATATCACTGATGAAGAGATTTGGGCAGCATTTCAACAGCCTCACTTCAACTAGTAGAAAATGTAAGGTAGGCTGCTCCTGGTAGCACAGTATAATGCACGACACTGATGCCCCTCCAAGTCCAGGACCATGAAAATCCTGGATAACAATGTTAATTCACAGTTTAGCTATATATAGAGAAAAAGATATCCCCAGGTTCCAGAAGCAGAAAGGCAAGTCAAAACCACAGTGTTAACTCTGCAGGTTAATACCATGGTGATTCAGGATGTTATCACACCTGAAAATAGGCCCTGGTGCCTCAAGGCTGGAGTTGTAATGCCCACAGAGGATGTGGTCTTGTGCCTGTATGAAGTTCGATGTGAGGAAATGGAACTGAAATCCCTGCATGAAGCCATTAAAGGGGATTGGAAAAACTATACTTTCTGGGGCAGGGAGGCAGCAAGGACAATTGTCATCTTCCCAGTCTTCTGGCTAGGAAATAATTAAGAGGTCTCTGAGAAATCAAAATCCTAGACTCTGCCACACATGAGTGGAGATTCAAATTCATACCTCCTATGAGATAGAGGAATCCCACAGTTGGACATTAATGTCAAACCATAATCCAATATGAAACCCCTGGGGTCCCTGTCAGAAAACAAGGAGTACACTTCCACAAACCCAGAAGCCCTTCCCAGAAAAACAATTGTTCTAATAAACAGAAAAAAAAAGAGATTTCTCTGATATAATATTTAGAGCTAGGATAATTTTGATATTCCAACCATTAAAAGATAATAAGGGAAAATAAAATAATATACCAATCTCATTTAGGAATGTAATGTTAAATCCTAAATTGCATATTAGGAAACTGAATATATCATTCTATTGAGCAAATCAAGGATTCCATTTCCATTATTATGTTGAACAACCCTATCATGGAAAACCAAAACAATATGTGATAATCTTTTTAATCATCATTGAGCTGAGAAAAAAGTAATGAATCCTCAAATGCCAAAAACAAGTTGAAAGAAGTACTACAGAGATGTTAGCAACCTCAGAAGGCAATTTTTAAATGGAGGACCTGTACTGAACTTTTGCTTGTTGGAGGAGGAAAAATATCCCCCTTGGAATCTCTACACACACACTGATCCTAAGCAGGTGAGTTTGCAGCTCAATTTCGCACCTCTTGCAAGTAAACATAACTCCTCCCTGGAGAAATGACCTTCACCCCAAGTCTAAGGAATACCTAAACAAATACAATGCTGCAAGGAGTATATACATACAGTAAAAACTCATAAAATACACAAAGAAATGAGACACCATGATCAAGTCAGAAAAAAGGCAGAATGAGATAGACAAAAATGTCATATGTAGGAATCATCAAACACACAATATACAATAATTATGTTTAAGATATCTAAGGAAATAAAAGAAGAAATTAAAAATTACCAGCAAGAATCTATAAAACTAACTAAATTACAAAAAAGAATCAAATGGAATATCTAGAAATTAAAAATACTATAAAATTTGAACTTACTCAAGATCAGTTAAACAATAGATTCCATAGAGATGAGGAAAAATTAATAATTGATAGATATGATGAAATTACCTAGAATGTATAATAGAGAAAAAAGGTAATAAATATATTAGAGATTAAGAGAAATCGAAGATAGAATAAGAAGGCCTAATATCTTTGAATAATGCTCTTTCATTTTCTCTATCCTCTCCTTCTGGAAATCCGATTAGAGATATATTAGCAGAGAATTTTCCAGAATTGTTGAAATATACCAAATCTCAGTTATTCAATTATAATGAAATATTTTTAATGGCCACACATTTTATCATGAAGCAAATAAAAATTTTAATAAATTGCAATCATACACAATATGTTTTCTGACACAAAGCAATCAAGTTGAAATCAGCAATAAATAATCATTAGAAAAGCCTTATATATTTATAAATTATAAAACATATTTCAAACAACTCATGGGTAAATGAATTAATCATGCTGGAAAGATAGTTAGATGACAGACACATAGACAAATACTTAAAATAGTACAAATTAAGCATTCATATTGGGAAACAGAAAGGTTGAAATTTATGATCCAAACATACAACTGAAAAGATTTGAAAAACAAACACAACAGAATCTAAGGAAAGTAAGATGAAGGCATAATACACGTACAAACACAACTTAATAAATTAGAACAAATAAGAAAACAATGATAAAACAGAGAAAATCAACAATATTGATTATTTGAAAAGATTAGTCAAAGTGACAAAAAGAGAGGAAAGCCAAAATAAATCATATTAAAAAAGAAAGGGGGACATTTAAAATGTTACAGAAAATAAAAAGTTGAAAAGATGAAATAAACAATTACACGTCAATAAACATAAAACTTAGCTCCATAAACACATTTATAAAAATATTATTAAACAATATTGACACAAAAGGATATGGGAAATATAAATAGTCCTTTAAAATAGCTAAATAGTCAAAGAAACTGTATCAGAGCTTTAAAAATTTCCCACATGGGATCGGCCTGGTGGTGTAGTGGTTAAGTTTGCGTGCTCCGCTTTGGTGGCCCGGGGTTCACAGGTTCAGATCCCAGGCACAGACCTATGCACTGCTTGTCAAGCCATGGTGTGGCAGCATCCCACATAAAAGTAGAGGAAGATGGGCACAGATGTTAGCTCAGGGCCAATCTTCCTCAGCAAAAAGAAGAAGATTGGCAACAGACATTAGCTCAGGGCCAATCTTTCTCACCAAAAAAAATCCCACAAATAAGATTCCATGCACAGCAAGTTTTACCAGTGAGCTCTAAGAAAAAAATTTACCAACTTACTCAAAATATTCCAAATTCTAGAAAAATGCAGAACAGCCCACTTGATTATAATAATCAAAACTGTTATAAACTTGATACCATAAAACAAACCAACCAACAAAAGGAAGTGCTAAAAAAATGACCCATCTCAACATGAATCTAGATAAAGTGTTTGCAATCTTTTTCTATAAAGGGCCAGATGGCAAATAATTTTGGCTTTGTGGGCCAGTCTCCACTGCAACTACTCGACTATGCCCTTGTAGCACAAAAACAGGTTGTGGTCAGGCCCTGCCATCTACATTCCCTGTACATGTGCTGCCCTACTGGGAGCAGCCACTGATGAACTGATACTGATTATATAAGCTCAGCAAACTTGTCTCAAGGCAGGAAATCTCTGGAGTGGTGCTCTAAGACCAAACTTTACCTGAGACTACATCCTTACTTGGTTCTGTTCCCTTCCCTCCTATAGAACACTCTCTCCATAATTCATTTGCAACCAAACATCTGTCTGCTTTTGGTGTCCTGAACTAAGACACAAATTGAATCAAACAATGTGATAAAACATAAAGTATAGTTAAATTAGGTTTGTTCAGGAATATAATTCACCCCAGTGACAGAATTAAAGAGAAAAATCATATGAATTTCGATAACATTTAAATACATTTAATTTTTAAAAATCTACTAGCAAATTTGGTATATAAAGGAACTTCTTTAAAAGCAAACATTGGCGCCGGCCTGGTGGCACAGCAGTTTAGTTCGCGCTTGGCAGCCCGGGGTTCGCAGGTTCGGATCCCAGGCACCTGCCGATGCACTGCTGTCAGCCATGCTGTGGCGGCGTCCCATATAAAGTAGAGGAAGATGGGCACGGATGTTAGCCCAGGGCCAGTCTTCCTCAGCAAAAAGAGGAGGATTGGCAACGGATGTTAGCTCAGGGCTGCTCTTCCTCACAAAAAAAAAAAATAAAAGCAAACATCAAACTCAATGGCAAAATGAAGGAAATATTCCTTTTAAGATAATGAATAAGACAAGAATGCCTGCTATCGCCACTTCTATTTAGCATTGTAATGGAGGACTTAGCTAGTACCACATATAAAGAAAAACAAATTAAAAATAGAATGATTGGAAAGGAATACACAAAATTATCATTATTCACTGAAGATAACTGTTTATACAGAAATCCAAAAGTAACTATAGTTAAATTTACATAATTAATATGAGAGCTTAGCAACTTTGCTGGGAAATAATTAATGCACAAAAATCAAGTAGAATCCAATCTACACATAGCTCCTGTAGCTATTTTTTTTAAAAAACTTTACAATAGCATGAAAATATAGCTAAGAATAAACCTAGCAAAAGTTGTGCAAGGTCTTTTTAGAGGTAATTACAAAGCTTATTATTAAAGAAAACCTAAATGGCTAGACTGTGATATGGAAGACACAATATCATAAATATGTAAATGATCCCCACATTATTTTATAGTTTCAATTTAATTTCAATCAAAATTTCATTTGGTATGAAAGAACAGTGCAATATTTATTGATGTTATTAATGTTATTTTACCATTACCAGACAGAATATAAGAGTATGAATTTGGCCAGGGTTAAAAGCCCAGCTTCACCACTTACTGACTGTGAGACTTCAGTAAAGTTACTTAACCTGTCTGTACCTCAGTTTCTTAATTTATAAAACAAACATAAACGTGTTTATCTCATAGGGGTGTTGTAAGGATTGAGTTAATATATGTAAACTATTAGGATGGTTAATTTTACGTCAACTTGACTGGGCCAAGGGATGAGCAGATAGCTAGTTAAACTTTATTTCTGGGTGTGTCTGTGAGGGTGTTTCTGGAAGAGATCAGCACCCGAATTGGTGGACTTAGTAAAGCAGATGGCCCTCCCCAATGTGAGTGGGCATCATCCATTCTGTTGAAAGCCTGAATAGATGAAAACGGTGAAAGAAGATTGAATTTGCTCTCTGCCTGACGGTCTCACCTGCTTCTCAGGCCTTCTGACCCAGACTGGAATCTACACCATCAGTTTTGTGGCTCTCACACCTTCAAACTACACCACTAGATTTCCTGGGTCTTCAGCTGGCAGAGAGCAGATGGTGGGACTTCCCAGCCTCCATAATCGGTGAGTCAATACCTATATCCTATTGGTTCTGCTTTTCTGGAGAACCCTGACTAATACAAATAGTTAGAAGAGGGCTGTATATCTTCTGTTTGCCCCCAAAATCTGTTCTAGATCCTTCTCCACTCTGCTCTGTGCCTCAAGAAGCTATTCTTTATGGACTAAATCCACAGCATCCCTAGCCCTCAGGCTTTGAGTTGGGTTCAGCCAGTGAGAGATACTAGCAAGAATTGAGGGCAAAAGAAGTGTGAGGGCAGAGTACTGGTCTCCTTGACTCACCCCGCCTAACCTCCCTCCCACAGGCTCCCGTGGATTGCCTGCTTTCCTCTATGGGAATCCACAGCTCCTCTCAAGCAGCTGAATCCATAGCCTTCAGGCCTGTGGCAGTATGAGCTCCCCACTGCTTCTAGTCCAGAGGTACTGCACTATCACATGTTGTTTTGCCTAAAGCACATTTACAACTTTGCAAGTTATCAATTTTCATTCCATACTATTAGAAAATGTACACAACCAATTAGACCTATTATTTAAAACAATATTGACAATATTTAAAATGCACCCAGGGATAAATCTAATAAAAGATGTCAGACATAATGGAGAAATTAATAAAAATTTATCAATATAGGGGCCAGCCCAGTGGCATAGTGGTTAAGTTCACGTGCTCCGCTTTGGTGGCCTGGGGTTTGCAGGTTTGGATCCTGGGTGCAGACCTACACACTGCTCATCAAGTCATGCTGTGGTGGCATCCCACATACAAAAAAAATAGAGGAGGATGGGCACAGATGTTAGCTCAGGGCCAATCTTCCTCAGCAAAAAGAGGAAGATTGGCAACAGCTGTTGGCTCAGGGCCAACCTTCCTCAGGAAAAGAAAAAAGAAGTTTGTTGATACAGACACAGGAAGAGCTAACATTTTTAGATGGGTAGATTATGTGCATGGATGGGAAGATTATATATTGTAAAGATGTCAACCTCTCCTTAATTAATCTATGAGCTCAATGCATTTCAAACAAACAATTTTTTGCAGGAATTAAGAAACTAATTGAAAAATGCATGTAGAAATTTAAAAGGGCCATAATAGCAAGGTAATCTTGAAGAACTATAGGAGGGATACTCTGTACAAGACATTAAGGCTTATTAAAAGAATATAATAATTTTTAATGTGACGTTGACAGTAATTTAGGGATAATTGATATAACAATGGCAAACTGTAGTTTATAAATATGTTAACATGCACATACACATATGCATAGGCACCAAGAATTTGGTATAAGAGAGATTATATTACAAATGCATGGGGGAGAGAATGTGCTATTCAATTCTATAAAGGACACTGATACATCTGGCCATTCATATGGAAAAACACTTTTTTTCACTGCGTACACTGCACAAGTCAAATACAAGTTGAAACCTAATGAGAAAAATTAAAACATAAGAATATTAAAAGAAAATATAGGAAATATGTTAATAATATTGTAGTAGTAAGATAAAAAAAGGAATTGAGAATGAAAAAAATTAGGAATTCATTTTTGAGAAAATTAAAATCTTCCTCCAAAAGATGCCATAAATAAAATTAAAATAGGAGCCATAGTGTGAGAAAAAAATGCTTGGAATGATTTTAATTCTAATGGATTCAGCATTAGTATACAAAATACAGATATAGATATAGATTTAGATATATTTACTGTACGTGCATGCGTGTGTGTGTGTGTAACAGAAGAAAAATCCAGAATGGCTAATGACATAAAAAATTACTCTACTTCCTCACTAACTAGAAAAAAATAATAATTATAAGAAAAAATTTTAATGTCATTGTATATCCATTTGATCCACATCTACTTAAAGTATCTGATATTACCAAGTACTGGTAGGAAAACATAATAATAGAAATTTCCATACACTATTGGTGGGAAAGTAAAATGGTTGTTTTATAAAATCTCTAGCCCAAATTCAGGGAAGATCTCCTTCTCCCTTCTGAATCATAAATTAAATACTAGATTCTTATAAGACAGTGCATACAGGTTTCATAATTCCAAGATATAGACATCAACCAGAACGGTTTATAAATAAATTGCTTGTTTTGTTTGCTATTCAAACTCAAAATATTAGGTAGTATTCTGGGCTTACTTGTACTTTCATCCTTGTCTTGATGAGGTCCCTTTCCTTTAGTAATTTTATACTTGTGAGTGTGAGTAGTAGAGTTGTTTAGACTTCACTTTTAAAATTAAATTACCTGATATTTATAATCAGGTGATATTTATTTATGATCACCTCATATTTATGACGTGGCAAAAAAATACAATTAAACATTGTGGACACATATAATTTACAATAATAATGCACAAGTCAGAATAGAATGTAATTAGGTCCTAAAACAAAGTAAGTGCTTAAACTTGCTTCCTATCTACAAAATTATTCTGCCTCTCAACACTGATATGATGGTAGTAATTTTATAAGCCTAGTTGAAAAACCAATCTGAATTTGAAAGAAATTTCCATTACTTTTCTTTTAGCTCCAGAATGCAGTACATAAATTGGAAATATGCACTTGTCAAAGATACCATTTCCCATTTTCAGTTCTATTCTAATTTCCATCCTAAAAGTCATTCTCTGTGTGTGATACCATAGCAGGACTTCTAGTCGTGCAGTCTCTGACATTAACAGAAGTAAAAGACCTCAAACTTGACAAAGAAGGAAGCTCTTGCTGGCACAGAAGGCATTTCGAAAAACTGCAAGACTCCTCCATAAATAGCATCATTTAAATAATCGTTTTAATAAATGTCAATAACTAGCACTTGAGATAATATTTTTACCTACTTTTATTTCCCTACTCCCAGCACCAAATTACAAAAAGCAATAAAGTCAATGAAATCCACTGTATCCCACTTATCCAGCTTGAACTCATTCTCAAGGCGATAACAGGCTTTCAGACGTATTTTGAGATGTCAAATTGTTTTGAAAAGCTTTTAAAAAGTTCAAACAGAACAGATGAAGATGGAGTAAAAATGTAAAATCACCCTTTCTTCACAGTAACAACTCAGCACCTCAGTCAAAATGCTAACTGTAACAATCTTGTGATGAGCATCATTAAAATAACCTATGGATCACCAAGCACACTGCTAGTGATTTTTAAGGTAGACATCCAGAATTGGAATCGCTGGATCAATGCACACACATTTAAAACTTCAGGAAATTTTGCCAATATCCCCCCGCAGGGTTTGTACCAAGATACGTATGCTCAAATCAAGTGTATGAGAATCAGCATATACTCGCCCCCTTGCCCACACTCTTGGTCTTTAAAAACTCTTTACACTATGTGCCAGGCAAACATGAATATGCATTCCTGGTCCTACCTGTAATGTTAAACATCTTTCCAGAGATGTACTGGCCCTTTGAAAACTTCTGCTGATCTCTTCCTGATGATCTTCTTCAACTGTCTATTGTTTTTCCTTATGGAATTGAATTGAATCATGTTGTTTTCCCTAGTATAATTCAATTATGTCTCAATAATATTATGAACGTCTATCTTTTGCTGAATAAGTTGCAAATATTTTCTTCAACTTTATTTACATGTAATTTTTAACTTTGTGTTTGCTTTGGTCAGACAAACTAGCTCCTTTTTATATAGTCAAATTTAACTCTTTTTAAAATATCTTTGAGATTTGGAATGTTGCTTAAGAAATCAAAATCAAAGATAGTAAAAATATTCTCTCATATTTTCATCTAATCATACTAAAAATTATTTGAGCCTAGAATCCACCTAAAATATATTCTCATATATGGAGTGAGGTGGATAATTAACATTTTCTTTCCAAGTGTACAGCCAAATTGTTACAACACCATTGAATATCCCTTCCCTTTGCACTGATATAAAATAGCATCTTAACCATTTATATTAATTTGTATATATACACACATATACATATATGTATATGTATACGTACATGTACATATATGTGTATGTGTGTATATATGCACATATACACATGAGTTTGTGTCAGGATTTTCTACTCTGTTTCATCACTATTTGTTATACATTTAGTACTATCACACTGTTTTAATAATGTTTCTTTATAATATCCTTATACATAGAGAAATCTTCATTTTTTAATTCAAAATATATATATGCATATTGGGTTAGCTTTATATAATCTTTCTTCAAGATAATTTGAGAATCCTGTCAAGTCGTATACAATATTCTTTTATTAAAATTGAATTTGTTTTATGTTGACTCAATGGTTTCATTTACATTACTTTTTTTTTTTTTTTTTTGTGGGGAAGACCAGCCCTGAGCTAACGTCCGTCGCCAATCCTCCCCTTTTTGCTGAGGAAGACTGGCCCTGGGCTAACATCCGTGCCCATCTTCCTCTACTTTATATGGGACGCCGCCACGGCAGTGCATCGGCGGGCGCCCGGGATCCGAACCCGCGAACCCCGGGCTGCCAAGCGCGAACTAAACCGCTGCGCCACTGGGCGCCCCCCATACATTACTTTTTAATAAGAATCTTTATGTTTGCAGCACATTTAACACAAGGAGCTTGATTTTTGCTATGGTTTTGACAGTGGGGTAACCCTTCTTTCAACAGGTCTCCTGTATAAACCTGTTTTCTCTCTTTAAGTTCTTCCTTTACACCCATCAATAGAGCTTTACTTATATATCTATAAAGGTCTTTCAAAACTTTAGGGTGATTTATTCTTGTGTACATCATAGTTAATATTTAATCCCAAGTTACATTTTTAAATAATTATTGGCGCTAGTGTATAGGAAAAGGCGGTATGGTTTTTTTGTTTTTTGGGTTTTTTTGGATACAGGCATCTAAAAAATTTTTATAGGAGTTGTAACCATTTTTTCATTTAATCCTTTTGGATATTGTACATAGAAAATCATATAATCTGAAAAAAAGGATGATAGTTTTCTCTCTTCCTTTCTAGTATGTATTCTCCTTCTTTTCCTTATTTTATTTTATTTCCATGGGTTACCTATGTAATATTTAATAACAGGAGCTAACCTTGTTTTGTTCCTGATTTTTATGGGGAAGTATTGAAAAAAAATCATTTGATCAAATTTTGCAGATTTGATTGATCAAATTAAGGAACTTTCCTTTAATCCTAATTTGTCCTAACTTTTTAAAAAACAATAAGAGCTAAGGGATTTTTAATAAAATGTTTTTCAACATTTATTTTTCCCTCTCTTTTAGTTTCAAAATGTAACAATACACATTAATGGATTTCTCAATATTGAGTCAATCTTGTATTATAAGAATAAAAAAATTTTTGTTCAGTGTGTTGGTACTGTATTTAGAACTTTTTGCCTTTATTTTGTCTGAATGATGTATAGGTCTGAGTGTGTGTTTGTGTTTATGTGTGTGTTCTGTGTGTGATCTGTCCTTCTGAATTTGTTGTCTTAGTTATAGGCAAGCCTCAAAGAATTAATGTGGAAAATGTCAGTCTCCTTTTCCATACTCTTAAAAAAATTCATGTATCACCCTCATTAAAGGATTAGTAAGACTGACCTTTAAACACTGCCTGGGTTTGGTGTCTATTTAGAGAAGAAATTTTACCAACTTTTCAACTTATTGCCTGGTGGCTTATCAGGTTTTCTATCACTCTGGCCTAATTTGAGCGATTGATATCTTCTCAGAAAATAAAAGAATTTCTCTAAATTTTCACATGCCTTGATGATGTAATACGAGAAACTATTTTTTTTAATTTTATAGTATCTTCCATTCACTTGGCTATAAGTTCTTTCTCATTCTATGTGCATGCTGTCTCTCTCTCTCTCATTCTCTTTCACTGTTTATCCTGCTCGCAAAATAAATCTAATAAAACTTAACTATTCTACTGATCTTTCCAAAGAAGAAACTTTTGGCTCCCTTAGCAATGTTTTTCAGTAATTATCTTCCTACAACTTTGTTTTTTCACTTTCATTCTGTTTACATATTTTTATATATCTTAATATGTGTTTGAATCAATACTTTTGAAAAAATATACGTTTGATGTTATACATTTCTTTCCATGAATTCCTCTTTGGCTTTACTCTCAAGTTTTGTTATGAAGTATTCTCATTTTTCCTCATTTTCATATTGTTTATAAATTCCATTATAAATAATTTTAATATCTTATTGGTATTATTGTTATTATTATTACAGATCTTCCTCAACTTATGATGGGGTTTTTTGTTTCCTTTTTTTCCCCCAAGGTCTTTCTTTTTAATGCTGTTGGTTTTACTCCATATCCCGTGATTCTTGATTTTCAATTAATTTTTATGAATTAAAGATCATGCTGGTGATAGGAGAGAACTGATCCAGGCTTCTTTGCAGCCACATAGTTCTGCTGCTTCCCCACCTGCAGGGATAACTTCAAGCCTGGTGTGCGGAAGCAGGAAGTGTTAACAGTCAGGCAAAGGTTGTGAACAGCATGCAAAGCCTCATTTGCTAAAAGAAGGAGCGTGTTACTCTGAAGCATGAGGTATTTAGTGCATTTACCTCCTGAGAAGACCTGCTTTTCCATTCACTCCTCCTTTGCATGTATTTTGTGGATTCTGAATTACCTTTTACTCTGCTCTTCTCTCTCAAACTCCACGTGAATAAGAGTCTTCCCCAGAAAAGTAATTCACTCCCTTTAGTGCAGTGGATCTCAACTTTGGCTACACATAGGAATCACCTAGGAAACTGGAAGAAAATCCCAATGCCCAGACTTCAATCCAGAACAACTAACTCAGAGTCCCTAGGAGAGGAACCCAGGCATTAGTATTTTTTGAAACTACCTGAGTACTTCTAATGAGAAACAAGGTTCAGAATATCAACTGAACTGCAGTATAAGATGGAACAGGAAGGTTTTACTCTTTATCTATTCAGGATGCAGTTCTTTAATTAATTACCTTGGTAATTGCCCTGAAAAATCTTCTCCATTATTTTATTTTTAATTTGATTTTGGTATTCTTCAGTATCTGTTCTTATTTCACTAGGATTTTTTCAATGCATACTGAAGTGTCCTCTTTTGTTAATCAATTTACTCCTTGTTTCCAACTTCTAGAAATTTCTCTAAGTTTATGAGCCACCTATCCCACCAGTTCCTGCTTACCAGCATTCTATGGTGTCTGCTATTTTCTACAATTTTAAGAGATAATACATGGATGGGAAAGTACATGGGTATGAGCAGCTTGCTATAATGATTTAATCACTGATGGCATATTTTATAATTCTATGAGTCTGTATTCTCTATGCTACCATGAAAACTGAGTTATTTTGAAAGTCTCACATTCATTGCTAACCTTACATTTGATTTAATTATTCATAAATACACTTGGTCTTATTGATAGTTTTTGTTATAGCAAAAAAAATGGGCACCATGACTCTCATCAACATGATGAAAAGAATCTTGAACTGAAGTCAAGGATACAACTTTGACCTTTTAAATATTTATTCAAGTTTTAGAGAATTATTCAAGTAGCTCCTCAATTATGAACTAATGTGAAATAAAAACAATTAAAGTAAGAAGTATCATACAGCAAAGTAGAGCTCAATCTTCAACTGTTTTCAAACCTTGAACTTTACCTTTCTGATTTCTTGTATTTCAAAGGATGGCCCCACCAACCAACCACCACCCTGGATCAGTGTGCCCTTCTCAATTAGTCCCACACCTCCCACAACTAAAATCTCACCAAGTTATGTGGATCTGACTTCTTGGATACTTATTTTTTATTGTGATAAAATGTATATAACATAAACTTTATCATTTTAACTATTTTTAAGTGTACAATTCAGTTGTATTACCTAAAGACTATTGAATCAAATTTTGCATCCCTACTACAATGACCCTCTTGTGGTCACTTAAAACTCATCTAATTATTCTCCTGCCTCCTGTCATAAATGATGGGTTATCCATATGATTAAACAGTACTAATAGCATTATAAAATAATTGTAATGACATGGAAAATCAAAATATGTTGATTAGCTTTTTTAAAGTGCATTATAAAATGGTATTTTCAGAATCATTTCAATTTAAAAAAAGACATACCTGTAGTATAGACATCTGTGTGTGTCTGTATCCTCTATATATTACTAGAAGAATATCTGCCACTCTGATAATGTTCTCTCTGCCTGGGAGAATTATTTAAATATGCTTTCTTCTCTCATCTTTTTGCTTTTGCTTCTTTGTAACATTTTCTCAAATTTTCTAATGTAATCATATCCTTTCAAATAAACTTTTAAAAACTTGCTACCAAAGGAAAAGTTTAAAAAAATCAAGAGATGGAAGAGAAAAATAATAGTAATTAAAAAATAATCATTGAAGGCTTATTGCATGACCTTACTCATTAAATCCTTACAACAACCCTGGTAATATTTCTTTTCCTAAATTCTATTTTGTCATACATATTTTTAAAAATTTCTATTGAAAAAATAGTCTTTTATATTTACCCCAATATTTACCATTTCTTTTGTACTTTATTTCTGAAGTTCCATATTTCCCTCTGGTATAATTTCCCTATAGCCTGAACACCTTTCCTTAGCATTCCATGCACTTCCTTTGTAGCTCTTATTACAACTCCCAGTAAATAATTTTTCATACAATTATTTGCCACCATTATTTACAAGGTTTTTATTTCCTTGTATGTCTGTGCCACGGAACAAGGGTGTCTTCCTTGCAGTGCCTGCTGCAGAGCTCAGCACATAGCAGGTGTTCAATATGTAATTTTTGAATGAATGCTTACTCTGTACTGTTACGAATGTTCCTTAGAAGCAAGTAGGGCGGAACTGAAAAGAGATTGTTGAATTTATCGACCAATAATACAGATGCTTTAAAACCACAATGTTCTCAACATGAATAGCCTGTCTCATTACAAAGCAGCTACCTAGAAGGATGACTGTGGTCCATAGTCTGTATTATCTTCATTTAGATCAGAAAAACAGAAGGCAAATAAAAAGTATCTACATACTTGCCTATGATATAAATGGCAGGGAAAGCCATCTCTATATTGATATTTTGATGAATCCCAAATCAACGTCTCCAAGTGTATTTTCTATTTCAGCCAAATTTCTAAAAGTCTGTGAGGCATATCCACCAAAATATAACACTTTATGTGAGACTATCACTCTTTATATTTAAGTTTACTCATATTGTAAAACTAGTTTGTGGATCTACATTATTGACTATAGATGTCTATAGTTTTCCACAAAGACATCTGTATGCTGGAAGTTCCCACTTCCTTTGATCATATGGTGTTTTTGTTTGTTTTGCTTTGTTTTGTTTTCGGCTTAGAGTGCCTTTCTAAGCTGTTTGAAAGTGTTATAATCCTACTTCTCTTTTAGAGCCCAGCCTAAGTGCTATTACCTCTGTGACATTCTCAGCTTCTCCTTTTTTTATGTTCCTCTTCTATACTTCTATAATGTTACATGTGAAGGGCTTTTTTTAACATATTATGACATCATTGGTAATGGTATCTATATAGCTATCTTCTCTGTTAAATGTAAGTGACTTAAAGACAGAATATATCTCTTATTAATAGGGATGGGGGCTCAACACACCAAAAAGACATAACAATTCTAAATGTGCATGAACCTGAAAGATGTACTTCAAAATACATTAAGAAAATATTGATATGGGGCCAGCCCGGTTGCATAGTGGTTAAGTTCGCGCACTCCGCTTTGGTGGGCCAGGGTTTGCAGGTTCAAATCCAGGTGCGGACCTGCACACCGCTTATCAAGCCATGCTGTGGCAGACATCCCACATATAAATTAGAGGAAGATGGGCAAGGATGTTAGCCCAGGGCCAATCTTCCTCAGCAAAAAGAGGAGGACTGGCAATGGATGTTAACTCAGGGCTAATCTTCCTCACCAAAAAAAAAAAAAGAAAATATTGATAAAACTTAAAAGAGAGATAAATGAATCACAATTAAAGTTGGAGACTTCAATACTCCACTCTACTCAACAGAATAATTAGTAGTAAGTATAAGATAGAGAAAGGATAAAAACAGAGAAAACATGAAAAATACTATCAACCAACTTGAACTAACTGCTATTTATGGAATAAACCAGCATTGGCAGAATACACATTCTTTTCATGGTGACATGGAATAAACACCAACATAGATCATATCTTAAGTCATAAACCTTAACAATTTTTATAAAAATTGAAATCATCCAAAGTATGTCATCCGACCATAATGGAATTAACTAATAATGAGTAACAGAAAAATATATGGAAACATCACTAAATATTAAGAATCCTAAAAAATGATTCAGAGAGAAAGCCACAAGGAAAAATAGGAAATATTTTAATGGAAAGATGAATAGCTTTATTCATTATCACCAGAAATTGGAAACAGCCTAAATGTCCTTTAACTGATGGATGGATAAACTGTGATACATCCATAACATAGAATGCTACTTAGCCATAAAAAGAATGAACTTCTGATATGCACAACATGCTGAATCTCAAGTGCTAAGTGAAAGATGCCAGACTGGAAAAAGCTGCATATTGTATAATTCCATTTATATGACATTCTGGAAAAGGTAAATTTATAGAAACATAAAAAAATTCAGAGACTTCCAGGGCCTGGAGGGAAACTGATTTTAAATGGGCAACACAAGGGAAATTGTGGGGTTGATGTAATTCTTGTATTTTATTTCTGGTGATTGTTACTCAACTGCATTCATTTGTCAAATTCCTAGAAATGCACAAGTATGATTTCTACTGTCTATAAATTTTAAAAGAGAATAAAAATTTTAAATATATATGGGTGGCAAAAATATTCCAAAGTTATCTAGGCAAAAGCATTTCAAATTCCTTTTCACTAGTTTTTGGTCTTTCTTAATGGGGAAATTGAAGCCAACAACCCAAAAAAGCAGACAAAAGGCACAGAAAGAATGATCATATCTTCAATGATAGATGCAAAGAAAACAAAAAAAGAAGAAATACGGGAGAAAAATAAATGATTGGAATTCTCTTAATGTCCCTTTTCAGCCCTATTTTCTCATGAGGAATCTTTTACTCCAGCATTATTTCTTCAGCATGCAGAGGGGAATGACCCAGTTGTTCAATGTAGAGCTATAGCCCCTCTGTCTCCTGTCTTTTGAGTTCCCCCCAGTTCTGAGTAGGTAACCGCTCTACTGTTCTGCTTGGCCATGAGAATTCCTTTTATCTTTACAATTACCCTTATGCTGGCTGACACACCAGTTCTTTCTTTCGATGAATTACTCCAGCTTGAGGTAGCCCAGCTATCGCTCTGGGAATCAGCTGTTCATTCCCATCTAATAGGCATGAGTAGGTTTCTTTGATCCCTATACCTTCCTTTGGTAACCCCAGCAGCTGGAGCATGAAGTCTTGGATTACAATCCAGAGTCTTCAGCCCTGGTGCCCCCTCACTGAAGCAGCAGAGACTGAAAGCACCAACTCAAGCATGAAGAAATTAAATGATGAAGGGGAACATAATTTGCCACCCCAAAATGTGTCTCTTTAACATGAGGATTATTTTAGGCTGATTATTTTTAAGAAACAAAAGACTCAAAGTTTTTCTTGTTACCTCCCCCTTAACTGCCTAAAATAATTTAGATAAATGGCCTATAACAGGAACAGAGCTATCACCAGAGATATCTACACAGCCTCTGGGCTAAGTGAGTGGCCACCCACCGAGTGGTGGGGGAGACTCAGTAGGACCTAGAGATCAAAGTCCTCTCCATGTCCCATTATCTCTACAAGGCATGGCAAACATTTGTTTACCAAACATCTGCCTTTCCATCTCCATGTGAATTGCCTGCCTCCCCTCTGAAGTCCCAAATCACTACCCCCAACATCCTCCTTTGTCTTTAACTGAAGATGGTATTTAAGGTGGTGGCTTTGGTTATTCTGGGGAGTTAATCAGTTTTCCTGGGTCTCTCCCATGTATACATGTTATTAAACTTTGTTTGACTTTCTCCTATAAATCTGTCTCCTGTCAATTTAATTCTTAGACCAGCCAGAAGAACCTAAAAGGGTAGAGGAAAATTTCTTCCTCCCCTACAATAACAAGAGAGGGAGGATAATTAAAAAAATAATAATAACAGGAAGCTGCTATCTTCAGTGACCAAATGCACATCAGTGTTGCTTTAAAAAATGGTTTTAGGGGCCAGCCCGGTGGTGTAGTGGTTAAGTTGATATGCTCCGCTTTGGCGGCCCAGGGTTTGCAGGTTTGGATCCCAGACATGGACCTACACACCACTCATTAAGCCATGCTGTGGTGGCATCCCATATAAAAAACAGAGGCAGATTGGCACAGATGTTAGCTAGGGGCCAATCTTCCTCACCAAAAAAAAAAAAAGTTTTAATGATTTAAAAAATGTCACTGTGCAAAATTTTCTAGGTGTTACTAATAGAGAAGAAAGAATCTAGCTTAGAATCAAACAAACTGAAGCTTGTCCAAGATCCTTTCCATAGAAGCTTTCCTTCTCCTGGCCCACTGTCTGTCCCCACCACCTAAATGACAAGGATGCAAATGAGGCAGCTGTGATCTGTAACTGTCCAGTAAGGGCTCAGTGATGCTGTAAGAGAAGAAATGGTTCTGTACCTGTCACATGTTTACCCTCTTCCCTTCTCCCTCAGATTCTTATTAAATGTTAACTCCAGGAGTAAATGAATCACAGAGATTCACATATTCTTATCGAATGTTACCTCACAGAGTACCAGCTCTGTGGAACACAGAGTAGGAGGCTGTGAGTCATATTTTAGTCATACTTCAAAAGAGTAAGAAATAAATCACACTACAGTTCCCTTTTCATGTTATTCTTTTGCTTTTGATGAGCCCATTAACAAGTTCCTTTGTAGGTAGATTATATCAATTCATAAATGTAAATTCTAGATTTTCAAATTCAGTGAAATGCTAAGCTTGTTTTCTGTCTGTTTACATGGGAAATTTATAACTTTCTGACAGATAACACGAAATACAGAGCTAGCTGAGGATATGTGAGAAAATATTTGAATGGCAGCATAGAGACCACAAATATTTCTGCTTATTATTCACATTTTATATTTTCTCTGCCACATTTTTTCCAAAGGAAAAATCAGGGAAGAAGGCTTTCCATGGTGGAAAAGCATGACATTGTTGCCACATGTGGAGCACTTAAAAATTATGTCTCATCTGCAAAAGCATGGCTGAAACATGAATAATGAGAAGGGGAGGGGTTGCAGGGGTTCAGCCATGAAGGAATGATGAATGTCCTAAGCCAAGGCTCCTTCGTCATTTTGATCCTATTAAAGATAAGATATAGGTAGCCAGACTTTGGTATAGGAATCCCCTAGATTAATGCTATTGGATATGCTTTAGAAATAGATGAAATTCTTGTGGTGAAATATCATGGCAAATCCTGAATTTTTTCATCCCTATCTCTGCCTAAATTCTGCACATCATCCACCCTACCAAAAACTTTGACATGCCAGAAATCACATGCTAAAAACAGAAGCAAACTATGTTGCAGGAATGAGCTACGTAATAATCACGAACAACTTTGCCACAAATATGACAATAAGAATGTGCTGCATTTTCAGTAATCATACCCATAATAAGAAGAAAAATGAGCAAAGCTCTTCATTTATGAGCCAAACCCATTTCCTGAGGGGCATATATATTGACTAATATTAGAACTTAAAAATGAAACCAAACTGACTTCTTTTTATTTTGTGCAAGCAGAAAATGAACGGAAGGGGAAAAAGGAAAACTTGGAAGTTATTGAAAGATTGGTGGCTACAGGGGGGAGTGTACTGTGCTTGACATTGGATATTTCCAAGAAACCTGTGATTTCACAGTGAGTCTCCTTCCCGCCCTCATCCTCACAGTTCTGTGTGTTCATGTGAGATGATGCCACAGTCTGGCAAGACCAAATCTGCTCTCCTCGACTTACTGCTGTTTTATTCTGGCTATTTGGAAACATGCTCCTGTGGCTGCAGTGATCTCAGGATGAGCCCGGCGTGTTGATTTTTCAGTGTGCAGTCTCTCAAACTGCCCATTTCTCTGGCAGTCTATTTCAGTTAATGCAGTCAGAGCGGATTGTATTATCTAAACAGAGAGAAATAAAATCACAGCTGGGCGTTATCTCAGCAGCAGGCGTCTCCTCGTGAGCATTCCCGTATTGTCTGGCTGATTGTTCCCTAAATTGCCTGAAGGCCCAGAAACTTCTGTCACCAGATATCATCATGAACTGGAATGAGAGGGCTTCTGTGATCTCAGAGATACTTGGAGATTAGTCACGCACAGCCTCAAGGCTCCTTTCCTGGACTTAACCTTGCTCAGAGTTTCACTTGATGACATGTTTACCTTGATTCTCTTCCCTTAGGAAGTAATGACTTTCTCCCCCTTTCTGCTGTGAAAACACAGGAGCACGGGGTGTTTACTGGCTCCCGTCAGTCAGATACACATGCAGCACTGTAGCAAGCAGGTGGGTTATGCTGTTTGTTCTGAAAACGGTTCAGAAATAGAACATCTTGGGCCTGACTTAGGAGCTCAGCTTGGCAAGAGCAGTGGAAACACGAGAGAAAATCTGGGAGGAGGCCTGACAGAAAGAAGGGCAGTCACATCTTGCTGGGGTGGCAAGCCCACTCAGATAACTGTTACTTCTATTTTCATAATGTCACGCACGCTCACTCTGGCATATCTCGCTCTACAACTTGTGCTCCTGTTCTACACGTGTGACGCTCTTGGTTTTCTCCAGCAAGAGAACGTGTTTGCCATTTAGTCAGGCTCACATTTCTCATAAGATCGGATTTATCGAGGGAAAAAATGTCATGATTTTAACACTGCCACTTTACTCTGTGCAACTATTTTACCACATTCATTTGTCAGATTAAAATAAAATGGAGATATTTATTTGGGCAAAAAATAATCTCCCTGTGTCCCTCTCAAAATAATAAAGGTTTTCACTTTTGTTATAAAATCATTCTCGGGACCAGCCCCATGGCCTAGTGGTTAAGTTTGACATGCTCCACCTCGGCAGCCTGGGTTCAGTTGCCAGGCGTGGACCTACACCACTTGGCAGTCATGCTGTGGCAATGACCCACATACAAAATAGAGGAAGATTGGCACAGATGTTAGCTCAGGGCGAATCTTCCTCAAGCAAAAAGAGGAAGATTGGCAACAGATGTTAGCTCAACATGAATCTCAGCCAAAAAAAAAAATCATTCTCTGTATAAGTCTCTGTCCACAGAGAGTTGGGGGTTGTGGGCATTTAGAGTAGAGACTACAGGCTAGTTCAAATTGTCTCTATTTACCCACATAGTTTCTAGACTCCAAACCTGGTCCACAGCCTGGTTTATGCCCTGGTCCCATAATGAGAAGGAAGACATGAAGAGCCATTACTTCTTTCCTATTCATTTGGACTTATCTGAAAGAGACCATGCAACCTATATTATTTAAAATTCATTGTGTCCTCTCTGGCCTCCCAGGCCTATGGCCCTCCCATCAAGGAGCAGGACAGCTACACCCCAACCCTCCCCTGTTCCCCTACACTTACAGTGGTTGCCAATCACTTACAGGATGAAGCTCAGACTTCCCAGGCTCTTTGAACTCTCTAAACCCTGACAACCCTCACTTGTTCAACTCTCTCTGTCTGCTTCAATCCAACATCCTGTCAAGTATTCAAGTTTTCATTCATCATTTTTTGTCTCCACACCTTTTTCATGACATATAACTCATCTGGAACCATCATCTTCAGCCAATTGTATATCATTCCCTGCCTGAACCTCTTCTCTTAGCCAGACCTCCTGCAAACTTCAAGGTGCAGCTCAAGGTTCACTTTTTTTAATAGACTCTGCTTTGTATAGGACTTTTAGGTTCATCAAGGTTGACTTTACTTCCTTAGACATTTAATGTCTATATGACTATTCTAGTTACTATGAAGCATTCTCTCCGAGAACTTTGCACCACATTGTTTAGCACTTTGTTATTGAATCTGTTATTATTGCCTAAACATTTCACACACACCACCACGCATGCGTGCACACACACACATACAATCACACATTTAATCTTTAATCTTATCCCCAAAAGACGATGTTCTCTGCTCATTCATTATTTCAATAACTATCTATTACCATTGTGCAAAGGATCAAATACTGTGCTTAGAACTGTAGACCATATAAAATGTAAAAGATGTCACCCCTGCTTTCAAGGAGATCACAAACTAACAGTAAAGATTAGGTACGTGCAAATATAACAGGAGGCAGAAAGTACCATGTCATAATAGGCAAATGGAGAGGCAGAGGTCATTCCTTAATTTCTTAAAATCATGCCATGGTAATTTTATTTGCTACAGAATTGTAGGCAATCCCTAATTTAAATAATTGCTAACTTTTAGTTTGACAACTTATTCTAAGTTCCCAACAAGGTATATCAAAATTGTCATTCCAAAATCTTTTGTATTGTTTCTTTATAACTTCATTTTATATATTAACCTTTCTCTTATATTTAGATAAATCCATGCTAAGACACCCTCCCACAGAAAGGGTCTTTTAGTATGGCTTATTAAATGGTTATCAAATTTGGTATACAGCAAGATAACCTGAGGCAGTCAATAAAATTAATATTCAATTTACCAAAGCCATTTTACCAAATCCAGGTGTTTGGATTCAGTAGGTCTTGGTTAGAGCCAGATAAACTGCATTTTTGGAAAACCCTTCAGATGATGTGGTGTCAGCTGTCTCTGGAAAACATTTTGAGAAACATGGATCTAATTACATGCAACAATTCTTGAAATACTAGTTTTCCTCCCTAAATATAATTAAGCCAAGTAATTTTCCTAGTTGGTGAAACTCTTATCTGAGAAGACTTCTTTCATCACTGCTTTTCAAACATCATAGAATAAAAAACCAACCTTGGCCCATGGTTAAGGCTAAGCCTCTTTTTCTGGCTCATATAAACAAGGGTCTTAGAAGCTCAAAGTCAGATCTTATAACAGTGAATGTCACTGAAACAAGTAAAATGAAAATGCAAATAATTTCAGACCTCAGCCAATTGGACATATATTCTCAAAAAAAAGTTATTTTGATAAATTCTGCTACAGTGAAAAAATGTCGACACACTTTAGAGTCAATTTGAATGAGATTTTTATGATTTTTCAGTTCTCATCTTTGAACTTTCAGAAATGCAACTATATATCAGCTCTTCAAGCCTTCACAACCATATTCTTTGAACTGAGGTTTTGTAAAGGCAAACAACTAGAAATTCCCCAGTGCTGGAAATACTATAGGATGAAAATGTCCCTGGCTTGAAATTGGACAAAATCTGATTAAAATGTAATAATCATGTTGTACCATAGAAACAATAATGGACAGAAGCATTTATTAAGCACTGATTATGGGCTGGGTACTATGTCATGTAGGGAAGGGTTTCAGTCAGTTTCCTGTCAAGAAGTAGATGTCACACCTAGAGAAGGGTAATTGAAGAGATTTAATGAAGGGAATATATGGGAGAGTTAAGAGAAACCAATAAGGGATGGTAAAGGAGCCCAATGCTTGTAACAAGAGAGTACAAATAGCAGCTAGGCCCGAAATGGCAAGGGGAGTCAGCCAATAGAACCCCAAGGAAGCCTAAAGGTGGAGATGAGGAACACCCAACAGGAACTGAAGTCCTTGGGAGAGGAAGCAACCACTGCCAATTCTTGGCCTAGAAGTGAGGAAGCTGAGAGAATAAATACTCTGATCTTCTGTGGTGTCTCTCTTTGCCAGAGCTTAATGGGGCTTAATTGATGCAGTCCACTGAGGTCAACTGCCAGGAGCACAGACCACAGTGGAGAAGGGAGGAGAATGGATCTGGAGGGACAAATGGGGAATATCCAACACAGTGGCACAGATGAATAAGGCAGTCTCTGCACTTCTTCCCCAAAATGGGGCATGGAAATACGTGACATCTTGTGGAAACATCAAACTTCTCAGTTGGGGGATTCCTCATAGGATGCATAAGGGACAACAGAGTGTCCATCACTATTATATGATAATCTTCTCATTCATTACCTTATGTTTATACCGAAAAAAGATAAATTGTTTTAAAGCAACATCTATTTTCTTCTTTGCTGTCTCTGGGCTTTGGCTGAAGTTTTGTTGTTTGGGGACAGTGCTTACTAAGGTTTCCAAATTGTTCTCCAAAACTGCTGTATCACCTGCGATGGAATGGGCTGTGCTTGAACAATATGTATTCCCAAAGATACTGCTGTTCAAATTAGAAGGTGGCTTTCTACCTCCTCAGGTTCAGCCAGATCCAAATAAATCTCAAAATAAAGATCATCTAACTTTCTAGCCCATTTTCCAAAACGTTCCTTACCTTCCCTGTCTTCAGCATTAAATTTTCTTAATAGACATTGAGATTGCAAACTCCTTTAGAACAACATGTATCAATAATGTCTCACAGGGTGATTAAACCATCTCTGATCTACTGTTACTGCCAGGTAGGATGAATAGTAAAGAGTTTTGACTGGTCTGGAGTTGGCCCACATGCATGAAGGTCCTTGCCATGCCTCCCCCAATAAAAACAAACGTGTATACCCTTGCAGAGGATGATTCGTTCATGGGGAAACCTAGGACTGGGCTTGGTCCCGAAGAAGCTCTAGATCCTTGAGTAGCTTCAGACACTACTGGCTTTTCAAAAAAACACTTTAGGACTGAGATTAACTTGGATTTGAAAACTCATTGCCTCCTTATGAGGTAGAAACAACTTTGGCCCTACACCTTCTACACTTATATTTCTGAGAATTAGCCAAAATTCGGGATCAGGCTCCAGAGACTATAGATGGATGGAGTGCTGTTCCCAAGGACAATCTCTGAACTCATTTGAAAGGGAACCAGGAAAGGGAATGTGTCTCTAAGATAAACATATATTTTATTGCGGCCTCCTCCTTGATCTTGCCATTACTGACCCAGTAAGTCCTCAGGGACTAGAGTGCTGGCGAACAAAAAATCCAGCTTAAGAGCACGGCTTCAAATCCATGTGCCTTCAGCTCTTGGAAACTCATTTCTGTTTTAGACTTCCTACCTACTTCACAATCTCAGAGAGAGAAAGAAAACACAAGGACATACGCAAGAAGAGCTTGAAAAAGGAAAAAAAAAAGATAATATTGAAGTTGGTCGTACAAACTTGGAATTCTAAATCCTCCCACTGGTCCGGGAAGCCCAGATGCTGGGTCTTTTCCTTATGGTTTTCTAGATCTCTTAGAATCTTTGCAGGTGTATATGTCTTTAACATTAACACAACATGCTTCTGTTCAAAGCATGGCCCTAACACTGCTGTGTTTGGGGCATCTGGACATTTAGAATGCCCTGGGAGGCAGAAAATGGCTCTTGTCTGATGATTATCCCCAGATGGAAAAGGAGATGGCAGTCTCACTGTATCTCTCTGCGTGGAGCAGTATGTGCCCTGCACAAGCCACACGACAGGACCCCATCCGGAAGCCTCCAAACTCTCCCCAGAGAAGCTAATGCAGGAGCAGGGCTGGGAGGCTCCACTCTGACACACATTCGGCAGGAAGTTCGGGGCCTGCTTTCATGGCGTATAGTCTCCTTTCCTTAGAAAGTAGATTCTGTGAGCTCTTAAGTGACTCAAAAAAACCAGAAGCCAGGTCAGTTCTTTGGAGAAATGATAACGATAATCAAAAGAACTAGCATTCATTGGACATTTGCTCTATGTTTGTATGGAGTATATTATTTAATCCTCAATACAGTCCATAAAGTACTATTATTAACCTCCCTTTTTACAAATAAGGAACCCGAGGCAAAGAGAGTTTAAGTACTTTCCCCAAAGAGTACCTGTGTTATTAAGGCAGTAAATCTTAAGACTACCGGAGTACGTCAAACTGGCCATCATTGCTATCATTAATTGAGTGTCACCTGTTGCCAGACCATGATGTGAAGGGCTTTAAATAAATCATACTGAAGAAACTGATGCTGAAAGAGATTAAATTAAATAAGCTTTGAAAGAACACACAGCCTTTAGTGACTAAACTGGGATTCAAAGTCCGGGTTTTCTGATGAAGAATTCTGCACTCTTTTACTACCCCACACTGCCTCATTTCACATCTTCCTCTAGGGGGCCCTATGTGTGACTATTTTTAGTTCCAAAAAATCCTCATTTTGAACAAATGAAATACAAAAAGGAAAATAACTGTTAATGCTCAGCTGTACACGTAAGAATGGGAAGGAGTATAAAGAGGAAGTAATATTAATGGTGTAATTTGCTAAGTGCCAGAGACTTCCCAAGGTGGTTAATACGTGTAATATTCTCTAATTCTAACAACAATACTTCAACATTGTCTGTCAGTAAAACACTCTATCAGTCAACTGAAAGTTACAGAAATCTCAAGCCTTTCTGTTGTTTTGCCACCTTCTCCCCTAGCACGTTGGCTTCTTTACCCACGCTGCTTGCCTCGAGAGTATGAGATGGCTCTTTCATGCTAGCCTCATGTCCATTTGATAGACAGGAAGAAGCAGAAAAGGGACTGAAGCAGAAGTGACAACTGTATTGGGAAAACAAAGCTTTCCCGGTAAACCACAACTCATATCTCATTGAGCAGAACTGTTTCCACGGGGCACTCTCCTTGTTGCAAGGGAGCCTGAAGAATCAGGGATTTTAGCTGGCCACATTGCTACTGTGGTTCTAGGATTATTTAATAACATCCTTTCCTCCTAGTATGAACAAATGTTTTAGGCCCACCTTCCACATTCCCATCCCCAGATATATGATCAGCCATTTCTACAAGAAGCCTTGGTTTTAATATTTTTAGTCTCTTTTTTTGCTCTGTTTCCATAGACTTTGCTTTTCATTTATTTCCTCTCTGTCCCTTGCTGTGCTTTCTGTGGTGGCTATTCTTCAATGTGCTCCTTGTAATTTAGTCTTCATTTAGAATTTTGTTTTTCCATTTATCAAGTTAGGTTGATTCACATTTCCTATCCTCCTGTTTGCAGGCCATCACTTCCTGTTTTCTGGTCACCTTTTCTTTGAGTTTTTCCATTTGTGCTTTGTAGTGTTCCTGCGTAACTACAATTGCTCTTTCAAGGATTGGTTTCTGTTAGTTTTCTGGTTTTTTTTTTTTTTTTTTCAGTTCCTGTTGTAATATTAAGTTACAATTTTCATCTGCTTTGTGGAAACCATTTGCAGATGAGTATTTCTATTATCTATAGGAATTGATGTTGCTCTCATTCACGTTTTATTCTAATGTATCCTTGTGTGCAGGCAGAGCTTCCTCATTCCCTATTACTTGCATTTAAATGGGATGGACTTCCCTAGACTTCCAGTAGAAATGGGGTGGGGGATACAGGGATGTGCCAGGATATCATTCGGAGCTTCACAGCTCACACCTCCCTCCTCTGTCGCTACAGTGAATGTCTTACAATGTGGTCATCCCTGTAGCCAGCCCTGTCTGACTCTCAGAGGCCAGCCTGGTTCAGGTGAACTTCTCCCGCCAGCCTCGGATTTCCTAGTTCCCTCCACAGCCCTTTCTTCCACCATGATGCACTCTTAGAGACTATTTCTTGCTGGCACATTCTGCTATCTGCCACCTCTGGGCTCCTGAACACTTTCTCAACCTTGTCTCTCTCTTCCTTCCCCAGTGCTCTTGAGGTGCTCAATCTCAGTTATACTCACAGAAGTCCCCTCTAAGGTAGGATGCTCTCATTTGGGAAGCAACTATTTGCTGGAGATGTCTGAGATCCGCCAGTACTTTGAACCCCTCTGCCCACCCTGTCCTTCCCCTCAGTCTTCTCACAGTCACCTACTTCCTGTGTGGCTTCACCTTCGATGTAATCCATATGCATGTGAGTATTCTCTGTCTCCTAGTTTCACTGAAAATATAAAGGTTTTTTTGTTTATAATTTCATCTTTTTTCTCCACATGATTTCCAGGAGAAAGGAGATATTCCAAAATTACTTGGTTGGTTATAAAACTCTTGGTTATAAAGTTTGATTTCCAAAATTTCTAAAGTTACAAGAGTAGGTGTCATTTGCTAAGGGCTGCCAAGGGCCAGGCTCGGTGCCATGTACTACGGATATAATGACTCAGTAGAACAAACCCAAGGGCTAATTGCTGCCATTATCTCATTATCGGATGGAGTAACTGTGGTCCAGGAAGGTTAAGTAATTTGCTTAACCTGACACAAGGAGGATAAGTAGAAGAACTGGGATTCAAAATCAATTGGTTCTAAATCCGGAGCCCAAACTCTGATCCCATGAAATAACTTGCCACTTTTCTTGCAGATTTTAATCTTTCAAGATTAAAATTATTTATGTACATTTCCAATTGTGCATACAGCAGCACATCATGTCACGATTTAATGTGGACCAAATATAAAGACCTTGATTTATAAACTGCCCTGAGAATGGTTCCCTGAGAGCTTCATGTATTTTTCATTTAGACTTGAAAGTAGAAATCTGACCTCTAATTTTAATATGAAAAGATAAATATGGCCTACATTGCAGCAATATATATTGAAATATAAGTAAGCCTCTTTAATCTGTTCTGCAAAACTTGACAAAATATTGAGTTAAAGATAAACATAGTAACAAAGAAAATAACATTCTGAAAATACCGGGTACAGTGAAGTTGTAAGATACTATATTAATTTACATATATTGTCCACCATGATAATTTTTACCAATTCACCTGTCAAAATCTTCATAAGTTTGTAAGCAGCAGACTATATTTCAAACATAAGCCATATAATAACCATAGGTTCAAGGTTATATATTTGTAGAAATAACATTTAACAAACTCCTATTAATGGTAGAGATTTTTAAAATACATAGATACGAAGGTGAAATATAGAACTGACACAAGAACATATGTATATATGTAATTTACATTATATAATATTATATACATGCAATAATATTATATGTAATATGTAATATATACACATATGTGTATAATATACATATATTATAATATGTGTATATATAAATATGTAATAATATTATATACATATATAATTATATATGTATATAATTATAAATATTATATATGTACATATTATTTATATTATATAATTTGTGTAAATTACATACAATTATATTATGATATGTTTGTGGCAAGTGGCCCTTAATCTTCAGTTTACAGACAACCAACTTGAGGCTCAGAGAGGTTAAAGAATTTTGAGAAGTATTTTAGCTCTTTACTGTTAGGGCTGGAGATAGAATGCAGGACTCCCTGAATTCCAAAGTCATTCTCAATTTACTGGGCTGCCTTGAAGGCCTAAATTCAAAAGAAATAGAATAATCTTGCAAGATGCAAACTAGAGAGAAACAAGGGAAAGTGAATTTTGAGCTAATTTATAGTGGAAAGTTTAATTTTCCAGTGAATTCCGAATTTGTGGACAGTAGATTATTTTTTCTGGACCTAAAACATTTCGATGTATTCAAGGAGCAACTTCACTGCTCAAATGCCCTGGACAACATCCATTTTTTCATCATATCCCTCACACAAGGCCAAAGCCCGAAAGCAGAGCTAGAATTTGACGAAGTTTAAAGTTATATGCGCTGAGCACTAATATGCTCTGTCATAATATTAAATAATCTACATAATATTTAATCTATATTAAATAATCATGTAATCGGGGCCAGCCCAGTGGTGCAGCAGTTAAGTTCGTGTGTTCCACTTCAGCCACCCCGGGTTTGCCAGTTTGGATCCTAGGCGCGGACCTGCTCACCGCTCATCAAGCTGTGCTGAGGTGGTGTCCCACATAGAAGAACTACAACTACAACGATGACACACAACTACGTACCGGGGCTTTGGGGAGAAAAAAGAAAAAGAGGAAGATTGGCAACAGCTGTTAGCGCAGGGCCAGTCTTCCTCAAAAAATAAAAAATAATCATGTGATAGCATAAATTTGTATTTTCAGCTAATATATTTAAACACAATCAACTACATCAAAATGGCAACACACACCAATTTGCGATTTTCTCCATGCAATTCAGTGGACATGGGTGAAATGAGTGCACATAAGGTAAAGCAGGCAAATGCCAGCTAGCTCCTCTACAAACACATGATGACAGGCTTTATGGGGCTCTAAGCACACTGTACAGGAGCAAGAACCATTTTATTTTTCTCCACTAGTTGGAGAATATTGAGCTCCAATTGTTATCACATAGAAGAGAACTGAATTGCTATTGGGACATTTATGACACCCAGCAGCCTGACTGACTTGGACCACACAGCAGTTCAGCACAGACACCATTGTTTTTGAAGCCCAAAAAATGCACATTATTTAAATGACACCTGCTAGGGAAAAATCGACACTTCTAAGGTCTATGAAAATATTGAAACTCAGTAACTCTATAAAAGTGAATCGGTGGCCTTGGGGGTTAAAACTAAAATTCTTACTTTTTGAGCACAGCCAAGTTTTATGTGTCAAGATACATTCTTTAAAAGAGAGATAAAGCCTCTCTTTAAGTTCTAAAACCAGTCAATCAGTAAACAGTTGACAATTATTTATTCAGTCACTGTTTTATGAAATGCAGAGGGCCAGGTGATGAAGACAATGCACTTCTCAATGATTTCACTAGCTGAGGACACATGACAAGTAAATATATACACACATAAATACATATACAAGACCTCTTAAAATATAAATTTGATTATCTCTCTCCTTTGATCAAAATCCCTCAACTGGCTTCAAATTTCCCTCACAGTAAAATGCAGAGCCTGTAACTCCCTACAGGATGGTCATCCTCGCCCCCTCCCTCACCATCCCTGACCTTTTCTCTTACCACTCTTCCCCTCATTCAGTCTACTCCAGCCTCAATGGATTCCTTGCTATTCTTGGAAAATTTGCAGGAAAGCTCCCACCTCAGAGTCTTTGCACTGGCAAACCCCACTGCCTGAAACTCTGCCCCCAGATAAACACATCGCTAAGTCTCTCAGATCCTTCACATTTTTGCTCACATGATGCATTCTCAGTGACATTTTTCTCAGGGAGCTCTGTCCTGACCATTGTTTAAAATTCCAAATTGCACTCTTATGCCCCAAATCCCAATTCATTTACTCTCCTTTATTATTGCTGCACCCTTATCATCACTTACCACTACATATTTTATATATTTATTCTCCTCTCTCCTATGATTTGAAGATTAGATCCCAGAGGGCAGGATCTGCTTTGTTCACTATTATATACCATCTCCTAGAATAGCACCTGACACATAGAAAACATTCCATAAATATTTGTTAAGTGAATGAATAAACAGTAACTGACAGTAAAAAAAAAAAAAAAGAGCATGATAAATACCAAATTAGAAACATAGAAAATTTATAATAAAGCATTGAGAAGAAAACATCAGCAAGGATGATCATACGTGGTTGTCTAGAGCCAGTAGGTTTCAGGTGGACTCAGATGACTGTGTGAATGTCATAAAAGTACAAATGGTGGAGACAGAGAACTTCACATGGGGAGTGGCATCCCCAGACCACTGAGGAGGCATGGTCACACTGAATACAGGAATGTAGCTGAAGGGGGTTTAGGAAAAAGGTGAGAAGTCAGTGGTGCCTGTGTTGAGAGTGACTGGAAGGACATAATCAAGAAGTTGAACATCATTTAGCCCCTACTTATTTCAGTATGGATCTCTAAAAAATTATGGGCATTTTTTATGTGAATGTAATGAAAACATCACAACTATAAAAAGAGAAACAATAATTGTTTTGTATCATCTAATACCCTTCCCATTATCAAGTTTCCCAATTTTGCAACATTTCTCCCAACAGCTTTTTTGTTTGAATCAGGATTCAAACAAGATCTCCACTTCTCATTTTGTTCTCACGTTTCCTAAGCATTTTAAATCAAGAGCAGTATCCTCTCTACTCTTTTTCTTCATGTTATTGATGTGAATCAGAACCTGGGAAAGTTGCCCTGTATGATGTCCCAGAATCTGGATTTATCTGATTGTTTCCTTGTGATGTTATTTTTCTTGTCCCTCTATCATATTGTCCTAAAATGGCAACGAGACCTAGAGGCTTGATTTGATTCAGAATTCATATTTTTGGCAAGAACACTTTACAGGTGGTGGTTGAGTGTCCCTATTTATCATACCAGGTGTATACAATGTTTTTTGAATGATCTTTAGTGATAAAGCTAGTAAGAATACAGTGATGGTTAGGGTGAGGACAGCCTGATCCCTCTGCGGTAAAAGCTCGTTCCTAATATACTGCCCGATGGTTTCATTCATTCAAGATAGTTTCTTGAATCAATTATTGTATTTGAGATTGCAAAGTGGTGAATTTCTAATTTTATCATTTCCTGCACAATTGTTAACTGGAATTTTTCTATAAGGAAGGTCTTTACCTCATCAAATGAAATAAAATTCAGACAGGAAGGGAAGGATAAATGTTTATTCCCTTTTTTTCTTCATGCTATTGTTCACTGTAAGGAACTGGTACCCTAGCTAGTATTTTTTGTTGGAAACTAAAGCTCTACTGTTATCTATCTTTTTATTTACTTTCATAATGGTCTTCTAGCCAATTTTTAAAATTTAAAGCCTTTTACATCCTGAATCAAACAAAAAGTTACTTGTAGTTGCTTCTATTACACACCTAATTTGAGGTACTTTGAGAAGTTTAAGAGCTTAACTACTGATAACTCACAGATAAGCTTGTTACAATTTTACAGATGTCAATACTAGAAATGGAGTTAGTTATCTACACATTGTGTATGTGTTTTATCAAATATAGGTGGATGCTTTGATATTTTGATATTTTATCCTTTAGCATAAACTTTTATTAAGTACATCCTTAGGTAAATATAAACAGAAAGTGTCATTCAAATAGTTGTTTTTCATCAAATAAGAATTCTTTCTTGAATTACCTTTAAAAAATAATAATTAGAGGGGGCCAGCCCAGTGGCATAGTGGTTAAGTTTGCATGCTCTGCTGTGGTGGCCCAGGGTTCGCAGATTCGGATCCCGGGCACGGACCTACTCACTGCTCATCAAGCCATGCTGTGGTGGCATCTCATATAACATGGAGGAAGATAAGCACAGATGTTAGCTCAGGGCTAATCTTCCTCACACAAAAAAAATTAATAATAATAATAATAATTAGAACATTAAGTAGATCTCCAGAGTTCCTTAAGCAATGATTACTAACGTTCCTATTAAAATTCAATTTCAGGAACTCTCATTAATTACTGGTGGGAGTGCAACTTTGGGAAAGCCACTCTCGAAGACAGTTTGGCAGGTTCTTAAAAACTAAACAGACTTTTACCATACAATCCAGCATTAGCACTCCTTAGTATTTATTCAAATGAACTGAAAACTTATGTCCACACAAAAACTTGCACATGAACATTTATAGCAACTTTATTCATAATTGCCAAAACTTGGAAGAAACCAAGGTGCCCTTCACTAGGTGAATGGATAAATAAACTGTGGTACATCCAGACAATTGAATGTTATTCAGTGCTAAAAGGAAATGAGCTATCAAGCCATGAAAAGACATGGTGGAACCTTAAATGCATATTACTAAGTGAAAGAAGCCAATATGAAAAGACTACACACTGTATGATTCCAACTATATGACATTCTGGAAAAGGCTATGGAGACAGTAAAGAGATCAGTGGTTGCCGGGGCTTAGGGGTGAGGCGGCCGTGATGGGGGGGTGTCTGGGAACTCTGTACTTTCCTCTCCATTTTGCTGTGAACCTAAAACTGCTCTTTAAAAAAAGTCTATTTTAAAAAAACTCACTGTCAGCAGTGATACCCGTGGACAAAGAGTCTATTCACCAATAAACTACAATTTTGGAGCTTATCACTCTTTTCCTGCTGTAAAATTAACCCTAGGATACGTAAGAACATTTAAGTCTATGTCTGACAATGAAGAGTAAATAATATTTGAAAATTCCTTGCAATATCTGACTACAGTAGGCGTTCAATAGATGTGCACTGAAAAGTCATTAAGGTATCTGTATGAATCACTCAGGAAGCTTGTTAATATGAAGATTCTGATTCAGCAAGTCTGAGATGGGGTCTGAGATTCTGCATTTTGAACAATCTCCCAGGTAATGCTGATGCTGCTGGTCCCTCAAACCACAATTTCTGTGGCAAGGATCGCTTTACAAACTGAAATGTCTCCAAAGAGTATTCCCGCTTAATGGTGGTTGGCAAAGGAAAAATTCCTCTAACGAAACTGGTTTGGAAAATGATTAATATATTGCTGCCTTCTTGGAGAACCTGATATACATAGAAATATTAAAAGCTCTGGGTAAAGCAAACTGTGGAGCTTTGCATAATCCAGCATTCTACAATCATATATGACCATAGTATCTTATTACCTATCTGAGTAAAAGCTATTAATCATCCCAATATTTCACAGTACACATTTCACAGAATGCTGATTTATACAGGTTAATAAAAAGCACATAATTTTAGCTTAAGGATAATATTTTAAGTCTAAATTACCCAGCCTCAATTATCTGATTCTCTTTAAATAAAGGAAATAACCACAGTGAGTGGCAGGTTAAGCACTGAGAATAGTGACCTTCCTTAACTATACATCAGGAGGAGAACAGGCAGGGGACAAAAGTAGATTTCAGACTCTCAGGCAGTATTCTTGCTGCAGAGTGCTGAAGACACGATATCCCAGATTGGGTGGCCAGGTGCATGTCAGAGATGATTAGTGAAGGAAAAAAGGGGAACAAAGTTCTTCACTTTCTTGACATAAACTGTCCGGTAAAGGAGAATGGGAACATCTGTTTCTGCTGACTCAGAAATGTTCTTTGCCATATATCTCTTCTTCCCCAGGCAAAGGTACCAGTACATATTTTCTTTAAGGTTACATGTCAAAGAGGTATGGCTGTCGGGCCCTACCCTTCCTTCAATTTGAGTGGAGGTAGAAGACAGTTATAGTTTTTCTGTGTGTATCCAAAAGAGTAAGTATGCAATTACATCAGCTTACCTACTGTGAACTAGGCGTGAGTAGGCCAATAATATCTTCAGATATTATAGTCTGACGATTACATTAGCACGTTATCTTCCCACTTAAGGCTAAGAGAGAAAATCTATTATGAGGAGAGCCCTCAAAGCTGTTCCCAACAGACTGCAAGAATGAGCTTGAGATTTACACATAAATATTGTTAGTTTCTAGAGCTCTATGCCTTCTTTTTGGAAAAATGAAGTGGAGTAAAAAAACATTGGAGAAAACAGAAATCATGAGCAAACAGAGGAAAAATATAGGGTGACCCATCTCAATTTTTAAAATAATGTTTTTGCACTTACTTTTTAAAAATACATCATAGAAAATACTGACGAAAAGTTAAGCAAAATGAACTATAAAATTCTTCCAACTTTAGAAGTATGTTTGAAATTTATCAAAATAAAATTTTGGGAAAATAAAAGACAATAACAATCAATAAATTAACCATGACTTCTAATCCTACTACTCAGAAATAACCACTATTAATATTTTGGTGTATTTCCTTTCAGAAATCTTTTTCTCTGCTTTACACATTATTTCCTTTATATAAATGGACTCATACTGTGTAAATAATATTTTCTGTTATTAAGTATATACTTAGAATATAATTTTATGCCATGTAGTGTGTGTGTATGTTGTATATAAAATAATTTATTTAACCATAATATTACTATTCTCAGACAGGGCTTCACAGTTTCATAAACAATCAAATCCTCCCCCAAATGACCATGGGAATAAAAATAATTATTTTAATATTTTTGAACCTTGCAGGTGTTTTCAGGTAGCAGCAAATTTTAGGGGAGGATCAGCACCCTGTATGGTTTCTTTAATCATATACCTTTCTCATTATTGCTATATAGAAGGAAGAGAGTGGATTGTAGTGATTAGGATCCATATTTTCTTTAGAATCAGGTAAAACGTGGTTTCAATTCTTGCCTTGTCACTTACTGTGACTTCGGGCAAGATCTTAATATACCTAGGCCTCAGTTTTCACATCTGCAAATTCTGAATAATAATAAAATATTCCCCATAGAGGTAATTAAATAAAATAAATTAAAATCAGGTTTTACTCGGGCACCATTGTGTACTTGGTGCTGCCTGCCAGGCTTCGCCAGCTCTTTCCTGAAGAGCTCAGGCAGGGTCAATCCAGCCGGGTATGGATCAGTGGCAGTGTCTGGGGCTCTGCTTAAAATAAAGACTTTACAATGATAAAATGATTTGTGATAATGATTGAATCTACAACTTGATTAGAGAGCTACGTAAATAATCAAACTACTCATAAAAGCATGTAAAGCCACAAAAGACACATACGTGGAGTGCTAATATCAACATCCACTTTTCCCTCTGTGAAGACTTGGTAATAAACTATAAACCATGTGGAAAGAGACCAATCTCTGGACTGCTTGCTAGATTTATTTCCCTCTTTCCAGGTCCTGTTGACCTTTTTCTCTTCCTGTGTGTCCCATTTCACTCTTGAATCATAGAAGTTTTTTTTTTAAACAGATGCTTTCTTTTTTTGTAAGATGACTTTTTGTTTTTTTGCTGGGAAAGATTCGCCCTGAGCTAACATCTGTTGCCAATCTTTCTCTCCTTTTTTTTTTTTCTAGCAAAGCCCAGTACATAGTTGTATACTCTAGTTGTAAGTCCTTCTAGTTCGTCTGTGTGAGCCGCTGCCACAGCATAGCTACTGACAAACGAGTGGTGTGGTTCCATGTCCTGGAGGCAAACCCGGGCTGCCAAAGCAAAGCACACCCAACTTTAACTACTGGACCATCAGGGCTGGCTCGAATCACAGAAGTTTTTTTGGGAATACTACTTTCCTGCTTGAGGGCTCTACTTACTGTATACACAAAGTCTTTTCCCTTTCCCACCTAAAGTGCCCATGACATGGCCTACAAGGACTGTCTCCATCTTTTGTTTTCTACGACAATATACTCCATCCAGACGCTATACAAAATGCAGATTGCTTCCTGTCATCCAGCCAGCCAAGGGTAGATTTCTGCTGTAACTCTTGGTCTTGATCCCTCCTTGAGCTACCTCTGCATTTTAATGCTATATTTTCTAGCTTGTTGCAATGCATATAGGTACATTTTACTTTTCTTTTAGTTAAAAAAAATCATAGATAAAATTAAAATAAATTCTTAATTGGAATCTGAATTAGCTGCATAAATACTACCAAATCTTCTGTGCAACTGCCCTGAACATCTCTTCTAGGCAGCAGCCACTCCAGAAATGTTCCCATGGAAACTATCATGTTCAATATTACCTCAAGTGCATTAGTGCTATGTCTAGTCTCAAAGTCAATTATGTTTGGCTGAGGATAATCTGCCTTAACTCCCATTAAATTAGAACTCCTTTTTATTAATAATGTTAATACTTATAATATCTGACTATAATATATATTTGCATTTTTTCTAAAGTACAGAGCCACAGTTCATACTTAAAAAGTAAATAGATACAGTACATTTTTAGACAATTTACATTTCCTATTTTTTAAGTCTGCTCTTAGATTCTAAAGATATTTCCATATATGTTTAAGAATGTGAGATTTGCAATTTATAAAATGACATGACCTCTCAGTATTTCAAATAATCACATGTCCCTACTACTTTAGAGAGTAATAAACTCAGTTAATATTTAATATACAAAAGAGGCAAGCCCTAGAACAGTGCTGTCCAGTAGAAATTTCTGCAATGATATAAATGTTCTATATCTGTTCTGTCCAAAATAGTGAAGAGCACTTGAAATGTGACTAGTGTGACTGAGGAATGGAATTTTTCATTTTAATTAATTTAAATTTAAATAGCCACATGTGACTAGTCACTACCATATTATATGGCAGTTTCCAGAAAACTTTTGATAGAAATGTCCAGCATTAAATACACTCTGTTTAATATCTTATGTCATAACAGCAATGTTTCAATATGGAACCCCGAAGCTGTTTTCTTCTTTATTCGGATGCACATTCAGCCATTCTCATTCTGCACCTCATTATTTCCTATGCATCAGAGTTATTTATAAGGATGTACCTCTTCTCCAAGAGATTATAAACTCCTAGAGTACAGGAACCACATCTTTCTCAATTCTGTGTGCCTCACTGACCTTACTACAGTACCTTGTACATTATAAGTACTCAGTGTTTGCAAATAATAACAATAGCCCTTTCTCATTTCAGTTTTCAAAACACATTCTGATGGCATACTTCCCCCTTAGTACTGCTCTGTGACCTGGTATAACTTAGCTCCTCCAGAGTTTAAACCTTGTTCTCTGTGCTGTATTAGGTAGCCTCCCAGAGAGTGCATTTTATTGCTCTGGGAATAATCTAAATCAGAACTCTAGAAGAAAAATCTCCAACTTTTTATCTTCCCTGCCATGATATATTTTGAAAGAAGTAGAGTAGACATTTTTTTGCAACATTGCATCAAGAAAAGGAACTAATGGTGAACTAGAGAAGTCTACAACCAGGGAATTGAAAAATTAGTTCTTTAAATGCACCCTTCCTTTTCCTGGCTCTGTCTCGAGGCATTTTTTTCATTGATCCCTTGTGACAGAAACAAAAGTGAACACTAGCTGGGGGACTACATGCAACTCAGTATAATGGCATATTCAGAACAATTCCAAAGGGAAGGAGGCAAGAAGCAAGAAATCTGTTATTCATCCGTTTTACTCTGATAAATTTTAAAATAAATCCCCTAAAGACAACTATTCAGAAAGCTCATATTTAGGACTGAGGGACATTAGCTTGATTATTCCAATTTTTTTTTTGTTATTGGTGAGGAAGACTGGCCCTGAGCTAACATCCGTACTAATCCTCTTCTATTTTGTATGTGGGATGCCACCACACCATGGCTTAATGAGTGGTACATAGGTCCATGCCCGGATTTGAACCTGCGAACTCCAGGCTGCCAAAGCAGAGTGCATGAACCTAACTGCTACACCCCCAGGCCAGCCCCAATTATTCCAAATTTTTGGTATCAATGTGAAGAAAATAAGGTTTTAAGTTTAAAATAAAAGCTCTAGATAACATTAATAGTCTAAAAATGATCATAATTAATCCACCAAGGATTTTACAAATCTATTTTATCTATTTTACAGAAAGCTAGCTTTATATGGAATTCTGTTCAGGGAAGGAGGGAAGTAAGAATCTAGATGGTTAAAACACACATCACATTTGTCTGATTAAATTTTATTTATATAAAATTTCATTTTTCATTTTATTCTTTCCTCTGTGGACAAAGTATGTGGGAACTTGATAGTGACTTTACTCATCTATAGAGTACTGTGCAGTTACATGGGAATAAGGGCCTTCTATAGCCTACAAACCAGGGGGCACAGCTAAGAAAATCAAGCATTATTTCAAAAATGTTTTGATTATGGGGCCGCCCCGTGGCGCAGCAGTTAAGTTTGCGCTTGGCGGCCCAGGGTTCACGGGTTCGGATCCCGGGCGCCTGCCGACGCACTGCTTGTGAGTCATGCCGTGGCGGCGTCCCATATAAAGTGGAGGAAGACGGGCACAGATGTTAGCCCAGGGCCAGTCTTTCTCAGCAAAAAGGGAAGGATCGGCAGTGGATGTTAGCTCAGGGCTGGTCTTCCTCGCAAAAAAAAAAAAAATGTTTTGATTATGCTCTCTCTATTCTATTCATTTTTTAGGTCCTAGGTTGTATGTACATGTTTATCAGAATTGTCTATGGTAGAAAAAAACTTGTGCTTCCCTTAGCATAGGAAGACTATAAAATCGGAATCGGTGTCACAATCATGCACCCTGTCTTTAAATTCATGAACTGTGGTTCTAGGCTTTGAGTTTGTCACGTCCTTCATCATTTGCAATTATGAAGTAAAGAAGATTTGGTTAGTGGATGAATAAATCCTTTTTACTAAAAATGTCTTCTGATTATATAAAAACACACTAGTTTTAAATCAGAATGAAGCGTATCATAGAGCATTTCCCCTCAAGGAATGAAGATCCATACCAGTTTATTGTTTTCCAAATTTGGTTTAGCACTTCGTAGCCTTGAAATTGAAGAAAATGGCCAAAGAATTGCAACCAATCATAAAATTCAGGCTTCTGCTTCCTTGTCCTACAGATAACAAAGGGGCCAGCTGGTAAAAATGATTATGGGTTAGTCTATTCACTACATCTCTGGGTAATGGAATGTGATAACTCTATTACCCATAGATAGCGTCTACACTTTTTGAAAATCATGTAATTGATATTTACTGTCATAAGGGAAAATATTAAAAATTAGAGCTTAAGATTTTTCCAGTGCCTAAGTCCTTATTCTCTAGTATAACCAAATATAAATCAGATTGTGAAGATAAATAAACTGTTTATTTAATAGTCAAGAAGTTTACTTGTATTTGGACATTTATTTATTTAAGTATGTCAGTTCTATTGTTAAACCTGGATATAGGCTTTGATTCTGCTAACAAACAAAACAGAACAAAAGAGCTTAAGTATATCAGCAAGTATTCTATTCTTCTCTCTAACAGAAACTAGACACTTGGGTAAAATCACACTTCTCCATACCTATCCCCACCATGACATGCTGCCTTTCACATCTCATATTCACATTTAGCCTGGCACTGTGTTTAGAATAATTTTCAGTAATGGACCCAGCAGGAAAACGCACATGGGCTTTAGAAATTATTGTGCATAAAAAGAAAAAAATGCATTAAAACGGTGTCCATTTATTACAATTTAGTATGGTAAGACATTTAGGGAGGGATGGAATAAATATTTTCGCCTTATTATGTTTTTAATTTTATAGTAAACAATGTCAAAGTGTAGACTTTAGCTATTCTGTTTTGAAGCCGACTGATCACATTCACATTTTACTATAGGAGTTAGCATTTACATATTGAAATGCCAGCATTGTTTACTAGTAATATAATAGAAAACGATCATTCCCACTTTATGCCTGAAACAAATCACCACACTGTCAAAGGTCAGATTCATATAAGTGAACTTTTTAGAATATATTTTTGATTCTGTTTAGAAATAGATTTTGTTATTTTTTTCCTTTCACAATTGAGTAGCATTCAGATCTCACCTGTAGGAATGACATCACTAAAATGATGACATAGAAGACCCCAGCCTCCACATCCCCTCACAAAGATCAACAACTAGACAACTATCCACAGGGAAAAAAAAAATGGCTCTGGGAGAGCTCTAGAGTCCTATTAAGAAATTTTAGGAACACAGTGGAACAAAAAACCTAAGAATAATCACACAAGAAGAGAAGGAAGACAGCTTCATTTTGCTGCATCATCCCATCCCCCAAGCCAGAATTGTCCAGTGCCAAGAGGGAACTTCCCAGCTAGAAAGAATTCCCCTCGCCAGGAAAGGAAGAGCAGGGTGAGAAACGAGCTTCTTCAGACTTTGGGGCACTACAGGATGGTCCCGCTTTGGTTTAACCTTACCCAGACCAGAAAGCTGAGACGTAGAGAGAGCCAGGAAAGGGAATAAAAGCAGAGGCTACTAACAGCAGCCACACAGCGGGAGCAGTTGCAGTTCACAGTGACTGGCTCTGCAGACAAACTCAGTAGATTTCACCATTGATGAAACCAATGGCCAGCACAGCCACCACAGACCACCTGCAGATTTCATCAGCTTTCACCCCACAGGTATTCACACTCACTGATGCCAGCCACCTGAGTCCCTTCCTTCTCCCTCCCCCTCAGCCCCAGTCAGAACCCAAGAAAAACACTGGCAGCTGCTTCAGGCTTCTGCAGCTGCAAGAGTATATGACACCACCCTACATCCCTGCAGCTGACCCCCACTGCCCTGTGAGTGCTCAGGGCTAGCCCCTCCAGCTGTGCACTTGGACACCCCTGGCCCAACTCCCATCACCAGCCTCCACTGCAGTAAGCACAGCCTGGGGGGACAGTGTGGAGCTACAGGAAAGCGTACCAACAGCCAGGGCCCCCACAGCTGCTCGTGGGCCCAGATCAGGCCCTGTCTTCTATCACTGGCCTGCAACACCACACTCACTTGTAGCTAGTCCCTCCAGATGTGCACCTGCACACCAACACACAGACCCCCATTAGAAGCCTCCACTACAGTGTGAATACGCAAAGAGAGAGTGTGTCACCTTTGGAAAGCATGCCGGTGGCCAGGGCCCTACAGCTGCCAGTGAGCTCTTAGTTGGCTCCGACCTTTGCTGTTGGCCCTGGACCCCCCCACCATGTATGCATCTGCAACTAGTCCCTGTAGCTGGCCACCACAGCTGAGTGTATGAACACCAACAGCTCAGGCCACCACCAATGCCTGTCCTGGTACCTAGCTGCTGATCCTGGAAGTGCCGCTTAAGACCTCAGCAGCACTTGCAGCCACTGTGGACTCCCCACAGTGTTCACGAAGGTCCACACAATTGTCAATGCTGTGGACCGAAGCAGCCTGAGCCAGAGACATCATGCCTTTCAGGACCCAATGCTGCCACATGCCCCCACACTAGGTATCCTGTACCACTAGACCCAGAATCACAGCTTGCTCCAGGGTGTCTCCTTCCACAGGTGAAAGTCTTCCCTTACTAATATCAGTCCATGAAGTCTGGAAGAGGTGACAGGTGACTGCTTCTTCAAAGGCGCAGACACCTACAAGGCTACAGGGATCATGAAAAACCAGGGAAATAGGACTCCACCAAGGGAATACAGTAAACGTCCAGTAACTGGCCCCAAGGAAATGGAGATCTACGATTGCCTGAGAAAGATAAACAATTAATGATATCAGGAAAACAATATGAGAACAAAATGAGAAGTTTAACAATGAGATAGAAAACATAAAAAAGAACCAAACAGAAATTTTGCAGGTGAAGAATAAAATGACTGAACTGAAGAGTTCAATAGAGAGTTTCTACACAGACTCAACAAAGTGAAAGAAAGAATCAGTGATCTAGAGGACAGATCAATAGTTTTACCCAATCAGAGGAGCGAAAAAAAGAATGAAAACGAATGAAGAAAGCCTAAAAAATTTATGGGATACTATCAGAAAAGTAATATACACATCTTTGGAGTCCCAGAAGAAGAGAAGGAAATGGGGTAGAAAGTTTATTTAAAGAAATATTGGCTGAGAATGTTCCAAAACTGGAGAGAGATTTAGACATCCAAGTTCCTGAAGCTAATGGGTCATCCCCAAAATTCAATCCAAAATGATCTTCGCCAGGACACATTATGATACAACTGTCTGAAATCAAAGACAAAGAGAGAATTTTAAAAGGAGCAATAGAAAAAAATTTCTCTCATAAAAGAGAACCCTCTAAGTCTATCAGGGGATTTCTCAGCAGAGACCTTGCAGGCTAGGAGAGAATGGGATGATTTATTCAAAGGGCTGAAAGAAATAAACTGCCAACCAAGATTACTTTACCCAGCAAGTTGTCCTTCAGAAATGAAGGTTAGATAAAGACGTTCCCTAATAAAAGCTGAGGGAATTCATCACTACCAAAGTTGCCTTACAAGAAAAGATGAAAAGAGTTCTTCAAGCTGAAATGAAAGGATGCTAATTAGTAACATGAAAACATACAACACACTGGCAAAGGAAAACATACAGTCAGATTCGGAATACTCTAATAGAGCAATGTAGTGTGTTAATTATTTAACTCTGATATAAAGGTTAAAGGGAAAAAATATTAAAAATAATTATAGCTACAACAATTTGTTAATAGATACGCAATATAAAAAGATGTAAACTGTGAAGTCACAAACATAAAAGGGGAGGATTAAAAGGATAGAATTTTGTATGCAATTGAATTTAAATTCTCACCAATGTAAATAGGCTATTTAATATAAAAATAGGTTGTTTAATATATATATATATATATGTTTTATGTAGGCCGCATGGTAACCACAAAGGAAAAACCTACAGTAGATTCACAAAAGATAAAGAGAAGGGAATCAAAGCATACCACAACAGAAAATCATCAATTCACAAAGGAAGGCAGCAAAAGAGGAAGAAAGGAACAAGGGAACTCTAAAAGAGCCAGAAAACATTAACAAAATGGCAAAAGTAAGTCCGTACCTATCAATAATTACTCTAGATACATATGGATTGAATTGTCCAATCAAATGACATAGATTGGCTGGATGGCTTAAAAGATAAGACCCAACTATACGCTACCTTCAGGAGGCTCACTTCAGCTTTAAGAATACACACAGCCTCAAAGCGAAGGGATGGAAAAAAGATATTCCATGCAAAAGGAAACTAAAAGAGAGCAGGGGAAGTTATATCAGACAAAATAGACTTTAAGGCCAAAAATGGTAACAAGAGACAAAGAAAGTTATTATATAATGATAAGGAGTCAATGCATCAAGAAGCTATAACAATCAAAAACATGTATACACCGATCACTGAAGGACTTAAATATATTAAGCAAACACTAACAAAACTGAAGGGAGAAATAAGACAAGAATACAATAATCATAGGAGACTTCAATACCTCACTTTCAATAATAGGTAGATCATCCTGACAGAAAATCAACACAGAAACATTAGACTTGAACCATACTTTAGAGCAAATAGACTTAACAAATACAGAACATTCCATCCAACAGGAGCAGAATACACGTTCTTCTCAAGCACACACAGAACATTCTACAGGATACATCATATGGTAGGTCACAAAACAAGTCTTGGCAAACGTAAAAAGTTTGAAATCATACCAAGTATCTTTTTAGACCACAGTGGTATGAAACTAGAAATCAATAACAGCAGGATGGTGGAAAATTTACAAAAATGTGGAAATTAAACAACACATTCCTGAATAACCTAACCAATGGGTCAAAAAAGAAATCAAAATTAAAATTTTAAAAATCTTGAAACAAATGAAAATGGAAGCACAGCATATCAAAATCCATGGGATGGTACAAAAGCAATTCTAAGAGGGAAGTTCACAGCGATAAATATCTTCATTAAGAAAAAAGAAAGATCTCAAATAAACAACCTAACTTTCCACCTCAAGGAACTAGAAAAAGAATAACAAACTAAGCCCAAAGGTAGCAGAAGGAAGCAAATAACAAGGATCAGAGCAGAAATAAGTGAAATACAGACCAGAAAAACAACAGAAAAAAATTAATGAAATTAAGAGTTTTTTTTAAGATAAACAAAATTGACAAACCTTTAGCTAGAATAGCTAAGAAAAAAAGAGAGACTTCAAATAAATAAAATTAGAAATGAAAGTGGTGACATTACAACTGATATCATAGAAATATAAAGGATAATAAGAGACTACTATGAACAAATATATACCAAAAAATTGGATAACCTAGAAGAAATAGATAAATTCCTAGAACACACTACCTACCAAGATTGAATCACGAAGAAATAGAAAATCTAAACAGGCTAATAATGAGTAAGAGATTGAATCAGTAATAAAAAACCTCCCAACACAGAAAAGCCCAAGACCAGATGGTTTCATTGGTGAATTTTACCTAACATTTAAAGAAAAAGTAACACCAATCCTTCACAAACTCTTTCAAAAATTGAAGAGGAAGGAACACTCCCAAACTCATTTTGAGGACAGCATTACCCTGATACCAAATCAAGATAATGACACTACCAGAAAACTATAGACTAATATACCTGATGAGCATACATCCAAAAATTCCCCCCAAAATAGTAGCAAACCAAATTCAGCAGCACATTAAAAGGATCATACACCATGACCAACTGGGATTTATCCCTGAGATGCAAGGATGGTTCAACATACAAAAGTCACTAAATGTGATACAACACATTAATAGAAGGAAAGATAAAATTAATATGATCATCTCAATAGACACAGAAAAAGCATTCAAAAAACCACAACATCTTTTCATGATAAAAACTCTTAACAAAGTGGGTATAGAAGAAACATACTCCAACACAATAAATGCCATCTATGTATGACAAACTCACAGCCAACATCATACTCAATGGTAAAAGGTTGAAAGTTTTTCCTCTAAGATTAAGAACTAGACAAGGGTGCCCACTCTCACCACTCCTATTAATCATAGTATTGGAAGTTCTAGACAGAACAATCAGGCAAGAAAAAGAAATAAATGGCATTCAAATTGGAAGGGAAGAAATAAAATTGTCTTTGTTTGCAGATGATATAATCTTCTATACTGTTAGAAGAAATCAACAAATTCAATGAAGTTGCAGGATACAAAATCAACATATAAAAATCAGTTGCATTTCTATACATCAACAACAAGACATCTTAAATAAAAATAGCAATCCCATTCACGATAGTATCAAAAATAATAAAATATTTAGAAATAGATTTAACCAAAGAGGTGAAAGATCTGTACGCTGAAAACTACAAGACTTGGATGAAAGAAATTGAAAAAGACACAAACAAATGGAAAGATATCCCATGTTCATGGATCAGAACTAATACTGTTAAAAGGTCCATACTACCCAAAGCCATCTACAGATTCAATGCGATCTCCATCAAAATTCCAATAGCATTTTTCACAGAAATAGAACAAACAATGCAAAAATTTGTATGGAACCACAAAAGACCCCAAATGGCCAAAGCAACCCTGAGTAAAAAGAACAAAGCTGGAGGCATCACACTTCCTAGTTTCAAACTATACTACAAAGCTATAGTAATTGAAACAATACAGTACTGGCATAAAAACAGACACACAGATCAATGGAGTAGAATCAAAAGCCAGAAACAAGCCCTCACATATACCCTCAGCTAATATTTGACAAGCAAGCTGAAAATACTCAATGGGGAAAAAGACACTCTCTTCAAAAAATGGTACTGGGAAAACTGGATAACCATATACAGAAGAATGAAACATCATACATCACTTACAAACATTAACTCAAAATGGATTAAAAACTTAAACATAAGAACTGAAACCATAAACCAAATAGAAGAAAATATCCCTAAGTTCCTTGACATTGGTCTTGGCAATGATTTTTTGGATAGAAGAGCAAAAGCTCAAGCAACAAAAGCAAAAATGTACAAGTGGGACTACATCAAACTAAAAAGCTTCTGCATAGCAAAGGAAACCATCAACAAAATCAATAGGCAACCTACCAAATGGGAGAAAATACTTGCAAATCATGTACCTGAAAAGGGTTTAATATCAAAAATATGTAAAGAACTCATACAACTCAATAGCAAAAAACAAACAATCTGATTTAAAAAATGCACAGAGGATCTGAATAGATATTTCTCCAGTGAAGACATACAAATGGCCAACAGGTACATCAAAAGGTGCTCAACATTACTAATCATCAGAAAAATGCAAATCAAAAGGACAATGAGATATTGCCTCACATCTGTCAGAATGGCTATCATCAAAAAGTCAAGAGATAGCAAGTGTTGGCAAGGATGTGGAGAAAAGGGAACCCTTGTGCACTGTTGGTGGGAATGTAAGTTGGTGCAGCCACTATGGAAAACAGTATGGAGGCTCCTCAAAAAATTAAAAATAAAACGACCATATGATCCAGCAATCCCACTTTGGGGTATACATGCAAAGGAAATAAAAACTGGATCTCAAAGAGGTATCTGCACTACCATGTTCACTGAAGCATTATTCATAATAGCGAAGATGTGGAAACAACCTAAGTGTCTGTCAACAGATGAATAGATACAGAACATGTGGTGTATATTTACAATGGAATATTATTCAGCCATGAGAAAGAAGGAATTCCTGCCATTTGTGACAACATAAATGAACTTCGAGGGCATCATGCTAAGTGAAATAAGTCAGATAGAAAAAAAACAAATACTGCCTAATCTCACTTATATGTGGAATCTAAAAATACTGAACTCATAGAAACAGAGAGTAGAGTGGTGGTTACCAGCGACTGGGGTATGGGGGAAATGAGGAGATGTTGTTCAAAGATTACAAACTTCCAGATATAAGGTGAATAAGTTCCGAGGATGGAATGTACAGCATGGTGATTATAGTTAATAATACTGTCTCATACATTTGAAAGTTGCTAAGAGAGTAGATTTAAATGTTCTCATCACAAAAAGGAAATGGTAATCATGCGAGGTGATGGAGATGTTAGCTGTCAACTTAGAAAAACGGGCAACTGCAAAACAAAAGGAGAGTGCTTATTTGGGGTCTTAGAATTGCAATTCGAGGAACAAAGTTTCCGGCAGCAGCCAGTAAAGTGTCCCCCCAAGGAGTAAAAGTTGGTTTTTATTAGCAAAAAGGGGAGCTTAGAACAATTACCTCAGTTGTTTGTTAAGAATTACGATGGGACAGTAAATTTATGTTCCAGTTCATTGGCTTACTCAAGGACATCTTGTTGTTACACAGAAAAAGTATATTTTTGCACACTCCTTCAGAAAGTCCTTTCTCAGCAAATAACTCCCTTTTTGGCAACCAAGCAAGGTCAGCACAGTTTCAAATTTTTAACAAGATGGAGTCCAGAGTACAAAAATGGAGTCACTGCTACAACTCATTTCACATTCCCCCCTTTTGCTCATGATTTTTCCAGAAGAAAACATCAACAGAGCAACATTAGTTCCTTGAAGCCAAAGTGGCTTGATTACCTTCTCCGGTCCCATCCAGTCCCCTTGCGGGGGCGGGGTCTTGTGAAAGAGTCAACAGTAATTTCCTCTAAAACTTCTGATCCATTAAATTCATCTCGATAAAGAGTGTCTAACATGGTCCTCTGGGCAAAGGTAACCTGCACAGTTGAGTGACTTACAGCAGAAGTTGCAATTTTCAGTAAGCACTTGATTAACATAATAAAGCATATTACTAAGATTAACAACAATAATCCAGTCTGTAATACCATCCTTAACCATGACCCTATTCCTGCTGGTAACCAGCCAAAGAGATTGAAATAATCCCCATGTCCTGGCATGTATCCAATTTGAGCCAATAAATTGATGTTATCCTTTATTGTTTTCAGTTCTTGTGCCACCTTGCCAGATTGGTTAACACAAAAACAACATTCCTCTTCTAGTAGGGCACAGGTGCCTCCTTTTTGGGCCATTAAGATATCTAGTACCCCTCCTCAAGAAAAAGACGGCCAGCTCAGTGGTGTAGCAGTTAAGTTCGCATGTTCTGCTTCAGTGGCCCGGGGTTTGCTGGTTCGGATCCTGGGTGCAGACCTACTCACCACTCATCAAGCCATGCTGAGGCAGCGTCCCACATAGAAGAACTAGAAGGACCTACAACTAAGATATATAACTATGTACTGGGACTTTCGGGAGAAAAAAAAAAGAGGAATATTGGCAACAGATGTTAGCTCAGGGCCAATCTTCCTCAAAAAAGAAAAAAGAATCAGCAGTTATAAAAACTCTACATGTATGTATATATAAAAAAAGATATCTAGTGCCCTTCTATTTTGTAGGACAAATTCTGTCAGTCTATCAATTTGAGATTGTTGATATTTAAATGGTTGAACAGAAGTGCTGAAAGTGGTGGCCATGACAATTGCAAAGTTGCAGATTGCTTTTCCAAGATCCATTACTCTGAACCAAGGGAAAAATGCTCTGGCAAAAACATGACCAAAACCCTTTCTACCCACAATTGCGTTATTGGTCAGCAACCACCCAAAATTATAACCATCCCAGTTTCACAGAGGTCTCTTTAATTGATATGAGAAGGATCCTAGATTTGACATGTGAGCAGTGGAGGGAAGAATCTAACAGTGGTGTCAGGGGCAAAAGCAACAACCCCACAACGCCTTTCCATTTTATAGGGAGAGTAGAGTAAATATTTGTGCCACATAAGAAGAAACATCCAGAACCTTATAAGGAGAAGGCATAAGTAGATCCTCTTGCCCAGATGTGTTTATTAGCTACAAAGGAAGAGACCTCATGGTCAGAAATAGAATCATCCTCACAGAGCACATGACAATCTGTTTTACTGGAATTGTGTGAAGGATTATAAGAGCATCTTATGCTTTTATATACTTGAAGCAGCAAATGAGTTTGATTCTTGTAAGTCAAATTCTGGCTAAGACATGCGGAGTCTCCAGGAAAAGGTAGGTGGAACTATGCTCCCACCCTTCTCCAGACTTTTGATCAATTCTCCACACTGTTCCATTGAGGGGGAGCACATTTGCTTTCCAGTGTCCAGTTCCATTATACATCATTTCCCCACCATAAGGATACATCATGAGTAATTACGTTGTAGTCATATAGATTCCAACGAAGAGTGAACTCATGATCATCTGGATCATATAAGAGTGCATAGTTACAGACATTCAATGGAAGGTAACCTAAAGTTTTGGCAGTTCCATTAATGTTTTTGAAACAAAGGGAAAGGTTTTTGATCAGTGTCCAAATTGAAGTAAGGGGTATTCCCTTATGAGCAGGAGGTACTCAGTGAAAGGTGGTAACACTGGGGGCTTGTTTCCCAGAGGGAAGTTCGTAGGTGGATTAAAAAACCCCAGAGGAGAAACCAGCATTTTGGGCAGATAAATTTCTCTATCCTTACAAGGATAGTGGCTAAGTCACTAATTCAGGTGTATCATGAGTATTATCTGCTCTAACACAAATCCAGCAATCAGTGAGGTTTGCAGAACTGGAAAGTTTCTGCAGGGTAGGAACGAAAGAGTGTGAAAGGCATGATAATTAGCGATGAGAGTTATGAGGAAAAATAAAGGGCTAACCTGACAGCCAAAATTACCCCTAACAACAAAAGCCACTGTAAGAAGAACTATTAAAAAATTATTTGATATGTCAGCTAAGCAGGAGGTTCAATACATAAGGCAATAACCAGTATAACGGCAACAAGTTCTTTCGATTTCATAGGGTTTTATCACCATCTAAGAATTCCTACTGTGTGCATTAGAGCAGAAAGCATTAAGATAACTATCAGGACAAACAATAGCCCAAATACTTCAATCCGACAATCTTTCATGTCCAGCTTCCCAAAGGCTCTGCAGATGCTTTCTAGGTTAAGATGCCAAACATAAACCCATTCTTGGAATTCTTCACTTTGTGTAAAGAGATCCACAAGAAGGAGTACAAAGGGACAAGTTACAAATGGAAGTCATATGCTTCCAGTATGTAGAAGAATAGATAAGAGTTCTCCCAATAGGACGATTAAGAGAAAGGTATGAAGGGAATAACAAATTGTTTGGTGGGAAAGGACATAAAAATATATTGGCCTGGTGCAGAATCTTGGGAAAGCTGTCTGCTCAGCTGTCATCTGCTTTAATCCCTGGAAATCCTTACTTTCAGGTCACCAGTTAATGTTCAGGTCCAGTCAGGGTTTGGTGCTTTCTTTAAATGTGATTCCTTGGAGTCTGGCAATGCAAGGGTTGGTTAACAGTACCTGAGAAGATTCCTTCAACCTTTGTTGCAAAGATACACTTTACCAAATTGCTGTAAGTTATAGATGGCTTAAAAGAGGAGAAAAGGGGGTTCTTTAAATCTGGAAAATAAAACATCAAAGCAATTGATCAGTTTCCCATTAGGGTTTTGGAAATGCCCCCGCCAGTCCAGTGTTATGATCTTAAAGTTATCAAAAACCTGTACTCTAGAGTACTTGTCAAAGTCTTTTCCATGAATATCCTTGAAGATGAAGTAGTTTTGCAGACACAGTTTTTTTTGCCAACGAATCAGAGTAAAACAATAACTGTCTATAAACGACAAAAGACTTAAAAAATGCCCATTATTAGATTTGATGAGAGCTCATTATAATACAACTAACAAGGAAATTTAGTTATTTTTGTGGCATACATTTTGAGATAATAATTGGAGTTACGATTGATAACATTATATTAGGATGTATCAGATTTCCAGGAATTTCACATAATTTCTGGAACACTTATAACACATATCTATACAGACAGAGTGTAAAGAAGGGTTAGTATTAATTCTTGTTTGACAATGCTTCCCGTGTAATTTAACATATCAAATAAGCCTAATTAGTTTAATATCTCTCAGGTCAAAAAGTTTTATTTAGAATTTGATTTTGGGGAAGTTTGTCAAAAATATCAAAAGGTTTAGGAAACTTGACGAATAGGATCACAGATTTTTATGAAACAGTACTTAATTATCCATTTAACCCCTGTGGATAGAAAGGCAGCTTGGAGACATCAGAATAGGAAGGAGCTGAAGCTGAAGGTGAAAGAAAAGTAGCCTTGCGAGTTTTTTTTGAGAAATGCTCAGAGAGATTTTTATTAGCTATAGTCAACTTAGAGACAGTATCTCATAGGGAAGCAAGTTGACACGCTTGAATTCTTTTGGAGGCCTCAGCATACCAATCAAAATAAGCTTCCCCTTCCACTTACTTAGTTTTGGATCCCTTATTTTCCAACCATGAATGCAAATAAATTAATTTAGGTATTTCAAATGAACCCCACTGGGGCCAAGCAAGTTTTAAATCATCCTTGGTATACCAGTGCCATTTCTCTAAAAATCTACATGCAAAGGGCCCATAATTTTTAAACATAAACCCAGTGGCGATCCCAAACAAAGGTTGCGTCCCCATAGCAGTCTTAGACCGTATACTTCCCGTTACAAGTATGTACTCACCAAAAGAGAAAGTAAATTCTCTTAAACCGACTCCAAAAGACACCCAGAATAAAAGCCGGAACCTCAACCAAGGTGAGAGGTTCGGGAACAAGAGGACTCACCACCTGAGCCTGGAGCCATCGAGAAGATGACAGAGCACAAGAGGCTCATGCAGATACCTGGCTTGAAACCAACTGTGGCACTGGAAATAGGTGGAAAGTCACTTCTGGTCCCACTTTGGACACCAAATATGTCAACTTAGAAAAAAGAGGCAACTGCAAAACAAAAGGAGAGTGTTTATTTGGGGTCTTAGAATTGCAATTCAAGGAACACAGCTTCTGGCAGCAGCCAAATAAGTGTCCCCCTAGAACTAAAAGTTGAAAGATTTTATTAGCAAAAAGGGGAGCTTAGAACAATTACCTTAGTTGTTCATTAAGAACTACGATTAGGGGCTGGCCCAGCGGCATAGTGGTTAAGTTTGCATGCTCAGTGGCCCGGGGTTCACAGGTTCTGAATCTGGACACGGACCTACACACCACTCATCAAGCCATGCTGTGGTGGCGGCCCATATACAAAATAGAGGAACACTGGCACACATGTTAGCTCAGTGACAATCTTCCTCAAGCAAAAAGAGGAGGGTTGGCAACAGATATCAGCTCAGAGCCAATCTTCCTCACCAAAAAAAAAAAAAAGAATTATGATGGGAGGGTAAACTTATGTTACAGTTCATTGGTTTACTCAAGGACATCTTGTTACCAAAAAAGTATGTTTCTGCACAGTCCTTCAGAAAGTCCTTTCTCAGCAAATAACTCCCTTTTGGCAACCCACCAAGGTCAGCAGAGTTTCAAATTTTTAACAAGATGGAGTCCAGAGTACAAAATGGAGTCACTGCTGACAACTCGTTTCATATAGCTAAGGCTATGGTGGTAGTCATTTTGCTATCTATAAGAATATTAAATTAACATGTTGTACAGGCATACCTCGGAGATATTGCAGGTTTGGTTCCAGACCACCTCAATTAAGAAAATATTGCAATAAAGTGAGTCACATGAATTTTTTGGTTTCCCAGTGCATATAAAAGCTTTGTTTACACTATATCGTAGTCTACTAAGTGTGCAATATCACTATGTCCAAAAAAAGTACATACCTTAATTAAGAAATACTTTATTGCTAAAAAATGCAAATACTGTTGGAAAAACGGTGCCGACAGACTTGCTTGACACAGGGTTGCTGCAAACCTTCAATTTGTGAAAAACAATATCTGTGAAGCACAATAAAGTGAAGCACATAAAACAAGGTATGCCTTACATCTTAAACTTACAAAATGTTACATGTCAATTATATCTCAATAAAAGTGGAAAAAACAAATCTCATCTGTAAGATATTAAAAAATTACAAGTCTGAAATATAAGAAAGATTGAACTCTTTTTCTCTAATAGGATAAAATTTTAAAGAACAAAAATACATTGGATAGATTAACAATGTACTTTGTGCCATTGATATCCTTTATTACAATAATGCATGAATAATTATCGCAATAAAATTTTGTAGAAATATGTATATGACATTCACATTAATATCTAATGAATCCATTATGATTGGTGTTATTTTGATGAATACTAATTCACTTCAGAAAGCTAAACTAGTCAATTTAATAATATGTTTAATTAATGCTAAGCTCCAGTGGAATACTCATGAGATTAAATATGATAATTACATGATATCAAATATATCAATATTGATCAGTGCCTTGACATTGAATATGAATAGGTGAAATTTTTATGATCAAATATCAAAAAGTTAGTACGAATTCTTTGCGGTATGTTTCAAATTATTACAAATCCATGACAATATCAATAAATATGGGATAAATCAACATTTTAGACAATTCAGTAACCCAAATTCATATGCCCCTTTATAACAACAACAATAATGAATTATAGATAACATCCATTGACTGCCTACTATGTGCCAGGAACTATTCTATGCTCTAAGCACTTTACATGAATCAACTCATGAGAAATAATTCTAGAACTCTCTAACTAATTTATATACAATTAAAAAAACTAGAGTGATGCTCCTTTGCAAGAAACGGAGACCCTCGACTATCTATAAGCAGATATTTCACAGCTGCACCTGGAATTGAAGACTCATTGGTATCATCATTAAAATCATCCAAGTAGTGAATGTTCATCCTCATTGCGAAAAATGTATTTTTAAAGAAATACTGAGACTGATATTTTATTTTTCTTATCATGCAAAGAAAAAACATCTTTATAAATTACAAAAGTGATAGACTCTAAATTTAAATGTAATATTTTATTCGTGCATTTTTATAAACTTTCATGTAAGTAGATATAAATCATATTAAAATGTAGGTCAGGAGGAAAAGGCGCCAAGGCAGTGTCAATCATAATCCTTTCACCTATGTTAGCCAATTCTCCTCCCACCCGACTGTGCACCAAATCACAACAGATGATTTTATTTCCAACCTTATTGAGATTTTAACTATTTAACATGTGCTTTCTCACCTCTACCCCATCCACTGCCCTCTCCTCTCCCTTTTCTCCTCTCCTTCCTTGTCTCTTATTTTTCCTTCCTGAGTCAAAAGATGAAACACTTGTATTCTTTCTAGGGCTAACACAGCCACCTTGCACTTTGACGAACAGGGCCTTACTCTATGGATGACCCACATTCCCTTCTTGAATTTTCAGTTTCTTCCTCTAAAAGTTATTTTGCTTGATTTGGGGGTATGATTCATTTTTTCTCTCCTTAAACATTCTTTTCTCAACCCTACTACCTTATAAAGATACTATCCTTCCATATTCTTCCAAGTTCTTCCAAGCTACAAATTCACACCACCACAATTACAGTCAATTTTTCTTTTGCTAATCAAAAGCTTTATCTCTTCATCCTCCTCAAACTCTCTGCAGTACTTAAACTGATGATTAACCTCTCTTTCTTCTAATTCTTTATTCCTTTGGCTCTCATGATGTTGTAGCCCATGGAAAGTTCCTCCTTCTTCTCTAACAATCCTTGGTTTCCCCACGTTTTTAGTTCTCATATCACCTTTTAAAGTAACATTTCCCAAGATTCCAGAGTAGGCTCTCATTTCTTACCTCACAATTTCCTAGTTAATATGCATATCCACTCCCACTATATCATCTTATCCCTTAGGGCAGAACTTTCAAACCCTGAACGTTAGCCCTGACTGCTCTCTCAAGTTTCACATCCTCATGTACAATTGATTCTTTGACATCTCCACTGAATATTTCTCGAGCACCAACTTAACATATCCTGAATTAAAAGGATTATTTTTCCAACCTTCAAATCTACCAATTATATTAACTAATAACAAAACAACAATATCCCACTATTCTCTGTCTTCTTTCTCTTTGTTCATGCCATTAATATACTTTCAATTACCCAGGCCTAACATTTGAAAATCGTATTTAACTTTTCCTTCTCCCTTAACCACCACTTCTATTCAGTTATCAGATCATGTGATTTTTTTGGTTTCAATTCAATCAAATAAACAGCCCACCTAAAAAAATTTCAGTGGCTCCCCATTTCTTAAAGTCCACATGTGTCACTTAGGGCTCTCCATATCTTGGCTTGTACTTCCCTTTCTAGAACCATCTCTTGCCACTCCCCTCTAAGCACCCTTCAATCAAATATGGTTTTCTTCCAAACTAGCTAATTTTTCTTGTTTCCATGACATTGTTCATACTGCTCCCTTGATTTGAAATTCCTCCCTTCACATTCATACACACATTCATCACTTCATTTAGTGAGTGCCTACCTACCATATGCAAGATGCTGTTCTAGATGCTAGAGATGAGATGGTGAAGAAAACAATGTGTCTACACTAATGGAGCCTGTATTCTAGTGAGAAAACAGAAATTAGGTAAATGAACATACAATAAAATGTCAGATATGAAAAACATAACAAAATAAAGAGGTAGAGATTACTCCCTACAATCTACCACTCATGGAAGTATTCTCTGAGGGGAGTGACATTTGAACAGTAGTCTGAGTGAAATGAGAGAACTAGCCACATTATATTGAGATCTACGTAATAGTAGGTACAAAGGCCCATGACAGGAGCATGTGTGAGGTATTAAGAGGAAGAGCAAGGAAACCAGTGTGGCTGATGCACCTTGAGTGAAAGGTTTTAAGAAAGAAGGTAGGAAATGAGGTCAGAGTAACCAGAAGTCAATCCCCCAAGGCTATGGACTATGATAAAGATATCGGTTTTATTCTCAGTGTGATGGAAAGTATTTGGAGGATTGAGAGCAGAGAAGTGGTAACGATTTTATTTGTTTTTCAGAAGGTTCACTTTGCAGGTGTATAGAGACTGTGAGAATGGTGGAAAGAGTCAACATAGGAGACAAGCTAGGAGGCTCTGGGTCCAGTCTAAGTAAGAGATGATTGTGGCTTAGACTGGGGAAATTGGAGTAAAGGTGGTAAGAAATGAGAAAATTAAAGACTAATTTGGAAGACAGAAACAAAGAGATTTCCTGATAATTGGATACATACGGGAAATGAAAGAATGAGAGGAATCCTGGATGACTCCTAGGTTTGGGCCCTGAGCAATGGGGTAAATTAGGGCATGTACCATCTTCTGAGATAAGAAACACTGGAAGAATGAGTGGATTTGGACAGGGAATGAAAAGGTCAATTTTGGACACGCTAACTTGGAAATAGGCATTGGACAGCAAAGTGGAAACGTCTACTAATCCTTTAGTTATGAGTCTGGAGTTCAAGGGAGAGCTCAAGGCTGGAGAGTTCCATTTGAATCACCAGATTTTTCTGTGTCATTCGGGGTCATTGAACTGGATGAGATCACTCCATTCAATGACTCTCAACCCTGCCACACATTCAATTCAACGAGAGAGCTTTAAAATAAAATATTGATGCTCCCCCCAATCCCCAGACCAACTGAATCCAAATCTCTACAGGGGTGCCAGGGAATTGGTGAATTTTTAAATCTCCTCTCATGTGCAACCAGGTTTAAGAACCACTGACATACTGAAATGGGGTGGATAGAGGTCTGAGTACTCAGCTCTGGGGCATGCCAAAATTTAGAGATCTGTGAATGCAGGTTACGACAAAGGAAGCTAGAAACATGTGGCCACCAAAGCATGGGGAAAATCAGGAGAATAGTGCAGTGTCCCATAAGCCAAGAAAAGAAAGTGCTTCGAGAAGGACAAATGAACTCAGTCAAATGCCATTGAGAATTCATTTAAGGTGAGGACTGAGAGCTGACCATTAGATTTGTTAATGTGAAGGTAGCTATAACAAGTGGATTTAAACAATAGATAGGGACTAAAGACTGATGCCCTGCATTCAAGAGAGTAGAAGATGGGGAAGTGAAGAGAGCAAGTAACAGCAACTCTTTGCCATATCCATCTGTCAGTGCTTTGCCTATTATCAAGGTCTAGTTAAAAGGCCCAGAAGCCTCCTCTAATCTCACCAGTTGGAGGCACTCTCTCTATTGTTCAATTTTCACTTGCCTTTTTCGTTGAGATGCCAACTTGAATTCTTGTTATCCATGATCTTTGTGGAGAAAATCACATTTAGTTACTCTTTCTAGGCCCCACCGTGAAGGAGTAATAGGTTCTCAGTAATTGTTGGCTCAAAATTTAGGAAAGAAAAAGCTTTGAAGTATGCTGGAAAAGCAATGAGTGTTACTGGAGTACTAAGTGAGCAGAGTTCTAATGTCACATTCCAGAAAGAGAAGATGTTGGAATTCACTCGACTGTTTCAAATAAATGTGAAGTATTGGGAAATAAAGGCAGAAGTAATCAAAGAGCTGAAAAAAAAAAAAACAGTTTCCTTAATTATCTCTAATGCTATCTTCATTATTCAGCACTATGAGGCACTAAACAGCAGTTAGTGACAAGCCACTGACCCATGCATAGATGACAACAAACCATGCATCCTCCTCTTCCTCATTCATAGCTGCCAGGCCTCAGCTGAATCACCAGCTTTGCCTATAACAAGGTAATCAGCCAGAAAATGTTGAAGTTGTAGTTAAGGAGCCGCATGGTCATAATTTTTGTTTGTTTTTTATTTTTTAAATAATATAAATTTTACAACCAGAAAACTTTTGTAAAACCTGCATAAGTAAGTTAGTGAAAAATAGCAATCTGGAAGACATGGAGATTCTTTATAGTAGGTACATATTCAGTCACAAAAACATTGTGGCTATTAGACTTTTCAGTGGTTTTGAACGTCCCAGAAGTGCTTAGTATTCAAATAATTTTCTCTTTTAGTGGTCTCTAGTCTATACCCATTCACTCTACCCAGTAACAGTGTTCCGTTTAAACATTTTGTAAATTAAATGTGTCTCAATTATATGAACTACACGTAGTAAGAGACTTTGATTTTTAAAAGTCTTACATCATATTACATCCATCAGAAAAGTTATAATTAAGAAGACAAGAAATAACAAATGTTGGAGAGGATGTAGAGAAAAGGGAACTCTCATACACTGCTGGTAGGAAGGCAAACTGGTGCAGTCACTATGGAAAACAGCATAGAGATTTCTCAAAAAATTAAAAATAGAACTACCATATGATCCAGCTATCCCACCACTGGGTATTTATCCAAAGAACATGAAATCAATAATTCAAAGAGATTTATACACCCCTATGTTCACTGCAGCATTTTTCACAATAGCTGAGACATGAAAGCAACCCAAGTGCCCATCAATAGATGAATGGATAAGAAGATGTGGTGTACACACACACACACACACACACACACACACACACACACACACACACACAATGGAATACTACTCAGCCATAAAAAAGACAAAATCATACCATTTGCAACAACATGGATGGACCTTGAGAGTATTATGTTAAGTGAAATAAGCCAGACAGAGACAGAAAATACCAAATGATTTGCTGATTATGTGGAAGATAAACCAACACATGGATAAGGAGAACAGATTAGTGGTTACCAGAGGGAAAGGGGGTGGGGGGAGGGCGAAATGGGTAAAGGGACACATATGTATAAAATGATGGATAAAAACTAGACTATTGGTGGTAAACATAATACAGTCTATACAGACACTGATATAGAATAATGAACACCTGAAATTTATACAATATTATAAGCCAATATGACCTCAATAAAATAATTTTTAAAAAGTCTTACAGATCTTGATTTCCTCTCTCGAACCCCTGAGGCACTAGGCTCCCCACAGATCTGAGTATAATTGCTTCAGCTGTCATCTTTGAACTTTCTCCCCACCAAATCAACACTCTTCCCCCCAAAAGATGAATAACCCCCAATGTGTGGAGCAAAGATGATTTCTTCTATCTTCCTCTTAAAAAATGAGATACATGAAAACTGAGCCAGAAAAAGAATATTTGCCCCCTGTGGGAAAAAATTAAGCATGCATTTCTCATGAAAGAGTTCCACAAAAAAAAGTAACTGCTAACTAAAACTACAAATGAAATTTGAATTTTCTTTCTCTAAAGCAAGAAAAATACACACTACTTTTTTCAGCAAATGTTTATTTGGAAGACCATGTTGAATCTGGTTAATGAGTAGGGACTATATTTTCTGAATCAGAGAGACAAATTGGCCTTCTGGTATTTCTCAAAATGTAGATAAAATTATATATTACACAACCCAGTGTTTACTATAACTAGGGAAAAATAAAGGGGAAATTATTACTAATTTAAAAATAATTTTCAGTGGTTAGACACATATCTATTATAAAGGACATAGCTAGTCCTAATAACAGAAAATACCCACAAAGCTAATAGAGATACTACTTTCAAGCACTTTTTTCTGGTAAACCTTCACATGAAAAGAAAATCTTAGGCTGCTATGGAAGACTACAATATAAATCACTGCCTCACAAAGATCTCAATTTTTTTTCTGCTTTTATTAAATCTGTGATTTTTTTAATAACATTGAGGAATCACTAGTATATCTCGGAAAGCACTTACTTTTTACCTAGTCCAGCCTCAAAATTAGTAAGGAATCCCCCTAAAGCAACCTTGAAAGGTGGTATTCATATAGCTCCTTCTTGAACCTTCCCAGCAACATGAAGTTCATTACTTTGTTAGGCAGTCTGATCCAATGTTAAAATCTCCAATTGTAAGAACACTCTACCATAAATATCAAAATCATGAGCCTGAGTGACATTGAAGGAAGCCAGCCCAGATGGCATGGGCCTTCATCCCATAACACGCTCCTCACACCAAGGAAATATCCTTAAGTCCTTTGCTATTAAAGAAGTCCAAGCAAGAGGCCCTGAGACATGGAGATTCTTTTTAACAAATCCTGAACTCAAAACTGTTGCTTGGTTTTTTTTAATTTTGTTTTGTTTTTTGAGCATTGCCATGTAATAGAAGAACGATTTATTAGAACAATATCCATGACAAATCACATAAAATAAACATTTTCTGAAAGACATCCATAAGACCACCTGAGGACAAACGTACAGGGGTACCTCTGAGAAGCCAGGCAAATAAGTTACAGATCCCAAGTGGAAGCCTGGGGGGGCAGGGTAGGGGGGAGATGAATTTGCAAATAAAAAAAAATTTATAATAATGTCCTATACTTTTCAGTGTATACGTCTTTCACTTCCTTGGTTAAATTTATTTCCAGGTATTTTATTCTCTGTTGTGATTGTAAATGGGATTGTATTCTTGAAATTGAAAAAAACATAAAGAAATGGAAAGATATTCCATGCTCATGGATTGGAAGAATAAACATAGTTAAAATGTCCATATTACCTAAAGCAATCTACAGATTCACTGCAATCCCAATCAGAATCCCAATGACATTCTTCATGGAACTAGAACAAAGAATCCTAAAATTTATATGGCACAACAAAAGACCCCAAATAGACAAAGCAATCTTGATAATAAAGAACAAAGCTGGAAGCATCACAATCTCTGACTTCAAAATATACTACAAAACTACAGTAATAAAAACAGCATGGAGCACTGGCAGAAAAACAGACACATAGATCAATGAAACAGAACTGAGAGCCCAGAAATAAAACCACACATCTATGAAGAGCTAATTTTCTTTTTTTTTTTTTGGTGAGGAAGACCAGCCCTGAGCTAACATCCATCGCCAATCCTCCTCTTTTTGCTGAGGGAGACTGGCCCTGGGCTAACATCCAGGCCCATCTTCCTCTATTTTATATGGGACGCCACCATGGCGTGGCTGACAAGCAGTGCATCGGCGGGCACCCGGGATCCGAACCTGCGAACCCCAGGCTGCCAAGCACAGACTAAACCACTGTGCCACCAGGCAGCCCCTATGAACAGCTAATTTTTGACAAGGGGGCAAGAACATACAATGAAGAAAAGAAAATCTCTTCGGTAAATGGTGTTGGGAAAACTGGAAGGCCATGGGGAAAAGAATGAAACTGGACCACTATCTTACATCTTACACAAAAATTAACTCAAAATGGATCAAAGACTTGAATATAAGACCTGAAACCATAAAAGTACTAGAAGAAAATGTAGGCAGTACGCTCTCTGACATCAGTCATGGCAATATCTTTTTGAATACCTTGTTTACTCAGGCCATGGAAAGGACAGAAAAAATAAACAAATGGGACTACATCAGACTAAGAAGCTTCTGTGCCACAAAGGAAACCATCAACAAAACGAAAAGACAATCCACCAACAGGGAGAAAATATTTGCAAATCATATATCTGAGAGGGGTTACTTTCCAAAATATATAAAGAACTCATACAACTCAGCAACAAAAAAATGAACAACCCAATCAAAAAATGGGCAGAGGATATGAATCAACATTTTTCCAGAGAAGATATACAGATGGCCAACAAGCACATGAAAAGATGTTCAACATCACTAATTATTGTGACACAATATTCAGTTTGAAATGCAAATCAAAACTACAATGAGATATCACCTCACACCCATCAGAATGTCTATAATTAAAAAGATAAGAAATAACAAATGTTGGAGAGGATGTGGAGAAAAGGGAACTCTCATACACTGCTGGGGGGAACGCAAACTGGTGCAGCCACTATGGAAAGCAGTATGGAGATTTCTCAAAAAATTAAAAATAGAAATACCATATGATCCAGCTTTCCCACTACTGGGTACTTAACCCAAAGAACATGAAATCAATAATTTAAAAAGATTTATGCACTCCCATGTTCATCACAGCATTATTCACAATAATGAAGATGTGGAAGCAACCCAAGTGCCCATGAACAGATGAATGGATAAAGATGTGGTATATATATGTACAGTGGAATACTACTCAGCCATAAAAAAGACAATATTGTGCCATTTGTGACAACATAGATGGGCCTGGAGGGTATTATATTAAGCAAAATAAGCTAGACAAAGACAAATACCATAGGATTTCACTCATACCTGGAAGATAAACACATGGATAAAGAGAACAGATTAGGGGTTACCAGAGGGGAAGGGGGTATCAGGAAGGCAAAAGGGGTAAAGGAGCACATATGTATGGTGACAGATTAAAAACTAGACTACTGGTGATGAACATGATACAGTCTATACAGAAACTGATATATAACGTACACCTGAAATTTCCATGCCATAAGCCAATATGACCACAATAAATTTTTTAAAAAATTGTACAGCTATCACCAAGGGTGGGTGTGGATGGAGAAAGGTGTCCTGAACAAAGGAGAACGGCCACTGCTGGTTTCCTAGGGATGGGCTGTGGGCAACTGTGCAGGGCATGGGCATGTGTGGGAAGATGGGGGATGAGGAGATGGAGGGGGAACAAGAGGGGGAGACAGGGAGGGGGATGGGGGAGACCTGAAAAGGGGAGACCAGGAGGGGGAAAGATGGGGGTACCAGAGGGAGACAATGGGGGAGATGGTGAGGGGAGCTGGGGAAGATTAGGGGGAGATAAGGGGAGAGGGGGGAGATGGGGGAGGGAGACATGGGGTAGAGGGAGGGGATATGGGGGGAGGAGATAGAGAAGGGGGGAGATGGGGGAGGATTGGGGGTAGACAGGAGGGGGGACAGGGGAGATGGGGGGCCAAGAGACAGAGAGGAGATTGAGAGATGGGGATAGGAGGGACACTGCCAGGCTGGGTAGGCAGAGAAGGGGGAGATGGGGAAGGGAGGACACAGGGGGTGGGGGGGATGGGGAAACAGGGGAGAAGGGACAAGAAGAGAATGGGGAGACGGTAGGAGGAGGAGACAGGGGAAGGGGAGGGAAACGGGGGAGACTGGGGGAGTGGGGCTGATGAGGGAGGGAGAGGGGGGACAGGGGGAGATGCAGAAGGTGGAGTGACAGGGGGAGACAATGGGGGGAAACTGAGGAGATGGGAGAGACAGAGACATGGGAGAGAAGGTGACAGGGGAGAGGGGGTGGTGGGGAGACAGGGAGGGAAGGGGAAAGAGGGGAGAAGAAGAGCGAAGAGATGCGGGATGGAGGAGAAGGGGGGATGGCGGAGATGGGACACTGGGGGAACACACTGGGGGAGATGGAGGAGGATGGGGAAGGGGAAGATGGGGGAATGGGGGAGGGGAAGATGGGGGAATGGGGGAAGGAGAAGGGGGATGGGCATGGGGAGATAGGGGACACGGGGGATGGGGGCAAATGGGGGAGACTGGGGGAAGGAAGGGAGAGGGAGGGGGAGATGGTGGGGGGCAGACGGGGGAGACAACAGGGGGAGAGCAAGGATAGGGGAAGGGGAGAAGGGGGAAATGGAGGAGACTTTGGGGAGGGAGGGGGGAGACAGGACAGGAGGGGGGAAAGGGGGAGACAATGGGGGGAAGATGGGGGATGAGAGAAGGGGGAACAGGTAGAGATGGAGTACAGGGGGACTGGGGACAACAGGGGAGATGGGGAAGGGGAGGAGGGAAAGTTGAGGGAAGGGGGAGAGGGGGAATGGGCGATGAGGGGAGATGGGGGACGAGGAGGACAGGAGGGGTGATGGAGATCAGGGAGAAACGGGGGACAGGGGGAGATGGTGGGGGGGCCAGACGGAGGAGACAACAGGGGGAGACTGGGGGGAATGGGGGAGATGGAGGATGGGGGCCATTGAGGGACGGGGGTAGGGGAAAATAGGAGAAGGGGGAAGAGGGGAGGGGGAGAAGGGGGGGAGAGGAGGACAGGACGGGTGACGGGGGTGGGGAGAGATTGGGGAGATGGTGGGGTGGCGGAGACAACAGAAGGAGATGGGGAACAGGGGAGGAGGAGACTGGGGGGAGGTAGACAAAGGGGGAGGGAGGAGACAGGAGCAGGAAAAGAGGAAGGGGGAGGGGGTGGAGAGACAGGGGTGGAGGGGGAAGGGGGAGAGTTGGGGGATGGGAGGAAAAGGGGGACGGGGGGACAGGGAAGGATGGGAGGGGGAGATGGGGGAAGGGGGAGGAGGAGGAGGGGGGAGATGGGGGGATGGGAGGGAGATGATCACGACTGGGGGGGAGGACGGGGTGAGAGTGGGAGATGAAGGAGGGGGGAGGAGATGATGGGTGAGGAGGGAGACAAAGGAGGGGGGAGATGGGGGAGGGGACGGAGACGGGAGGGGACACAGGGAGACATGGGGGAGACCCAGTGATGGGGGGAGATGGGGTGACGGGGCCTGGGAGTCGGGACAGGAGAAGATGGGGGAGGGGTGGAGACAAGGGAGACGGGCTGAAAGGGTGGGGAGATGGGGGACAAGGGGGTGATGTGGGGAGACTGGGGAGAGACCAGGGAGGGGGAGGACGAGCGGGGACAGGGGGAGATGGGGAGATGGGGGTGGGGGGAGAGACAGGGGATGGGGGAAGACGGGGGCAGGGCAGGGGAGATGGGGGGACGGTAGAGAGATGGCTGGGAGAGATGGGCAGGGGGAGGCGGGACAGTAGGGGAGCAACGGGGTGGGGGGGATAGATGATAGACAGGGAGGGGGGATGGGGGGACTGGGGATGACAGACAACGGAGGGACTTAGACTAACACCTCCTCCATAGGACACAACAGGTTTCTGGGGTGGGGGCCAGGCAAGGACCCCACTGCCACTCACACACACAGAAGCATGAGGTGGGGGGAGGGGCACAGGCGCACAGGACCCGTGCACTCTGCTCCACATCAACTAAATGTAAACACACAGCCATTACTCACTATGGCCCGGACTCGGACTTCCACCCACTGGCCTCTGGGTCTGGGCCTCAGTGACCTCTCCCCAAGCAGTTGGTCCTGTCCCGCAATGGACACTCACACAGATGCGGTATTTGGCAAGGACTTAGCTCATTTGTTTCACTCCCTACTTCACCACGGCACTTAAGTCCTTAGCTTCACAATATGTGTGTGCGTCTGTGCATGTGTGTGTCTGTGTGTGCATACATACATAGATATATGTGTGTATATATATGCTGAATTTGTAAGAATATTTATTATTTGGGAAAGCTTTGATTTTACTTCACGTAATTGGCGTATGTAAAATAGCAACTGGATATTACATTTATATATGCAGTTTAAAATTGTTCCAAGGTGTTTTTAAATGAGACCAAGGGTTTTCCAAAGGCCTTTTAAAAGTGATTGTTAAATTATCTAGATTCCAGGGGCGGACTGTGGCCTAGTGGTTAAGTTCGGAGCGTTCCGCTTCAGTGGCCTGGGTTCGCAGGTTCCGGCATGGACCTACGCCACTCATCAGCCATGCTGGGGCGGCAACCCACGTACAAAACAGAAGAAAATTGGCACAGATGTTGGCTTAGGGCTAATCTTCCTCTAGCAAAAAAAAAAAAAAAAAGAGGAAGATTGGCAACAGATGTTGCCAGGGTGAATCTTCTTTGGCAAAAAAAAAAAAAATTATCTAGATTCAAAATAGTAAAATAGTAAGATTTTAAAGTGGAACCTAAAGCCTATGGAATAATCAAGTGTTTTCATTTCTGACTTTAATAAATTAAACATTGGTGTCAAAAAACAAAATTAACCTATTACATATTATTTTCAGTATATAAAGGCCACCTTGAGAATTCATGCACAGACATGCACATACATGCAAACACAGCCTCACATTTTACTCTCATTAGTAGGAACGTTTAAGGGCAGTAACTATTTCTTCTTTGACTTCCTACTCATAGTTTCTAGACAAGTAGCTTGGCTTCAGTGTCTTCCTCCTTGTCGATGCTAAATGAATGAAGCTCCCAGGAGACTGCCCGGTAAGCTCTTCAATATGGTGCTACTGTGGCCTGCACAGCTATTTGTCCTTTCTCTGCTCTGCCTCTGTGTTGGGAAGAGGAACTTATGTCCTTGCTCTTCCCTACATCAATGGAAGCACTGTTCCTTCTGGTACACAGAGGGCAGGCTGTATGCATCTTGCTTTATGCAAGGTTGTATTTCCAGTGTCTGGGGACTTTAATGATTGCCCATAAATTTCAGCCAAAAATCCATAGGCAAATCAGGCCTTAATCACCTACCATGCTACCTCAGAGTTTGTAACATAGGTATGAAGATTTATTGTGGCACTGGACCATACATCTCGTAAGCTAATATCTTTTTTACTTTCTGGTAAAAGAAAACTAAATCAAACTGTTTTCCTCATAAAAGCTCTAAGGTTTTTGAAAGTATACAACTGATGTCCCCTGAAATCTTTACTCTCAGCTAAAAAATCAGAGAATCCTGTTTCCATTCCTTACATCAGTGCTCTGGGTTACTTCCCTTGGGCTACACCTAGGATGAATTCAGAAAAATAGTTTCTGATTGGTACAGGGAGGCTCTCCCCTCCTGTGAACTGGACACTATCTCTTTTAATTCAGCCTAAGATGGAGGCAGATGGGCTGTGGCGTTAAGCATTGCCAGATGTTTCGTGGCTTATACTCTGAGAGTCATCACTGCAACTCATATAATTCTAAATGGCAGTGTATTCATAAATAGCTACGCTGCAGTTCTAGTAGGTCACAGTTCCCATGTGCCCTTAAAGCTCTCTATTTTCAGCCCAAATCCCTGCCTGTTATGGCAAGTGACTGCGTGGTCTATGTGCTGGGTCTGAGAAAATACCTTTGCTTTCTCTTATATTAAATGGTGATCATTTCTTACCTTCTAATTTCTAAAATTATCTTTCTATTTCTCCTTATACACAGGACCTTGGCTGGGTTCTATTTTTATAAAGTCAGTGCCTTTTTCTAACTATGTTATCATTTTAGCCCCTGAAAGAGGTCTTTTTTTTTTTTTTTTGGTGAGGAAGACTAGCCCTGAGCGAACATCCGTTGCCAATCCTCCTCTTTTTGCTGAGAAACATTGTCCCTGGGTTAATATCTGTGCCCATCTTCCTCTATTTTATGTGGGATGCTGCCACAGCATGGCTTGGTCAATGATGCATAGGTCCGCACCTGGGATCCGAACCCATGAACCCCAGCCCGCCAAAGTGGAGAGCATGACCTTAACCACTATGCCACCTGGCTGGCCCCCCTAAAAGATGTCTATAAAAGGCTCTTAGGACAAACACCCCTGGGAAAAAAGACATATTCATTCCTTAAAACAACAATTTCTTTAGCTGTATCCAAAGTGAAAACATGTGGAAAAATTACTGATTTTATTTGGTTGTAAATTACATTAATATCCAACTGGCTGGAAAGGCAATAAGCCACCTTAAAATTACATATCTTAGCTGTATTAACTATAAATCTTATAGTTTCAAAATGATGTCAGAAAACTTTTGAGTCCTTGATAAAGTTATTTATCAATCAGTAAAAAGACTGGTAGAAGGTGTCCTTTATTTTTATCTCCTAACTACTTTCCACCCCTCTGCTATAAAGCAGGATGGTGGTTGTCTTAGCACTGACAAAAGGATGCAGAGTACAGACGTTATATGATCCTAATAATACCAAAAAATAGTCTGAGGAACTTTTTTGAGTAATAATATTTTCAAATCTTTATGTAATTGTACTCAGTCCAAATTATGAGATTCATTTTCCTACAAGGTCAATTAAATATGCAATTAAAAGTTCCTCCCACATGTCTTCCTCCCGTGGATGTCAGTGCAAATTCTCCAGGGTCATCATCTCTCCACCAATCTCTGCATCGTACAAAATCATCCATGCGGACTGTATTCCAAATGGCTTTAAAATATTAAAAGTTCCATTTTACAATTTCTTCTGCTCAGTGATCAGTGTGGTGAATCTCCTTCATCTTGATAAAGGTCATAAAGTTTTTTATTCTTAAAGTGCCTGATTTTGAGGGATGTGGCAGGAGGAAGGAGTGAAGGAGAAACAGCAGCTCATGAAAAGGAAACAGTGCGATCAGCACCAGGAAATTGACAGAATTATATTTAATAAGAAACAAATTTCCCCTCATTCTAGATATTTCTTTTAACCCTTTGACTATAACTCATTCAGTCAGATGGCCATTGTGTGTGAGTCAGCCGAAATGGAAAGAGGGGGACATTAAAATAATCAAATTTTGTCTTTATAATTTCAAACATCTAGGTTGAGATGAATAGGAGTAATTTTTATTCAGAGTCAATATATTTAGGAGAAGTTATGATCAGTAGAAAATATTTAATAGCTTCCCTCCTACTTTTCCAGTTCCCCCAAGTGAAAAAAAATCCCTAATTTGGGGGAGACTAGTGATAGAGGAAGTGTGAAGAGTGGGAAAAGCCTGTGAGGGATTAGAAATTAGGATAAAAGGACACAACCTGATGGGGCCGGCCCGGTGGCGCAGCGGTTTAGTCCGCGCTTGGCAGCCCAGGGTTCGCTGGTTCGGATCCCGGCCGCCCGCCGACGCACTGCCTGTCAGCCATGCCATGGCGGCGTCCCATATAAAGTTGAGGAAGATGGGCACGATGTTAGCCCAGGGCCAGTCTTCCTCAGCAAAAAGAGGAGGATTAGCAACGGATGTTAGCTCAGGGCTGGTCTTCCTCACCAAAAAAAAAAAAAAAAAAAAAAAAAAAAGACACAACCTGAAATGAACAATAGACAGGAACAGAGCCTAGTAGAGACCAGCAACCTATGGAGTGATTTAGTTATCTTACTATTGGTAAATGGTGAAGATTTAAAACAAACTTCATGTTGGATAAGTCAGCCCTAAGTAAAACCTTCCATTCTAAGTTTAATTAGGCAAAATTTAGTAGAACTATAAGGAGTGATTGAAAGTGGAAAAAGGTAACACATGTATCTCAGAAACCATCAATTCAAAGAATTGGCTAAAGGATGCAAATAACCCAACACCAGCCTTAAGCTGATACAACTATTATATGTGTACCCCGATGAGGGAAATAGAATTTATTTTCAAGCACTTGCTGAAATTTACACAAACGTGAATAAAAGCAAAAATAAAGTTTCAAGTTTCCCCAAAACTACCATACAAGAGTCACAAACAAAATACAGTAAAATAATAATAGAAAAATCAATGACAAAAAGGTAACGCACACAGCACACTAACCTAAATATTTCAAAAAATAAATGCACAATTTTGAATAATATGTAGGTAAAAGTGGAATTCAAAACAGAAATTACAAAATAAAAAAAAAAATGAACCACACTACATTTCAAACCTGAGTGTTTCATCTAACACAATAACAAAAAGGAAATGTACAGCCTCAACTGCATTTACTAGAACATTAGAAGGCCTGAAAGTAAATGAATTAAGATTTCACTGCAAGAAGATAGAAAAAGAACAAAAAAATAAAACACTCTAAATAGAAGAAAATGATTATTCAACAAAATGGCAAACATAAATAAATAAAACCATAGATTCAATAAACTGATACATAATTATTTTCACAATAATAATAAAAAAGACAAAACCTTGTCTAGTGTGATTTTACTTTTGAAGAGAAGGAAGGTGTAAATAAACAACATCAGTTATGAAAAATGTGTAACTATTAAGTAATCTATTACTTATGATTAAATACCATATGATTTCAGCAATCCCACTTCTGGGTATTTATCCAAAAGGAAGAAAATCAGTATCTCAAAGAGATTTCTACATTCCCATGTTCACTGCAACACTATTCACAATAGCAAAGATATGGAAACAACCTAAATGTCCATCAGTGGATGAATAGATAAAGAAAATGTGGTGTATGTATTTATACAATGGAATATTATTTCACCACAAAAGAAAAGGAAATCCTGCCATTTGTGACAATAGGGATCAACCTGGAGGATCTTATGCTAAATGAAATAAACCAGACACAGAAAGAGAAATACTGTACATAGTCACTCATATGTGGAATCTAAAAAAAAAAAAAGGTCACACTCAGAAACAGACAGTTGAATGGTAGTTGCCAGGAGCTAGATGGTCTAGATGGTGGGGGAAATAGGAAGATGCTGTTTAAAGGGTCAAACTTTCAGTTATGAGATGAATAAGTTCTTGGGATCTAATGTACAACATAGTGACTATACTTGATAATACTGTATTGTATACTTGAAATTTGCTAAGGGTGTAGATCTTAAGCATTCTCACCATGCACACACACAAAAGATAACTATATAAGGTGATGGATGTGTCAAGTAATTTGATTGTGGTAATCATTTCACAGTACATACATACATCAAATATACTTTAAACATATACAATTTTATTTGCCAATTGTACTTCAATAAAGCTAAAAAAAGATTAAATAAAGGTAAAACAATATAATACAATGGTCAACCTTCTAGGAATAAATATGAAAATCTAGGTAAGAAAAAAATTCTAGGGGAATATAAACCACCAAAGTGGCCCAGTGAGAAGAAAATCATAAAATCAAAGAAATGGTAGTTAAATTTCTTCAACCACAAAGATATCAGACCTATTAAAGATTTCTTTTTAAAAAAGCTAATTTCAATTGTATAAAAATTGTTCCAATATATAGAACAGAAAATAGATAATTCCTCATTTTCTGAGTTTAGCAATGACTGTGGCCCCCAAGATAGAAAAGTACAAGAAAGTAAAAAGTATATTAATCATAAACACAGAAGCAAAAATTCTAAATAGAGTATCAGCAAATCACAATCAACAGTTCACTATAATAATGAAATCATGACCAAGGGTTTAATCTCAAGACTGCAAGGATAGCACAATTTAAGAAAATTTACTAACAAAGTTAATTCACTAAAATTATCTAAATGAGAAAAAATATATAATCAACTGAATATATGTCAATATACCATTGAATGATATCCAGTGATCATTCACGATAAAAAAAATCTTGGCAAACAACTTTCATAAATGTGTCTATCAGATAACTATAGCAAATGTATGTGCAGTATAAGATGCAAACTCTAGAATAATTTAAGTTCAAAAATAAAAAAGTTACCTCTTATCACCACTACTAATCAACACTGTCCTAAAGTTTCTACCCTCTGAAATAAGACGAGACAAAAAAATAAGTGGAGAATGGATGTAAAAGTTAGAAAGTATGAAATAAAATATTATTTGCAGAGGATATGATCATCTATATAACCAATCCAAGATAATCAACCAACAAACAAATAGAACTAAAGAGAGAATTCAACAGTACCTAAATACGAGATCAACACAGAAAAAAAAATTAATAGCTACCCTGTATAGCAACAACGAGACACATAAAAAAACATGATATCATATTATCAAGTGCAGGTGGGATTGAAAACAGGACTATGAAATTTGGAATGGGGACCTTTGGACGGACTTGAATTAAGCTCAGAACTATGAACTTTAAAATTACCTCAAGCGATCTTTGCCAGCCGAAGCCTCCTTCCCTCTCTCCAATCTAAGTAAGCCAGCCATTCCTGGGTTAAAAAAAAAAAAAAATCTTTAAGGCTGCGTTCGGGCGGGACTTCCGGTCTCCGTGCATACAGAACGTCCGAACGTCGGTACGTCCTTTTTTGTTCCGGTCGATCTTGGAAACGTGAACGGGAGCGCTGGGCAGAGGTTGCTTATTTGCCGGCTCTTCAACACCGAGCGGAGTTTGCTTCCATACCAGCTCTTCTTCACCCAGCAGAGGACGGTTTCGAGGTTAGGACCTACCTTCACGCTTTGTAGGAGCTGTGGTGCCCCGGTTTTGCCTTCCTATGGGCGAGACTTGGTGCCCGTGACTGTGGTGCAGACAACCTTGCTGTGGTGCAGACAACCTTGCTGTGGTGTAGACGAACTTGCTGTGGTGCAGACGAACTTGCTGTGGTGCAGACGACCTTGTGCCTCGTGTTTGCGGCGCCCACTGGGGCGCCCCCTCTCGGGGCTTTGGTACGTTGATGATGGCGGACGCAGCAGCACAGATGGATCTTGTGCACAGGTTTGTGACCTTTGGTGATGTGTTTGTGTATTTCTCCCAAGAGGAGTGGGAGCTACTTGATGAGGCTCAGAGACGCCTGTACTGTGGTGTGATTCTGGATGGATTTGGACTGGTGATAGCAGTGAGACGTGGAAGTTCCAGATACTCTGAGATGACCCAACCTGAGTCAGAAAGAGAGCTCAGGGTTCCTGATAATGTAAACACAGCTCTGGCCGAGGCAGAAATGACCCCGGAGAGCCCTAACACTGGCTGTCAGTCTAGAGTGGAGGATAAAGATGCATCTTCTGAGCAAGGTGTTTCTGTAGGAGTGTCACAGGTGAGAACTCTCGAGGTGGGTCCTTCCATCCAACAGAGCCACCCATGTGACATGTGTGACCCAATCTTGAAATACATTTTGAGTCTGGCTGGGCATCAGGTAACATCCCCTGGGCAGCCACTGTATCCATGTAAGTCATGTGGGAGAGCCTTCTGGTTCAGTGTAAACCTTGACCAAATCCAGAAGCAGCAGAGTGGAGAGATATTCCCTAGAATAGAAACAGTCCAGGCCTCCTCTGTGAAGAGCTGTGAAAGCCAAATGTCAGAGAATGCCTTTACTTTCACGGAGGGTGGGGAGGACTTGTTGGCCACCTCTGGACTTGCCCAGTACCATGCCACTAATGATGGGAAGAAGCCATACAGCAGTGCTGAGTGTGAGGAGGCCTTTCACATTGCACAAAGGAATTACAAGTGCAATATATGTGAGGAACCTTTCAGAAACAGAGACACATTTGCACAGCACCAGAAAATCCACAGGGACCAAACATATTATGAATGCAGCGAATGTAGGAAATTATTTACCCATAGAACCTACGTTATATTACACAAGAAAACTCACCTCAAAGGACCACCCTATAAGTGCAATGAGTGTGGGAAAATATTTTGCCGCAAATTCAATCTCCAAGTACACCAGAAACGTCATGCAGGATTAAAGCTTTTTGAGTGTGCCGAATGTGGGAGATCCTTTGTCACAAAATACCAGCTTGTCCAGCACCAGAAAACTCATACTGGGGCAAAACCATACAACTGCAGTGAATGTGGGAAAGTCTTCAGTCGAAAAGACACACTCACTCAACACCAGAAAATTCACAGTGGAGAAAGGCCTCATTTGTGCAGCACGTGTGGGAAAGCCTTTCTCCGTAAAACTGTGCTTCGGAAGCATGAGATGATCCACACTGGAGAAAAGCCCTACAGATGTGATGAATGTGGGAAATGCTTTCGCCACGGTTCCTGCTTTTCAAGGCATAAGAAAATTCACAGTAAAATACAGCCTCATGTGTGCAATGAATGTAAGAAAACCTTCATCACTAAGTTCAACCTTACTCGACATGAGAAAGTTCATGCTAGAGCTCTTCAGCTTGTGGGTGAAGTGAATGTGGAAAATTCCTTGGTGGCAACTTCAGCCTCATTAAACACCAGCAATGCAACACCAGAGCAAGGCCTTACATCTTCAACAAATGTGGGAGAGCCTACGGAAGATGCTTTCACCTTGCTTGGCCCATGAAAGTTCACACCAAAGAAAGACCTCATGAGTGTAGCAGTTTTGGTGATCCTTTAGCTGCATTCTTAAGTTCATTTAGCACCAGAACCTTCACACTAGAGAGGCCTTAAGAGAGCAGGGAACGTGCTTTCTCCTTGCTCAACATTGCATGACTCACAAAAGGGAAAAACTCTGAAAGTAGCCTTTGAGATGGAGTCAACAACCAGAAGTTAAACTTCATACATCCAGGTATCCACGCTGGGGAGATAACTACAAGTGCCAGGTATGTGGGAAGCTTTTAAGAGCTACTTTACATTCTTTAACCTTCCCAGGACCTTCCCATGACCTGAATTATGTTATTACCAGTGTCTGTTGTAGAAACCATTCCACTTCTACCAGCAGTCAGGGCCCCACACTGTGTGTCAGTCACCCCAGTGTACTCAAGTGTGGCTGACCTCCACTCTCTCCCTCTTCATGGAGGGAATCATGAGTGATCTGAACCCACTGGGGATTCTTATTCCCTGCCTGCTGATGATTTCAGTGTGACATAACCCAGCTCCTGCTGAAAAGGTCTGAGCTGGAATCTGCTGCAGTTTTCCAGAGGTTTCTGTTTTCCATAGACAGTATTGACTCTATGTGAGATAGCTGAGATGGATTTCTCCAGCCTCTGAATCATCCAACTTGGGAACTGTCTGCCCCACACTGATCTGATTTGTGCAATGAAAAAGCCTTATTGTTAAAGCATTTACTCTGTTTTGTTCACTGTGTGGGGTTGATTGAGAAAAGAAATGGGCTTTCAGGAAATAGGTCATGATTCAACTGAGCTTATTTCTTCCCTTCACACCCACAAGGGTGTTGATTGCTTTCCACAGTTAGAAAGAAAAGTAGGACTGTGGGCTGAGCTCAAATTCTAGCTGTGCTGTAGTACAGTAAGCACTAGCCACATTTGACTATTGAGCACTTGAAATGTGACTGTAAATGTAAAATGCACACTGGATATCCAAAACATAGTATAAGAAAAAGAGAAGGAATGTAAAACATCTAATAATTTTTCTATTGACTATATGTTAAAATGATAATATTTTGGATATATTGGAGTAAATAAAATATGTTATTAAAAGTTAAAAAAGGAAAAGGGTTTTGCCAGCATGAAGGGAGGAACACCTTTTATGGGGGCCTCAAACTTTATGTACCTCAGAAAATAGCAGAATGGCAGAGAACAGCTGTCAGACTAATTTGGCCTAATTGGCAATGCTGATAAACCCTCTTAGGAAAAACTGTTTGGCCTTGTGGGACTGATCCTATGACCTAGATGCCAGGATCTCCTAAAAGCCCTAAGCTCACCCTGATGAGGGGGTCACTGGTATGACAATCTCCAGTACTTCTGGGAAGAGCATGAGTTAAGTCCCTTTTTCCCAGGGGATGTCTCACATTCCCTAACACTGTTGAGCTGTGGCTGTCTCCCAAGACCATGAGAAGTCATGGGCCCTGTAAAGTCTAAAAGCTGGTAGGCAGATAAGATCTACAGGGGCTAACTAGGAAACCTAATTGATATACTTCTTGTTCTTTTTTTTTCTTTTTTTTTTGGTGAGGAAGATTGGCCCTCAGATAACATCTGTGCCCATCTTGCTCCACTTTATACGTGGGACGCCTGCCACAACATGGCTCAATGTGTGGTGTGTAGGTCTGCACCTGGGATCCAAACCTGCAAACCCCAGGCCGCCTAAGCAGAGCACATGAATTTAACCAGTACCCCACCAGGCTGGCCCCTATTTCTTGTTCTCATGCCTAGAATGGTGTCATCTTTCCTGACATTCAAATTTATTAAGGGTAAAGATACAAATTCTGTTTTTTCTACTTTCTAAAATTTTAAGCCTTCACACTGAGTAAGGCTAACTCCGGTAAATATCGTTTTACTTAGAATCCTAAAATACATTAGATTATATGTTATTTAGAGAAAACAAATCTTTCCAAAAATAAAATTAACAAAGTACACCTCTTAGGTAAGGAAAACACCATCATATAGAAACACTGTGTACAGAAACATTGATTAGTAGGGAATGGTGGAGCTTGTGGCAAACTGAAAGTTATGTGTCAGCTCTGAAGGGCATACACAAATTTCATGTGACTATGCCTCTGTAGGTTAAATGTGTACAGAAATCCTCAGGGCCTACAGACCTCTTTATCCCCTGTGGCTGAGGTCAGTGTCAGCAAATAATCTAAAGGTTTTCTGGATTCCTGTACCTCCCTGGGCTGTTGACCTTATGGCCATCACTGCACAGGCAGGAACCCCAGGGCAGAGAAGAGAGATCCTGCAGTCTTGGCTGGGTCTTATAACCCAGCCAATGTTTGGGTGGATATAGTCTTAATTGTTCTTCAGTTTTTGTTGCCACTGAGGCAGGACTGACCCTACCAAGATATGGGAAGTGGGAGATGGTTGAGTCAATATAGGATTGGTTGATTTTCCAAGAGAAATTTTATACCTATGCAGCTTTATTGGTGTATAATTGGAATGTAATAAACTGCACATATTTAAATTGTACAATTTGATAAATTTTGACATAGGTATACACCTGTAATACCATCACCACAATTAAGGTTATGAACATATCATTACCTCCAAAAATTTTGTCATGCCCCTTAACAATCTCTCCCTCTTGTCCTTCCCTGATCCCTCATCCCCATGCAACCATTATCTGTTTTATTTCACAGTACATTAATTTGCATTTTCTAGAATTTTATATAAATGTAATACAGCATGGGCTTATTTTTTTTCTATTTCCTTTTGGTAACAGAAATTTAATTAGGAATATATAGGAATATAGGAATATATATATAGGCATATAATTGTTTTGAGATTTTAAGTACTGCTGTTGAGACTATCAACTGATTTTCTTTTTGCTATATTAATTTGTATTTTCTATACCATATGTGAATTTGCATTTTCTAGAATTTTATATAACTGTAATACAGTATGGGCTGATTTTTTTTCTATTTCCTTTTGGTAAGCATAATTGTTTTGAGATTTTAATTACTGTTGTTGAGACTATCAACGGACTATTTCTTTTTGGTACATGAATTTGCATTTTCCATGCAATACATGAATTTGCATTTTCTGGAATTTTATATAAATGTAATGCAGTATGAGCTTATTTTTTTCTATTTCCTTTCGGTAAGCATAATTGTTTTGAGATTTTAAATACTGTTGTTGAGAATATCAACAGATTATTTCTTTTTGTTACATTAATTTGCATTTTCTATGCAATACATTAATTTGCATTTTCTACAATTTTATATAAATGTAATGCAGTATGGGCTTATTTTTTTTCTATTTCCTTTTGGTAAGCATAATTGTTTTGAGATTTTAATTACTGTTATTGATAATGTCAAAAGATTATTTCTTTTTGTTACTGAGTAATATTTCACTGCATATGGATGTAATACAATTGTTTATCTATCAATTGTTGATGGACATTTAGGTTGTTTCCAGGTTCTGGCTATTAAAAATAAAGCTTATTTTAAGGAAAAAAAAAGAATCTTTAATGACTTCACAGAGGCAGTTGCCTTGCAAAAGAAAGGCAACTCCTCAAGAACAAACCCCACCACTCATATTGCCTCCACATTGCCCTTGAAGAGTCAGGTTCTAGCGTGGCCCAGGGGAGAATTTCAAGATCTGGGGAAGAGATAGCACTTGTATCCAATGTAATTGCAAGTTCTTGCTAATTTTGTATAAGCAACAAATCAGGAAGTATTGTGGGAATGGATTTTAAGTTTGCTGGACCAAGGAGAATAGAACATAAGGTTAAATCAGATAAAATTTATCAAGATGGGTAAACTTACCTGAGATTTGGCATTTAATGGGCAAGGCGAAGCAGCTGGAAGTGATCTAACAGTTTGCTAAAGCCTGGATTGAATGGTGGTCTACATAAAAAAAGTTCAGATGCCCCAGGTTTTCCCTGGGGCAATTTTTCTGTATCTCAGAGGTACAACTCCTGCAAATTACATTTCCAAGTTTTCTTGTCCTTTGGCTTCCATGAAGGTTCAGCAAGTGGGAGGCACTTAAGGGAGATGGGAGGGCAAGAAGTAGGGAGAATCCAAGTTTCTTCTCCTCCCTCTATGCTTCAGCTGGCTTCTCTAACAATGTCTGCATCTCCTTCTTTGCACCAGCAGCACTTCCAGAGAGTTCTACCATGGTTCCAGCATTTACCAGGTGATCTTGGGCCCTGGGTACCAGTAACCACCCTAGTTTTGTCCCTCTAGCCTAGGGGCGGTAATTGCTTCCTGCTGATACTAATCTCTGTGTTGCCTCCTCCTCCCCCAACCCCCCTGTTTTGGATTCCCAACAAATCCATCAGCTGAGTAGCCAATTCCCTGAATTAAACTTCTCTTTAAATACCTCTTTAAAGTACTTTTTTCTTAAGTTCTATTTTTTTCTGGCTATATCCTAACTAGTAAACACTTATGCTGAAAAGATGGGAGGAGGAGGGTGTGTGAGTAAGAAATATAGGAGCTAAATATTCTTTATCATGTTTTCTGCAGAAAACAGATAACTTACTCTAAAGGTAGTTGAAGAGAATTTAGTGAAAGGATTATTTATAGAATTGAGGAAAGGATTAAAGAACCCAATAGAAATGGTGATGCACCCAGAGACTGACAATATTAGGAAGCTGCTTCCAGCCTTACAAAAGAAGGCAAAGGAGAGAGCAATGTTGCTGGAACTGGCAAGACCTATAAGTGTGGGAAAGGGCCCTCCAACAGGAGTCGTGGCCATAGGTCGGGGAACACAGCCGCTGTTAAAACGGTAATCTGGCAGGGAAGCATCATCAAGGAGGGGGATAGGCACCTGACCTCTCCTGGCTCCTGATCTTGGATCTCCTGCCAATACCTGTTATTGGCAAAATGCAGTTATAAGCCAAAGCTCAAGGGGGTTCTCTCTGGTGATCCAGCCCATAGAGGTCATTCTCCCGGGGCACAGAACAGAGCAGAGAGAGACAGAGATTGGGTCTGGAGAAGCAAATAGAGATTGACCAGCATACTCAACTTTTGAATTGAAAGTTGAGAGCACTTGCTAAAACTGATAAGAAATATCTGTAAAAGTGTGTGACTAGGGAGAGACACACTGTATCTTCCTGTACTCACACGCAACACTTCTGACACCAGATGTATAGGTTTTTCCACACACTGACCAACTATCCCACACCAGCTGAGTGTCCTGCAATTTAATTCAATTCTGATACTACCCGGAGTTAGCACAGACCCCACAGGTTAAGGGCTTAGTCCCACAAAACTGCCCCACCCCCACTTCAGATGTCACTTGCAAGCAGTAGGTCCCCAGGTTGCTCACAACTTCTGTCTGACTTGGCTACAAATCAGAGGTTCCCACAACCCCTTCCTGGGGTTTGATAATTTGCTAGAATGGCTCACAGAACCCAGGAAAACAGTTTATTTACTGTTGCCAATTTATCGCAAAGTATATTTTAAAGCTTACAGATGAACAGCCAGATGAAGAGATACATAGGGCAAGGCCTGGAGGTGTCCCAAGCATGGGGGCTTCTGTCCCTGTGGAGTTGGGGTGTGCCACCCTCCCATCACTTGGATGTGTTCACCCACCTGGAAGCTCCCCAAGCTCCATACTTTTGAGATTTTATTCGAAGCTTTATCATGTAGGCGTGATGCATCATTAGCTCAATCTCCAGCCTCTCTCCCCTTCCCGGAGGATGGGGCATAGGACTGAAAGTTCCAAGCTTCTAATTATGGCTTGGTCTTTCTGGTTAACAGCCCCCATCCAGAAGCTATCCAGGAGCCCACCAAGAATTACCTCGTTAGACCAAAAGACACTCCTATCACCCAGGAAATTCCAAGGGATTTGGGAGCTGTGTGTCAGGAACTAGGGTCATAGACCAAATATTAGAACAAAAGATGCTCCTAGTGCTCTTATCACTTAGGAAATTCCAAGGGTTTCAGGAGATCTGTGCCAGTAACGGGGGCAGAGACCAATATATATATTTTATATTATTTTACAGTATATTATATATATAAATGATATAGCTAAAAGCATTAAAAATGATCACTTCTGAGAGTGAAATGCAAGAGTAGGAGAGAAGTTTTTTTTAATGAGCCATAATGAACTATTTGAATATGTAAACTATAGGTATATGCACGTGTGTGTGTGTGTGTGTGTACATATTGCTTTGTGTGCCGGTCTCAGCCTATCCATAACCGATGTTGTGGTTGGACCAGCCCTTGTGGTTCTTATTGTGATTGCAAGACACCCTCAGCAATAGCCATCAGGAAACTTTGAAAAAAAAAGTTTATTATAAGTCCTAGAAATTAATGGCACACCTTGGGCCACACAGTGAGGCCGCAGGTAGAGAGAAAGAAAGAGTGTGCAGGCCTGGGGTCCTGCTTTTATTGGGTTCGAGGGTGGAGTGCCTAGGGTTTCAGGGGTTCACTCTTTACTGATGAATTTAAAACATGAGTGGAAATTTAAAGCTCAGGAGGAGAAAAAACAAGTAGCCCAAATGGTCAGTTATTGCAATCAACCAGGATCTCTAAAACAAAGGAGTGTGGGGGGAGGCGGGGATGCAGGGCCTGGCTCTTTATCTGGTCATGGCTGGCAGTGTGCTTATTGGAAATAGCCATTGTCGAAGCAGATGCCTCTTTGAAGTGGATGGCTTGGCAATCAAAGCTTAAGCCAGGCACTTGCCATACAAAAAAGAAAAAAAATGACTGTCAGGGCTTACACTACACATATGTATACACTATATATATAAACATATACATATGATGTAATTTAATTAAAAAATAAAGTTCTTAGAACAAAGAAAAGTGAAAACACTTTGGTGTCAGTATATAGGAAGTATTTGAGTGTCGAAGGTTATTTGAGTATATTTGTGTGCATATGTGGGTATGTTTACAGACTAAAAAGAGGCAATAGAAAGCTGGAGAGACGGAAAATTTTTGAAAGATGAGAGATTATCAAAAAGCAAGGAGTAAATAGACGGAAATTGAGTCAAGAGCACAAATATGGGGCTAAAACTTCCTCCAAGAGCAGCAAGAGGGAGGTGAAGATTAATATTCATTCAGATTATGGGTAAATTGGAGGCTAGACATTGAGAAATTTCTTATCTGAACATGTCCATTTATTGGTTAAATAGATGTTATATTCATCAGCTAAGAGTGAAGGGAAATGGGTAGAATGGGATTTAAGGACAGTCAAGAAATGATGCAGTAGCCGAGATGGAGATAGAGGGACCATCTAATTTATCTTCCAAAATGAGACACTTTTGACAATATGTTAGTTTCCTGTGGCTGTTGTAACAAATTACCACAAACTTGGTTGGCTTAAAAAAACAAAAATTTGTTCTCTCACAGTTCTGGAGGCCAAAAGTCCTGTATCAGTTTCCCTGGGCTGAAATCAAGGTGTCGGCAGAGCAATGCTCCCTCCAGAGTCTGTAATGGAAAATCTGTTTCTTGTCTCTTCCAGCTTCTAGTGGTTGCCAACATTTCTTGTCATGTGGCTGCATAACTCCAATCTCTGCCTCCATGGTCACATCACCTTCTCCTTTGTACCTGTCAGATTTTCTTCTGCCTCTCCCTCATATGGATGCATGTGATTGAATTTAGGGCTCACCCAGATAATCAGGATAGTCTCCCCATCTCAAAATCCTTGCCTTACCCACATCTGCAAAGATCTTTTTTTTTTGTTTTTCCATATAAGGTAGCATTTTCAGGTCCCAGGGATTAGGATGTGGATATCTCTGGAAGAGGGCACTATTCAGCCTACCCCGGACAGTAAGAGAGAGCACTGTGAGTAATTACATAGCAGCAACAGGAGCAAATGAGGACTGTCCCAGGCAAACCCAGAATACATGGTCACCCTATCTGGAGGCACATTTGGGAGCTTTAGATTTCTGAAATGTTCTTTCCTAAGTAGCCATGAGGCAGGAAGCCTGAACAATGGTTACCATCCATTCAAGAAGACAGGTTACAGAGGAAGCAATTATCCTTGAGATAGAGGCGAGAAGCTGCTGGCCCACACAACACACCTGCCTGTGCATCCTGGTGGATGCAGCCCAGCACCTGCACGGATCTGGTCACTCTGCAGTAAGCAGTCTTCACAACCGTAGGCAGGAGCCCTAGATAGACACCGGTTTCGTAGACGATAAGGCAGAAAAAAGTGTTTGTGAAGAGGTTGGGAATTCAAAGAAGAGAGGTTGAATTTGAATCACTGATAAAATGCAGATACAGAAAATGTGGTGGAAATAGCTGATTTCAAAATTGCTAATTGACATTTGTTATGAACTTCAGACACCACAGAATTTTCTTCATGGTCAGTGGGCACCAAAATTTCTAATGCAATATTTTCCCAGTGTTTCTGCTAGCTTCTTCCTCCTGCCTTATCTCAGTTCCTCCACTGCTTAGATTTCTGTGGGGGATCACAACTTGTTATAAGCTGTAATCTCTTCCCAATGGGAACATTGAGATCTGACTTTTTTCTTAGATTGTCTATTTAAACTCAAATCCATTAGATAATTTCAACTGATTTTTCAACTTTATGCCGTGCAGATGCAGCTTAAATGTTAATTGGAAAAATACAATTAAAATTTAAAAAATTAAATATAAAGCAGGCATGTCCTTCTGTTTTTTCTTTTTAAATTTTGTATATACTACTCCCCACGGTTCAGTTGAAAATTTCCTAAAAGGAGCAGAAATTAGTTTCCTTAATGAAACAAGATATCCTATTTAAGCAAAATAATTTCTTCAGTTCCTATTCAAAAGAACATATTTAAAGAATGATATAAAACACAAACCCAGCCTTGTTAAAGATGCTACTTCAAGAATAATATATAATCTTTATTACTCTATTGATAGATAGTTATGATAATACATAAGCATTGTTTTGAGTTGATAGTATTCTATCAGTTCCAGAATGTGTAGATTGTATCATGTAGTTTCTTGATTTAATGCACACGTAAATAAAAAACAAATCAAGGCAAAACTGATTTTTTCTATGTAAATGAAAAGGAATGGAAAAATAGAGGTAAGTAAACATGCTTTGCTCAACCCCACTTAAAGGATTGCATTACACTGAAAACATTTCTATTAGATTTTAAGCCTGTTGATTGGTGAGCTATTTTTGCTATTGTTTCCCTTGGAGATGCACCAGGTATGCACACACATAATCCAGTTCATGTCTCATATGCACAAACACTTAAAATTGAGTGAAAACAAACAGCCTTCTAATCTCACGACATTTGGAAAACAGCATGTGGAAAAGAAAATTACAGTATGGATTTGGCAGTAAAATAAAATGACAGAAGAGGATTCTCGCATCTATTCTTCTTCAGCTTGAGGGAGATCTAAATTAAGAAGGTGGTAAAGAAGGTAAAATGAGCCAACCATAAACACAGCAACCTATTTCAAAAGCATTTCATTCTTAAATGTGCCCATGATTCATTTATATATCTATTCTTCCAACATTTTTCCATAACTTGTAAATTTTGAAAGTTTGCCTTTGAGACAAGTTACTGACAATGAGCTCAATCTCTTTCAATTTAGGAAAATCAAGTCTATGCAAAGTGGCCTGTACTTATAACTTTGCATTTTGAAAGGTACAGGCCGTTATAAAAAATGAAATCTCGCCTCTATGGTAATGGAGTTAGAAGCCTCCAGTGCAACAGTGCTAATAATAAGATCTTGAAAGCAATTTTAACCCACAAAGTCAAGCAATGACCTGTAGGATTGATTTTACTTCACTGAGGGTGTATTAATGTGTCATTTCTTTGGGTTTCAGAAATAACAGATTTATTTCACTATAAAAATAAAACAGAAGTCAACTCTAGTTTTAAATTACTAATTTATTTCATGCCTATTTTGTGAAATATTGTTTAGAATTAGATTCTTGGGGACTACTTTAATGTGTTAGGTTAATTTTATGTTGCTCCTAACAGTATAGCTTCTATTGGCCAAATGCATTATTTTAGTCTATTATTACATAAAAATGCTCCTTATGATGTGTGAATTCCACGTTCTAAGTTTCACATTAACACATTCTGTAGCCTTCTCATAACAAGAACAGAAGTTGATCATGTTGCTGTTCAGGGAAAATAAGAAATAGTTTCTATATTCGTGAATACTAACTGCAAAAGAGAAAAAATAAAACATGATAGCGCACGACTTTGTATCTTTAGAGAGTAGATATATTCCACCAAGTTCTCAAGGAAACATTATTTTCTCGTTAAGTTACTTTATAGAATGGGGGTGGCTACATTCGAAGTTGAATGATTTTAATGAGACAGTCAAGATAACAGCCAGATTTATGGCCTGCTCGGGGGGTTACGGTTTTGAGAATACCTATTTTTACCCCCATCTCTCCTTCTCCATCACTCATTGCCTCATTCTGAAACCTTCCTATGCCCTAAAAATTTCTACAAATTGGGCTTAACCCTGTCTTTTCTGTTTTCATCTTACAAATTTTGAAATTTTATAACGTAGGATTATCATCACATATTTTCCATAGACGCTGCCATCTAGTATGTGATGTTCTAATCTGTGGTGAACAGGCTTCATTTATGGAATAATTTATTAATATTGTGCCTCTTGTAAAATTAATTGATTGCCTATACCAAATAAATTTTGTAAATCTGAAATTCTGGGCTAAAAGGGACTGGGGTGAAGTGAATTACTCAACCTACTATATATGGGGCCTACAGTAGTCATTGATTTTTAAATAGTTAGCAGCTTTAATGACAGTTCCAAGCTTGTCCTCTTAAAATGGTGGAAGAAACATTAAGGATAAATGTCTAACTCTTCTCCATACGATAAAACATAGGCCTGGGGCCTTATGGTATGACTGGAAAAGTAGGGATAGACTACACGACAATAATGCCTTCAGGATCATTTTACACCTAAAATTTTATGTTAAATATAATTGTTTTATCAAATCAACTCATTTTATATACAAATACAGAAAAGACATATATTGTTCTCCTAATTCAGATTTTGTGCATGTGTTCCCCGTTAGCCATCAGAAAGTCAAATTCCAATAGAGCTAGATTGAAAAAATGATCCCCTGTACTCTGTATAGTAAAGTCAGTTTCTTTACCAAAGCACAGAAGAGAATTGATATTCTGAAAAAATAGCGGTATATCTTGGACAATGTCATTCAACATAGGTGTCAATGCACTAACCACTGGACAGGAGAAACTACTAAAACCTACATTGCCTTTTTATTGCAGAATAAAAAGAGAGCACCTATGTTCTCCACTTGATGTATTCTCTTCTTTTCTAATGCCATTGAAGTGTAATAGAATAGCTATTGTTGGGCTATTTTCTGCCTGTAATAGAATCATTGATTTATAAAGGCGCTGAATCATACATTAGCCTTATTTCTCAGTGTACACACAGGAGTCATTTCAACCAGAACTGAAGGGCTACAGCCATGATAGAATACAGCAGCTGTTTAACATCACACAATATAACCATGCATATGAAAGAGCAGCAAGGATTTCACTTTATTGATTTAATTTCAGAACATTTACACATTACAGTGGCAGTCATACGAAGACATTTTCATTTTAAGGGACATCACTGGTCCAAGTTTAATGAGATTCTATCCTCAATAGAATTTCAGGGTTGTACAATTTCCAAGTTAGAAAATTCTTTAGAGAATCTATTCCCCTCCCCCTTGACTTATATATTAAGAAACCAAAGCCTGAAGGAGGTTAAATGATTTGACAAGATCACATAGCTAGTAAATAGCTCTGACTAGAGCCCAATTCTGAGCCCCTTAATATTTTTATATAGCACAATTATTGAGGAGAAAAATATTATGTAATTCAGTTCTTTGTATGTTCCACACAAAATCTAATGTTCAAAATATACATTAGGAACCAGTTATTCTTTGCAATTATGTGGCATGAAATAGAATGAATGGGAATCAATGGCATTTGTCTCACTGAAAATTCCTACAGACTTTCTAGGTTTGAATATTTGACTACATCAAGAAATTCAATATAGTGAAAGTGGATTCAGAGAGGGACACAGGGAACATTTGTTCTGAGTAGGATTTCTTTAAGTAATTTTCTCAATTTCCTGGGCCCTTATTTTTCTAGTATTCTAATCTCACACAATCTTAGTTAGGCTCATCAACCTAAAATCTGGTGGAGAATAAGAAAGAAACTTTTTTTTAAAGTGGTTTAAGGAAATTGTAGCAGAATAAAACCATTAGCCAAGTACCTGTTTTTTTCCAAAGCATTCCATAATGAGTGACATAGCTAAGATTAAGTGAAAGGAGTGGATTTTATTTTAGCTTAATTGGTTGTTTCAGTTAAAGACTATCCATGCCCAGATTTGACATTAACACTCGAGGCACGACACACATACCATGTTTAGCTGCTCTAGATGAAAAATCATGGTTGCCTGGAAGCCAAGCTAGTGGCACTGTAAGCGCCTGGCAAGTCGAGAAATGCCAAAACACAGAGAAAAGGTTCAATGACTGAAAATATTTAGGAACAAATAATTCCCAAAAATGTCTAATCCTAAAATTCAGCCTTTAATGCCTGCTGTGATTGGTAGATGACTGACATAAGGGATTGTAAAATGTACCCAGAAGCCAATTAAAAAGTAGTGGAGGTCCCAGAAAATGAAAGGAGAAAGCAAAGCTAGATTAGAGAAAGTGAGAGAGGCCCCTCACAATTTAACAGTATTTTAAATATAGAAAACACTGTTACTTGAATGTGCCCATATACACCATAAATTTTCGTTATTAAAGCATTGCTTATAAGAAATTGAAAATGACATGGATGTGCATCAATGGATAAGTGACTAAATAACTTTACATCGATATTCTGAAATACCACCCTTCTATTATATTGAATGTAGTAGAGCCAAAAGTATTGACTTGAAAGGATGTCCTTAATACAGAGTTAAATTTAAAAAAACATGCACAATAATATGCATTTTATCATACTAATTTCATAAAATCTGTTTTTTAACTCCCAACCATATGAGGGTATATTTGTTTTTATACATGTGCATAAAAAGGAAAAAGGATGAAATAAAACACATTAGATTCCAAACTATGGTTACACTGCAGGGTGGAATTGGAGTATGATGGAGGGGGAGACCACTGATTTCATTTTAGACCCTCTGATAATATCTACATAATGAGCATATATAATGTATTCAATTAAGTGACTGTGTTTTTCAAAACTGAGATTCAAAATAATAAGTTTCTAGAAACACATACTATCTCCTTATAAAGACTCAAATAAAACGCTTGGCAACTCCTATGTAGACTACTGAAATGCAAATACTTAACAAAGATATATACATGGACATATGGCCAAGAATAAGGAACAATGAATTGAAAGTCAATGGTGTTCTTTAGAAGTCAGTAGTCTTAAACTTTGGTTATCTTTCTGCTCATTGCAACTGTGGCCTTAAGCAAGCTTTAAACAAGACTCTCTTTATGGGCTCTCTGTAAAATGCAAGACGAAAGTTGAGCAAAGGGAGTTACACATCTCTTTTGAGATCCCTTTGAACCGAAAGTCAAGATATTTGATAAAATAGTGATGAAATGCAAAATTGTGTGATATTATTGCATGGCAAGGACCTTAGTAAGTCTGTGTAAGAGATCAGTATGAACTGGCCTGACTGAAGCAACATCAAGTTAGGAGACTTAAGTTAACATCGCGTAAGGAGACTTAAGTGGGCTCTGAATGTTGCACCTCCAGACTTCACATTGAAATATCCAAGAAACTGATTTCATATTGTCAAATCCAATAGACATCTTGCTAGATTTTGATGCTCTATTTGGCACCAATTATCACATTTCTTTGGTTAAAACTATCAACTACCTTCAATTTCATGGTATCATTCTTATTTCTCCTGTTCCTCCTCCTAACTCTGACTATTCTTTTTTGAAGTCTATAATTAACTTCTCTATCTCCTGCCTTGTCTTTCATATCCCAAGGGCTCTATCCAGACCATTGCTCTGTCTATTCTACATGCTGTACCTGAGTGAATTCAACCACTCCTTTCTTCCTCTTAACTACCATTTAAATACCAATGGCCCTTGGTTCTAATCTCATTCCAGAGCTTCAGATTTATATATCCAACTGTTTGTTGCTACGTCCACCCAAATGTTCCATAAAAAACTCAAACTCAGCATGTCATTTTCCTTCTTCTTCACCGTACAGTACTAAGATCTGCACCTCTTCCTGTGTTCCATTTTTCAGTTAATAGTTCTACATTTATAAATCTAGCCAAGCCAGAAATGTGTTCTTCCTACATTTCTTTTTCCTCCACACCTTCAAAAATATTCAAAATACATCCCCAATGCATTTATTTCTCTTTCTTCTCTGAAAACACCCTAAGGACCACTGTAGCATTCACATGCTATGGTTCAATGATTCTAAGACTGGCTCAGATTACTTCTTACAAAAGTAAAGACTGGAACTATCTATAGCAGTGCTTCTCAACTAGGGATGATTTTGCTTCTCACTGGACATTGACAATGTCTGGAGACATTTTTGGTTGTCACAACTAGAGGAGGGAGTACTACTGCCATGTAGTTGGTAGAGGCCAGAGTTACTACAAAACATTCTACAATGCGTAGGACAGTCCTCCACACCAAAGAGCTTTCCGACAAAAATGTAAGTAGTACCCAGACTGAGAAAGCCTGACCTGTAATAATTGGAGGGCTTCTTAAGCCGATATTTACAGATTGGATTGTAGAACCAGTGTATAGCCATTCTCTAAGAGCATACCCCAATATTATTCTTATATGACTAATATTTGAGTCACAGAGATCATTTATTTTGGATCAGTATTAGTACTTTTGCAGTGGACACACCCTGAGGTGGCCCTCAATGAGTCATGCATAGTATAATTCCCTCCTCTTGAGGTCAGTGTGACTTGTTCCTAGCCTCTAGAATATAGCAAAGGTGATGGGATAGTCACTCCCTTGATTATGTTATACTACATAAGACTCCCCTTAGTACACTAGAGCAAGAGGGTGTCTCCTGCTGGCCTTGAAGAACTAAGCTGCTATGTTTCGAGAGGGCCATTTAACAAGGAACTGTGGGGGCGTCTAGGAACTGAGGCTGACCTCCAGCCAACAGGCCACAAGAAAGCACAAACCTCAGTCCTGCAATCACAAGGAACCACAAGGAATTGAATTCTGCCAACAATCACATGAGTTTGCAAGAGGATGCCAAGCTCCAGGTCAGAACCCAGGCCAGCTGGCACCTCGATTGCAGCCTTCTGAGACTGTGAGCAGAGAACCCAGATAAGCTGTGCCTGGGCTCCTGACCCACAAAAACTCTGAGGTAATAAATGTGTGTGTTGTGTTAAGCCATTACATTCATGATCATTTATTATGCAGCAATAGATAACTAACATCAGTACCATTAGGGAGAAAAGAAGGAAAGAAACACAGGAAGAATGAACAGAAATACCTTGAGTTAGTACAATATGATGATTTATGTTTGATTTTTACATTTTCTTGTTTTCTTTTCAGTCATTGATTTATTTCAAACCATTTCCTTCTTTGTATTTGGGAAACTAGATTAATACACATATTAATCTAACATATGTACCTTAAAATTTGCCCAAGAGTTTTCACTTTAAAACTCTAGCAATGAGATAGTGGTGGTGAAGAGAATTGGGGCTGAAGGACTGTAATTAAATAGAATACTTCAGCAAATGGAAGGCCGGATGTGATGGCATGTATATGATAAGGACATGATAGGAAGTTCTTTGTTTTTAGCTTTATTTAATAATTTAGATATGATAGCCATTTATTATAGTCATTTTCAATACATATTATTAAATTTCAAATGGAAGTGATGACTCTCTGGTGCAGAATAGTTTAGAAAAACAGTCAAAATTGCAGGTAACTTGCCAAAGGATGGCAAATACGCCGTGGAACAAACTACAGAGAAAATGTAAAGGATACAGAGCTAATCTGTGATTATTTTAGCACTTTAAAATAGCCACATTCAGGGGCCGCCCGGTGGCGTAGCAGTTTTGTCCGCGCTTGGCAGCCCGGGGTTCGCCAGTTCGGATCCCGGGCGCCCGCCGACGCACTGCCTGTCAGCCATGCCGTGGCGGCGTCCCATATAAAGTGGAGGAAGATGGGCACGGATGTTAGCCCAGGGCCAGTCTTCCTCAGCAAAAAGAGGAGGACTGGCAACGGATGTTAGCTCTGGGCTGGTCTTCCCCACAAAAAAAAAAAAAAATAGCCACATTCACTAGGATAAGTGAATCATGTTAAGTATTAGGAGATTTCCTCAAATCTAAAATACTTTCAAATTTTAGATATCATAACATTTTATTTTATCTCATGGATCCTGACCCTCTAAAGCAGAGATCAGCAAACTGTGACCCAGGGACCAAATCCAGCTCACCACGCATTTTCATGCAGTCCACAAGCTAAGAATGGCTTTTACATTTTTAAATGGTTGAACAAAATGAAAAGAAGAATAATATCTAATGACATGAAAATTGTGATATTCAAATGTCAGTGCTGATAAATAGCTATTGAAACCCAGTTACACACATTCATTTACATATTGTCGATGGCTGCTTTCGAGCTACACCAGTAGAGATGAGTAGTTGAAACAGAGACTGGATGTAGCCTGCAAACCTGAAAATATATACTCTATGTCCCTATTTAGAAAAAGATTGCTAATCCTTTCTCTAAAATGTTATGTTTTGAAAAGAAAGAATGTGTGCATATATTATATTTAGTATGTGTAATGTATATGTTCATATGTGTGTGTGTTTGATGTATTATTTATTCAGTTCCGGTTAACCATTATGTTTCTTAAGTACAGCATGCGATTCTTTTCTGCAGCTTCCCTCTCAAGGAATCTAGGCAAGTTTGAACTCTATTAATTTTTTTTCTTTATCCCTTTCTTCATGGATGGTTCACACCTTGTCCTGAGTGTACAAAGCCTCCAAGACACTCCAGCCACCCATAGCCCTTCATCCTGCGTTCCACTCTTCAGGGGTGTTTCACACCGTCTGGGTGATTTCTTTACAAAGGCTCTACAGGGGCGAGGAGTTACTTGGCATTTCCAAAGGGTTAACAAAAGGTATTGAGATTCTGTTAACATTGCTTGAGGAGGACAGGCCAACCCTCATCTTCCCTGTCTAGAAATTTTGATACCATGATGTCTCTGTAAAATGAAAACGGACCCAAAAGGAAGATAAAGGTGCCAATGGTAAAGGTTAGAAAACTCCAATAAAATTACTCTAAAAAACATGCAGACATTATGGCTGCTTTTAACATGTGAAAAGGGAAGAATGGAAAATCACAGGAGGGAATCAAATTAATGTATCGTTTACTGCTGTGGACATTAGGTTGCTATGCTTTTGACAAAATGATTTTAAAACATATTTGAGATTTGTCTGATATTTATCTTCTCAGACTTCCTTGGCACATAGATTTCATTTGTAATTTGGTTTGTAAAACACTGAGACATAACAAAATACATTTTAAGACGCATGTCTTTGCAGATATGCATTTAAATTTTTATTCCTGCCTCCATTTTCCAACGTTAATCTTACTAATATCTGTGGCATGTGAAGATAATACAAAAAACAATTCTTATATAAATGAAATGCTTTACAGACGCGTCATACAAGGCCTCTACTCTAAACTCTCTGGCCCAATAGAAGATACTCTGCATCAATATTCCTATCAATACTTGTTGGGAAACAGAAATGACTGGGGCCCTGCTAGGAAATGGTGTTACATTGGTGCTAGGTCAGGCACCCACAATTACTTAGATCCTACCTAGCCCAGCAAGATCTTCCCTATCACCTTCCTAAGGAAGGTTCATAAGAGGCACAGAAAATAAAGATATCCTTTATTCTTCAATGGGACTTTGGCCCTGCACCTCAAAGTAATGCACTACTAAAGACCATCTAGACCACCTGTCAGGCTCCATAATCCTCTGGTCCAGAGGAGAGAGACTTCGATCCCAGAATCAAAGTGAGCTGAGTGGCCTTCTGGCTTCCCTACCTTCACAATCAGAAGCATTTATTTACTATTTTAACTAGAGACAAGGCTGCACCCAATTTGCTTTCATGTTAAATCCTGACCCTTAGACCCCACTTCTATAAGCAAGAAAAGACATGCGAATGGAGAAAAAGAATGGAGCCTCTCAGATGAGGCCAAATCATATGGGTGAAGAGGAAGAGAGAACATGGGGAAGGGAGAGAAAGATCAAGGTCATTTGAGAAGGCCTTTTAAGCAATTAGAACTCTAAATCCAATCAAGGATTGACCCACCAAGTGAAGATCATAATATTTTATTGAAGAAAGAATAATGAGGAAAAGAAACCTTGAGTTAAGGTGAGCAATAGTGATTTACTAATTAGGACATTACCTATTTATTTTAACATTTGAAAATTTCTCCTTTTAATAATCCAAATTATGTTTCTCTTTTCTTAGTAACTTCCTCTCGAGGATTTCTTCTGCCCTCTGGATGTAAACAGGTAAAGCCAATGCAATAGTTGTTCAGGAAGTGGCTAGAATTGCAGGATTTACTCCCTTTATCACCTCAGGTGGAAAATTTGGTCACTACTCCCTCCCCACACACATACATAAAGTGGTAGCAATGAGTGGCATTTGAACGCATGAGGAAGCCCGACTTTAGGAAACCACAATCTTTTAAAGGAGGTCGCTAGCGAACATGGCCAGCCTTTACTCTTGAGGGAGACATTATCTTTTTTGTTCTGGACAGAAAAAAAAATCTGCCCTCTGCCTCCTGTCCCAGAGGGAGGCACTATTTCTATCTTCCAAGGCCGTTTGCTGTACAAATGGCCTTGAAAGATGGTCCAAAAAAATAGCTGATACAAGATGTACAAAATGTGAGAGATCCATGGATACTCGTCTCCCATATATATGTATGTATGTATGTACACACACACACACATATATATAATATGTGCACTCTTCACACTCATAAAAGTTAATTTTTGCATACATTGGATCAATTTTATTTATTTATTTTTTTGATGAAGAAGATTAGCCCTGAGCTAACATCTGTTGCCAACTTTTTTTTTTTTTTGCTGAGGAAGATTGGCTCTGAGCTGACATCTGTGCCCATCTTCCTCTATTTTGTATGTGGGACGCTGCCACAGCATGGTTTGATGAGCGGTGTGTAGGTCTGCGCTGGGGGTCCGAACCTGTGAACCCTGGGCCACTGAAGCAGAGCACATGAACTTAACCACTATGCCACCAGGCCAGCCCCAATTTTAATATATTTTATAATATGCTTTTTTCATGGAAATCTTTCCTTGTCAGTATCCCTCATTCTTTTTAGCAACTATGTAGTATTACATATTATTTATATACCATGATTTATTAAAAGTTCTGAACCATTCCCCTATGAATGAACTTTTAGATATTCCCCAATGTCTTACTATAACCAAAAATGCTGGGGAAAACAGCCTTTTCACATATATCTTTGTGCATATGTCTGAGTATTTCTGTAGGAAAAATAAATAGAAATGGAATTAATTAATCAAAAACATGTGCATTGAAAAATATGAGGGATATGTACAAGTTGCCTATGTCAATTTATATTCCTCCAACAGTATATGAGACTGTCCAAGTCCTGTTTTCCTGTGTGTGCTGAAATACACATATGTCCCTACTAAGCATAAACCTATGGGAAGACATGATTTAAAATGATCATTGGATAGTACTTTGAATTTGAATGCAATTTTGTCCTTTCTATTAAACTTATCTCTACACAAACCCTGAAACCTGGCTATTATTTGTTCCAATTTTAGATGAGCAAAGTGAAGCATTTCAATAAATGAGGAAGCTACAGAAAAGAGAGACATCAGAACTTCCGGTGCTAATTTCTTATATTTTTGTATTCAATGCTGCTGGCTTCCCCTGACACAAATAAGGTATATGCATTCCAGGAGGTCATACATCAAAAGGAATACATGAACTTCC